>JAIUSX010000007.1:1445973-2891946 GCA_026573805.1 Hesperophylax magnus | reverse complement strand
GGCAGATATGTAAATAAAAGAAGATAGTTTGATATTTCTTATTTAATAGGAAAACCGTTTGGATTTCCGGGTGCTATATGCTATCGTTGGTTTCAACCGATCTCTCGACCCATTTATACGCTACTCCTGGACACAGTGATCCCTAGATTCTTACCCACAACTTAATTTCATTCCTCTCCTTAAAAAGACCCTTCACACAGTCTCCCCAAAGATGACATATACCCCGAGGAAAGTAATTTTCTTCAATCTCTGAGAGAAATTACTTTACTCGGTGCTTCCTGTGTGGGGTTAATGGAAAAAAAAAAATTTCGTTTTCCAAATCTGTAAAATATAACACGAAAGGGTTTCGTAACAAAAAGTTATCCGTCTATTTTTAATCTATGTTTATTTTATCCGTTCTTTAATAAGTAAAAACGACTAAAATTGACAGAATTTATTGGTTTAGTCTTGTAGACAAAAAAAGTTCTCCTGCGGCTCTTCGTTCTGTTATGTTATTAATATAATATTTATGCCGTGCTGCGTTACCTTCTTCTTAATCCAACGTTACAGTTCCATCCTCAGGGCTCACTTCGGAGAGCACTGTCCGAAACGTAGACTAAAGAAGGAAGTATCGTAACACGGCATAATGTCCTAAAAATAAATTACGATAAAATTGTGATCAAGTTATTAAGGTCATTAATTCTTCATCTAACGATTTTTGCGTATTCTGCCTATTGGTGAGAAAGGTTATATTATATATATATATATATATTATACTTACTAACCTATTTACAGGTGACATTTCTGACAATTAGGTTGAAGGAAAAAATGGATTCTATATGTGATTTCGGTTATTGGACATATCACATATTTTCATCATCCGTATTGAATCATTATACCTTAATAATATATTTAGTAGCCTAAGTTTTAAAATATTTTTTTTATTAAAATTAAAACAAGTATTACTTAAATTTATTTAGCAATAAAATATTTTAGTTATATTATTGTTACATCAGTCGGTCTCGTGTATATAAAGTTAAGTTTTATGACAGAATTCTGCCATCGATGAACAATTAAAAACAATATTAAAAATATTATCATGGTGTCTTTACCAATTTTTCAAAATTATTGAATTGATTTCTCGAAGTGTCATAACGGAGAGAGTTTTGTTGGCAAAATATTCCAATTTTAATACTGTATGTATAGCTCACCGTTTAAAAGTTTTTGGTTGTTAAAAATTAAAAACATTTTCTGCTTCGTCGATTTTCAGTCAATTTAATCCTGGCTGGCAAAAACTTCCTGTCGGGTGATTAAAATCAAGTTCCCTAATCCAGTTTTGAACTTCTTGAATAATATCCCGATTTAAAAGGTTGCGAAAGTCCGGAACTATCCCCCGAGTTCCGGCGACTGACACGTGACCGCTCCCACTTCCGTATCCCGGAGATGTTGATTGGCTAATACCTAGTCTAAGTGGCTACTCTATCACTTCCCGGATGTGCCATCGACCAGAAGGGGTGGGCACAATTAGAGAAGAAAGCGGAACATGGTAGGAAGTAGGAAGGCTATTGTTGTTCAAGACAGGACTTTTGTTTGTTTTCGTCTTGCTGATTGACGCCGGCACTCGACGATGGCCCCCATCCTATTTTCACCGTATTTTTGAGTTTCCAGTTATTTATGTGGCCCCATTATGTCTAATTATTTTTAATTTGTTTTGATTTCCGGTTCCTTTATACGTAATAATTGTCATATTTGTTATCAAAGACAAGACCATTTTCATATTCTCGTTCTGATTTTCCACCAAATACTATAGTTTAAAAAAAAGACACGATAAAGTTTAGACAATCTGCCTAACTTACACTGACAACTACAGTTTACTCATATTTGAACATCATACATACATTATAAATCGTTAAAGTAATAACTGTTTATCGAGAAACGATCATTTTTAGATATTCGATATGATACACAAAATCTTTCAATTAAGATGAAGAATTTTGTAATATTTTACTCAACTTTCAAGTAGATTCGAATAAAAGATTCATTCATATATCAATTTATAAGATTAAATGGATGACAGATTTATTTTTCTTTCAAGAACAATAGGATAGTTTTGTACAGAAATATTCATTTTACAAAAGATTTATTAATTCAATAAATCACATATTTCGACTTAAATAGGTACTTTCAATGGAATAAGTAGTTATACGGCCATTGAAAAATATAATTATTTGAGTAGGTCTCTTGTACTTACAACTCTTGCGAAATGTGATAATATTTTCTGTTATATTATATATATTAGGAATCATTCGATACATTTGTATTAAATCATCTCCCAGTCATTTTATTATTGACAAATGAAAACTAAAAATAACCTCAAATAATAAACAAAATATCCGAATTGCGTTGGAGTGATATTTCACCAGAGTGCGCCATATTTTAAACTTGCAAATTAAATACCTACCGGTGATTAGTCATCGAACTACGGTAGTGGATAGTCGTGCTCTGTGTTTGACAAATTGCCTACCTGCTGTCGCGGACTTCGTACAGATAAGAAATTATTGTTACATTTTTGTTTTCTATTATTTGTTTGTTATATTTAGGTTTTGATAAATTCGTGTGTACAGTCAATCAAATAGACTGTATTATTTTTTTTTTGTTAATTAATTTATAAATATGGAGGAAGATGAAAATCGACCTCCTGACCCCGAGTCCATATTTAATATTGGAGATGAGTATGAATCGGATGTTTCTATAATAGTCCCTTCCAGAAAACGAAGACCATCGCTCTGTCTTAATGTACCACCCAAAATTAAACCTTCGCAATCCGATGAAACCTCAAACCCTAAGGAAAGTCGTAAGGATACCATATTATCAGAATCTAAAAATACTGAACTAAGTTATTCCCCATCCTCCTCGGCTCCATTCATTGTCAATGTCCAAAGTACTGAACAAGGAAAAATCATTCATCCTCTGGATTTCGGGAAATTCATTTTTAGTTCAAAAAACAGTAACCTTGGCATAGTTAACGGATCTATTAAGCCGGAAGGCCGCTATAAGTTATCCCTAGAATTTAAATCCGCAAACTTTGCAAATGAATTTGTCCAAAAAATAGATTCGCTTTCACACCACAAATTTAAATCTTATATTCCAACTTACAACCTTACTAGAATGGGCCGAGTGAGAGGTATACCAACCGATCTCTCAGAATCTGAAATTGTTGATGCACTTAATGATTCTCAAGTGACCCCTAAGGTTTTAAAAGCACGTAGATTAAATTACAAAGATACATCTAATGGAACCACTACATGGAAACCCTCACAATCGGTTGTTATTACTTTTGAAGGCCAAACTTTGCCATCTCGGGTATTTATTTATTACAATGCACTCCCTGTGGAAGTATATAAATTCCCGACGATCCAGTGTTTTAACTGCTGCCGTTTCGGACACTCAAAACCCATATGTCGTTCCCCTCCACGTTGTTTTCATTGCGGAGAAGACCACCCCTTTGATCTTTGCCAAAAATCATCGAATGATCCACGTTGCATTAACTGCAAGGGAAATCATACAGCGGTTAGTGTGGCCTGTCCAGAATTGACCAGACAAAGGAATATTAAACAATCAATGGCTTCAGACAACATTTCCTATTTCCAGGCATCAAAATTATTCCCACCTGCAATAAAATCGTTTGCAGAGGTAACATCTACCTCAATTCCTTGCAATCTATCTTACTCTAAATCTCCTCCATCATCTTCTCGCAGGGAAACAATTTTTATACCACTCAAACCAAAACCAAAATTTATTGCTTCTATTGATAAAAATCAACATAATGATATTTTGTTTAACCCAAATGGGAATTATAAATCTCAGACACTCAATGGGAGTGCTTTAAATAGTTTCCAATCTTCCCCTAATTTAGGGAAAGTGGTGAATGAAAATTCTGCTTTCATTCAGACTTTAATTACCCTCTTAATTTCTATTCTTTCAAACAACAATAATATACCGTCCAACGCTGCCGATTGCATTAAATCTTTATTATCCTGTCTTCCTAATGTCTCCGAAACTGAACAGAATTCTTCAGTGGAATATCAGAAGTCTAATCTGTAATAAATTTGAACTTGTAAAATTACTCGATGAACATGAAATTTCAGTTGCCGCTATTTCTGAAACGTGGTTTAAACCCTCATATCTATTTAAGATTTCTGGATATAATTGTCTTAGACATGATAGACTGGATGGTAAAGGTGGCGCTGCCTTAATCATCCATGACTCTATCCCTTTCAAACCAATCATATTTCATACTCTCTCTAACAATTTTCAGATAGTAGCAGCTGTTGTATGTGATATTACAATACTATCAATATATGTCCCTCCCTCCACTAATTTTGATGTAAACGAATGGTCATCATTTATGTCTCAGATCCGTCCCCCGTATATGTTACTGGGCGACTTTAACGCTCATTCTACCTCTTGGGGTAGTGAATTAACGAATCGTTCTGGCCGTAATCTTTTAGATTTTATCGATTCCCATAATTTATGTATTTTAAACGACGGATCTCCAACCCGATTCACCCCCCCTCAACAAAGGAAAAGTGTTGTTGATTTATCTCTCTGTTCATCTTCGGTCATACGTAAATGTTCTTGGAACATACTTAAAGACCCCCTTTCCAGTGATCATTTCCCTATTATAATCCTCTTTCACCATCTAACCACCTCGCATTCCTTTACAATTAACAATAATTTTAAATTTAAAACGAAAGATGCGAACTGGGGATTTTTTTCTTCTGTATTAGACTCTCTTGTTCACTCTGTAAAATCTTCTCTTGGGAACATCAGAACACAATGTGAATTATTTCCTAGTATAGTTATAAAAGCAGCAGAAAAATCCATTCAAAAGCGTAAAGTTAACATTAAAACTAAACATTCGACTCCGTGGTGGGACGAAGAATGCACTCGTGCTGTTAACTCTAGAAAAGAAGCAGTTTCCATTTACCGCAAATGCATGTCTTTTGAAAATTTCTTATCAGTGAAACGCGTCCAATCAGAAACTAAACGTATTTTGAAAAATAAAAAGCGGTCTGGATGGCGAAAATTTTGTGAAAACTTGTCTCCTGAAACTCCCCAGTCATCTGTTTGGACTAATTTAAAAAAATTCGGTTCGTCATATGCTCCGGAGCGTACCAAACATATTCCGGAGGAAATTATTATAGGTTTTGCTGATAAGATTGCCCCTCCTTCAGTTGCCACATGTGAAGAAATGCCCTCTTTTATTTCATATCCATCTCACTCTAACTGGCTAGACTCTCCTTTCTTAGTTAGTGAACTAAAACGAGTAATCAAATCTCTTTCTGACTCTTCTCCGGGTCCTGATGGAATATTATATAGCTTCTTTAAAGCATTCTCCGACATGTCGGTAGAATATTTCTTATCCTTAATTAATAACATGTTTGAAACAGGATTTATTCCGGATGTCTGGAAGGTTCAAAAAATCCTCCCGGTTTTAAAACCAGGGAAAAATCCGTCCGAAGTCTCATCTTATCGTCCTATTGCTCTTTCGTCGTGTTTAATTAAAGTAGTGGAACATTTGATAAAGAACAGATTAGAATGGTTTGTTGAAAATCACAGTATTATCCCTCCTAATCAATACGGCTTTCGGAAAAAGAAATCTACTATGGATAATTTAAGTTTGTTAACAACAGATATCCGTATTTCTCAATCCCTTAACTCTTGTACATTGGCCACATTTCTAGATCTTTCTTCAGCTTACGACGATGTATTAATTGATGTTTTGAAGGAAAAATTAATTAAAATAAAAATCCCCATAAAATTAGTTCAATTTATTATCAACTTGCTAACAGACAGATCCATTATTATCCACTCTTCCTCAAACATATTGAAGCGCAAACTTTGGAAAGGGCTACCCCAGGGGTCTGTTATCAGTCCATTATTATTTAATATTTATATGAGTGATTTAGACATTGTAATCCCTTCGTCTATTAAGCGACTTTATTTTGCGGACGATTTTCTCATATATTTATCTCACAAAAATTTATTGCATGCTGCGAAGGAATTAAATTTGGCCTTACATAATATTAAAGTTTGGATGTTGACAAATGGAATGAATTTAGCTACCTCTAAAACCAAGGTAGTGGCTTTTACTCGCAAAAGAAAACTGCCTAACTTTACAGTCTCTTTTGATAATTTCCCCCTTCAAATCGTTAAGCAAATAAAATTTCTTGGCCTGCTTTTGGACCATAAGCTTTCCTGGCTCCCTCATATTCAGAACGTTTCTGCTAAGTGTGAAAAGGGGCTTAATATGATGCGAGCTGTTTCCAGAGTATGGTGGGGATCCCATCCTACTACTCTTAAACTAATGTATAATTCCCTCGTTCGAAGTCACTTGGATTATGGCACATTTCTTTTCGACCCACTTCCTAAATATCTGGATAAAAAACTTGAAAGAATCCAATCAAAAGGGCTCAGAATGATTATTGGGGCAATGAAATCTTCTCCAATTAATGCTCTTCAGATAGAATGTGTAGATCCTCCCTTATTTTTGAGAAGACAATACCTCACGGATAGATATATCTTCAAAGCGTTATCTTTATCGCGTCACTCATTGGAACAGAGTCTCGATCGTTTGTTCAGTATTTTGAATAACAAAAGGAGGGTAATAGATAGAGATCGATTCCCTCTCTTATTAAAAAGTTTTCTATCATTTAGATCTCTGTCTTCTTACCTTCAAAATCTTCAAGATGATCCAATCCTTCCTATTTACAGTACCCCGTTTAATGCTATTAATTTTATCCCAAACGTAATAATTTCTGACTTCCGGACGAACATTTTATCATCAGCTAATAACTTTCAAAATGTTGAAGAACATTTTAAAAACTTTATATTTTCAAAGTTTCCTGGATTTTCCCTCATATACACAGATGGTTCCAAATCCGACCACAAAGAATGTGGCGCATCGGTATATATTCCTGAATTCAATGTTAATCTGTCTTATAAATTGCCTAAAGAAATTTCCATATTTACTGCAGAATGCTTCGCAATTGAACAAGCTTTAATTCAAATCCAACTCCTTAATATTCGTCGAGCCTTACTGTGTACTGACTCTCTAAGTGCAGTATTAAAAATTTCCTCTAATATCGTTCGTTGTCCAGAAGACTATGTTATTTGTAATATTAAAAAAATCCTCGATTCTTTAAACGAATCTATGTTTGAGACAATACTGGTTTGGGTGCCTGGCCATCTAGGAATTGAGGGTAACGAGAAAGCTGATTCTCTCGCTAAACTTGGAACTGTATCTGGTTCTATTCCTTTAGATTTTAAAATTCCTGTCTCTGACGTCTTCTCTATTCTTAAATCCAACATGTCTCGTTCCTGGGAAGAAAATTGGACAGTCACGAAAACTCAAACTGGATCTTTCTATGCTGGAATACAAAATCATATTCCAAGTAATCCCTGGTTCCACGGCAAAAAAAAGTCCAAAAGATTTATTTCCTGTATCTCGAGAATGCGAATTGGCCACTGCTCTATTGCAACTCATTTGTTTAAAATTCGGGTGCTCGAAAGTTCATTATGCCAGTGTGGTGTGGAGGATGAGACTCTTGACCATGTTTTCTTCAATTGTAAAAACCATTCTTCTTTCAAAGGCATGTATCGATTGCTTATTAAAATCACTCACCAGTCTCCCCTTAGTATTCCATATTTGCTGTCTCTCAACAACTCTCGCGTATATTCTATTCTTTATAAGTTTATAGATTTGAATGACTTTAATATATGATATGTCCAGTCCCCTTATAGATAATTCACATCAGTTTAACCATATATCTTATCCCAATCGGCACAAAGCACTCTCTTTAGGGTGAATTGCCTAATACAAAAAAAAAAAAATACCTACCGAAATACATTGAATCAACAAATGTATATCTAAATGAGGTTTGTACTCGTATATTTCTTTACTTAGTAACATAATATTACTCCCGCTGTGGTATTTACTTATCATAACAACAACTTATTCTCAAAGTAGCGATGGGAATATTCTGGTAGCATACTTAATAAACGTATTTTAAACCCATATTCAGAATAATAAATAGAGATAATATTTGAAAATAAACTAAGTGTTTTTAAATAAGTTTAAGTATAACAGTGAAAAAATATTTTAAAGACAATCTTATCCAAAAAGTAATTCCACGTGAATTGAATTTTTAAAAATATTAAAATAATATTGTCTTCAATGATTAAATGTTATAATTTAAGGTTTACTTATTAAGAGGAATCTAGAAGCCAAAAATGTGTATATTTTTGGTAAACCTTATATCGTAGGTAATAGGCATTAAAATCGCTTGACAAAAGGAGTCTAGAAACGTTCGATTTCAAGCAAAAAACTGGTTTTTATTTATTTTGTAAATAATTTTATAAGAAAGCAAAAAAGTTAATCAAATGAAACTGTCACAAATAATCTTGGCTATAAAACTGTATTTTTTTAAAGTTGTTTCCTTTACGCGTTCATACATTTCTATTGAAAAAATATTTTTTTTAGTAGTTTGCATTTATATTTTTTATTGAGTAATTTATTTTTTTATTTGTATTTTACTCAAACGAAGCGATATAAAAACCATCAATTTATCTAAAGCATATTTGTTGGTATTCATAATGTTCACCAATTAGTTATAAAGATTAATCAAAATAGTGATTTGGCATTAAGCTTCGCCTTAAGTCATTCCACTATAAGAAAATATACATCAAAGGCTTGTAGAAAAGTCAAAAGATGTCGAAAATTAAAATTAAAATTGACACATTTATCCAAGACACTATCTATATTGCATTTAGTTCTGGTAGAGTCTTGCAATCATGTATAAAGATAGCAGCCAAAAAATATACGTTAAGAAAAATGAGATAATTTTGGTAGCTCTCAGTTCAAGTATGGTACAGTTAAAATTGAAGTAAGTTGATATAATCGAATTAGCGCATAGGTCACAGTACTTCCCTGGAAAATAAGAGGCCCTAATACATCTGCCTATCATATTATTAATTACTGATGAATAACTACAATAATGTACTGCACACTCCTTTCCCAACTACGAGTTGACACTTCCATAAGACGAATATAACTGTATTTCTTTAATAATAAAATAAATATTTATATAGACCATTTATATAGAATGTTAAGGATATTTTTGAAAAAGCAACTCTTATCCAATGTAATATTGACGTCCTGACACAATGTGACTTACCTTTCGTCAGTCGTATTTTAATATAAAATCTATTTTCATTACGATACATAGATCTACTTGTAGACTGTGCTCATAAATTCCAAGACATTCATTATACCATATTAAACCGCAATGAGATGGCGCGGCACCTATATTAAACTCGCAATATAAATGGAAATTTCCCCATCCACCTGTCTCCGTTTAATAAGATAAACAATGATTAATCAAATTCATCAAGTTGATGTTAATTGTTTCGTAGCTTCAGAACTTGAATTGTGGTTCGGTAGCGGGTGGGTACTATAGGCAGTGTCTAGTGCCTACGTTCAAGTGTTGATGCCTCGAACACCTTGAAACGCGATAAGACCAGAACGTAACTAATGAAGAACACATTAAGCTCGCTACAACAAAGCGTTGACAGCTGTGTGTTGTGCGTTGACTGAGCTACTTTTCAGCAACAACATGCTACTTGATACAGTGGGAGCCTTAAGTCCAGAAACACCATAATGTCTACATCTAATCTTTTATTGGATTTTTTTTTATTAATTACTAGCTGTATCTCGCCACGCATTGCTATGGTTCAGTCTGCCTGTGCACATAGAAGAACAATAGCGCGTGTTGCTTTTACGTCCAACAGATTGCGCTATTTAAAAAAGGCATGTTTTATCTATCACAGATGACATCTAAATAATAAAGGTATATAAAACATACGCGTATTCGAATGCAACGTTGTGTCAAAATTTCAAAGCGATCTGTGATGACCTTTCGGATTTCAAACAAACGTTAATTTTTATTTTTATAGATTGAAGATAATATGTATTTACAACTTTCGTATGAAAAATTTGAAACAGAAATATCAGAAAATGATTCATAGTCCAGTAACCATTTGATCAGACCTTGCGTCAGATCCAATAGTTCTAATTTTTCGCTTAGTCATTAGTGATGTTTCCCTTATGAATAATCCAGATTTTCATCATCGAGCGCCGAACGCGACATTGTCAAAAATCTAAAAAACCACGTAATTTTCTACCTTTCCTTAGTTTTGGCGATTTTAACCCTAAATAACTAGTTTTTCATTATAACTAGATAAACTAAATTTGAGTCCAAAACTGTCTCTGTAAACCTAATAGTTTCCATAATATAGACTTTCAAAATTAATTAAATTTTTGAATTTTTTTACAACATTTTGTTGTTCTGTGGGAAAATTTTGACCCCATTACACTATTTTCTTCGGGAAATTCCCCCCTCCTCCCATATTTCCATTGACGCTGAAGAGGTTTGAGTGGAACCACAGATGAACCACCCTCCTCCTCAAAGTACACATACAAAACCGAAGATTTTTCTTTTCATCCATGCCTTTGGTGGCTGAGTTGACATCGCATTTGGGTCCCACCCAAGTGAAGTATGTTCAAATCCTCAGCTGGCTACGTCCTCCATCACAATACAAACAACATTTTACGCTTAATGTGATAGTAGTAGGAGATTTTTAAATATTGTGAGGTTATTTGTAACTCGGGAATGTTGGTTTTTCTTTTAAAGGATAGAAAGAAAGAAATCAATTCTTAAAAATACTTCAATTATTGTTCTCCATTGGTTATAAAGATAAATAAAATATATAATAATTAAATTATTGATAAACTTATTATTTTTACTATAATTACTATAATAAATAACTATAATTTTTCAAACAGTATTTGAAGTTAGAATGCATTTCTTTTTCGGGTTCAGATTTGCGAACACCATTGTAAGAATTTGCCAATACTCACTTGCTTCCTGCTACTTGCAGCTTGTAGATTCAAACAGTCGCTCAACTTTCCCAGTAGGGAGGCCATATTAGTGTTTTCAGGTTATTATTAATCAAGGATATTGTTTTCCCGCACGTTCCACTGACGGGAAACTATAAATTTCTCCAAAGAGCGATACCGTATATAAATTCGTTTGTACCAAAGATTAGAATTAAACGCATAATACATTATGAAACAGTTTAAATTACGTCCCGTTCGGGTTTCAAAAATATTGAATCGACATTTGTTTTCAGGTTAAATTTTGATGTATGATTGTTTAACAAATTAGTGATTTTTGCTATTGAAGTAACATTTCTTCTTATAGTGATTTATTTTTGGGGTATTATGCCGTGTTGTGCTATCTCCTTCTTTAGTCAACGTTTCCATCATCATTACAGTGTCGTCTTGCATCATCAGGTAAAATGTGTTAGTGTGTTGCAACTATAATACATTTGGCCGTGAAAATCCCATTTCATTTCTTTTGTGTTTGTTCTAACAACTATTAAAATTAAAAAGTTTAACTATTAATATTAAAAAGTTCAAATCAACATAGTGCATTTTTGATTTCTTTCAACAAACGTAATTTCGCTTTGTGCCATTATTTTAATTGAATGCAAATAAAACACTTTGTAAACACCTCTATTGAATCAAAATAAACGACCTATCTCGATAACAATTGTTTTTTTTGTCAGTATAAATGTATAATCCGGAGAAAAATGAGTATAGTCTATTATTTAATAAAATCCTGCTAACATCGTGATAGCATGCCATTTCCTGATAAATTATTACTTCTTTCAACATATATCTGAACACTTGATCATACAGCTGAGTTTATATTATTATTATATAAAGACGAAATGCGAAGATATTTGTATTTTTATGAATACGTGTTCCGACATTGTCATAACCCATTTGTTTTTTACTGATAATTTACCAGGAAATCTGTAAATTTATTCATTAAAGGCCCATAGTCCCGTTTTTAATAGGAATACGAATAATTTTAAGAGATTATTAATAAATTGGGAATCTCTCATACCAGTTAATTTTATTCGTGCATAAATGTATAAATAATAATTAGATAGTTATTGACAGTATCTAATGTTCACCTCATGCAAAAATTATAACTTTTGAAGAACTTATAAAAAGTGTCTAATAAAGCGAAACTAGCAGTCCACAATGGAGTGCTATTACCAACCCTGACTTCAGCCACACTGACCTATAGCAGTGAGGCATGAAGTAGACTGAATGCTACAGAAATGAGATCCCTGAGGCGTATAGTTATAATAAGAGTTGGGTGTTTTGTATATCGCCGTTTTGTGTGAAAAATATCCTCAAGGGCGCTGTTTATATAGTGACACCATTTACGAACGAATGATTTGAGATTTTCACGGCCAAAAGTATAACCTTTTTTTATTATTATGCCGTGTGAGGTAACTCTCCTTTTACCTTTCTCTCCTTCGACAGCTAAAAAAGTGTTCATTATCTGCATTTCTGATAGACCCTGTAATGCAGTCCGAAACATTTAAAGAAGGAGGAATCGCAACACGTCATAAACACCCAAAAAATAATCACGAACATAATATACAACCAAGTTAAAAATGTGGAAATCCGGAAATAAAACAAACCCGTATTACATAAGATTAAGAAAACAACGCTTATATTGCCGTAGAAATGTTGAAAAATGCACAGGAAGTTAATGGTAGTAGAAGTAGAGGACTCCAGAGAAAGATGTCAAGAGTAAGAATAACAGAAGAGTTTGGATGTATACTAATGTAGTAATGTAGCAGGGAGTGTGTCTTGACAGATATGTGTCTATTTGCTCTGCCTACCTCTGCGCGAAATGGCATGTTGGTTTGTAAGTTTGTTAGTTGTCTTGTAGTAACACCTCAAAAAGGTAAATATATTTTCGGTATCCTTTACGGGACGGAGTTAAAAAGTTTTCAATATTCACCGAGACATTATTTCGTTTTTTGCCTTTGCTTTTACTTGTATGGTTTCCTATTCAACTCTTAGCATTTTTAACATTTTTTAAAATCTGTTCGTTGACTTCAGAGTTCACTAACGATCTCTGAGGTTTTAATGTCTCCTAATTTCACCGTCACCATAGATTTATTATGAAAGGAAAAATATGCACCAACAAAAAATAATTCAATACGCTTATTCTTTCATGTCTTTAGAACATAGTACGCTTTCAATTACTTTGTTTTAATTAATAATAATCAAATCTCTTTAAATGGTGATACCATAAAAATTATTGTTATTATTACTTGACAGCCGAGGAAATAAATAAAAAGAAACCTTTTTTTAATAATATGAATCAAATCGTAGTGCGAAATTTGTATCGTTGGGTTAGTGAAGAACACATTTATTTATTTTGAAAATGAAGCTAAAAGTATGTACAGGCTTCTCAACATAAAATATGTGTTGAAAAGTCGGCTACTCATTGCACTGCGTGTGAAGTTGAATAACTGATCTCGCGTCCAATCCACTAGGGCAGGGGTTCCCAACCTTTTTGTACTCTAGAGCACATTCTAAAATATCGGTAAGGTGGCGGGCACCACCATTTTTAATTGACAATCTCCTTCCATAACTTCTCATTTTCCCAAAATTTATTTTCTTATATTCATAATTTATTAATAAATAAAAAACAAAAATGTTTCAAAATAATAAAATTACTATTCAAATTGCATACAAACAGAGAAATGTATTTACAAAAGGTAAACAATGTAAACAAAAAAAATAAAATACAAAGAAAACATTTTATAAAAAAATATAATATCAATATGTCAATGTGATCTTTGGCATTGCATATCATTGGCCAGTGCCTCATAATTAGGAGAGTATGACGATAATTCTGTTAGCAAACAATCATAAAGATGCTCATCAGTGAGTCGAGATCTATATTTTGATATTATTAAGTTCATGTTTGAAAACAATGATTCGCATAAATATGTCGAACCGAAAAATGATTCAATTTTATATGCCGCTTTTTTCAAAAATGGGATTTTTTCTCTGTCCACTGTATTCCAAAAGTCCTCTGAAATTAAGAATTTTAGCAAAATCTCATTCTTAAAGTCTAAACTTTCTGACTTTAGTTCTTCTGTATTACCTTGTACGACCATTGCACATGCAGCAATTTCAAGGAAACAATTGGCTCGATTTGTGTAAACTGCAAAAATCTCTCTTCAAACTGTTTTTTTTAACACTTGAACATACATCCAATATCGCAAACATACGAACGTATTTAATAAACCTGGGCAATCAAAATTAAAACTCTAACAAATAAATTAAAATAAATCCGTTGACAAAAAAGACGCCCAAACAACTTGCCTAGGATTTGTCTGGAATAAATGTGACTGATGGATGTTTAATTTTCTTTCGAGAACCAAATTTCTTGAATGATTTAAAAAAAAGTGTGGGTAAATCAAAACTCACCGGTCACAATTTCAATATCATTTGTTGTTTATTATTATAGAAATAATAATTGGATTGTTTGTATAGCGCCGTTTTTGTAAAAAAATCACCTCAAGTGCGCAAAACAAGAAGGTGCAAACACTGATGTGTAAAAAAAAGGTCAACATGATATTTTGACGGCATAGACTAATACATCAATGTTTGACGGTATTGATTTTTTTTTCTGTAGTACCTACACGGAGAAAAATGAGTAATGAAAGTTAAGTAGGAATCTCTTTAAAAAAATGTAAGCTGGTTAAAACGGGATTGCAGACCATTTTCTGATGTTTTGAATTTTATTAAATTCCTAATATATCGGAACGTGTTCATGCACATAAACTAGTAAAACGAAAAAACGTAATTTATTAAAAGTTTATCAGGAAACTCATTAATTCATTCGTTAAGAGCCTGCGTTATCGTTTTTAATCAGATTACGAATAATTTGAAGAGATTCTCAATAAATTAGCAATACTCATTTTTCTCCGTGAAAACATTGTATTTTTACTTTCTAGGTAACGTAGGATTCTAAGTAATAAGCATTTGAAATTTTGGGTTCAAGTGCAATGCGAAAATGTATGAACTTTGATTTAAATTTGATGAATTTTTACAGATTGTCGTAAGGCACATTTACACATAGGATGCATATTTCATGCATCACTCAATACAAAAGTTCTGCTTCCCAGTATCAAAAGAGTATCGATACCTCCAATATTGATTGTTGCATCTGAAACTGCGTACGATTTACGACTGTATTGATTTAAAACCAGCCGAAATGAATTTATGTTTACTGGAATTGGCTGAATGTGTAGGAATGAACAAGGAATGGAACGAGGAAAAAAAGGACTACCAATCATTACCTCTGAATCTCTGCAAAGTAACACAAAACACAATCACAATAATATATTGAGGTCCATCGCGATACCTCGAGGTAATTATCGCCACAACAAAACGAATGATTATTTAAACTATATTGACCACTTCCAAGATAGTCAATATCCCATTTTTCAGTTTCAAACGAGATTATATGCATACAAAACACCAACAGCTCGCTTTCAGTATTACAATCAATCCTTTTGTTTTTTAAAACAAATGCACTCGAATTCGCACTGAATTTTAGCCATTGTTCCAAATGTAAATACTTTTCCAGCAAGGTGGGGGTTAGGGATAGATAAGAACTAGATAAATGAAATTTCAGTAGGATCAAAACCAAACAGCGATTTTTTAGTCCAATGAGTTAGGGGAGGGGAATGAGAAAAAGTTCAAATATTTTGGTCTTTTCTGATCTTGCGATTCTAAATGTCTGTTCTGAAAGTATCTTAAAAAAGTGACTTATTTGTACTATGCCAAAATATTAGATGTTATATTTTTATGTGAGAATAAACTATCCGTAGATATAAATATATTGGTTTATTTTACTTATCAGTTTTTGAATCCGTGTTCTCCAAGTACAGAGTCCAAGAAAGTTCTTGCTTGGGCGTCCACGACACTTGTCATATTTAAAATGCACGTCAAAAGATTATGCCCTGTTTAACGTGAAATAAACCTTTGTATGTAATTTTTTACAGCGGCATCTTTACATGTTTTCAAAAATAGCCAATATCCTTTGGTTTATTTTATTTCCATTTTGAAATTTTATTTGCGCTCCCACACGTTATTTTCACATTTCGGCTCGCGAGTTAAACTCGAAAATACACATTTTATTTTACGCGCTGTCGTTTTGCAAACAGGCTTCAGCGCGCCGTAGATAAATCTCGTATCAAATCCGCCACATTTAGCAGTTTTTCTGCGTCTCGAAAACTGCCAGAAATATTAATGTAATATGTCAAAGTAATGTCTGAAAGGCATTGCCGTGTTACACATTATGAGGCGTAATATACCGAACTGCCTTTCGAATAATTTCACAGCCCCGAGAGTGGGAGGGCGATGCGCGATGCGGGGGCAACAGAAAGGGTTATACTATTATGGAGTAATAAGAAGTCATATGTAATAACGCGTGAATAAGTCTTCGCTCGGGGATTGTTAATTTGAATTAATTGCTGGTTTGTTTGATACAAATTGAACTCTTAGTAGTCTGTGTGTCTTAAGAGAAAAAAATAATTGCTGGTTTGTTTGATACAAATTGAACTCTTAGTAGTCTGTGTGTCCTAAGAGAAAGAATAAATTGCTGGTTTGTTTGATACAAATTGAACTCTTAGTAGTCTGTGTGTCCTAAGAGAAAGAATTAATTGCTGGTTTGTTTGATACAAATTGAACTCTTAGTAGTCTGTGTGTCTTAAGAGAAAGAATTAATTGCTGGTTTGTTTGATACAAATTGAACTCTTAGTAGTCTGTGTGTCCTAAGAGAAAAAATATCGGCGATGGTTGGTGCGATCAGATGACCTCTGTGGCGTAACTGCAAGCTCCTTTCCTCAGAACCCAGAGGGGCTATTCTGGTTTTACTTAAGGATAAGCAATTTTTCTTAACATTTCTTAACTATTTCGTCCGGTAGAGCTGTTCAAAAATCGTAAGTAATTTTAAGTTTAAGGGCAATTACTTACTCTTAAGTAGAACCGGAAACATTTGGAACCTGACATCTGCAAATGTTATTTATAATTTAAGTGGGGTTTTTTCACAAATTTAAAAGACGAGTCAATATTTTAAGTAACAGTTATAACATAAAAATATCCCGCCTAATTGTAAATGTGAAAGCTTAGAATTAGTTACAGAATATGTCTATCTTGGTGTTACAGTAGATTGTTTTTTCAAATGGGACAAACATATTAAAAAAACCTGTAAAAGACTCAGATCAATTGCTGGCAGATAGTACACATTAAATTTTTTCCTATCAATTGAAACACTTAAAATAATTTATACGTCAATGGCAGAATCTATTATAAGATATGGATTAACCATATGGGGAAATACTGGTATAACCAATCTGAAACAAGTCCAAGTTGTACAAAACGCAGTTGTAAAATTACTAGTCGTCCCTAATATTTTTAAACAGAGACATAATACACCGTTGCTGTTTCAGAGTGCCAAAATTTTACCTGTTAAGGCTATTCTATGGCAAAAAATCATAATTCAGTATATATTTACCCCGCAGCATAAAGAAAAATTAGAACATAAATACAGTACTAGATTCACGCGCAATGACGGGTTAATAGTTCCGAAATTTAATAATAAATACGGACAGAGAACGTTTGAATACAACATACCGAAGATATTTAATTTATTACCTGACACTATAAAGCAATGTAAATCTATGAATAAGGTTAAATATATGGTGAAAAATTGGCTATCGGAAAAAAAAAATTACTTTAATATGTATGAAAAATTGTATGAAAAAATTGTTGATTCTGTAGATATAAGATGTAAATTATAACTTATAAAAATGTATATGAAACTAAATTTTAAGCACCTCTTGACAAGCCAATTCAATTGGCTTAGCAGGGCTTGTTTGTTGATATGTATTAACTATTTATTCAATAAAAAAATAAAAAATAAATAAAAAAAAACTAGTAAGTGTTAGAGCGGAAGACAGTTTCATCAGAGTCGATGTATGGTGAAAAACCAACAATGAGATATCTCTATAATAGTCACTCTCTTCAACCTTATAAAATAGTACATTTGTGGATTCTATTGCCGCACTATTGTGGTTACTTACATAAAAAAAACTTATAAATACATGAAAAGAAATTGCCTTTTTTTAAAGATTAATCATTTTAAAAGTCGAATTATTTAGCCTTGTTTCAATCCCAGCTACACATTCTTTAACTCTCTCACACGTGATGTAGAACTCCGGCTCATCCAGGTCATTAAGAGCACAACCGCCTTTAATAGTTTCGCGAAGCCGGCTTTTTACGGATGCGGTTTGAGAGAGGATGAAGGAAATTAATGGATAAATTCAAATGGTCCGTTTTTTTCGAAATCTTACAATCTTACTTTGCAACAGAGCCAAGGCGATCCAAGAAGAGGCAAGAAAAGATGATTTTTCATAGAACTGGCGCCATACAAATCATTCAAGTATTATAATCATTGTTATTATTATTATATTAACTTTCAAATAGAAATAGGCTGAATGAGTTGAAAGCCAGAAAACTGCCTTGGTTTATTTTTAACCGTTCTGGGATCAGATTTTACTTTTCAATATCTCCATCAGCCTATAAAGAAACTCATCAACTTTCTCCAAGTATTTATCATTCACGACTTAAGACGGGTTGATTCATAGAATTTGAACAATTCATCCAATTTTAAAGATGATTTCCAAGTTCTGTAAAAATTCTATTCAAATACTTTAACTATTTAATTATTGTGAAACAACTGGCCAATAGCAAAATAATAACAGAACTTGAATATACCCTTCACAGAACTTGAAAATCAACCTTGATGATTTGTTCAAATTCTGTGAAACATCCCACCTTAAATATATTGAAAAATGTTTTCGTACTCTCTCCTTAAAAAACGCCATGGTTTTGGACTTGCATTAATCATTAACTCATTCAGCTTACATAATTCGTTCATCTTAGATATGAAAGGCTCCAGATTCAAAAATTTCCATATCGGTAGATATCTGCATCATCGACAAAAAGCTGAGTGCTTCTAAAATTGGTGATCTCCATTGCATGATGTCTCTCCCATAATAACCCAAGACGCACAAACTTTTCAACAGCAACAAAAGCTTAAAGGCGTCAGTAGGAAGTACGTACACCGCCAAACTTTTCCCCAAGATTAAATGACTTATCTCCGCGTATGAATGAAAAGTTTATTAGGCGGAAGGCAAGAGATTATCTAGGTAATTATTAAGAGGGGTAGTCATTTATTATTGCAAAACTTGTAAAGGTGTGTTTGAAAGCACTTAGTTGTGATGAAAATAAAATACTTTATGTGCACCACTATTGTTTGTTTTTTCGTATTATTCCATTTTTCATCACTGAACACATGAGGGTTATTACTTAAGAAACAAGGAAAAAAATCAACGAATCAAAAGAAAATGCTTAACAAAATTTATTTTATTATTTATTTTAATTTAAAAAAAAATTTACATTGAATTAATGTTTGATATCTCGTTCTTGGCAGCACAGTAAAATATAGACTCAGATATTTAGTGCAATATATTAAAGTACTTTTGGTATAGTGGTTAAAAATAGAAGAGACTACTTAGTTTTATATACGTTGTATAGCCTTCTTTTGCATCGTACATTCATCGGAGACGTAAGTTCATTATTATTCCACATTTTCTAATCTACGTTCATTATAAAAGTATAAATATTTATTTTTAAAATAAAGCAGTCTATTGATTAAAACTTTTCAATTTCCCTTTATTCCCCACTTTTTACTAACCATCATCAATGGTGGTAAAAACCATGCACAGTAGTTCTGTATGTAGATATGATATCAACTCTCCTGTTAGCTTCATGTTCAGCTATTCCAAAATAAGTAGGTAACTAGTTAACATTCCCAAACGTTACGGTGTTGGCTTCAATACCATCCAGTCCCTGAATTAATATAGACCTCCCAACTCAAATGTTAAAGGCAATCTAGGAGCTTGACAGTAAAAAATCTTCTATAAGATTTTTAAAAATATATCAGGACTACATAAGTCATAAAAATACTTGCTTGTACCTAAATTGTTTGCAGTCGGTAAAACGAAAAGGTGTCTGATATAATATTTAACTGCACGGAATGTATATTACAAGTAGGCTATAATATCATATGAACTCTTCAATAAATCTATGACTTGCCTCTGAAACTGCCAAAGTCTGATTTGGCTTTTCCTAATATTAAAACATGATTAAAAGACTCAATTCTACATGGGTCTCGTAAAATTAGAAAAATTGGCATAGGCCATTTTAGAAGCAAGCCACATAAATATTAATACAATTAACGGGTTTTCCAATAAGAGGTGTTATTAAAATATTTAATCGTAAAAGATCAATGATTTGTTGCTTGTGTGGCACGTAGCGCTGTCTTGTTGAAAGTAAACATTGTCTAGATCAATACCATTCAATTCCGGCCATAAAAAATCATTAATCATCTCTCGATAGCGCAATCCATTCACCGTGACTGTTGCTCAAGCCTCATTTTCGAAAAAATAAGGTCCAAAATGACTCCGCCGGACCATAAACCGCACCAAACAGTCACACGTTGAGGATAGAAAGGCTATTCGACAATAACTCTTGGGTTTCCGAGCCCCAGATAATTTTGCTTGTTGACGAAGACACTGAGGTGGAAATGGGCCTCATCACTCAAGATGATTTGATTCACTCAAGTGAAATATCAATGCGTTGTTAAAGCGTGTATTGTGTTCCATTTTTATTAATGGCGGAGTTTCTACTTGTCAAATGCCAAAATATGACAGCTTCAAAAGTAACATCTACCGAAATAGCGGGCTATTCAAATTACACCTCTTATTGGAAAACCATGTATTTACTACCGTATTATTCATTCTTCTCAAATCAGTTACTTAGGTGTAACTACAAAAATAATATAGTGTAACCTTGTCATTTGACACAGTAAATAAATAAATTTATAAAAAACCTGTTTGGCCGACAAAAAATTCCATTCTTAAAGCATATTTTTTATTATGTTTTTACTCTTGGGAATGATTATTTCAATTATTTTAACATTCATGGGACAGTTTATTTTATGTGTAATGCATAAACCATTTGCGTTGGAATTTTGTTAGTAATTGCGGAAACAAATAAGTTATTTATAAATATAGAACATCAAGATGAACTTTTAAAAAATCTCTCGTAAAATATCATCTTATCTTATCATGTAATAGTGCCAAATGATAAGGCCTTATAACGTAAAACTTTACAATACAGCCGGAAAATAAGGCGATTGAAACCAGCCCTTAATCCCTTAGGGATAAATTTTTCCGAACGTATAAATTTCTCTACCCCCTTGTTCCGCTACCTTTTCTACGTGTAACCAAAATTGGCTTCTAAATGTCAGTACGTTTACTTGTAGGGGAATACACGAATTTTTGTCACATATTTATTGTATCCGCTTGTTTACGCAATGTGGGTACTGGCTTACATTATTTAACCGGAGCAGGAAAATATAATTTCGATAGTGTTAAACAGTTTTTTTTTAAATTTTATTTGTGTATTTTTTTTCGTCGTGAAAATTATCAATTGAAAACACAGATTCGGTGAATTTAGTGAAAAAAGTGGCTTTTTGGTCTGTTTTAAAGATGATTGGGTTGTTAATTTTTTTTCAATCTCACAGCATCACAGCATAAAAATATTTGACTTTTGGTAAGATAATAATAATAACACATTCTGAGATGTTATTTTTGATTTGCCGTTAAGAACATTATCAAAAATCATTTAAATGTTTTCATAAACAATATGAACCGCAGAATCGCAACAGCGCAGATCCGTGAACACTAAAGAGATAATCTGTAGTTTTTGTAAATCAGTTTCAATTTTGAAATTGACAAAAATAATTTTCAGTTTAATTATTATATTATAAAAATATTATATTACAAATACTTTATCGCTTGTTGTATTCACAAAATCAGTTCCAATTTTGAAAATAACACTTTGTATTTAAAACAAACTTGAGTTCACTGAACCAGATTTCATGAAGGACAAACACACAGCAAAGAAACGGAAATTTTTATTTTTTATAGTGAATACCTCACAAGAGTCCCAACTGCTCCCGTCTGGAGCCAGTGAGACTATGGCATCCCCAATTGGGGGATGTTGTGAGGCTGAAGGTAAGTGGGGAAGGGAAAGAGGAAGGTGGGGAAGTACCTGGCTATTCAGATCTAGTCACTAAACACGGCTAAAGCCATTTGGAGCAACGTTTCAATTCTGAATGGTGGTCTTACACCAGGGCGATACTGGTAGTATCTTCCACTCTGGAACGTGCCGCAAATATACTATATATTATTTTAATTAATTTTAATTAATTTTAATTAATTAATTGTAAAATAACACAAATTAATCAAATAAAATTTATTTGCGCACGCCGGGTTCGAACCCGCGACCTTCGGAATGGCAGTCCAATGCGTTACCACTGGACTATGCCGGCCGTCGACCGTCTACTATTGAAAAATATATTGTTCATTATTTGTGCGTTCTTTTAAAATAACACAATTTTTTGGTTTTTCCCTGAAAAAATATGTACACCTATTTCCACCATCATATAAATTCGAAAAAACATATTTTCAAAACAATATTCAACCCACACATTTTTGTCAAACGGTCCAATTAACTCAAACAAACTTTACCACTCAGATTTTCTAAATCATACCGTGTATTCGATTCATTAAATATTATCCTGAATTCCCAGCAGATAAAGGTATCTATTATTGACTTATTAAATTAATTATATTGCCAACACGAAGAAAAAAATCAGCGAAACCGTCGGCACTTTTATGTGCTTTTTATATCTGAAATGGTACCTAATGTTCTGAAAGGGACTGTTGTAAATAACAAATTGGTCCATATTGTTTGTTTTTACCGAAATAACTTTGGTTATTTCTCCCGAAATTTCCCGAAAGCGTGAAAATACGGTAAATATTCTCTTTTAGGGTATAATTTCTGCCACCTGGCGGAGTTGTTAGGTAATAGGTACGTTCCGCCCTAACCCAAGAAGTCGATTGAATTCCAAACAACTCTATTGTTTACCGTACATTGATATGGGGCATGCTGCGGTGACTGCCACTTTCCATGCCTGCTTTTATTTTACCTTCGCCGTTGAGCAGGAGGAAATAATACGAGGAATTTAATTTAACAATTTTCTCTTATATTATTTTATTTGATGCCATACCAAAACAAGTACCTCGTTTATTCACAGATCGTTCCCATTGAAGTGATCAGAACACGTGAACTTTTGAAGGGAAAAATAAAAATTAAAAACAGCCAAAAACGATTTCTGATTAACTAAAAAGTTTTTTGTTTTTAACCAATTTATTGTAATTTATATATTGCATCAATCAGTTTTGGTTACAGCCAACCTTCTACTTTGACGCTCCCTTCGATAGTCTCCAGGACTTCTGCCGTCGATTGTAAGGCGAGCTGATTTTCTCGAAGCCCTTCGTTACTTTGCGCAGGGATACGCACACAGAGAGATGGATGATGAGAGATGTTGTTATAAAAAACACTTGTGTTTTAGTGGATTGATTTATTGCGTTTTAATTCAGATGAATTGCCATGATTCGAGTAGTTAGCTCAGAGGTTTAGGTGTCGACTGAAAGTGAATTTTGTACAAGGTAAAGATACAATAATATGACAATTATTTGACATAATTACACCGATCTCGTTGTTTTGACATAAAAACCCATAGACAAAACGTAGCACAGACAGAAATATATAGAAAAGATGAGAGGAAAGGTGACACACAGACGCAAATTTAATGTAAAGATTCTACACAACGAGATTAGTAAAAATGAAGTAAATTTTGAAATGATGAATAAGAAAACATGAAATGAAATATTAAATCAGACAACACAATACTCAACACTACTAAACAGTGATATTTCAACTGAACATAAGTACAGATTGCAGACATTTACATTATTAATATATATTATTTAAGAATTAATAATAAGGGAGGTTGGAGCGTTAGTGTGGGGTAGGGGGAGGGTTACACGGGGATAATGGGAACAGCTTTAAAATTAGATTTTCTTTAAAATAAGGCAATTATCTTTATCAATCAAGACTTCATTAATGCTTTCATATTAGACGATAATCTCAAATGACACAAACACTTTAGAACAACACGTGACAATTGTCATTAATTAAGTTGCATTACAAGTTGTTATATTGAGTTTTAACTTTAAAGAATCTCTCAGAATACAAAAAATTGATACCTAAGTAATATTTGTTCATAGTTAAGTTAAGTAAACTTTAACTTAAGACAAAAAGCGCTCAATCTATTTTCCAGGCAAATACGTGATTAAAATCTGTTTTTTTTTCCATTTGCGCTTACTGCTGTCTGGTACTTAACTAATCTCTAATTAGCAAATTGGCACATTACTTTCATGTCGCTACATCAAAAACGAACCCTTTGAACGCATAACCGAAATACAATAATGTTGAACGTGGTTGCCATTTGCCATTAAGATACAAACATGATTAATCTAAGGTCTTGACAAATGACGAAATGTAAAATGTTTGATTTCAATGAGCGCTGAGAGCACGAAAGCAATAAGCGCCATGGGAATGAGTCTTGAACCAATGATGGATTGAAATCACACAAAGAGATGAACGAAGACCCAAATATTTGGGTTTGGGTGTTGTATTTGACTTGCGATTTCTCCGTTTGTTCTCGCAAATTATATTTAGCCCATGTTTATTTTTCAAACAGCGCCGTTTAAGATGGAAACTCCACGGGAAGGAGTATATAGTTGTGTGTATGTTAGTAGGATAAAGGGCAACTTCTGTGTCTTTCCCAGCACTGTTTGTTAACGACGTTCTTGTCTGTTTAGTAAACATCAAAGAACGTGTTATTTTATATAAAGCTTCCACTCCGCGGGCTAAGTAGAAGGTGAAATTATGTAAATTGGTGTTTAGGCATTCCAAATTGCAAACTCTTTGATGGATTCACTCCGAAGTGTCTGACAAAAATCGCTAGAACAAATAATAAGGGGGAAGGGATTTGTCAATTTATCAATTTACATCCTTCGATTTCAAAGTGAAATCGCTTGAACCATAAATTTTTCCTCGACTATGCGCAAAGCAGTAGATTATTCAGCAATAACAATACATTAAGGGCAGTTTTATTTTGAACGTATTCATCATGAAAAATAGTTTATATTAATCACGCATATATTGAATAAAATCTTAACTTTAAAGCAGAAAAAAATGCTAAACCACCTAAAACAATCGATCAGTTTTGGCGGCAGTAAATTTTCACTTATTTTGCGATGAAATTATTTTCAGCTTGCAAAGTCATCACAATCATAAAGCCAACACAAAATGGCAGAATTAATGATTTTAATTATTTATTTTTTAAAAGTCTTCATTAAGCGTAACTTGCCATTTTTTTGATAAAGTAGAACGAACGACAAACATAAAATAACAAAAGCTTGAAAACAAAGTGTTATTTAGAAACCAAGCCTACATGACAGCTTAAAAGCTTTTTCAGCCAGAGACAGAGATGTATATAATCAATGAATAAAGGCGCTTTAACGAGCTGCGGTAAGGAATTCAATGAATAAAATTTAAAAGATTTTTCAACGATAAAATAAGAATTGTTACTGAATCTGGAGAAAATGGAAAAAAAATCGATCGACACAGCTTGACTAAATACTTTTTTGTTTCCTTCTCAAATACCTACCTTTTTATTTTACTTACAGATACTTTATGTCTTTGTTGCATACCTCCTTTCCATTTGTGAGATAAAATATAGAAAAGCTCTTAACATATTATATGAGCTTTTTGGCATTGTAAAAAATTCAACACTCTTATTCCCAACATCTGCGCACAAAATATTTGGTGGCGGACTAGTGATGGGCATAATCGAGACTTCCCGACTTTATAAGAAAAAAATAGCACTCACGTAAATATTCGATTAAAAATTCAAAAAATTATAAAATGACTTTCGGGGATATTTTTGAAAACGAACAATGCTGTTCATTTCCATTATTATTGGTGCACAATTTTTTCCCTTCCTCTGTCAATATGTACCACAGATGATGATATTATTTACCTAATATTATAGACGGAGCATTCATAAGAATATTTCAGCTTGAAAGGTATTCGTATACTTAGATGATCACAAGTATTTGTCAGTCCCGATATGTCGATTGTAACAATTTTTCGATTATCAAACTATTTTTTTTTTTCAATTATTGCGATCACGCCCAAAAAAATCATGCACTTTTGATTATTAAATTGTTCCAATTATCAAATTATTTTTGCTAATAGTAAAATGAGCGGTCAGTTGCATCTCATCAGCGTCGTGAGTTCCATTCTTATTATTGGATAATTAACACAATGACTCAAGCAAAATTTTACGCTTACCGAGGATAGTTGTTGATTTTAAAATTATTGTCAAGTTATTCGTAACAATCGTAACCCGGGAAGTTTCATTGAAAATTTAAAAAAATGATAATAAGAAAGAATAATATTTTTCGTTAGCCACAAAAATGATTCGATTATTGAACCGTGTCAATGAACATTTTCAAAATTTACAAGATTTTTCCATTATGACGAGATTTCGATTATCATATTTTATCGATCACCAAAATGTTTCGATTATACCCACCGCCGAACCAAACCTTTTGTCCTTTTTCTTATAAATATAAATATCATTCATCCCATTGTACCTAGTAAGTAAATGATTTTATGTCTGGAACAGATGTATTTCATGTTTTATTAAAGTTTAGGGGAAAGGCCAAAGATCGCTACTTGATATTATGCGGTAGAATAAATTTCATTGTATTTAATTCGGTAATATTTTTCTGTAATGTCAGCCATTTCTGTGATATAATCCTTGTTGTATGGCGTATCTGCCATATTATAAGAAACATCGAAAACACGATATGTTTTTCTTCAAAGGGATAGAAAAATTCAACGTTAATCCATTATGATGATATATGAAGATAACATCACAATAATTAGTTAATAATCTCATGAAGTAGTAATGTTTTTTTGTACTTTCTATGGAAATAAAATATCGATTGTAAGAGAAAAAGGAAACGGATAATAGAGTAATGCGGGGTAAGGGTACGCAATTTTTACATCATGATTTTTGTTTTAAAAACATTTCGATAATTTTAACAACTTTATGTTTGCTAATGTGAAAACGTTTACATACATGTCGATTGCGTACATTTGATCTGGGATGAGCACACGCGTACCGTTATGTAAGATTTCGTACATTCAATCTTTCCTTGGGTGTAAAATGACTTATTCGGATTCTTTCTGACTTGCAGATTATTTTACTATGATAATTTAACATAAAATGAGATATGCATAATCATTTTAAGAATGGGGGTAAGCCTACAAACCTACAAAACTGCGTGCACTTTCCTCCGCACATTTACAACATCACGTAAAAATATTATAAAAAAAAAAAAAATACTTAAAAACCTGCCGAACCGTTATCTGTAGGAGAATTGAAACACCATTTAACTAAAAATTGTTGTAGACCACACCGTTATGACAAAATTGGTTAGATTATACCACACGTCTATAACAGTGGCAAAAAAAACCATGGTAAGAAATTATTTTCTAGCCAATTTGTATATTTCACATAGTGCTCATCGTACACACGACTGGATTAAAAGTGACCTAAAGTACTACAGAATTAAGGAATAAGTGCAGGTGAATCATGAATGTGAATACACTCTCCCACTGCGTACGGTTACCCCACGTGACTCTACAGTAAATTTAACAAATAAAAATACGGTTTTAAAATGCCCAACGTTAAACAACAAATAAGTTAAAATAAATTGTTTCCTGAAAGGGCAATATTATCGTGAAAACAAGTTGAATAAAAACACATTGTACACCTGTCGCTTTTGATCATATCAAAACATTGCTTTCTTGTAATCTTTAACCCATCAGATTTATTTGTTCGGTGTTGCGAACAAAACAGTTATCACCGTAGAGTCAATTTGTTCGCTTTTGGGAACGGCTCACATGGCCTCATAGAAATCGTTGTATCTCCCTTACTGTCATAGTGATAAATATGTTCTAAGCGGTGTTAGAAAGAAAAAATACTGCACTGTATATTAAAAAAAGAAGTTTATATTTAACGATAGTAAAGCGAGTGATTTTTTTTTTGCGACACCTCATAAAAGCGCCCCTGTCTACACAGTGTAAAGGCAGGGAGTCTATGGCGCCACCCAGTCGGGCAGAGTTGTGAGGCGGGTTAAGGAAGAGGCTGTAGGAAGGGCTTTATTAATGCGAGTCTTGAAGAGGCTCAGATTATATGAAGGAGGAAAAACAAATGCCGCTAGCTCGTTCCACATACAAGTCGTCATAAACAAAAAAGAGTTGAAGAAGCGAACTGTTCTCATGAAGCCAAAATCAACCGTGAACGGATGTTCCGCTCGTGTATGTCGAGTTTCACTTGCCCGGTGCACCGGGGAGCAATGCTCCGAGTTCCTTAGAGCAGGCTCCATTAAAATATCAGTAGAACAGTCTCAGCATGCCCACATTTCATCTGTGCATTAGAGATGGCTATAATCGGTATGTTAACAATGGATAGTCAATCAGACGGACCACCCTTCTTTGCAGAGAATCAAGTAGGTTTGTCAAGTATTGTGAGGCTCCAGCCCAGAGGAGGAAGTATGGTTGTACTAAAGTTTAGAAGATGAGAATTTAAGTGAACCTGAAAACTGAGTGTATTTTTAAGTTTGAAATAATATTATTCTAAAGAATCGAATAGGTTTAATTTATTTCACTCCATTGTCTTCCTCGGGCGTCCTCGACCTTCTCTATCATTCACTTCCACGTCTTAAATTTAACTTGCACACTTTTCTTTGATCCATCTTTAAAACGTATGCCACATTTTACCACACATTAGTAATTGACTTATTTGATGATGCCATGTCTGCCTGGGACGTCTCCGAATTTTTCCACCATCCGCTTCACACATTGATATTATTATCCACATTGGTATTATAAATAAAAAAAACACATTATTTCGACTTTATTTCGGCTACATATCTCATTCCAGAGCAGAAGTAATGCGTTATGACTTTTTCAATCATTCACTACGGAATACCTGATTGTTATTAAAAAATTACATTATATCGACTTTTATTCGACTCTGTTTCTCATTATTTATTTATTTATTTTATTTATTTATTTAACGCCCAGAGGGCTTTTACATGTGGGTGGTACAAATTTAATGACAGTTTTGAAAGATAAGAAAGAAAAGAAAGAAATAATAAAAATAAAATTACATAAGTATATGCGAGAAACAAAATTAAAAATAACAAGAACATAAATTAAAAAATACAGCGATTTGACTGGTTTACAAAAATATAACTTCCATTTAGGAATAGTATTGAAATAGGTCTTTTACGTAATCCACAAAATTCGCAAAGTTAATATTAAATATATCGACATCACCTAAGTATTGGTTTCCCATAGTGTGAAACCGTTGTATTGGGGAGTTCGCAATGTAATTGCGCTTATGTGTGAGACACCCGAAGAATACTTAGTGCAGAGATAACGCGATAAGTATTCTTCGGGTGTCTTCGACTTTTTTTACCATTCAAACTAACCTCTAATAATTCCCTGACACCAATAACAACAATCTTTGAAAATTCCAGTAAAATCGGTTTAGTAGTTTTGAGTCTATAGAGGAAAAACAAAGAAACATTCATTTTTTTACTATAGAGATTCAAACGAGTCGTTATAAACACATTATTGATGCATTTGCAGAATTAGTAAGCGCTGAATGTTGTCCTTCTTTAATATCACCGTAACGATGCCATATTTAAGATAGATTTAAATGAAATTTGTTCAAAATGTACGTCCGGTCGTTAAGGAAAGTAGCCACATTCAAGTTTATAAGAAATAATTTTTTTATACTCATATATGATCAAACACGACACTTGTACAACGCGGATTTTTTAAATATTTTAATAAATAATGGAAAAAGGACTCTCCCTTTATTAAAAATGTGTTAAAAAGATTTACGAACCTTTTTTTGTTTTTTGTTATTAGGGTGCTATGCCGTCACCCGTAACACGGCATAACACCCCAATAACAGAGAGCCGTGAAAATCTTAAATCATATTTACGAACCTATTTAAATGTGATGATGCAGGGATAGGGACGAATTTCTATTAAAATGACGTTCAAATAACACACATTTTAAACAATAAATACAAAATCAATTCTTCCTGTCCAATTTCGGAAATCTTACACCCTAAACAAACTGGAATAATGTACTTTGAAATTTTATCTATGTGAATAAAAAGACAACCTTCCTATTGACAAATTAATATTGTGTACCTACTTATTACGATATGAAAATATGAATGTATTGTACCTATTAATAACAATGTTTTCTAGTCTCTAACTACGCTGGTCAAATAAAGCTACATCTGTCACCAAACGACAAGTTCCCTTAAAAAAACATTATGTATCCGTTTCTATTATTGTGAGCCATATTTTGTAAAATCCATAGATTTAGAAACAAGTAACACCAATTTTCCATAGATATTCCATTGAAACATAAAACCACCAAAAAATTCACCCGGTCAAGGCTTGCCAATATTTTAAATAATTATTTTTATATAAAACGAATAGGAAGAGCTGGTTTGTGTAATTAATTGTGTTTTTAGCTTCGTATAAAAAATCGGTGAGTATTTCATAAACTTAAGCTATGTTTTTTCAATTTTTTTATTTTTTTATTTATTTATTCATGTCTATTCTTGAATACACATTTTACAAATGATTACAGTTGTTTATATTGTAGTACAGATAAAAAAGTACAGAAAAAAAGGTATAAAAAATAAAGAACATAGGTTGATATATGTAAAACTGTGTGTGGGTGATATTGTATGTTACGTGAACACCTCACTAAGAGAACCAATATACGCCCATTGGGCTTTTACATACATAATACATAAAAAAATAATATTCTGAAGATTGTAAGTAGAAATACATATAACCATATCCATTTGACATATTATAACAGCAAGTTAATAGTAAATGCATACAATAATTATTTGTAGGTATAAACCTGTTGTACAAAAATAAGAATATTCCTACTCCTAAGTTATACAAACATAAATTAGTTAAAAAGAAATATAAAGTTTATATGTATTCTAGGTAGTGGCAGCAGTAACATGATACCATACGACACAGTGTAGGCCTTTGAATTAGAAATACTTAAATACTTAATATTTTTAATACTTACGCAAGTCATTATTGTGTCTAGGGTCGACTGGTTCAGCTCCTGAAAACTGTATACAGCAGCAATCTCACATTAGGGTACATTCTATTGACGACTCGTTTACCAATAGAAGACTTGATGATTGACATCAGTTTCCAGTACAGTGACGGACCGAGCAAGCCCAAACCGATTCATTCTGTTCCTGTCTGCCGAGGTTACCACACCCCGCGAGGTGCTTCCTTGTTGAAATATCAACATTAAATTATACGTGTTAATTGATTGAAAATATACCGGTAAGTAACTTTGATGGATTTCTTATTTGATATATCATCCATGAAACATCAATTTAAAAATATACTTATTCTCAGTGTCACTGGAATTTTATTTCCAACACATATTGTTCACACATATGCAAGCAATGCATAAGAATCAACTTTGGTGCTGATATCTATAAATTAATTTCACCAATTAACAGCAAGCTGAAGATATAAATTTGGTGATAAGTTTATTAGATAAGTACACCTGCAAATTTCGTCAAATCGACGAATGAAAATAAATTAATTTAAGCACTAATCTATGAAAAAATTTTCCACATATTATATTTATTTCTGACTACAATATTGTACTCCACTGTTTGCCTTTGTCATCGACAGCGATATTGGATTTATTTTGATCTGCATCTGGCCCCTCAGATTCGTATTTCAAAAGCGACTTCAATATTCAAAGCTTTGAGTTAGTTCCAATGTAGGTTAAGGATCAGTCATGACAAAACTTGTTCCTAGAATGAGGCCAGAATAGTTTCATGCAGCCATTTATCTACCCATACAAAATGAAAACAAAAATTTTCGGCTACTGGAGAATGGAGAAAAGTGCCAAATATATATACATTTTTTTTTCATTATTATTTCTTCATTACTATTAATTTATTTGCGCATCGATCCTTAATTACTTAAAATCTTTGATTAAATAAAACGTTACGCTGTATGTACTTTTACACTACTATACTGTTACTGCTAGTAAGTCGACACTCTGAGGCTTGGTATTTCAGTCTGTCCGTATCCTTGCTATGTGCGACATTCCTCGCTCAAATTTAAGCGGGTCAAATCGGAATCTCAAGCAGTGCTAAATAGTTAAGTAAGCTGCAAAATAGTAAAAAAAATATTTTTCGGAATAACTTTATTGAGTAAAACCTCAAATTGTAATATTTAAATATTGAAGACAATATTAGTAATTTCGAAACGAAAATCTGAAACAGAAAAATCAGAAAAGGAAACGGTCACATCTGGGACTCGAACCCAGGACCCCTGTCTTTCCGGGACAGTGCTCTACCAACTGCGCTAATGGGACCCTATTCTCCTCGGTCACTTTTAACTGTATCATACTTCGAATAAGAACTACTAACATTGTCTTCATTTTTTCACCGCACATTTTTATTGGCAACTATCTTTATGTATGATCGCAAGATTCAATCCGAACTAAATGCAATCCAGACAGCGTCTTTTAGATAAACCTATCTTATTTTTATTTTATTTAATGTGCGACATCTGTTGACTTTTCTGCAAGTCTAGAATGAATATTTATTTTTCGGAATAACTTTATTGAGTAAAACCTCAAATTGTAATATTTAAATATTGAAGACAATGTTAGTGATTTCTAAACGAAAATCTGAAACAGAAAAATCAGAAAAGGAAACGGTCACATCTGGGACTCGAACCCAGGACCCCTGTCTTTCCGGGACAGTGCTCTACCAACTGCGCTAATGGGACCCTATTCTCCTCGGTCACTTTTAACTGTATCATACTTCGAATAAGAACTACTAACATTGTCTTCATTTTTTCACCGCACATTTTTATTGGCAACTATCTTTATGTATGGTCGCAAGATTCATCTAGGTACATCTAGTTGCAAGGGCTTAAAATCAACTGCTATACAGGGCCTAAGCAATAATGCAGCTGCTACAATAGATGAAAATCTAAATAATTACCTACTACCACCTTAACAAAGAAGGTATGGTTTGTTCTTGGCCAACATTTAAGCATAAATATGTAGTCTTTAAGACCATTTGACCATCATCCCACTGGGTCGTTTATAAACTTCCGGTCGTTTATTTTCATACTTTAATTTTAATGGAGGCAATATAAACATTTTAACGATAATTTTATGCATACAAAATTTCATTTTGCTCGTTTAAAGAATTTGAAAAAGCCCTCCATTTTATAGCTGGTTCTCACCCCATTCTCATTATCAATCTTCTTTTTTATACAACACTCTCGCCCCGTTTTCCACCATTTTCTATTTCTGTTCATTTTGTTCATTTATCACAAATCTAAATTATGTTTTCCTTGCCTTCAATAAAAAAACCCATTTAGTAGAAATTTGATAAATATGTCGATAAATATGCACACAAGTTCTATAAATCGGTGAAAATATGGTATGGTTCCGTCCACACGACACCTGCACAACGCGTTGAGCACCGAAATCTAGCTAGGAGGTTAATAAATTCTTGAAGGCCCGTACACCTTATTTTGCCATTTTTCTATTTCGGAGCCGCTTAGCGTGTTGTACGGGTCTCGTGTGGACGGAATCTGTAACGACATTTTAAAATTAATTCTTAGGTTAAGATTAGATTTTTCAACATATTTGCTGCCAGGAACTTTCATTGCTATTCAAAATGGGAGTAATTGACACTGAACCGGATTTAAACCAAAGATATTCGTAAAAACTTCAAAAATGTAAATATTTCCTTGTATTTTTTTTTAAATCTTTCTTAGATCCCTAAAACACAGTCACCAGCCGCCTCTACTTTCAACAGGAACCCTTGTATTCATTTACATAATACATTCCTAAAATACCTGTTTTAATAAAGATGAATATTATTTGAGAAATTTCATCTTTATCAGGGTCTTGCGAACAATTTCTCTCCAATTCAAGTATTCCATTGTACAAAGTTGAATGATGGTTATTTACTTCGCTTACTTCTTTAAGCTTTCTTTGTCTCGTTCCCCGCCCCCTCCCCGTATTTATCTCTGCGGCCCTTTCAGGAGTCATTAACATTTTTCACTGAAGTTTTAAGGTACCGTAGATATGAAAATGAAAAAAAATTATAAATACAGGGTTGACGCAAAGCTTTATTTCTACAAGAAAACTGATTTTATTGATGTCGTTAAATATTTAATAACGGTTCTGGGTGCAAGTGTTATTTTCATTGATGAAGACCAATGTTTCACTTCAACGAATCATGCCCTTCCCAAAAGATGACGCTCTACACTCAAATGATATGGAAAAGGGGCAATAAAGTTTGTGCGATACATGTACAAGCTTAGGTACTATCCTTTGACTTTGTGTATCCCTCTGAATTTCTCGCTGGAATGCTAGGACTAAATCGTTTAGACCTTAGGAAAAAAATTGCAACGGTGTTAGTAACACAGAATCTGCTCAATGAAGACATTTGCAATCCTCATTTTATAGAACGTATTATATTTTATGACCCCAATAACTTCTCCAAAGTTAAGCAGCACAGGCTTTTTATTTTTCAAAGAGAAAAGACCAACCTATCAATGATGACTCTGGGGAAAATTAATACGTTTTTAACCTACTTGCTTCAGAGATAGACATTTTTCAGTCAAACCTCAAAGAATTCAAGTTTAGAATAAAATAAAAGTATCTGTCAAATTAAAATTATACTACCAACCATGTAAAAGCCCTCTGGGCGTTAAATAAATAAATAAATAAAACAGAATTGAGTATTTTTTAAACACAATGCTGCATAGTAACTGATATGATTAATGTATGTAATTTATTAATATAATATAAATAAACAAAAAATAAATAAATGAAAATAAAAGTAAAATTACTTACAAAGGAACGAATGCATCAGGTGAAAATTTTCTCGTTTCAAAGTCAAAATATATTATATTTTAAGTGAACGTTGAATGTATGCACGGGGGAGCTTACACGATGTTTCATAATAGATGATAATGCAAGCCCACAAAGACAATAAACTGCAAATCCAATACGCATTGTGTTGAAATTAATTTGCGCCATATTAACCATCTTTGTTTTTCTTGAGAAGTCAACGTTTCAAAAATTTTTTTTTCGAAAAATACTGTGTAGAAAAACGTGAAGTTTTATAACGTTTATAAATAATATATATATTTTTTTAATTTAAGAGAATCTCGAAGAATAAATACAGTTACCTACGTACAACTAGATACTTATAGAAAAAATCATAAAACTGGATCATCATATGTTACTTGGTTCAGATAGTTTTAAAGATAAGATTATATATAGATAGTGAAAATTGACAAGATAATAATCATAATTATTTTATCTACTTAGTTGATTGTTTCAGGTGTTATTTTATGCCTGATATATTTCTAATAATTAAAAGTTGTGAAAAACACTACTCATTGAAATATATTCCACGTTTTATCGGTAAGTTTTTTCCTAAAGAAATAGCTCTGATTTCTTAAGTTTGAGCCCTTATATATAGATGTTCCTAAAAGCTTATCGAAATGACATACCCCAGCGAAAATCCTTCCAAAAAATCATGACGTTTCCAAAAAAGCTCCTTCCAAACCACGAAAATTAAACAAAATAGCCATAAAGCTTAATAAAAACGCAACTTTCGTTCCCCCCGTAGAAGCTTTACAGTCTTGTGTTGACGTCACTTCTCGCTTTGACACTCGCAAGCCGACTAAATGAGCGAGATATTTTTTCATAAGGAGTGGATATAAAAAAGCCAGTACTTACGTACCTATATAGGACGGGCTCCAGGGAGAGAAAACACGAGTCATAATTTGCGGGACCACTTAGGGAAGCCTCCCGCTGAGCGGCTTAAGATAACATCACTTTTTTTAAATAAATAAACAACAACAATAAAATCGTTTTTTTTTTGTTTTTATACAGTTCAACGAGGCTTTGATATTATCGAAGGTTTTATAAATACAACTCCAGTGTTGTTGCCATCAACACTGAATTTATTATAATAATATCTTCATGTTAAAATGATCTCCTTACCAAAAACAATCAATGTTTTTCTATATCATAACGTCTTCCAGAATACGCGAATTATATTCTCAAATTTCAAGAAGAGGTTAATGGCTGAATTACACCTGCCGAGTGCTAGGTCCAGACAGTGCATTCGACTGAATACTCGGCTGATGTGAACAGTAGTCAGTACACAGTGGGCGAGTGATTCAGGCGAGACAGTCGATAGAAGCAAGACCCAACGACTCGGTCGAGTAAGAACCCCCTCCACCTGCATATTTAACTCGGCGCTTCACTCGCTCTCCACTCGGTCAGCGCGATCAGCCGACTCGGTTAGTGAAAGAAAAAAATTAAAAATAAGAATTTTTTAGGAGCTTTTGATGTTTGTTGTTTTAAAGTTCTCATAATTTTTCTATTTTTCATACTTAGCGTAACCATGTCAACAGCACTGTAAACTAATCTCAATGAACTGACTCGCCCATTATCTCTTCTACATGGAATCACCACTACTCTCCAATAAGTTGCTCGCCCGAGTAACAAAGCGAGTGGCAACTGTAATTCAGCCCTAAGACGAGAAACAGAAAATTGTTATGTTACATTGATACGGGTATATAACGTAACTTAGATAGTTATAAGTGAGTAAAGGCCCCAAGTGGCGGCGCCAGTGTTACATTAGCGTTTAGGCCATGTAATATACTATAGGTGTGTTACACAAATAGTCATCGCCGCACAAGGCAGCGGCAGAGCTTGATACTCCTATCATTCAGGGTGTGGATTATAGTCAATTTCCCAATTAAAACAAGTCTCTTGATATGAGGGTTTATTGTACAGGTAATACAGGTTATCAAACAGATCTACAAAAGGTACATAGCTTTTTAAGGCCTAACTAGTTACTAGGCAATCTATTGACTCTAAGGGCTCTGATTGACAAAGGTATATTATTCGCTCACGTGTAAACTAGGCTGAAGCGGTGAATGATGAGCAGGGGCCATAGGCAGGTACCTAGGCAGGGTGCAGGACGAAGGGCGGCTACGATGGGCGGATGCCATAGCACGGCCTAACTGATGCGGTAGGGCGGGAATACGACGAAGGGCGGCACAGAAGCGGCCTGAGGCGGCCAGGGCGGCTAACCTCGTGGGCGGCAGAGCGGTGGCAGAGCGAAGGGCGGGAATACGACGAAGGGCGGCACAGATGGAACCTCGTGGGCTGCGGCGGATGTACGGCCGCGGCCCAGGGATATGACGCAATCATATCCATGATAGTGTAGTCGGCCGAATTGCCTGGACGTGATAACTGAGTCTAGGGACGCGGCACATTATAAAATGTATGCACGCCGGTCCAATTACGGCGACACCGATTTGGCGGTAAATATTAACTCGGAACTAATACATAGTGTTGTTTTCTCCGCGTCTCGCTGTGAACTGAAGCGTGGGTCTGCTGGCGGGTGGAAGCTTGCCCCTTCCACCTCTCTTTTAGGTGCCTGGCCGATGCCCATATAAGGATACGTTTTTGTCAACTATCCATTTGATTGGTTGTAGGTACTTGTAAGCCTACGTGACCAATATCAGGCGGTGATGTCGCGAGCTCCTGCGTATGTATTGGTGTTCACCCGATTGTAGACATGCCGAGATGCGTATATATTCGTGTGTTTACACGTGCTGAGTGAGTGCTCCAATTCCGGGCCGTGAGGATATACATAACTTGTGCAGTTAGCTCTTGCAAGCTATGTGCAAACATAACAGTTACTATCGGTAAAGTTTGGTTTTGAAATGAGAATATGTATGGTTCCTACTGGGATGTCATTTATCCAGTTCCCACTTTTCTGTAACCATACCTTCCTGGAAGACTGCTTAAAATTTGTAACATATTACAACAAAATTTTTGAGTATTTTTATTTTGGACCAAGAAGAAGGCATTGGGCTATAATGGAATCAGGTTGTCAGTGCTGTTACTAAGTGAGTGGCAACATTTGTTTCCATTCAAATTTGTATAGAAAGCACTTTTAGATTTAGTTTTCTTATGATTATGGTGATCTGGTGTTGTAGGTATTACCGTAAGACTATCTATAGTAAATATGTTTTCGTTAAAACTGCAACAACATGTATGATTATGTTATGTGCTCCTTTTCAGAAATGGTAAGTAATCGGTTATCCTTTTATTTATTTTTTATTTAAGTACATAAAACAGGCACGGTGCCCAAAAATTTACATACATGGATGTTTAAATACATAATAATAACAAAATGATAATAACAAAAATAGTAACAAAATGTAAAAGGTAAATACAAATATGTTAATAAACTATTTGTTATTGTCACAACTATACTGGTGAGACACGTATTAGGTAGGTACAATGTTGCTTTTCTTTAAATAAAGGGCTTCATCACAAAATCAGTTAAATATGATTAAAGGTAATACATTTTTTTTAAGTGTTTAAATTGGTCATTAAAAATGTCTATTTCATTATTAGGGCCATGTATAATGTTATAATTTCTGAATGTTCGCGGTACAGGGGAAAAATATCCTGTATTTGTGTGGTAGGTTTTAATATAAAAAAAATTTCCTCCACATACTTTGCTTTGAGCCCTACTCCCCTTATTATCCTCCCTGGCCCCTCATTCAATTCAATTCCAATTCAATCAAACACAATTTCGTTTAATAATTTTATTAACAGTCCACTTTCAAGTACATCCAAAGTAGTATTTGTATTCGAATGCAGTTTTCGAAGGCAACAGACCACAGCTTTCTAACCTTCTTCATTTGCATCGCCTTAACCTCTCCACCTCTTCACTCATAACTCACAACTTACTTATAGTATTCTTATTCAAAAATAAAATTAAGCCTTTTGATTTATAAATAGGATTAGGTAAAGCAAATGTTTGTTCGGAGCACGGCTATATCGTACAGGAATTTTAAGAACAAAATCAAAATCTGATATCATGCGTTTATTAAAATAAGCGATTTCTAGAAAGTTTATGTGAAAGGCTGCAATCTGTTTCAGAGTGGGATCGATAAAAATACAGTAAAATTATTACAAAAAATAGGTTAAAGTTTATATAACATTTGAGTCCGTGGGTATTCAAAAAGCTCGTGCTTTTTATGCGATCGTATTTTTTATTAATTACATAATACGACAACAAAAAATATAATTTAAGGTCCCGCGTCACGTGATACGAAGGTCAGAGTTGTATAATAATGAAAAATAAGGAATAAAAACATTGCGCAGAAATGCCCCCGGCAATCTGATCGCCGGTAAACTGAGCCATATCGGAAACTCAATCTGGCCTGGTAGTTGGCCATTTGTACCCACTGCACACAGGGCAAACAACAAAATATATCGCGCAGTGGAGATTGCTAGTGTCGCGTGACTTCATAAAAAAATATGTTAATGTTTATTATAAAAATCGGGTAAAAAAATTGAATGTTTCGTTTAATTTTTGAAAAATGCATTTTTCGACCTTTCATTCGAAACTATCTGTTTTTGGAAATGTTTAGGCCACTGGTAGCAGGATTAGATACATAGTCACACTTTGTTGCTACTACTAAGCGTATAGGTATTATTTCGTTTTCCATATTGAGAATAGAACTGTTGCTTCTTGAGATAAAATTTTGAAACATTTTAGCGGAACGCCTTCTTCCTTGTCGGTGTCCTGTTGAATTCCTACTTCTTCAGCCTAAGGTAACGATATTAGCATCAATACCAACCACCTGCATAGTACATAATATTTGGTTTTCAAATCGCCTTTGTCCTGATATTATAACAAATAAAATTCTTCACTGATCCTTGGAACATTTCCTACAAAATAGAACCAGATTTATAAAACATTTTTTTATTCCTACGTCTGAAAAATATTCAACATTTGTGGCACAGCTCCCAGAACTCCATGCCATAGCTTAGCACAATTCTGAAAAGTATTTCTTGAACTAAAGATTTGATCCTATTTAGTGGACAGGAAATATCTCCGAGTGCATTAGATGCATCTGTTGGTCAGAGTTATTCTACCGTAAATTTCTTGGCTTTCTTGTCAATTTTCGACAAAAGAGTTCCCAAGAGACCTAACGGGTTCCTAAGACTTACTAGGATTTTAAGATATAGAGTTCGTAAGAATTCACTTTGGTTAATAATAGTTCTCTCTAAATAGTATTGAATAAAGTTATTTAGAGAATAACTACCGGAAGGTTTATATATATATATATATATATATATATATATATATAATAAATGCATATTATATTTTTAGAAATTAGAAAAAAGTCGGTGTTTAGTAATCAAGTCGTATAAAACATTTTCGGGCGGTTACGTTGTTAACGCTGGCTAAACTTTTTGATGAGATACATCAAAATAATGTATTACGGAATTTTGCATCTTTAAAAGGCCATCAAATATGTCTATCTATCTACTATTTGTCTCCTGAGCGCCGGGTACACGTCAGCTAGTTATTCAATAAGTAGGAACACAATTTTTTTTTGTAAAAATTTGTAAGTTTTATAATATGGGCATCCATTATTTTTAAAACAGCCAGGCCAAAAGCCTTGAGGCCAGTTTGCCGAGTACACGCAATTCTCGTGTATTTCTATACTTTCTGGTGATTGCTTTCATTTGGCTTACGAGAAAATATAATTTAATAGGGGATTTTTCAACTAATTCCAACTGTGTTCTGTCAAGCAAGGCTACTTTCTTTATGAACTTGCAAATAACCTTACTGATTGACGAATAAAAATTCCACAAGAATATTGTCAGGCATACAGCTCGTAATCGGCCTTACAGAATCATACATAACAAAAATTCATTGGACAATTATCATAGTTCTGTACTAATTATGATTAAAGATAGAGAATATATATAACGTAAAAACACCCTTCCTGTGTCTTAAGCTAGATGAAAGTTATTTTGTCAGCAAACTCAATATAATAAAAAATTATGATAATAAGGAAGTTGAGTGAAAAATATTTCGACTTATAAAAAATATGTTCATGTAGATCAAAAAATATCGATTCTAAATATATAAATATATTTCTATATTATTATTCTTAGAATTAGTTAAACGTTCTTGAAAAAGCATTCAATAGCAATAGACTGTATACGCTCCACGATTGGTCGAAAGAATTCTGACGTCACATGTGTCGTGACTTGTACGTACAACGGATCACCTATGGTGCATCTCTTTCTATTACATGAGAGATGGTCGGTTTAGATGAGAGAGGTGTATAGGCCAAACGTTTATTTGGATTTGTCAAATATATGTACGTATTTGTTGTTATTATTATATGAAATGGATTTCTAAAGATACATATTCGTATAGTGCTTTATAATAATATGTTGTTTATTGCATAACTTAGAAGTTTTTATTATTATACATGTCACATAACATGTGATACACTTCAGGCCGCCGGCCACCCAGAAAAGTCTCACAGTGAACTGGGCTGTAAACCGTTATTTTACTTTTGGTCTTTACTTTTGGTCTTTACTTTTCTGCGCGGTGGTCCTGAATTCGCGCGTGGCAAGTCAACAAATAGCGACGAAATACCGTACCGGGCGGGAAAAGCAAATATTCTAACTTAAAATATTAATTTAACTATGAAATCTCAATCAATTTTCTTTTTTTTTAATAACATCAATTCTAATAGACGGTTAACATTGGTAAAAAAATTACTGGAATTCCTTATTGAAGAATTATTTTTTTTTCCATACAAAATGTTAAAGCGACGTGGTTCTTACAGTTTGAATGACGTCACACCCACCCCCGCCTCTTACCGCTCGGATTCCGCTCGTTTTGGCGGGCTTAATAAAATTCAAACTTTGAGAATTAATTTAACTATGAAAACGAACTTAAAAAAAAATAAAAAAATACTCGTATTTAAGTTTGAATGCGAACATTGATAAAAAAATGGACTCAACTTCCTTATTGTATTGTACTCCAAACTTCTCACACAATAATAAAAAAATACAATGTAAATAAAAAATCTGTTTGCTTTGTTTGTGGTAGTTATTTAAATAATTTAGTGTAAATTTTTCTGAGAATGATGGTAAACTTTGTCATTATTTATTTAAAATACATTCCGTTTTCAGTTGAAACAAAATTACTAGTAAAGGGAATAATAGTTATTAATATTATAAGTATCAAATATCAATATTATGTATTTCATATACCATATTATTTAAGCAAATTCATACCATTCCTCAAAATATATAAAACTGCTTAATGCAGTTTAAAGCCAATAGACGAACCTAGATTTCACCGGCTATCCTATATTTTAAAGTTATATACTCGTAAATTTGGCAAACTAAGGCAAGTGATCACTGAAAACGTTTTTGCAAGCTTGTCAAAAAATGCCAAAAATCGCTAGAATGGACATGTTTACTTACTCTGATAAGATTGTTAATGACCATATTATAAGGGTTTTTGGCTTTCATTATCTCTAATGCACCTAAATAATCTTTTCTAATAGCTATTTCTTTGTTATGCAGTAAACCAATACCTGTATAATTATTAAAAGTATGGTATGTTGTAAACTGTATTACACGTGATTAATATTTATGGTCTAGTATTTTACTGCCCTGACCAAGCTATGGTGGTAGCAAAACCAGGTCGGCAAAAAGTATAAAAGTAAAAGAGATGTAAACAAAGTTATTATTTTATTTTAAGCTAGTGCAGACCTGTTAAAAATCTCTGCATATTATAATTTGTAGGATTTGTGAAGCTTAAACTAACTAATTATTATATTTGGGACACGTTACAGAGTAAAAGATATTCTCAGTATCAGCATAGTGTATGACCACCATTTAGAATTGAAACGATGCTTGTAATGGCTCTAGGCATGTTTGGTGACCAGATCTGAATAGCCAGGTACTCTCCCACCTTCCCCTTCCCCATCTCCTTCAGATTCATACTGCATTCAGCCTCACAACACACCCCAATTGCGGATGCCATAGTTTCACTGGCTCCAGACGGTTGGGAGCAGTTGAGACTCTTTTGCGGTATTCACATTAACAAAAATTTTAAAAATTGCCTTTTAAAAAAAAGAAATTTCCCTTTCGAAGGAACGTACTTTTTTTTCATATGCTTCAGCTTTCAACCATCAAGAGTGTTCTAGACCATCATTTCAAATTATTGACAGAGGAAAGGTGAAATTATACAACATTTAAATAAACTTAAATGTAATTTTATTTAAATTGGTAATTTTCAAATTTATATATCTTTGTTTGATTATCTCCAATATTGGAGAAGAGATGAGATGTTGAATGGAGGGGAGGCATTTTAGATAATGTTTGATAGAAAAGAGGATATTTGTTTACAAAGGGACAACCAAAAAGTATGTAATCCATAGTCCCCACATAATGTATAGTGCGAGGAAGCAAGCACGTGAATTTAAAAAAGGTGAAAAAGAACGGAACAATGTCCAATCATAATTCTTATAAAGTGAGGAAAATTATTTTTTGTAGAAATGGGGAAGTTGTTGAAACCACGGTTTTGATGGGATAGTCCTTTGTATTAAGGCATAGCAGGCTCCTTTGGATTGACTAGCAATGTGCCAACTTAATATTGATAAATTACGACATAAAAAAAATATAGGACAATTTATTTATACTAATTGAACAAAAAATGTAGCACTGCTTATGAAAGAGTTATCCATTCAAAGTATATGACGTGTGTACGAATTAAATAGCATGAACGGCCCGCTCAAGTATGACTCTTGACCTATTTCATTGCTAACAAAAGGAATACACATATCAAATAAAGAATTTATCAATAAAGTTAGATTCCTACTCTATCGCTCGTGTGAAACGATTTATCTAGATCCTATTTTGAAAATTAAACGTTCATTGAACTTCAATGAATTTTACGCAGGGATACAATTTTTAATCGCGCATCCATTCAATGACAGCCGAAATGAGTATGTTTAATTAAAATGCCACATCATAATGGCTTTAGCCGTGTTTAGTGACTAGATCTGAATAGCCAGGTACTTCCCCACCTTCCTCTTTCCCTTCCCCACTTACCTTCAGCCTCACAACATCCCCCAATCGGGGATGCCATAGTCTCACTGGCTCCAGACGGGAGCAGTTGGGACTCTTGTGAGGTATTCACTATAAAAAAAAAAAAAAAATAAAAAAAAAATAAAGAGTATGCTTCATTTGAACATATTAGCTGGAAGTCAGGCAGCTATCAATGAAAATCTTAAATAGCTTTAACTGATTGTAAAAAGCTTGCTTTCACGACGGGTGATTTACTTTCGTGCGAATCACTGTGCTTTGTGTGAACAAACGTGTAGGATTTTCCGTTGTAGCGAAACTGTAATATTTCCTAGTAGATCGGATACGGCAGAAATTGTTACAGCGCCCCTATAAAATGTGTATTTCATCTGCGTCAACTGGGTACGATTCTCTTATTCATTACCTGTTTCTTATTTTCCCGACCCATTCTTCTCCGTCTATTTCCGGAGCCTTTCACCCCGCTTTCCGTTCCAAACCCCAGGGATGAACTGGCGAATAAAACACCTGCGAATTTTTTTTAAACGGGTATTTTAACCAATTTTGGTGACACCTCACAAGCGCCCCTTGTCTGTAATGTCTAGGGAACTAAATCGCCACCTTATTGGGAAACGTTGTCAGGTGGGTAAATGAAGAAAAAAAATTTTACACTACATTTACGTAGTCGGAGAAATTAAATATTCTCATACGACGTCACCATCGATGAACGGAAATTTCGGTTTTATCCTGTCAGCCGAATTCTCGCAGAAAAAAAAAGCACTTTCATAGGCATTATACAAAACCCACCGCTTTCGTCAACGTTAAGAAAATGATATTTATGCGATAACCGCTCAAGCTAATCTGTTTGGTTTTGCGAACAAACAGCTATTACCCGTAAAGTAAATTTGTTCGCTTTTGGGAACAGTTCATATATAGGGTTGTTGTAGTGATGATCTAAAGGGTGTTAGAAAGAGAAATTAGTACACTTTATATTAAAATGTAGAAGTTAACTACAGAAGAATTAAAATGTGAAACAAAAGGTTCCGACCGCAATTTGAGCAAATAATTTATTTTAATACAAAACGATAAAAAGTTAGGTGAAAATAATGCTTATAATACGTTTGTCTAATAAAATGTATGTTTTTTCGTTATTCGTAATTTCAGTTCAGTTTTCGAGGAAAAAGACGAAAAACGTAAGGTGAGGCATTTTTTAACGTTTTATGTTTGAATTCAGTAAAATTTTATTATTTTATTTTACTACCTTTCCTTCGAAAATTCTTAATTTTCAGTTAAGAGATATTCCATTTCATTTGGATTTTAATGCAAAGCGGAAATACGGCAAAATTCTCAGACCTTCTTATAGTGTCTTTAAGAAACATAATGATCATATGCCAGAGGCCTGAGGTATTAAATGATGTTTAAGTAGGTGAAATTCTTCCTTCTTTTAAAGGGAAATATCATTTCAGTATTGGTTGTAATTAAGTACTTAGGGGTTTTAGTCGTGAACCATCAAACTTAGGTTTTATTAGATTTAAAAAAATACAATTACATAATAATGAATCTTTGACTGTCCAACTGGAAAGGTTTCCGTTTCAGGACAATCAAATTGATAGGTTTAATTCATATGAACTAGGAATAAGACACAAATACTTAACAATAAATTCGTATCATTGGAGAAATTACTTTTTACATAACATTGTGGAAATTACTTTCGTGTTTACAAAATAAGAGGTGAGTTAGGTAAGCATCTTAATTTTTTTCATTGTTTCTATGATGTGTAATAATATATTATGTATAAGAATTATTATTTTAACTGATTTAAGACGTGCTTATAGTACATATTATTTTAGTTTGTGAAGTGTGTTAGGAATTTTAGGTCTAATTATATTAAATAATTATATGAACATACCAAACATTTGTTGTTTATCTGTAAGTTAGCATATGTTCGCTGTCAACCCTCCCTAATTTTAGCAGCCAATTGTTAACCGATTTGCGCAGAATGCGTGCACTTTTCGGTTTCCATGTATCGTTTATGAGGTTATACACTTTTGAACTTAGTAAGGTAGTTAGGTTAGGTTAGGTTGGGTTAGGTTAGGTTAGGTTAGACCGTGTGATGTGCTGTTATATTAGCTTAGGTGAGTTATAAGATTTGCAAAATATCATAATAATATAAAGCACAACATCAATAATGACAACTTTCTTCTGATGCAGGGTTTTCTACATAGGTATATGATCCGACATATGTTATGACGAGAAATCTTTTTCTTTTTGTCTTACGCTCTAGCTTCAAACGATTCAATTGGCTGCAAATAACTAAAAATATTTCATGAATTTGAAGAAGAAAAAATGTGCTTAGAGTATGGGAATTTACGAAGACAATCCGTCTCTGGCGACCCCCATACTCCCAACAACCCCTCGCCAGTTTTTACCCTTTGACTCGAGATTACAAATGTTCCACGACCTTAACTCGAAGTTATGATCAGTCACATCCTACTTTGTTGTTCCTAAATAGGAAAACTGAAAAGGTAGCCGAGATATTTATCCGCTGAAAGGGAACAATTGAATGCCTCAAATAGCGGTTTTTGCTCAATGTTTAATTCTTAAATCTGTTTTTGATTTGTTTTCTTTTGATCTCTGGAAATAATGAAAAGATTAGTATTTACTTGGTTGTTCATCGCTCTGTTTCTCGTGGACTTGAATAGCAGAGATTAAATTGTTGGCGGCTAATTTAAAATTAACTAAGCAGTTTAAAGGATACCTGACGTTGATACATTTTTCTTTACAAACACCACAAGCAGTGATTTTTCATTGTTTTATACCTTTTATTAAATAAATACTTATTATTAAATGCATTAAATTACGTAGGCATGTAATGTTTTATACAACTGTTAAATATTTTTTTTATCTCTGAAAATGCTTGTTCTTTCAAATCGTTTGATGTTTTAAATTGATTTTCGTTCAACTTTTTGGGTTGATTGATTTTTATTTTATCTATGCATAGTATGTTAAATTCCCACCCTTGGATTACAATTTAAATACCAAAAGCTCTTTGCTTGAAAATACTGGAACTTCAGTTTGTTGGTGTAAAGTGATAAAACTATGTAATCGTAAGTTTTTGTCCGGTAAATTCTAAAGATATTATAATATTATTGTGCTCGCTTAATTTTTTAACTAGGTTGAGTTTCTAGAAAAAAATTACCCAGGTATAACAATGTTTTTAAAATCGTTATTTTTAACCTTAATATGAAGAATTGCATTTATATATATATGAATTAAAAATATCTTAACTGTTTCATTAGTAGGGAAATTATTAGTATTAATACGATTTTTTATGCGCCAATTTTGGATCAATTCACTTTAAGATCTTTTTAAATTAGCATACTTGCGTGTAAATGTAAATCAAGATGCCTATTTAAACTTATTTAAAAAGTTTGTAGAAAATTACACTAAATAACACTAAAATATCAAAATAAAAGACAAATTTTCTTCACCTTTCTTCTATTTTTGACAAATTAAGTGCAGTCAAAGTTCATGGAGAGGACATGAAAAGGGTTAGCCAAATTTACTATGAATATAAACACAGTAGTTTACTTAAACAATATTTAGAATATTCAAATTTATAGGGAACTAATGCTATTCACCTCTGACCCAGATTTAAATAAAACAGCCCAAGCTTAAGTGGAAAGTGTACCAGTCTGAGATTTACGATCGAAAATAAACAAAGCATTTTCAATCAGAATTTTTTAAGCGAATTCGCCGAGGGAAAGAAAAATAGAAAACATTAAATAATAATACCTACTACCATGGCAGAGAGGTGAGATACTTTGCTCTGATCTCGAGCTCAATTAATTCCATTGGATGATACTTTCAGTTTCGCCCTAGTGAAAAAATTGTAATTATAATCAAACTTTGCGGGGCGCTTGATAAAATATAGTGAGCGTCAAAAGTGAAACAAGAATAACTAACTAACCATAACGCCGTTTCCCCGTAGAGATAAGCCCAGAGTATCTACATGCCTAAACCATCTAGGCGTCCCTTTTTTAATTTTACTCTTTTGCTATGGTTTGAGATGGTTTTACTACACATACACCTCAGGGATCTCATTTCTTCAGCATTCAGTCTATTTTCGTCCCTACTCAACCAGTTCCATGCCTCACTGCAATTCATCATGGTGGGCACTAGCACTCCATTATGGACTGCTAGATTCACTTGTTTGGACTATTTTTGTTAATGCTAACCGCGTTCATTTTCCCTTCTTTCAATATCTCTGTCAGCCTTTCCATCTCTCGTAAACATACCTCTCAAATACTCATCCACCTGCTCTAAGAATTCATCGTTCAGTGTAATATGCATACAAATGTTGGCCATCGAAATCTAAATTGCCTATGGAAATCTAGGTTTCAGTTTAAAAAAAGCGTAAACAAACCCGAGATCGATAGTCTGCGCCTTCTCGTACAACTCTCGAATAGTTTTGGACCGAAGACCGATGAATATTATAGAACAGGAACTATACTTTTGAATTTGCATTAGTTTTCCTACTCCCCTCAGACTTAGAACATACCCAAATTGTGGATATTATAGTCCCATTGGGTCCGAATACTTATAAAAAATAACAACAACATTTAATTGGTTTGAAAATTATATAATAATAAATGAAAGATTGCGAAAAGAGAATTTAAAATGCCTTTTTTATCTAAGTGCGTCCATTTGCAAACTATATTTATTACATTGAGATTATGGTGGTAGATTGCTTACCATTTATCGTTGCGGTTATAAATCTCGCGGACGACTAATTAACGTGAACGGAAATAACACCAAGAGGAAAGTGTTAGACGCCAGTAGTAACCCACAAAGGCCTCTACGCTCTACAGCCTACTCCCCGCAGTACACACACTTTAGCCCCACACTGTGGGCCGTGTTTCCAGCCTACTGTGTAGACACTGTAGACGTTTAGTGTTCCGAGTGTTTCTTACACAGCTGGGCTAATTAACTGCGACAAGGAAATGTTTTCATCAAAAAATCTCACCCGGACTGAGATATGATATTTAGATTTTTATATGGCATGGTGGTAAACAAGTTTTCACAATTCTTGCACTTCTCTTGAAGCTATTCCCTTCTACATAACAATCTCAAATCAATAGTTAAATATATTTTTCTATTTTATTCTGAACAGTTAAAAACATTACAAACATTAAAAAAATATTATTTGGTTACAACCCAATAACCAATCACATCATGCAAACATAATGTATAGTGAAATTATGTATAAAATAAATAATTTAAATGTACTTAAAAATTACACATTATAATGTGAATTTATGATTATACACATTACAAAGAGTAGAGGTGATTTAAGTGAACTTGATAATTCTGCCGCTAAAATTTGCTGAAATAAAACGATACACTTTGAGTTCCAGTTCCATAGTGCATTGGCGGCTCATGACTTTTTTTTTGTGTACTAGAGTGCCAATATTATGAAAAATGCATTTAAGATGTTCTTGTAGCCAAAAAAGTCATCTTTTTTTTGGAAAAGTCGGTTTTATTTATGCAGATTTTCTGAAAATCTCCTGAAATTCCTCATTAAAAAAATCTAAATTTCAAAATAAAACAACAACCGTTTTGGACTAAACACCATCAATAATAAATTTCTTAAACTTAGCACTCTGTCACACTAAAAAATCAATAATTTTTTTAACAAATCATTGTATATTATCATTTCGAATATCTTTCCCTTCTTTTTATCGCCAAATAAGATAAGTATAGGCCTTGCGTTTGTGACAGTCGGTCTATTGTGTGGTATTTTTACGCACAAACATTCATACAAAAAAATCAACCGGTAGAAATTAAAGTTTTTTTTCACTAAATACATTTTTTAATGTATCTTAAAAAAAATAAAAATGGTTTGTCTATGGATTTAACCTTACAACTCAGGAACTGGAGTCGATAACTCTTACAACCTCGCCAAATTCCGATCGAGTTGGACACACATTTATTACGTATATTACGTAATGTCATACGATTTCAGAAAAATGCGTATATGTTCGCGTGTGTACGTGATTGCCACTAAAAGTTGCATTTTCATCGACAACGGGTCTATCTGCCTGGTTTTAGCTTGAATGGATCTCAAAAAGTGGGTTAATATCCGCTTCTAACATTTAATTCTTGAAAACAAAAGTGAAATTCTGATTTTCTGATAAAAAATAGGAAATAATTTGTATAAATATATCAAATAATTATCAGGTAAATTATGTTAAATTTCATGCTTCATATTGTCTCTCATTTTTGAAAAGATGTTCAGTTATCAATTTAAGTGAGTGAACCATTATTTCGGAAAGATTTTTTTTTTAAATTGCGACGTCTACAGAAATTTGCACAGCACTGTATTTACTTTGCGACTCATTATTGCGGAATCATTTCACATCAAAGAGGTATTATGATAATAACGTTTTGTTCAAATTTACGCAGGAATTTAACGTAATTTATGAATTATTTCCAACAAGTTGATGCTTGAAAAGCTGGGGTATTTGAGTTGAGCGTTTTTGGTTTCGCGTTCGAACTACCTACTTTGAAATTAGTAATTTTACGTAGTGAATTTCGGTAATAACTTGCTTGTATAATAGTTATTTATTTAAATAGGTGTAACATTGAAGAATTTAAAATTAACAAAAAATGGCGGAAAAAGCTTTTGAAAAGAACAAATGATTATTTTATTTATATGAAAAAAGCCCCCCTTAACATCACCCCGTAACATAACAATTATCGAGCACGTAATTGATACCGGTCATTGCTTTAGTTTGTGTCTGTGAAGTGCTGGGAAGGTCCAAAACGTATTCAGCCTGTATAATTACTGAGGCAATTGAAATTCACAAAATACCCGTAAATATTAATTGGAGCTACTGGACTAAGCTTAATGGCATTCTTGGTATCAGGTATTAGACGGCTACGCCAAAACTAAACCGCATTAAGAGTATCGGTAAGACTACCATACATAAACGGTATCATTATCATACAAAAACACACACTTCACCACAATCTACACGTCTGCCCTTATGATGGACACCCTGTCCGTAACACTGACTTAGGTAGAAGAAATCGCAACATGGCGTAATAACCCAAAAATGAATCACGATAATATTATGATTCCATGACTTATTTACCATCTTCCGAAACGCAATAAGATTCCAATATGGTTCACTCTTTTTGCTTCGCCAACTTTCAAGCGTATTGTGATGATCGTACTCTTGAGATGATCGTACTATTGAGATGATCGTTCTCTTGAGATGATCGTACTCTTGAGATGATCGTACTCTTGAGATGATCGTACTCTTGAGATGATAGTACTATTGAGATGATCGTACTCTTGAGATGATCGTACTCTTGAGATGATCGTACTCTTGAGATGATCGTACTCTTGAGATGATCGTACTCTTGAGATGATCGTACTCTTGAGATGATCGTACTCTTGAGATTATCGTATTCTTGAGATGATCGTACTCTTGAGATGATCGTACTCTTGAGATGATCGTACTCTTGAGATGATCGTACTCTTGATATGATCGTACTCTTGAGATGATCGTACTCTTGATATGATCGTACTCTTGAGATGATCGTACTCTTGAGATGATTGTACTCTTGAGATGATCGTACTCTTGAGATGATCGTACTCTTGAGATGATCGTACTCTTGAGATGATCGTACTCTTGAGATGATCGTACTCTTGAGATGATCGTACTCTTGAGATGATCGTACTCTTGAGATGATCGTACTCTTGAGATGATCGTTCTCTTGAGATGATCGTACTCTTGAGATAATCGTACTCTTGAGATGATCGTACTCTTGAGATGATCGTACTCTTGAGATGATCGTACTCTTGAGATAATCGTACTCTTGAGATGATCGTACTCTTGAAATGATCGTACTCTTTAGATGATCGTACTCTTTAGATGATCGTATTCTTGAGATGATCGTACTCTTGAGATGATCGTACTCTTGAGATGATCGTACTCTTGAGATGATCGTACTCTTGAGATGATCGTACTCTTGAGATGATCGTACTCTTGAGATGATCGTACTCTTGAGATGATCGTACTCTTGAGATAATCGTACTCTTGAGATGATCGTACTCTTGAGATGATTGTACTCTTTAGATGATCGTACTCTTGAGATGATCGTACTCTTGATACGATCGTACTCTTAAAATGATCGTACTCTAAAGATGATCGTACTTTTGAGATGATCCTATTTTATTCACTCGATTGTGAAATGTATATCTAGGGCATCTCTGATTAACTTCTCTTCTATCTTCTTGCTTATTATTTTAATATTCGATAAATATGCAGAGGCGCGCCTCATCCAATATGCAAAAACTATTTGAAAAAAGCTTAAGTTGGGTGAACAGATCTGAATAGCCAGTTACTTCCCTACCTTCCTTTTCCCATCTTCTTACCCACCCCATATCCTTCAGCCTCACAATATATTGGGGATGCCATAGTCTCACTGGCGCCGGCTAGGGGGAGCAACTTTAGACGAAGCCCTTAGCGCCTTTTTAATTAATTTACAAATTAGTAAACGAAAAAAATCTACATACAATATTATGTAACGACAACCTTATTAATACCAGAAGCGTTGTATAAAATGTACATATTTAACAAATGAAATTCAACGGTCATTAACATCTCAATTTTTTCAGTGATTTAAATGAATTATTTCTCACAATTGGAATTTGACCACGCTTTTGACTTTAAGCTTTAAAATTCTGTGAATTTCAGATATTACAAGAGTCTCTTAAAATAATTTCAAACTATAATAAATAAATCATTAGGTTTCAACTCGCTAAAGCTTAGCTCCGCTCATTTAAATTTGAAGAACAGAAGAATTTTATTCGTGACAGAGGCAAAGAAGGAGATATATACAATATCCAAGGAAGCGTCGCGTCCTATTTCTCCGTTAAGTTCCTCACGAGTACCAAGTACCAAGGGCACATACATAAATTACGGGACCTACCCCTAATGGCTCGCCCTCGACGGGAAGAAGGCGAACTTTAGCGCGGCAACTTCTCTACAAGGACGTCCCCTACATTACTTTCTATTCATTTTCAAACCATAAATTTCCCTTAGAAAATGATCAATAGATACCTATTTTACATACGCCTCCTCGTTTCTTGGTTCTTCTGACTTAGATAAAATTTACATATGTTGGGTTAAAAAAAAAACTTACCACAGAAAAGAAAAACTTTTTTATTTCGTGTCGTAAAGCTTTTTTGGCTAAAACCTCGTGACACCATATTTTACAAAGATAATTAAATTTGTGTTGAAGTTGGCAGTTTGTGCTGAAGCGTTATGTCTACGTGTTGGAAAAAAAGTTCGCAGTAATAATTCATCGGGATTAAAAAACTAAATGTTGGCACTCTTTTTGCAAGATAATATATTATGTACACAACATCAGGGCTCTTTCTAACGAATAAAACAATTTCCACATAATGAATTTAAAAAAATCACATTTTCAGGTACAACAAATCATAAAAATTTTCTTCTAGTGTTCTCTCGTATCTGAAGTTGGCTATCATCAGGGTAGTTTTCACCCTACTGACTGCAGGCTGAGGAATTGTAATGGTACTTACTACTCATTTTTTAAATTAATTTTTTTTCTCCGCACAGTAGGCCCTGAGGGAAACTATAATATGTAATCTTTGGGGATACTGTGTGGCGGGTCTTTTAAGGAGAGGAACGTGGGAGAGAGGAAACACAAAGGCCGGTAAATCGGTCTACAGCCGAGCTGTTGAACTAAAAAACGAGTCGTAGAAGCGACTCGTTCTCATGTGACAAATATCAACAGTGTACATATGTTAGGCGCGGGTTTGGCGTGTTTCCCAACTATGCAACGGTTCCGTAAGGATAAATAACACTAGTTCCTCGGAGCATCTTCCATTGTAATACCGGTAGAATGAGGACAGCATTCTTATCTGATGCCTGTGCTCTAAGGATTTCAATGCGATTGTTAAGAGAGGGGAATCTATCAAATGTACCGCCCGTTTCTGGACAGAGTCAACGGTTTTATTTTTAATCTACTTTGGGGCTCCAGATCAGAGGTGGCTGCCAAATTCAACAGTGGGCGCGCTTTCGATTTGTACAAATTCAGCAGTTGTGCACTATTCAAGGAGTCTTTCTCTGCTACTTCTTCCCTTAATCTTCCCCAGGAATATTAATTTCTGTAATCCTTTTTTTTCGTTCTTCATAATTTAAATGAGGTACTTGAGTTTTATTTATTGTTTTACTTTAAAAAATCACAATTATTTTTGACCAGCTGTATTTTCCCGGCGTTGCCCGAGCTTCACAAATTTTTTTTTTAAATAAAATGACGACAGTAATTTTCCTCTTATTTCGAAAATCATGTATGCAAAATTTCATAAAGTAACTAAATTTTGCTAAATGGGGGTGGGAAAAAGGCGTGAGGAGGGTTTTTCGAAATCTCACGTAAACAGTTACCCTCTTCTTAATTTGAAGATTAAGTGTGCAAAATTTCATCATTTTCGAAATAAAAGCGTAGATTTTTATAAATTAGTAGGCACTCTTCTTTTTATATAAATAGATTACTCAATGGTGAACTTGTAAATTGCTCACCCTATCCGTCAGGGGTATATTTTACAAAAAATATTATTATGATATATAGGGTGTTCCAATAAGAGGTGTTATGTGTATTTAATTCCTGCCATAAAATGATTTTTATGGCCGCAATTGGATGGTATTGATCTGGCAACGTTTACTTTCAACAAAACGGCGCTACGTGCCACACAAGCAACGAAACCATTGATCTTTTATGGGAAAAATTTCCGGACCGTGTTATCTCTCGAAGAGGTGATCATAATTGGCCACCGAGATATTTTGATTTGACACCTTGCGACTTCTTCCTTTGGGGCCACGTGAAAGAAAAGGTCTACGCCAACAGCCCAGCGTCGATTCAAGACCTCAAAGATGGAATTCGTGAGGCTATCGAGGACATAAGGCAGCCACTTTTTTCCATTTGGTTATGGAAAATTTCATGAAAAAGATATGGTCATTTGACTGGTGTTATTTTTCAATATTAACGGCATACCTTCTTCTTTATAATGAAATAAGCATTCGATCATTTGTATTAAAAAATGGCATTTTTTTTAAATATCAAAATAACACCTCTTATTGGAAAACCCTTTATTAAATAATGAAAACAACTGTTTTTCTTGCCATCGATACAAATTCAGAAAAAAATCTCAGTTGCATCTATATACGGACGCATGGAACTTATATATGAATTTACGTGAGGCAACGAATAGATTTAGCCTAGAAACCGGACAATATACAAATCTAGCGATACTAAGTTTAAATAAATACAGTAAATTACTCTAGTGATGGTCCATTCTTCTAATAATGCCAAGAATCAACACCCATAAAGTATGGCCAATATCGATTGACAAAAAATAGCTCTTCATGTAAAATCAATTGTGCACATGGATGAAAGCGGCATTTCAAATTAAAAAAAGAACACTCTTCAGATATGATTTCAGATTTTCACGGCCAAGTATTATCGTGGTTTATTTTTGGAGTATTATGCTGTGTTGTACTACCTCATTTTTTCGCCAACGTTTTGGACAGCGTTACAGTGTCTATCAACATGGCAAATGAGTAAATGCATGAAGCTGTTGTCTTAAACTTTCGCTAAAAAAAGAGAGGGCAACACGGCATAATATTCTACAAATAAATCCCGATAAGAACACCCTTCATTTCTGTGCAACCTGTATACGTGCGAGCTCGAGACCGACTTCGGAAAGAGCAGCATGGAACGTCTTCGAGTGTAATACAACAACGCCGACCCCACAGTGCCGGTGTTTGGGTGCCCTAGATAACTACAGAGGCGCTTCTGCATGTACACCGAGCTGCGAGTTGCTGGCTTTGCGCCACTTATAGAGAGGGTGGCAGGAATGAGAAACACACACCTCGGAGAATGCCTCATCAGGAACACCAGTCACAATCTAGTATACGATCGATTAAAGCCAGGAAAGGTATTGGGATCATGCATAAAGGATCTAAATGTCATGTTTATCAGAAGATGGTGTAATAATTCGTTTCAATTTATTTATTGGTTTTCAAAGTACTATTCCATTAAACTACAATTCAATAGTTTGCCAACAGGATGTATATGTTCAATTACCACGTTAATACATAAACAAGAAATTATTATTTCTTCATATGAAGCGGTTAATTTGTGATGTGACATTATAATTTAAAATTATAATGTCACATCACATTATAACTTCGTAAACATCACTTATAGGTAAATACTTAATGCCGACCGGGTTTCGCTACAACCGTAGCTTCATCAGGGCAGTATAATACTAAACATCTAAAATCTAAACTAACATGTGTTGATATCACGGTGAGTGGACAGTCTGAGCTACAGTGGAAGAGGTAGGGATAGGTGGGAGATTGAGAGGCGAGTGCTCTTTGTCAAAAGGGAACAATCTGAGTATAGGGCTTAAAAAACTTCCCACCAGATATCAAACCAGCTTTTTACACTAACAATAGTATAGGTAAATTTTTGATGAACGTTAAGGACAAAGAACATCGGTTAAATCATTCAGGTATTTACTCACTGCAATGTAGTGACTGTCCCGCGTTTTACATAGGCAAAACAGCGCGTAATATCAACACGCGAGTCAAAGAACACCTGAGATGCTTAAACAGTAATGGGTTCAAAGTTATTGTTTAATTTTAAAAAAGAAATTATTAATCACTATAAATATACAGATTACTTTTATTGACTCACAAAATCAAAAATAACAATAAATCTACATGCAAATGATTTTTTTTATGTAGGAATCTAGGGATCAGTATGTCCAGGAGTGACGGATATATGAATCTATACCTCCCGCTGCGACGCAAAACGATGGGCCAAGAGAGAGCACTTAGAGATGTCACAGGGTTTCCTCAAACCAGCCTCTCCCGATCTTGCACGCCACGCAGCTGGAAGGAAGGCGCATCCTGAACACACCTCAACCGATCAACCCAGGAATCCCTGGTACGTTGCGAAACACTTGGGGTGGCCTATGGCAGAGGTGTCAAGTATCCAATAAATGGTTGCTGAGGCGGCGGTACCCAAACCAGCTACCCAAATAGATAAATAACAACTATTGATTGATAGTTATGACTCGTATGAAGTATCACTACTTAGTAGCGATGTTTTAAGTATACTTTATATCTGAATCCGTTTGGGAATTAGCAATACTACGATATTACTTTTTGACATGTTGAATATTTTGGGCATGCTATAATCCAGAGTTCGCCGTCCGTATATATTGTTAGGTTTTGCTTACAAGCATTCCTTCATTCTTTGTGAACCTAGTGTTGTGTTCATGTTCGACATACCTCTTATATTCAAAGTCAGATATACGAGTATGCTGAAACAATAATTTGTCCAATAAAAACCTGCACAGGCAAGTTATTTAAATTTTGATACACCAATGAAATATTTCACTTTCGTGAAAATGAGAGAGCGTTAAGAGTAAACTTAAAATAATTCATAATATTGTCGTTCAGAGATGGCGGTAATTTAAACATTTTAGGAAAAAACAGTTTTTTCAAGTTACGCTTTGAAATATTGAGATGAAATGTATTGCGCAATGTGAATATAAATATTTTTAATATACCGTTAATACATTTAAGAAAAATAAAATAATAATTCTCAATTGGTATCCGGAAACAGAAAGGTACTAGCAGGAAAAGATGCCGCGCTCCACGACTTCATTATATTCGTAACTGGCACCAGTGCAGTTTCTACAGCCAACCTCGGAGAGAATAGGTAACCTGGAGAAAAAGAATGTGTTATCCATGCTAGCAAATAAATACGTAAGCAATCATAGGGGCAAAATAAAGTGAGTGAATTCAATTTTGATTATAACAGTTCATTTGGGCCTTTCCATCAATGTTCATGTATTTACTAACGTACTTTGTCCCGTCTGAAGGCAAGTAATTACTAACAAAAATATGACAACCATTGCGGAAGAACGGAGGACTCTTCAGTTTTGGACCTAGATTGTAAGCAATTAAAAAATAATAGTAGAGAGTAATTTTAGTATTCTGTTAATTCTATTCTAATAATCAATTTACTTGAGATGTTTGGGAGATTTTAATTTTGGTTGGTCTGAGATGACGAGTTAGTTTATTATCGTAACGTATTTACAATTAATATCTAACAGGACTCACGTCCGTTCTATAGTATGCTTTAAGTTATTTACTCAATTACTATTTACTTGCTTATTGATGATGCTCGCCTGTTGATTGGCTAACATCGGCTATCTTCGTAACCATTCGGGTATTAGAACCAAACGTCCGACACGTTGTCTCTGTCATGTGGTAATACTACTAACACTTATGGAGACACCTTAATACTACATTAACTATTTATCCTAATACGAAACCATACACTCTAACAACATATGTTGAGCGGTATTAGAACCATATATATTTACGAACACTACAGTAATAATTTCACATCATTGCGGTGTATTAAACACTTTTCATATCGACATGACGAGAGCCCACAATTTTGAATCGAACGTTGCTTGAAGAGGCATTATCCATGTTTAGGGACCGTTTATGATAATTCAGGCAGATTCCAAAATTTCTTTCCAACTCCTTCCCTATCCTGTTTTCATCCACTTGGATATTGATATTCCGGAACTCTGGTGCTATAATGAAATTTAGAAAAATCTAATTTAATTCAAATTTGAATTATAATATCACAAAAATTTTCGAAAAAAATAATAAAAGTTAGGAAAAGTGAATATTGAAAAGCCAGCCATTTAAAATTTTCTAACGTACAAAAACTGGCGTACATTTTAAATAGGAGAACAGCATCAACATTCAGTAACCGTTGATTTCGCCTTCAATTGTTAAGCCGTCACTCAAACTTATCAAATAACCAAAACCCACTCCCAGCCGAACAAAGATAACGACACCAGAAGATACGGGCCCGGCCCTAGTCGGGACAGAGTGTCAAGATAAAAACCGTTCGGAAGTAATTTAGATGGAGTCGTGTTCCTAATTTTATCCGAATGCCTCGAGGTGGGCCCAAGTAGCTACCTTGCGGTACGCCTTTCCTCAAGAACTCGCCTATATTATTAGATAGGTAACATGGCATTGCTTTAATTATACAACAGTGCTGGAAAGTTACCGTTTTTACGACGATAAATTTGTGTACATATTTTAAAAGATAACAGCAAAAAATTTCTTCATGTAAAGATTTACTTTTTCCAGTTAGCTGTATTTGTAGGTCTATGTAGTTTATCTAATAGAAAGTTTCTTTATTGGCCTGATTAAAAAAAATAAAATTACACTTGGCTTAGGATGGTGGAAAATTTAATGCTGACACAGTTAAAAAAATAACATAATGCGTTGTTAATACTTAATTTTGATAATTTTGTTCGGTTCGATAATTTTGGAAATTTATTTATGAAATATGTGCATTTGAAACTCACGCGGTTTGTTTGAGTTAAAACGGTTGTTAACGAATTCACCAGACTTATAATTAAACCCTTTTCAGAATAATTACCCTTTCAAATAATGCTTTTTTTTGTTTTAGCGTGTTTGTATATCACAAAAATAAGTACCATATAAACTAACTGCACGTCTTTAAAACAATTTATTTTGATAAATACGTACGGCAGTACTACCTAGATTTATAATTAATTTGTACTCCGACACGGGTAGGTTAGTAAAACACCAAAAAATAACATTTACTACAAACTGGGCAATCAGTAGAAGGTAATAGCAAATTAAGCTACCGAATACCCATATCTATGAACTGAGTTTAAGGGTAGTTTTTTGGTCGAGAGATTGAAAATGTGATATGATCCCCCATATTGGATAAAGTAGGCAACAGTCCAGACCTGGATTACTGCGATAATTTAGTATCGAAACCCTATCGACTGGATCCAAATTCCACAAATTTTCTTAGCTTACTCCTTTGTTCCACTTTAGTGGATATTTTATTTATATCGAATAATATTATACCATTTAATAGGAGGTACCCACTTATACTTATCGAATTAGGGTCAACATAATATTTTTAGGTGTTTTCTCCTTAAAAACCGCCGAGTGGTAAATTGCCAAGAATTTCGATTCGCTATTACATGGCCGTGCTCAAATTAATACATAGTATCAGCCTTTATAAACTCATCACCATTTTATTTAAAAAATATATATTTCGAAGAATTATTATTTCCTTTAAATATATTTTTTTAATCTCGAATGACGTAGGTAAGTACGCACGTGACTTTTGCATTACTACCTATTTTTTGCACTACGCATCATAATGCGTAGAAAAAAAAAGGAAAAACAACAATTGTATAGGCACTTAAATCACACCAAATATATTAATTATAATGTCATTAGCTTGTTTACGTGAAAAACTGAAAGTCCTGAAAAATGTATTTAAATGAGGGGTAATTAGGTAATCTTTACTCAATCTAAAGTTTTAAAAAAATCATTCCGTAAAAAAACTATATTTAAATTATACATCTATTTTTATTAAAATACGTATTTTTAGTGGTAATTGAACCGCCCTCCTTAGAGACTGGCTAATATCTGATGTGAAATTTTGAAATATCTTTTAAAACTTAATAATATATATGACTTAGGATTAAACCTCCCCAAGAACTGAAGTCAACCGCGCTAACGACTGAGCTAAATCCAAATAGGTTAGGACCGACATTTATTTCGTACTTTAACTGCTGTAATGAATTCCAATTTCTAAGAAATGTGTATATTTCCGCTTGTTTATGCGTGATTTCCACAATGCATTGTCACCGACAACGAGCTTACCTGCAGAGTTTCAGCTCAATTGGATCGGGAAGTGGGTTAATTTCCACTTCTAAGATTTCACTTCATTCATACATTCATTTAAGAAAAAAATAGTGAAATTTAATTAGCTATATTTCAAAGGTGGACCTTAATAAAACTGTTTTGTACGATGAAAATGAAAGAGCATATATTTTTTTAAATGTTTTATAATCTAGAGTGATCATATTTTAAGCAAGAGTTATCATATTGCCAAATAAATCTTTTATTTTGAAACATATATCTTCATACACTCATATCTTCAAATATTGATTGACGCATTACTGTCAGTTTGACGTATCGCTTTAATTTTAAATGTCTCTCATGTATGTAACCAACTTCAAAATATTATGGGTAAGCCACGTGCAAATTTATGACGACGTTTTTTTTTATTTCCCATCATAAAAAACGTAAATTTAAGTACATCCATCAAGATAACAATCATTTTTAATGTTCTTTTTTTTCGCTTCATAACATCATTTGTACGGAGTTTGTAAATTTTCTAACATTACTTATAATTAGTGGAGAATAGAGCAAACTTTTTTCGGCTTTCGTTAAATTTAGGCTAATTTGCCCATTAAGACGTGAAAACCATAGCATTCCTATTTTGTTAAATTCGCCAACGACTTTTTCAATTAATGAATATTTGTTTGACCTTCCATAGTTCATAAGAAATTAGAGAAAGAGAAATTCTTCAATAACTAAGAAAACTTTATAATTATTTTTTTATGTGAATACCGCGCGAGAGATCGGGGGCTAGTGGGACTAAAAAAATTCACTATCATGGATTGTTTGGCATATGAGGTAAATATCAAAATTGTTATTTTAAATCATGACGCCATTTCTCCGCAGGGGTAGGAAGAGAGGACAGAGTGCCAAATAATTCGGTTTCGACACACACTCCTTGCGTCATTCACATTTATACATTGTCTCACACGTTTTATTGATAATCATTGCGGAAAACAGTGAGACATAGAATTAATATTGTACTTTTTTATTATTCGATGATGATTCGTTAGTATTGAAGATTAAACCTATTTGATTAAACAGTCATTCAAAAGTGTTTTCATTCCCTTTATTCACTTTTACTCGTTAAATTGATAGTATCAATATGGGAGAATCAATGAGCCACTTGAATGCATTTCTTACTCATTTAAAAATAAAATTAACATATTCTTATTTTTCTAGAGAATTCACTTTATTAAATCTACTAGACTTGACTTGATAATAGTATATTTTTTATTAAAAAAAGCATGTAGTCAATCATTAAAAAAATAATAATATATTTTTAATATGGCGATACTGGGTCGGCCATTGAAATTTATGTCTAGCAAGTTATTTTTCCACAGTTGTACTAATTTTGATATATTGATATATTTCTACAAGCCTATGATTTTAATTTATTATTTCTACAAGCCTATGATGATAGCTCTATGATAATTGGCCAAAACCTTGTGAGGTTTCACGGCCCAAAGTATTATAGTGATTTATTGTTGGGGTATTATACCGTGTTGTGCCAACTCTTTCTTTAGCTAACGTTTTGAACAGCATCATAGTGCCTTATCCTTCATCATCTTGGCAAATGTGTAAGGATTGTTGTGAAGTGTGTGCTTATGTATGAAGATGTAATGCTCTATGTGCAGGTATACTCGTTTATTATAATGTATGTCTGTATTGCGTTTAGTTTTGGCGAAGCCATCAATTATCGAATACCAAGAACTATTGAGCTTAGCTCATTAAAATTTGTTCATGGATTTAAACTGAAAAAATTCAAAAGAAATAAAAGCTGGAAACAACCTGAGCTTTTTTTTAAAGAGTGTGGCTGTTCACTCGTCAAAAATATAACTTATTTTTGATATTTCAATTTTTGAAACTGACAATTGGAAACATGGTGGAATTCCATTATAATATGTTGAAATGATAACAACAATATAAGACTAGTGCTGCCATCTATGTATTTAATATGTAAACTTATATGAAATAAATGTTAGTCTATTCTCCATCTTTGATCAAACAGCGTTTCATTACAGGTTATGGGCCGTTCGCTTATAAATCTTCGCGATTTTGTTGTTTTTTTTGTTTGACCAGTATAAAAAACACGATTACAAAACGCGATTGAACTGTGTCGTGACGGATTGTTATAATAAAAGTGTACAACTTTAGTATATCGCAGTTTAAAAATGTCGGCGAACTATCTTGTCAACGTACCCAAGCTAACGGGACGTGATAATTACGACATATGGTGTTTTGCGGCACAGAATTTTTTAATCCTCGAAGGCATGAAGCATTGTGTGCAGCCAGAAGTCGGGATTGAAATAAAACCTGCAGATGATGCAAAAACCAAAGCAAAATTGATTATGACAATCGACTCGTCTTTATATGTTCACGTAAAAGATGCTACATCCAGTAAAGAGTTATGGGATAAATTAAAAAAATTATTCGACGACAACGGATTTTCACGGAGAATAAGTTTGCTGAGAAATTTAATTTCAATTCGCCGAGAGAATTGCAGTTCGATGACGTCTTATGTGACGCAGATTATCGATACAGCACAGAAGCTTTCAGGAACGGGATTCGAAATTAATGACACATGGACAGCATCATTGCTACTCGCTGGTTTGCCAGATCGTTTCTCGCCGATGGTTATGGCATTAGAACATTCAGGAATTCCTATAACGACAGACTCCATAAAAACAAAATTGTTAGATATGGATTCAGCAAGTCATGACGGGAGTGAAGTTAGCGGAGCTTTAGCAATTCGTTCAACTTCAAAGTACAAAGGAAAAAATAATTCGAATATGTCTATGGCCAGCAAAAGTTATGTTGGCAGCAATGGCAGCACTGGCTTGTCAAAGTCAAACGTCAACAAGCATATAAAGTGCTACAGATGTAAACAAATCGGGCATTACAAGAACCAGTGTACAAATACAGAAAATAACTTGTCAAATCAGATAAATAAGGAGCGAATGCAGTCTAATGCGTTTAGCGCAGTGTTCCTGAGTGGAAATTTTAACAAAGACGATTGGTATATCGACTCGGGCGCGAGTGTACATCTGACAGCAAATGAAAGTTGGATTATAAATGCGCAGTATGAACAAGAAAAAATCATTGTTGTCGCAAACAGTGAAAAGGTGTCAGTATTGTGTTCTGGCGATGTAAAAATCATGACTAAAACAGATAATCATGAGTATGACATCATGGTGAAAAACGTATATTGTGTACCAAGTCTAACAACGAATTTATTATCTGTTAGCCAACTGATTATGAAAGGCAACCGTGTATCTTTCACTGGAAATTGTTGTTCAGTTTATAATAAAAATAACGAGTTGGTTGCTACGGCAGTGTTGGTCAATGGAGTATATAAAGTGAATTTGCTAAAACAAGACTGTTTAGCAGCATCAGTTGTGTCAGGAATGACTTGGCATCGAAGGTTAGGACACATAAACAAAGATTATTTGAATCAGATGGAAAAAGCTGTGCATGGTATATCACTTGATAAAAAAGTTGACATAAGCAAATCTTCATGCACAACATGTTGTGAAGGCAAACAATGCCGGTTACCTTTTAAGAGCAGTGGCCAACGAAGCAGTAATCTCCTAGATATTGTGCACACAGACATATGTGGGCCTATGGAGAATGTGTCTATGGGCGGCTCGAGATACTTCTTGTTATTTGTTGATGATCATAGTAGGATGACATTTGTTTATTTCTTAAAACACAAAAATCAGGCTTTGAAGTATTTCAAGATTTTTAAAGCTCAGGTGGAAAATCAAACAAAAAAAACAATCAAAGTATTAAGGAGTGACAACGGACTGGAGTATTGCAATAAAGAATTTGATGATTTCTTGAATAGTGCCGGTGTAATTCATCAGAAAAGCAACCCTTACACCCCACAACAGAATGGATTGTGTGAACGATTTAATCGCACAATAGTTGAAAAAGCAAGATGTCTACTTTTTGATGCAAACTTAGGCAAAGAGTTCTGGGGTGAGGCCACCAATACGGCAGTGTACCTGCAGAATCGGATTGTGGCAGCAGCATTGGAAAATAAAACTCCATATGAGTTGTGGACTGGCTCCAAACCGGATATAAGTCATATCAGAGTTTTCGGTAGCACTGTGATGGTCCATGTAGCTAAAGAAAAGCGAAAGAAGTGGGATAAGAAAACAACCAAATGTATTCTCATAGGATATCCAGATAATATAAAAGGATATAGGGTCTTCAATCCAGACACAAGGAATGTAACGACTAGTAGAGATGTGATCATCATTGAGAAGGAATCAAAATCTGAAAATTTAATGGAAGTGCAAGGTCAGAATATTGATTCAGTGGGGGATAGTAAGGAACTTGATGATACAGAACAATGTGGTCAGAATGTTGATTCAGTGGGGGATAGTAAGGAACTTGATGATACAGAACAATGTGAAATTGAACCTGTGCCTAGTCAAGAACACTCAAGTTTCATGGACAGTTTTATAGATAATGATGAAACATATGTTCCCAGTGATTACGAAGATGCAGACAGTGAGAAAGAAAGCCCGCAGTGCCGACCTAACCGGGAGAGGAAGATTCCAGAGAGGTATGGGTTATCAAATCTGTGCGTTGACAGTGAAACATATGATAATGCGGCTGGTTTGTCTCTGCATGACGCTTTAAATGGACCAGAAAAAGAACAGTGGGAGTTGGCTATAACAGAAGAGTTGCAGTGTTTCAAAGACAATGATGCGTGGGAGTTAAGTGATGCTCCAAAAGATGGAAGAGTTGTACAGTGCAGGTGGGTGCTTCGTAAAAAGTATGATAGAGAAAATAAAGTCCGCTTTCGTGCACGTTTAGTGGCAAAAGGTTTTTCACAAGTTGAAGGTGTGGACTTTACAGAAACATTTTCTCCTGTAGTGAGACATACTACATTAAGATTACTTTTTGCATTGTCAGTACAACTAAATTTGAAAACAACACATCTTGATGTAACAACGGCTTTCTTGAATGGTACACTTGAGGAAACTGTTTACATGCAAATACCAAAAGGTTTTTCTGAAAAAACACAAAATGGTCAAGTACTTAAATTAAAAAAGGTCATTTACGGGCTTAAACAATCCTCAAGAGCTTGGTATAAAAAAGTAGATGAATGTTTGTTAAGCATAGGTTATATTAGATCTAAAATAGAACCATGTATGTATACAAAAATGAAAGATCAGTTTAAAACTATTGTCGCATTGTTTGTACATGATTTTTTTTGTTTTTTCAATAATTAATTAAATTTAATATGAGCCAAAGTAAACCTGCACAGACTCCAATGGAAACAAAGTTAAATGTGTCAAAAAATGAACATTTGTAGTAGTCATTTCCTGCCCGCTACAGAGTGTTAGCAACATTCAGTGCCCATCTCTAATTTACTGCTGCTAGCTATGGCAACTCTGCAACTATGGCAACTCGGCGACAACGAGGGACGGGCTCGCGGTCAAGACGAGCAGCTCGACAATTCAGTATTCATCTGGCTGTGCTTCCGGGACGTCGTGAACAGAGAGGAGACACGAACCTCGCCATGAGCCAACTCCATTTACGATCGAGGTTGACGCCGCTGTTTGGTGATTTTACCTTTGGTCATCCTTCGTTCTGCATATAAATTTAGCTTTGCCTACCGCATCGCTTGGCGCCCATTATTACTTATCATCAGGTTAGTTTTTACATTAAATGTCACCATCCATTTGTCGCTCTCAATGCAATTTTTAAATTTCCAATCGTGCATTCAGCCTTCGGCTGATGCACACGCCTGAGTTATTTGTCATTAATTAAAAGAGTTCTCATGTTGTTTAAATGATGTAGAAATAAATGTTGTATTTTTGGAATTCATTTCCTCCCTTCTTTTATTTACTACACTTATGTTACAACCTTACCTGAGGTAATCATGCCCTTCACCTTTATAATGTCGTTTCACATTGTGTTGGTAATTTTCCATATCAACAAATAATTGGATGTCTTATGTATTTAGCGGTTCTAACCAGACCGGACATTGCATATACGGTTGGTTTTTTAAGCCAATTTAATAATTGTTATTCCAAAGAACATTGTTCTTATGTAAAAAGGTTATTGAGATACCTAAAATGTACTAAAGATTATGGTTTAAAGTATTCCGCTTTCCGGGTTTGTAGATGCTGATTGGGGCGGAAACATTATAGATAGGAGGTCATACACTGGAATTTGTTTTACTTTATCTGGTTGTGTTATATCTTGGGAAACAAAAAAACAGAATACTGTTGCACTATCTAGTAGTGAGGCTGAATATATGGCCATCACCGAAGCCTGCAAAGAAGCAATTTATTTGAGAAATTTACAATATGAAATAACTCAAAAAATGTATACTATTGATATTTTCAATGACAATCAGAGTGCGCAAAAGTTAACAGCAAATCCAGTTTTTCATAAGCGCACCAAACATAGTGATATTAAATATCATTTTTGTAGAAAATGTGTAGCAAATAATATTGTAAATGTTAAGTATTTGCCAACAGCTGAAATGCCTGCTGATTTGTTCACCAAAAGTTTGGGTTCCACAAAACATTATAAATTTTTGGATAAACTAGGTGTGCAAATTGTTTAATTTAATTGTATTTATATTGTTAGTTATAGTGGGGGTGTTGAAATGATAACAACAATATAAGACTAGTGCTGCCATCTATGTATTTAATATGTAAACTTATATGAAATAAATGTTAGTCTATTCTCCATCTTTGATCAAACAGCGTTTCATTACATAATATAATGTACTATATTTAATTATTTGTTTTATTATATTATATTATTTTATTTCTTGTTTATATAAGACACTTCATTTTATCGCCTGTTAAAATGTGAATGCATTTATCGATCAAAAATAAAACTTAAAAATGTCATGCAAGTGGCTCATTCGATAAATCATCTGTATTTTTATGTATCGTTTCGTATTTCAACATGAACCCCTTTGATAAATAGTGACAATGAGCGCATCCGCTTCAAAAACAATGAAAAGTAATTTCCGCTCGGTGTTGTATACGGATATTGTGTATTCCATGGCTCTCCTAGCTGGTACGAATGCAACTCCGGTGAGTTGTTACGCACTACAGTCTGCTGGGTAAATATTGTATAATAACCATCTTCTAATTAGCAAGGGCACCAGGAAAAGTGGAAAATAATACAGTAATGTTGAAACGAATTCAATTTGATCGGTAATATTTAAAAAAAAACTGAAAATCGCTCAATATTCTCAGTCCCAACAGGCACCATCAACAGTATCATCTTCGATGATGGTATATTATAAAAGAAGTAGGGAAGAAAAACGGTTTGGTTGGGTAAAACCTATCAATATTTATTTTAAAAAAAACGAGCCACTGAATAGAGATGACGCTAATATGGAAATAAATCTAAAAAGTATTTATGTAAGCATGTATCGATATTGTTAGATTTGAATAGACATACTTTTGGATACATACCTACTTCTTCCTCAGTATTTTCTTCATAACTGAAGATGGTAACCCCACTCTAATTTTCATGCTAGAAATTGATAGGATCCACCACTCAACGCGGTTCTGCATTGCGTGGAGAGCTGCGTCACTAGCAAAAAAAACTAGCGAATGCATAAAAAAAATAAAAACGAATATACCATCGGTGAAGAATCATCTTATACATTCCTTCGATCTCCCACAAAAAAACAAACATACGTTGTGCTCCTTCCGTACCGATCACAGGCCGCCGGATTGCGGCGAGCGTCCAGAAGGAAGTAAATTTATTCGCTTCTTAAAAGCAGCTGCACTCGTCTGCGGCAAAGAGTCGAAGGGATGTATGAAGCCATCCGAGATTGATAGTACATTTGCTATGCCCCTTTATAAACGCACACGCATTTGCTTAGCGTAGAGATTAACTCCTATAAATAACGCAGCAGAGCAGATACTTAAAAAAAACAACAATAATATAGGAAACAATGATGCCATACAAGGTCTGATCCTTTGATGAGAGGGCCTGAACAAACTTTTAATCCCAATAAATTGATTATGTACATTTTACGTTGCCCTTTTGTCTGCTTAATCATTTATTTGATTTTTATTTTTTGGAATAACTACAGAAAACTCCGTTTTTTCTCCAATTTTTCCGTTTCAAATTTTCGTTTAGAAATCGCTAATATTGTATTCAATAGTTTAATTTATTTGATAGTTCGGAGCGGCTGCACTAATGTGTACGAACCTGATGAGGTTTGATTTAAAATCTCATCGCTTCAGAATTAAGTCAAAAACAATTCGCAATTGTATGCATGGTATTTCATTTGTTATTTGCAACGGCTCATATTTATTGCCAGCTAAATTAATAATACGGAAGAGCGAATTTTTAAGTTTTGTTTTTACAAAGCAAAACTTTTGCAGGTAAGGAATACAGACTCTTACCTGCATTTGAAGTAAAAGTTTTTGTAGGTTTTTTTTCAGCAAACTCGTTAACGTGTATATAACTGTACCTCAAAGTTGACGTAATAATTTTCTAGTTTGGTTCCATATTAGTAAAATCAATATTCCATGGAAATATGATGTTGATAAAAAAAATGGAACTGAAAAGGTTTTGGCAGCTCCATAGGGTAGAAATTCCAATTTCCTGTCGTTGTCGTAAATTATTTTTTTTATCTTTTATTTTCTGTTTCTCATTCTAATGCATATTTTCTTTGAGATAATTTTTAATAATACATAATTTCACAATAATCATCATGACCTTAGCTAACATAACTTCAATAAGTTCTATTTTTTTATTCTGATTTTTACACATAATCATCACAATATATCTCAGACATGAGAACATTAGATTGTTGTGCGTGTCTGATGCCGATGAGGTTAGAAGTTACGATATTTCGAATGAAACCCAGTATCAATGCATTGACGGCTGATCCCAGTGTATACCATCAGATTTTTTATTTGGAATAACTTGATGAGTAAAACCTCAAATCGAAATATTTAATTATTGAAGACAATATTAGCGATTCCTAAACGAAAATTTGAAACAGAAAAAGATACGGTCACATCTAGGACTCGAACCCAAGATCTTGAATCTTGCGATCATACATAAAGATAGCTGCCAATAAAAATGTGCGGTGAGAAAAAATTAAGACACTATTATTGGTAGTTCTTATTCGAAGTACGATACAGTTAAATAAGACCGTAGGAGATAGGGTCCCATTAGCTCAGTTGGTACAGCGGTGTCCAGGAAAAGCAAGGGTCCTGGATTCGAGTCCTAGATGTGACCTATCTTTTTCTATTTCAAATTTTCGTTTAGGAATTGCTTATATTGTCATCAATAATTAATTATATATCATTAGAATTGACTCAAAATCAATAATATAACATTTTTGTACTTACTAAGAAGAGAACATCAAGATCTCCTCGAAATTACTCCGTTTCGGCCATTGGTACCAAAGAGTGATAATTATCTTTAACTGGCGACGTCAACGACTTGGAAACTAAGTAAACACTACGTTATCTGCGAAATTAAGATTTTATAAAGATGTAAAACAGAGCTAAACGACCGCTTTGTAAATTTACACACAGCATGAAAAATAATTTCAACGCCTTTCAGCATCTTTCAACGCTTTTCAGCTAACGCGGGGCAGAAATCTTTTGTCTTTATTAGGAAAAGTTACTTTGTTCCGAAACTTTATAAAGGGAGACTGTTTATTAAATATTTATAAAAAAATATTCGCGTCAGAATTATTATGTTGCGGCAGCGTGTAATCTGGGAAAGTTCGTTGTGAATGGATAAAAATATCTTTACGATCAATCGTAAACGATACGGTTAGACTTTGTACGGAATTCTTTATATTTTTAATAATATAAGTAGGTTTGGTATATTAGCGAAGACTTGAAATATTCAATAGTATCAACTGTATTAATTTATTTTATTTCTCCTTTAGTTAGTTAATTAGTAAATTTGATTCAAACATAGTACTCCTACTGATTCATTGTTTATTTACATTATGTTTGTTATTCGGCTTTAGAAAAATAAATTCCAGTGAATTTAAAAAAACGAACATATTTATTAAAATAAATAGGACATAATGTAAAACTTTTTGATAAACTATGAAACGTCTCGAATATTCCAATTCTACTCTATATATTCAGAAGGATGTTTCTCAGATATCACTGTCGGAATTGCAGACATTTATACCAACACATATAATGCCAAATGTACGTTGATTTAGTAAATTTCAATTCGATAAATTTAAACGTAATATTAAAATCTATAGAGACTTTTAAAATAAAATTATTATCTTTTAGAATGGATAGTAAAATGGTTGATTGTAGGTACTTAGATTTACAGGTTTTTAATTAATACGGCTTACGTATGGCTGGTTTGTGAATATTTTCATAAAGAGAAATTCAACAACTTTTTTATGTAATTACTGAAACACCATTTGAATATCAAATAATTCACTAACCAGAATGTGTTTTGGAGTCACATTAGTTTATATTAAAATATCTTTTAAGAATTCGGCAAACAAAAATTCAATACCCATTTGATCTTCTGACGCCATGATGGAAACACGTTTAAACTTGAGTAAACATGATGCCGAAAAAGAGTTTTGAAAAAGGTTCTCGAATAAAGTCGTAAACTTGGAAAAGTTAGGGTAGAAAAAAATCACAATAGATTCACCCGTCGATAGTAAGGCAGACTCGAATTTCGCTGTACCGTGATGATTGTATAAAAATATATATTTTTTATGAGAAAATTATGCAACTTATTATGTTTACCAGCATACAACCCATTTGGTATTGGGTGGACAAGGTTAAAAACGATAACTTTATTTATATTTTTATGTGACAACTGTGATAAAATCCCGACTACTAGAAACCATGGACCATAGCCTTTCCAATTGAGGTATGTTGTAGGATTAAACGAAGATAATGGATAGGGGGCAGGTGGGTGATAAGAGGAGACAGGCTGAGGTGTACGAGTACCTGGCAATTCAGATTTGATTTCTCAACAGTATTAAAGGCATTTAGTCGGTTAAGTAGCGATTCTTCCCTGAGGTATAATGCGAACGACCCCCAAAATATTCCCAAAACCCAATAAATGAAAAAATAGTCATCAAAATGAATAATTTTTTTAAAGCAATGACCATAATATTGTCACCGTAGATGTCAATGAAGCCAGGACATAATTTTGGCGATAGTTTGACAAGTTAAGAATAGAAAAGCGTTTTAAAACTATCAAAATTACCGTGGTCAATAGATTTAATCCACAAAACAACCCAATTATGACTATTTTGTAAATTGCCAAGAGACCTAGCACATATAGAGTAAAGCAGTCAATGACGACAAGCCGCTTTAGTATTTTGACTTTCGAATAATTTGATAAGAGATATAATACACATAACTTCTAAATTACAATTTTTTGTAGTTACTCAATCAAATTAATATAAAAGATAACATCACAAATTTTCTTTTATCAAAGTTTCATCATTCTATATGTATTTATAAAGTTTTAATTTTTTGTCACCAAAAATCTTTGTTCACCGTTTTCTTAGCTTTGTTATTTGATGACTTGGTCCCTTTACACTTACGACGACAATATGCAAAACAATTAGATTAAAAATTATTTCGGACACAGACGTTTATTGCGTTATGCACAGACGTACACGTTACCATTTTTTTCCTTTGAAATTCGTATTTTTAAGTGCATTGTTGATAACCTACGTTTCCTAGGCATCTCTGAAATTATATAAACAGTTGGTCTGAATAAAACATACGTTTTTAATTAAATTCGATGATATCGCGTTATTGTTTTACCTGTAAAGATTGGTATTTAACCCATGTAGCAATATAAATATATGAACAAATATATTCTTACGCTATGCAAGGGGTTCCCTACACAGCATCGGACCATCCCAATAATATCATTTAATAGACGTGTGATCGAATCGAAAGCAAACTGATATTCTCTCTTCAAAAAGATTCTCCATACAGCAACCCCAAAGATAAAATTGGACCCGAGGGAAATTATTTTCCTAAGGACTTACTGTGTGGAGTTAATGTAGAAAAGAGAGATTATATTTAAAATGTAAATTCAAAAATGGGTATAATCAAATACAAATTGGAGAAAGAAATTCTTTTTACAAATAACTTTTTTTGGAATAATAAATCATTAGTATAGCGCCAGAAATTTCGATACATTTGAGCTGAAAATCTTAATGTGACCTAATATTACACGCTTTAAATCATTAACATAAAATTCACATAAAGCAAACATTAAGTAAGCTCATCAGTGGTTTAATGGCATAAGCACTATCCCCTGTTTTGGAAGGATGTTAGTACGATTACCGCCGCCGCTATAAAAATAATTATAAATTTTTGAAAAGAATTTGTATTTTTTACTAGCAACCTAATATTTGGCCTGTATGCATAGATGCAATAACGGAATAGATAAATTGATAGAAGCGTGTTGTGACCAAAGTAAGTTCAACTATCCCTTAATTTCAAAAAATTTCAAACATTCAATTTTGTCGACCAAAAACAATTTATTTTTAAATCACCTTAATTGTTATTTGATTTTAATGTCGAAATTACCAGTTGTTTTACCGATACAAAATTCTCCCTTTCACCCCCTCCCCCCAGTCTTCACTAATCAATAGTCACGCCCACAACTCTACTTCAAGTAATATATTATGTTCACCCATTGTTTTGTAATGTTAAGTTAAGTAAGTAGATATACAGGGTTTTCCAATAAGAGGTGTTATTTTGAATAGCCCGCTAATTCGGTAGATGTTACTTTCATCATTTCATCATAAAAATAGAACGATACACGCTTCAACAACGCATTGAAATTATTAAAATTCACTTGAGTGAATCAAATGCAAATCATCTTGAGTGATGAGGCCCATTTCCACCTCGGTGGCTTTGTCACATCTGGGGCCCGGAAAACCCAAGAGTTATTTTTGAAAAGCCTCTTTATCCTCAACATGTGACTTTTTGGTGCGGTCTATGGTCCGGCGGAGTCATTGGACCTTACTTTTTAGAAAATGAGGCTGGAGCAACAGTTACGGTGAATGGATTGCGCTATCGAGAGATTTTTTTAATTTAATATTTGAAAAAAATATTTTTTACTTTTAATTTTTAATCTTTTAATATTTTTTACAGGATATAAACAAGATATAAAACAATAGAAATTAAAATAGCCTTTCCTCACCATAAAGAGACAATGATCTTGTGTTTGGTGAGGGAATTCTGGTTCAATTATATATATATGTTAGTATTAAGGTAAATTGACGGCCGGCGTGGTCTAGTGGTATACGCTTTTGACTACAGATCCGAAGGTCGCGGGTTCGAACCCGGCGTGCGCAAATAAATTTTATTTGATTAATTTGTGTTATTTCACAATTAATTAATTTAAATAATATATAGTATATTTGCGGCACGTTCCAGAGTGGAAGATACTCTCAGAATCGCCCTGGTGTAAGACCACCATTCAGAATTGAAACGTTGCTTGAAATGGCTTTAGCCGTGTTTGGTGACCAGATCTGAATAGCCAGGTACTTCCCCACCTTCCTCTTCCCCATCTCCCTCCCCTCCCCAATACCCTCAGCCTCACAACATACCCCAATTGGGGATGCCATAGTCTCACTGGCTCCAGACGGGAGCAGTTGGGACTCTTGTGCGGTATTACTGTAAAAAAAAAAAAAAACAATAAATAAATTATTAAGAAACAACACAAGATTTAAACAATATTACTTCTAGATGTATGTAGTGAACGTATTTTGGACTTATAATAGTTTGAGGTATTTTTTTAATTTAAGGTGAAATTCCTGAATATTTTCGATATTTTTCAAATTTAATGGAATATTATTAAACTAAATTGTGCCTAGATAAAGATAGGTATTTTGAATGAGCTTAGTGTTAAATTTTTGGATTTTAATAGTTTTCTGGTATCTTGCCGATGTATTGAATTGCGAGTTATGATTAATGATTTTTTTATGGCCGGAATTGGATGGTATTGATCTGGACAACGTTTGTTTTCAACAAGACGGCGTTACGTGCCACACAAGCAACAAAACCATTGATCTTTTACGATTGAATATCAAAATAACACCTCTTATTGGAAAACCCTGTATATTTTACCCTGAAGAAGGAACGCGTTGCTATGGCTTAGTCTCTCTGTGCAGATAGAGAAACAATAGCGCGTTTTACTTTGACCTCCAACAGATGGCATTGTTTAAAAATGTACATATTTTTATCTGTCATAGCTGACATCTATATAATATAATTATATTTAAACACCCGTGTATTCGAATGCAACGTTGTGTCAATATTTCAAAGCTATCGGTGAAGATTTTTCGGAGATATAAGATTCTGAACAAACGAACATTTACATTTGTTTTATACAGATAGATAAATATATAGTGGTTCATACAGAATTTAATTGTTTAATTTATTCATAATGGATAACTAAAAAGTTATAGCTCCTTTAAAAAGTATATTGACTATTCAGCTGCAATTTCCATATTAAAGTGATTTAATATTTTCCTAAACGGAGGTGTATAGGTATATAAGATCCAACGAATTAACCACCTCTTTTGATCTTCGATATTTCGAATCTAATGTAATGCCCGTTTACTTATGTTTTGCCAACAATAGAGCGTAATTCGCAACCAAGCAGAAATATAAGACGAGGAAGATTTTCAGTTGCAATGACAACACTACTTCCGCCTATCCACCAACAAAGAAAACATATAATCTAACTGCTAGTTACGTCAACTTGTGTTTGAATCGTCAATAACAGTTTTAATTTACAGACCATTATTTGACATTCCCCATTCAAGATAACTAGTGTTACACTAAGGACGGGTTGTTTTGGAGAATTGAACAATTCTCCAAATTTAAAAGTTAATTTCCAAGTTCTGTTATTATTTAAGTTCTGTCAAGCAACTAGCCTTTAATAATATAATAACAGAACTTGAATAGGACTTTCACAGAACCCAAAAATTAACGCTGAAATTTGATGAATTTTTTCAATTCTCCGAAACAACCCGTCTTAAGTTGTTAATTTCAAATGTACTTTTTTCCATCTTGCATTGTGAATTATTTTGTTTTTGAGATGTTATATTTATTTAGATAATTTAAATAATACATGTATGTAAAGCACAAGCTCGGCGTGAAATTCAAAATAACATAATAATTTTCTCACTTGAATTGAAATAACACAAAATTGTGCTATAAATATGTTATGTTAGCATTATTATTCATATACTAAACAGATGTGCAATTATTTCGAAAAAATAAGTACCTACCTCCTTTATTTTTATTTTTACATCTCCACACTGGAGGCCCGGAGGAAGATGGTGATTAAATAAGTATTTTATTTTTTTGTGCTATAATAACAGGCAAAGTTTCCTCTTAAAGCAAAAAAAGTGAAATCTTTTTATAATGACCTAAATTGTATTGCTAAAATCAAAAAAAAGGACAACCCCTAGAGCACTACTTTATTGATAATAAACTAATAACTTTGTTTTACTTTTATTTTCATAATAACCTACACTAATAACTTACCCTACCTCCCTCTTCCCCATCTCATTCCCATTCCCACTCACTTCAGCCTCACAATATGCCTCAATTGGCTTCAGGGAGTAGATGGGACTTTTGTGCGGTATTCACATCAACAACTAAAAATTATTAATTCCCAGAAATTGTGCATAATGAGCGCTAAACACGGTGTACATAATTAAATGCATTCTTAAACCAGTTATTGAAGAGAAACAATAATGAGCAATTACATTACTTTTGGTGTATAATAGTTTTGAAATTTTACTTACATTTAATCAAACGTCTTTGGTCTTGGGTTTGTCAAACTAATTTCTGTTAACTAATATTATTAATCAAACCCATTATTCCTTATATGAGCAATTCTTTAAAAATATATTAATGCTTCTAAACTAGCGATGAGTCGTCCATTGAACATGCTGCACAATTGAACTAGCTCTTTTTAATTAGCCGTATACTTACGACTCTCGGTCAACCGCACCACGTCCCAATTGAACGGTAACTCTTTTATTAGGATTTATTTTTATGAAAAATAACGCCATTAGAATTGTAAAAATAACTCCATTGTTAATATGTACATTCTCAGAGACTTAAACGGCATCTGACAGTCCGACATCTGGACTTGAACAAGTTTCTACGCCTACTAACAACCGGCCTACCGAGTCATCCGATCATTCATACACTTACGCTGAGGAGTTGAGAACCATATCGGGGTAACCAATAACCATATGATCATCGCTCAAGCGCTCTGAGCTCACGGTTCCCGTTCAATTGAGCCGTCGTTCAATTCGTCGTCTCTTTGAGCGGTACAAAAATATTGAGCTGGTACTATGACTACCGCTCTTAATAAAATGAGTCATGACCCACCTCTTATTATAAACAGACCTCAGACAATTGAATTCGAGTAGTAAGTCGTGAAAGTATAATAATTCATTCATTTATAAGAAAATAACCCCGAGGCGAATGGTTTTTTTTTTTTTTTTTTATAGTGTCTCCTCACAAGAGTCCCAACTGCTCCCGTCTGGAGCCAGTGAGACTATGGCATCCCCAATTGGGGGATGTTGTGAGGCTGAAGGTAAGTGGGGAAGGGAAAGAGGAAGGTGGGGAAGTACCTGGCTATTCAGATCTAGTCACTAAATACGGCTAAAGCCATTTGGAGCAACGTTTCAATTCTGAATGGTGGTCTTACACCAGGGCGATACTGGTAGTATCTTCCACTCTGGAACGTGCCGCAAATATACTATATATTATTTTAATTAATGAATTGTGAAATAACACAAATTAATCAAATAAAATTTATTTGCGCACGCCGGGTTCGAACCCGCGACCTTCGGAATGGCAGTCCAATGCGTTACCACTGGACTATGCCGGTTGTGAACGAGTTCCCACTTTTTCCGAAATTGTCACCATTCATTGTGTGGCGGATGACAAGTGCATCATTAGGGGGCTTCCAGACTGCATCGACCTAGCAAGACATGACGGTACTCAGTCGGTCCGTTGTATGCACTATATGTTAAGTATCTATCTACTACACGGGGAAAATTTACAAATTTGAAATACTGTTAATTTATTAAAATTCTGGTGAAATTATTTTCCTGTTAAAAACAACGGAACTGTGGGCCTTCAACGAATAACTTGACGGAGTTCGATACTTTGTTACGAACTTTTTTCAATCTCTGGGACACTATATTTATGAGGTATCACCATAAAAAAATATTTCCATTTAAAATAGGAATTTGTAACTTAATCACCCATTACAAGTAATCACAGTTTATAAATTTGAAATGGCTCTCCTGAAAAGTTGTCTTTTTTGACTCACTCAGTTTATGCTTATCGTGATAGATTTATTTGTAGGTATCCATACGCCCATGGGGCTTTAACATAACAATATAGTACTCATACATAATGAACTAACAGTGAGTATTGGCAGTCATATAGATGATTTAGGTAGTCAAGGATTCAAATGCCTAGTAATGTTATTATAGAAATCAAAATTATGCGGATGATGTTCACTTTCAATTATCAACGAATTATATTCGGAGTGCAAATATTGTGAATTGATTTTGAAACAGGTCCTACCAGGTCTTGGAGTTTCGATTTGATTTATATTTTGATATTTGATTATTAATTCTGTTTTAACTCGACCGTTTTGCATTTCGTCTTACTATAAATATGTTTTCTCGTTTCGCTTTTGTTTCAAGATGGTCGCCATTGTAATGGTTCAGTAAAGATTTTTTGAAGTGTTTTTTATTGAATATTTTGGTACCTACCTACCTACCTACCCCAAGAAAAGTTATAAAGAAAACTGTCTTTGTGTGACCTTTCTTTGGACAAATTGTACAGTTTATTATTTTAATTAAAATCAATGTTACATAAAATACATGGTTTGTAATTAAGTACGAAAGTATTAAGTGCCTACTTACAAATCTTATAATTTCAGAAGAAATTTTGGTTTTGTTTTATAAAAAGAAAAAAAAATAGAAACATAACTTTTTGACGCGAGATTTACTGTTCACAAAACTACGTGTTCATAACTATATAAAGGTGTAATAAAAACATACTATAAAATATTAAATAAATAGAGAGCGATAGCATTGTTTCTTTCTTTTTTTAATATGTATGTAAAAAACATAATTTGTATTTTAAAACCATGTATGTAACAAAAAAAAAATTAAATAAAAAAAAAAAAAAAAAAAAAAAAAAAAAAAAAAAAAAAAAAAAAAAAGAAGTTCGCTTGCCAAACGACAATAATTAAAAATCGAGCCATGAGAACATATTGAAGAAAAGTGAGAGAATATTTTTAGTTTTAAAAATAATCAATGGCCAGTAATGATCTGATAGTAAGATAAATGAAAAAAAAATCGTAAAAAAATTTTGAGACAAGGAATAAGAATGAAATAAAAAATGGCAAATTTTTGAGTTTAGTAAAATGCCATTAATATACTAAGATATATTTATTGAAGAATTGTACGAATGATTTTGATTTATAACCACTTCTTAAACAATTCATTATTAGCGATTTATTGTTTTAACCCGTCCAGCGTTTGAGGGTCATATATGACCGGGCGTCCATATTTTATAAAAATATATCTATCTTTTTTTCTATCTTGCGAAAATACAATCTCGTTCATATAAATAATTTTTAAAGTTAAACCGATTGTTACGATAGCGGCGCGAAATATGAATTATTCGTTTTGGCTATTTTTTGGATTTTATGAATGTATTCCATTATAAATATTTGATGCAAACCGGAAAGAATTATTTTTTTACTTTCTAATGTCAAAAAAAAAAAAGTATATCGGCATGATAGAAAAAAAAGATAAAAATACTGTCATGAAATATGGGTGAACGGTCAACATCGTTCTTTAACAACAATCAACATATGTTTTCGTCACGAAGCGGAAGTATTTATAGACTTGCACTAAAGATACTGTAATAAAGTTTCTGCTTATTAATAACGGTCTAAACGTAAGGTAGTCTTCGAATTTAAAGTGTGAATGCAGAATAATCTATTTGCATAATACCTAATACGATAGTAGCAAATTCTCTTGGAGTGTTAAACAAGCTTCACGCCCAAGAAACAATCGGCTTTTCCGGTTTGCTCCGAGCGTGTTGCGGACTGCGAACAACCAACGGAACATCTCTTTGAAACTTTCCACTCAAAGTGGATGCTGATATTATTATCATCTCAGCACCTGTGATCTCTGGCGCAATTCGCTCCATTGTGCTTCGCCGTATCTCCCATCCAAGCAGCCTCTCCCGGCACCTCCTTGCCGAGGAACAAGAGAAAGCGAACACCTACAAAAGAATATCATTTAAGTTGATCTCAGGAACGCGTGGAATATGGAAAATGGAAAGACATACAAAAGGATTGTATTATTTCATCAATAACCAAGAACTTCTGTTGCTTAGAAGTACTTGCAGAAGAGTAAAATAGATATTAAAAAAAAAAAAAAAATTCCGGAAAAGCCCAAATCCTGCTTTTTGGTAATGCGGAAATTTTTATTTGTTTGCTGTTGATCTTATGATTATTACCATAGACAATAGAAACAATGGAGATGGTTAATGAAAACGCGCGCACAACAATGCAGACCCACGGAGACAAATGAGTATTGCTTATTTTTTTAAGAATCTCTTTAAAATATTCGTTATCTGGTTAAAAGCGGGATTGAAATCATTTAACGAATACATTAATAGGTTTCCTGATAAACTTTTCGTAAAATATGAATGTATAATTATAACTGTATTAAAGCATTCAACAGTCTTCCACTTGAAACAAAAATTTAGGAAAATAAAAATAAATTCAAACACAAAATAAAAAAAAATGGATTAAAGAACAAAATAGTATATTAAAGTATAAGTGGATAAACAGGTCTTTAAAACACACGCGATTTTTCGAGCACGACGGCGTAGCCCAGTGCTCGAAATAAAGCAAGTGTTTTAAAGACCAGTTATCCACGAATACTGTACGCTATTTTTTTTATTGGTACACTTTGAAAACATAAATATTGATATTATTATTAAAAATTTGGAGATAAGAACTATTAATGAATTCGTGATGTGACATCACAATATCTTGTTGTCATGGAAATGAAAAACACAAACATTAATTTGCAATCTGTCACATAAGATTAATAGTTGACATCACAGTTTTTACTAGTTATTGTGTGTTGTAAAATGAGTTCTAACATTCATAATTTAAATACCAAAGCAAAATCGCGGTTAATACCTGAAAAATCCAAAGACGTTTATAAAAAAGAATATGAAAGGTTCATAACATGGATGGAGGAGCAAAACGTAGTAGATGTAGATGAACGAGTTGTGCTTGCTTACCTTCAGAAAATGTCGGAACAGTACAAAGCATATGTTTTATTTGACGTTTAAAATATTCCTGTCAGATTTATAGTTAAAAGTTGACATTTAGACTTCACATTTTGTTGATTTGTTGATGTTGCCATGGTAACTTTAAAAAACGCGCGTTCCATAAAGTGCGATTTAAACACGCTAGAGCGTACTTTAAATGAGTAAAAAAGGGCACCAATAAAAAAAAGACAATATTACCAAAATACTATAACATAAAAGAATAAAACATATTATACACGCAACAAAAAAAAATATATAAAACACGCAACACGCACAAACACATAAATCATTATAAATGCCGATTTACATTCTCTTTTAATATTTTTCTTTTAGTGTGATAATTATATTTTAATTTTTAATATTTATTTTTAGTTTAAATTTATCTTTATTTTAATGTTGTTTTTCATTTTTTTTAAATGTATAAATTCTTATATTATAAAATGGGAGCCTCAGCACGGGTAAACAACCCAGTGAGGCCAACATTACTGAATTAGAATATGAAATATTGTAAAATAATGTATCAACAATAAAAAAAATAATCACGATGTCGGAACACGCGTTCATATATTATCAAGGCAAATGCAGGTGCATGAACACGTAATCTCAGAAGTTACTAAAAAAATATTAGGTAATGGCCTGCAATTCCGTTTTTACCGTTTTAGACCTAATAAATATGCATACTCATTTTTCTACAGTACAGTACAGTTTGATGGTAGCTCAATGACAGTTAGTATACTTCCGTGTAATGTATCTATTCGTTTTTATTAGCCATGATTATTTCTATGCGATGTATATACGTATAAGTATTACAATAACTGCACCTAATGGTCCGTAGCTTGAATGTCGTAAATGCCGCTCGAAAAGAGCATTCCATTTGCAGCCCATTCTTCTTAAAGCCAGGAACATTAATAATATTTACCTGATATAAAATATATCTAATATAACTAACTGGTCATTGGCTAAGTTGACATTGCGTTTGGGTTCCACCCAGGCGTAGTGTGTTTAATTCCTTGACTGGCTAAGTCCTCCATCACAACACAAGCAAAATTTTCCACTTACTATCGTCGTAGTAGAAGATTTTCAAATATTGTCAGGATATTCGTTATCCGGGAATGTTGGTCTTTCTTTAAAATAAATCAATATTAACATAAATAGATAAAAACGTAAATAAATAAAAAATATAAATAAATAAAGACATAATATATTCAATTTTAATTGCAATAATTTTTTAAGGTTATACCAATCATTGAAGAAGAAGAAAATACATCTCTATATTTAAACGAAACATGATACAGAAAAATATAGAAAATCAAAACATAACGGTCTCAACTGGAAATCGAGCCGAGAATCTGTGTCTTACCCGGACAACGTCTTTATCCACTCGACCTCTAGGACCTAATTATAATTCGTCATCTTTTTCGATCTCATATTTCAAATTCAGACTTTCCAATATTGCAACTATTTCCCGACTCAAGTATCCGATTCACTTGATCGTGTCGTGTCTTCGTAGGGCGTCCCTGACTTCTTCTACCATTCATATTCGCCGACTATATTCATACACTCCTTTATTTCTCTGGCTTTTCCAATAAAATTAAACATCCCATGTTATATTATGCTTTAATATAAATTTATGTCGGTGAATTATAATCAGAATATACATACACAACCAACTATCAGACACACTCACTAACCAATTGGATGCATGATCTGGGCAACAAGTTTGTATGGGTACTATTGATATATTTATTGACTCCATTTATCGAACTAAGAGTAATCTGTACCAGCACTTTGCTGAATTCTACAAATTATTGTAGCGTTGGTAATGTAGTTTTAGTCTTTTAAGTAGTATTGTTCTAGTTATCGATACATGTTTTTCGATAGCTCCCTAGACATATTCTGTTCTTAAAATCCATGTACAAGCCCAACTGGGCGTAATATCAATAAAATGAAATAAAATACTTGATGATTTCCTCATCTTGATTTCAACAAATAGATTTTTTTAAATTTCACTTATTTACCTATATATAACGAGCTACAGCCTAACAATTGAAGTCACGATTAATTCAATTTCTGTTTCACAGAAAGCTCGTCATTTTAATTTTGAAAATATTTTCCTGGAAATGCTGACAATCTTACCCTGTTTCTTAGAATTTGTATTTTTATTAGTTGAGTCTAACACGCTCACGTTTTCAATTTGCAAGACACGCCTTGGTGCACTTCCAACGGAACTTTTTTCTTTTTCCACATTATTACAACTCCATCGCAAAGTCAAATCTTTGGAGTTTTATGGGATAATTTTACAATGTTCGTGCATGAGCGGGCTTAATATATTATGGCTATCGCTGAACAATCTGTGACATTGAGGAGTGACTTTTGTATGCGGCCGAAGTTTTTGAGGAGTAACTTGTGTATGCGGCCAAAGTTTAAATGCTTCAAGAAAAATACATCGCTTATTTGTATTATAAAGAGTTATGTGTTATATCTTGATCTTTAATGTTGTTTATACTAATTTATTATAACATAATAAAATTTACATAAATACTCCTACAAACAATAAAATACTGTAAATACCCTTTGTCGTTATCCGTAGTCAAAAGGTAAGGTTTTCGACTGGCAATCAAATTCTGGCGTCCGCAAGTGGATTTTGTTTAATAATATGTTTTATTTTACCATTAAACATTAAAAATAATATGAGGCATATTTGCGGCACGTTCCAGAGTGAAACATACTCTAACTCAGTATCTCAGTATCACCCTCTTGTAAGACGATCATTCAATTGAATTGTAGCTTGAAATGGTTTTAGCCTTGTTCGGTGACCAGATCTAAATAGCAATTTATTTTTCCACCTTTCTTTTCCCCATCTCCTTACTTTCCCACTACCTTCAGCCTTACAACATACCCCGATTGCGGATGCCATAGTCGCAATGGCTCCAGGCGTTTGGGAGCAGTTGGGACTCTTGCTCAATATTTAAAAAAAACTACATATTTGGTTTGTAGCCCACTCTCTATGGGAAGCTGTGTATTCTTATTTTGGGGGTAAGTACCTACTACAAAAGATTTTTATTCCGTTTTTTTTAGATTGATTTATTTCGATGCGCAAGCACGCGATTATAGTTAAAGCTGCGAAAACGATCAAAGTAGTACGATGGAGCGCTCTAAAAATAGCCATGACGGTTGTTCCCAGGTCAAAATAACTACTTTTTGGCTATGAATCCAGAGGTAGTTGTTTAAATTAAAGATTCCGCAAAGGTATCTTAAATTTATAAGGTTGGGCAAAAGTAATTCATAATGTGAATGTTCAATAATTTTTGCAAATCGCGGCCAATATCATTGCGCTTTGACATTTAATTGACATCAAGCAATGGAACAATATACACCTGAAGAATGCGGAATAATTGTTACTGCTTATTTGACCAATTTCCGTTATGTTGTTTAGTCGTAGGTGGAGCAAAAGTAATGGCATGATTTAAATTGGCTGCCGTTTTGTTTGAAATGAAAAAAATAGGCTCTGTCTTTACGGAATGTTTATTTGAAGGTTCTTGCAAAGCGCTCAGCTAAATGCTTAATTGTTCTTGCACATGATGCAAGACTTCTTCCCTACCTTGTACTCTACCTTATTTGCACCTTGACGCATATATATTTGAAGATTTATTTAATTGCAGAATAAAAAACATTGGATTGCTTGAAATAGCTTTAATTAGTTTATAAAGGTGACTAGATATGCAGATAGCAAAGCCAGGTATATTCCAACCATTCCCTTCAATTTCTCCTACCCGTTAAGCTTTCTTTGAATTCTCAACATTTTCCAACATGCTCAACCAGGTGGCGACATAGTTCCCCGTTTTTATACTGCACACACAGGGGCGCTCTTTTGAGGTGTCACCTACTTTATATAAAAACGTTCACAATTTAAATGAAAAAAAATGTATTAGATTTTCTACAAAACGTTACAATTTTTCGTAAATCATTAGATTAGGTTACGTTTTGCTTATTCTTTCAACCTTCCAGGTTTCGCAATTTCGCTTGTATTATCTAAGATTTCTATCCAGCCAACACTAAGAACCTCAACGTAATAGACGTGATTTTCGCTCACAAGGCAGATGGAGAAACCCAAGTAAGGCTAGCGTAGACGTAAAGGACTGGCGGGCCTGTCGGGGACTGGGGACAACAGGAGAATAGGGGAAATGCGGAAATGGGGAAATGAAAGGGAAGAGTGGAGACGTGTGGAGGCGGCAATCAGTGGTGGTACGGCTGGATTTTGCACCCGATGCACTTAAAATCACTTGCAAGAATATGTACATATTCCACAGCTATACCACAACAAGATGTTGTGCTCCAAATTACCGAATCGTCGGAAACACAATTAAGTCCTACATATTTCCATCAAATAACTTGTTTCAGATGTTTCAGTGTTTTAATGTTTTATTCCACATTTAATTATATTGGTAATACAACAATTGACATATCTATGGCATGCTTCTTCTGTTTTCGTATGGTGGGGGTCGGGGGGAACATCTAGGTCTGCGAGCCAGTCTAGGGCGTCAGGCGTTGTCCTGTGGACCTCATCATCCCTCTGGGGAATGAATACAGCGGCCATACTTTAACCACGCGTTCGGCGGATTGCATTGCACCGCATTTATACATCGCCGACTCTTTAAGGCCCCACCTTTGGTTCACGTGGGTACAGCGGCTTTGACATGACCTTATCGTATTGATGGCGGATCAGAGTTTGTAGAATGCTAGAGTAACAGATAATCTCAATATTGCCTTGGATAAAGATGAAAAAGTCATTATTCAGAATCTAAACGTTGCTTGAAATTACTTTTCTCATGATTGTTGGTCAATGAATAGCAAAGTAGGTACTTTCCAACGTTTCTCTCTCCATTTGCTTCCCTTTCACACTTCTCTAAAAAATTGGATGCCATATTCTAACTGGTTCGGAATAGTTGACTTTTGTGCGGTATTAACATTAAAAAACTTATATTATATGCCAACGTTAGGTCGGAGCTGGCCACCCCTGACATATGTACGTCTACGTTAGATCCGGCTCTAGCGGCAATCATGCTCCGAGGACAGGTATATAAGCTTCGTTAACGCTAACATATGTCGTCAGGGGGCTGTTATACGTTATAGCGCCGCCGAGCAAAGTTTACCGTAGTTCGATCACCTTATAATGACTGGCCCGCGGAGACGCCAGGTAAATTACTCGGCGGCGGAACTTTAACGTCGATCCAACGAAGCTGCTTCAGCACTGCTTTTGAAACTTTCACATTTCGATTCAATTTATATCCACCCGACCGGTTATCAAAATAATTTAGTTTCGAACCTTAGTTTAGTGCTTAGTACTTGGAATAATGATGCATTCATTATACTGTAGTCAATGTACAACAGGGATTAACTACAAAAAGTTGTCCCTCACAATGCGGGATATTAAAATCAATGGTGTGCTATTAAATCCATTTTAATAATTACGCCATATCATATGAAAATCTGTGATTTTATGCAAGCAATGTTGAACATAGTGTTTCTTATAGTTTTGTTATTAATTACAGCTAAAAATTGAAAACTTTATGTAAACATTGCTGTCCGACACAAGATTGGAATTTGATTTAATTTTTTTATGTTTTAATTATAATTTCCCTTATTGACAGCCTTACATTAGTGTAATTGATTTCATTTCTTGTTAAAATAAAACAATTAAAATACAAAAAAAATAAAATAATAATAATAAATAAATTAAAATAAAAAATCCCAATAGAGTCACATGAACTAAGAATATCTTTCACTGCAACCAAAATGACAATATAAAACTCCCTTACGAGTATACCATGCATACACAGCTTAGGTAATCAATATGCAGAAGTAGCAGATATGTTTAATAGCACCGAAAGAATTCACCAAAAAGAATTTAACATATATTTTTTTAAATAGTTATAAGTTTTTATTTATTTTTCACGTTACTATAATTAGAATGTTTAAAAGGTAGGTACTTGTACCGTAAATAAATATAAAAAAAAATCCTAACATGCCTTCCATTGATACGCTTGTTGTTACTCTAAGAAAATGGGACTCTGTTGAATTTAGCAACTTCCTCTAGTTCTGTCCTTGTTCTATTGGTATTTCAATGAAATATGCTCTGAGGAACTAACGTAATCAATTGCTTCGGCACCAGTCATTTGTACACTGTTTAAATTTGTCACATAAGAACGGGCCGCTTCTACGTCTCATTCCCGAGATCAACAGCTCGACTGAGGAACAATTTGCCGACCTCTGTGTTTCCTCCTTCGTCTCCTCAAAAATACCCACCACACAACACCCCCAATGATGACATAGGACGTAAGAAAAATAATTTTCCTCAAGTAAATATTAAAAATAGAAGGTTTAGGAATGTATTTAAAAATAAAATATGTCGCAATAAACAAGTAAAGGGTGGTAAGTTTTTAGATTCTCACGGCCAAAAGCATTTTTGTTGTTTGTTTTTGGGGTGTTATGCCGTGTTGCGCTAACTCCTTCTTTAGCCGACGTTTCGGACAGCGTTGCAGTGTCCATCATCCGGGCAGATCCGGTAGATCCGAAGATGTGTCCACATCTTCGGATCTACCGGATCTGCCCTGATGATGGACACTGCAACGCTGTCCGAAACGTCGGCTAAAAAAGGAGTTAGCGCAACACGGCATAACACCCCAAAAACAAACAACAAAAAAGTAAAGGGTGGTTCATCGGATACGCCGGTTTTAAATTTCACCTTATAAATGTTACTGTAAATAGAATACGATATCGTGCCATTATATCTAACTTTTTGTCAATTGGACGACATGAACCTCGAAGAAATGAGGTTTCAACAGGATGGTGCCAGATGCCATAAAGCAAGATAAGTTATCGATTTGTTAAGATAACATTCTTCTGGTCGGGTGACTTCCAGAAATAGTGTCGTTAATTGGCAGCCCAGACTTGACGCTTTGTGATTTTTACCTCTGGGGTTTTGTAAATTCCAAGTCTATCAGGGCCAAGGTATGCGAGCACAGTCGAGGCGTTCATCTGGCTGATATTGTATTCAGCAATCAATGCCTACTTCGTAAATTAGCAAAAAAATCGCAGGTATATAACAATTAACCGTGTTTCATTTCAAAATTAAATCCGGCGTATTCGAAGGACCAAAATTTATCACACTCGGAACGTCAATTATTGGAGTGGAGGTCACGATCCTAAGCAAGAGGCAACAACTAAAAAGAAAGACCATTAAACCAACTCCATGTACTTCTAAAATAAAGTTACAAATGAAGTAGGTACTAAACGAAGCGAACGTAAAAATCATTAATTTAATTGCACTCATTCTATGTTAATTTTCTTATTACACTTACCTTCTCTAAACTTTTAACAAAATCCCAGGAAAACTACGTTTTAACTGCTAATTGTCTATTACCATAAGAGCAATCTTTTGGTAGTCAGACTCTAGCGGCGATACGATCTAGCAGGGAGCCACCTTATACATTGCCCTGGAACAACAAGGTTATATCTCTTCGGTGTGAAACTGAAATATTGAGATTCAATGTTTGAATCCTGAAAAAAATATTAACACTTGAAAATTATTAAAAATTGAATATGTAGAACGTATTGTAATTGAATTATCTTTATGTTTGAGAATACTCTAAGCAAAAAAAACACGTTTCATTTAACCAAAAACTAAACAAAAAAAGAAATAGATTATTGCTTTAAACATGGGGAAAACTAAGAAGAACGCATTTCTATCTGATTATTTTAATCAGTTTTTTATGGTTTAATCTCTTGGTTCTTTTGCGTTTTATTATAAAGACAATAGAATTTCACTATGCCATTCTGCTTTTCCATTTATTTGTTGATAAACGTAATTTTTCATCTATTTTCTCAGTTTAACGCAATTGGCAGCTGAAACCTAGTTAACCCAAGTGAATGAGTTCGAACACAATGTAAATCGAACGTAAAACATATTTTTAATACGGCAGACAGAATATAGTTGCCTGTAAAATTTGCAAATAGGACCTTTTTGTTCCAAAAACAATTTTTTTTTCTTTTTTTGTTATTTGTTTTTGGGGTGTTATGCCGTGTTGCGCTAACTCCTTCTTTAGCCAACGTTTCGGACAGCATTGCAGTGTCCATCATCAGGGCAGATGATGATGGACACTGCAATGCTGTCCGAAACGTTGGCTAAAGAAGGAGTTAGCGCAACACGGCATAACACCCCAAAAACAAATAACAAAAATACTTTTGGCCGTGAAAATCTTAAATCATAATTTTTTTTTCTATTAAAATAAGTTTTCTTTTAATAAATTGAAAACGGAACCTTGTTGTTCTGTAAAAATAGAAATCAAGTATTTTAAATAGAACTGTGTTGCAACCACTTAAAGGTATAGTGTCATATATATACATACATTTACCATATTATTTCATTCTTCAGAATATAAATATGGAAATACTATTTACTGATGCTTAAAGCCAATGAATTCACCTAGATTTGACCGCTTATCCCATATTATAAGTTCTATAAATTTTACACATAATGGCAAGCGATCGTTCAAAACGTTCGATCGTTTCAAATCGTCAAAATGCCGAAAATCGCTCGAGTGGATAATAATTATCTATAATTTGACGTTTAAGTTTAAATATTGTATTTGGTGTTTTAAAGAGAGAAAAAAATCCTACGAAACTTGGCACAAAAAGTCGAATTTGGCCAATTCGACAGACAGAACCTTGTTGTACTAGGGGCCCGAGATGATATTCTAGCTAAAGAAAGAAAATAATCAAGTCTTTGCGCAGAGCAGGCAACAATAAATTGTAGTGTTGCAAAGCAATCTAAAATGCGTCTAAATTCGTACAGCGTTTTCTTTTAAAAGTGGTAACTCAAGACTTTTGTACTTCGATTTAAAAGGATAACAAATACAAAAATGTGTCTATAGCCGTTAAGTCGACTGTCGGTCGGTCGTAAAATTGTTGGGAGACTTTATGTCAGCAGATTCTGTAGTAATAAAATACAAAGGCAACTCAGAATTGTACTTAAATAGAGAAAAAAGATTATTTATTGTTGATGTCAAAATATTTCACCTAACAACTTAATCAGAGCTAGCTTTAGATGTAGTTATAATTAGCTTACGTATACCCGGCGTTACTCAACCTTTCTCTACTTTCTATAAATATATAATGCATGTATTATATATATATATTAACCTTCCGGAATTTTTTTTCTAAATGATAGTGAAAACCGTATCAAAATCCGTTGCTTCGTTTATACATACATACTTACTATTTTAGTATAATAGATACATTATTATTTTAGCTTAGATATTCATTTTTTAACCTGTTAAAGTCCCCAGCGTTGCCTGGAATTTACGCAAAGTTTTTCATAATCAGATTTGAACAGTTACCTTCCTCTTTTGAAGGTAAAGTGTGCAAACGTGTAAACTGTAGATTTACAATCAAATCTACGCCGCCCGCTACATACACTTTTCTTCATATTTAATAAATATTTGGGGCATGTCATCACCGATGACCTAAATGATAAAAAAGACATAGAACGTCAAAGAAGAGTACTGAGTGTGCGAGCTAACATGCTTGCCAGGAGATTAAACAAATGCAGTCCTCCGGTGAAGAAGCAACTTTTCCAAACATATTGTATGAGCTTCTACACTAGCGAGCTATGGACGACATACACACAAGGCGTCATGAACACACTCCGAGTACAGTACAACCACGCATACAGAGCCCTATTTGGCCTCCCCTGGCGATGCAGCGCCTCACAGATGTTCACCGAAGGAAGGGTGCATGGGTTCGCTGCTTTGATGCGCCACAGAATAGCCGGGACGAGTCAGCGCTACCAGAGATCGGACAACACTCTTGTCCAGGCCGTTGCCCAGTGGCAGGGAGCGCCTCTACACCGGAGATGGAGAATTTCACTCAAGCCACCATAAAGTCCTAATGTGCACATCAATGTATTGATTTTTTATTTATTATTTTTATTTTTATTTATTTCTTTATTCATTTTATTTTTATGTATTAACTTAAATGTAAACTTTTATGGCAGGCAGAGCATTGCACACACCGCTATATCCTGCTGAAATAAACATTATTATTATTATTATAAATAGATTGGTTATTCTACTTTACTTTCTTTTCATCTTTATTAATTTCATTACATGAGTGATATGTTGTGCCTGCCTCACTTGAAATTCCTTAGTTGAAAGCAGGCTCAGTTTATAAAATAAGTAAAAATAAGAACACAATATTATATTTAAGTTAAAAATAATCGGTATCGTACCAATGGAAATGCACACTTATCAATTGGTTTTAATAAAAATCTTTAATATTAGATCTGTCACGGTTAATGATCCAAGACTTGGTATTTGATTTATATTTAAAGTAAGTTGAGTTCTGTCTAATGGAAATTATTTTAATAAATTAATTTACTGGACAATTTGTATAGCGCCGCTTTTGTGAGATATCACCCCAGGGGCGCTTTACAGTTGATGCGGGTATTACAAAAAATATAAATATTACAAAAATAAAGTGAAGTTAAGTTAAGTAAAATAAAGAACAGAATCCTAGATGGTGAAGAAACTGGACTAGCTGCTGCAGCGAGAGTCCACTGTATCCACCAACAGTGCCAGCACGAGGTTCGTCATCCGTCCAGGTATGTATCTGCTGCTAATAAAGCGCTGACACAATATCCTCACATAGATACCAGACCTTGGCAGCATCGCTGTGGAATAGCATTATGTAGCTTTGTTGGAAATGAGTTTTCTTAAATGTGAAACCGCACAAGAGTTCCAATTTCCCCTAACCAACTGAGCGGGTGAGACTATGACAACCCCACCTAGGGTATTTTGTGAGGCTGTTTTAACGAAAATAATAAGTAGGAGTATTATGATCTTTGGTTCAAATTTCGCGAACATTTTGGATATTGTTGAAACAAATGTTCAAAACTAAATGATTTACATGCTCATCAAAAGTTTTATTATAATGTTCACGGTTTATTAAGGAAGTCAATATACCTTATAATGAATATGTTAATTTCGTTAATATTACTCGTGCTTTTCAGTCATTCATTTTTATGCTCGCATGTTAAGGTTTCTTAATTTCACATTTAATAAACCGAAATGAATTTTCCTCGGAGCGCTAGGGGCTAAGCCCAGTGGAGATGTTTTAAATCCCTATAAGCATGTACTTGGGTCTCAATATTACCACTTAGAGGTTTCTATTGTATTAGGTTGCATGGGCGGCTCAGTTTCGCACGGCGTTAGCATGAGTGGATCCTTGTGGTGAAAGATCTCTAAAAGATATGTTTAAAAATATATTAATAATTTTCACTGCAAGTTACCATCGTTGCACAAGTTCATTTTTCTAGGTACAAAAACCACGATTATATGATGATGGGTTTACTTATTTATTAGGTAGGTACCCATTATTTACATCTCCCACCCTTGTACTCCCCTCTTCAACTTCTCTGCAACCCGAATCCTCTACTAGACCGCGTATCCATCACACCAGAATCAAAATAACTTAAAAAACAATGTAAGTTACCAAACCACATTCGGACATAGAAACTACATTTATTTAGCATCAAAACTCCACAACACCTTCCCCCAGATATAAAATGAGTATAAATATTTCATGACAATAAATCATGAAGAAAAATCTGGCTGAAAGAGGTCAATTAAAAAAAATTACAACGACATGAAAGACAAATAAAATGGAATTAAATAACTTTAGCCTGCCTTAGCACAGGAAACCCTAGTAAGGAGGACTATGGAATGTCATTAATTTACTTAAATTCACCATAATATTTTGTATGTACAATGTTTTATAGTCGCTAAAATAAAATAAGATCATTAAAAGAAAAACTCCAATATTTTTTTCTCACTCTATCCAGGTATGATTATATTATATTTAATCTGCTTTCATTATGTATTATTACATGGTTACTTAGTTTATTAAATATTTTAATTTTTACATTCATTGCAAAGATTTATATTTCTTAATCATATATCTGTGAACTTTAATAATTAGTATTATTTTTCCAATCTATTTTGTCTTTTATATTGGTATCAAGACTGTTTTGTGTTCCTTAAATAAATCAAGCTAATTAGGTAATGCTTGTTAAGATTTATATGTGCAATCCTTTAAGACTTATTCTGGCAGCGAAAATGCCTTAAAATTATAAATTGAATTTGCAAAGTTGATTTTGATCACCCAGTAAGAAGTTTTTGATGGTTTGTAGGAATAATATAATACATACTTTCTTTTTTATTGAAATGTCTTATATATCATCTGTATTATTGTTAAGATATCGTATTAGTTAATTAGACTAAATGAAATAGTCATGTCACTCCCGCCAGAGAGTATTTTTAATATATCATATGTGCTCTGCGTGGTGCCACGAAATGGAGAAGATATTCACTTTGCTTTCTCTACAGTGAGGTAATCCCACATGATCGTTGCCAAGAGTCTAGGCGACGGATCACATGCTACGTCGGAACACTTGTGAGCTTTTCTACGGCGAAGAAATCTGCTACGATAAGTGCTACGGTTCTTTGAACCTTCTACGCCGGAACGTTTTATTCTTATGGAAATCTGCCTTTACTGCAAGCAGAGCAATTGAATGCCATTGATTTTATTCCTCCCTTTTACTCAAAAACATCTATTTTTAAAATTTACATTTGAATGTTATAGGAAAATAATTTTTATTGATTTATTTACTCCCTTCGGATTTATACATAAAACAAGACTGACTAACAGTGCATTCAAATTTACATAATTGCATTCAAAATAATAAAAGTTTTTTTGCCAGTCAGGCGAATGGGAAATGCAATTCAATTTATCCTTATTAACACAGTAGCAAACAATAGAATGTAAAAATTATTTTTGATGGGAACAAAATTAACCAAAGTAGTGATCGTAGGTTCAACAAATAAAAAGAAGAGGAATAATATAGATAAAAGGTTCCTACCCACATTAAATAAAAAATAATAATTAGCATTAAAAGAAAATTAAGCCTGTAAAGCGTAAAAATCACCATAAAAATTAAGTTACAAATTATAAGAAAATATTATGTTAGCGAAACAAAATGTTAGAAATTGCGGAATTAAATTTGAATGCGGAATAAATTAAAATATTAATGGAACTGAATTTATTTTCAAACCTATGTAGCCTTCGGACAAGGAAATGAATAGAAATATTTGTTTTCGACGAATAACTAATTTGTATAAAATTGACAAATCGCTCATGGTTTTTCTGAAAGATAAGTTGGTTATATAAATGAGATGTGGCTTAATAAAGTTCACATAGTATTTGTGTTATTTTTAAATAAAGAAATAATAAACACATTAGAAATATAAAGTTAAATAATTAAGTTAATGAAATTAAATAATGTGGAGTGTTTGTGAAACTAGTTATCATATCGCCAAAAGCTCAAATACAACCATGAAATAATGTATTAACGCAATTGGGCGATTATCCAAAAAATAAGTTAGTGTATATCAACATACAGTGTCCAACACATCATTCCTGTTGATGAACACTGTAATGCTGTCCGAAACGTTGACTAAAGAAAGAGATTACTCAACTTGGCATAATTAGATGTTGAAAAAGCTAAAAGCCTAGCTGCTTTTCGTGGGTTATGCTTTATACTATAAAGAATAAGTTTTAAATGTATTGTAAAATGACCTTAATGTCATAGAAATAAGTTGTTAAAAGGTTTACAATAGATATAAAAATATATATTTTTGTAACTAAATAAAAAAATACAAAAAAATAATACGGAAAAATATATCACTCTTAATATTGTTATCAAGTTTAATTTGTTAAACTCTATTTAAATTTTTTGTTTTTATAATAATATTATTATTAAATGTACGAAAAAGTTAATTAATAAACAAATTATGCAGTGTAATTACTATTACGCTGTTTCGTCCAATTTGATAAAAGTTGTTGAATATATATAATAAAAACCAAAAATTGGCACATTATGATCACAAGCGATCGGTCAAAAAGTTCTTGCGAATTTGCCATAGTACGCCAAAAATCGCTGGATTGGAAAAAAAAGATAATTTTTGTGGTTCTTAGTCGAAGTATGATAAAGTTAAACAGAAAGACAAAGGGGTTTGGCTCAAATAACATAATGGTTTCAATTCCTGGATGTGAACGAACCCTTTTTTTTCGTTTCTTATTTTTCGTTGTTAGTGTTATCTTCAATGCTTAAAAAAAGTTTTTTGTTCCTTCACATTTCTTAGATTTTCTGTTGTCACTGTTATTTGTTGTCGTGGAACCGTATCCAACTAAGGGGAGAGGTTTCAGTAGCAACCTTCTGAGATTCTGAGATAAAAGTCAGACGTTATATCATTCATTGTGCAGCTATTGATACGTTTTCAGACACCCCGTAACAGGGACCATGCAACTCTTCCATTTTTATTCAGTATCGCCTTAGAATGAAAACCAAGATTGAATTATTTCAAAGCCGCGGGAAATCACCTCCATGGCGCTGCCGTTCTTGAGCATTATGTCTCTGCCAAAAAGCCTTTCCATTACATGCAAAATATAAATAAAAGTGCTTTATTCTGATGTGTATTAAATACTATCATAAAATAAAGAAGAACAAAAGAAATGCCTTATGGGATCCAAATATTTGCAATACTAAACTGTGTTTACGAAATTCAAAAGGGATGTAGATCTACGATATCAGGCGAGTGGAAGGTAAAAGAGAGCGCTGGGCTATTGGGCTAAACGGAACATTTGTTTCTATAAATGTTTCTGTGGAAAGTAGTATGAATTTTCTTTTTCTTTCTATGTAGCCTTATTAATAAACGCATTTTAAATTTTACGCAACTGATAAACAACTATTAATGTATGACAAATGGGTGTTTATAAGTTGTGTAAAATTTAAAACACGTTTATGTGTGAACTACCTTTTAATTTAAATTCCAATTAATTTTAGTTATTTGTAATTAAAGAAGTAGTTATAGTTATAAATAAAGATTTGTGTCCGTACATACCCAATATGAATAAATTGTTTTGTCCATATAAAAACTCAATTCTTTCAAGAGAGGCATACAAATACAATATCGGAGATGCCTTTCTTGAAAGAATTAAGTTTGATACGTACATTTTTTTTATTCATATTCCTATTATTACGCGTGCAAACAAATAACGTGTCATAATATCTTAAAACACAACTTGCAAAAGAATAATTTTAATAAAATTAACGCCACATTTGAAAGCGTAGATTATGGCGTACATTTCGTTTAACCTTTAAATCGCATCCTTAAGATATTGAGGTTGCTGTTAATATAGTAGAGTTCTTAGGTTGAACGTAATATATGACTGCACACCAACGGATATTCTCCTATCTTCATTTGCGATACATTTATCTTTTATTTTTCCCGTGGACATTTTGCTATAACTTACACAAATCACGAACAGTACGAGTTAAACCATTATGAATTTATCAGTTTAAGTGAATAATCATGTGGGTTGGATTCTCCTCTCTGTTGAGGCACAATTACCTGAACAATTGAATCTGTAGGGGCACTTAAGCGTTGGGATTCCTACTATCCGTCCGCTGACCGCTTCGTGACTTGGCAACCTTGCCAGGGGTTTTACGCCAGACCTACATCGTAGCCTCTCTTCGTAGTCCCTCCTCCTAAACCCTTCTCTTGGCCCTCCTCCCAACCCACCTCGTAGATCCACCTTGCAAGGGGTCTGCAATTAACTGACCAAGAGGGGGAAGGAACTAGACATGTTCACCGGAATTAACGAACCAGCGTTACGAAGTTAATTCGATGGGTTTTAAAGTTAAGTGGGTTCTTAGTTTGATTATTCATTATAATTCGTTTGATTGTTTTCTTCTACATAACTTCACACTTAATATTACTCACACATTGCAACGTTATGAACATTTTATTTTTTCTTGTTTCAGGTAAGTGCATACAATGTTGATCATCTCTAAGACAGACAGCAGATTTTTTAAGATGCCCAATGCAGGTTCGTTAATATTTCTTTTGGTTTCTTATATAATTTTATAAAACTTTTCAATTATCATACAATTTCAATAGCAAAAAATGGTTATTTATTGCAAAAATAACTTCTGTATTTAATATTGAAAAATCTTCCGTAATGATAATTATGCTTAAATAATTGTACCTAATTAAATAAAATGCTATTGTATGAGGGTATCAAGCTTGTCGTTTCAGCTTTTAGATTTATTAAATGACTTTCAAAGTATTAATATAACGTCTAAAATAATCAAGATGTTGCGTTTAAAAACCTAGATTCGTATTTTTCTTCATCAAAATTCTAAGGCGATGCGCAATTATGAGATTTAAAACAATACTTTAATTAAAGAAAATACCCCTTGTATTGTCTTAAATTTTTTAAAAGAATAAACTCAAGAGTGCGAAAATTTTTTTTGAATTGATAACAATCTCGGAAAGAAATTACCGGGATGGAGCCAACTTCTCTCCGTTCTCACTGAGTACGCAGGTTTCCTTCTGTTTTCAATTTCAATTATGATTATTAACTCACTAACTTAAGTTTTATGAGACCTTAGAGACCCTTAAATTAAGACTTGGTAGATTAACTTATGGGTATCCCAGAAATAGTCTGTAATTTAGAGCTATGATTAAATATTTGGTAAGAAAACAAACTGCTTTTCTGGAAACTGGAAGATATACCACTACTAGGAAGTCCACAAAATAGATTACGGACAATTTTACATCAGAATCTCACTTGCAAGAACATTGAGAAACGAAAAGCAAGCCTTTACCCAGTAATGCTTACGAAAGGCTCAGTAAGATTGTTCCATCAAGATGAATAATTGAAGAAAATAATCATTTAATAATAAATTGATTATAGGAATAACCCTCGTTAAACAATAAATTAACCTACAGCTAATTACTTGGTTTTGTCGGTTGAGAACAATAAAATGAATTGAGGACTGTAGAGTGTAAAAGTTCTACATTTAATTACAATTTTTCTTTTGATAATTTGTTTTTTTGTCCTATTTGTCGGTCTCGTCATTCATCGTCACAAAAATGATTGCTTCAGGGAATAAAAACTTCAATCATATGCTTGTAAAGTTTCAAATGGAGTTATTGTATTTTATTTATAAATGACGGGATGGTAATTTATGTCATGGCAAATTTCTGCATATATACTTTATACAAATAATGAGTATACCTGTTTGCCATTTGGTTCAGAACTGTATAACAAGTGTTGACTTCACTACCTTATCGTCATCAATAAATTATTATTTTAAGGAATTACATCAAGGTTTAGTTCTCACTGACAGTTTCTCAGGTTCTCAGGTCATTTGATCTGAGCAAACTGTTGCTAAAATAGAACTAGTAAAATAGTGCATAATTACTCGGGGTGAATCTTTTCTCATTTATGCACATTTTTCATAGCAATTCTCTATGTTGTCGTCGTATACCAAGCGGGTTTATCTGAAAAAAACCCAACTATCATCACTTTCTTCAATTTGTTTCTTCACCGGTCTTTTCCTAAAATTACTTTCAAGGTGAACCATCTTCTTAGTCCCTCGAATTATACTGCTCCTTTGAACTGAAATTAACCGAATAATTCTTAATCACACCGCTTCTTCTTTTCATTCTTCTGTGATACCTCTTCAATTTCAAAAACTACAGAGACCCAGACCCAACACATTACTTTTATGGGATTTATAATAAGGTAAACTAGAATTTTCAACAATACTAAGTGTATTAAACTGTAAGTTTTGCTTTTGATAGAATTCAACTTGAGTACAATTCTCCCGTTTGGAACCCACATTACAATATTCATGTACAGGCTATTGAAAGAATACTCAATAAATTCTTACGTTTTCTAAGTTTTAAAAGGGGTGTTCCATCAATTTTGTTGAAACGCAACACTCTTTTGAAAGACATGAATATGCTTCAATTTATCTGACAGAAGGATTTTCACTGACTTTGTATTTCTATATAAAAGTCAAAAGGATGCATTTAAAAGTCCAGATTTGCGCGCATTGATAGGCTTTTGGATTCCACAACGTAATACAAGAAGTCGGGATTTATTTCAGTGCAGAAATACTGCTTCTAACTACCATAAGTATTCTTCATTGCTCAGAATACTTATGGAGGGAAATAATTATGAGTCAAACATCTTTAATTAATCACTCAAAAAATGCAAAAAAATGTTGGGGAGGCAGTTTAGTGATGTATTGTTAATATGTACCGTAAGAATGTATAATTTACATTCACATGTAAAACCCCTAAAAAGGGCGTTAACAAAGTAAAGTAATAAAATAAAATAAAAGTATCCAAGCAAAGAATCCACAAAAAAAATTTACTTAATCCAATTAATTCCGAAATAAAAATGTTCCAAAAGAGAGTTGTCATTTAACTTGTGTCCTAGATAACAATGGAAATATACATTCAATTGAAGCCTGAAATGAATTTAGTCATGTTTAGACTGTTGGTGACTGAACCTGAATAACCAGGCAATTGCTTGCGTTGTTTTCTCCATATCATTTCTCTCCCATTTCTACATCCACACAACATACCCCAATTGGGGACATTATTGTGATACTTTTTTGAGAAAATTGAGAAATTTCTATCACAAACGGTACCTATTATTATTTCATTAATTGACGCCAACTGATGTCAAAAAAAACGATAGTTCCGAAACAGGTCGGCCTTAATTATAAATAAAGTGGTTTTAACAATGCAAAATATATTTTAAGTCCCAAAAGTACTTAGAAAGATCAATTTGGGTGGCGGGTTTGGGTACCGGCCCCCGGGAAACATTTATTGGATAACCAACACCTCTGCCACAGGTCATCTCAAATGTTAATCCCGGGTTCATCGAGTGAAATGTGTTCAGGGTGCGCCTGCCCACCAGCTGCGTGGCTTGCCAGATCGGGAGAGGCTGGTTTGGGGAAACCGTTTGACCTTTGCAACGGGTATTTCAACCCATCGCCTTTCACCGCAGTTGGAGGGATATATTTATACGTCCGTCACTCCTGGACACAATGATCCCTAGATTCCTACCCAACCCTCATATCTTTTACCTTCCCAGAACTTCCTTTCTCTTCCTTTCCTCAAAAATTACAATCCACACATCATCCGAAAAAATGATACAGGCCCTGAGGGAAATTATTTTTCGCAGAGCCTCTTGTGAGGGGTTAATGTAAAAAAAGTTTTTTTTTAAATTTTATATTAAATGACGAAAAAAATGGTTTTTGTAGATATTTATCTTTCAGAAAACGCTCTTTAATTGCTCCGTACCGTTAAAAAGCTGAAGCTATCTCGCCCTGATTTCATGCAGATAATCTATGAAATTATTCTCAACCCTCCACCCGTCGCGCCTTTTTTCTAACGCGAGGAGTCGCGCGGGGTCGCTAAGGACCCCAAAAATAAATGTGATAAAATTTTTGTGATAGCAAATATTTTATATTTTATTTCGACTGATTATATTCAGGTTATAGGGGCTGCATTGAAATAAAAAGAAATAATTAAAAATTAGATATTTGTTTTTGATATGAAAGCCAAAAAATCAAGAAGGCACATTTTTTATAATTTTGAGTCATACTTATTTAATAGTAAACTTTTTTTAACAAATCTTAACAATTTCTATATAACTATTTCAGTTCAATATAGACTTACTATTTCAACAAAAAAGAAATCAACAAAATACAATGAAAAAACATATAAACTTTTCCTTATCTAATTAGTCTTAGTTTTCTCATAGAACGCAGTTAGTGCATATAGTTTTGGTATGAATCGGACAAATGTTGCCCTTACAAAAATGACAAATAGATATAAATTTTCTGTCTGTTTATCTTGAAAAGTGAATACAGCGCTTTCTCATTGATTCGAGCTCATTATTATCATCAGGTGGCTGATCTTGAAGGGGAGGTGCAAACCGTCTTCTGCACTGTTAGAATTAAGGTGGCCAAGATAAAATAGTTGCTCGTGATTGCAATTGAGGTGCACATAGTGCAAATGCCAATGATTTCAAGTAAATTTTACGCTGCATATTGTTTATATAACTGGCCGTGTCCAGTATTATATGTGCATTGAGTGCACCAACATCCAAAAAGTAAATGACAGACGCAGTGGCCATCGTCGGCAAACTCGCCCAACAGAGTAGGTACCAGTAAGCTTGTCCACTACATCAACGCCCCTTTTAGTTTTATTATAAAAACTCATAATTTATGGAAGCTCGTCTTGGGAAAGATTATCATCACATTCTTGCTCTGACTCTGTGTCGTTCTCACTAATTTTGTCAGGGTTATCCACATTTTCATCTTTATCCTCTTCACCACCAACTTCTTCAATAATTTCCTCTTCCAACCATCTCAAAAGTTTTTGATTCTGTTTCGCGTTATAAAACAGTAATCTAAAACAAAAAACATAATTGTAAAATAAACTTTAAAAATAAATAAAAACAAAGCATGAGTGCAATTTTACTCACGTCACTCGTCGCGCGGGGTCCCTCAGAGCCTCACGCCGAAACATACATCTGTATCTCACAGCGCACATGCGCAGACTAAATTCGGTGGCGCTAGCGTCAAGTATAGTCCCTTTTAGGAAGCTACTTAAAGTAAGGAATCAATGGGAACAATTAAAATGTACATAATTAGCATTTCTGTAAAACCTGGGCTTTTAAAGACCCCACGTGACGGGTCGAGGGTTAAGCAAGATTGATGTATTTCATTGTTTCATACTTTAAAACTAAATTTCATTTAACTGAAATTTCGACGTGGAAGATTGAGTACCTAGACATATTAATAGATGATATATCATCATCATCGCACGGAATATTTGCGGTTAGCCTCGGGATAAGCTCGCTCCACCGCGGAATAAATTTACAATGATTGTGAAATGCAAATAGAGATGTATATTCGCAAATAAAGATGGATCCGCGCGGTGCGATAAAGCCTTCAATGCGCCCGAAGCGATACTAAATATAATGTGAAAGCGATACTGTTTGATACAGAATCGTTTCGAAAAGATTTTATTTATTATTTACTCTTAAATTGTGCTTTAAACATTAATTTAACATTTTAACAGTACCGTACGTATATTATTATGTAATTTAATTATTTGGTATTATAGAGACAAACTGTACATGAGTTACAGTGATGAAATAATATAAAGGAATTGGATATTTCATGCTGGGAACCTATGATATGTTTCCTTGTAATGTCTGGTAAGTGGTATGTTCATTTCTTATTTACCAGGTGATGTGTCTATAATATATGAAGCACTGGACAAAGGCAAAAAATCTCTTGCAATTTTCATAGACCTAAGGAAAGCCTTTGACAGCGTAAGTCACAAAAAAATACTATACAAGCTTAACGAAATCGGAATTATTGATAACGCTAACATGTGGATTGAAAGTTTCCTGAACTCTAGAAATCAATATGTAAAAATAAAAAAATATTCTTAGTGAACCGAGCACAAGCGACTTTGGAATACCACAAGGCACAATTTTGGGCCCTCTTCTATTCATCTGTTAATAATATCTTTGAATTACCAATAACAGGAAAACTTATTTCATATGCAGATGATACTGCAATTATATTCCAAGCAAATTCATGGAATGAACTTGAAACAACTGCTAATCACGATATCAATACCTTAAAAGAATGGTTCGACAAAAATGTATTAACATTAAACATTGAAAAAACCTATTATATACTTTTTAGTATAAATACCAAAAAAATACCTCCTATCGCCTTAAATATTAAAATTCATTCAAGAAAATGCGCCACTAAAATATTAACATGCCAAAATAATAATTGTCTATGCATAGCAAATAAAAAAGAAATAAAATATTTGGGTGTAATAATAGATAATAACCTTAAGTGGAAGACTCAAATAACCAATACTATAAATCGATTAAGAAAACTCATATACATATTTATTAATTTAAGAAATATACTAATTCTTAAAAATATATACTACGCACTAGCCCATTCAATAATACAATACGGTATCGTTGCGTGGGGAGGAGCTTACAAAACCTCAATTTTGCCACTAGAAATTACCCAAAGACTAATAATAAAAATTATTATTAGGAAACCATCAGATTATTCAACCTCTCAACTTTTTCAAGACTTTCAAGTCCCATCTCTAAAAAATACATATATAAAAAATACGCTGCTTCAAATACACAAAGATTCTAAGAAGTCACACCACGCCATGGTACGCGTAGAGAGCAATAGACATAACACAGTGGGTCGCTTAAGTACGCCATTAATGCATACCAGTTTTGCACAACACTTCTACACATACAATGGAGTGATGTGGTTTAATCAATTGGAAATGGAACTGAGATTGGAACCTGACTATAATAAATTCAAAAATAGACTAAACAATGATATCTTAAATAGTTTGGCTACCTAGAATTACATTGGCAATTGATTAAGAATATTTAATTGACAGTTGTATTTTTTTTTAATTTATTTTTTATTATATGTATTTATAAATATTATTATTTTTTATCTATGCACGTATATATTGTGTTATAATTTTTTTAACTTTTAATTTTAATTTTTAATAAACTTCTCTATGTTCCCGCCTTTACACACGAGTATTTTAACTCTCGTAAAGGTTATATATTGTATACATATATGTGTTTTAACAGTTTTTTAATCAATGTTGCAGGATTAATTACTCATGATTATGTTACATATGTATGTATACAAAAAACTAATAAAAAAAAATAAAACTAATATTTTTTGAACCATTAAAATTTTGAATGCAAACATAAAAGAAAAAATGGCTCAATTTATATTTTCTGTAACTAAAATTACTGATAATTACTAATAAAAGTATTACGAACGTTAATATAACCTCACTTTTTTGACAAGACATAAAATTAATTTTAAAAAAATTTTCACAAGTTTTTTTCAAATTGCGGTTGGAACTTTGGTTTAATGACGGCGCATATTTTATTTCTACTGGGGTTGATTTTGTAAAAGTAAGGCGTGGTTTTTTCTCTTTCTAGCATCGTTTAGTTTGTCTCACCACAATAGTAAGGGAAACACAACGATTTCTATGAGACCATATGAGTTGTTCCAAATTCGAAAAAATTAGCCTGAAGGGTTAAATATTTTATGAAACAATCATATCATAATAGATGGCTGTCGTAGCGTCGTGATAAAAGGTGGAGTATTGCAAACTCCATAATAATAAAGATTTTTAATTATGGTTAACCCTTCAGGTCTCTGTCATATTGTCTGTTATTTTTCTTAACGACGCTGTCAAATAGCGGAGGATTTTGTGTGTATTTTGCAAATAAATTGTACATTTCTGATTAAATCAAATAATTAAAAACTGTTTTTGAAAGGTGTTGTAATACGCGTGCCAATTGTATTATTAGAAGTAAATATATTATTTTTAAATACTTTAACTAGTGAATCCTAACACCATTTGAAGTAAAAAATGTTTTTAAAATTTCCCATGACTTTTTCGTTTTTTTTTGGCACAAAAAATTTCATTGTAAATAATGTCAGGAATCACTAGTTAAATTAAGTCACATACGTCACTTAACACTTTGTGTCCCAAAATTAATATTCTTCATCACCTACCGTCGATATGTCAATAAAAAAATATCTGATAGAGAATAGAAATTATATTTATTTGATCACAATTTTAACAGTAATGTAATTTTTTTATATTCAGACACATTGAAATAAAATAATAATAGTTTTTTCACATTATAAATCTACCGAGTAATTTCAATTAAAAAAATGATTGTATATATTTTCATTGCTGTTGTAGGTAAAACAGGGCAAAACTCTAGTAACTTTCTGTTATTCGAATTCAGTCAAGATTTTCAAAACAAGGTATTTAGCGAACGTAAAATAGAAATTAGAACTTGAATACATAGTAATTTTTGGCTGAAGTATTCGAAAAAATCATAGATTTGTAAATTATTTTACAAGTAAAGGTTACTTGGTGTGGAAAAACTAAGAGTTAAATCATATTTCACCAAAATACTGCTTTAAAAATATTCATGTATTTAAAGTGTTTGTTTGGTAGATATCTCTTCTTACTCCATTCAAAATTAAGAATATTTAACAACCAAAAAATCAAACTGTCGAAATACAACTCCATGCATGCTTCATGATGTTTACTTTTCTTATCTTTAAAAAACACAAAGTTAAACGAAAAAATGAGCCTTATTTTTGGTTAGCAGATACAACATTCCTCTGCAAAAACCTGTGCTCCGTAGATTTAAATGGGTGGAATTATAAATCAAAGCAGATCGAGATATCCATGGAACAATGTGTGCTCTTGCAAGGGTGGTGGGAGGCATACACAAGCAATTTTCATATTATATATTTGGGGGAAAATCACACTGTCATGTTTTTTTTCTGGATATGAAATTATTGTGGTACTGCCAGTCGCGGTAAACTTATTTTATTCCAGAAGTTCTGTTCTTCTTGTATGCTATAATGTTGGTAAGTGACTTATCTATTAAAAGGAAGTCACAAGCCAACAATGTGTTTATTTGTAGTATGCCTTATATCACCAGGAACATAATAACGAACGAACCTAATGAGCATAAAATCACTTGGCAAACGGAGTCTAGAAACGCTTCATTTCTAGCGCAAAAGTGTTTTTTTTTTATTAATTTTGTAAATATTTTTATAAGAAAGAAAAAAAAAGTCAATCACAGGATACTGTCGCATATAATCTTAGCCGTAATATTGTAATTTATTTCTAATGAAAAAAAACATTTTTAAGTAAATTTTATTTTTTATGTTTACTCGTATATTTTTTGCAAAGCGGTTTAAAAACAAAATTATACTTACTAATAAAAAGCTTCAATTTAACAAATACATGGTTTTTTTTTGTATTCATAATGTAAACCGAATTGTAGTAATATTAATAGAAAATAGTATTTTTGCATTAGCTACGCGCTGATTGCTTACCATGGTGCCTAATATTAAAAAAAAATAACGATTTACTTAATACAATAAATACTAACCACATTCTTTAATTATATTTTGAATTTTATTATACTGTATTACCACGTGAACCCAAGTACCCCTGATAAGTCACCAAACGTAGCAAACCACTTAATCAGCGGGATGACCTGTCATCGTTACCCACACCCCATACCCGCCTCCCAAACTGGGAATCCTTAGAGCCATGACATAACCCTATTCAATTAACTTGATCATGCATGTCTTTCTCGGGCGTCTTCTAATTCTTCCACCATATATTTTCCTAAAAATCTTATCCTTACGCTTACAACAGCCATGCATTCATATATAGACATGCGGCACATACGCCTCAGGTATATCATTTCTAAAGTCTTCGGTCTAGGACTACTTCTGCCGGTAGTAAGCCTCACTGCCCTTTATAAAGACTTTTTCTGCCGGTAGTAAGCCTCACTGCTCTTTATATAGACTCCTTCTGCCGGTAGTAAGCCTCACTGCCTTATATATATATAGGTATAATCTGATATTTCCAGTGCACTACTTGAAAAACAATAAAAATAATTATTCGATCACTAACCGGACCGGTTTCGCCCCTATACGGGCATATTTAGACTGATCAGAAATAAACTTATAGAGACAATGGGATTTTAAAAAGTTTCGTCATTTTATTATAATACTAACTGTACCCCGCTCAGTCTGTCTGCAGATAGAGAAACAATAGCGCGTGTTGCTTTTACGTCAAACAGATGTCGCTATTAAAAAAACTTGTTTTTACCTGTCACATAAAAACAAACGTGTATTCGAACTCAAAATTGTGTCAAAATTTGAAAGAAATCGGTGAAGAACTTTTGGAGATTTAAGATTTTGAGCAAACGAACATTAACATTTTTATTTATATAGAATATCACATTATCCAGAAATACGTAGATAAAATCTAAGAAATTATTTAAGCTGTTTTCTAGGAACAGAACCAGGAAATGTATAATACCCTTTTGAAGAAAATAAAAATAAAATTGGTTTTCCCCACCAACTATCTCGGTTTTTAGAATAATTTATTCGACGCTCTTGGTGAAATTCAACGTCTGTTATTGGCGAAGAGCGTTCTCTTTACATTAACGGAATTTCATTTGAAAATTGAATACTCCATCAATGCTTGAAGAATCCAGAATGAGGCTTTCACGATTGATTGGACCAATGAGAGACAGAATAAGAATATGGAAATGGAAAAAAAGCCTCGACGAGAAGCTTCCGTTTCTGCCATTCACACGTTTGAAAATAGAAATTCGGATTCTGAATAAAACATTCACCAACATTTTAGCATTGTGTGCAATTCTTAAATAAATGTATTTATTTTATCAAAAAAAGTGAAAAATTTGACTTTAACTGTATAAATAAACATCAATTAATACTATATTGGTTATGGTAATATATAACTGACCCATTATCATATAATAACAGAACTCTAATAGAACTTTTACAGAACTTTTAAAATTAATGAATTGTTAAAATTCTGTGAAACAATTTGGCCCTCACGTTTATAATAAAAAATGGTGCTTGTTTTTTCTATATACCTATGACTTATATATAAATGACTTAAACTGAGAAGTAATTTTTATGTTAATGTATAGGTACGTGGGTGAGCAATTAGAATGGAAATACAGTGGTATTGTTTAAGAGGAATCTACAAGCCAAAAAAGTGTATTTTCTTGGGATACCTTATATTGTAGGTAATAAGCATTAAAATCGCTTGACAAATGGAGTTTAGAAACGTTCGATTTGAAGCAAAAAACTGGTTTTTATTTATTTTGTAAATAATTTTATGAGAAAGCAAAAAAGTTAATCGGGTGAAACTGTTACAGATAATCTTAGCTATAATACTGTATTTTTTTAAAGTTGTTTTATTTACCCGCTCATACATTTCTATTGAAAAAATATTTTTTTTAGTAGTTAACATTTATATTTTTTATTTGTATTCCTGAAAACCTTCTATCAGAGTGGAAGATACTCTCAGTATCGCCCTGGTGTAAGACCACCATTCAGAATTGAAACGTTGCTTGAAATGGCTTTAGCCGTGTTTGGTGACCAGATCTGAATAGCCAGGTACTTCCCCACCTTCCTCTTCCCCATCTCCCTCCCCTCCCCAATACCCTCAGCCTCACAACATACCAATTGGGGATGCCATAGTCTCACTGGCTCCAGACGGGAGCAGTTGGGACTCTTGTGCGGTATTACTATAAAAAAAAAAAAAAAAAAAAAAATATTTATAAATCATATTTTTGATGTTCATAATGTACATCAATTTGTTATAAATATTAATCAAAATAGTGATTTAGCATTAAGCTTCGTCTTAAATAAATCGCGGTGTGCTGGACACCTACGCCACTGACATTGACTGTAAACTGCCAGTTTCCTCTCGGGGGTACCTTGGGTAAGGATTTGCAATGAAACACAACTTTGCGAATGTCTTCGTACAACTGACTGATTGGGCCAGTTGTTTGAATATTTATTGGTTAGACAGTTTCAACACGTGTTAATGTGCAGCAATTATTTTTATCTCTAAATAGAATGCATGAGAGTATTAAGGAAGCAAGGAAAAAAACCCAAATTAATTACTGTGGTTAGATTCCATTTGACACATATTACGTGTTCTGTGATGAACCTCATAAAGAATTCGGCATCATTTGTGAAAACAGATCAGTATTAATTTCCTTAATTTTTACAATTATTATTCAGGTTATTAAAAATATAGTGCAATATATAGCAAAACGAATACATTTTTATATCCGTATATGAGCTTGTACAAAACTCCATAGATTTACACCGTTAATCGTAAAATATTTTTTTTTATGGGAAACAAATTTATTTTCAGAACAATGTTTTGAGTATTAATTAGTTTCTCATAACAATAATACATGAATACGGAAAGTCCTAAAATACTAAAAATAAGAACTTCATCGTTAGTTTACGACCGTGTTATTACGATGATTAGCTTATTGACCAAACTATATATTCATGTTTTTCCATTACTATAAATAACTGCAATACATAAAAAAATTGGTATATTTGTAGTTTTTCAGGAATAAGTCCCAAAACACTATAAAATCACTTCACTTCTGATAACAAATGTATTTTTACGAGTTTTTTCATTGAACAAGAATATAATCAAAGCCGACCTAAGCTCATTTATTTACGAAAATCAAGTCATATACAAAATTTTATATTTAAAGATATGTTCAGAATGTTTGAATACTAACATTCCAGCAAAGGGGTGAATCAGTATTATGTCTTAGCAATATTCCTTATACGGTGTAGCCTTTGACACTTGAGAGGAGATGTATTGATTTCCTGCTATCCTTCTTTCCTTGGATACGCTTTGTGTCCCTATCCCTATAATGTCTTCCCTTCATGAGCACATGTCCCTCGCAAGACTAATTGGTTGGAAGGAAGCAGGTGCTAGGAAAACTCGTAGTGTAAAAATTCGTGAGAAATGGTAAATCGTGGGATCAGATTTGGTTCGTAGAAATTTTACGAGACGTGAAAAAATTCTTTTTTATAAAGCTTTTATTTTACTTTTAAAATATTTTTTTTAGAACTTTTGTTTATGAAATATATTTTGTGATATTATACTCTTCTTTCTATTGTTTGAAAATTAGTCCGATTTTTTGCTAGATTTTTATTGATTGACTCTTTATGAACGTACACCTTACATATATCAAACTATTTCTTGGTTATTTTGAAAATCTTAGGTACCTTAGGATATAGTAGACATTTTATTTTCGGCTGCAGGAAAACTCTAAAATGGTATGTTTTGGGGTCACAAAATTGACACCTTTATTGTATATTTATTCATTTTATTTCGGTTGCAAATTTCCTTTGTACTTGTGTACTTTTATCACGCTATGGCTTTTCCACTATTATCTAGGACTTATACTAGAAATCAAGACGCTTATCCTGTTTTTTATTGCCCTGGAAGTATTATGTTGTTAGTAAATATAAGTAATAAACATTTATTTCACAATTCATATATATTTAGACAGTAAAAATGAAGTGTAGACAACTACCTACATACGAATAAATATTTATTTTTATAATTTATGAAACTGCGGTCAAAAGTATGTACACAAAACTTATACAGCTAAAAGATCAACTTTGACTTGCAGTGCCCAAAAACCACTTGATAAAGTACGAATGAATGAAAGCTCCTGAAAAAAGTGAATATTTATTCCGCCACCAGTTACATAAGAACGTAAAACACATTAAAAAATAAAACCACCCAGGACTGGGTGATATTCATGCGAACGGAGATTAGCACCACGACTCCCTTATTTAAATTTTAAAATGAGAGAGTTCTTTTAACAGCTGGCGACTTTGACTACTGAAGTTCTTTTGTATATTTTACCATATACAGCGAGCAGTAAGAAGATAAATAATGTTAAAATATTTTGATCACCAGGGATGATGAATTTCATTAATCGAAACAGATAAAAGATAGGACTTTTCGATTTCAAGGTTACCGAATCATCGAATTATATTCGAATCGGTTCTTCGTTTTGTTTTCTATATTCTTTTGGATAGTAAGTAAACCACGGACACCCATAATTGTAGGGTGAGGTTGAGAAATATAGAAATCCTTCTTTTAGTTAAAAAATTAAATAAATGGAAACCTCTGTTTAAATGTATAATATTGTATTACCTTGGTTACATCGTGATGGGCGACAAGTATAAGATAACGATAAATTCGTTTTTAAGTTCTTGATAAAATTAAATTGCAATTACATGATGCAGGTATAAAGTATAATATAATTATAAATTAAATTTTTTCACAGTCCTCCTCACTAGGGTTTCCTGTTCTGAAGCGGCCTGTATTTTTTAAATTTTTGTATTTATTTTAAAATTATCTTTAAATCGTCTTCATAATGTTTGTAAGTTGAATATCACTTAGTTCTCTTAGCCATATTTTAACTTAGTTTTTAAATATATTCATTTACGTAATTTCTTTTCTTTGATTTGGTAGAGCATTGAATAATTTTGTAGCAAAGAATTGAATATTTCTCTGTCCAAAAGATGTATTCAAACTGGGAGTAACAAGTATATTTTTGCTTATGTATTGGCTCTGGTTGAGTATTTATGTTGGGCAGTGGAGTATTTAGATATATATTTGTTATATATAGTTTTTTGTACATTGTGCACTTTTTTTCAGAAGTTTTTAAATATTTCTTCTGTCGGAGTTCTAACCGGAACTTTTAGAATTGTCTTTAGTACTGCTTTTTGGGCTATGTTGAGCCGCTCTGTGTGAGTGCTCAAGGCAGATCCCCAACCAGTTATCCCGTACTCTATAAGTGATTGACATAAAGCGTAGTACATTCTTTATGAGCTCCCTTTAACCTATTTAAATAGAGATTAATAATTTGATGTCTTACGTCTGTGATAGTATTTCAAAACTAAGGTGAAACGCCGTAGTAATTTTTTAAAGGTAAATTAAATTATTTACTAACAACAAAACAATAACAAAAATCAAATTTCAACGCTCTCAAAAATATCGCAAAATTCATCGATTTAAAGAGCTCTTTAAAAAAGCTTTAGGTTGTTTTTCTTCCTTTGTGTATAAAAAAAGAGAAAATTCCAGCTAAATATGCTGTGTCTCCCCCACCCCTAAGTGCCAACCCCTTGGATCCGTTCTGATGTTTTGATATCAGGCTGACACCCTCCCTCCGCGGATCCTTCACTGGGGAATGATAACAAATTACGCTTTAAGTTTATGGAGGGTAAAACCTAAGCTCTTTTAATGGCAGGAGATGGTTATCGAACATCAACTTTACCGAAAAACAGGCAATTGAATTAAAAGGGGTTTGACTATAATTAAGACAAATAATTACAAATGGGTTCAAATAACCAACAAGAATAATTTTTACAGAACTTTTAAATAATTCCATAACGGTGGAAAATTATTTACCTCAAGGCCTATGTCATCTTTGGGGATACTATATAGAGGGATTTTTTGTGAAAAAAATTAGTCCTGGAAGAGATGAGAGAGGAGGATGCTAAAGGACCCACGTTGAAGCGGAGAGGAAACACAGAGGCCGGCAAATTGTTCCACAGCAAATCAAAAACTAGTCGTAGTAACGACCCGTTCCCATATTGATCAAACTACAAAGTTTATTTGTTCACTGATTAATGAAGCAGGTACACCGATAAAAAATGTGAAAATTCCAAAGATAATTTTTTTTATTTTGATCGTTGAACTAAAAATGTAATTTTGAATATTTTTAAATTCATTTTAATAACCATACAAAATCGCATAATAATAAATTGTTTGAATTTGGCTATGACATCAGGTGCTGTCACCGGAACCCGGGATTGGCCCTACCAAAGTTGGACGGCGTGACGTCGCAAACCCCCCGTCACGAACGTACGCCGGTTTCGACGGCAAGTCGAAAATAAGATTTTTAAAATCGTTATAGAAAATGTTTTGTCAATATGGAAAAAAATAAAAATACCATTTGGATGATATTTATTCCGAGAATGTACAAGAAACGTAAAAATTTAAAAATTAATAAACGTACACATTAGAATTTTAAAAAAATCGCCCCACACACATCCAAGTACATCAAAAGGAAAAACCCTACTCTCTTTTATGTAGCTAAATGTGAAAAGCTTGAGAGGTAAACTAGATGACATCAAATCATATCACTAACAACAGTGTGAGATCTGGCTCAAAGAAGCGGACCTGAAGTACGTCAACTTAGAATGATACAAAAACGAAGCATCCTGCCGGCTGCAGGGAGCTGGATCTGGACTAGCTGGCGTACTCGCTATATTTATACAAGATTCTTTATAATATAATTTGATTGATAACACGTGCTACTCTGATAACAACTTTCTATGGATTCATGTAAACAAGCTCAATCTAAAAATATGATTAGTGTATAAAAAAAAATTACTATTTTCAAAGACTTCTTGGAGACACTATCCTCTCATCTAGAAACATATAACAGAGATTATTTTATTTGGACACCTTAACATAAATTTGCTTGATCCCACCAATACACAAACTTGTTAATACACAAATACAATAGATTAAATAATTAAACTATCTTGAACAAAATATACAAAAAACACACATATAATAAAAACGCATCTATAAAGTCGTTCCAAAAATATACACATATTGATAATCTAAAGAATGGTATCATCCAAAATCCCTTTTATCTTAATATGAATGACGACCAGGTATTTTTAATTATAATAGCACCACTAAAATTATCACAACAAACTTTAAAAAATACACAGACTGGATAACCAAAGACCTTACAAATAAAATTAATCAATTAAAGAAAAATTACACCTGAAGCTAAAAAAACAACCAAATAATACATTGTTGAAGACATAATTCCTAGAAGTAAGAAATAACACAAAAAAACTAAACTTAAAACAAAAACATACTTTGGCGATCTTTTTAAAAATGCGAAAATAACAGTAAAAAAACTTACTGTTATATATGAACCAATCAAATACTTCCAATGCTTTTTGTAATAAATTAATCATTAATAAAGAAATAATCACAAACAACGTAGAGATAGAAGCGATCACTTTAACAATTTCTTTTGTAACATTGGCTCCTCCTTAGCTGATAATATACATAACAAAATCACACACAATCCAGCCAAGGAAATAACATTAGTGCATGATAGAATTGAATCGTTATATCTTCAACCTACTATAGAATTAGAAATAAGTAAAAAATAAAATCCTTAGAACTAAATGCAAGTGGTGGTTATGATACACCCAAGTGTAAGACAGTTCTAAGTCTCTCCACAAAACTGGTTCTTATTTAATCAAAGTTAATTAATCAGTGTCTTAACTATCCCGCAGCCAAGTGCAGTTAGTATCTAGTACGTAAATTAGCTTAAATACTTGACAAATTATTTTAGTATTTTATGTATTCCTGCCCAAATACACAATTTACCATTAATAATTGACTGAATTATTGGGAATTCTATAGTTTAAAAGTCCATAAGACAGAAAAATCATGGGGTCGTCGGAAAACCCACTTGGTTACAGACGTTTTGTTTAGCATCTTGGCCTGTCAAGTGTTAAAGAGAGAACTTTTCCAGATAGTTATAAAATTGCTTAAGTACCTAATACCAATTCACAAAGGTGGGTCCAAAACGAATACCTCTAACTACAGACCTATTTCTATTTTACCAATCTTATTTTAAATCTTGGAACGTGTAATTACGAAAGATTAAACAACTTTCTATCAAAACAATCGTAATTTTATAAAAAACAACATTGCTATAGGAAAAAAATGAACACACTTGCGGTAATAAATGACTTAATCAGTAAACTTAGAAGCAGCATCGATAGTGAAAATTATATTTCATCTATACTAATTCACCTTCAAAACTTCTTCGATACAGTAAGCCATGACATACTTTTCAAAAAACTCGAGAAAATTTTGGTATTTTTTTTATTTTATTTATTTATTTTTTTTTTGAGACACAAACAGGACATTTAAAGTACATTCTTGAATAGTTTAAAATAAATTTACATACAAATATAAATGTCCCTAGACTTATGTGTCTGCAGCAATCACATTTGCACATTCGCTATCAAAACAATATCATTATTTTTTATACAAAGCTTAAAATTACAGAAATTACTAGTATAATCATTTAAAAATATGTTTAAATTAGTCCTGCTCTTAATCTATTCAAATCATATCTAAGCAACAGAAAGCAATTCGTAGCATCAATAATCAAAATAGCAACCACCTTCCAATAAACTATGGAGTTCGGCAGGGATCCATACAAGGACCCCCACTGTTCCAAATTATTGATATCTGCCAATTAGATTTAAACAGTGAATTTTTTATACAGATGATACTGCAATTTTTTACTGGGGTAAAGATTTAGACATCTTACTAAAAAAATGCACAAAGAGACGAAGAAAAAATTAACAGTTGGTTCCAATCAAATATCCTAGAATGAATGTTAAAAAAAAACAGGATACATGATTTTAAGCTCAACCCGTAAAATCATTCCTCCTCGTGTATCCTTAAAAATTGAAAAGAACAACCTGAAAATCACGATACAGGAGAAATATCTTTGATTGTGCATTTAAGCATTTAGCACTTTTAAACAGCATATTCAAGATATTAAAGATAAAATCACCCCTTAATTAGCGTATTTAGCCGGTTTTCATATCTGTTACCAAATAGAATTAAAAAGGTCTATATAATATTCACATTCAAATTACTTTATTGAATCTCGGGAAACGCATATGAAACATAAAGGTAACACAAAACAGAGAAATCAAAAAGCTATTTCATTTCAAACCCAGAACATCAACAAAAAATATGTATGAAAACAAAACTGATAACATTAAGAAAATAATACATGACTCCTTGTACACAATATATATAATAAACATACAAACAAATACAGAATTCATTAAAACGTCCCAAGTACACATAAATTTTGACGGCAATACGATAACATACATTTAAACACCAATCACTATGGCAAGTAATCCATTGGTCACTAGGAAGACAACATTATAATTGCCTTCCAGACAACATTAAAAATGAAAAAAAGGTTAGCTACACTTAAAAAAAGATTATTCATGTTATAAAAAAAACGTATTTCTCTTAGTTATGTGTAATTAAATAAGTAAAAATGTATTTTTCTTTTATCTGGAATAAAAACTTTAAAAAACTAGTTGTTTAATTTTTAATATTACTATTGTTAGTTAGAGTTTACTTAAGAACAGACGTCTTACTGATTATTTATTTATTTATTCATTTTTGGGAAATCGACAGTTTACATTTAATCAGTTTGTACATAAGTGTTATATAATAATATAAAACCAATTATGGATTTCCTCCTTGTGACTTTACCTCTACTGAGACAGCATAATTTGGAATAAGTAAATTAAATTTGTGAGAAAGGAATATGAATTAGAAAATTTATACAAAAGAAAAGATTATATAAAACGAAAAATTTACAAAAAGATACATTTATAGCCATGGAAAGAGGTTGTAGATATAAAATACCCTCATTAGAGTATTTTACCAAACACAGTAAGGCATGTTATTAAATTAAACGCGTAGTGTTATTACTATTACTTGCTGTGTTAAACTATTTTTTAACTGTGGTTCGAAATGTTTCCTTGGAGAGAAATCAGAAAATTGTCAGAATTGGTGTATTTTTATCAGCGACTAAAATATATATTATTGAGATGAAAGCAATTTTTAAAAACTATAAATACGAAGGTGTTCGACAAATTTAATAGATTTAAAGCAAACATTCTGATGGTACGTACTCGTATTACGACTTGCCCCTTCAAATTCAATAGAACTTTTTTAAATTTCAGATTACCACAACTATTTTCAGCTTGATATTCTAACTGATTTTTTTTTATTGTTTGACGAAAAATTGGTCAATAACTTTAAAAAAATCATCGAAGCAATTCTACGCAACAAAAAATGTGTTATGTACAGATTCAGCAGTATTCAATATCTCAAATACTGCTAAGTTATCTTTGTAAGTTAGATAATACTAAGCAGTTTTTGAGATATTGAAATTGTTATATTATGCAAGAGTGCAGTGCGTAGGGTTAACCGGTGCATAAATGCGGAAAAGTTGATCGTGAAATACGAATGACGTGATAGATGTTGCCATAAGTCAACTTACATGGTAAAGATATCCTTCCAAGCGGAATAGAATTTCCACTCTGAAATATATGTGGCTTAAAGTATCAGGCAGAAAGTTGTAATGTTTTCGCCTTTTCACCATTTTCTTTTATTTTTATTTGTTTATAACAATATAAATTTTCTTCTCTCTTGGCTATGATCGATATTTAAATTTTTTTTTTTCTCTCTAAGGCTTTGCATACGTGTTCGCAGGGATGGAAAATTCCTCCCCTACAACACATAAGCCTCCATGAAAATTGGACCCTTTTCTTTGATATCTACAGAAAGCTACTTAAAGCTCTCTTGTACTATATATCTTTATAGACATATGTACTTAACTAATTAATACGTTATTTACGATCTTGAACGCAAATATACCCGTATTTATATTGTAATTAAATTCCATCAAACGTTGTGTAATTTTTTTGATTTATGATATAGGATTTTAATTACTTTCATTTTGTGGTAACCCCCTTGGTTCTGATCGAGGTGTTGAGTTTCACAATTTAATTGGTCTTTCCATTGCAAACCTAGACTTAAATGATTTCTCTGAATGAGCTAGCCTTCCTATTGTAACTATTCTGATTTCCTACACCCTAACAAAGTCGTAGTTAAACGCTGATAAAAGATATTATACATGTTTATTTGGACAGGTAATTAAATATAACTCAAATGGTTAATTGTTAGTAAGTTTGATTTTGATTAACTCTTGTCTGTTTGGCGCCACTCCTTTATGATTCTGCTGCTATAAGGTACATGTAAAGAATGATTTAGTAGGTTAATGTAATTAGTTAATTGCATATTTGACGAACTCGGAATAGCCCATTTGCTGGCATAATTTGGCTCCAAATCCTCCTGCAAGTAAACGAGATGATCGTGAGTCAACAAGAAATTTGCACAATCCTTTGACACGGCTCTTTGATTGATACCTAAGTTATCGCGTCCCAAAGAGCCTTCCACGTCATCATGTACTGCCTTCAAGTTTCCCCTCGGGTCCCGATACCTCCAAATTCCATCTCCTCCAAGGTCTACTATTTACTTAGGGCGAACCGGTTTCGTCCTATATACAATCATATACTCACGGTTGGTGTGGACTTACGGGTCGTGAATCCTCATTCCACGTTTAAAAGAGAATGCGAGAGTGGTCTACCGACCTAAATGCAAGCTGTATGCAGGTCCGCATTCTCCAGTAAACAGTACATACGAATAAATATATGTATACATACAGTTTGGGAAAGGTTTATAACTCGCAATACGAGGCTATCTACCTCGCATTCCGAGCTCGGATCTCGCACGAAGAGTTCTGCGAAACTCTAGGATTGGTAACCGAATATATACGTAAGAATAAGGTTATACTAATAAATACTAGTAGAATAAGAAATTATTTGATAGTTTGTTTTGGAGAGCTATCGAACTCCAGGCTTTTGTTTGTTTGGTTTTGACGTTTTTATTTAAGAGAATCGTCATCTCTATTTGGTTTGGATAATGGTCTTGTTATAGGAGCGACCACTGCCTCCTATTTGATGAACTGTATTTGTTTTAAATTTTACCTCCAGGGTTCAACATTAATTTTTGTTCATCCTATCCCGTGATTTCTCAATTGTTTCAAGTAATTGATTGCCACATAAGAGGGTACACGACTCTCAACTGTCTCTGGCAACTGATGGGATCTATGCGAACACTCCATCAATAATGTTCAAATGTTTCGTATAATATTTCTATATAAATCTTGCTAACCCATGATTTTTCAATTGTAGATTGTGAATGATAGGTATTTGTAAATGACCCATATCGCTGCACATTGCACAATGACATCCTGATGGTTATCCTTATAACCCTGATAAATTTTCTAGTTACGGCCAAGGTCGTTTTCAAACTATGCGGTTGGCCCAGATCTTCAGCGTCTCTATTTGTAAACAAATCGAATAATATAAACACCTTCTTTGACACACTAACCTAGATGCGAGATTGTTTATTTAAGAAATATTTCTACCTCTCCCTATAATTCAGTTATGTTACCTTTTATTGTGCATAATTAATTAGAATATTTTTAATTCCTTTTGAAGTTAAACTATTTATTTCACTTTTTGAACACAAATTTACTAAGAGGTTAAATGAAGAATAAATATAAATATAAGTACACATATATCGATTGTCAAAATATGTTAAATAAGAGTACATATATTAATAAATAAATATAAAATATATGAATCTACATAGTCTTGAATATTAATAAATACATATTTTCTTTTTCAATAAAGTAGATATGTCCATAGGTAGGTATCTAAGAATCGCTACCATTTCGATGCTTCGATTAAATGATAAATATATATATATATACATATACTAGGTACATACATTACTCATATATACTATTTATATACAATATTTTACTTTATTTTTTTTTTTCATAGATAAATACATATATTACATATATTAGTGTGTATTTCCTTTTTGCTGTTTTTCTTTAATATTCAATTGATATACTTCCATTTCACAGCCCTTCTGTGTCTCCTGGGACCTGAAAATTATTTATAAAAGGAAAACTTACCCACGTCAAGGTATTTCCGGTCGGGTAGTACACAACAACCTTGATGAAGAAATCCTACCTAATTAATTGTATTTTTTCAACTAATTTCAAAATAAATCTTTTCGACTATTTATTCCTATTTAATATTTTATTCTCGCTTGAATCGTATAAATTAGTTGATATTTAATTTTTCTTCCGAACGAAATCCTAATTCAGAAAACCCGTTGATTTAATAACACTTTTCTAGTTTAGGCTTTTGAATGATAGCTGTTTCAAATTCCTTTTCGAAATGATAGACTGATGATTAAAATTCCGGTTAAAACGACAAACACTTTTAACACTGTCGCTATACGCACGATGGATTTTAATTGAACAATTTATTAATTCTAAATTTCTTTTTATATAAATTGATAAGAAAATTTATTCCGAATTGTGCAAACTTTTAATTAAACTCGACTCTTAATAAATTAATTTTTTTTCTAACTGTTAATTTTAGAACAAAGGTTTAAACGTTTATTATTATCGAATCCTTTTTTTTTGTTTTTGTGTTTCTTTTAACCTAAGATGAAGTATTTACTATTAATAATTTTAAACAAAATTATAATCTATTTTTAAATATCAATTCACGAGCACATCCACTTTAATTTAACGATAACAAACTCTTAAATTTAATTTGAATGTTTTCACTTTGAATGAAATAATTATTTTTAAATTTTAGTTAAATTCTTAATTCCGTAATCACTTTCTGCACTTCACTTAACACTTTTAAGCACTGAGTTTAAATTATATTTATTTTCACTGTTTAACCAAATTAATTTTCACTGACTCTAGCACTTGTACTTTTCACAAAATTTCCCTAAGTCCAGGGGCTTATTTAAAATTTAACACTTAAAGATTTTCACTGTTAATCCTACCAAAGACGTAGTACCGCCACGTAACGACTTTTCGAATCCTCGGCGCGACTGCCTCCTGACTGATGTGTTCCATCTTTTATACCCCTCTCAGGTTCCAAAAGACGTATCTGAATTTCCTTTGGCAATCAATTCTATCTTTTACCAACTCGCAAATCCGAACATCCCTCCCATCAATATCGATTGTGGTTCCATAAGATGTTCTGCTTTCCGGCTCAAGGCGGTGGTCAGTTTCCATCTCACAAATCCAAATCGATAGGGTCCGAATCGGGTAAGTCTGTGTTAATCGCCCAAGCTTCCTTTGTCCTGTGTTCATACAAAATGTAGTTAAATTCTCATGATTTTGTGTTCCTTTTTTTCTCAATTTGCGATAGGTCCGTCCTCAATAATATATATATACATCTCAATTTTATGCATCTCGTGCGAAAAATGCCTAAATCCATGTTGAAATCCCTACTATGCAGTTTAGAGTTTCGATTTGTTTAAATTCTACTTAATTTTATTGTCACTTATATGAGCTTTTTCATTTCCACCCGCACTTTCTCTTCTTTAAGTTGCAGATTCGAATTTTCCCTTTTACTTTGAATTTTATATTATTCGCGACGTTTTCCTGTACAGTTTTCTTCTTTATTCTTTTGTTATTTCTCAAAACTCTATAACTAGTTATTTTCCAAGTCGTATTTATTTATTTCACGGATAAATTTGAATTGTATCACTTTTCTCCACATGGATCATTTCCTATCTCCGTTCTTTACCCTTCCTTTTATCTTTTCTTCACTTTTCCCGATGTGTGTGGTCTCCAGGAAAATTTCATACTTCATCTATTATTAATTAATATATAATTTTCCACACTTCTATGGAAGATATACCTAATTAGACTCTGGGATATCTGTCACTTTTATTGTCTGACCCAATCTCCGCCCATTCTCCATCCCTCACTTACAAGATTTCACATAAATTATACGTCTGGACATATGTTTACGTCTCAGATTTTATGTACTACGGCCGTAAATTTAGTTTAATTTTAGAGCCATTAGTTTTAATCTCTTTTGCCTAATCTAAATACTTCATAAGCCCAACGTTAAAGTTAATCGCTTTTTTAATCGTTTATTACCTTAACGTAAATAAAAATCATGTTCGGATTTTGATTGTTTACCCTTCAAAATATACATGAGACCGCCAACCTTTTATCTTGTTTCGATCCCTCCGTAATATTGGGTAACTCTAATATATATCTAACCTAATAATTATGTAAAATGTCTACTTTTCCTGAATCTAATCTATCGCTATATGTTTAGTTTTTCTGTCTTCTTCTGATACTCGATTTTCACGTCCCTAGGACCTTCGTAGCAGTCCAAAATCTCTATATTATCCTTCCATCCGGTCGCCGCACCTTTCTAAAATGTCTCTTTTTTTGCGAGACTTTCATTCAAGATTGATTCACCAATATGTCCGTTTCATCTTAAATTGATAACGATCAATTTCCATTGTTTCCAACACTCACTCCTCTCCTTAGTACGATTTTTATCGAACATGACACCCTCCTTCTATCATAAACAATTGCACCACAGTTGAAATTCCGCCAGCAACTTTCCTTCGCTTTTCCCGTCCTTCCTTTATACTATCACGTTTATAATTTTTTTCATTGCATTTTTGTGTGTGCGCTTTACAACCTGTAAAACTTCCAAGCACCCGATTTCAATGGTTCGATACCCCATAAATGTCTCAGTTATTGTAAACATTCCCAGGAGTTTGTCACCTTGAAAGTCGATGTTGACCCTAAAGTGCGTTCACCTCCAATTTCTGTGAGAATCGAAATGTCGTTAATTATCTTTTTTTATTGCCCGATCCACAGTTCATTCCTTTGTCTGCATTTGATGTACGCCTCTTCGTTCACTGATTGGTTACTCAAAATTTTATAGCTCTTTGTTCAGATCTATTGGTTGACAAAATTCAATGTTTATTTTGAAGCCTCAAAAGGGGGTTCCTAGTCGTTCCTAGACGATTTTAATGACCTCTGTGTTTATACTATAGAATCTCAACATAATTCCAACTATTACAGGTGCCTACTGAAAAACAAACTGAATCAATTTTAACCTCAACAGATGTCGCTAGAATGACGGTTTTCATTAATAATTTGTATATTTTTAGCAGCTATGGTTTATCTGTTTTTCACTGTGATTTAAGCCTTTCATCACAGTTCCCCCCTCTGAACTCAATTTGCTGTGGCTAACGTTGTATACTACTTTAGACATCGAAATTGTGTTCAAATGTAGTCTAACTATTCTCCCCCCCTCGTTCTGTTATTCCTTTTCCTACATCACTTCCTGTTATTTCCTTTCTCTACCTCACTCTATCATTCCCTATCTCTCTCTCCATTCTGTTATTTCCTTTCTCCCCCCCCTCATTCTGTTATTCCCTATCTCTCTTTCCATTCTGTTATTTCCTTTCTCCCCCCCCCCTCATTCTGTTATTCCCTATCTCTCTTTCCATTTTGTTTGGATTGTTAACAACCTTGACTCTGAATCTCATTGTATTTTCTATTTTCTTTTCGCGTAGATTTTATTTTATGGAATTTCTCTAATTTTGATAAACTCAAAATTAATCTCTTTTTTTTTCTGGGAAAAAACACGCCCCTCGACTCGCGTGTTTAGGTGGTCCTCAACCTGGTTGGACTAAGACCTCCCTTACAATGATTCAGATAAAGATTGTTTGCAATCTCGCGGTCTATTGACCAACTGAAAAGTGGATGGTCTCTTGGTGTGCAAATAATTTTTCGTTTTGTTTTTGTTTTGTAAGTATGATAATTTTTGTGAAATATGTATCTTTGCACGACCTCACCCAATCCAAAAATCAGTGGTATACATGTTTCATTTAAACTTTTCTAGCATTTTTTTTTTCTCTTATTCGCAAATTTTTTTTTTTTGTGTAATTTCTAATTGTCTTTTCATAGATCATTCAAACAAGTTGTTCTAGCCTAGGTGTTACCCATCCTAATTTTTAAATTTCATAAATGTTCTTAACTAAACTCCAATTTTCTCATCGTTCCTGTTTCCTTTTAATTTTTTTTTTTTTTTTTTTTTTTTTTGAAAATTTAACCTAACCATATCGTAATTCTAATGTTCCCTTTTTATCTTTACCTAATGTCTACTCTAAATCTATAGATAACCTTATTTCAAGTTTTCAAAAAAAAAATCTAACTCTATGCATTGTCAATTTAAAATCTTGTTTTATAAAACGTACCCTATCCTATTTATAATATATGTATTTTTTTTTTGTTCCTTTTGTGGGTATATAACTCCCATACGCTTTCCTTCTGTGTTCTTACTTATCTAACAAAATTTTCCTACACACTAACACACAATTTTTTTTTTTCTAAACTAGAAAATCAATATTATCGAAAAATTTTTCTCTTACTCTATTAGTAAATTAGAATATGATTGTCGCTTATTAAGAGATTTGTTCACTCAACCTTAAAGACTTAAGGACGACCCGCCCCTCGCAAACAAACTGATAGTCTAATATTTTAGTAATTTTCTTTCTCCTTAAATTATATCGTATCCTAACAGATTTTAAATTTTTCTCAATCGTTTATTTATTTAAGGTTTCAAATATTTGTAAATTTCGCATTTTATTCGTTGATTTCCACTATCTCTAAACTTGGTTTTTGTTCCTTATTACATGTATAATATTTCGCTAAATGAATTGCGCTATAATCTCCTTTTATTTCCCGAGTTACCGGATCAATTAGCGTATACGTGTTACTATAAACTTCTGACCCAATTACATAAGGTCCATCGTAAAGCAGATTGAATTTTTTTATTTCTTTTTTGAGTAGGTTTGATTGTGTAAATTTTTTCAACTTGACCAGGGTCCCAATCTCATAAGTTATTAATCTTTTGTTGAGATTATAGTATTTCTGTCGATTTGCAGCGCTTTTCTCTAAATTTTTCCGTGCTGCTAATCTTATTTCATCTATTGTTTTCGTAGATTTTCCGCAGCCTTGAGTATACCTGTCTAAACTATAAGTTGGTGATTTCCCAAAAGCTATTTCATTAGGTGAGAATCCTGTTGAACAGTGTATCGAATTATTGTAGGTTTGTTCTATTTCTTTAAGGAAAGCCGCCCACTTGGTATGTTTTTCGTGACAATAAATACGGAAAATTCTACCTAATTCTTTATTCACGCGCTCTGTTATGTTCGGTCCGGGATTTCGTATTGACGTATGTACGATTCTTATGCCCATCCTATTTAAGCTGCTTTCCCATTTCTTCGATGTAAATTGAGATCCGTTGTCAGTTAACAAAGCATCTATTTGTATTGTTTTATTAAAATCCTCTACACAATTTAACACGGTCTTAGTACTTGCTATCCTCAATTTATATAATTTTACAAATCTACTGAATGAATCTTGGATCACGAAAATGAATCTAACCCCTCCTATTCCTCTCGGTAAAGGTCCGTATAAATCTGCCATAGCTAATTGTCCTACTTCTTTGGTAATTATGGATTTACTCGGCCCTACAGTTGGTCGAATTTCGCGCTTCGCCAGCTGACATAGGTGACACCCTCTCACTATGCGTTTTATATCTCGGTGCATGCCTGGCCAATAATACCTATCTCCTAAAGCTGTCCCTGTTTTAAAAACTCCTCCGTGTCCAATTTCTAAATGTATCATTTTAATTAGTTCTTCAGTCAACTCTTGTGGTACTGCTAACACCGTTTTGTTTAGTCCTGTTGTGTAATATAAAGTCTTGCCTATTTTTTTGTAATTTTTCAAATACCTATTAACATCTTTTGTCGGCGGCCCAAATTTTCCCTTGCGCAAATATCCGAAAATTTCTCCCAAAAATGTGTCTTGTTTTTGTAGTTCAGTTATATTTTCTAAGTGTTTTCGAATCTGTTGTCTACCTTTAACTGCAAAAGCTGCTATCTCTGGGCACGTGTTTTTCTCCTCCTGTACATTTCTTGCATCACAAGAATAACGAGATAAAATATCAGGCCCTATATTTTCCTTCCCTTTGACGTATTCTACAGTGAAGTTAAATTGGTTTAAATACAAAATCCACCGTGTTAGTCGGCCACTGTACATCTTCCAGCTCTTTAAAAATGTCAATGCTTGATGATCCGTTCTAATTATTAAATGTACTCCTCTTAAATATGTCTCAAATTTATGTAAAGCATATATTATCGCCCATAACTCTTGTTCTGACGTGGTCCATTTCAACTCCGGTCCTCTTAAAGCTTTGCTAATAAATCCAATAACGTGGTGATTTCCTTCCTCATCTAACTGGTATAATTCTCCTCCTATGGCGAACCCCGAACTATCTGTCTGTAAATAATAAGTACTATTTGGGTCATGATGATGTAAAATAACTGTCTCTAAAAATAATGTTTTCACCCTCTCGAATGCGCGCTGTTCTGAGTCACCCCATCGCCAGGTTCTATTTTTCTGAAGTAAATCGCACAAAACCCGTGTTGTTTCCCCATATTTATTCGCGAATCTACGGTAATAATTACAAAGTCCAAGAAAGGCTCTAACTTGTTTTATTTTCTTGGGTACCGGAAAATTTTTTATGGCGTCAATCTTTTCCGGATCCATTTGAACTCCCAAAGGCGTTATAATATGTCCTAACATACGTACTTCTGTGAATAAAAATTGACATTTTTCGAGTTTACAAGTCATGTTTGCTTCCTCTAACCTCTCAAGTACCGCGTTTACATGTTCAAAATGATCTTCTTGACTACCACACGTATATATTATTAAATCATCTAAGTAATTAGCGCAGAATTCCCTCACCCCTGGTCCTAGAATTTTGTCCATTCCTCTTGAAAAACTCCCTACTGATGTTTTTAACCCCTGCGGTAATACCTTGTATACGTAAGATTTTCCATTGTATACAAATCCAGTATACTTGCGACTTTCTGGACTGATAGGTATTTGAAAGTAAGCTGAATTTAGATCTATTGTGGTTATGAATTTTACACCATGAAAACGCTGTATAATTTCTGAAGTTAATGGTGGTTTTTCTACTTCCGCCTGCATTCTGGTGTTTAAGAATCTAGCATCTAAGAGTATCCTAACCGTCCCATCTTTTTTCAAGGTAAATGTTAGAGGACTAGAAAACTGCGTGGCCTCTCTACTGATGATTCCTAATGACTCCAATTCTCTAATTTTTTCATCAATCTTATCCCTGTAAGCAAATGGTACTGGGTAGGATCGCTTAACGAAAGGCGTCTCGTCCGTCATTCTTATTTCGTGAGTGTACAAAGTAGTTAGACCCGGTTTGTCTATAAATACATTCTTATGTTTAATTAAAATCTTTTCTAACCCTTCTTTTCCTTTTGAATCTAAATTTAACTCGGACACAAAGGTCGTCATTCTACGCTCGAGGCACGCCGTATTATTAATCTCAGGGTTTACTTCAATACTAATTATTTTTCCACTTGTGAAATTTTGATTTCCAGCCTCCTGTTTAGGTTTCCTATGAATTACGGTTGAATTTACTAACTCTATTTCCTTCTTCCCATTTCTTGTTTTTATTTTTAACTTTCTGTTTTCTCCACATTTAAATTCAGCTGTATATTCGTCTAACCAGTTGATACCCAATATAATTGGCCTAATTAACTTTGGTATTATTAAACATGGCGTATTTATTATAACATCTCCAAATCGCAATGGTACTAAAACCAACCTAGATATTCTCTGACTTTTATGTCCTATCGCTACTTTAATTTGTATAGTGGTTACAGGCATAATAGGATAAAGTGTTTGATCATTTAAATAACTTTCATAAAATTCTTGAGAAACGCACGTGATTTGACTTCCGGTATCTATTAGACAATGAACTTCCGTGTTATCTATCTGTGCTTTGGCTTCCGGTAATAACGGTAAAGAGCTACCCTTTTCTACTTCCTCATAATCTCTGTCTTCGAAAATGTTGTTGAACCCCCTAATTTCCCTTCTTGTTTTCTCTTCGCTCATTTCCAATTGATTCCATTCATCCGTTATTTGTTGTAGAGAATTGACACATACTTCCACATCTATTTCCGCTTCCGTTCTCGTTTCTTCCGCTCCATCCTTTCGTCTTCTCACATTCCTTTCTGCTTTTATTGGGACAGTCATTCCTTGTTCATTTCTTCCCAATCCTTTCATTGGATTCCACCCCCATTTCATCATAATCTTCAATGCAGTGTTGTGTTTTGGTGCCGGCGTCCCTCTCCCTGTGTGAGTCGTATTCATGAGGGCTAATGAATCAACCCTCGGCCGTTTCCCGAATTGTTTGCGATTACTAGCTCCTTGCCGCTTGTAGTTTTTGTAGAACCTCCCTGTGAAGATGTCGTAGCTTCTGCACACTTACTGCAGCTAGCGCCTCCTTCCACACTCTCTATTGCGTGAATTCTCTTCTTTATAGCGTGGTAACGGTCACGGTATTTGTCCTTCTTGGTGAACTCCTCCCCACTCCTTTTCTTTGTGTTCCGTTCTTCCGGTGTGCAAACCATTGTATCTAGTTTTCGAAGAAACTCAGCAGCGACAATCTCATCTCCTGACTGTCCTGAAAACCATAGCGATTGAACTTCTTTAGGGTAATGTCTCATAATCTCGTCAACTACGCTCAACGGTGTCTCGGTAATTTTTAATGCTTTCGCTAAATCCCAATAATTTGCGAAATGAGTGAGCATGGATATATCTCTCTTGGAATCATATACCCCTTCCGCAAGACGACGGCGAACCTCATTCTTCTTTATATCTCCCCAATAGGTAGCTAAAAAATCTCTTTCGAAATCCAACATTGTTTCCCATCGCTTGTTGTATAACTTGGCCCACGTTTTTGCTTCTCCCTTCAAATTTTCCCGTACGACAATTAATGGATCTGTACGTTTAACTTTTCTAGTGTATTCTTTTAAATCTTCTAAGAAACTTATGGGGTTTTGGTTTCCACCGGAAAATGAAGGTCGTTCCTGCTGCGGTAGCATTTCCACTACTTGGAGAACGTTTTTCGGCGCACTATCCTCTCCTGTCACCGCCACTGTTGTTGGTCTTCCTAATTGTTTCTCAAGTTCCTGCATTTTATCAACAAGCGGTGCTAAAGCTGCTTGAATTATTGTAGTAATATCTCCGATGTTCACTGTTGACGTCCCAGCTGTAGCATTTTCCTCGATTGCCGTCACTAAAGCTTCTGTTTGCCTCCCCATTCCACGTTTTCCCACCATTTTCTTAGATCGTCCGAATGTTACCGGCTTATGTATCTATTTTTTTTCTTACTAAGCGACAACCTCAATATTCCTATTTTAATTTTCTTAATTATTTATATATATGTTGCCTTTCTTATTCTATATATCTTTTTTCAAATTTTCTCGTTTTTCTTATTTTTTTTTTTTTTTTTCTAGATTTTTCTTGTATTTCATCACCTGATCGTTCCTGTAAATTTTCAAGTTCATTTATGATTTCCACGTCACTCTCTCGTATATCTTTGACTTCGACATCCGAATATGTTCCAGTCTCCCCCTCTGACTGACCCATATTTTCACGTGCCTTCAAATTCTCGACTTGTAACGAACTTTTTCGCGATCGTTTGAATATTTCTCTCAGTTCATCAACTAAAGGAACTGTTTCGGTGCTTACCTTCGCGTCATCGAGTTTTCTTTTCTCTGCCATATTTATTTATTGTTGAGTTCAAATCTATATTCAATTTGCAAAATTTGTAAATTCTATTATGATTTTGAAATACCTAACATGATTTTTTTTCATATACCTATCACGATGTTTCCTCGAAATAGGTATATATATACACATATATATATCCCATCATAAACATTCGTCAACGACATTAAAATCTCGAGCCAACTCTGAATTGTATTTTTTTCTTTGAGATTGAAGGTCGAATTCTCAACTAACATTTTGTCTTTTCAAAACAACGTTTATTTGTTTGGCCTATACTTGAATTCCTTATCGAATCCATTGACTGAGTTCTCTGTGTCTTAAAATATGTCTTAATAGTCAACAACCTGATCCGAATGTCAACAAAATTATCATGAGTAAATCTTACGTTATTTCAACTTACCCGTTTATATGGTAAATTATATTATGTAAGATTAATCTTACCTCACAAAACATCAAATGTTTCACCCTCATTTATGTCTCTGTCGATTATCGAAATTTGTGATCCTGACAACAAGTATCTACATTGGCGGCACGTAGCGCGACCATTTGAATCTAACACGTGGTCCTCATGATTAACTATGATGTAATACGATTACACTTCTCTATTTTGATATTATTGTTATTATAGATCTATCTATCACATGATATGGGTGTAATATTTCCGCTATTTATTATGTTATAACATGATCATAATAGATTACACCCCAACATCTCAAAATAATCGTTTTTTCTTTTGTTTTATAATGATATTAATGTTAATCAAAAAAAAAATATTTTTTTGTTAAATAATTGATATTAATCAATTTTATATTTTTCGTAATTCTTTTTGTAAAACCAATGATATCTAGTAAGGTACATTGGGTGTTGTAAAACATTAATCAATTTAATTTGTCTAAACCTTTCTATTCTTCTAATAAATCTGTCGAATGTCTAGCGATAAAAATAATAATATCTTTTCCTGACTTTGTGAATAATTTGTTAAGTACCACGGCCCGCCGCTGGTCTGTATTTTCGAATATAAGATAAACAATAATTGTTTACGTTAATACTCCACGATATCCGAATGCAATGTTTATGTTATATTTGTTCCAGCTATCTCGTTTTTGTGTCATTGTTTATTTAATCTCGACGTTTGTTATTTAATTTTTGTTCCTCAGAGTGATACGTATTATTCAACGATGTTTCCGACTTTTAAAATCTCGATGTTTATCTTATCAATTTTTAGATGTTCTTTGTTGTCCCAATAAGTTCGATGTTTTTCGGGCTTATCTGTTTATTAAACTTGCTTCATATCAACATTCCGATTTGTTCGATGAACCCAAAACATAAACAATGTTTTTGTTTACAGAACGCATTCCTTTTGACTGAATGACATCATTAACCTACATATCCTTTGTTTTTGTTTACATTATCGTATGAAAGGAATTTTTAATAACTCTGGAGTTAATGGTCGTTTGATTTGACACATTTTTAATTACAAGGACACTTTTTGTATTAAAGGTTTATTCGTTAACACTTTCTTTTTGGATTTATTGTTTATTTACGTTAATGTATTATTATTTTTTTTTAAATTTCACTGTGTATTTATGTAATGTCGCACTTTTCTGATAAAATTTTTTTTTTTTGTTAACTCCTTAATTAATTTCGTCCTATTTATTATTATTATTTTCTCCGTTTTTGCAATAGGTTGACCAATAACTTTGTTTTTTTTTTTTTTTTTCTCTCAAAACTTATAAAACCTGAACCTCCTGATCACGGCTATGCAGTTGTAATATTTTCGCCTTTTCACCATTTTCTTTTATTTTTATTTGTTTATAACAATATAAATTTTCTTCTCTCTTGGCTATGATCGATATTTAAATTTTTTTTTTTCTCTCTAAGGCTTTGCATACGTGTTCGCAGGGATGGAAAATTCCTCCCCTACAACACATAAGCCTCCATGAAAATTGGACCCTTTTCTTTGATATCTACAGAAAGCTACTTAAAGCTCTCTTGTACTATATATCTTTATAGACATATGTACTTAACTAATTAATACGTTATTTACGATCTTGAACGCAAATATACCCGTATTTATATTGTAATTAAATTCCATCAAACGTTGTGTAATTTTTTTGATTTATGATATAGGATTTTAATTACTTTCATTTTGTGGTAACCCCCTTGGTTCTGATCGAGGTGTTGAGTTTCACAATTTAATTGGTCTTTCCATTGCAAACCTAGACTTAAATGATTTCTCTGAATGAGCTAGCCTTCCTATTGTAACTATTCTGATTTCCTACACCCTAACAAAGTCGTAGTTAAACGCTGATAAAAGATATTATACATGTTTATTTGGACAGGTAATTAAATATAACTCAAATGGTTAATTGTTAGTAAGTTTGATTTTGATTAACTCTTGTCTGTTTGGCGCCACTCCTTTATGATTCTGCTGCTATAAGGTACATGTAAAGAATGATTTAGTAGGTTAATGTAATTAGTTAATTGCATATTTGACGAACTCGGAATAGCCCATTTGCTGGCATAATTTGGCTCCAAATCCTCCTGCAAGTAAACGAGATGATCGTGAGTCAACAAGAAATTTGCACAATCCTTTGACACGGCTCTTTGATTGATACCTAAGTTATCGCGTCCCAAAGAGCCTTCCACGTCATCATGTACTGCCTTCAAGTTTCCCCTCGGGTCCCGATACCTCCAAATTCCATCTCCTCCAAGGTCTACTATTTACTTAGGGCGAACCGGTTTCGTCCTATATACAATCATATACTCACGGTTGGTGTGGACTTACGGGTCGTGAATCCTCATTCCACGTTTAAAAGAGAATGCGAGAGTGGTCTACCGACCTAAATGCAAGCTGTATGCAGGTCCGCATTCTCCAGTAAACAGTACATACGAATAAATATATGTATACATACAGTTTGGGAAAGGTTTATAACTCGCAATACGAGGCTATCTACCTCGCATTCCGAGCTCGGATCTCGCACGAAGAGTTCTGCGAAACTCTAGGATTGGTAACCGAATATATACGTAAGAATAAGGTTATACTAATAAATACTAGTAGAATAAGAAATTATTTGATAGTTTGTTTTGGAGAGCTATCGAACTCCAGGCTTTTGTTTGTTTGGTTTTGACGTTTTTATTTAAGAGAATCGTCATCTCTATTTGGTTTGGATAATGGTCTTGTTATAGGAGCGACCACTGCCTCCTATTTGATGAACTGTATTTGTTTTAAATTTTACCTCCAGGGTTCAACATTAATTTTTGTTCATCCTATCCCGTGATTTCTCAATTGTTTCAAGTAATTGATTGCCACATAAGAGGGTACACGACTCTCAACTGTCTCTGGCAACTGATGGGATCTATGCGAACACTCCATCAATAATGTTCAAATGTTTCGTATAATATTTCTATATAAATCTTGCTAACCCATGATTTTTCAATTGTAGATTGTGAATGATAGGTATTTGTAAATGACCCATATCGCTGCACATTGCACAATGACATCCTGATGGTTATCCTTATAACCCTGATAAATTTTCTAGTTACGGCCAAGGTCGTTTTCAAACTATGCGGTTGGCCCAGATCTTCAGCGTCTCTATTTGTAAACAAATCGAATAATATAAACACCTTCTTTGACACACTAACCTAGATGCGAGATTGTTTATTTAAGAAATATTTCTACCTCTCCCTATAATTCAGTTATGTTACCTTTTATTGTGCATAATTAATTAGAATATTTTTAATTCCTTTTGAAGTTAAACTATTTATTTCACTTTTTGAACACAAATTTACTAAGAGGTTAAATGAAGAATAAATATAAATATAAGTACACATATATCGATTGTCAAAATATGTTAAATAAGAGTACATATATTAATAAATAAATATAAAATATATGAATCTACATAGTCTTGAATATTAATAAATACATATTTTCTTTTTCAATAAAGTAGATATGTCCATAGGTAGGTATCTAAGAATCGCTACCATTTCGATGCTTCGATTAAATGATAAATATATATATATATACATATACTAGGTACATACATTACTCATATATACTATTTATATACAATATTTTACTTTATTTTTTTTTTTCATAGATAAATACATATATTACATATATTAGTGTGTATTTCCTTTTTGCTGTTTTTCTTTAATATTCAATTGATATACTTCCATTTCACAGCCCTTCTGTGTCTCCTGGGACCTGAAAATTATTTATAAAAGGAAAACTTACCCACGTCAAGGTATTTCCGGTCGGGTAGTACACAACAACCTTGATGAAGAAATCCTACCTAATTAATTGTATTTTTTCAACTAATTTCAAAATAAATCTTTTCGACTATTTATTCCTATTTAATATTTTATTCTCGCTTGAATCGTATAAATTAGTTGATATTTAATTTTTCTTCCGAACGAAATCCTAATTCAGAAAACCCGTTGATTTAATAACACTTTTCTAGTTTAGGCTTTTGAATGATAGCTGTTTCAAATTCCTTTTCGAAATGATAGACTGATGATTAAAATTCCGGTTAAAACGACAAACACTTTTAACACTGTCGCTATACGCACGATGGATTTTAATTGAACAATTTATTAATTCTAAATTTCTTTTTATATAAATTGATAAGAAAATTTATTCCGAATTGTGCAAACTTTTAATTAAACTCGACTCTTAATAAATTAATTTTTTTTCTAACTGTTAATTTTAGAACAAAGGTTTAAACGTTTATTATTATCGAATCCTTTTTTTTTGTTTTTGTGTTTCTTTTAACCTAAGATGAAGTATTTACTATTAATAATTTTAAACAAAATTATAATCTATTTTTAAATATCAATTCACGAGCACATCCACTTTAATTTAACGATAACAAACTCTTAAATTTAATTTGAATGTTTTCACTTTGAATGAAATAATTATTTTTAAATTTTAGTTAAATTCTTAATTCCGTAATCACTTTCTGCACTTCACTTAACACTTTTAAGCACTGAGTTTAAATTATATTTATTTTCACTGTTTAACCAAATTAATTTTCACTGACTCTAGCACTTGTACTTTTCACAAAATTTCCCTAAGTCCAGGGGCTTATTTAAAATTTAACACTTAAAGATTTTCACTGTTAATCCTACCAAAGACGTAGTACCGCCACGTAACGACTTTTCGAATCCTCGGCGCGACTGCCTCCTGACTGATGTGTTCCATCTTTTATACCCCTCTCAGGTTCCAAAAGACGTATCTGAATTTCCTTTGGCAATCAATTCTATCTTTTACCAACTCGCAAATCCGAACATCCCTCCCATCAATATCGATTGTGGTTCCATAAGATGTTCTGCTTTCCGGCTCAAGGCGGTGGTCAGTTTCCATCTCACAAATCCAAATCGATAGGGTCCGAATCGGGTAAGTCTGTGTTAATCGCCCAAGCTTCCTTTGTCCTGTGTTCATACAAAATGTAGTTAAATTCTCATGATTTTGTGTTCCTTTTTTTCTCAATTTGCGATAGGTCCGTCCTCAATAATATATATATACATCTCAATTTTATGCATCTCGTGCGAAAAATGCCTAAATCCATGTTGAAATCCCTACTATGCAGTTTAGAGTTTCGATTTGTTTAAATTCTACTTAATTTTATTGTCACTTATATGAGCTTTTTCATTTCCACCCGCACTTTCTCTTCTTTAAGTTGCAGATTCGAATTTTCCCTTTTACTTTGAATTTTATATTATTCGCGACGTTTTCCTGTACAGTTTTCTTCTTTATTCTTTTGTTATTTCTCAAAACTCTATAACTAGTTATTTTCCAAGTCGTATTTATTTATTTCACGGATAAATTTGAATTGTATCACTTTTCTCCACATGGATCATTTCCTATCTCCGTTCTTTACCCTTCCTTTTATCTTTTCTTCACTTTTCCCGATGTGTGTGGTCTCCAGGAAAATTTCATACTTCATCTATTATTAATTAATATATAATTTTCCACACTTCTATGGAAGATATACCTAATTAGACTCTGGGATATCTGTCACTTTTATTGTCTGACCCAATCTCCGCCCATTCTCCATCCCTCACTTACAAGATTTCACATAAATTATACGTCTGGACATATGTTTACGTCTCAGATTTTATGTACTACGGCCGTAAATTTAGTTTAATTTTAGAGCCATTAGTTTTAATCTCTTTTGCCTAATCTAAATACTTCATAAGCCCAACGTTAAAGTTAATCGCTTTTTTAATCGTTTATTACCTTAACGTAAATAAAAATCATGTTCGGATTTTGATTGTTTACCCTTCAAAATATACATGAGACCGCCAACCTTTTATCTTGTTTCGATCCCTCCGTAATATTGGGTAACTCTAATATATATCTAACCTAATAATTATGTAAAATGTCTACTTTTCCTGAATCTAATCTATCGCTATATGTTTAGTTTTTCTGTCTTCTTCTGATACTCGATTTTCACGTCCCTAGGACCTTCGTAGCAGTCCAAAATCTCTATATTATCCTTCCATCCGGTCGCCGCACCTTTCTAAAATGTCTATTTTTTTGCGAGACTTTCATTCAAGATTGATTCACCAATATGTCCGTTTCATCTTAAATTGATAACGATCAATTTCCATTGTTTCCAACACTCACTCCTCTCCTTAGTACGATTTTTATCGAACATGACACCCTCCTTCTATCATAAACAATTGCACCACAGTTGAAATTCCGCCAGCAACTTTCCTTCGCTTTTCCCGTCCTTCCTTTATACTATCACGTTTATAATTTTTTTCATTGCATTTTTGTGTGTGCGCTTTACAACCTGTAAAACTTCCAAGCACCCGATTTCAATGGTTCGATACCCCATAAATTTCTCAGTTATTGTAAACATTCCCAGGAGTTTGTCACCTTGAAAGTCGATGTTGACCCTAAAGTGCGTTCACCTCCAATTTCTGTGAGAATCGAAATGTCGTTAATTATCTTTTTTTATTGCCCGATCCACAGTTCATTCCTTTGTCTGCATTTGATGTACGCCTCTTCGTTCACTGATTGGTTACTCAAAATTTTATAGCTCTTTGTTCAGATCTATTGGTTGACAAAATTCAATGTTTATTTTGAAGCCTCAAAAGGGGGTTCCTAGTCGTTCCTAGACGATTTTAATGACCTCTGTGTTTATACTATAGAATCTCAACATAATTCCAACTATTACAGGTGCCTACTGAAAAACAAACTGAATCAATTTTAACCTCAACAGATGTCGCTAGAATGACGGTTTTCATTAATAATTTGTATATTTTTAGCAGCTATGGTTTATCTGTTTTTCACTGTGATTTAAGCCTTTCATCACAAAGTTCTCAAAATAACCAAAAGCATAAAGATCAAATTGAAAGAACGGGCGCAGTGAGTATAAAGAAAAAAAAGGTTCACAATATGTATTTTTTAGCTTAGTGACGAAGCGGAAAATCAATGGGATTACCAACCGAAATAATAATGGGTGATGGGAGTAATTCCATAAAAAAACGGTACTTTTTTGCTTTTTAACTTCAGTATTCCGAAAGGTTGGTCAGGTACAGTGTAACATGCAAAAACCTGTGATATTATAGGATTTTGAAAGAGTTGGGTTACTTTATTTATTTATTTATTTATTTATTAAACGCCATAAAAGGCTTTTACAATAATGTGATACATAGATTATAAGTACACAGTGGTACATAAGCGAATATTGGTATTACATTTAAGAACACAACAATATGTATACAAAACGACATTGAATGTGATACAGCTGAAATTTTCTTAAGGCATAGAATGCTACAATAATAGAAAGTACTTCATTTAAACAGGATAAAATATACAGAAAAGGTGACTTGCCAACAGATATAATCTAGCTAAATATTATAACAGCGCAAATAGTAGTGAGTTTATTGTTACAATCAAATTTATCTTCACTTGGCTATGGCACTATCGCAAAGTAGCTTCAACAATTCAGGGCTGACAGAGACTTGACAATTAAAAGTAACATTTTTTATTAAAATAATACATCCGTTAGCCAACACTATAAGACATCTGAAGCAAGCAGTTTATATAGATGCTATACATATACATTTCACACATATGTATATATGTGGAATGTATATATGACTATACATATACATGTATAGTCATATATACATTCTATATTCTATACGATGCTATACATATACATTTCACATATATGTATATATGTGGAATGTATATATGACTATACATATACATTTCACACACATGTACACATGTGGAATGTATAAGAACACCATACATATGTTACACATAAAGAAGAAAATGTCAGTATGATGCAGTACAAACAGACATTTAACATTTCACAAACATATCAGTTACATTCACAACCAAGTATTTTTGCCTTTTGAGGGCCTACTTTGAGGGCTTATTATGGTATAAATTTTAATGAATTATTTAATTGGAATTATAGATAGCCCTGATTTACTTGGTCTAATTACATCCCAGATACAAACTATTGCAACAACAATATCGATCATTTAAATACTTGCTTGTTCATAGATTTCATGCAGTTGGTAATACATTCTCAGAAAAAAGGCTAAAATAACATACCTCATAAATAAATATTAAAATAAGTTTCAATTATTCTTCTATTATGCATTTCTGCTTGTGTTCTATTATGCATTTCTGCTTGTGTTCTATTATGGATTTCTGCTTGTGTTCTATTATGGATTTCTGCTTGTGTTCTATTATGGATTTCTTTAACCATTCAGGCCTCTGGCATATTGACCGTTAAATTTCTTAAAGATGCTGTCAGAAAATCGGAGAATTTGTGTGGATATCTGCTCCGCAATAAAATCCAAATAAATGCGAATTTCCTGAACGTATTCGAAAAGAAATGCTATGTTTTAAAGGTGATACGATACGCCTTAAAATTTTACTATTGGAAATAAATATATAATTTTTTAAATTTTTAAATGAAACATAAAAATTTCTACAACTGGCTCATATTACGTTTGTTCGTCTAAACACTGAACTAAAATTAAATATAACGAAATAAAAACACATATTTTATTTGAAAAATGTACTGCCACCTGGTTTTTTTCTCATTCAATATAAAAATAATTAATGAAAAATTCACAAAGTTTAATTTTTTTTTCTGAAATTGCGGTCGGAACATTTGGTTTTATAACATTTGTACATTATAATTATTTTGTAGTTAATTTCTATATTTGAATGTAAAGCTTGTTTTTTTCTTTCTAGCACAGTTTAGTTAATATTTCTAACTATGACGGTAAGGAAGACACAACGATTTCATGAGACAATACGAGCTGTTCTGAAAAGCCAACAAATTCCATATATGAATAATTTCTGTTTGTTCAAAAAGCTGAACCTGAGCATGAGGAGTTAACAAATTTAATATGTTTAATAATATTCCGCTATATAAATAATAATTAGTTTTTTAAAGCCTGCACTGGCGTATAATTGAATAAATAAATTAATTAATTTAAATTCAGTATTGCGATACATATATTTTTTCCGTTATTTGAACATAAGATAAGAACACCGTGCAAAATTCACTGGTTAAATTATTAGCTGAAAAAAAATTATATAAAGAAAGGCATAATATTCCATCAGAGTCTCAAAATTCTTTCAGTGAGAGCAATTCTGTGGTACAAAATTATATTTCAGCACATAAATAACCCCTTATATATAAACGGGCTAGAACACTTTTAACTTTAATGAAGGACTTATAGTACCTAAACATTCAAATGAATATGGACAGAGAACGACTATATGATTTCCAGTTATTTTAATATGTTACCTGCTGAAATTAAAAACTGTGCCCAAAATAAACAATTGGTGAACTTACTGAATTTACTGAAAGAATTAATTTGTATTAGCTTTCAATGATATAGTATTTTTAAGACTTTTAAAATTGTTATATATGTTTTTCATAATTTTCTTTTGCTATATTTTTGTAAAATTTTTAATTTTTTGTTTTATACATATAATTGTAGAAATGTAACTGTAAACTCACTATAACAAGATTTATAATTAAAGAACCCGTTAAACAAACTGATAAAAGGCAGTTTATCGGGGCCTTTTTTGAGTTATATTTGTAAAGTGTGTAAAATATAATAAAAAAACAATTAAAAAAAAATTAAAAAATTGATTAAAAAAATAATGACAAAAGTATAAAACATTATAATAAAATGTTTAAAAAGTAATAGCAAAGAAAAATAAATATACGCGAGACATTGACAGACAATCAATACTGTCAGTTCTTATGAACTTTATGTATACTGAGAATCATGCAAGATAGATCAATGGTTATACGATTGAAGTTACAAAGACAATTTGCAAGTAAATAGATTTTTACATTATCGTTCGCACCATAATTTTTTTTCTCTAAATTATAAGAAGATGTACGACTTTTTGCTTTGGATACCATTCGAAAGGTGAGAGTTTTCTATTATATATGTATCAGCATATAGGGGTAAACTAAACTTTGCTCCTGCGGGATGTAGCTGTATCTAGAATAACGGATGGCTGAAATATGTTATTCAAGATGACTAAAGTTTGGGACTGAAATCTCGGCTAAAGCCTTATCGAGGTAACTTTAAGAAATTCTGGAAATACCTCGCTTGGAAATTCGTGTTCATAGCAGGTGATGTACTAGTGATACAGGATCCTCTAGGGTATGTCTACTTTCAGTAGACATTCAAATGAATTCTCAGTCACTGGTTTATTTAAAAGCAACTAAAACAAATAAAAGAATTCTGTAAATAGAAAAAAAATTTTTTTTTTTTGAAATTATCATTACCTAGACCATGACTACAAAACGTAACGATGATTGCGAACGTGAAAATTTTATTTTTACTCTTCGTTTTCATCAACTCAGGCCCCTATTTAGCCTAACAATACACCCCAACTAGGAATTCCATTAACCCAACAGAAAATTAAAAAAAAAGGTTTTTTCGGTTATAATAAATTTTTACACAAAAAAATAGTCTTGCAAAATTTACAGGTAGTTCTTCAACCATTAAGTTGATGACCAAAAACATGATGCATGTCGTGAAATGAATTTGCTTAGAGTTTAATATTTAACCCCGTAAATTCTTTTACGTCAAACATTGAATATTTAATATTTGCTCGCAATTTGGCAATCATGACGTGCATTTCATTGGTCAAGGGTTTTTAAGGGAGGGGGTGCAACGATCAGTTCAGCTCTTTCTGTTTTTAGCGTCAAAGGAGTTGGTCATGACCGATGGCTGGTCCCGTGGATTTGGAATCAAATCATTATTCAAATAATATTTTGAGAGTGTGTTTTAAATTTTGTCAAAGTTACATCGTAAAGGAAGGAGCATGCAGTCGCGAAACGAGCACCTGTCTACGGTGTGGGTCACCCACGCATAGCGGCGAGGCCGAATGCAGATTTACTCTACCTCTCGAGAACCACGCTATGAAGACCTAACAAAAACATCACGTCGAGTCCTAATGAGTAACCGGAGCGTCCCACATCGATTCACCGCCGTAAGCGCTTTCACTAAACGGTACCTTTAACAAATATAATTGAGCCTGTAACTTCCAGCGTTAAATTGTTCCATGCAACAGGTTTAAGATAATTTCGTAATAATATGCATTGCTATGTTATCAATAAACAGTACAACAGTAATATCTGTAAAAAGTGTTTTCAATTGAGATTATTTTTTAAAAGATGGCTTGAACCCGCAACCCTAAAAAAATCTACAAAATGGCTGCCGGCAAGCAGTTATTAATTATAACACTATCCCTTAATCTCGTACACCGCTGTGGAGGGGTTATTCTACTAGTTAACCATTGACGAAATAAAAATACTGTAAATATCTAGTTGATTGAGCTAGCAGTAAGAACAGCGTAAATTTATTTATCAGTATTAAAGACTTTTTGCACCGTGCACTTAGACTTTTTTTTACAGGGGAGAAAAAAATTCACTCGGGTCATTGGGTCGTTTTCGAAAATTTGTTTCTCAACATTCAGGAATGATTTAATTATGTCAATATTTTACCAGGCAGCTCATAATGTATCGATTAGGCGCCAGAACCATTAACATCTCAATTTATATATTTGTGTGAATATAAATCTGCCCTACGATAGATAATTGAAATGTATTACAGATTCATTTTAAGGTTTTCAAAGTTTAGTTAGTAAACATGGCGATGAACTGTTCTCGGATTGTAAATAAAACTACATCAAAGAAAAAAAAAATTGTTTTCTGGTGTCTATAATTAAATTACAAAAATTCATAATACTTCAAATATTCACCTTGTCTATTACAGCTTTATAGTAGCAAAAATAGCAAATATAAGACAGAAACTACAAATTCAAAATCATCAATAAAATTATTTGTTGACATTTTATCAATTGCAGTGGCACCAATTGATCGAAAAATATTTGGAAGTCAATATATGGAAAGCCGTGCAATATTGAATGGGATGTCAAAGTACAATTTTCGTTTTACATATTGTTGTGATGCCTACTATGTAAGGTATCTACACCAAAGCATAACAGTGAAAAGAATATATGTATTAATATAGGTAATAAATTATTCAAATGCGGGTTCAATTCCCGTCACCGGCATTTATTTTCACTCGGGAGATATTTTCAATTTGTATTGATATTACAGCCGACTAATTATTGCTTATAATAAATTATTATCGGCGTTATAAGAACGAACCAAATGACTGGCGCGAACATTTAAATATGCAGTTAACAATACACATAGTTATGCAAAATTACTTGACCATTAACAAGTAGAAATTTTCTTCTGAAAGCTTATCACTTTGTAACAAATAATTGTAACCAACTAGCAGTTAAAAACCCGCTCCGCGGGTTTTTTTGCTGCTAGGTCCTGCGGGCGGCACTTGGTTGGGCTTCGCCCAGTTTAAGTGATACTAGTACATTTAATATTACGCCCAGTTTAAGTGATACTACTCACATTTAATAGGTAGATATTAGGTCATTCACAGAGAGAGGGTTAGTATATATTTTAAATGGATTATTACAATATAGTGCAATTACAGTATAGATATACAACGGAAATAGATAAAATAATGTAATCTTACTAAACTTTATTTCAACACAAATAACTTTGTTTACATCACTTTATCATATACAACCACTACATGTTTAAAGTTGACCCCACCAGGAGTAAATATACACCGAAGTCAAAAATTAAATATAGTTTACAATTGGAAAGAAGAAGTGAAAGAAGGGGGGAAGGAGACAGAGGTGGCGGGGTTTATCAGAATTAGGAATTACAATAACGTTAGACGGAAAAGACCAGTTAAGTGGGAAAATATTTAAAAGAGAGTTTATAAAAAAATTCTTGTTAATTATATCTGCTTTTATATTAACAAGTTTTCTAATTTCTAAAATTTCAAAATTATTTATTTGCTATGCTTTATATCTTACGTGAAACATTTTAAGACCTGAAAAAAAACAAATTGCATATAACCACAAAACAATATATTCATAAAACAAATAAAATTTAATAACGTTTATTCTAATAAATTGATAGTTGAAATACTAAATTAAACACAATCTCTTCACACGGTATATTTACCCTATTTCTAAAGATAGAAATAAACAATGGCGTAGAATTCTATTTGTGGATAACGATACTTCCAAAATTATAAATATAAACATTCCTGGTACTATTCAACCGGCGTTTCACACTAATAACAAAATGAAGAAATATATTCTTAATAATAAAAATAGCGATAATCAAACAAAAAAATTGGGAGTTTATAAACTCAATTGGAATGATTGTAATTTCTTTTACAAAGGTAGAACCAATAGAAACTTTGTAGTCAGAACTAAAGAACATCTCGGAGCTCTAAATGGAAATAGTGAATCTGAGTTTGATCATCTTTTGAATAATGATTACACTTTTGATAAAAAATCAGGTCTTAAAATACTTCACACAGAATATAAAGAATCAAATATTAATTACACAAGTATATATTGATTTATTTCGCGGATAAGAGATAAGCCGCCATAGCTCAGTGGTCAGAGCTGTCGACCGGAAATCGAAAGGACACGGGTTCAAGTCCCGTTGGCGTCATGTATCTTTTATCAGGAGATTTTTCAATGTGGATGAGTGTTTCAGGCTAATAATAATTGCTTATAAAATAATTGTTACCCCTTGTGCTATGCATAAAAAATCTTGTCTTAAAAATTAGTTTACCAACAAAAAATAATAATTAAAGCTATTTATGTTTTGATAAAATAAATAATTTCATCACAAAGTGATTAGCTTCCAGAAGAAATCTTCTTATTAAACGCTAGTTAATGGTCAAGTAATTTTGCATAACTATGTGTATTGTTACTGCATATTTAAATATTCGCGCCAGTCATTTGGTTCGTTCTTATACCGCCAGAGGTGCGCTCTGTCGGCCATCTATAGCCGCCGTGCCTGCAAACCCACTGCGCGGTATTTACCCGAAACAGACAATTTGAATTTGACCAATCAGAGGGCCTACATCGTCCAGACGCTAGGGTAATAATACTATCAGATAATTAGTCACTTGAAATATCAATACAATTTGAAAATAACTCCCGAGTAAAAATAAATGCCGTTAACGGGAATTGAACCCGTACTTTCTGATGTCCGGTCAGGTGCTCTGAACCACTGAGCTTTGTCGGTTTACCCGTAGGATTCCATTCCCGTTGGCGGCATTTATTTTTCGTATATTTTCAATTTGTATTGATATTACAGCCGACTTATTATTGCTTATAACAAATTATTATCCTTTATGCTATGCATAAAAAGCTTGTCTGATAAACATTAGTTGATCATTAAAAAAATAATAATATGCATTTCATGCGGAAAAACCTACACATATTAATTGCGTAGTAAAATTAATAAGTGCTTGGTTTTAGGGGTGAAACTAATCACCATATTTACTCTGTGTCTCTCTCGGCTTAGCGTCTATCCACCATAATTTCCACTTCTAAGGACGCACAACTTATAATCAATTCAAGTAAGGAAGTCTCCTATTAACTGAGCTCACATTATATTAATTCATTTACCTTACCGTGCCCTCTAAATGTGCTTCAAATTGGATTTATATCAAAAGTCAAGCTAGATTATGCTACGCGCAGCGGCTACGATCTACGCCTCTACGCTCCCAGAAGATGCGTGATCGCCGCGTAGAGAGCACTAAGCTCCTCTTGAACTACGAAAGCTCCCATTAGCGTAAAAGGAAAGTACACCCTTACTTACAAAGCGATCCAAAACGGAGTTTTAGTGGCGATAATTTTATGGTTATCATTCGGGTGGGTACTAACGCATACTGTGCGTGTAAAATTATTTATCTCCAAATTACTGACTTTTCAGTCTGACTGCATAAACCGCTACGCCACTCCGATTTTTTACACATTAGTAAATTAATGAAAAAATTTCGAGGTAGTATAAGGGACAATTCAGGACAGTGACAAATCAAAGGCGAATTATGAAAATCAAATGTAAAAAAGTAGGTTAAATATGACGTTGGATTAGGTTTATAGGCTGGTTTTTTTCATCATTCTTGATGACTTTATATTTTACATCTTTCGAATAGTATCATTACTTCTTCATAAATTTAATGATACTTTCAAAATGTATCCTTCTTTTTTTTTCTAAACCCCAGTTTGAAAAAGGCTTTGACCGCCAAAACAGCTATCACACTAATAAAAAACTTAAATACCTGCAGTACTTAACATTATTTAATTTTGATTTACATTAAATTTAAAAAATAACTAAATTAAATGGAGTTCTAAAAATTAAACCCAAAAACAATTTATACACATGTATTCGTCTTCTTTACAAAAATACTTAACAATAAGGAAAAATGTGTTTTTTTCTCGATTCAGATTTTTTCTCTTTTTAAAAAATACAGTTTTCTTTTTAATAATTCCTTTACTTTAAGTACTATGTGCGATGATTAAAGACTATTATGATTGAGTATTACAGATGACTAGCAGACGCTAGAACCTACAACGTCTTAGGCTGGAATCCGATGCTTTGGACAAGTCAGCCGCAAGCTGGTGTATTATTGAATACATCTATTTGAATTTAGATTTTGTTTTCGTAAATAAATTAATGCAAATATTGCATTTGGAAATTAACCCACTTCCCGACATCTGATTGAGCAGAAACTCGGCAGATGAACTCGTTATTAAATACATTCTATTAAATTTTGGTCGCAATCACGCATACACACACGTATTTTGGTCGCAATCACGCATACACACACGTATTATGGTCGCAATCACGCATACACACACGTATTTTGGTCGCAATCACGCATACACACACGTATTTTGGTCGCAATCACGCATACACACACGTATTTTGGTCGCAATCACGCATACACACACGTATTTTGGTTGCAATCACGCATACACACACGAATTTTGACTCAGTTGTAAATGCGGTTGACTCCAGTCCCTGGAAAGGAAGGTTAAATCCACAAATAAACCTACAAAAATATTTTTAAATTATATAAAATAAAAGTTTATTATACATTATGTAAAATAAACTTTGTTTTAGGGGTTTATTTTAAAGTTTTATTTATTATTTTATGAAAGAAACAACTGATTGAGATTTAGTATGGAAGCGTGCCGACCGTTGTTTGGAGCTTCATTCATTAATACCGATTCGGTAGGATTGACATTTATTTCGCATATTATATCATCTTATTTCAGAGGTAACACATTTTTCTTAATTTGCATTATTTGATTCTGAGCCGTCGAATGAAAAATTATAATTTTTTGGCCTTCAGCAAAATTTTCGGATGAACGAAACATTTAAAAAAATATACTAATGCATATTCAGTCACTGCTCGTCACTGAATAACTGCTGGCACCGCAATTCATTACTTACGAACTGGTTATCCACCATAGCATGAATACAATAGACAATACACAACCGCGTGTTGTTTGGGCGCATTTAGCGAATCATTATCGTCCTGTTCAATTACCATAATGGATCCCCTAGCACCATTTTCAATTATTGGCACTAATTAAAGCGAAAAAGCGCGGTTGTGTTGTTGCCAGTCGGACATGGGCGGTTTTTGTGGCAGCAACCGGGACACAGGGTTGTAACCATGCAGTTACATATGACACTCGTTGGGTTTACGATCAACCAATCATGTGCAATATACACATGCCTAGTTGGAAGCAATCTATTTGAGCTTATTATGAAATCCGTACAAAGTATAACCAAGTGAGATATGCCATGAACTAATAAGTAAGTATGAAAAAGTGTCGCCAACAACGTTCAACCATACTATTTCAAAATCGCATTTACCCTCAGTAGCGCTCTGCCTTTGTTTCTACATATACACCTTACAAAGAGATTTTTAATCGAGTAAAAAAACTGGAAATTTACGGTATTAAAAATTTGAAAAACATTAATTTTAATATTTATCTGCAACCTAAACTAATTTTCCGGGGCTAAGCACCAGTAGCAGTCGGTGACTTTTTGTAGAAGGGATGCTGGATATCAAATGTTCATACTCACCACGTATTTAATATCAAATATGCACATCTAGGCGCTAGCTCACAAACAAGATACAATTACGTACCGTTTAAAATTATCTTCATAAATCCATTAAGCTCCAAAACTCAATATTTCCAGTATCCAGAATAAGTTTTTATCCGCAAGTGGCCGAGACACAAAACTTTTTCGAATTAATGATTCAATAATACAACCACACAATTCACTATTATCATTTAAAACACGTTGGCGAAGTATCCATTTTATTTTGGATATTCACTTGGGTATGTATTTAAATAATGATTAAAAAGTAAATCGCAGGTTAATAATATTCATTATGAATTCGACTTCAGCTTCAAACTCAAAACATACTGCTAAAGCAGCACGCGCAAACAATCCAATGGATTAGTAATAGATTATACGATTCTATGCATTATAAATATGAGCATTAAAGACGGTTTTTGTACGTTGGATGCTATCATTAATACCGTATAAAGTTTTCGAAGATATTGCCTTGCGGGTCCCATTGCACATGCGCGGAAAGAACGTACGTTCTAGCATTCTTGAATACGGTTTACAGATCGCTTCCACACCGTAATTAATAATAATATTATTATTTGGGAGACGTGTTCCTCTGGTTCAGTGACTATGATTTTCTAAATTGAATCTGACTGTGGGAACGACTTTGACAGCCGGTAAAGTAGTTATGTACTGAAATTAAAAACTACTTTTATTTCAGTCGTGTGTATCTATGTAACTCCACTTCATCGACTCCTAGAATCGGGTTTCGAACAAAACAGTACCACTCAGAAAGACAGTAAATTTCAGCCAAAAATTCACGTTACCGATTCTGATGTGTAAAAAATTTTGGATCAACAGAACTATAAATACCTTTAAACAAAAATCTTTGATATCAGAAAACACAAGGTCCCAAACATAAAAGCCTTAGAGAATTTAAAACATGACAAAAAAATACTAAAAAGATAAAACTTTTACTAAAAAATAATAAATGTAATAAAACTCTGATTAATAACTAAAAAATTAACACCACCCCATCCATACATTTTAATAAAAATATAGATACCTACTTGATCATGAAAATGAAATATTGCTATATACATATTGTATTTAAACGGTGACCGGATAAATCATCACAATGATAACTCATCACATATTTAAAAAGTTATATAAAGGCATGGAAAGTGATGAAACAAAAACGTTATTAACTGGGTTAAGTAGGTTGGGTTAAGTTAGGTTAGGTTAGGTTAAAAAACAATAATTTCATCGTTTCTAATGACTTTATATCACTTTTTAAAAGTGTGTTGAATTGTCACTGTGTTGAGTTATCATGCAACCATTTAAACATATGAATTGTTATTCTATTATCAATTATATTTATAATTTGAACAAATAAAATTCCAATTAAAAAAAATTATATGAAAATCACGCGTTTCAATTCTTTGAACTGAAGCATGCACTTAAAATGTTGATATACCTAGTAAAATATTATTCACTTAGAAAATAATATATCAAGAACACAAGTTTCTTCTTTTCCCAATACATATCGAGATATTGAATGCGAGAATTACAGTACAATATGAACACGTGTTCCGCCGTCCTCGCAAAACACTGGATTTTGACCGATACTGTATTAGGAACTCTTCATTCGTTATAGGCTTACAGTCCCATTTTTAACAGTAAAACTAACAGGAAAAATAAATGAACGGTATTTCGAATGAGTAAGTTTTCTCCGTGTACAAAGTAAAGTAAAGTAGAAGTAAATAAAGTCAATAAAATTGTCACTTTGTTATATCCCCTTCGCTTCTCCCTTTGACTATGTTTATTCTAAACCAAGCACTATCTGTAAGATGAAAATCTGAACATTTTGGAGAAACTCTCGCACCTAAAGAGCATGCATTTTCGATTTCCGCTAAAACCCTCTCTTCCATCGATCCAGCTGCACCGCTGTGCTGTTTCTGGAAACAGATGTTTCGCGTTTCTGCTGATTGCCTTACAGCTTCTTTCCCCTATAATATTATGCAAACCTCCGCCACATTTCCATACCTAACATTCCCGTATGAGGGAGTATCGCATCCTGAACGCCACCTTCCCCAAGTTATGGCTTATATTGCAACAGAATAGCCCAAGAAATAAAATTTTCATTCTCTACCGAGTATTTTTGATAACATTTACATTTTGAAATTGAAAAAGATACGTCATGTAATATTGCAAGTACTTTTACTGCGTGCCGGGAGTTTCGCTTGATCAGTGAGTGTTTCTCAAACTGGGGACAAATTGTTTGCTCCTGTGCTTTTATGTTCCTCCCTCAATAAATTTCCGTATCAGACTTTCAAAAGAAATTATTATGTTTTTGTAAATTAGTAACTGAGCTCAAACAATGCTACCTATAAACTATAACGCCGTAATTTATGTATATATATATATATATATATCACTCGGAAAACACCCATCCTTTTATTAAAGCTGTTTAATAACTCCAGCTAATAGTTAAAAAATTTTATAGTCCTGATGAGTACACAACGGTGTCTGAAACAATTGAAAGTAAAACAACAACACCATGGAGTTTTCGTTTATAAAATAGCAAAACAAGTAATTGTGTTTTATTCACATTTGAAAGGTTTTCAAGTTGGAAAACAATATAAAAAAGAATGGTCTGCCAGCACGATTTTTCAAATATTTAACGAATTAATCACTAATACGAGCATACTTCATGAATAAAAATGATTATGTATAAGTGAGGACTATATTGCTTCACTTCCAAATGCCAGATGAGCCATGATATTATCCAGCGTTTTATTAATGTAAGGATCAATAATACAGAAAGCTTTGAAAAAATAGGCTAATAAGTATTTTAACCCTTGGAACACCAGAGGTAAAATTGAAAAAGAGGCTGCCATTATTTTCGTAATAACTTACTTGTTTTTGTGTTTGTAAATTATACCAGATGTGTTTTTTAATAAATTTATCTAACCTTTGTTGTTTCCCCAGGATAGCAACTTATGTTCAAAGAATATTATTATTTATAACTATTTTTCTCTCTCTAATATTATTTAAAAAAGAACATATTGATAGCAAACGTTAATATAATTGAGAGTTTTTATTATATTTTCCAGCTAAATAAGCGTTTTCACAGTAAAAATAAGTCATACTGTGATTTCCTCTAAGTAAATACAGTACCTACCAATATGACTTACGAAAATCGTAATTATGACATTTGACATGGTATTTCACGACGTGCTTTTTCGCAGATAAAATGTTAACAAGTGACGAAACGAAAAGCAAGAAAAACACAAAGATTCATTCCTTCCCCGCTAAGCCAATAGAAAATATACATAAATAATAAACACGTATTTCTGATAAGTGGTATTACCGTTCTTAACGAGATACGAAAACTAATAATGTCTAAAATTGAATGCATTTCTCTTTTCCAGTATGTTCTATATTAAAGCTATCAGCTATCCAAGCGCTAACTAAATTTAACTAAACTAGGTTATTGTTTTATAAAGGCAGATGCTTATAACATATGAGCAAAGCATAATATTGATACGGGAAGAGGTGTTGGTGGGAGAATGGATGAGAAAATGAATGCTTACTTCAAAATTTGTTTTGATTTTGAGTAGTGTTTATTACATTCGCAATTAATTATTTTTCGATTTTAGTAAGAAAACTTTCGTTTGTTATCACGTCAATGTTATAAAAAATATCGGTATATCCTTTTTTTTTAATTTACATGTTTTAAAATTTACGTATTTTGAAATTAACTTATTTTTAAATATACGTATTCTTAAATTAACTTATTTTTAAATATAGGTACGTATTTTTAAATTAACTTGTTTTTAAATATACGTATTTTTAAATTTATGTTCTTACTTTCATTTTAATATATAAATTTAAAGTATTTATTTTCATTTCATTTCACTATTTAAAATTCAGTTGAATATTTATTTTTATTGATTTATCTTCATTTTAAAACTAAAAATAAAGTACTTAAAGCGAATATTAGTCATTTTACTAAGAATTACTTAAGCTAAGGTAATGTTTAAATTATTTTGAAATAGCTTAATCTTAAACACCTTTTATAATTTTTCAATAAAAGAAAGAAAGAAGGCCTCTTCTTCTGTAAAATTTTCCAACTAGTCATTTGGACAAATAAGCACTAGGGTGATGATTTGTCCATAAGAAGCCGCGGTTTTCTTAAAAGTACTCGTAAGTTTTTGCAGTGAACTACCATAAAAAAGCACGAAATAAGACAAACTTGTATTATAATTTTATCTAATAAACAGGACTGCATTAATAAAAAAGACACCATATACCAGGAGGCCGTGAGGAAAATAATCTCCTCAGGGCCTATATCGTTTTTAGGGATGCTGTGTTTACAGTCATTTTTAAGGAAAGAAAGGAGAAGAAGTTCTGGGAGGGAACCGTGATTAAATTTCTTATTAAAATATGGTAATTGCTGAAGATATTCCTTTTTTATATAAAACGGAAAGTTGCTTGCACAAGATGTGATTTAGTTTCTTGCACAAGAGGTGATGCACTACGTCATGTAACATTTAGAATCGGGCCGCTAAGAATAGCACTCCTTAAGTAGAAGGAATTCTGAAGAGCCAAATAACTTTTAACATTTTGAGATATAAATAAATTATATTATCCGTCATAAAAAAAACAACAAGCCAACATTTTTTAAGTACCTACGTATCTTTAAGAATGGTCTAACCAACCATCAGTCCGATTCCATCCAATAGAAAGTGCCAATGAATTCGGAAACGTAGCGCGTTCACCCTTTTACCACCTGTGAAATGAAAGGGTTAAAACATTTAGCAATTTGAATTCAGAACATCTCTTTCCTATCCAATCACTTTCCACGGTTAATTAAAGTAGGGGTCTTTATTTCTGTTAACGGGACGTGTCCCGTTCTTTTATTAAAACCTTATTAAAAATGGGAAAACTCCCGTGAAAAGGAACTTTCAAATGTATATTATATTTACCTCTGCCCCTTATTTACATTGAATTATATATTATCCAACATTACCATTTTTTTATTTTGGTAGGCGGGAATGGGTACCGCCGCCCTGGGAACCATTTATTGGATGACCAACACCTCTGCCACAGGTCACCCCAAGTGGTTCGCTGCGTTTGGTGACTTAGCAGGGGTGCCCGGGTTCATGGGTTAAGGTTTGCCCAGGTCTTGGTGGCGGGTGCGTCGGCCGACCTTCTGCGTGGCGGGCCGGTTGGGAGATGCTGGTTGAGAGAGACCCTTTACAACCGGTTACCGCTGTCCGGGCCGCTCGATAGTACAGGGGCCCGACCCTCAGGCTCACGACTAAGGGTGGGCTGCCCCATCAGCGAGTGAAAAAACCCCGCCACTGCTGTTGTGCCGGTTAGTGACCGGAGGGGACCCAGCAGCAGCGTTTGGGGCGCATTGGATGCCCTCTCCAGCCGGACTCTCCCAGCCTATCGCCTAGCACCGCAGTGGGTGGGCTGGAACCAAACGCTCATCACTCTTGGACAGCCTGAACCCCAGATTCCTACCCACCCCTCATACCTTTCCTTTCCAGACCTTCCTTTCACCTCATACTCTTACATACATACAAAAAAAAAAAAAATTAAAATCATGAACCCACAACAAAACAAACTTAACATCGTTACAGCGGCGAGTAGCAGGCGTCCCCGGTGCGGGCCAAAACTGTTGGTAAATTTTGCCAACATTCGCGGCCTGCACACAAATCTAAATTCCGTTCATCACCATCTTTTATCCCAACGTCCCAACCTTCTCTTCCTATCCGAAACTCAGATAGCCGAGCCTCCAGACTCCTCCTATCTGGACTGCCCGGGCTTTACCCTTGCAAGCAAGTTCAGACCCAAAGGAGGAGTCTGCCTCTACAGTCGAGCTGACGTCAACTGTGTGCGACTATTGAGTCTGGAAAACTCCAGATTCGACGTAATGTGGGTGCGCGTTAATCTTGCCAGTACGGCAAGATTCTACGCATGTCTATACCGCTCACCGAACCATAACGAATCAGACACTTCCGAACTCTTCAAACATTTGAGCGATACTATTGATGATCTCTTGCCCCGCTACCCTTCGGCCGAGTTTATTGTTCTGGGGGACTTCAATGTTCATAACGAACCATGGTTGAAGTTCTCAGGCCCAACGGACTCGGCTGGCCGACAGGCGGAATCCTTTGCCATTTGCTACGGATTAGAGCAACTAGTTCAGGAGCCTACAAGGGTTCCTGATGTCCAAACTCACCGTTCCAATCTGTTAGACCTATTCTTAACTACTGTGCCACACGGTTATAAGATTGACGTCACAGCGCCTCTGGGATCATCTGACCACTGCCTGGTGACGACATCAATCCCCGTTAACCTCAGACCAACCAATGAGAGGCTGAGGAGAAAAGTGTGGCACTATAGGTCAGCAGATTGGTTCGGCATGCGGGCCCATTTTAACGCTTTTCCGTGGTCAGCTGTTTGTTTTCGGACTTCGGACCCTTCAAGATGTGCCCAGGAGATTGGTGTAGTCATCAAATCGGCGATGGATGGCTTCATACAATCGACTACTAAAGAAACTGGTGTGGGCTCAAAGCCGTGGTTCAGTCGACAATGCTACGAAGCAGTTCGATGAAAAAACGCGGCTTACCGAGCCTACAACACATCTCGAACGTCCGAAAGCAGATCAGCATACAACAAATCGGCAAAGGAATGCAAGAGAATCATTAATAGGTCAAAATTCGAACACGACCTGCAGATCAGCAAAAAGCTGGCTGCCTGCCCGCATGGCAGCGGAGCATTCTGGTCGCTTGCGGGCTCAATAGGTCGGAATTTTTGCAAACCCAGTTTGCCACCTCTTACCAGACCTGACGGCTCACTAGCAAACACCGCCACCGAAAAGGCTAACTTATTAGGGAAAATGTTTGCGGAAAACTCGACCCTCGATGACGGAGGTGCTGTTCCGCCGTCGGTTCCTCACTGCGGCTTCTTTATGAAAAAGCTGAAGATCCGGCATCGGGATGTACTCCACGTTATACGGGGGCTCGATGTTAACAAAGCTAGTGGACCTGATTTAATACCTGCCCTGGTATTGCAGAGGTGTGCTGCGGAAATAGTTCCAGTTTTGACAAAGCTCTTCAAAATGTCCCTGAAGTGTGGCACTGTGCCCTCTGGTTGGAAAAAAGCGGTCATTCACCCTATTCCCAAGAAAGGTGACCGCTCCAACCCGGCCAACTACCGCCCCAAAAGTCCAAAGTAATGGAACGTGTGATCAATGACAAACTGCTCACATACCTCGAGAAGAACAAAATTATCAACGACCGTCAATACGGATTCCGGCGGAACCGCTCGTGCGGTGATCTTCTCGCGTATGTGACGCATGTTTGGGGGCGGTGCCTTGAACGTCACGGTGAGACCCAAACGGTCGCACTAGACATATCCAAGGCCTTTGACCGGGTCTGGCACCGAGGACTTGTCAACAAATTGCCTTCTTACGGACTTCCCGCATCCCTGTGTACGTGGATTGCTGACTTTTTAAGGGATAGGTCGATTCAGGCGGTTGCTGACGGTTTCACCTCTTCCTTACACTCCATAAATGCTGGCGTCCCACAGGGATCGGTTCTGTCTCCGACTTTGTTTTTGTTGCACATCAATGACCTTTTGACATGTGCACCAATTCATTGTTACGCGGATGACAGTACAGTTCATGATAGCTTTTTGTTTGACAAGCCCCCAAAGGGCACACAAACTCCAACGGCTCGGAGGGCTTTGAAGCAGAGAATGGACGGTTATCTCGAGAGTATTTTCTCCTGGGGTAAAAATAATCTCGTCGAATTTAATGTTTCAAAGACCCAATCCTGTCTGATTCCGTCTAAAAGGGATCCAAATGACAATCTAGTCTCCTTCAACGGAAGCAATCTTCCAAACAGGCCTTCCATTGATATGCTTGGTGTAACTATAAGTGACCAGCTCAGGTACGGGGGCTCCATTGAAGCCAGAGTAAAGTTGGCCTCTCAGAAGCTGGGCGTACTGTACAGGGCCCGCAGATACTTTAATAGTACACAACTGCTGACCCTGTACAAATCGCAAGTGCGCCCTACTCTCGAATTTGGTAGCCATCTCTGGTCCGGAGCCCCTAAATACCTGAAAAAAACCCTTGACTCTGTGCAAAAACGGGCGGTCCGTTTGATAGATTCCCCAATCTTAACAAGCGGACTGCAATCTTTAGAGCACAGGCGTCAGGTAGGTATGCTGTCCTTGTTCTATCGGTATTACAATGGAAGATGCTCTGAGGAACTAGCGTCATTGATCCCTTTGGCACCGGTGCATAGTCGGGATACACGCCAAACGCGCGCCCAACATTTGTACACGGTTGACATTTGTCACATGAGAACGGGTCGCTTCTACGATTCGTTCTTAAGTTCAACAGCTCGGCTGTGGAATGAACTGCCGGCCTCTGTGTTTCCTCCCTCCTACAACATGGGACTCTTCAAGACCCATGTTCACTCCTTCCTCTCCACAAAAAGACCCTCCACACAGCATCCCCAAAGATGACATAGGCCCTGAGGGAAATTATTTTCTTCAGGGCCTCTTGTGTGGAGTTAATCTAAAAAAAAAAACCTCCCAGCTTTATTGTAATTTTAAATATAGTATCAAGTACTTGAAATATTGTCGTATCTGTTGGGGTTGAAATTTAAGTCATTTTCTTCTGTTGTGAAAGCTAATTTAACAAACAAAAAAAAAACTTACTTATAAACACCTAACATTCAGATTTATAATTAGTTTTAGTCTGTGTACCTCGGATGACACATTGTGTTGAAACTTCTGAATCTAAACGCTGCTTGAAAAGGCTAAAACCGTGCATGGTGACAAGATTTTACGATCCAGGTACTTCCCAACCTTTTTCTCCCTCTTCCCCATCTCCTATCCTTCAGAATTCAGCGTCCTACTACTTACATAACAAACCCAAATTTATTAGGGATGCCAAATTCTCACTGACTGTCGACAAATGGGAGTAGTTAGAACTCTTGTGCGGTAATCAAATATTTGAATCGGGCCGTGTCGAGAATCATAATAATAGAAGTCTGTTATATTTGAGACGATGTATGTGTGTAAATAAAGTAATCAGCGTATGACAATATAGACTTGTGTGACGGTCCATCCCATCTACTTACTCCTGCGGAGGAACTCTCCTGCCGATAGTCATTTCATAAATGAGATAGAGAAATTGTTATATTTTAGTGAAATTTCAATTTTAATTAATGACGTAGGTAACCCCACGGGTGAGTGACGCGTTCCGTGTGTACTGAATTTGAATAATTTAGTACGAAACATTAAAGTTTTTTGTAAAGTAAAACGTTTTCCTGGAAAGTAATTAAATTATTTTGATTGACTAAATAATCAGGATTTGATCCACAAATATATTATTTTTACGTATTAAAACGTCAAAGAGTGTGACGTACATAACAGTCAATTAATGAATGGAGGTATTACACTGTTTACAGCGCCCTTCAGGAAATTTTTCACAAAAAAGCTACTATGCACGGAGGAAAATGAATACTGCTTTTTTATCAAGATGCTGTTAAAAATGTGACTGCATTACATTACCTACATTATTATAAGAAATTAGTCATTCAGAATACATGAGAACACGTTTTCACGCAGGCTGCATTATTCGAATAAATATAATAGACAAGATGCAAAAATATGATTATTTTTCAGAACACGTGTTTCGACTTCCTCATAACATATTCTTACTTTACTGAGAGTTCCCTTTTTTACAGGAAAAAATAATAATTTGACCATATTTTTAATAAATTTATTGTATTTGACAATTTTCGCCATTGTACAATACGCCAGTGACGACTGAAAATGCTGTATTCCTATTAATGGGTAACTTAAGTGAAGATTTGCACTGAAACAACTTCACGAAAGTCGTCGTATAACTTATTGGTTGGGCCAGTTGTTTTTTTTATTTAATGGACTAAAATTAAACATGTTAATGTGGATATGTATCCAATAATGTTATTATTATATTTAAACAGTTAAACATGATGAATAAAAGCATTAGGGAACCAAGAAAAATAACCAAAATTGAATTAGACAGAAGTTTTTGACATATGATACGTGTCATGTAATAAACTTCATAAATGTGTGATAACAGAAAAAAATATTCATTTCCTTAATTATTACAATAATTATTTAGGTACACCCTGCTGCATCTGCTGTCCGGTATATTAACAATATTTCATATCAGCAAGAGTTCTCCTTGTACAAATTATGCTGACATGGTTGTGATTTACTCATAACGACTTTATGTATAGTATATTCATCCTTACTTACAACTTGTGAGAGCATTAAAATCATTTAAATTTCTTAATCAAATTCACAACACGCAATCATAGAATCGCCTATGAAATTATTTGGTTGCATTGTGGAAATGTAGCCCGCAAACTTCAGGCTTTAGTCTGATTCTCAGATCACAAGCTGTTTGTTAGCCGTCGCTGTTAGCCCAATATTAGTAAAATACATATTATGCTACTTAAAAATACCCATGCATATTTGGTATTTTAATATAAAACTAACCTTCTTCCCCTTTCATCCTTTAGACTTAAGTCAGTGCTCTTGGTCAGTTCTTAGGGATGACTTTGGTTAGCTAATTGACTGCGGCGGGGCCTCTTTGACTGACCATGCGTTCACACCCTCGGGTGATCTCGAAAGGCTCGCCACAAACAACCCTTAGCTTCGCGTGAGAATGGGAACCGGCTGACCATGAGCGCACTTTGACTAACTCGGCTACCTCCTATACCTAAAATAACACATTCATTGTAAGTAGGTTAATAGGTCATTAGTTCTAAGAATAACGACTACTTAAAAAAATCACTTTCCAGTATTTTTATTTAAGATCTTGCTTACGACGATCATTAATTAATAGTGGTAGCATCTATCTGGCGGCAAATCAATTCCTGCTCTGGCCAAAAATTGCAGTATGACGACATGGTCGCGAAGGTTGTTTATCACCAAGAAAATCTTCATCCTGCTAGCTGTTAATCATCCCACAGCAGAAATGTCAGAAACTATCCCCCAAGGTACGGATATAATCAATTCGATATTCGATAGTCAGCAACCGATATTTGCGAGCACGGTTGGCTTATAATTCCGACAGTTGCCAGACAAAAGCCGCCGCCTTTAGTGTCGATAATGTTAATATACACAATAATGTCGATATACATTATTGTGTATATTAACAGCATATCTGACGGCTTTCGTGGTCGAAGGGTAAGGTTCTCAACTAGTAAGACAGAGGTCACGGGTTCAAATCCTGGCGAGCAAATATTTTTTATTTGATTAAATTGTATTATTATGGGTAGGTAGTTGCCGAAAGCGCTGGGATGGTTGACGGAACACTGGAAAAACGTCTATGAACTAATGTAAAGTTAAAATGGTTTGGAACGCTAAGTGGGAAACAGGTAGCAAGATGCAAAAAGTAAAAAGCAGCGGAAAGTAAAAAAATCAAGAAGCTGTAAGCGGGAAGAAAAAAATAGGAATCAAGAAGCAGCGAAAGCGGAAAACGTATAGCAACGGGAAACGAGAAGGAAGAAGCAGAGGAAATCTAGACGGCTGTAACGGAAAACACAAAATGACGGGAAGCAAGAGAGCAGCGGAAAGCAACAGCCAAAACAACTATACGCGGGAAGATAGAAGTGGGTAGCTGGAAGAAGGAAACTGGAAGCTGCAAGCAGGAAGCTGGAAGCATGATGAAACGGAAAGCGAAAGGGAAAAAAAAACCAAGGCTCACTCAATTCCCTTATTCCTGTCCATCCAACATTCCAATATTGTTTTATTAGTCGTCGGTCTCATCGGGACAGGAGTGCTTCTGGCTGGGGTGGTACAATCGTATCGTGTCGTGGAAAACATGATACCATCAAGTGAATCAGATACGAGAGTCAGAATAATAGAACAGTGTCTATGAGACGATATATGAACGTGAATGAGGCAAGGAGTGTGTGCCGAGACCGAGTTGTTTGGCGGCAATTAGTCCTCTCTGCCTACCCCTGAGTGAACGGCGTGACGGTTAGTCAGTGAGTTAGTTTATGTAAATGTTTCGATGGTGTTAATGTTATTAGTTTATTCTCACTATCTATTTTTGCAAAGTTGCTATTCATTAATTCCTTTCAATATAAAATTGTTCATAATTTTCACAATTACTAAAAAAACATAACTAATAATATAAATAAAAAAAATTATACCTCCAAGATTGGCTTATGAAAACGGCATTATGTTGATTGATTTTTAAAGGTGTTGCTGTGTTTTACATCGTCGAGAACAGGAAGAAAGTGCCGCGAGACTTATTACTCCAAACATCGAAAGGTCAATCTTAGGAGTCGTGTTGTACTAAATATTAATCATTTTTAATTGCCTTCCAAACCGTTGTGTTATGTTAATGCGAGAGGGATTTACTAGCAAAAAATGGTTTGATTTACTTTGCTAAAAAGTGAAATAATTTTACTTCCGATGAAATGTAAATCATTTGATATTTGTAAATTGAAAATTTACACTTTTTAACAAATAATTCATGAAACGTCGCTTTATTTTATACATATCTTCAACACTCTGGAGAAATGAAACGAAAGCTTTATGAATTGTTTTTTTAATAATGAATCTCTACTTTTGGGGATCTGCCAAGGCGCGTAGTCACATCCCAAACAAAACATTTTCTCAACATTGCCATCAAGAACACATGTCAGGTCGAATTTTTAAAAATTCAAAGCGACATCGAAGAGTTTTGAAAATCCCTCGGGATTGAGAGAGCTCTATTCCTCGGAAATTCTCTTTGATCCATCCTCTCAGGCTCTCAAAGGAGCCTTTCTCTCAGTAAATAAACGGAGAGATATAAGAAAAGGGAGCCATTACAACATGAGTGTCTTTGTCAGATTGTAGGAGAGAAGCCTAGATGGACATTAATACGTTGTGGAGACATACATAAATGCTACCCTATACAAGTGTCCACTGTGGTTTCCATTTGAATACAGAGCACCAAGTAGGTAGGTACTCTACCCACTGCTTTGTGATCGTAGCTTTTTCTATTCATCATGTAAGTGCTTCTTGACATTCATCTATGCGTGTCACTTACATGTTTTTTTTATTTTTTATGTGATACCAAAAATGAGTTTCTATTTAGTATAAAATAACTTTAACTTTAAAAGGAGAGCGAGAGCGGAGCAAGAAAGGTTAAGGGACAGTTTGAAAGTAGCTGGATGTTTAGATAGACCCACTAAACGTAGCTAAACCAATTTTAAATAACTATTCGAGATAACCGACCTTGAAATTATCATTCGTTTTTAAATGGACATTCATTCCTGTCCCAAATGCATTATTGTGCGTAATTACTTACGTTTTATGACTTAAAAGAATCCTTTAGTATTTTCTCTGTGCAACCGAGTTTGCTTCCAGAGTAGATAAATATAAATTATATGAAGTATTTACCCCAGACACAACATAGCTCCAGAAACTTAATTACCGGACATTTAATCATGCTAACCGTAATGGATGGCTCCATTCTGGCTTCATTACGGCTTCTGAAGACTCTTCATATATGTGTTAATTTAAACAAGTGTGAGGTATATGCGTATAAACCTACATACTTCATACCAGAAATAAATCCAGTCGGAAAAGTCGAAAGGGAATAACACCAGGACTCAAAAATATAATGGCACATGTTTTTTTTTTTAAATCGCACCATACGTATATAATAATAAATATATATATATATCGCACTTTACGTATATATTACTATATTTTACTTTTTAAAAGAAAGACATATATTCCCGTATTACGAATAACCTGACAATATTTGAAAATCTCCTACTACCACCACAGTAAGCGGAAAATGTTGCCTCTGTTTGTTGTGATGGAGGACTTAGCCACTCGAGGAATTGAACACACTACGCCTGGGTGGGACCCAAACACGATGTTAACTCAGCCACCGACCGGTAATAATTATTATAACGTGTAGTTCCGTGAACCTTTGATCTTGACCCTTTGAACCCTCGACCCGTGAACCTTTGACCTTGGATCTAAAAATAATGTTTCAAATTTTCTATCATTTAATGAATAGAAATCAAAATTTCCTCCGAAACCATAAGATTTACTTACTTACTTAATCAGAAACTATATGTGCGAAAAATTATTATGTACTATGTATTAACCGACTATGTTGTGTAAAAAGAACGATTCTTTTTTTTTCTAATTTCACCGCTATCGTTATAAAATATAATTTGACCACTTCTGCTATTTTCTACTTTTATTTTTGGTATGTGCGTTTCTTTGCAATTAGTACAAATATAGTTTATTTTAACGAGAAACGTACTTTTTATAAAAAAAGGTCGAAAAACTAGTCTTTACCGATAACAGAAAAAAACTGTATATTGTAGTTTTATTTTTTGAAAATTTTTTAAAATTCGTAAAATAATCTTCCGACACCGTTTTCTCAAAACATGAGAAATGCAAATACGTTTCTTTTGAATCGTGAAAGATATACGTAAAATTAAAAAAAAAAATTATATGAACAAGAATGCAATTTGTCTTTCTATCTCAATCACCAATCACAATCGTCACTATCTCAATTATAATTCTTTATTCGTTATAAAGTATTTTATTCCTAAAGCCCGCGTTATCATACCTATTTAAAATATTGGTTATCTGTGAACCTCTTCTACCCCATTACCGACTAATTAAGTTAATTGAAGGACAATAATTTGAAAGAAGGTTTGCAAATAGGGTAGACCTGGGACTATTGCACCAAGGGTCAGTAGTACCAAAGCGAAAAACTCACTAGCTATTATAAGTAAGTTTCTGAGGCGTCATCGGGGATACAGGAAACAGGTAGAACCGTAGATGGGACAGTAGAATACAAACGTGTGCAATTAGATGAAGAAATTTTTTTATCAAAAATATTTTTTTTCGATTGATAGCATAATATTAAAATTGCTAAGTGCTCTGTTTGTATCTCTTTTCTATGACAAAGTTAATATTTTTACTGTAAAAAAATATGTTTACATACTGTTTGGTGAATAGTTGTACCACAGAGATAGTTGTAGCACATTCTTTCATACAAAAACAACTTTTTTCTCATTTTCTTGAGATTGAAAGAAGCTATGATATTGACATTTATTTGTTTCGTCATTTTATTACAATTAAAATAGATTTGTTTTGTGATAAACCTTCAACTGACTAATTCTCATCTGAGTTTTCTTGAGGACAGATACATTGTGAGTTATGTTAAAATTAATTAATATTTTAAATTGTAATTATAGAAACTAATAAAAAACTGTTTTTCCTCGCCTAAATTATTGAATTAAACAATTTTTTGCTCAGCTGATTTCCTATTAGTTTTAGAAAAGTAATAATTTAAGAATTTTTAGACAGCTAAATTATCTGCCTTTGAGTATAAGCATTTTTTCATAAACCTCAATAAATAGCTAAGACGTAGAAATTGGTAAAAGTCAAAAATCAAATACCTAAGACGTAGAAATTGGTAAAAGTCAAATTGTAACAACTGTCCTCGGTGTCCCCTATAATTCATTATTTTCAATGTCAGGAGTAAATCAATTTGACATTAAATGCCTAACTCAACGAACCCGTCGTTTGAATAAGTTTCCTTCATATGCGAAATGATTTTCATTACTTAAGGAGTGGGTTGATTCAAGAACACGGGGAACACTCCTGGAAAGAAGTCAGCATTTTCATTGTACGCTTGGGCTATTGTTAACTTGATACGAGACTGAATAACACGTCTGGGCCTCGAAAACTGATACAGAAAATCCTAGATTACTGTGAAACAGCGGGATATTTAATAAAATTCGACCCATGATTTAGAATAGTGATCTTTTACCAGAGCGATACTGATGGTATCTACCATTCTGAATATCCTGCAAATCCTAAAATAACATTTTATTAACCATTAATATTTTTTGCATGTGAAATGACGATTAAGGTTTTTACAATATTGAAAGTAGATTGCAAGTTTTTGAAAGAATTCAAAATAAATGCTTACATTTTAAAATTAGTATTCCAGCAATTGTCGTATAATCGGTCTTACTAAAATAAGTGGTGAAAATTTTATTCATTTGAAAAACGACTGTGTATGTAAAAATATTAGAAATAGAGAAAATTACATAAAATAATTCACGGAAAGATATATTCATTGTTTACACAGTCAAAGTAACAATTGTTTTCTGTTTTATACACTTGAAATTTCTAATTGTATTTCGGAATATTTCCAAGGTAATTTAAATGTGCTTTATATTTCTTCGTTTTGAAGATGTCGTAAAAACAAATAAAATTTTAAGAATGGAGATAGAATCATCATTTAAATTTTTGTATTTGAAATGAACTTTCGTATTTATAAATAGTTATATTTCAATTTCAAACATGAAAAGAGTTTAAAAAAAGAACAAATCAATTTTGACTCCAAACGTCGAAAAATCGAGAGAATGTGAACACTTGAAAACACATTTCTTTTATTTAGGAAATCTCTATAAAAACAGTTACCTCATTTTTAATCTCGTTTATACAGCAAAAAAATAATTATAATTCCCAGACAATAACAACAACAAAAATGAAATTTTGAATTCATTTTTAGCGCAATATTAAACATTGATTTCTATGATTCATATATATATATTTTTTTATTTTTTTTTATTAAGGAGAAAAAACAGATACAGATATCAATTGACAAAAATATATACGAAACATCAACTAGAGAATTCACCTGCATCCAAACTATTTCTCACGAATTAACTTAAACAGCAGTTAAAAACATTTACAAATATTTTCACTTATAAATATGGGAAAAATATATACATAAGAATATTATTTTACAAATAGAGATATGAAAGAAATGCGCAATATCCTTTTAAGAATTTACAAATTATTTTTAAAAAAATTTAGAGGGTAAAACAAAAAAAAATATATATATAAATAGATAAACAATGTTAAACAGAAATTAAAAAAAAAATATAAATATATTTAAACGAAGTATGTCTAAGTTGTTTACTTTGAACTTTGTAGGAAAACAGTCTTCATTTTTCTACTAAAAGTAGTGCGTGTATCAAAAAATAAGTCAGAGTCCTTGATGTTTTGATTCTGATTAAGTGATTCGCACATTCGTCTGATTGGATCCCTGACACCAGCATTTGTACGCGTCCTGCTAATGTGGAATAAGTCATTAAGCCTTGTTACTCTGGGTGGTACTTTGAAGTTTATCAATTTCAGTAAGTCGGGACAGTCAATAATGTTGTTACAGATTTTATACAGAGTCATGAGATCAAGGTATGTTCGCCGGTTAGATAGAGTGGAGACGTTATAACTCGAGAGCATATTTATGTACCCGCGTTTGGGTGCGCTCATTCTGTAATTGAGGCATCGCAGAAATTTCTTTTGAATACTTTCAATATTTTCTTTATAGATATCGTAAAGTGGATTCCATATGGAGGTGCAGTATTCAAGTTGAGAACGGACCAGAGTGTGGTTAAGAAGAAGATGTTCACCTATAAAACATTTTTTTTATTAAGAAAAACACCACTTTCTTAGAATTTTTATTATATTCACGTGGGAACACTCAACTAAACCAAAAATTAATGTCAACCTACCTTTTCAAGACACTTTTTTGCGTGTCAGTCTGCGGAAAAATCCAACGTTCGCAGTTCTTTCGGAGCCCAGTTAAAGATATTTTTATTAGTACCAACTCGAATCTAAACGTTTACAGTCTTTGTATAATGTGTAACAAAAACACCGTTCAATGAATGTTAGGTGGTTTTTCTTTAGTAGGGCTGATGTTAAGATTTTATTTATTTCAACAGAAAACATAAATAATAAGTGAATATCATAATTTTGATTTAATGCAGGCAATTTATACAAAACGTTGTCACGCTAGCGCTAGGTAGACGGATTGCTTCGTGTCATAATTCTGGCACACCTTACTCACTATTTCAACATGCAAGTTTGTAATTCACAAGCCTCAGTACAATTACCACCATTTGCTTCAAGCAATAAAATGCCATCCCATTTTTCAAAACCCGAAAAAAACATCCTTTACGATTGCTGTAAAGCCATTAACATGGTAACAACCTCCGTGGCAGAGCGATAAGCTATTCACTCTGGACCTATCAAAGGCTCCATATTTTATTGAAATAAAAGCATTTATTCGCTTTTCTTTCCGTATTTTTTATATGAATTCCGCACAAGAGTACCAAATGCTCAAAAAAATCTGTAGCCAGTAAGATAATCGCATCCCCAATTGGGATATGTTGTGAAACTGGAGATAGTATAGAGGCAAATGAGACGGGGAAGAGGAATGTGGGAAAGTACCTACGAGTACCTTGCTATTTTCTTATATGGTCGTCAAACACGACTTAAGAAATTTCAAGTAAATTTTTGTTTATGAATCATTTTCTATTGCCAGGGTGATACTGAACGAACGAAGTCGAACGGACGCGCAACAATAAAGTATATTTATATATATATGTATATATATATATACATATATTTAATGAGAAATAACCCAAATTAATCAAATCAATTTTACTGACGTATGCCATTATTCGAACCTAATCTCCAGATTCGCGGCTAAAGATTCTGAACTGTAACCATGTAGGCTGTCAAATAATCTCCAAGAAATACTCTAATAAGGGGCCATTATCTATAATCGAAATATTGTTATCACCAGATTGCTACCATGTTTCTTTTTGACTTTCCTCTTTGTCAATAATTTTTTGTTGATACTCCTTTCAGCCTTATAACATTCCCCAAGTAGGGTTACCATAGTCCCACTTTCTTCAGCAATAGCTCATAAACATTATATTTGTAAATTCCAGCATACATTTATAAACCACCCGACCCAGGCGGGTAGCGTATAAAAAGCATCTGAAAAGAAGTATTCCATGTTAAAATGTTAATGTGGAGAGACGGATGCTGTGAGGACGAACTTATTTTATCATTATTATTACAATTAATAACATGATGTTTTTTTATTAACCCCTCACAGGGGGCCCTGAAGAAAATACATCCTATCTGGTCTATGTCATATTTTGGAATGCTGTGTAGAAGGAAGTTCTGGAAAGGTAAAAGGTATCAGGGTTGGGTAAGAAACTAGGCATCGATGTATTCAGGAGTGACGTACATATGAATATATCCTCCCACTGCTGCGCAATGCGATGGGTCGAGAGATCATTTTTAAAAGATCAAAGGGACTCCCCAACGAGCCTCTCCCGATCTGGCACGTCAAACAGCTGATCGGCAAGCGCATACTGAACACACCTCACGAACCCGGGCACCCCTGCTAAATCATCAAACATAGCGCACAACTTAAGGTGACCTGCGGCAGAGGTGTTAGTTATCCAATAAACGGTTCCCGGGGCGGCGGTACCCAGAACTGCCTCCCAAATTGAATATAATGGCCTTCGTGGTCGAGAGGTATAATACTCTCGACTAGCAATCTGGAGGTCACTGCTTTAAATCCGGTAAATTTTATTTGATTATTGATATAATTATATAACTGAAATTAAATGATTACTCTTTAGATTTAAAATAACTGATTTTTTATAATATTTGACAAATTAATATGGATGTTACTGAGACAAGCATCTATAATAGTTCTGACCTAGGATGAGAGAAACGGAGTTTGAGCAAGTGTTACTTCTTGTAAACAGTGAACTCTTTCTGTCACACTCTTAACATTTCTCATGTCGTATTAGCATACCTATTAGTAATCCCAAGATAAGGAATTCCAGTCAAATTTGTTTAAAAAATATGTGGAAGTTCACCTTCAATACTTAAATACTTATCTTATATATTTTATACTTCTCCACCTTCTTCTGCCCCATCTCCTTCCCCTTACCACTACCTTCAGCCGCACAACATACCCCAATTGAGGATGCCATAGTTTCCATAGTCTCCAAAAGGTTGAGAGTAGCAGGAACTCTTGCGCGGTATTCACACTAACAAAATGTTTTTCAAGTTATTTATAAAAGGCAGCTTAAAATGGAATAGAGGCAATATAAATTGTTTTTAATTTTCTTCTTTCAAAATAAACTTTTTACATGAATAAACGCGTTCTGGTTTTTTTAAACACGTTTGCACAAATTTGGCTGCGTCGCAATGCGTCCCGACGCGCATATACTTCCACCCTTATGCTTGAGAGAGATGGGTGGAAGGTTTGGTTAGAAGGAGGGGGAGGTGGTTATTGGTGGCTTCGTGGCCGCCTTTGAGGGGTGTGCATTAACATTACAAACGACGTCAAAGAAAACATCCTCCAACGCCCCCGACGTCCGCCCTAATATAACGCAGATCACGTATAAGACGGATACAACCATCATTTACATTTATATCAACAAATAAATAATACCCACTGGTCATCGATAAAGGGTTTGAGAACACGATGCGTTTAGAATTTGATACTTTAACGTAGGTATTTATTAAATTTCATGTTATTGTTTCTATTTTTCAGCTGTATTATATGTAATAATTTTTCAAAAGACACTTGCTAACTTTTTGAAAAAAAACTTGGGGGTGTGACATTGCATATATAATAAATGATAAATGCACTCTACAATACACCACTTTATTGAATTTAATGTAAATTATTTACAACTGACAGGTTTGCCACGGCTTCGTCAATCTAAGTGAAACCCGCCATTTAGATTTTTTTTGCTACTTAGGTACTTTTTCAGGTAGTCCATGAACAATATTATCTGATAGTATTATTACGCCAGCGTCTGGAAGATCTAGGCCCTCTGATTGGTCGAATTAAAATTGTCTGTTTCGGGTAAATTCAGCTAACTTGAAAATTAAGACACGATTTCATACTAAAATAGGATCTCCTCATAAAAATACGAGATTTCTTCAAAAGCATCGTTTCTGCTCATATAATTTTTGGATAATATCGAAGAAAATATGTTTTAGAAAGTTCATAATCCATTGGATTAATTACATTACAATGAAAATTATCCACAGTTACGTGATTATGTTTGACGTTTATAAAAAATTACGCGTTCCTTATTCAATATGGCGGATACGCACGGCTATAGATGGACGACAGAGCGCACCTCTGGCGGTTTAAAAACGAACCAAATGAATGGCGCAAATATTTAAATATGCAGCTCACAATATTTGACTACTTACGACAAGCATTTAATAAGAAGATTTCTTCTGGAAGCTTATCACTTTGTAATGGCATTTTTCATTATTATTTATATTTTTTTTGCTTATTAATTATATCTGATTTTATATTGACATGTTTTCTAATTTGTAAAATTTCAAAATTATTTATTTGCGATGCTTTATATCCTGAGTGAAGTAATTTAAGACCTGAATTTTTATCGAAAGTGTGATCATTATTCAAAAGATGATTTGCAAACTCAAATTCACTATTTCTATTTAGAGCCCTGCGATATTCTTTAGTTCTGACTTCAAAGTTTCTATTAGTTCTACCTTTGTAAAAGAAATTACAATCATCCCAATTGAGTTTCTTAACTCCTGATTTTTTTGTTTGAATTTTGCTATCTTTATTATTAAGAATATATTTCTTCATTGTTATTAGTGTAAAACGCCAGTTGAATAGTACCAGAATTGTTTTTATATATAATTTTAGAAGTATCGTTATCCACAAGCAGAATTCTACGCCATTGTTTATTTCTATCTTTAGAAAGACCGTTTGAAGAGAATATGTTTAATTTTTTTTATTTAGTATTTCAACTATCAATTTATTAGAATAACCGTTATTAAATGCTATTTGTCTTATGAATATATTGTTTTATGGTTATATTCTATTTGTTTTTTTTCAGGTCTTAAAATACTTCACTATACAAAATTTTGAAATTTTAGAAATGAGGAAACATGTAATATAAAAGCAGATATAATTAACAAGAATTTTTTTATAAACTCTCTTTTAAATATTTTCCCACTTAACTGGTCTTTCCCGTCTAACGATATTGTAATTCCTAATTATTATAAACCCAGCCTACTCTTACCCCTCCCCCCTCCTTCCACTTCTTCTTTCACAATTGCAATCTATATTTAATTTTTGACTTCGGTGTATACACAATAAAATGTAAGCATAATGTTTATTTATTTATTGAACAATTTGCATAGCGCCGCTTTTGTGAGATATCACCGCAGGGGCGCTATATTGTAATAATCTACCTTGATATATAGATTTTTACTCTCCTGATGAAGGTGTATATATAATCTAACTTTAAACTTTATTAGATACAGTAACAGTTGTAGGTAAAGAATTACCAAATGATTACCGAAAATGGTTACCCTCCTTTTATTCATAAACACGGGTACGATTAATCAATATGTAATAATATATTATTTAAGTCAACTTTGTTATAACTATCTTTAATTGTGACAAACTAAACGATATTGATTAAACTTATAGACATTGACGGTTGTAACACATATTTAAGCACTGCAAGTCTCCTATGAGCTAATTATATTAGGTACGATAACAGTTAATATCAGTTGTAGACATGTAGTCAATAATAGTGTTTCATTTGAAATAATCCATCACAAATACGTAAAATTTCATTTATTCAAACAACTGTCATTCTTATTATGCGTAAATTTACCATGTTATTATTAATTAACTCCTTCCTGTTCCGTGTTTTAACAATATATATACTTTAAAATTAAACAATATCTTTGTAAACATCACTTATATATATACTCACCCTCTCTCTGTGAATGTCCTTATATCTATCTATTAAATGTAACTGTTGTTAATATCACTTAAAATGGGCGAAGCCCAACTAAGAGCCGACCGCAGGGCCTAGCAGAAAAAAACCCGCGGAGCGGGTTTTTAACTGCTAGTAGTAAGTTATTCTGCAAACAGCAGCAAGCTTGCAAAAAACGTATGAGATTTATGAGTTAAGTCAATGCAAAAAAAAAATTCTTTCAGATTTATTTAGTTAAAAAGAGGAATTTAAAACAATCAGGCTCAAAATAAAGTAAAAAACATAGTGCTGGAATATCTTATTTTAAATGTGAATCCGCAGAAGAGTCTTAACAGCTCAAGTAATAGCATCCAAAATTGTGGTATAAATACGTTAAAACGTGCCTCAAATATACAATATATTATATTTTATAAGTAATTTGTGAAAAAAACAATAATTAATCAAACAAAATTTTAAAAAGTTGAACACGCCGGGATTTGAACCCGCGACTTTCAACCTTACCCTCGACCACGAAGACCGTCAAAATGTATTGGAAAAATATAAATGTTGCCTTTACCGACATCGTTTTATTTTTGACAATTTAACGCTTACACAATAGCTCCACCATCTTAATCAGTGCCTATTTAATAAACATATAATATAAACCTCAGTCGTTTTACGGCAAGTAAGTTTTTAATAATAAACTATCGAACCAATTTTGGGAACATAAATTCATGCTGTGTAGGCATCATGCACTCGAATTTTGTCAAGCACCACCTTCAAGAATGTATGAAGAGTTTTTAAGAAAAAAATATTCTCTTCTATTTCGTGTTTCAAAATATTTTTTCGTGTTAACTATTTCAAAAGTATTATCTCGGGACGGGTTGTTTCACAGAATTTGAACAATTAATCAAATTTCAAAGCTTAAACTCAAGTTCTGTGAAGGTTTTATTCAAGTTCTGTTTTCATTTAAGTTATGTAAAACAACTATGCAATAATGATATAGTAACAACACTTGAATAAAATCTTTACACAGCTTGAAAATTCACTTTGAAATTTGATGAATTGTCCAAACTCTATGACAACCCATTCTTGGTTGCAATGGTTAAAAATTTATTTGATTTAATCAAATTCATATCTGTTGATTTTATCATCTTCAAGTTTGTTGACTACGTGCATAGATTTCCTCACCTTCGTGTTTGTTGACCATAGGTTGTATTGGTGTAATTTTATAATTTTTATGATTTCCTCATTTTCGAAATGAGTAATGCTGATTTATTTTTTTGTTCAAATTATTATCTGTTTAAAATGGTACTACAAGCCGCTCTATGATATTTTCTTATAAATTCATAATAATATCAACTGCGTTTGTTTTAGTAATATATCATGACGAAATGCAAATATGTTAGGATTTTTATGAACACGTGTTCGGACATCGTGACAAAACAATGGTATTTTATTTAAAGTTTAGTCCTGTCAATTCATTTGTTAATGGCCTACAATCCAATTACAACAGGAATAAGAGTAATTTGAAAAAATCTTTATAAATTAGCAATTTTTTTATTAGAAAGTGTTTTCGTGTTTATCCCCAATGTATTTTTTAATTTCATTTGGCCTTCCATCGGCATTATATAACTTTATAGCTAGATTTGTGGTGTGTCTGTCCAAAAGACGAATTTAATTTCCAACTTTATTTAAATAACTATAATTTGGTTTAAAATTAAAAAGAAATTCTCTACTCTCAACCGGCTAATATACTTTATAAAATCTGGAACAGCCTTATCACTGTCCTAATTTACTTAAACTACCCCGAACAACTAGGCATAATGATTTTTTACGCAGGGATTCAATCAAAAGAATGTGCGAATTGTTTACTCAAAATCAATACCTGAAGTATCCCGTCTTCTTCTTTTTCGCAATTTGCAGTTCTTTTGGTAGAAAATTAAAAGGCCGTTTACCTATAAAAAAAAAAATTTGGATTAATAACTCGTTTATATTTCTTAAGTACATAGTTTTTTAATACTAATTCTCAATTTATTTGTTTAACCCTCTAAACTTTTTTTAATTAATTTTTAAACATTGTGCACCTCTTTCATTTTTCTATACTTAAATATTTTTTTTAAATATATTTTTCCCTTTACATGATAACGAAAAAAAAATTGTGTCATCTGGTCTTCAAGTCAATCCGTTAGAAATAGTTATGATCCGTGCGAATTCTCCAGTTAATGTTTTTTATTGCCTTGTTTACTCTCTTTGTCTGCGTTTTCTGAAATAAAAACTATTCCCACTGATTGTTTTAGTTTTGTGTCTAAAGTTACTTTTCTTACTACAGAAACAAAAAACTTAGGAACTTATTAAGAGAATATAAACAAAATTATCATTTTTTTATAGTAAATGAATATCGAGAAAATTCAATTGGTAATCGAAAAAACTTTGCTCAAACAAAAAAAAATTCACAAGCGTCAGTGAAAATATTAAGGCCAAATATGAAATCCTGACGCATATTTCTTCGTCTCTTTTTCAGTGGTTCGCGTATGCTGGACTATGTTTTTGCATTTTGGCTGAAAGAGGCATATTTTCGGGACATGAATCACAATAAAACGCCACGAGAATAACACGATAAATCACACTATCGCCATAGCCTGTGGGTCTGTCACCATAGGCACAGAATACACCAGGTGATCCTGACAGTAAAAAAAATATATAGATATTTTATTCATAGAGCTCTTTTGTTATAAATTACCATAATGGTTGTTGTAACCGCTTAACGGTATGACTCTTTTAAATGCGCTATTAGCATTAAGTAATAATCCTACACAATTGTTGACTTTGTAAGGGTAATTTAACAAACCTATTTTTTACATTAACTCCACAAAGAGGCCTGGAGGGAAACATTTTCCCTCAGGGACTCTTTGGTATTTAGGTATGCTGTATGCAGGGTCTTTTTGACACAAGAAAGAAGTGTAGGAGTGAAAGAAGGTCACCAATGCGCTGGAGTGACCAAGTATTACTAGGGTCCGGTTTGTCGGAGTCCGCAGCTCTCTGCGCATCACAGAACCTCGAGGAGTGGAGGAGCCTTGTCCACCATGGATGATTGACGCAAGAAGAAGAAAATATTTGTATATTAGGGATGCAATACAGGAACCAAAAAATATTCACAAGATCGATTTGTAGAAGCGACCCGTTCTCATCTAACAAAAATGTAAACCGTGTAATAATGTTGGTAGGCACGTTTGTACTCGAAAATCTAATCGACCATAGCAAGATTATTAGATTCTATAAGTGACAAAAACTGCGATTACCTATCAATTTATAACCATCTCTCGCGTTGATATGGTTAAACCGGCCTTAAGCCTAGTTAAAGGCCGTTTTAACAATACAAATGCTGTGGTATTAAGTCAAGTTTTTCACTGTTTACTCGCCACACGGCGCGGGGTTTATTAGTAAGGGGAGTAAATACTTGGGAAAGAATTCCACATGCCGGGTGCCTCATTAGAAGAGACCCGAATAGCATAAGCTGAGCATTTCAAAGTGCAGTTTCTGTTTGCATATTCATTTATTTAACCAACTTTATACTCTCATAACCAGTTTTATCTTCTTTCGATTTAATTATAAAATTCATTCCTTTATTTGATGAAGAAACGTTTTTTCTATGTGAAACCCAATCTCGCGTATTGTAAAGCTGGCAAATTATGTTATTCTATTCATAGCTTTTAGCGTTATCCTTTAAAACTACGTGATGTGAGAGAGGCGTGCGTTAAATATTTGTTTTACGAAGCGCACGGGTGAACAGAGAACAGCAAGCACTGAACACACGGGTGACTGGCATTTCGCGATGTATGGACTTAAATAAAACATTTTGTGACGCCTTCAATCGTGTAACCTTAATGCATCATCCCTTGTTTTATAAAGGCATCACTTTATATTACATGAAAAGAATACTCAAACACAAGAAAACAGTTGATACATTATGTACGAACCAAGGAATCTATTACCAAATCAATAGGCACAGCAAATAATAGTTTTTGGCGTGAGATTTACGATTGGATGGTGAATATTATTAGGATGGACTTTTAACTTGTGGTGGTTATTTTTAGCATAATATTCTCTCGGTGGTCTCAAAATTTGTGAATGAGTATTTAATTGTAAAATAATCATACGTAAAAGTTCCAATTTATAATAATTTATTTATTACCTTCTGAAAAACATCCAAGCCAAATCGATTAAAAAAGTACACATTACGATATTTAGTATTTGGCGAAAATAAATTATTAATATAACAGGTGGCCTTTGTGGTCGAAGGGTAAGGATCTTGACTAGCAATCCGGAGGTCGATGGTTCAAATCCCGGCGTGCGCAAGTAATTTTTTTTTATTAATTTATGTTATTTCATAATTTATTAATTTAAAATTCTTCTTCCCGATTTCCTTCCCCTCCCCACTAGCTTCAGTCTCATAACGTACCCCAATTTTGGATGCCATAACCTCACTAGCTCCAGACAATTTGGAGCAGTCAAAGAAGAAGAGAGCAGAACATAGAAACCTATAAAAAATGTTTTATTTACGTTTGGGTATCACAGCTGAATTTTGATTGTTAATTTTTTTTAAATGTTAAATATTCTCGGGTTATAAAAAAAATTAAATTATTTTAAAAACTTCTAAATACCACCATCATTAAAAGCTGATGATTTTCCACCACTGATAGAGGAAAGCTTAAAAAGCATTGATTAAATCACGGAATTACCAAAACTTTTTCGTGTACTTTATCGCTAATATGAAGGTCCGTTAGTGCGTGTGATTTTTGGTGAGTACGTTTTATTTAGTACAATAAATATGACCACGTTGTTTTATTTACTATAATTTATGGCCATATTGCATTAGCCACAAGCAAGTAAAAGCTGCTTTTGAATGTGCGAATGATTTATGACAACCATATTATAAAGCAGTATTTTTTTGATTGAATAAATCACAATGAGAATAATAAAGTGCACTATATTGTGAGAAACACAATGAAAAATATTTATAATCAATTTTATTAGGGAAAACTCATTGAAGTTTATAAACCTCATTGTAATATTTAATTATTGACGAAGATAATATCATCAACTCCTATTGACAATATGAGACAGACAGATACAGAAAATAAAACGGTTGCGTCTGGTACACGAACCCTTAACGAGTATGTAATATTTGCTCGTCAAAAAATAGCAATACTGACATGCATTTTCATTGGTCGATGTTTTTGTGAGAGGGGGTTGCATTCTCGTCAATTAGGCTCTCGGGGGCCTTTCGACGAGTCTCACTGTTTTTAAGCGTTAGAGGGGTCAGTCAGAGCAAACGAACCCCCCCGTGTCTTTGAATATTGAATTCAAATCATCATAATTTAACTGAATGTGTATTTAAAAAAAAAGTCAATGTTAAATTGTTAAGATATCAATACAGTGGTTTTCTTCGTCACTTTTCCTGGCTGCCGTGGAATAATGTGATGGGCAACTTAAATTTAATTCTTGTTACAAATTTTGGTTTATTCAAAGATCTGCTTTAGATGTAGTAGATTTAAAATCAGTAAATTAACTTCCATATTTGTCCACATAGAGATTTTCCTAAAAGCGTGTATGACATTTGTTTAACAAAAATAATCGTTACTTATAAACATTATTAAACTCATTTCCCAACCCCTGAGAGGCAGTGATTTTCTAAGTCGCCAATCGACTGAAAACACGAACTGAAAACACGACAAATACTTCCCCGGTTGAGCTAGTAATGGGAGAAGTGCAAGTATATAATCAACAGTTCATAATAACTCTACGGTCTCATACCGTTTCTTTATATTTTGTAACACTATTTAAAGCCATCCAGCCTCTTTTCTTCACTTCTCCTCTCTCCTTGCAACGTTTTACGGCCGGGGTGCAAAGGCTCTACCCACTGGAGATTTTTATACGCTTGGTTTTGAATTCACCCGCACTCATAAAAAAAAAAATTATAGGTTTTCTAAAAAAAATATTTAAATTCACAAACGCTTGAAATTCGTCTGAATGTTAACAAAAATGGCAATAGGAATTTTTGTGTAGAAATATTAGTTAATATAACTAAAAACAAAATAATATAATTTTTAAAACGTAATTTAAAAGACTAAAATTTATCCTAAAAATTACTAATATTAAAAATTGTATCTATTTATATGTTATCAATCATTCTAACTGAATTAGTATTAAAATTAAATAAATTACGATATAACACGTTTCATATAACGATAATTTAGGTACGGCACCGAAATAAAACATGTTTTGACAGGTGCAAATTAAACTGCACTTTAACATCTGATTTTTCATTTTAGGGCTTTGAAATAACTTTAAATAAACAGAGAATTGAATAAAAAAATACGCTGATATACAATACATAATAGAATTTGTGTAAAATAAACATTTACGCAAATTTTTATTACAACGACACTGTATACAGAAAAACACTCGAAAATGGTGAAACTATTTTATGTATAAATTTGTTAGCTCAGTCAATATCGGAATTACGAAGACGCGGGAATTTTTTGAAATAATTTCTAATTTAAAAAAAAGCAGTTTGGCCAGCGTAAGCAAGAGGTTTTTGCAAATTGGGCAAAATATGGCCTTATAAGCTCCAGTGGCTACAGGATATCAATTCTTCTTCAGATTATCTCTTCTCTTCTTTTCCTCCCACCAGATGTTGAACTGCACTCGCGTAAGGTTGCTTGAAATGGCTTAAGCCGCGTTTATGGAGGCCTATGGAGTTCAACGTTTTCATATTCCAACATTCTTTGGCGAAATAGGTTAACTTATATTGTAATTTTCTTATAGATATATATATATATATATAAAATAACAACAGATTATTCCTCTCATACCTAATTCCATTCTAAAGATAACACCACCTAGGATTAAATTCATAATACAATTACCCATCATATAAATGCAAATTCCCTACAATATGAAACAGAACAGAAAGTTAGCGCTCAAACCCATATTGAAATTTGTAAATGTTATCGGCCAATAGCGAGCCTTAACAGCATCGCGTCATAAGATATAGATATGAACTTAACAACCCAACCTGATGTAAACTTACTGTACAAACTTCTGAATACTTACGCCAAACCGACGATGATCGTTAATTTTGTGGCAAAAGTGTTGTCGTAATTTTTTTCGTGATGTAGTTGTTTTACTAGAAAGTAATGTAAGTTTTTTTCATCAATTATTACTTTAATTGATACGCCGCCTCTTTATCTATAAACTTTATAAATGTATATTTTAATATTCAAGTAGCTGATTAAATTGTCAATGATAAAGTCTATAAGAGCCATTAACTAAAATATCGCTAACTGCCTCAAATTCGTGTTTGAAAGATGATCTTTACGAAACTCATGGGACAAAATTGGTAGAACAAAAGGAATTTGTTTATTTCGGCGACAATTTTAAGGTTCACACGTCCTGTCTAAATAATACTTATACCGATGATTTGTCAGCCTTTGAGGTGCATCTAGTATGATTTTGCGTTATAATTTGGGTCATTCTAAGAAAAGCCAATAATATTTTTTATGAATGTGTTAAGTTGAGGTAATTCTTGAGTTTCTGGCTCTATATAACATAGTATTTTTCAGTCAAGCAGTATTAGAAATTATGGTAGAGGATACCTGACATCCTGAGATTTAATCAAGGAGTGTTTTAATTAAACTAAAATAACATTTTGCAAGTTTTTCCAATGTTTTTAACACACTTCTTAAACAGTGTTAGGAGGAGCTAAATATGAAACCCAGTGCACGGCGTCTCTGCAACACTATCTGGGAAAGTTTAATTAATAACGCCAACACAAAGCACGAGGCGAGCTTAAAACACGGAGAAGAGAGAATGTACAACGGCATGAATTCTTTGTTGCGCGAACTTCCTGCCGTGGTGATGCATTTGCGGAGAAAGCCAAAGGAATTCCCCTCTATTTGCTTTGTGACCTTTTGTCCTGGACATATCGTGTTTTCACTTTGTGTAGCCAAAGCCGAATTACCTTGGTCATAAAGAAAATGCACTTAATTTCCCAACACCTAGCGGCGCATTATTTCCACTGCAGGGTTTTGTTGTATTCATTTGATAAATTGTGTTGTTCAATGCAAGTTGGAAGATTACAGACATGTGTATTTATTTTACCGAGTTGTGTACTCTGGTGATATAATATTTTGTGTATTTTTTAATGAAACAAACTAACTACCATGGTACCGTGGCCGCTAGTTCAAATCCAAGTAAAGTTTATTTATTTAATTTGGATAGTGTCGCAATCAATTTATTAAAAAACATAAATATTATATTGACTGCACATTTCAGTGAGTTAGGTCCTCTCAGAATCACCCTGGTGGCAGACCACAGATCAGAATCATAACATCGATTGCTTGAATGGCTTTAATTGTGTTTGGTGATCAGATCGTAACATCAAAGTACTTCCCAACCTTCATTCCCCCCTCTCATTTCCCTCTCCACTACCATCAACATTAAAAAATACCCAAATTGAGGATGTCACGGTCCCGCTGACTATAAACAGTTGGCAGCAGTTGGGAATCGTTGGGATATTGGAACTCTTGTGCGGTGCTTACTTGAAAAAGGTTATTGCTGTTTAACATTTTAATTTTACTAACTTTATGATGATTGAAAAAAACTTTCATTTTAACTAAATAATAAGCGATGTATGAATGTGAATGAGAAGTTTTTGCCAAAACCGAGTTGTTTGGCGGTCCGTCCTCTCTGGCTACCCCTGAGGATAAATGGCGTAATGGTTAGAAAACAAAAATCTTCACCAATGCCAATGGCATACAGTATTTACAAGTAATGCAATTTCTCCTAAAGGGATTCAGATAATATACCATCGGTCAATGCACAAACCCATTTCACGTCACTCTCTGACCATTAATGTGCTGCGTTGTCTAGACGGATTCCAACTTACGGTTACTCAGATCTGTTTTAGAAATAAACAAAGCACAGACACTTTGTCTTTCTAAGTTAAAAGGTCAAAACAACTGCCACAAAAACAACGCAAAAGAACAGAACGTAATAAATTATGTTTTGAAAAAAAAAACGTAGACTTAAGAATAAGAAATTTTATAATTGGATAATTATTTCGTCGTCTTAATCTTGCCGAAAGTTTTGAAACAAGCAGGCTAAGAAATTATTTTGAACTAATTGAAATTTTATTATAATATTTTGAAAGAAAAATGGCTATAAAACGCAGATATTGAAGGTATACTCGTTCATAAAACATTTTTTTGTAACTTACATAATAATATGACTGTGGGAGTTACTTAAGATTTAATAACTTTAGTTTCGGTAACTTGTATAAAAAAAGTCTAATCTCATCTTATTCCCCTTGTCCTATATATGTAATATATTGAGATCGGAACCTGTCGCCTCGAAAAGGCACCTCGATAAAAGGCGATATTAGGCCCATCTCGGATCGTCAAGCTTCTTATAAGGTCTGATTAGGTAACTCCTGCCACTCCCCTTATTCATATTTGTGCAGCATCAACCCTGGAAAAAAATTATATGTATTCATAAACAAAGAAATTTGCAGAAGTCCTTGAATATTGACAACTTCCATAAAACTTTGAATGCTACCGTGGTTCCAAGAAAACTTCATAGAAGTACAGGATTTTCCAATAAGGGGTGTTATTTTGAATAGCCCACTATTTCGGTAGATGTTACTTTTGAATCTGTCATTTTTTAACATTTGACAAGTAGAAACTACGCCATTAATAAAAATGGAACGATACACGCTTCAACGATGCATTGGAATTATTAAAATTCACTTGAGTGAATCGAATGCAAATCATCTTGAGTGATGAGGCCCATTTCCACTTCGGTGGCTTCGTCAACAAGCAAAATTGTCGCATCTGGGGCTCGGAAAACACAATAATTATTGTTAAAAAGTCTCTCTATCCTCAACGTGTGACTGTTTTGTGCGGTTTATGGTCCGGCGGAGTCATTGGACCTTACTTTTTCGAAAATGAAGCTGGAGAAACAATTACGGTGAATGGATTGCGCTATCGAGAGATGATTAAAGATTTTTTATGGCCGGAATTGGATGGTATTGATTTGGATGACGTTTACTTTCAACAAGACGGCGCTACGTGCCACACAAGCAACAATAACATTTTACGATTAAATATCAAAATAACACCTCTTATTGGAAAACCCTGTATTATAATTACCTGGTAGAATAATAATTTACTAGATCCTATTTCAATGACGAACACAAAATTATCAGGTTATCAGCAAGAGGTTTTTAAATGCTGCGAATCCATGGAACAATGAACGAAGTAATTCTTGTATTAATTTATTAATAGCGTGTTCTCACCGAAACATAATAAAGCAAAAATCATTTTACTAACTTGAGTTTTGCAAACATTAATATTATAAACAATAATAAATTTTATGAATAAAAATAACTTTGTATACATCACTATTTTGACAAAACTATCGAAATTTGACGAAATTAATGGTTTCTTCATCAGGATAAACGTATTATGAAAATCAACAATAAAGGAATAGACAAATAAGTACCTATGGAAAAAAATATTACAATGTTGATATGACAATTAATCACGATAAAACCTTATATCGGTTACTGAAATTTTAAGAATATTTTTACCAGCAACATCGTTTTAATTCAATCAAGACATGTTTTATATCGATTTAGAATTGTTGTCCGAAGCGATTGTTTTCAAAAAATGAATTGATTTCCGAAGTTTACTTTTCTCCGGCTTTTATCAAAAAGCTCACATACTCAAGAGCGTAAGTCTTGGATATTGGTAAACTTTCATTGCGAAACTTTGAGTTGAGAGGGAGTTTTATAGATACTTTAGTGACTTTGTTATAACGTGTTATAAACTGGAAAAAACAACACTTTCCAATAGCTTGTAGCTTTTGTATTTAGTGAGCAAGGATGTTATGGACTTAATGTCTGTCAGTTATAATGATGTCTTCTTTAAGTAGGGTGTTAATAGATGTTCGTTCAACAAATTGTTTCAAATCACGTGTTTATTGTGTTAATGTAAATGAAGAAGACATTATATGATCTGATTTCATTAAATGCAATTTTAATTATTAATTTAATAAACATTACACAAGTTAACCCTTAAATGCATATTGTTGTAAAACTGCAACATACCGTTCAAATCACCTTTAACTCTTTGGTGTATACTTAATGCATGCCGTTTTAGAATTATCAAGTTCACGGTAATATATTTTATCGAATGGCATCACCTTTTTTTCTTTTGCGAATGTCAAATGTAACTTTTTCTTTAACAAAGTGAAGATTCTCGAAAATTGGTTGGAGGTTAGAATTAAAATTTTCTTTTGCTGTTATTATTTCATTTCCTTAGGTAAGTAGATACAATAATAATATACTTATATGTAATAACTCGTATTTTTTCCGGTACACCGGTTTTGAGAAATTGTTTTAGGTTTTTTTTTTTTTTTATAAGTAAATTGCTCATATTAATTTCTATTAAATACATGGTGTTGTAAATCTTGTTCAATTATTTTTTTTAATCAAATATCATTAAAAAATTACTTTTTTTTTCTTTATTTTTACTTGCATATGCATGTACATATCTACCAAATATAGTTTTTTCCAGAAAAATAAATAAATCATGCATTTAAAGGTTAAATATCTTACTGGAATACAATATTCTGTAAAGGATGCGGGTAACGTCGCCCCTGCAACCATTTATTGGATAACCAATCCCCCTAACATACCTAAGTCACCCCAAGTGGTTTGCTATGTACGCTGATTTAGAAGGGGTACCCGGGTTCATCGGGTGAGATGTGTTCAAGATACGCCTGTACACCAGATATGTGGGTGCCAGATCGGGAGAGGCTGGTTTAGGGAGATCCTTTGACCTTTCCGACCGGTATCTCGACCCATCGCCTTGCGCCGCAGTGGTATGGACATATTCATATTTCCGTCACTCCCGGACACACCAATCCCTAGATTCCTACTCAACCCTCATACCTTTTACCTTCCTCAAAATTCTTCTTCTTCCTTTCCTTAAAAAAGACCTTCCATACAGCATCCTGTGTGGGGTTAATATAAAAAATATAAAAACAATAAACTTCATGACTTCAAATTCACTGCACAGCTTATCCTCAGAGTGGATTGTGATACTTTCTGTATTGCACTATTAATGTCAATAACTATCATTCGTGTAAAAGGCACTTGTGCCGTTAATTCTACGTAAATAAACAGATAAATTATTTTTAGTATCAAAATAATATATTTAAAATAACGTTTTTCCGTGTATTAAACACAAGTAATTAACAATTACAATTGATTATTTAATTCATAGTGGCCGTTTCAAATTATTATGACTACATAACGATAATATATTAATGCTAGTTTATTACTATTTCAATGACTCTTTCGGAATGACTCTTCTTGTGTTCATCAGGAAACTTTAATCAACAACTTTATGTAAACTCTGTGAAACATTATTTGAATGAAAGTCTTCCGACAAAACGGCGTGCAAACACCCTTTAGAAAATGATATTTGTAGGAAAATTTCACTATTCCTATTTGCCGAGCGTCAACACATTACATGCCTCTCCTGAAAAGCCTTGGAAGTGTTCATATAATTTCTGTTCAAATAATTGTCACCAGTAGGAAGAGAGATTTCCACCCCGCGGCGGAGGCACAAAGCAAATGGGAAAACAAAGACTTTTGTGCCTCTGTCTAAGTACTTTTTACTGTGTATATTATGAAGGTATATTCTGGCATGGATAAGTACACACTAATCTGCTTGTATAAATCCCTCCTGTATCTGCGCCTGTTTCGTACATGGAAGCCGCCTTACACAAATCCGTGGCATCTCGAATTCCAGCGAGAGCGTCTATATCTTTTTATTTATATCTGAAAACGATGTCTCTTCGCGAGAGTAACAAGTAACTACATAATTTCTTTGAATTCTTTTTCCAGGAAATCGTATCCAGCGCTTGAAATAAGATTTCCATAAAATGAATTCATAATCCACTTTTAAAATACATTAAACATTTTTATTTTTAAATGTACCTGTGTAAGTGTGAGATTAACCAACGTTTCTAAAATCCTTACATTTATTCCCTCATTTCAAAATTTGTAAATATAAAACAATTACTCTTAACGTGTTTCATCGCGAAGACTTAAAGAAAATAAAATAAAAATCTGAAAAACAATCAGACTTTTTTAGTCATTTGTAGGTACACATTCAAAGGGTTTCATTTTAATAATAATCCTGAAATTTGCGTTGGCACGAAATCTCTGAAATGGCGATGAAATAAGGAATATTCTCTTTATTTTTTCTCATCATGTTAATTCCCTCAATACGTTGTAAATCACGGATAGTAATAATAATGCTGGAATGATTGTCCCACTTCTAATATTAGCAGAGATTAGCGATACGTGCCAGGATTACAGGGAACAATGAATTCGTGTAAATCAGAACGCGCACGTGCGGCTTAAGAGAGCATTGTTTCATACTTTGTTTTACACTAGTACTCGCGTATCCGTCACCCCCTGCTTCTCGTGTGCCCCTGGTCCCTGGTTCCACCGCACACATAAACTAATCCTGTTACTTGCATTTCGCTGCTTGCAACTTTTCTCAGGATGTGTGCCAACAAGGGGTGAACAGGATTTTCACAAAATTATACTGTTTCTTCTGTTTTTCTTTCAAAGCAAATTATTATTTTTTTAATAATACTGGCTTTACTACCTAGCTCAATGGGTCATGTAAAGAATCAGAATAACAAAGGATTATACAGGTTTGGGGACCATATTCTTTACATTCTCCATAGTGAAAACTGCATGATGGCTAGATAGTTGGTCTGTCAAATCGTGATATTATTTGAAAATTATGAAACAAACAATAGCATCATCATCACCACTGTATTTCACGTATAAATATTAATTTTAAAACTAAATATATATGTGACGTACTTACCTATTCAACCCTACCATTTTTATATTTAATAACTTCAAAGTGTACCAATTGATATTTTTTGCAGCTTCAGGCAAACAAACATCTGGATCTAAGAAAATGTGCTTGCATTTCACAGTAACCTCACAAGTGATTGCGCGTTTGTATACGCCGCATTCGAGATTGGTCATTCTTAACGCAAGTTGTCTAGATTTTTCTTGCAACATGCAGCAGTTGTTCACAATGCAATCGGAAATATAGTTTGTCCGTAGTTTGTACTAAATAATGGGATAAGATACCAATATGTGGCAACATTTATAGTGAATTTTCACACAAATAATTATGTTATATATGCAAAGTGACTTTTTAACAACTTATTTCTATTACATTAAATATACTTTACAATACATATTTAACTTAATCTTTATAGTATTTAATATTTCAAATTAGTAAAATTTTGTAACTAGTATTTTGTAACATTGTATTATATGCTTAGTCGAATATTGTATTATTATGTCTTTGAACGAACATGTGCCTGTGAGTCAGCATATATTGGGGTTTTCAGAGATTTAACATTTATTTAATTTTATATAATTATTTATCTTGAATGTGAAACATCTACAGATTTTTCAGTCCGAACTACTTCCTGCTAACTGGAGCACGTAGGACTTTGTCATCCCCAATTGTGGTTTGTGAGCGTTGGAATGGGGATGAGATGGGGAAAAACGAGGTGAGGAAGTGCCTGATCATTCAAAACTGGTCACCAAACATGGCTTAAGCAATTTCAAGCAAAGTTTCAATTCTGAATACGAGTATTTCACCAGGGCAATACTGAAAGTATCAACCACCGAGATGAAAGAATAAAGTTCAATCAAAAAAAATTTCGAGGGGTTGTGTACAATTTATTATGAACAAAATTGATCAATAAAAAACAGTTTTATTAAGGATAATTATAATCGGAACATGTTTCGTGATTCATGTTGAAATATTTAAGCTTAAGGCGTATAATATTAACGTGCTTTGAACGCTTTTGTTAAATTTAGTTGATCCATAATATTGGATATAAAGTCACATAGTCGTATCCATTTTATAGCCCGTTAATAAAATTATAATGTTACGTCTCGTAAAATTCATACTTATGTAAGCTTTATTAAATATCCAACTTGGGAATTTTTAACAGTTATTATGTGATAAAAGAATAATCACTTTTAAACTTAAGTAAAGAGTACCTAGTATAGCAATCTTGTTAACCCAAGAACATTAGCCTTCGTCGAATCGACTACGCCGAAACGAAATTAGTTACGAATATTTTGACAGATGTTTTTAAAACTTTCTCATTCGGCATCTAATAGGTACTAAATTTTAGCGCACCTTTTGTTACGCATTTATTTTAATGGAGAGCAAAAAAAGAAATGCACAAAGTATTTTTTAATCGAGATGATTTTTTATCCTTCGACCTTATATATATATTGTTTCCTGTGACTTTTTCATATCTTTTGGTATCGGCAATTATTTTGTTCACAAGGTGGGTTCTGATTTCTCACTTTTATAATTTGACAATGTTATAAACCATTGGTACTTATCTATTTAGCAATATGTTTAAACGAACATATTACATTTATGTATGGATTTGATAATTAAATACCAAATTTATAAATTAACCGTATGATGCGATCCTAAACAATGTAAGCAATTACAAGACTGTGGATGTATTAGTAGTTATTTTTAAAAACCGTGGTCGAAATCAGGATAAATATTTTTTTTGATCCTGGGCTAAAACTCTGGTCTATGATGTTTTTGTCAGAACGCAGCAAGGCGCCTTTATTTCCAGAGTTTAACGTATTTAAATTCCACGATCTTTTCTGTAACCGTCTTACGTGGTTAGGAAAATTGAAGCAGGAAAGTGTGAACTTATATTTCCATCGTTTGAAGTTCTCTTCAGCTGCAGTTGAACAATGAAACTTAAACACCTGATACAACTTAACTGTTTTCTGATCGAGGAAGTTTTCCATTGTTTAAAAAACTACTTCTGTAAATTTATTTAGTATTTTTTAGTTTTCCTTATTATAACTGGAAAGTTTTTGGACTAACTCTCAGATTTCTAGCAAACCTGCTGGTTTACTCGAGGAATATATGAATATGCAAATTTGTAACTTCAATTATTTATTAAATGTGTAAATAATGTAGTTTTGCCACCTGTCATGTCGCGTTAGTCAGAAATAGTCTTGGTATCTTTGAAATTGCCCCAAAAACACCAACATTTGTAATTAAAAATTTTTTTTTCAACGGGTTAGTCCAGCTGTATTTTTACAAAATACACGTGATAAGAAGTGATGAGTATCAAATAAAATTATAGATGATAAAGACAACAAATAACGCCGACAATGTAAAATATTCAACCAGCAGACAGTGATAGACAATTATTCCAAAAGTGGTTAAAAGGACTTATTTGCTTATATCACATTTTTACAATGACACAACTTTGATAGCATCCTTATTATATATGTATGCTATATGTTTATGATACTACCATATCAAATTACACCATAAATCCTTATCTCGTTTCCTTAAAGTGAGACCAATGCAATTAATTTTTTTTTTAAATAATTTCCTTGTTCAACTCTGCTATCGCAAGCATCCTGTGAGGAGATAAGGATGATCACCACCACAGCTCCCTTGAGGTGATTTTTCACGAAAACGGCGCTTTACAAATTGGTCAAATATTTATTAAAATGAATACCCCTATTATACACCCGTGGAAACTACGATTATTCCGCAAAAAACAGAGAATTGACTGGCACAAGCTGTCATTCCTCATCAGACAGTACTCGGGAGAAGTAATACGTTGTTCATTGACTATATTCCTACTGGTCGTACAGAGCTCCTGCTGCCATTACAAGATAGACTCTACCTGAACAACTCAGGGGTCAAAGTGTCCATATGTGCCGGTGTTCTTTTGAATTTACAGGATTATTTTCTTTTCACTATTTCGATACAGAAAAGTCAATAAGTAATAATCACCTTAAGCTTAAAGCCGTATTGGCAATGGACACAAAAGTTCAACCCCTTCGATAACAAAGTAAGATTAATTAGATGCTTACATGATCAAATTATGCAAAGGCTCCATAACAACACGGGTGAGGGCGGTAGTCTCGGGAGTACTGGAGCACTATAAGAAAAAAATTCCGGAATCTTAAAGTGATAGAATTCTTAAATATTGTAGAACCACCCTAGGATTAAGGTTGCTTCTCCAAATTGAACTACCCTTACCAACACTATAAAATGTGTCAATATGGTAGATTTTCAGAATAAATGTCGATATCCAAAGATGTCGTCTGTAGCTATAACTTTAGTATTATCTCCAAAAAAGCAAAGCTAGAAATCCACAATTGGGTGCTGTTAAGCACCTTTATTTTTTGCCAGTGAGGCATAGAACTATGTAGAAATGAGATCCCATATATGTATTATAAAACCATATATGGGATCTGCATCATCTTAATATTTATTAAATAAAATAAAAATAATATATCACTGTGGAAGAAATGTGGAGTTTCAAAAACAATGCAAGGCGTAATGAGTAAAATTAATAAAGCTACGCTTATGCATTTTAGCATTTAGAGCAAATGAACCAGGAAATGAATGTAAGGAGAATATATAACGAAAATGCGAATGATGGGAAAGTCGGGGAAGCCTGAGGACGACATGTCACGATCAAGTAAACCTACAATTTTTTTTTGTTTTTTAAAGAATGTATCAAAAATATGAATATATATTATTTTCGTAGAAAGCAATCACTTTGTGGTTTAACATTTTAATGAAATAAAAACAATATTTTGTGTTTAAAACCACGAATTTTTATTAATTTTAAGACCGACCGGTTTCGCTACACTCGAGCATCGCCAGTATCCCTTAATCACCTTACAATTATTAATGCCTATTCTCTATTATTATAATATTTATATACACTAATTGTTTTCTTTTAATATATTGTTGTTTCATTTTGGTTTTACTTTCTATCTCCCTCTGTATGTATATATAATGACACATTTTGTATTATTGATTAGTTTAATTTTGTACCCTGACGATGCTCGAGTGTAGCGAAACCGGTCGGTCTTAAAATTAATAAAAATTCGTGGTTTTAAACAAAAAATATTGTTTTTATTTCATTGAATATATATTGTTTATTTATTTATTGTTTGTTTGTAAATATTACATAATACAATTAATGAACTTAAAATGTCCAACTAGGCGATTGCCCGTCATACATTTGTATTGTAAATAGATACACAGTCTGTAATATAAAAAAAAGTTAAGTTGAGCCAGTCTTTACGAGGAAACGGCGTGATGGTTCTCATTCCTCAAAGGCACCCATAATGGTAAGTCTAAACAGTTAAAGCATCTTTCTAGCTACAAAAAAAATTCAAATATCTTCTCGGCATCAAAGTTTTTCTTTCAAAGCCCAGATTTAATAGATATCAAATGTTTACAATGTGCCCGTGTTGAAGATTCAAAATAATTTAAGTTTAAATTCATTAAATTAAAATATAATTCAAATGATTGTAATGGTAATTGGTCTCACTTGAAAACAATGTTCCGTGTACGAATGTCACAACACAAAACAATAAGAGTAACTGTGAATTAATCAGGCAACCCTCCGTCGACGTGCCATCCTTCAATGTATCACCTGAATACACCTGACCTCACCTTAATCTGGGCCTCACACAATATGAACTACCGCCTATTCTCTATTCCCTACCCACCTTTACCTTGCTTACTCCTGCTTGCAGTGTAGAGTGTGCTGTGTAGCGTGTTGTCCCGAAACGGTTACGGTTGGGTTGGTACCGAAAGGTACCTACACATGAGGAAATGAGTCAAAGCCATGGAGGACTTTGACTTTGTGCATTTGAAGAGGGTGAGATTTTACAGCACTCAATTGGGAATCGGGAATTATTGCAATTAATCTGTCAAGAACCAGTAGTGCTATTTTACTTGGCAATGGTTGAAAATGTACTGGTATATTGTTAATTGTCTTCTTAAAATGGAATATACTTGAAGGTCGGGAGTTTTCAATGAATATGAGTTACTTTATTCTCGTGAGAATTACAATGAATATCTAGCAGGACATACGTCCGTTCTATAGGAGAATCTAAGTTATTATGGCAAGGGAAGGAACTCAAACTGAGCTGTGAGTCTAGGGATCGGCTGGCATCGTCTGCAATCGTAATCATTCGGGTACAGTCGACATATTTTCATGTGGCGTAACTACCGCCACCTATAAAAATATTTAAAACTACATAAATCGAATAAAAATAACTTCCATACATTCTATTCACATCTGTTGGGCGATATTGAAACGACAGTTTTCATAAACCTATAAAGACACATATAGAGTTTTTATATACCTTTATGGGTTATATATATATTTTTTTCATATACCTTGTTTTTGTGCAATGGCAAGGTGAGCCTGGCGGAAGTGGAGACAGCGGAAGCAGGGAGATGGCAAGAGAGGCAGGATGGCGATGGATGTGGATTTCCTTTTCGGGCTGGCATTTGTTTTGCGGTACGGATACCGGATTTTGCCTTGAATATTGACGCAGTTAAAAAGGAGTGTGTTAGTTCTACCAAGTAAGGATAGTTATAGGAGTTTTCAAATGAGTTCGTCGTTCCTCCCATTTACGGCGTGATCCTCTGCGTTCATTGTCTACCAAAATGATGAAAATGACTGACATAGGGCGGTCGTCTCCTTTGTTTATTAACCGATTGGAGTTAAAAACAGGCCCAGGAAATTATGCTAAGAGCCACGTTATCTTCATAATACTCAAGTAGAAAGATTGGAAACAGATTTCCGCTTGATTCTTAGACACGAGGGATGAACCTTGTTACCTTTATTCTAGAAGAAATCCTGTAAAAACTCGCCCGGAAGAGAATGCTACCTTCAATTCAAAAGAAAACGCTTGGAAAATAATGCTACCTTCAACCAAAAGAACACGTGTTTGCGAATTCCTTAATTTTTCTCTCTTCCTGGTTTTATATGGCCAATATACTAATAGTTGTCAGAAGCATTTTTTCTTATTTTTATACTTCAAGGGGATGAAATCCTCCCCCCTCTTACTGAAAACAGTATCAACTTGATCCACGAATCCTGAGTTTAATTTGCTTTATGTTCTCATTACATTTGTAGCGTCGATATTAATCCATTGAATAATTAATAATAAACCGTTCGACCTACTTAGGTACGTACTTGCTACTTAGGTACGTATTTGCAGCCGAAATCAAAACAAAGCAACCTACCTGTTTCAAGACCTACTTGCATACTCGCGACAATACTAACGCGCACTCAGTCCGGGATACTACGAGAACTCGCCAGAAGGTTCGAGTCTACGGCCTATGCATAATCGCCGCAATGTCAAAGGTTCCCGAAACACACAGTCTGTGCGAGTGCCTAGAATTTAGTTGCCATCCATCTACCTACTGCCGCCGTCGGCCGAGTAGTATAAATAAGCCCGACGCAGCGAGCCAGTCAGTCAGTCATAATTTTGCCGCCAGTCTACAAGGTTCAACGAGTGATCACCCGCGTTCTTCTTACTAGCGCGAGGGACACGTACCCGGCTTCGCCCCTATCATCATGGACTCTATCGGGACATCATCATAGCGCCTCGGCCGTGTCCATGGCCAGCGCTTAAACGGATTACAAGCGCCCTGGTTCCAGCGTCTCTGACCAGCGCTTCTTCCACGCAACCATGACCACCACGAGGACACGCAGCATCCTCACTGGTCACGCCATTCCCGTTCAACTGCCCACAAGGTCCGTCGCACCTTCGGCCGTCTCGTCAGCACTGGAGTGCCTGAAGACCTACGTTCTTCGCCAGTGCCTGACCTCCATCGAGTCCCGGTCACCAGCGCCCGGCGTCGACTCACTGACCCGCGCTTGACCTGCCAACACATCACAGCAGCAACCGGAGTATTCTACATCTGTCCTTCATCATCTCTTTGTCACGGCTACTGACTCACCAATAAAACACATGTGACCTTCAACACTTTCTTTCATTTCGTGCCTCACCATTGATCCCCAAAGTGGTGACCCCGACGTCAAAAGGTGACAGACATTTTTCTACGTCACAAGTGACAACCTATATTTTAATTTGATGGAAAAAATCTGTGAGCGAAATACGTAACACATATTATGACATGTATCATTCCAAATTTCGGTTGTTTCAATGAACGCATTAGTAAATAGAACTCATCTATTTATTCCTTCGAGATATTAAGTTACCAAAGAATGTCGAAACAGAGTCCGGCTGGAGAGGTCAAAAGGTTTCCCTCTAACAGTCTCTCCGATCTGACCCGCCACGCAGTAGGTGGCCAAATGTGTCCTCAGCCAAGATCTTGACAAACCTCACCCCATGAACCCGGTCACCCCTGCTCATTGTTCAAGTCACTAAACGTAGCGAACCACTCTGGGTAGCCTATAATATAGTTTTTGGTTATCAAATAAATGGTTCCCGGGGTTACGATACCCATACCCGCCTCCCAAATTGAAAATAATAATTTTATTTATTTTAAAATATTTAAAAAAAAAACTGACAAATCTCTTTTACACGTGCGACAATAATATTCCTACTTAAACCTTACGGTTCATAGAAAATATCATGACTTACATGTTTCCATAAGAAGTTGTACGTTCCAACGCCGAACTAGGCAAACACAAATCCACCCTTCAAAGGAACACTCTCACCTGTGATCCGACATAAGCGCGTGAGCTTCACCGGAAGTTAGTTCCACCATTCTTCCGAAACCTGGCAGACGAATTATGAATGATCTGGGCGGCCGGAAATCCAATGAATCACGCCAACCTTCCCTTTCCTCCTGCGTGCGGCTCGAGGGTGGCCGTTTCCGGTGCCCACTCACACACTCACCTCTTGCCACTAACCAATCCCCATAAACCTATTTTGGATACCCCTGAAAGCTTTCGACTAACTGAAATATAAGTCGTTCCTTTTTTTCAATTTGGTAGACCTTCTTGGCAGAATAGAAACAAGAGTATCATTGCAAGCTGCAGAATCCATGCGAGATGCAATTTTTCAAATCTAAATTCTCGCGGGATTGTTCTCAGTGCTAATGAAGGTTTGTTTTAAGTGTAATCTCTGACTTTTTCTTTGTTCTTTTTATCTCTTTTCTCAGCAAATCAACTGCCGAAACATTTAAGATAATTCATTAATTTATAACAGTTTATGTCATATTTATTTGGAATATTTGCGTCACGTTCCAGAGTAAAAAGTAAAGAAAATTTTTCAGAATTGTGATATGCCTTAAATGGTTTTAGCCTTCTTTGATGACTTTGAATAACCAGATACTTTTCCACCTTCCTCTTCACTTCTTCTTCCCCTCTCAACGACCTTTAGCCTCACAATATTCCATTGTTTGAGATGCCATAGTTTCACCAGCTCTAAACATCTTGGGAGCAGTTGCAACTCATTCGCGGTATTTGTATAAAAAAGAATTACATATTTAAATAGCATATTTGAGATATCTGTAAATATGAATAACGCAAAAGTTAGTCTGAGTTATATAATGATCCATTCTATCTACCTTTCTGTGATAATCCGTTCTACCTACCTTCCTGTGATAGTCCATTCTATCTATCTTTGTGTGATGGTCTATTCTACCTACCTTTGTGTAATGGTCCATTCTACCTACCTTTGTGGGATGGTCCATTCTACCTACCTTTGCGTGATGGTCCATTCTACCTACCTTTGTGAGATGGTCCATTCTACCTGCCTTTGCGTGATGGTCCATTCTACCTACCTTTGTGAGATGGTCCATTCTACCTACCTTCGTGTGATGGTCCATTCTACCTACCTTTGTGAGATCGTCCATTCTACCTACCTTTGTGTGATAGTTCATTCCACCTATCTTTCTATCCATTCTACCTACCTTTGCTAGGAAACTGTGTTTTAGTTAATTATTTGTTAAACTTTTATTCATTCCTATTATGTAATGTTGTGATTTGTAATTCTGGTATCTTTTCCATTACCTGTCCACATTATAAAATATACAGACCTTGTGTGAGTATTGAACTGCGTACCACAGTATTGATAGAATGTTCTCAGATAAATATTTGATCCCCACCCTTGTGGAATTACATCCCCATGATTGCGTAAGCTTGGTGAAATCCCTCTCAGAGTACGTGGTACATACAGCCTCCCCCTGGAATCCAGCCAAGGATGCAGAAAAATGTACCGAATGAGATACCTGAAGGGATTTAATAATTCTGTAACTGAGCGTGATTTGTCATGAACCAATGAATTGATTTCATATATTTATAGGATTAAAATTCATTTGAGCTTTTTTGATGTTTGAAATATTGTATTTTTTATGTAGTTGACATAAATGAAGAAAAAAACATATGTTACGGCGTTTCTTGAATATTATCTCATTGGCGCCTTACAAATAAAATGTTTAGGGGAAGGGGGGGGGGCAAAGTGGAAAACTTAACTTTAGCTTACAGATTAATTAAGAAAATGTAAGTTTTTTAAAATTTTTAAAATTTTATTAAAATAAGGAACTTACATATTTTTGGTAATTGAAACAAAATAATAATAAAAACGAACAGTTTTAGTAATGGAGACCCAGTTTTGAAAACCTCACTTTTTTTCACTTTGCCCGCATAGCAGGGCAAAGTGGAAACCTGGAAAGGGCAAAGTGGAAACTTATAATATAGAACAATAAAATGTAGAATGCGATAGAATGATTCCTCTAATGGGATTGGCAATTAAAGCAGGTAAATTTTCCATCATTGTCAATATCGACACACAGTTCATGTGCCCATTCTTGACAGACATTACATTGAATCCATTCTTCAGTTGGAGGATCAATGTAAATTTCTTGGCAAAACATGCAAAGTGTCAAATTTTGTTGTTTCGATGTGCCGGGCTGAGGTTGAAAATTAATTTTCACTTTGACTGGTTCTCTTCGAGAAATCTTTTCTTCGTCTTTCTTGTTAATTTTTTTGTTTTTAAAAATTTTCTTTTTCTTTTCCATTTTCTCAATTTTTATTTTCTTTGATATTTCTAATTTCTGCTCTCTTTCCTTGATAATTTTCGTCCTGTTGGCTATTTTTTCTTCCAATTGATTTTTGTAGGGCGAATTGGTTAGAATTTCTGACTTTTGACATGGCCGTTTGACACGTTTTTCATTAACTGGTCTAAAAAATTTTGGTATTGGAATTAAGTCTCTCGGAGAAACAGCAATTATTTCATCTGGGGGTATATCGCACGTTTTTCTGCTTGGACTCGTAGGGCTAGTGATGTTTAAGTCCAAAGATAAATTTTGAAAACTTATTCCATCGTTGGTTTCTAAATTCAGCAAAGTTGTTTCGGTGGGCTGTTGATTTTCCAGTTCTACAGACGTTGGAACTGTAGATGTTGTCACGGTTTCAACCAATGTGGCATTGTTCGTGGTCAGCTCAGTGTTTTCCGCTATGTAGTGAACCGTAGAAGGAGCGAAATCTAAATCAGTGAAAAGATTCCTGTCATATGGGAAAATGCCACACTTTTTAAAACCAGCTGCTGCATTTTCTATTGTTGCACTTTTTTCGAAGGCAAATCGAACAAGTTTTGCGACGTCGAATTGGTTTATACGTCTTCCAGGGTGGTTTTTTTGGAAAGTGTCCACAGCTCTTTCAAAAGCAACTTTGAATGGTTTGTAGACTGAAACATCTAGAGGTTGGAGTTTATGGCTAGTGTGTGGAGGGATGGTTACAATTATAACGCCCTTTTCGCGAGCCATATTTAATCCTTCCAGATTTTGGTTGGTGGAATGATTATCCATGATAAGTAAAACGGGTTTTTCTTTTGAAAGTTTTGACTTTTCAATAAAAACTTGCAGCCACTTATTGAATATATCATTGACGATCCAGCCGGAATCTGAACACCATGCCTGTGCACCATTAGGAGCATTATCCAATAACCGCTCGTTCATCCTTTTTCTTTTTCCAAAAATAAAACATGGTGGGATGAATCTTCCTGTAGCACTGCAACAACACACAAGTGTAGTCAACTGGCCTTTTTCAGCGGAAGATATGACTCCTACCTGTTTTTTACCCTTTATTGATATTATTCGAGGAGGTCTTTCAGAAGTTGTCTTGACGCCAGTTTCGTCCATATTGTAAATATCGTCAGGGCGGTTGATGAAATCATATTGTGCCAACATTGTCCACAGATTATCGTGAAAATGATTCACTTGGAACTGGTTAAAAGCTGCACAACGTGCAATAGATGTTGGTTCCGGGGTTCTGTATGCTAGTTCAGGATGCCTCTTCATGAACCCTGTAACCCATGCTCGACCAGCTTTCTCATTTTGAAATGGATGTTCCACGTCATTTTTAACAGCTAGTTGGTAGGCTAAAGTTTGCAAGGATTCCTTTGTTAGCCCATAGAAACAACTATCCAGTTCTTTGGCATGTTCGCAAATTAGCTTTTCTAGAGCTTCGGAAAATACAGTACGAAATCTTCCTAATTTTTTAGTACATATTCCACTTTTCAAATGCCGATGCAGCGTCCCAAGAGGTATGCCATATTTTTTAGATGCAGCAGATAGGGAAGTAGTCTTCGATTCTTCCATGGCTCTTCTCATGTTTTCTTCGCTCCATGAACCCTGATTGCTTCGCTTGATATATTTATTAACCATCTGAAAATAAAAAAATAAAATTGAATGGTTACGTTAGAGTAAAACTGGATGTCTCTAAGAAATCACGAGCGCGGGCAAAGTGGAAAGGTTTCCATTTTGCCCTCACATACAACTTTCCACTTTGCCCAAATGGTGTGAAAGGAACAAAAAAATTAATATTTCGAAAAATCGTATCAAAATATTACAGACGTATTAAAATAACGTTGAATTATACTTATATGCAATATAATAATAAATAGCATGTAACTAAATCCTTACCTTTCAATGAAAAATCAACCGTTGAAGTTTGAATGTTTTCGTAAGGAATCTGCACAAATCACTCAACATAGACGTGCACCGCTGGGTCGCCGTAGCTATACTAAATTTCTGAAGGGGCATAAGGGCAACACGCGACTTGCGGTAAGTGAGCGTAGCGGGGGGGGAAGTCGCCATTTTTTGTTTTATATGAACTTTCCACTTTGCCCGCCCCTTCCACTTTGCCCTCCCTTACCCTATATGTAAAATACCTTCAATGTCCAAACTTTTTGAAAAACTACATATTTTAATGCTTGTTCGAAACCAATGGAACTATGGTATCCTCATGGAGAGTATTGCGATACAGGGAAATAGAAGAAAATGAAGAATTGTGTCATATAAGTAGGTAACCTGTTACTCTCTTGGTACTTGGGATTTCAAGCATAAAAAAATCAAAAAAACTTTTTTTTACTGCAATACATCTATTTTCAAATCTCGGTCTAGTTGCACCATCTCTTGGCCCGGTTATTATCCAATTTCAAAGTTTAAAGAAAATTGTGAGGATGAAACCTTCCTCCCCAGAGACTGACTAAGATAAGTGAACACCGCTTACGGCCCTAACACCTCTGTCAAATCAAATCCCAATTGATTAGGACCGAGAGTTCTTTCGTGTACCTATTAGTTGCTGGAAGTCTCTATTATACTAAAATAAAGTCGCTATCCGCGTCTGTCTGTTTGTGCGCCTAGTTCTTTTAAACTACGCAACGGATTTCGAAAGGGTTTTAACTTCCATTTAGAGAATCTTTCGGAAGGTTTGTAAATACAATACATGCATAATATATTTATGGAAAGTGAAGAAAAGTCATGAAGCGCTGGGTACAAGTCAGCTAGTTTGTAAATATAATTTCATCAGACGCCGGTAGCTCGTTCCGCACACGAGCCGATTTACGCAAAAACGATTAGAACAAAGGACCCGTTCTCATAAAGCCAACATCAACTGTGAAATTTTGTTCTGTTCGTATACCGGTACACTAGTAATCAAGGAATATAACAGACTCAGCATGCCTTCAATGCGTCCGTGCATTAGAAACAACGGATTATACGGACCGTCTTCTTTTGAACAGAACCAATCAAGGTTTATCAAGTATTTTGGGGCTCCTGCCCAGAGGTGGCTCCCAAATTCTATTATTGGACGTACTTGAGATTTTTACAGGGTTGACAAGCTGGTCATCATGGAAGAATCCACTAGCTGTCTGAATTTTGACCACCAACCTCCTTGCACGCTTGTATCATTGCGTTTTAACAACCCAACAATGTTTTAAACGCGATGTTTTTGTTTGTTTCAGGTAAGTGTTTGCAGTGGCATTCTCACTACACCAATTCCCAAATTATAAAGGCTGACCCCATTAAGGTTTGTTTTTTTTGCCTTTTTTAATCCCTCATACTAATTTGTTCGCTTTTGCGAAGAGCTCAAGTCTCATAGAAATCAATCTGTCTCCCTTACTGTCATGGTGAGAAATATAAGCTAAACGGTGTTAGAAAGAGAAAAAACCACGCTTTATATTTGTATCTAGACATTAACCACAAAATAATTCAAATATACACCTACATATGAAACTCAATGTTCCGACCACAATTTGGAAAGAAAATTAAATTTATAATTCAGACAATAACGTTTGTGATACATTTGTCTTATAAAATGTATGCGTTTAATTTTTTTTATTATTAGTAATTTCAGTTACAAAAAACGTTAAAAAAATTCAAAAAATGTTTTTAAATAATAATATTTATAAGTGTATTTTATCACCTTTCAAAAACCGTTATTTTTCAAATTCGTTGTGAAATATTCCATTTATTGGATTTTATTTTTAATATTACTACCGTATGTGTCAGAATTCTGAGAGATTTCCAATCATCAACTTCGAAATTTTTACTTTGTAACGATTTACAAGTAGACTGCTCTGGTTTCACCCTTCCGCCGTATGAGTCTTCAGATAAGTAATTTTTCGACTTAGGCTATATTAAAGGCATCTGAGTTAGGGATGAGCATTTATTTATTTATTTATGTCTATTCTTGAATACACATTTTACAAATGATTACAGTGGTTTATATTGTAGTACAGAGAAAAAAGGTATAAAAAATAAAGAACATAGGTTGATATAGTTAAAACTGTGTGTGGGTGATATTGTATTTTACGTGAACACCTCACTAGGAGAACCTGTGCTGAGGTGTTAACGTGTTTGTGATTAAGTGTGACAGGTATTTATGTGTTGTAGTAGAAAGTTTTTTTTTTTCACAGACATATATTGAAACATGAAAACACACATTTATATGTGCGTGTATGTATTTTTGGATAATTCTTGAAGAACGTGTATAATATTTAATTTTACTTCTCATATTTTGGTTATGTTTGGTTTGGAATTATAATCATTTGAATAAAGTGAATATATTGATTTTTTATCCAGGCTACGATATGTTTTTTGAGAAAGTTTGTAGATGTATTTGTAGTCATTAGTTGTTTTAAAGTAATGGGCATACTGCTAAAAAGTTTGGTTGCGTAGTATTAAAAGTGTCTTTGTCCGTGTGTGGTGTGTGTTATCGGAATGTTCAGTGTTTTATTTGTTGATGACCTGGTTTTTATTATGGCTTTTGGTTGATTTGTAATATGAAGATTATTATGAATGAGATGTAGGAGAGCAGTTTTGGCGTAAAATTGTCTTATTGACATGACGTCTAGAGTTTTGAAGATTTTGTTGGAGTCTGTGTAGAATGGTACTAACATTAAAAAAATATTTTTTTTCATTACATTTGGTAAGCATTGAACAATAACAATCATGTTTAACATGAAATAGTTTTATAACCAACATTTTGGTAGTATTTAACTACTGCACGGTATATTACTGTGTCAAAAAAAGATTTAATTTTTCTGCCAACTTTTCACTTTTTTTTTCTTTAATCACCTACGCTTTTTGTAATATGTATCTTATGCGGAAACTTCACTGGTTCAAGCAATCATGTAACATATTATTATTCGTTTTTTAATAACTGTTTGTTTACCCAAACAACAAAAATAAAGTATTGAAATTCTGATATGCAAAAACTAAACCGAGGTATTAATAATAATAGGTACCTAATATCACTGATTTTGTCAATGAAATAAAACGATTAGTTTACAATATGGATAAAGACCAGTTTTTATACTGAGTTAAGGCGAAACAGTATAATCAACATACGAATCGCGGCCCTGTATATCAGACAGACACGGAATGTGCCACAGCAAATCTCTAAAACGAAGTGGGAATCTTAACGTCATAAGAAGTAATGGACGAACGGTCGAATTTACGCGTGCAGTCCAAAAAAATTAATCTTTCCATGGGGTTTGTTCTAATTATTTCTGACAAACGTATAAATAAAATGTCGGATGTTAGATGAATCCCTCGGGAAGTTACTAATTCATTGTTTAAAAAAATAAAATAATGTGCTTACCGCTAATTTTATGATATTTTCAAAACCTTTTGACTTAAAACATTTTAATGGTAAGGTACTGTTTTGATTAATATTGAATATAAAACTTACATTTATAGAGATTGCTCTAAAAATATAAATAAATTATCGTTTCGAATTAATCAGAATTAATAAATGATTCTTGTTGTCTTGTGTCACAATAATAAGAACTAGCAGTTAAAAACCCGCTCCGCGGGTTTTTTTCTGCTAGGCCCTGCGGGCGGCACTTGGTTGGGCTTCGCCCAGTTTAAGTGATACTAACAACAGTTACATTTAATAGGTAGATATTAGGTCACTCACAGAGAGAGGGTGAGTATATATTGTTAAAACACGGAACAGGAGGGGGTTAAGGCATAATAAGAATGACAGTTGTTCGGGTAAAACTTTACATTTCCCGAATAATTGCCTAAATGGCTAAAGGTAAATTAATATAGGTAAATATTCGGAATCGCTGGATACGGAAAATAGGAAATATGTTTAAATAATACCTTCTGATTTACCTTAATTACTATAAAAGGAATCGAACAGCATTTGGGAAAATTTTAATTTTAGCTTTTTAATTTTTAATTACGTAAAATGAAAATTCGCTTTCGCTGTATGGGATGACAGCCTGAATAATTTCTGTTGATAACATTTTCTTTTGTCGGTATTCCTGAAATGAGCGGCTAGAGACAATTGAAAAACGTAAATTAAAAAAATATAATGTAATACAATATTCCGGCAAAATAGTGCCTACTTAGCACAAATGATTTTTTGACTATTATTTTATTTAACCTCACCTATAATAAAATAACCTAACCTATAATAATCCAGCCTAACCTATAATAATCCAGCCTAACCTATGTCCTAACCTAACCTAAAATAATTCAACCTAAGCTATATCCTATCCTAACCTATAATAATCTAACCTGACCTAAGCTTACCTCACCTATAATAATCCAACCTAACCTAACCTATATCCTAACCTAACCCATAATAATCCAATCTAGCCTAACCCAACCTAACCTAACCGAACCAATCCTAACCTAACCAATCCTAACCTAACCTAACCTATACAAATCCAACCTAACCTATAATAACCCAACCTAACCTAACCCATAATAACCCAAACTAACGTTACCTAACCTAACATAACCTGACTTATCCTAACCTATAATAATCCAACTTAATCTAACCTTATCTATAAACTAACTTGAACTATACTAATCCAACCTAATCTAACCTAACCTAGCATAACCCAACATAGCCTATCCTAACCTATAATAACCTTTTTTTTAAATATTTCCTTACTTGTAAAAGAAACCAAAATACCAAAATAATATTTGCATAGAGTAAATTATGGTAAAATTATTTGAATTCGACCAATCAGAGGGCCCAGACCGTCCAGACGATCGCATAATAATATTATAGATGCCATTGCAAAGTTTAAATAAACTTCCAGAAGAAATCTTTTTATAAAACGCTTGTTAATGGTCAAGTAATTTTGCATATTTAAATATTCGCGCCAGCCACTTTCGGTTCGTTCTTTCACCGCCAGAGGAGCGCTTTGTCGGCTATCTATTGACACGGTGCGTATCGGCCATGTTGAATGAACGCGTGCTTTTTTCGTCAAACGTCAAACGTAATCACGTAATTGTGGATATTTTTCACTGTAATGTAATTAATCCAATGGATCATGAACTTTCTAAAACATATTTTCTTCGATATTATCCAAAAATTGTATGAGCAGAAACGATATTTTTAAAGAAATATCGTATTATATGTGGCGATTCTATTTCAGTATGAAATCGTGTCTTAATCTTTAAAGTCTTATTTAAACACAATTTGAATTTGACCAATCACAGGGCCTACATCGTCCAGACGCTGGGACAATAATACTATTAGATTTACCGAATTTTGTATTTTATTAATTTTGAAGAATCGGTTTTGACCTTTTTCCAAAACTGCTTAATGTTTTCTTGAAAGTAATTTGTCATTTTTATTCCCGCTTAAACTAAAATAAACTATTAGTTTGTAAATAATATATTATATTGAATATAGCAGTTGATCTTTGTAATTACATTTTTAAAAGTTCTTAAACTATTAGTGTATACTTATCGTCTTACCAAAGGAAATAAACCGCCTTAAAAAAGTCACTAAGACGATTTTCATCTATCAATATACACTTTGCTGAAGTTGATCGATATTACATTACATAATTTTTTTCATATATTTTTCTTCAAACAGAAATAATGTTTATATTATAGATTGTTCAAGGATATTATATTTTATAACGTAATAAAATATTACATGGGATCATTAAAGCGGCCTTTGTTTCATGTAATTCCGTCGAAAATGGGGATAAGAATTTCGCGACCTAACTATACAAACGTTCTAAGCAGCATAACAAAAATATTTATTTGTTGCTTCGTTAGGTACCTATCTAAAATAACACTAAATCTGCATGCTAATGAAGAACAACTATCGATTGATAGTGATGACTAGTATAAAGTATCTTTACTTACGAATCTTGTTTTCGGCATATATCTGAATCTATTTGCGAATTTGCGTTGAACAAAAACGTTGAACATTTTAGGCCTGCTATATTCTAGGTTTCGCTAAAACGCTATTTTAGAACGTAGTTTTGTGTATATATGCTGAATCAATATTTTATCCCATAGTAAGGCCTGCACAGGCAAGATATGTAAATTTCGATACATCAATGAAATGTTTCGTCTCTATGAAAAAATATTTATTGAAACTAGTAATTTAAACATAGAATTTTGTACCGATTTATTAAATAAGTTTTGTATGAATGTCCCCAAGTGGTTATTTTATAACGTGAAGTTGATACTGTAAATAAATTTTCCAATATTCACACGAAAATATGTTTTAAATTACTTTTTTGCTGCTAGAACTCCGTTATACTAGTAAACGGATTGCATTCAAAAGTAGGTAACTGTATAAAACTGGTAAAGATTGAATAGAACTTAATGAAGGATTTTCCACTCTGATATTTAAAACGTTAACACGCTTTTTAGGATATTTCTACGTTTTCCATTCAAACGAGTAAACTGAAGAGGTCTTCTTTCAGAACACTTTTTTCCTTTGAATAATGGGCAAGCAGCAGTGGCATGCAATCATTCAGAAAAAAATTGCTTTAAATAGCTATTCATACAAACTACTCTCTAAGATTTAAAAAAACAGAAAAAACCAGTTACGGGAATCTTTTATTTCCATTTCACGTGGAGTTTGAAAAAACAAACTAGACGGTTACAAAAACTCCATCTTAAACTTTTTGCTATGAAAATATAAAAAAAAAATATCACGTACCAACCCTGCCCAGTTTTGATGAATAAGTTGAAATGCTGTGTGGAGTTTAAATGAACTGAAAAAGTATGACAAAAGAGGGAAAAAACGTCGCTTTAATAAGAATTTTATATTAAAAGGTACTTTTCAGTTCCCTCAACCGAAGTATACTGTAATCTTATAAAGCACAAATTATCAGATGAATTGGAAACCAATGAGTGGTTTTTTTCGTTTTGTGTATCGAATCGGTGGGAAACCAAAAACGTGCTGTTTTAATGCCTTGTAAAATTTATTAATTTTAATAATTTGTTTTGTATCACAATTTAATCAATTAAATACAAATATTTTATTTACGGAATTTTTCTAAGTGGAAGACACTCTCAGTATTCCCTGGAAAAGGACCACCATTCAGAATTGAAACTGTTATATTACAGTTATATTGTTATTTATAATGATGTGTGGTATGATCAAGATAGTCCTCAAGTAATACTCACAGATAGATTATTGCTTTTATAAAAACGAGTACAAGATCTGGGATACGTCCTAACTAGCTAGCATCTTGGATGTGAGAGAGCGATCTACCTACTTCATTCATATTTATAACTATGTAATCTATCTGTCTCACTCTGTACTGACACAATCAACCACAATACTTATTTATCCAACCCAAACGTTTAAATGGCTTCATTTGTGTTTGGTGATCCGATTTGAACAGCCAGGGAGGTAATTAGCGTAGTGGTTAGAGCACTTCCCCAGCAAGGAAGAGGTACTGGGTTCAATTCCTAGATGCGACTGAATGAATCCTTTTATGCCTTTTCTGTTTTAAATTTATTCAGTTGAGGTTGAGGGTTCTCAATATTGTTTTCAATGGTAAAATATAACTATTATCAGTGTTTTTTTTGTCGTTCTAATAATATTTTATAATATTCTTTGACATAATAGTATAATAAAATCACAGTAATACGATATCAAAAACACGTGAACACCTCAGTGCAGGTTCTCCTAGTGAGGTATTAACGAAATACTATAATATTAAATTAATAATTTACAGTACATATTAACATTCTTATTTGACATTAAAATACAATTAATGATTATTAAATAAGCTTAACCTACCGGCGGGCGCCCTTTGGCGAGTTCCACGACGGGGCACGCTGCGTGCGATATAACAAAATTCCAATATTTTCATCAAAATGTTGTCATTAATTGTCGTAAAATTAAAGTAAGAGATGGATAAAATTATTCTGTATAATTTCTGACAGTCATCAAATAAAACGTAGTGTCATAAAACCATGAAAAACAGACTGCGCTCCCAGAATTAAAATGCATTGGATACTCTAACAGCATTTTTGAAACAAATTTGAAATTAAATAAATTTCAAATAAGTAGTATTATTGAAAAATAGGAGTATACATACAAGATATTTTTCCGTTTATCCTCATCTTCATCAGAATTGCTATGGCAATGCAGGTTTGGCGCAAAATTTCCAGAAAATAATGATTTTTGCAAACTTGCTTGACACATTTCAGACAACTCGAAAAAATATTGGAATGTCATCTTCAATTATAAATCGTGCCCTGCATAAATGGACACTGCAATTTTGTCCGAAACGGCTAAATTTTGGCTTAAGAAGGAGAGGCGTAACACGGCATAATACTTCAAAAACAAATCACTATAATACTTTTGACCGTGAAAATCTCAAATTATACATGTAAACATTTGTTCATATAACAAAAATCTAATTTTTCTGAAGTTTTTTTAGACACGAGAAAGAGTTTGATTAAAATGAAAATAAATAATAAAAAGTGGAGGGTAATTTGAATTATAAGATAATAATATTTTTATAAGCGGGAGTGTACCTCACTTGGTGTAATAACTGAAAACACCGAGAGTTACGGGACTGGTCGCGCAGATCACGGCAATTCGCGTCCACTCATTTTAGTAACACGATTGTGACCGGGAAAAGATGACTAGACGAGTGAGTATAATGCTTCCAGATCGGAAATATAATAAACTAGGATTACATTAAGCTCCTGAGACATTTTGTCTATTACTTCCCATCGCAAACTGCACAAAACTGGGAATGCAGCATGCAGTGCGGCCGCGCGCCCGCCGGTAGGTTTATCAATAATAGGATTAATTTAAGTGTAAAATTAATAGAAATACATACATGTTATTATTTTGAGAAATCGTGTGTCTCTTTGAAGTTTTCTTGGAACGAGTTTTACTGAATATATCAATTAAGTGCGTGGGTACCTACTTTCCATCCTTACTCTTTCAGTTCTTCTCTTTTTTCCTCATTTCTATCTACCTAGCAATATTCCTCCTTTGTATTAGGAACTCTCGCAGGACTCATATTTAAAAAATTACAAGAAATAAAACTATCTACAGAACAAAATTTCTGGTAAGCGGAAGAACTGCTTTGAATTTTATTATTTGAAAGGCCTACACAATTTCACAATACCTACCTACCAAGAGTTTTTTTTTCCAATTTTCCTCTAATCAAGTCGCGAAGCCTTATTTATTCAAGGTTTACCTTTTTACGAAAGGGTTTTCATCTCTCTTTTTCCTAAAAGTCAATTTTAATGCATAGCACGTGTTTTTTTTGTTGAAAAGCCGTGAAATATTTCAGTGGGGTAGAAATTAATCTTTAAATTTAGAATTTTATATTCGACCTTCGTCCAATTCTGATACACTAGTGTAATCCGTAGAACAAAAGGCGCAAAAAATTGTTATACTGTAAATTGATAATGTTTCAGAGAATTTCTACCTTTTTGCTTTCGTGCGAACGGAAAAGGTGGTAGTTTGAATTATGTAGATCGATTCTGAAAGATGTATAGGCTAGGATTGTTGCCATCTCATTTCCTGTCTAAACCTCCGAATTGAAGTGTTTGAAGGGATGGGGGAAGGAGAAGAGAGGGATATATATATATATAGGGTGAAGAGGGTAGTACGTTAAAGGAAATCAGCGGTCTGCGATCGATTTACATGCTTTTCAATTCACATGTACAAAAGTTTGGTTAGAAAATTTACGAACGGCATATTTTCACGCAGATCATACGTTAAGAGTTTTTTTTATTTTTAAGTAATTATTTTCAAATGGATTCTTTTTGTAAAAACTTTATTATCAAAAAAGTTTTTAAAGTTCTAGCCATGTCAACATTTATTATTGGGGCACATGGCCAGAGGGCTTCTAAGTTTTTTTAGCTGCATTTTTTTTTGACAGAAGCTTTAAAACTAATTTTGTTATCTTTTTTTGTTTTGATTTCGATGGCGCGTTTATAAGAATTAACGTAATTTTGCATCAATATTTGCAAGGAATATTATAAAAATAAGATGTCCCAGAAGGCTTCTAACCATATTTAAACACTTCTTTGGGCGGAAGTAAGTCTAAAAGGTTCATATTTTTCTGAAAAATGTAAACAAAAGGTAAGGCGATAAGAAAGAAAATATAATCGAAACACAAAGAAGAATACAATACGACAATGATTGTTGAGAAAATATAAAATGTTTCAACAAAACTAGAAGGCGAAATCAATGGTTTGTAAAGGTCAAATCTTCGCTTGTAAATTTCCAGTTTTTTTAATAATTTTACTGTATGGGTTTGGTCACGACATTAGTCGCGCCAGCGTCGTTCTGCTTCCCAGCCAATGTCAGATCCAGGGTTCATACCTTTAAGGCGATGCACTACGTAGTAATGCAAAATCATGTATTTTTGGTTTGAAAATTTGGTGGCCTAAAAATGTTTCAGATGCATTAAATAAATACCGCGAGTATAATATATCTTGGCCTTTGAAAAAATGAAGTATTTTTTAGTATAAATCTTTTTATAAGCCCAGAAACAAAATAATTTATAAGGCCTATGAAAACTGCTTTAAAGCTCAAAATTTCCTACTTACGAACCCATTTTTGATTATGGTTTTATTGGATAATGTGAAAAATTAAGTTATTTATTAAATTATCGCAAAAAATTTAAATATTTATGCCTGAACATCCACAAAATAAAATAAAAGGCACTTTTTGGCCATGTTTTTTTCTTGCCTAAATCAAAACAGCTGGATGGTGTTAAGCGGGAATTTAGGCCTTATCGCCATCTACGTAAGGAGTGTTATTGATGACGGCTAGATTCAAAATATTACACGACGTAGTGCATCGCCTTAATTTAAGTCTGCACGTTATGTACGCACGCCACTAATGCAGCGCCGAGTCATCCAACAACTTCAGCTTTCTCACCGCGCCGCGTGAGGATTAGACGAATATGTATCGCAGGTAAAGTGTTCCATTTTACTCTTCGAAAGTTTCATATCAGGAGTCAGCCAACGACTTGAGCTTCATCATGACGTAATTATTCGTGGAGTTATCGTGGGTTATCAGTAATTACTCATATTATTAATCCACCGTGTAAAACCTATTCGTTGTAAATGATGATAGCCGTGTTCGTGCAGTGATTACATGTGATTGCTTGTACAGTATCTTAACGTGTGTGTGATAAGTGACTTGAAATCCATCCAACTGAACATTATCGTAGTGCATCGCCTTAATTTAAGTCTGCACGTTATGTACGCACGCCACTAATGCAGCGCCGAGTCATCCAAGAACTTCAGCTTTCTCACCGCGCCGCGTGAGGATTAGACGAATATGTATCGCCGGTAAAGTGTTCCATTTTACCCTTCGAAAGTTTCATATCAGGAGTCAGCCAACGACTTGAGCTTCATCATGACGTAATTATTCGTGGAGTTATCGTGGGTTATCAGTAATTACTCATATTATTAATCCACCGTGTAAAACCTATTCGTTGTAAATGATGATAGCCGTGTTCGTGCAGTGATTACATGTGATTGCTTGTACAGTATCTTAACGTGTCCGTGATAAGTGATTTGTAATCCATCCAACTGAACATTATCGTAGTGCTGGCCTGACATACATACATCTAACATAATCAAACCTGCTGTAAGTACAATCTCTGCATTTGGTTTGAGGCAGCGCGATCCGGGATCACAAATTTCATTAGGCAGAGAGAGGATATAATCCTCTTTCTGACCCCTTACGTGACGCAACCTAACGAGTCACCGTACATTTACAATTTAAAAATGTATATATTTTGTATTTTTTATCGCGAAACGAAATGTACTGATACAATGTTGTCATTTAGTGAATAATTTTAAAACATCTCTTTCGAAAGAAAAAGATGAGATTTCGTTTTTATACTTCTCATCAGTTGCTCAAGTTGGCGAAATTGCATGATTTTTGCACAGCGGCGCTAAGACGTTTGATTTTTCTAAATATAAAACTGCACAAAAATCTCAACTGCTCCCAGCCATCTGGAGCTGGTGTGACTATGGTGTCCCCAATTGGGATATGTTGTGGGGCTTGAGGTAGTGGGGCTGGGAATGAGATGGGGATGAGGAAGGTAGCGAAGTACCTGACTATTCAGATCTAGTCACTAAACATGGCCAAAGCCATATCAAGCAACGTTTCATTTCTGAATGGTGGTCTAACACCAGGCCGATACTGAGAGTATTTTCCACTCTGGAACGTGCCGCAAATATATTATTTTTATCAGTAAATTTCGACACAAAATAATCGAATAAAATTGTGACCTCCGGCTTGCGAGTCGAGAACTTTACCCCTCGACCACGGAGGCCGTCATAATAAATGAGGGAATTTAAATATTTAAAAAAAAATGTTGACAGGATTACCGAAACACTGTTATAGTAGTCCCAGAGAGAAGTTATGCGTGAAATCATTATTCTAGTATCTTCATTCTGTCTTTTTCGTTTTTATACAAGTCGCGTGAGAAGGAAGATGATGATCATTGATACATCTAAACACCCGATATTTTATAAATAATTCAAAGTTAGAGTTATACTTGTGTTGATTGTCTGTTATAATGCCCAATTATTTGATATCCTCTATTTCCTCTTCTAGTCTTCGTTGTCTATGATAATTTTATTTACTTCGTTAAATTTTTTTCCTATTTAATTTGTTTCATTTTTAATTTGTGGTTATTGATTTTCATTAAATATTAACGAGGAAGTGTTTACGTCCGCATCAAGGTTTATAATAATTTAGCTCAATTTCCTGACAGCAATCGCTTATTTATGATTGTTTCGTGATGTTGGGTACAAAAAAAATTTTCTTACAAACTTATAAAAGTGTTATTTTAATTTCTTAAAAAAACCTTTTCTGAAATGATAATACTTTTTATTTCATATTCATATTTTACGAAAACAAAGTAGATCTAAGAATATTTAATATAACAGTGATTGCTTCCAGCCTTGGATAGGTTCATACATTAAATAATTTGATTTGTAACACGCCCAATACTAATATCCGTCGGAGTCATTTCTTGTCAAAACATTTGATTCACACAATATTCATCGTATCTTAGAGAGATTCTAGATTGATCAGTTTCAAAATCATAAATATAGTTTATAAAAAAAAATTTGTTACTTTAATAACTATGATACTGTTAAAACTATTTAAAAACTCTAAATTTTACGGTTAAATCTTGTTACCAACTTAGAAACAAACTGATTCTACAACACACATCATCATCATCATCTTCATCTTCCAATTGTCCTATCTATATCGGAGAGCCGTCGCCTCGATAAGAAGCTTACAGGCGTTCCTGGCCTGCTTCAGCGGCCTCAGTACGGACCTACATCCCTGACCTACTTCAGCGGCTTCTATCCAGACTTACGTCCCTGACCTACTTCAGCGGCCTCCGTCCAGGCCCAAGTTCTCCTCGCACAGATTCTCAAGTTCTACCAACTTTCCCTGGGGTGGCCCATTAGATGACAATGTCCCAGTAAAAATCTTCTATACAAAAATGTGTCCGGTCATAATGTCCCCTGCCAAAAGGTTCATAGTTACTAGTCACACCCTGGAAATAAATCAGATAGACAACACAATAACAATAAATAAATTTATTAAAATGTTAGGCTGGAGGAGGGAACAGGGGCCGAAGTCTGTTTACATTTTATTTCAAGCTGAAATGGAGGCCATCTTAGCACATTCACATATCATGCAGAGGAGAACATACGTATCGCTACAGGAATAAGAACATAGGCATATGCTCTGATAAGAACAAAGGTGGGTCAAATACCGGCACTAGAACCGGAAAGGGCACACGGAATGAGGCAATCCAAAGTACTCATAAATGAACCAGACTCAAGGCAAACCAGACAACTAGTCAATATGGACAGAAACTCTCTGAGGGAACTGGTAGGACTACTAACTGGACACTGCTATCTCAGGAGACACATGCATTTTTTGGGAGTGGAAAACACCAATAGTTGCAGGAAATGTGAAGAGGATGATGAGACTCGATTTCATCTTTGGTGCCAATGTCCCGCCCCATCGTGAATTAGGCTCAGATACCTGGAAAGACACATTGCAGAACCATAAGACAGCCACATATCCAACGACAACCCTGGTGAACTTTAACCGGATAACTACTAACCACTTAACCTAATCTATCCTTTCAATACATTTATTTATTGTTATTGTTTTGTCTATTTGAGTTCTACTACTGTGCGACTATTAACTAGGAAAATTGATGCAGGGAACATTTCAACTGGAAACATTTTGACCGGTAACATTTTGAAGGCAAAATTTTGACAGGGAACATAATTACCAAGTACGAGGAGAAATAGAAGGGGATAATATGGTTGGAAGAATCTGGCTATTTAGATGTCTTTAATAAAAAAAAGTTTTAGTAATTTTAATATTTATTGGGATTCTATGTGGTTATCATTTACCAGGGCGACATTTATATATTCAAATACGCCGTATTAAAAAAAATTGTCTGTATAAAAAACACGCATATCATCAATCTATTTGCATACATCTGGTTAAAAACTCGTGAACTCTCTCACAGTTCAACCCAATGTCACAGATTTTAAAAAAAATATATTAATATTTGCATAAAGATTCAAAATATCAAACATTATATTAATATATACAAGTTTATTTACGATTAAATACGTTTTTTAAAATGTTTTCAATTGAAATTTCTTTGAATCACAAATATTGCATCGTTTCAAAAATACTATTTTTATACCTACCAATTTACATAGAAAATACAATCATTTTTCTCATTTCGCAACTTAATTAAAATACAAACTGGGACCACAAGGTAGTATGTATATCAGCTTTTGCGAATTCGTGGTTATTTTAAGAATCACAAAGCCAACCTTATTTATTCAATTATTGAAAAAACTGTAATAAATAAATGAAATAGCAGCATTATACTGATTAAACTAAAGAGCAAAGAAAAGTACTTATAGGCATTAAGGGATTTAGTTAACTCGTTTCGATGATTTAGTTATCTAACAGTTTGATAGGACAACATAACGCTCTGAAATTCCAGACACAATTTGTATTAAAACCTAACCTAACCTAACTTACCGTATCCAAAATGGCAATTGACATTACTTTAAAAACGTAATATTTAATGACTTCATTAGCTTACACAAATCCAGCCCGAATTTGAGCTAATACATGATCAAACATATGTTCTATTACTTACTTACTAAACATTACAGCCACGCTTATGATTCCAAGCAAGCGGTGAAAATGTTATTATAATTTTTAAAAGAAGGTGTAAAATATAAACAAGATTGGGTTCTATCTGAATTATTAGTGGCTGAGTGCACAATACGCCGGGTTCCCATCCAGGCGTCATGTATCAAATTATTTGTTGAACTATCTGCTGTAGCCATTACACAATAAACATTATTGTCCGCTTATAAAGATGGTAGTAGAAGTTTTTGAACGTATTGTCAGCTTATTCATACTAACCCGGGAATATTTCTTTCTTTTGAAATAAAGAAAGTTCACCATGTTCTAGAAGAACTCGTCGCCATTTCGCATTTTCAAAAATTAAAACCATGTAGTGCGAGTGTGCTGCGATAATATGTATTGGTCTGCAATGTACAGGGTGAAGGAAGACCTTCATGACGATGGCAAACCTTCAACAGGAGAGTGAATCAGAAGAAAAAACAAAGGAAGTTTTGCTCAGAAGAAATTGAGGAGATTGTTATTCCTCATTTGTTACTAAAACAAATGAGTTTCATTGGATTGTTTTGGTGTTTCCATTCGAAACGCCTCGCTTGTATTAGTATTAATAAATCAGGCTAATGTATACATAGCACGCAGCTTCCACGCTCTCGCAGCCAATTAAGAATCGGGCAGTTTTACTTATTGGAACCCCTCCCCGCTATTATTAGCTCCCCTCTGCCCCCGCGGTACCAGTCGCTTCCGCCATAAATCATCCCTGTTCAATGCCAAAGTTACATTATTTGCTGCTCGTACGAAATCCTCGCAGATTAGCCCGCGGCGCGCATTAACCCAGCGTGCTCTGAGCAGGCTAAATTATTATTATTTTGCTCCGTGCGGGTAAATTTGCTAATATGAATTAGATTTTGGTAAATTTGGAATAAAAGTTTACCTTTGTATTCGTACATATAATCATTTGGTCCCATTAATGATTCCGTTATGTCCATCTTGTTATTTTCAAAATTCACAAATTTTTCATTTGATTTTCTGACGATTGGCAAGTATAGATTTGTGTTATTTTTTAGTAAGTTTAATAGAGAGAAAAAAAAATTCTTTCAGAAAATAACTTATCTTAGTATTTTCATTGTTATTCAAATGATTCGGAAGAAACGGTCAAAAGTCGTCTAAAAATAAGTAAATAAAAAATGCGCAATCTAACCAACATCTCAAAAAAAAGACATATATATAAGTCGAATATTGAGAAATTCCTACACTATAACATTTTACTAACCATTTATTTATTTTATTTTATTAGGTACAATATTTTTTACAATTCAAGGTTTTCAGTAATGTAGGCCTCACTGGGTGGCTTGCCCGTGCTGAGGCCTTCATTTTATAATATAAAAAAAACTACATAATACATTTAATGAGAAAAATTATACATTTAAAATTAAAAATACATAATAATATATTTAAAAAAAAATAGTACATTGAAAATAATCTTGTGTGTTTGTGAGTGATGTGTGTTTATATTGGTTTTGTGTGTTTCGTGTAGGTTTTATTTTTATTTTATGCTATGAAATTTTGGTAATATTGTCTTTTTTGTTCTTTAATCCATTTTGTAATTTTGTGTGTGAATTTATTTTTATTTTCCTCAATTTTAATATCAAGTTTTAAACTGTTGAAAGCTTTTATTGCGTGGTATTGGTAGTGTCTTTGTCCAAAGCTTGAATTTACTGTCAGAGTTTTTATGTTTTCTTTGTACGCTTGTCTAACTGGTCTGTTAGTGTTATTTTGTGTATGTTGAAATTTATTTTTTTTGTCAAAAATGTAGTTTAGTAGTGTTTTAACGTATAATTGGCGTATATCTAGTACGTCACAGCTGTTGAATATTTGGTCTGTATCAGTCAGTCTATGTTTTTTTAATATTACCTTTAAGATCGTTTTCTGTGCGGTTTCTATATAATTGATTGCCGAGTTTGTTGCTCCTCCCCAAGCAATAATTCCATATTCTAGTATTGATTGGAAAAGTGCAAAATATATTGTTTTCAATTGTTTTATTTTATATATGTTTCTTATGTTTAGGAAAATGTGTATTGTTTTGAGAAGTTTATTTGTGATTTGTTTGATGTGAGGTGTCCATCTAAGGTTATGGTCAATTACGATTCCTAGATACTTTATTTGTTCTGTTTTTTCTAGAGGAGGGCAATCGCAGATGTTGGTGTTTAAACATTCGTGTATTTTTATGGTGTTTGTGTTGTTTTTGGCTGTCCCGTGCTATTTATACTGTATGTTGTGAATTTAATAACCATATAAAATATACAGCCACAAAAGATTGATTTGTTCGAATCATAAAATTTTTGAAAACAAATAACACAATTTGACGGCCTCCCAGATCGAGGGGTAAAGCTCTCGACTAGTTAGCAGAAGGTCGCGGACTCAAATCCCGGCGTCCTCAAGTATTTTTTTTATTATATGTATTGTAATTTCAGGATTAAAATTTTGCATAAAACTGCATTTTTAAGACTTCACAAGAATATACATCATTCGAGTTAAATATAATTAAAAAGTAACCGGAAATTTTTAAACAGCTTTCTCTTTCATGTCTATCGGCTTGATAATTTCTAATTCGATCTATTGTATTACGAATGAGAGAAGGACACTGACACCTATTGTACTTCAAGTTCCTCGGTCATTACTATTTACAGTCTTCATGATGTTTGGTGCCCCTAAATTATTGGTGCTGCAGAGATAAATAAACTAAAGACGAATCGTAGAGTAATATTTTTCTCGTTTGCTTATTTTATTGGGGTTGTGGACCCAATTTCTTTGATAAGGTGCCTTCGGGCATCCATGTCCTGTTCAATCCATTGCAAACCAAGAACTGTCCTTGAAGTCCTTGCACAGCCTCGGGAGTTGCTTTCTCAGCTTTGTTTGGGGCGACTAACTGGACGTCTCTCCCCCCCAGGAATTTCCGCCAGTTCTGTTATATAACGATTAACTTATTCTCTCAATCCCAAGGGTATTTTAAATACCTACCTAGATGTTACGCAGCTATTTAAATATGTGGGATGAGTACTATAATTCAAGAGCCTTTCTATTTAAGTGAGCAAAATAAAATAATAGTCAGCAATCTTGGCTCAGGCAGGACCGGATTTTCCCTTGATAAGACAGAAAACCGTGCAAAAATATGGCTTTGCTTTTATTGATGGCGGCCGGAGAAAGAAAACATCATAGTTTGTACTTTCACTTTGTTTAGAAAACCTTTTTAACATCTAGACTGCGGATAGTTAAAATAACGTTGTAAGGAATTGTAGTGTTCAACGACCTTCTAAAAATTTAATAATATGATGTCTTAGAAGTACGTTTTGCCTTATTTTCTGACTTTGAATAGTATTCTCCACGTTCTCAAGTGGTTGTATGTTGTAATTCAATAAGTTAAAAGTCAAGTTGCCATCACTCCCAATGCATAAAATCCCCATACAAACTAAGATTAATCAATTTTTGAAAAATTCGTTTTCTGACAATGTTTTAAAATGTGTCCCTTTTTGAGTATTTCAACGCTACTTATTCACATAAAGGCAAAGGGCCGGGACACGGACACATGATGAATAGTAAATGTTAACGCCTTTAAAAATGTGAAGATTTTTCTCCGGCACTGCTTATAGGTACTCTTAGTGATTTAACCGAACCATTTTGTTACAAATTTCAAAGAAAAATACAGGTAAGTGTCTCCAAATCGCAGGGGTGATATCTCATTCACGGTATTACGTACTGTCGCCATTTGCGGAACTGCTCCCACGGCACAATCTCTAGACCTAAATTCATATAATTATTTCACGATTTATAGTACTCGAATAAGTGGGGATAAATAATAATGAGATGGAGTCGCAGATCCACCTTCAAAGTGGACGTCAAATGAGAAAGTGCCCAACTTCGCCTTTGGGAATTGTTGAAAACCAGTGATGCTTTTAAACACAGGATATGTTTATCTCTCTGCTACAAGAACTGAATGATTTTTTTAAATTGTCGTTCTGGATACATTAATTGATATCTTTCATTAAAAAAACTGTCTTTAAAAGTGTGTCAACATTTTAATATTCATATTATGAATACCGGAAACTTTGAAAAGTATAAGTTCCTAAATATAGGATTTTAAAGTTTTTATATATATGTGGGTAGGTACGCAATGATTTACTGTATGATTTATGTACTGCCCATTTTAAAAAAGTACAAAATTTCCGAAATCCATGTAATGACGATCGAAGAAAAACACTCTAGGAATTTATTTTATTAACTTTAAAATTAAATTTCATTAAAGATTAAATGTCTTTTTATCAAAAAGTGTAGTTAAGGCTCACGCGTTCATCAAGGACCGCACCTGGACCTGTTCCAAAACAAATGTTTTTAATAACGTGGGTTTGTTCGACGCTCACTTTTTATTTATTTCTGATGAACGAATACCCAAAATCTCCAATATTTCCAGAGGGATCCCCATGGATGTAAGTTATTTGTACTTAAGTATAATAAAAACAAGATCTTACCATCAAAATATTTTATAAAACGTTTTTCAACTATAAACGCTAAAATTCCTTCTTTATTTAAGAGATTTGATAGGGAAAATTCAACCGCAGGTCTCTCCAATACACCAGGGCTGCGCGTCGCACGTTTTTGAACATGACTGCTTCGCTTACGTCGTTAAGATTCTGGCTTTATTTTATGGTATTGTCTAGTCTTAATATGGAAAGCGTTAAATATGTATAGAAGGCATTATGGTTTTTTATCTATCAAGAATAGCCATAATTTTTTTTATGATTTTGAAGACAACTATTCCTGACATATATAATTAAAAGCTATTTGATTTTCTCTTTTCATTTACCTTAGTAATATTATGTTAATACATTGCTTTCCAGAATACGTAAACTAATGCTCCAGAACTTAGTCTAGTTTCATACTAACCAGGCTGATAAAAAAATAGGTTTATTTTGTGTCGCACAGGCCAATACCGTGAGAATTTATGTTAGCATTAAAACTCGTGAAAGTTGGAGTAAATACACTGCGGAAACAAACCTCAGGTGAGGGAAACAAAAACACTTAAGTAAAATAATATTTCTGAATGACAAATGCATAAACTTTTAAGAATAATATTCAAAATTGTAGCTATGGGTTTAGGCAGTATTGTCAGATACATAATGTATTTATGGTTTAAACCTTGATACGTTGATTCTTTACAAAAACTCGTCGATTTACGTATTCTTATGTATTTAACATCCATCCAGAACTACGCTCGACAAGCTTTGGCTCAAAAGGGTATGAGACTAGATAAAGGTTAATATGATCATTACCTCTTCTTACCTAGATCAAGCCTACAAAATAAAGAAATTTCTCGATAACTTCCTAATTGGCTTTGGTTTTGTAGAGGTATTACAATTGCATTTTGATAATTTTTTTTGAATTTTCTTTCTTAACCCCTCACAAGAGGCCCTGATAATTTCCCACAGGACCTGTGTCATCTTTTGCGATGATGTGTAGAGGGTATTTTTTAAGAATCGGAAGGAGAGAATGTTCTAGGAAGGTAAAAGGTCCGTGTGTCCAGGAGTGACGGACATATCAATATATCCCTCCCACCGCGACGCAAGGCAATGGATCGAGAGACAAGTTGGAAAAATCAAAGGGTCTCCCCAAGGCAGCTTCTCCCGATCTGGCACCCCCCGAAATTGGTGGGCAGGCGCATCCTGAACAAAACTCACCCGAAGAATCCGGGCACCACTGCTAAATCATCAATCGTAGCGAACCACTCGGGGTGACCTTTGACAGAGGTGTTGGTTATTCAATAAATGGTTCCCGGGGCGGCGTGCCCAAACCCGCCTCCCAAATTACAAATGGTTTAATAATTAATTTAATTATTTTAATTTGCTTGATCAAATTTGGTGAAGTTTTAAACTTTTTTATTACATTTTTTAAAAGTAAGCCAATTTACACACACAAAAATAAGAGCTCATAATAATAATTATTGATTACAGTTAATTGGGAAAGTTTTTGTTTTTATGTCATTGATGCATACATTTTTAGAAATGTTAGTTAAATTATTTATCACATCATGTGGAATTAAACCATCAATTTATGAGCCATTTTTATGAAATATGCTTGTTATTACCGACCCTTAATACCGGCTTGTTTTAAATAATAAATTCATAGATAATTATAGGCTACAGTAAAATACACCAAAACAAGCCCCCATTATATTTAACCAGCGACAATCAGCCGAAAATTCGTGAAATAAAAAGATCAATTATTTTTCTTTTGGTATAATTATTCACCGTAATTTCTTCGTTCGCCCGTTCATTATTCTTAAAGACTGATGGCTTTATTCTACCGCACCTCGGGATGAAAGTCAAGTTGGGGATTGTCACTGAACTATAAAACCTAGAAGTGTGATATACATCTACACTGATTTTGAAGAACGATGGGTCTATCTCATTGAAGCAACCCGCAGAGAATACACCAACACATAACATTTAATAAAAAAAACGTTTTGGTCTGGTACAAAACAAAAGTTACCTAAGTACCTAAAAAAAATTCCACAACTTGGGAGCCCGCACTTCGAATTTATATCGAAATATAACATACTTCCCTTGAACACTTTAGTTTTAAAACTCTTAAAAAAATAAATATTTTTTTATGATAATTTGCCTAGTTGAAAAAGTAATTTTACGAAATTCCCTCGACAGAAAAAAACGAAGTTTGCTCTGTAAATTATAAAGAAACTGACTCTGACTCTGTTATACACTTATAATTACTTCATATTATTAATACCTATTATTAAATTTGAATATGTATATACAATCCTCGACACGGGAGAGCCCAGTGAGGATATCATAATATCTACGTGTTACAAAAAAGAGAAGGTAATAAAAAAATGTTAGCGCGCTCCACCTAACATTCTAATTTACATGTATCTCCCTTTCAAAACCATTTTCTTCTTTTTAAATGCCTATTAAGGAGCTTTAATGACTAACTAACTATCACGTAGTCTCTCCACAGGGGTTGACATAAAAGACGGACCGCCAAACATTTCGGTCATGGTACAAACTCCTTGCTTCATTTAAAATCATATATACCCTTCTGTTATCCTGACTCTTGACATGGCCCATCTCATATTCAGTATTTGGTTCAATTGATTGTTCCACGTCTTTCTCAGGTGTCTCCGACTTCTACCATCGTTCTTGCCATATATTTTCCTAACCCTCCTCTCTTCATTCAATTGATCCACGTGTCCAAACTGTTTAATAAAGATACTAATAATAGAAATAATAATTTATATGAGGTAAGTAATAATTCCATTGTGAGGACATTTTCGGACTTGTGTATCCTTTTCCTTAATCTATATTATATTGCCTCTATGCTGCTCTCCAAAGTTGGTCCAAGGCTCGCAATTATAAAAGCATGTACGGAACACAACATAAGGAATAGCTTAAATTTTACAAGTAGTCTGTCGAATCCTTCTACTTTAAACGAAATTACAAATAATAATATTGTATTTTTTATGTGAATACTGCACAACTGCACGCAACCGTCTGGAACCAGTGAGACTATAGTATCCTCTATCAGGGTATGTTGTGAAGCTCAAGGTAGTGGGGAGGGGAAGGAAATTGGGAAGATGAAGTGTGGGAACATCCAGCTATTCAGATCTGGTTACAAAACATAGTTGCAAATTTTAAATTCTCAATGGTGGTCTTACACCAGGGCGCTACTGATGTTTACCTCTCTGGAACGTGCCACCAGACTTATTATACTACATATGTTTTATTTTAAGTGAATTAATCGATCAATCGAATCCTATATCACCGAAAAGTTAATGGGTACCTATTGATTATCTGCTTGAGAATGAATTTTGATATCTGAAATCGATTTCAACACAAGTAAGGAATAAATTAACATACTTCGGTCACACGGACAGCCCTTCGACACTTCTATCGGCTTATATCTTCAGTGGGAATAGTAGTACTTAAAATTACGCGTCAGGTTAAAGGCCGACATTGTTTCCGTCCTTGTAATAAGTTTCCGTGAAAAGGTTAAAGTTCGGGGGGGAGTAGCAGATAGGTAGTTGGAAGAACGAATAATCGATTGCTTTCACAGATGTAATTGCTTCAATCCGACTTGACGGCGAGCCTATCCGATTCATAGAATTGAAATAGATAAATATTAGTGACTGAAGACATTTTTTTGTTAAAAAGAATATATTTAAATAAAGTGAATTAAATTGTGCCAATTATATCAATAAAATATCAACTATTGAAAATAAATTTAATATAATATTCCATTAACTCGTTTTATTTAGGTCATGATCAAGATAATTAAATACTATACTGATTACCAAGTTAAGGAATTCCAGTAATTTTTTTTTCTATGAATGTACCCTTTAACTTAAATATCAGTATTTTATTATTTTTCTTAAAAATGTCGACTTCATGGTTATAATAGTTTTCCACGCCTGCAATTTTCAAAGACCGCCAAAATAAACAAAATCTGACGAGGTACACATGACTTTATACGTACCTCGGTTTTATCGGTGAACAGTAAGGTCAATCCCACTCGGTATGAAAAAAAAATATATTTAGTAAGATTTACAAAAAAACATGAATTCCTTTGATAGAAAACCGCCGCGCTGTAGTGACCCGTGTGAGTATACATAGTAACATTTAGCACAAAATTGTCCGTATTCTTAATGCAATCGGCCAGCCAACCAGTGTAGCTGTTTAAGAGCTGTCAAAACCCACCGACCAATCACAGGGCGTTTGAGGGCCTCACAGTTTCAATGGTTTTCAAATGTTTTTTTTTTTTTAATTCTAAGTATAATTACGTACAATAATACTTACGTATTTTTCAGAATCAGCTTTTGTTGATTTATGTTTTTAAAATATAATAGTTTTCACTCAGTTTCTTTCTTCTTGCGTCATTCAAATATGTCAATCAAAAATAAATTTAGAAGTCAATGTAAAGTTAATTATTCTGCGAATATCAGCCAAGCATTACGTAATTACTAGCGAACTTATTAAAATGGAAGTAAGTTAAATTGGTTCTCGATAATTTAATGTTGATAATATCATTTAGCATCCGAAAATTAATTTATTTTGTCATTAGGTAGGTATATATTTTTGAAAAGTTATTATAATTTGAATTTGACACTTTGAAAGTAAATGCGGTCCGAATAATAATATCGGTTTTAAAAGTTCCCTGGAGATACGAGTATCTCCCTTAAAGGAATGGAGGCTTTCAGATAAGATGAAGGGGTGACCAGATGGGTACTGTGTAGAGATAAGAAGAGAAATGGTCGCAATACAAGAGACCAGCTGTCTCTTTTTGTATTCGAAAAATGTTGAGAACACTCCTTTGTCTCTTGGGTCCGCAGAACATTGCCAGAGTAAAAAATGATAGGATACCATCCAATAATGGAGGGCAACTGATCTACAATTGAATGACGAAAAAATAAAGTGCTTTTGGGAAGAGGGGGGTTGGGCAAAAACAATCGACAGGTGTTGGCATTCCTTGAGGGAAACTTTTCTATTAAGTTTTTTTTCTTCCAGATAGAAACTGAGACGTGTCTTAAGATGGGCATTCAAAAAACTCGACGAGGAAGGAAAATAACAACAATTTATTTGCTGTTGTGATGTATGATCTGTAAAGCTGTTTTTATTGAGCGAAAATTTTGACACTCGCGTTTCTTTTCGATTCGTAAGAACACTTTATAGATAAAAGCTTTGTAAAAACGTACTATTTTACTATGATGTCAAATTAAAACGAAATCTTTTCAATGTTTTGTTCAACACTCTTTTCACGATACTTTTTTTTGATAAATAATACGTGAAAAACTGTGTAGAATAGGTATTCTGGAGTTAAATACCTGTATATAATAATCCATCTACTTGTACCTACGTATAACCTGTACATTTGTCAGTGATACGTAATTTATATATTATAGTTTTTTTTTAATAATGTGATGTTGGATGCAATTTGTTTGCCAATTATTACAAGGGAACGTGCCAGTTACGATTATCTACTTCTCAACTAAATTAATTTGAATTATCCGAACTAATTAATAACTTTGGCAGTTTATATAAAATCTTAAATTCAATAATTGACAGCCCTGAACTATTTAACTTGTGACCCAGGAAGGGAAGTAAATAATAATATTACATATACTTTTTAATCATTCAGCTATTCACAAATAATTATTAACACGTACACGCTGGTCAAAGTTTTATCGAGGTCATGGTTTTTTTGAAAAAGTATTGTAAAAAATAAATAATAAGAGTTATCAAGTAAAAATATATCACAAGCAAAATATATAAAAACACTATTTTTTGTTGGGTTTTCAGTAGCCAGAGATGAAATTTTTATTATTTTGTTTGCAGAAATATTTTTTGAATTTATTGCTCGGTATGAGGTTTTGAGGAACTCTTTCCTTGTGGGCCTTCAGGGAACCAAGGAGGAGAGGAGAAAAGAGTTGAGGCCCTTAACTCTCGAGTGGCTTTCAGGGAACTGGGTAGAACGAGTGGGTAGATGCGATGAGACCACCTCCGCGAACTCTTCCCCTGTGGGGCCTCCGGGCAACCAAGGGATAGTGGACTCTTTCACTGTGGGACCTTCATGAACTCAAGGAGTGAAGATGAGTGATGATACCCTTTTTCCTTGTGGGGCCTTCAGGGAACCAAAGAGGAGTAGAGAGGATTGTTGATGCTTCCTCCGTGAACTCTTCTGTTGTGGGGCAATCAGAAGACTAAAAGGGAGTAGACTCTTCCATTGTGAGGCCTTCAGGATACTAAGGGTGAGTGGACTCTTCCGTCGTGGAGCCTTCAAGGAACAAATGAGGAGTGGAGAAATGGGGCTCTCTTCCCTAGCGGGACCTTCAGAAAACCAAGGGGGGAGTGGAGAGAAGAGATGAAACCAGGGAAAACACATTGCGAATGAGGTAAAATAAATAAGTGCTCACTGAAAGTATATATAAATCATCTCCGCTTTATAAATAAATTTCTTTCTTAACAAACATAATACCATATTTGGAAATAATAATAGTGATATTATGTATTTAATATTGCTTTTATATCAAACCCTTGAAGCATTTTCATGTTTCACGTTTAGTATATCGTTGAGCACAACAGTAGTTAATAATACTTAACCTTTCTTCTCCGTAGTGAAACGGCCCTTGGAGGAGATTACTTATTCATTTGGTTCCGTTACCTTTTCATTTGTATTTAGCCATATGGAAAAAATTGTCAATGTTCTGTAAGCTCTTATAAATATATCTTTATAACATACTTGTTTTTTGTGTGGGTTGCGATGGAAGAGATAACCATAGATTATTCCTTCTCAGGAAAACACACTATGATTGCAATATTGTATAAGGATATGCACATAATAATTCATGGTGAAGGGAACGTCGAACGAACTAGAGGGAAAGTTGTAAAGTTAAATCAAACGGAGAACCCCAAAAACATGTATCCTAGTATTTGGAATTTTTTTAAACTATTTACAAAAAAATAAAATAAAATGTTAGAGCCTGGTCTAGGCTCCGACCCATTTAAAAAGACATTCAACAGCTGATAATACACCCTAGCTCTTTTCTCAATTTACTTCAAAACGAAAGCTTAAATCAATAAAAAAGCTATACTACAAAATCACCTACATAGATTCAGAAGTTTCTCACTTCAAACTACTGATGATAGAACTCATAAGTTAACTTACACAGTAAGCTTATAATTTAAAAAGGACATAAAATTAAATACATTTTTAAAACCATACCTAACGTTTTTTCCTCCTGCAAAGTTCCATTGGTCAATGTAATTATCTATTTTTTAAACGATTTAAATCACAAACTGAAGGTATCTATTATTTACAAAACATGTCTTCGTATAATAATGATTACACCATTCAAACCTCAGGATACGTTAACAACTTGACAGTAAATAGTGATATGGATAATATTTGGCAATTTATTCTTAAGTTTAATTAAGAGAGTTGGAAATAAATAAAAAAAATAACATTTTTTCAGCTAATTTGATACAAATAGATCGTTTATTATACAATTGTCATGCCTAATAATAACAAACAAATTACTAGCCAGCTAAATGCTAAGAGAAATTCAGATACAGGCCGAGTATAATGCTCATGGGTATCTTGCGTACCATATACATACTTTCCATTGTTACTAATATATAATCCTTGTTTTTAACAGGTATTCTTGATTTCAACACCTTAGAAGTCCACCGAATAATATTTTCAAGTGAACATTTTTTTAAATTAATCCCTTGAATGAAACTACTTAGTCCACACTAAATGAAAGAGGTTAACTCTCATATTTGCAAAACGTTCATGCACTTTTTATGCTATGAAAGCGAAGACTTCTACCAAAAAGAAAGCGCCATCAGTATAGCAGTTTTTACATATAAAGCGATTTGAATACTGCTTTTCCATAGAAGCGTTAGCTTGTATTTGGAAGAGAAGTGCAAAGTACATTATTGTAGTATTTATAAGTAATTAATAATATGTTACATATTACGTGTTGTAGTAAGCACATTAGAGTGAGAAAATAAAAATAGTTACATTATATATTAAGTATATGTGATATAAGTTAAAGTAGGTAAGTAATATACTGTATACAGAAAATAGGTTATATGGGTTTTTTTATAAATGTAATTGGAAAGAGTTTTTTTTATAGTCTTTAATATATTTTTTCAATGTCCGGATTTATCGATTGAGGAAAGTTCTTCCTTGGTAAGTATAATAATTTTGGGTAAACGAAGTATTAAAATTTCGGCATGGAGAAATATATTTATGTCTTGTTCGGTTTTTGGTTAAAAATTGGTACAAGTCTTTTTCTTTTATGATTTGAACTATTGAATTTTTAATGTACAGATTTAGTGAAGGTACTCAAAATTCTACGAATAAACACTTTTGGGTAGACGCTGGTTTTTTTTAAATATGATTTTAGTTTTGTATGCGGAACCCCAAATAATCATAGCGTATTGTAAAGTTGATTGGATTAAGTATTGGTTCTATATATCAAATATTGGTTTTTTATCGAGAAAAAAATTCTGATTATTAAAAATATGTATATTTAGTGTCAACTGTTTTTTTTCAACTTTGCGTATTTAGTCTTTTGTTTCAGATTTTTATCAATAATTACTCATAGATATTTGATTGTGTTTGTTATTTTTAATATTGTGCAGTTTGATATGCAATAATTTTTATTGTGAGTTTTGGAATTTTTATGTTTGATAATGTTCAATTTTTTAGGTGCATCGTTTGTGCGTATTGCAAATGGAATTACAAATACTGCTGGGTACCGACTGCTGGCCACCGCTGCTGGCCACCTAAGGCTGGCCTATTACTGCTGTATATCAACTGCCAACCACCTCTGCTGGCCACCTAAGGCTGACCCATTACTGCTGGCTACGGACTCTTGGCCATCGCTGCTGGCCACATTCTACTGGCCACTTGCTGTATCGTATGGCGAGCTGATCCAATCAAGAGATTCACGATGTGCTCCAATTTGAATCATTACCGAAAGCATTTTTTTGGATAGGTGCTACCACGCCTTGGACAGATACTGTCCACAAACCGATTTCCTCTGTTTCTATTTCTATTTGTGTATTACACAGTAGTATGGAAAAACGTTATGTCATATTAATATTAAATGTTGGGTTATTTGATCAGTTATTAATTAAGACGTCGAGCATAACAGGCATATAAAAATAATCACAAAATTGACAGGACGGTTAACGGGACCATTAAAAAACGTCAAAATGTCGGTCAAACAACTATCCCTTGAAAATTTAAATAAATAGACATAAATATTAAAAATTGTAAATCTAAGATATTGTAGATAAAAGGGAAGAAGGCTTCTGATTTTAAAAACCTTCAGATTTGTAAAACTGTTCTACAGACTTCACGACAGTGACCTTGTCAAAAGGACTAATATTTGTAAAATATCGCAAGCTTGCTGTAAAGTATCGTCGGAACAGGGAAAACTTACAAAAAACACAACTTTTTATGGCGCTAAAAATGGTCTGCAGTGGTACTATCTCTCCTTCTCGGGCCGTAAATAATAGAGGAAGGTATCGCTTGACCCTGGGGAGGCATGGCGGATATGAGACCATTTTAAAGGTTTCTTTACGCACGTTTTTTTCTGAAAAAAAAATGTTTATTTGCGGAGGAGATTTTACGTACGAGCTTGAACCAAAAAAGCATTTGTTATCAAATTATTCCAATTTGGTTAGCTATAAGAAGGTTTGTTGAATACACAAACTTTAAGATTTGATCTGAGAAAATTATTCTAATAGTTTATTTATGTATTTAGAAAGTAAGTATATTGCCTTAATAAATACATCTTGAGTTTTGATTTGATTTTCTTAAATTAATGAATGAATGAATGGATGATTTAAATGGAATCTTCGAGGTGGAGATTAACCCACATCCCGACGTCCGATCGAGCTGAAACTCGGCAGACAGGCTCGTTTTTGATGATAATGCTTTATTTCAACTTGCAATGATACTCACACGCACACACACACATTTCTTCGAAATTGGATAATATTATAACAAATTACGGCAGTTTTTATACGAAATAAATCACGGTACCATCCAATTAGAATTTGGCTTAAGTGATAGCGCGTTTCACCCATTTTAGTTAGTTCTTAAGAAGGAAGGTTCAATACTTAGTCAATGTTTTAGAAGATATTATATAATTTCAAAGTTTAACAGCCGGTCATTTAAGAAAAAGGTTTGATCCCCAGTAAAACAAAAAGAAAACAACAAAATTTTATATTGGATAATTTAGCCGGCTCAAGAGATGGCGCAACTAGGTCAAAAATTGAAAATAGATTAATTATTGTAAAAACCCTTGTTTTACGGGATGATTTTATCAAAAATAAATTTTACAATTTAATTACCACAAGAATAACGTATTTGATATTTAGAGCAAATTGAATACAAATTGATTACGAACTGAATTTAAACCAATTGCTTTACTTTATAACTGGTATATGAAAATCATAAGAGCAGCCCAAAATATGATTCAAATCGAGAAATAATTTCGAGACAGCAATTTTTCATAAAAAATGTCCATATTTCAGAATGTCTGTGAATTTTCAATAACTTGTCAAAGTTTGGATAACAGTGCGGCGCTGGCTGGAGAGAATTTCTAGTTTATTCTGAGTCAGCACTATATTTCAAATATTTCGTTGTGGGAATAATACCAGTCGGCGTTATTAAAAGCCCACAATTCATGGTTTTATTCTCATGCTCATTCTCATTCACGAGTTAACTGAATTTAAATATTTCACAAGTGAGCATTCACGTCTATTTTTTCCAAAACAGAACGTGATTATATCCTTATCCTTATGAATTCTTAAAGAATATCCGTTTTAGAAATGACGCTTACTGAGGTTCAAGAAATATTTATTACGAGCATTTGCTGTGTGCCTTAAGAATTAAAAACAACGCTCTTGGTACCCTGTCACAAATTTTTCGCCGTTAGCCAGCGGATTCTATTTTCGTTATAACTTACTTGTTCTTTGTAAAATTATATTTTTCTAAATCGTACCCTAAAATTTTTTTTTTAATTTTTAAAAATAGTATACCTTTACATAATTTGTTCCCTCAGAATAGCTCTGATAAATGAATTTTTAGATTGTGCCTTTAAAAGTAGTCCTTTTAGTATCCACAGATACCATTCACATCGTATTTCAGGACATTAAACGAATTAGAAAAATCATGAAGACTGTTAATAAATACTTTACTAAACATTATCTAATTTGGCACTGCGGGACAGCAGAGAGGATGGAACGCCATACAACTCGGTCCTCGAATACACTTCCTGTTACGTATTTTTTTTTATTTTTATTTAATTAAAATCAAATTTAATAATACAATTATTAAGTTCCGCAAGTATTTTTTGTTTTTTTTGTTGTTATTTTTACAGCTGTTTCGGCTTTCAAGGCCATTTTCAAACTATGGTTTTAACCACGTTTAGACGACTTATTTATATGATTCTATTTTACCCTCTCCCAATTTAAAATGATTTATTACCGGTTAGACCGATTTACTAATAAAATAATTTAATGGAGTTCTACGAAAAAACACAAAAAAAATAAATAAAAATTCCTGTTGCGCGTTTAAGTATGTAGCAACTCATGCTTAGTAAACTAGGAGTGTTTTTAATTTACAAAGTCCCACAAATATATATATTTAAGCGTGTTAGGAGTATTTAACGAGTTAAGTTTTTACCTTAACGATAGGCAAGTCTGGCGCTCAACGGATAAAAGTTAATATTGCCGATAGGCAATTCCGTAGCAATCTATTTATGACACTCAATACTTACTTCATTCACCAATTAGCACATTATTTATGCTATTATTTTTTACTAGGCATATGGATTTAAATAAATATTTATCTTTTTTACATTAGCTTCTCACGGGAGGAAAATAATTTCGCTCGTGGCCTATGTCAACTTTGGGCGGAGGGAGTTTTTAAAGAAAGGAGCGAGATGAATATCTGTGAAGGTTAAAGGTACGAGGGGTGGGAAGGAATCTGCGAGTCATTTTATTCAGTAGTGACGGACGTATGAATTCATCCCTCAAAATGAGGTGTAACGTGTTAGGTCGAAAGAGCCCGATTTGAGAGGTGAAAGGCTTCCCTCAACCAGTTTCTCTCGATCCGGCCCGCCGCACAGTAGGTGGACAGACGTATCTGCTGCCGAGACCTAGAAAAAACCTCACCTCATGAATCCGAGTCTCCTGATAAGTCACCAAACGTAGCAAATCATTTAAGGTGACCTATGACAGAGGCGTCGGTTATCCAACAAATGGTCCCAGGGGGGGCGGTATCAACACTGATCTACAAAATTAAAATTTGTCAGTGTTTATTTTTGTTATTGCATTTACTTTTTATCTACTGCACTTTTAGCTTGTTCGATATGACGGGTTGTTTATTACCCTTTCAATCACACTGAAATAAAAATGTACCTATACCATATCGGCTTTTTTTTACCAGATACACATTAATAACGAGGTCTTACATAAGAGTAAGGATTGTTGATAATTACATGACGAAATACGAGTGGGTTTAATATTTCTCCTCTCCAAGAAGCGTAGCTATTTAAGTAGTTGATGAGCACAGAGAGTGAAACACGAGCACAATTATAATAATATATCATAGTATCATTATATTCTTCTACACCAAAGGTTCCCAACCTTATCTGGCTCACCGCCCACTTTTCAATTATATTTTTTTTGCAACGCTCAGTTAAAAAGTAAAACAGCATAGATGAGAAAAGCGCTAAAGGCTGATTTTTTTGGAAAAGAGTGAAAGTAACTTGTTTGCAAGGGGAAGGTCACTACACATTTTACAGTATCATGATAAACTAGTCAGGTTAGTCCTTTATCATTTCAGAAGCCATATTTTCCGTTTATAATGATGGAAGTGGGTGGATTTTCAATATTCTAAGATCATCTGTAACGCGGGATTGCTGAATGGGAATACTTCTAAGTTTACAAAAAAAATCTCTTTCTTCTATACATGATTTTAAAGTTTTTTGAAAAAAAATTTCCAAAAGAAAACGAAATAAATATTAATATTGTAATAACTTCTGTGAAACCTCAAATTGTAATATTAAGGAGGATTTATTTTTATTTTTTTATTATTATTTTTATTATATTATTATAGGCTAGTTGCTTGACAGAACTGAAATAATAACATAACATGAAAAAATCTTTCACAGAACTTGAAAATTAGCATTGAAACTTTTAAAAATTTTCGAATTCTCCGAAACAACCCGTACTTAATTATTTAATACAATATTAGCGATTCTTAAACGAAAATTTAAATATTTTTTCTTATTTTTCTGTTGCACATTTTTCGTTAAGAACCGCTAATATTGATTTTAATAATTAAAATTAAATTAAATTAAAAATAATGATCACTTATTGAACGGTTCACCTGCAAGATTCTTACAAAAATGCACCTATGGCTTAGTTAGTTTCTTTAGGAAAATGTTTATTTTTTTCATTCTTTCGACCTTTATTTTAGCCCTTCACCTGACCTCTTGGATCCTTTCACAGCCCACTTTTGGTCTTCGAGGCCACCACCGCCTCATGTAACCATGGATCTCAATAACGCACACAGGGGTGGGGGGGGGGGGGCGGTACCGCCCCCATTGAGGATCACTGCTCTACACTATACCCTGTTCAGTACGTTCTGGGAATATGTTGCTTTGTATTAGAGTTACTTTACCACGTAATAACTCATATCCATAAATATCAGGCTGGTGACTCTCTAAAACACCGGAATAATATGGAAATTAATAATTATACGTCTTCACTCTTGGAGTATGACCTCGTTAATTATTGTCCCTGGAGACAGGGTTCGGCAACATTATATGGGGAATATATTCATACGTAATGCCGTGAAGGGCGAATCAAACTAGCCAACTTTGGGCCAACAACAAACAGCAAGTATGTTGCCGCTTTAATCAAAATATCAATTAATATTCATGGCATTTCGAAAGGTCAGATTAAACCTGACAAGTTCATTAGGTGCGTGGCAATCATTCTTAACACATATTTATACGGAAGGTAACGTAATTAAATATGCAAACTGAGGCGACTGAGGTCACGCAATTAAACAATGTATTATTATGTTTACCTCAACCTACAAAACAAGAAAAAAAAATTGTTTGAATTTCAATCACTTTAATAAGAGTTATGCACATTTTCTGAATTTCGAGAAAAAAATTGCAAAGTTATTGATTTTGTCGTGTCTTGGTAAATGTTTTGTTTGGTTAAAAATGGGGTTATATTGCATTGATTATGTGAATGTTTTAAACTATTTTTATGAATATAGCAATATAGTTTATACAGAATATAATTTGTTTAAGACATAATACATATTATTTGTTGACTAGCGCAGACCTATCGCGTGATGGTTTGAAATCTTAACAAATCATTTCCAATTTGGAAATGTTTTAATATTTAATTACAAGTAGGTACTTACTTTATCTCTTCTCTGAATTATTTACACAATCCGTTCCAATTTTGAAAACGACCCATAATTCATAGAAAATTTGAGTTCACGAAACCAGATTTCACAAAATCAGTTCCAATTTTTAAATTTAAGCTGTAGGTACATTCAAAGCAAATTTGAGATCATCGATCCCATGACAAACGCATAGACAACCGAAATTAGAATGTTTGATGATTATAAGAGACTAGTCTATCACCGAGCTTAAAAATGAACACAAATTATTCAAACTCACTTATTTATTTATTTTTAAATTTATATAATAAGCTGGACCATTATTAAGAATGTAAAAATTGTTGAAGAAATTACAAAGCAGAACACTTGAAAAAAAAATAATAAAATCTATCACTAATATTTATTTATGAAATATGTTATTATAGCCTTCTTGTAATTATATTACGTGCAGTTGAACTTAATGTAATCTAGGTACAAGCGAGAATCTAAATGACTCAGTCCTGATATTATTGTTGTAAATAAAAATTATTTTCGATCGTGTATTTCTAGTTTGTAAATGAAAGGTAATTAAGTAAATAAGGAATGTCTATAATACCATTAATAATTTTAAAATTAAATTCGCATAAAAGTCTTCCATCTAAGAGTTTTAATAATTTCAATTCTTTCATCAAGCGGATATAAATGATGACTTATATATGATTATTTTTAATTGAAACTGAGTGGGTTCCAAAGTGAGGGGACCATATGAAAGGAATATATTTGACTTAACTTCGAGCTATTGTTTTTGTGAAACGGCAGTACGAACTGCTCCCAACCTACTGGAGCCAGTGTAACTACCGCATCCCCAATTGGGGTATGTTGTGAGGCTAAAGGTAGAGGGGAAGGGAAGGAGATGGGGAGGATGATGATGAAGGTGGGTAAGTGCCTGGCTATTCAGATCTGGTCACCAAACACGGCCAAACCATGTATTGTTTCATAGCGTTTTCACACAAAAAAGTATTAAATTTCGACAGTCTAAACATAAATTTTAGGGTTAACATTTCAAGTTACCATATTGACGTGTGAAAGTAAATTGATTTTAGAATAAAAAAATATTTATTTTTTCACGTCTTGAAGGTTAATAATACCAAGACCATTAATATCATTGACGGTTCTGAGGAATACAATTACAACTATGCGCGTTGAAAAAATTCTTATACCATACTGTGATTTAAACATTTTTCAACCTCTGTAATTTTTTTTATTCAAGTTATTACATTTTTTAATTTTTAAAAAGCAGCTTTAGAACCGAACACAGAAAATAAACTTAGTTAATACATTATGTAAATACTAACCATAGAGTTTAAAATTCAAGGACTTTGGTTAGCTGCAATGAAATTTTCTTTTCTTTTCGATAAGGAATCGGGCTATGTCAATATTCAACTAGAATAAATTGTATAACTAATTTTTCGGAACCCGACCGTTTTCATTCAACGAGAGGTAAATAGGATCACGTTCAAGTAAGGCTGGGCTTGAGCGAATCTCTGAGGGAAGGCAGTGGCGCATCAAATTATGTTGCAGCGTAGAGCGCACAGAAATAATTAATTAAAAAAAATCAAAAGACCGCACGAGAGTCCCAACTGCCCGAAACGGATAGTATTGTAGAAGGCTGGGAAATACCAACCTGGATATTAAGATTTGGTCACTTAACACGTCCGAAGCCATTTAAGTTAAGTTTCGATTATGAACTGTGGTCTTTCACTAGGGATGTACCACGAATTTATTTTTATCAGCCATGAATAGGTAAACGATATAATTAATCGTATGTACTACTCAGTTTTTTAAACAAAACATTTTTTTATGATTAAAAGCCCTGAGCCAATTTGGGAGGCGAGTTAGGTACCGCCGCCCTGGAACCAGGAAGGAATGTGTAAAATAAATTTGCTCACCATAGCGAGAATTTAGTGTTTGTATGAGGATGAGATCAACTATTGATGTATGAGATCACATAACACTAGATACGTCACTGCTTAAGGCTCTAACGCAGCAATGGGCAAAGGCATCGGGTTCTATCCCGTTGGCAGGTCTAAAGCTTCCATCCCCTCGGAGAAGCCTTTAACCTAGTATACTACCTGCCAGCAGTAGAGGTAGGAGCCTCCAGCCCCCGGTCGGATTCCGTTACACGTAATGGGGGTGAATGGTACACTCGTACGTGTTGCAAAGAACATTTTTTACGTTACGCATGGAACAAAAGTTCACGACTTACCAATAAAATTCCCTCTTTATCTATGAAAGTATTAAACACGCCTTTTTATAACCTTTTAAAATTGTCTGATACATAACTATATTGCAAATTTACGATAATAACCACTCGAGTGTTCGCGTCAATAGCTGGAATGTTCCTTTCAAGTTGGAAATGTCTCAACCTCATTTATAAAAAATCATACCTCTGAATTTTAATACGGAGACATATAAACTGATTATAATTTTATAAAGCCAATGGATTCACCTATATTTTACCGCTTATCCTAAATTTTAAAGATTTAGAGAAAATATTCAAAAATTGGTGAATTCTGCGACTCAAAAATGGCATATTTAGGAGGGCGATCACTCAAGACGTTTTGCAAACTCGGCATAATATGCCGAAAATCACTCTTGTAGATCATAAATCACATAATGGAATTTGAAACCCAATCTTATAATAGGAGCCATTGTATAAATAAGTACACCCACTTATTGAAAATAATATTACATCAATTCGTTACTATGGGCCTATTCCAAGGGATTATTATTAAGGTTCTGCAGGATCGGAGAGGGAATTTAGGTGAGCTAAGATCACTCGTATTTGACAGAAACAATTATTAGAAACCCAAAACCAAATCCCTTTCCTAACTACCTCCTTTCTCAACATCGTAGTATGTTACTAAATGGTAAATGTAATCATTATAGTATTTCAATTTCTTTTTCAAGAAGATTGTAAAGAAAAACTTTTTTTAAATTTTTTTAAAATCTGTTTTGTCAATCAACCTCTGTGATATTTTGAAATTTAATCATCAACTTACTTTAAAAGATATATCATATTTGTTTTTCAAATATTCCCGGTTCATATTTGCTGTTAAAGTATTCTAAATTGAAATAATGTTTTTGAAGCAGATGAAATACTAATAAATTTCAGAAACGGTTTGCAAGTAAAAACATTAAAAATTAAACGAATTGTTTTTCGCTTACCTTGTAAATTGTTAAAATACCGCTTTAATACGAAACTGAAAAATAACACATATTTAGTTACAAAAACTAAAGTCACCGTTTTTCGTTAAATACAAAAATTATTTAATTAAAAAATTTACAAACTTGAAAAATATTTCGCAATCATCCAAGTATGGTCGATGGCTTTTTGGTTCAGTCCAGCGATTTTTGGCATATTATGCCAAGTTTTCAAAAACATTTTGTGCGACCGCTTGCCATAATAAGCCCAATTTATAAAACCTAAAAATATGGGATGAACGGTGAAATTTAGGTAGATTTATTGGCTTTAAACCGTAGTAAGCAGTTTCACATACTATTATTTGTGGAATGGTATTATTTAAAATAAAAACTATAGTAAAAGTACGTTTATATTTATTTACGACACCAATAGCTCGACTGGTAAAATTATTTGGATGTTTTTTTTAAATGCAAGTACCTACAAAGCAAGGTTTTGACACTTCTAATACTGCATAAATTATATATCTCACGTGAATACAAAAATAAATAAAAACAACCTTTATGAGTCCATTCAGTCCGTACCGTAAAGCACACACAAGAATATTTCACTGCTGTCGGCTAAGGGGTTAAAAATGTTAATAATCAAAAATGGTGTATTTAACGAAGCCTTTGACTTTTGTGCATAACATAAATTTTAAAAATACGTGCAAACAATATATAATGCTGCGTATATATTTGCGAACCGAAAAGCGAGCCGAGCCTCGAATTATAGGAAAGGAACGAAACAGCTGCAAGCAGCGTTTCGAGCCATTTGCTGTTGTTTCGTTCAATTCCCATAAATCGACGCTCGATCTTCTCTTCACATTTTCTTTAGCTATTTAAAATAAAAACGGTTTTGTGGTAACACAAATTATTAGACAATTGTCCTGTTAAATTATAGTAAAAAAGGGTCGTGATCACATGACCAGTCAATTTACAAATAAACAGCTTAAACCTTCCAAATATTAAGAAACCCATAAAATATAAAACGCATTACAGTAAGGTATAAAGTACCTCATCGTTTAAAGATTTAGCCGCAAGAAAACAGTCATTTAATAATATTGCAAAAGGTGCTTCTGTGATAAGAACTTCTTGTTTGCACTGAGTTTTACGTTTTCTCGATTTTTACTGAAGTAACAATAATAATGTCAGGGTCTTAAAACGGTTATTGAAAAACTTGGAATTTACTTCCCCAAATAAAAGTATCGTATGTGGATTCAGTAATACCACTTTGTGAAATATGGTAGAAGATGCCTAGAAGGTCTAGTTGAAGGTAAAATAACAAAAGAGGTTACACAAACATATTTATTCTAGAATAATATTATATTCTAGCAGTTATAAAATATTTTGAATACGAGTAATATTACGGATAAATTGCATGAATAGGGAGTGAATTAAGGTGACAGTTGTTAATATTATTATTTTTTTATTTCTTGCTAGAGCAATCCCGATGCGTTAAAAAACTCATTGTAGGACTAGATTAAATTTTAATACATCGGTGGGAGTTGTTAGGTGAACGCGGATGTCAACCATAGGATAGGAGTGGGATGGATGAAATTTAGATCCGTAACAGGAATTTTGTGCGACACGAAAATGCCAATAAAACTTAAAGGAAAAACATACCAGACTATTGTTAGACCCGCGATAATGTATGGCTCCGAATGCTGGACTATGTACAACTCCTACTCTAGGCAACTCGAATCAGCAGAAATGCGAATGCTTAGATGGACGGCAGGAGTATCATTAAAAGATAAAATTAAAAGCTCACGCATTCGTGGTAGCCTGGGTGTCACTGACATAAACAGTAAGCTAGAGGAACGACAGTTAAGATGGTATGGGCACATAAGGCTGGCCGCATACATACGTTTTCCGTATTCGATTTTCGAATTCGTTTTCCGTATTCGGAATTCCGTGAGACTAGCGCAAACGTTCGTTTTTCTCCATTCGGAATGTATAAACGTCAGTACCAGTGTTGCCAACAAGGGCGATATATCGCCATTTAGGCTACTCAGAGCGAGAATTGGCGCCGAAAAAATCTAAAAGGCGACTGGTCGCCAATTAAGCTACTTCAAAAACATCAATTTTAAACATGTCCCGATATTCTCTAGCCCCCCCCCCCATGAAATTTATTTTTCTGGGGAAAAATTTTATATTTTCTTGAAACTCTCTACCCACCCTCCCCATGAATTTTTTTTATTTTCTGGGGACAAATTTTATCTTTTTGAAATTCTCTAGCCACCACCCCCCCCACGAAATTTTTATTTTCACGTAAAAACATCAATTTTAAACATGTCCCACCTAACAGCAAATTCGGCTACTTTACGCTACCTTATGTATGAGAAACGGCGATATTAGGTCAAGATCCGTTGGCAACACTGAATTACGAACGGAAATTTCCGTGCGTTTGCGTCGGCACAAACAAACTGTATGCAATAGCTGCGTTCCACATGACGTCATTAGGTTTTTTCCATTCGTTTTCTCCGAATGCGCCGGCTCGCATTCGAAACGTGCGTACGGAATTTGTTCCGTTCGGAACTAAAACGAACGTGTGCGGCAGTTAATGTATTTTCTACTGATTCCGTGCATTCGGATGTCCGAATACGGAAAACGAATTCGGAAATCGAATACGAAAAACGTATGTATGCGGCCAGCCTAAGACGGAGACCACCAGACCACACAGTGAAGCAGGCAATGTCTATAGAGCTTCAAAGACAGTCATCCAGAGGTAGACCAAAGAACTCCTGGATGACCCAATGCTCCAAAATCCTACAAAGAAACGGCCTAGATGAAAGCGACACTCAGAACCGAAGAAGCTATAACCTGAGAACGAGAAGAGCCGACCCCAACAGCCCACCTAGGCAATGAGTTGGGATAGTGCTAGGAAGAAGAAGAAGGTGGGAGTTGTTAGGTACAATTTCACATTGCTATTTTGATATCAAAATAATAAGTTTTACATTCGAAACAGAACAAAAATAAAAAAAATAATCAAAATTATAAGTTTTACATACAAAACGGTACAAAATTAGAAAAGGGAAGATTACGTAGAACAAACAAGAAAAAACAAAAGAGGAAACAGACAGGGATATACACATAAGTACAAACCCAAGGTAGGAACTAACAAAAAGGTACATATCCACAAATTCGTAAAAATAGATTATGCTCGATCACAAATACAGGGGATAGGAAAGGAGAGAGAAAGAAACAAGACAAAATACAACACTACAAGAATTACGTATTTTCGTTTTTATGTTGTATGTTAAAAATACAACAGCAAAAAATCTGAGTTATATTATATTTTATTATTAATTTTGGCTAACTTTCATACAGTCGTCGATCGTCCCTTTTATTATTTGAGTGTATTTGTTTCATATTAATATACATGAACAATGGATTTGTCTAATATACAAATTTTTGCGATATTGTACTTTCCTAATTTTGGCTGGTGTTTGTGGTTGTTAATACTGGGTGTCCAAGGGTGAAGTTGACAAACTTCGGGAGGTGATTCTACATGATGGTTAAAGGAAAAAAGATAGTAATTTTATAGGAAATTCCGTTGTTTTAAGATAGTATTCAGGTTAAAAATGTTGAATTGTTTGTATGGAAAAATAAATTCTTTAATGGAAAAATATTTTTATGTTTAAAAACACAAAGGAATTTTTAAAAAGGTTGTTCTTCGTTTTTAATTATAGCATCATGTAGAATCACCTCCCGAAGTTTTGTCTACATTATGGCATCATGTAGAATCACCTCCAGAAGTTTTGTCTACATTATGCGGCTTCTATATGAAAAAGCTGAGGATCCGGCATCGGGATGTACTCCACGTTATACGGGGGCTCGATGTTAACAAAGCTAGTGGACCTGATGGAATACCTGCCCTGGTATTGCAGAGGTGTGCACCTCTTCCTCACACTCTATAAATGCTGGCGTCCCACAGGGATCGGTTCTGTCTCCGACTTTGTTTTTGTTGCACATCAATGACCTTTTGACATGTGCACCGATTCATTGTTACGCGGATGACAGTACAGTTCATGATAGTTTTTTGTTTGACAAGCCCCCAAAGGGCACACAAACTCCAACGGCTCGGAGGGCTTTGAAGCAGAAAATGGACGATTATCTCGAGAATATTTCCTCCTGGGGTAAAAATAATCTCGTCGAATTTAATGTTTCAAAGACCCAATCCTGTCTGATTACGTCTAAAAGGGATCTAAATGATAATCTAGTCTCCTTCAACGGAAGCAATCTTCCGAACAGGCCTTCCATTGATATGCTTGGTGTAACTATAAGTGACCAGCTCAGGAACGGGGGTCCATCGAAGCCAGAGTAAAGCTGGCCTCTCAGAAGCTGGGCGTACTGTACAGGGCCCGCAGATACTTTAATAGTACACAACTGCTGACCCTGTACAAATCGCAAGTGCGCCCTACTGTCGAATTTGGCAGCCATCTCTGGTCCGGAGCCCCTAAATACCTAAAAAAAACCCTTGACTCTGTGCAGAAACGGGCGGTCCGTTTGATAGATTCCCCAATCTTAACAAACGGACTGCAATCTTTAGAGCACAGGCGTCAGGTAGGTATGCTGTCCTTGTTCTATCGGTATTACAATGGAAGATGCTCTGAGGAACTAGCGTCATTGATCCCTTCGGCACCGGTGCGTAGTCGGGATACACGCCAAACGCGTGCTCAACATTTGTACATGGTTGACATTTGACACATGAGAACGGGTCGCTTCTACGATTCGTTCTTAAGTTCAACAGCTCGGCTGTAGAACGAACTGCCGGCCTCTGTGTTTCCTCCCTCCTACAACATGGGACTCTTCAGGACCCATGTTCACTCCTTCCTCTCCACAAAAAGACCCTCCACACAGCATCCCCAAAGATGACATAGGCCCTGACGGAAATTATTTTCTTCAGGGCCTCCTGTGTGGAGTTATTATAAGAAAAAAAAAAAAAAACATTACTGGAAAACTTAATGTAAAAAATATTGTACCAAATAAATAATAAAATAAATTACCCCCGGGCATCTTGTTTGTAGATAGGCCTTTAGATTTTTACTATAACGAAAACAAAATTTTAAAAGGGAAATAGAACATATTTCAACAATGGAAAGACAAGAACATTTGAATCAAAAAATACATGTACATATAAGTCATCAATATAAAATATCTGGGTGTCTTATATGTACATGTATTTTTGTTTGATCAACATCTATATTGGGATTAGCTCCTTACTCCTACAACACATCAATCAGAATATTATGCTCTCTGACAATCCATAATAGCATACAGCATCATCATTTGAGATGGCTGTGCGCAAACTATTATTGATACTCTGCAAAATGCACAAAAAATGGTAATACGTGTTATCAAAAAGTGACCGATAAGATATTCCTCGATTCGACTCTTCATCGAGTATAATGTCTTAAATATATGTCAAATCCATCAAAAATTTATAAACATGTCTTGTATAAATACAATAAAAAACAGTGTGCGATATTCGCGAAGACTATCGACACATGGGTTAGATTATAATGGTTATAATCTAGGCAGGTATGTGCCTATGTAAATTAACGCTCTGTTCGCTGAACCAAAAAGATAGGTATTGGCAAATGTGACTTACGGAAGAGTTGGTTGTGATGTTCGATGAAATGGTTCTTTTGGTAGCGCTCGTATGGTGGAGGAATTCACAGGCAACAAAACACAATCACAACGCCAAACATATAACCAACCGACCCTACAATCTTCCCGAACTTTCATATACCTTGCATATACGACAATTCATATACCTTGCAAAAAATCTTCTACCTTCTTCCTGAATACCCAAAAACTGAAACCCAACTCCATACTTTCAAAACACAAATAACTCTATGGATCCTTACGTCTGCAATACATTTCAACCACAACACCTATAATTTCTACACTCTCACCAACTAATCTCCCTTCATAAATATGCAAATAAAATAAAATGCAACCCGGACCTTTTGCTTGCCGGATTCTCGTGCTCATCATTACACCACATCACCTCTTTTATAACCTAACAGCCTTCTAATCAATGTGTTTTAAATTTTACTCAACAGATGTACATGTATGGTAAGCAGTTGAGTATCAGTTGTTAATTTTTTTTAATATCGTTTATTTCTAAGGCTGTAAGAATATATCTCTATTATACGTGGTGTTAAGGGACGTACTTGAATTATTTTAACCAGTGATTCCTGACATTATTTGTAATAAAAAAAATTATATGAAACTTTGGAATCCGGTGACATTTGTTCAACTTAAACATGAAAAATCAATAGGTATTGGACAGTTAGGATCGTGGTGAGGGGTTGCTCGATTTTTACTAAGCTGAGTGCCCAGTGATGAAATTTAAATTTTAATTTAATTTAATTTTTTTTTTTTTATTAATTTTTATTCATGTGGAAGAATTTTAGTTTTACTTTTGTTGAAAAAAAATTTTTTTAAAGAAAAACATAATATTTTTTTTACTACAAATAATGTTAGAAATCACTGATACGTACGTCAAATACGTCCCTTAACACCCTGTATGTATATATTTTTAAATTTGCTCCGATAGACGGTTTCGCCTTAATTTTTGAGAATGATTTTCCACTGATTATTACAGTACATCATATTAATATAATGACAATTGCGTTATTGTAATTAATTTCTATTCATGTACCTATTAGAGTCACATGAACAAAAACTATCGTTAACTGCAACAATAATGTCAATATAGATTTGTTTAAAAACTAGATTATACCTTGCATGTTAAGGTAATCATTATGCAGATATTTTAAATAGCACCAAGAGAACATACAAAATAAGCATTTGACATATTTAAAAAAATATATCTTAGATTGTTATTGTTATTGTTACTTATGGTTTCCTAAAGCCAGATTTTATATGTATAATTTAACTATCATTCCAGTATTTATACACTGTATAATTGTTTGAAATCCTCGTTTTTCGTAAAAAAATTTAAAATTTAAATTTGGAGGTACTTGTACCTTATAAGTAATATACTATTACTATTTCATCTCGGAGTTGCGTCTCCCAGTTAAACTGTCCAAGGGTTCACCCTTTCGCCGTATATCAATATTCCCTTACAAGCCGAACTTTCTCGGAATTCAATTCCAGCCGAGACACGAACCATCTCCCGTCTTATTTGTCTGCTGGGTCCCTTGATAATGTTACATAGACAAAAGACTTCGAAGGTAAATATGCACATTTAAAGGCGGCCCCTTTGATATATCATTCTAATGCCGTGAACTGAATAATTTATTTGACAAGTTAAGACGAAACCAGAGCGATCGTCATTCTTTTCTTTGCCTGAAACGATCGGTAATATTTTTTGCGAATTTTATGTTACGTGTATCTTAGAAGAAAGCTTCCCGTGAGTAATGCTTAAATAAACTTCCGTGCTGTGTCACGGAAAGCATAGAAATCAAAAACATTAGATTCGCCTTCCTTAAAAAAATCCCCGAATCTGGTCATTTTACAACCTCCATGGACAAAAAATATTTCAATTTTAAGGCAGGAAATAGTACCACGCGCATCGTCGGTCGATGAGTATTACCGCAAGCTACCGACCTACGCGACCAACGTATGCTCAGCCCTTTTTTCAGCCTTAATTAAATAATTAACTTGTCGAAAAGTAGTGGCTGCCCAGTATTTTCCAAATAAAAACAGTATTTCTTATTTATTTTTTCTTATTGAAGGAATTTCAAGAATTTTCATCCTATTTTATAAATATACTAGCTGCCCAAGCGTTACGCAGAGTTTATCGAAATCAGATGTAATAGACTGTTGTTAGCTTTCTCTTGTTTTTATGGTGAAGTGTGCAAAATTTCATCAATCACAGACCCTTTTCTTTATATACATAGATGGAAGATGGTTGTTACTAAGCCATATAACTCAAAATGAGTTATGAACTTGAAGTAGCTGACCTAAAAAGCGGAAAAAAAGTATTAATTTTATGATGCCAGAACTCAAAATTCCGGGGTTAAGGCATCAAACCAATAAAGTGTTCTATTTTATACAAACATTCGAAGCAAACAAAATTTTCGGAATAACTACTGATCTAATCCCCTGTGCCATATGATATTAATTTTTGAGTGCTGTGTTTGTGAAAAATCGTCTCAAGAATTGCAGTAATAACTAAGCAAACTTCTGACTCATCTTGATTAGACAATATGTGTTTTTGAATGATTCTCTATCTTATTTTCTAATGCTTACCTGTACCTAAACACGATGTTATAGCGTCGTTCTAGTTCGCTTTTGTCCAACAGACCATTTTTGGCGAAATTGAGTTAAGTATGCAGTTGTTCTCAGAAAGCATTTATTTATACGATACAAGTGTAATTTTTGTTTTTAATGTGTTTTCAAAACGAAGTTTGTCTTAAGTCCACCAAAATTAAACAACATTCCGAGTGTGTTTATCCAACATTCACACGTTGGACAAAGGGGCACTCATTTTTAAACCGGCCCTTAAGTTAAATTTCATATAAATGTATCAAGCCAAGCAATTGAGCTAATTTTATTTTATATGTGTCTTTCGTAAAAAAAACTTTGAAGCGCTATTTCTCCCGATTTACTTGTTGGTCTGTTGGATAAAAACGAACTAGATCGACGATAGGTAAATTATATCGTTGCAGGTATTCAAATATGTATATTCTATCAAAAATGTAATTTAAAAAATTCGACCCGAACAACGTCACAGAGGCAAATAAATTAGTTCTTGAATTATCGAAAAATCATCCCCTTCAAACATGTTGTTATATTATCATAAAATACAACAGCTTTCAACCACAGTATTCAATAAAACCTATAATTATAAAGCAATACCACGTCCTCCTCAAATTTTGCATTATCATTAATTGCCCTACAGTATTAATTTAGTGCACCGATATTCAATTAATGAGTTAATAATAGGTAATACAGTAAATATTTCACCAATAAGTATAATTGTATTAGATTAATTTATTTATTTATTTTGTTTTTACGAAAACAGCTTTTACCGATCAATACATTGCAAAAACGATTAAGGCCACAGCGTTTACATGTGGATAAAAAAAGAAGGTACATAAAGGGTTCTTCATGCCTAAAGTTATTGAAGGACATGCGAAAAATATCCACGTTTCCTGCAATGCAGTTAATTGACCTAGTAAGTTTTTCTAGGGGCATCTGCATTGGTAAGTTAGTTATGAACCTGGAAAGAATCAAATGCCAGTGTTGGCTAGCGAGAAGTTATCTGTTATAATCCTATTTCGGCCAGTAAGAAACATATAATCCAATCGCAGTAATGCAACATCCCTCCTAGAACTAAGGCAGTAGATACTCAGCATTCCTGAGATTAAAAAAAAACTGTAGGACACAGCCTTGGGTAAAAACCAAACTCTCGCATGTAAAGGTATCGTAAAAAAACATGTACATAGGTATTATTATGATAACATTAATTTCTAACTTTGCCACTATTTTAAATCAACTTGTACGAATTTTTTTTACTTCCCTTCACACACTTTTTTTCACTTTAGTTGCTTTATTTGTTATTGTTCTCCTCTGCTCGTTTACCTTCTGCTATTTGCTTGTATTTTCTTTTGTTATTCATGTATATTTTGTGTGTATATTGTATTATATCTTATCTCTTTTTTCATTTTAAAGAATTATTCATCCATCAAGTAACAAACTTATTTTTATTATGTATCCCTTAACTGAGTTTTTATAATTTGATTTATCTCAATCGAGTGTGAGTTAGCCGCAAAAAATCAATACCCATAAAAAACATATGAATAATTCATGACAAGTTAACATAATTTAAATACTCAACGAATGCCAAATTACGACTTCTTAAGTCAAGCATAAATAAACAACCTCACTGAGTTTGTCATTGTCGATCAAAACCAGAGATTTGATGCAAATGCAATAAAATGAAGAAACTTGCAAAACGATGGAACGGTTTGTGTTCTTCTATGGAGGCGTGTTTGTATACGCTACAGGGATACCATAAAAATGAGTTATTTAAAAAAATATATTCTATTTCTGGCCCACTGCTTTAAGCAGAGTTCTATCGAGTAAATATTCAAATCCACAGTTGTATTATAATGCTCACCTTACTCAAGTACCCTGAAAAACTATTTTATCGAAATTATAAGTGCACAACTGAATATAATTCAAAATTTTTAGAGCAGAAAATTTTAAGAAAAAAAAAGACGCCGTTTTCAATTTGATTTTTGCTATAAACATATTTAATCTTATTATTATTAATACAAAATCCTTGATTGATTACAAAAACCTGAAAAAATTTCAATTTATCCAATATTTGAATGAGCTGGTACCATTTTATTTTGTATCGTCAGCTGTTCCAAAAAAAAAATAACCGTGGAAAAAATGTATAATATTTTGTATTATCTATCTTTTTTATTTAATTCATTTGGTGGCCAATAAATTAAATGATTCATTCTGATGTAATCGTACATAAATAAAATACCCACAATTTCTTTAATCCCGTGGAAAAATAATTAACACCGTTCCAAAGAAAGCATTTGTTCAGGGATTTATTTTCACTGGCATCCACAATATCTATGGCGCTGATGACACAAATAAAAATAATGTTACCATTGTCAAGATGTAGTATAATTTTTTTTTTAATTAAAAACTATTTTGCCTTCACGAAGCCCCTGTTGGGGGGAAGTTGTTTGCGAAGAAGTTCCGACTAGAGCGGTGCTGCGCTATGTGAGTAGGAACTGGAACTTATCGCAACTACGACAAACGTTTGACTTTCCCACAGTTTGATGTTAATATTCAAAAGTTCAACACACCTACGTATGAACTCGCAGCATTACTAACTATGTGATTGTACAATGAAGTTATGTTAACGAATTATTATTTGCTTTACGTAAATTGCTGAGTTGAAGGATAGAATATATAAAACGAAACACTAACGAACTGTGTTTTGTTTTGAAATGACAGATTAGCGAAGTATAACTTGTGCGTTTTTGGTATTGTATTAATGAAGAAAGGTAGAACTCTACATAGGGCTGATTGTGGCGGTTGCAAGTAAAACATTGCCAAAGAAGTGAAAATGGCAGTCCACAGTACACACGCCAGTGCTGCTACAATTTTTTTTGGAAAACTTAATGAGTAAAACTTGAAATTGTAATATTTAATTGTTTAAGACAATATTAGCAATTTCCAAACGATTATTTGAAACAAATCTAGGATCAGATACGGTCACATCTAGGATCGAACCCAGGACCCTTGCCTTGCCGGGGCACAGATTTCGCACATTAAAATAAAAAAAATAAGATATATTTATTTAAGACACTGTCTAGATTGCATTTTGTTTGAGTTGAATCTTGCAATCATAGATAAAGATAGCAGCCAATAAAAGTGTGCGATGAGAAAAATGATGGCAAAAAAATGTCGGTAGTTTTTATTCGAAGTATGATGAAGTTAAATATGGCCAAAGAGATTCCCATTAGCTCAGTTGGTAGAGTTAGGCTCCGGCAAGGCAAGGGTCCTGAGTTTGAGTCCTAGATGTGACCTATCTTTTTGTGATTTTTCTGTTTCAAATATTCTTTTAGGAATTGCTAATATTGTCTTCAATATTGAAATAATTCAATTTATAATTATTTATTTATATTATTCGCCCATTCGTGTTTTTACAAACATGTGATACAAAATAATAATTTAGTGGAGCAGTAATTACGAAGTAAAATTTGTTATTGAAAATCTTATTATAGCCTTGTAACTATATTCCGTGAAACACGTAATATTTCTGCAAAAGTATTGTCAACTGCGTGTAATCTAGGTAGGTGCAATCCAATGTCTAAATGACTTATTCCTGATATTGTTATTCCAATCAGAATTTTCGATCGAGTGTTTCTAATTGGTATATGAAAAGTAGTTAGGCTTAGTAAATCAGAGCTGCCTATAATTCCAATTAACAATTTTATCAATTAAAGTAAAACGAATGAATTGCAGTGATTTTTTTAATAATTTTAATTATTTTATTGAGTGGTTGTAATTAATGTTTTTTATAGGTAGACCGAGTTAATAGTGAATATATCTTAGAAATTTATATTAATTAATATTTAATATATGGCATGGAATCAACAGAGGATGGAAGTTGACTGCATGGTTCAGAAATGAGATTTTTGAGGCGCATAAGTGGTAAAACCACATTTATATTATATTACAGGTGTTGAATGAATACAGTGAAAAGCTTATGAAACAAATAATTATAAGCAATAATTAGTCATCCGAAATAGTAATACAAATTGAAAATATCTCCCGAGTAAAAATAAATGCCGCCAACGGGAATTGAACCCGTGCCTTCTGATATCCGGTCAGGTGCTCTGCATCCACTGAGCCATGTCGGCTTATTTCCAACCCGCCAAATGATTCAATATTTACTAGTACCTCAATCAACAATATTACTGCTTATTATATTTTTTCACCTGTAAACAACCAACTTTATTTTTGTAGAAAAGGCTTTGTTAGTGCTAAATTTCTCACTAGTTGGCGTCGAGACATATGATATCTTCATTTATTGGTGAAATATTTTTGACTTGTCAAATATTATTATTTTTTTAATGATAAACTTAAAGTTTATAAGACAAGGTTTTATGCATTGCATAAAGGATAACAAATGATTATAAGCAATAATTAGTCATCCGAAATACTAATACAAATTTAAAATATCTCTCGAGTACAAATAAATGCCGCCAACGGGAATTGAACCCGTGCCTTCTGATGTCCGGTCATGAAACCTTTTTGGAGAAGATTAAGAAAGGATGCTTGGATGAGCGTATTAAGAAGTGCCAGAAAAAAACCATGTGACTGCCACATTATAATTCGAGACTACAATAATTAATAAGTAAAGATACTTGCATTATACAAATTTTCTTTTGAAGTAAATACGTGAAAAAAAAATATTTATTCAATTTTAAGGCTAAAAAGGTTTTCACTATAAATAAAATTAACGAACGAAAGGCACATGAAATATATGTATTATTACTTTCTAAGAACTTCATTGTTCTTTCCGCGTTTCAAATCATCCTTTAAAAGAAATAATTAAGTTTTACAACGTTCTATAATATACACGGATCAGAATTCAAGGTTCGTTTCACTAAAAGGTAATATAAATAAACAAAAGCAAAAATGAAAAAATACGCATTTTTAATAAAAACACTTTTTATTATGTTCTATGTACGTTTACAAAACACGTAACGAAGTACATTAGAGTAGAATTTCATAAACAAGTCGTCTTACTCTCTGGCTTAAGTGTGTAGACTCATTTTTCTTTGTTGCGAAGAAAATCGCTAAAGATACGCGAGTTATGCTTTCGCATATTATTCTCAAAATTCTAAAGCAAGGCGTATGTTGCTGTGTATGGAAAATGGCGTATTTTCGGAGGAACATACAATGGAAAATTCCCTCAATATAAACAGCGAGTATCAATGTGTACACGGAGCTTAGTCTACAATCGTGTACGTAAGTCTAGAATCTTCGTAAATTTTGTAATCGTGTGATAAATTCAGAAGATTATGTATTGTAGGTTTTACTTAATTTTATCCTATTGTATTCTCTGCTCACACTTAAACGGATCGAGTTCGAATCTTAAAGTGGGTTACTAATTGATTCGTTTATAGTCCCTACAATATTTATTCGTATTTGCAATCAGACGGCCTCCGTGCTGGACGGGTAAGGCTCTTGATTAGCATTCCATCGGTTGCGGGTTCAAATCCCGCAGTGCAATAATTTATTCATTTAAAATGTAGTATATTTGCGGCACATTCCAGAGTGGAAGATACTCTCAATATCTTCCTGGTATAAGAACACTATTCTAAATTAGTAGTAAGTAGCTTGACCAGTTGTGAATAGGCAGTAACTTATCCACCTTCGTCTCCTAGATCATATTCCTCTCCCCATTACATTTAGCCTCAAAACATACCCCAATTGGAGATTCCATAGTTTCACTGGCTCCGGTTGGTAGCAGTTGGGACAGCATTCACATAAATAAATAAAAAGAGAGTCATCTTTTTTACTTATATTATTATGTTGGCAACAAACCGTTTGATTACGTATTATGAAAAAAATCGTAAACTTTTGTAATATGCGAATTTTAGGCCTAGCGCGCACCACGATTGTATTTTTTGCGACACTATTTTAAAATCGTGCTATAAGAAATCGCAAAAATAATACTGCGCGCATCGCGATGAAAAATTGCGATGAATTGTTCATTCTCAACATGGATTTCGTGCAAATAGCTTGTATTGTTTTGCTTCTTCGGAAGAGGAGGAATAAAAGAACACATAAATACTGGACTCATCCTTTTACAGCAGAAAGATATGTTAAAGGTTTCTATTATCTGAAATACAATGATCTTCGACAATATCCAAAAAAAATATTTGGTTATTATAGAATGACGATTCAGACATTTGACAAACTATTAAGAATTGTTGGACCTCAAATTGCATACAACATACAATAATACTAGATGGCGGAATGCAATCTCAGCTGAAGAAAGGTTGTCAGGTAGCGATTTTAAATCGCAGTGCGCGCGTGTCCATATAACAACAAAAGGTATAATTTTGTTTTGCGACAATCGCGTCGCGCGCTGTCGCGGAAAAATGTGACAAATCACAATTTTAAAATAGCAACTATTTATCTGTCGTATATGCGCGCACATACTTACTAACTCATACGTTGCATTTCTGCGACAAAATTATCGTGGTACAGAAAATCGTGGTGCGCGCAAGGCCTAAGGCCGCAAGATATCGCAATATTTTCAGTGTGTAATCGATCAGTGTGAAAGAAATTCGTACATTCAATTAATTGAAGAGCTAGACTACAATTTTTCACTTTGAAACTAATTCTAAATAATAAAGAACGCCTGGGAACAATATTATGGCTTAAAAAGTATAAATATATGTATTAATTTACATAGATCAGCTAACGTTGATTCTCAATATATAAGTATGACTGTATATTATAGATTCGCAGAATGTATAAATCGTCATTTAGAAATGAATAAAACATCATCGCATTAAAACACACCATTTGATTGGTACGACTGAATCTGCTGATTCTAAGCAAATAGTCTGCTTGAATAATATATCTATGATCTACAATATCTACATCAGAGTTGCCAATTCGTGGAGAATTCCCCAAAATGCGGGGAATTTCTAAGACTTTTCAAGAATTTGGTTTTTTGCGAGGTGAACATTTTTTGGGGAAAATTCGGGGATTCTGGGCATTTATTGATTATCCAACCTTATTGAAAAAAATATGTAGAACGAACTTTTCGTTTTCAATCGCAACAAATTTTCATAAAAAAGGTCGATTTTGTAAGACTGAACAAGAAAAATAAATAAATGCCATTTTCAATAGAACTTTATTTATTTATTTATTTAACGCCCAGAGGGCTTTTACATGTAGGTGGTACAATTTTAATGACAGTTTTGAACACAAGAAAGAAATAATAAAAATAAAATTACATTAAAAAATAATATATGGAAGAAAAAAAATTAAAAATAACAAGAACATAAATTAAAAAATACAGCGATTTGACTGGTTTACAAAAATATAACTTCCATTTAGGAATATAGTTGAAATAAGTCTTTTATGTAATTCACAATATGGTGGTAAAGTAGTTTGTGGGAATTTCGTGGGAATCTCTTCAACTTTTGTGGATATTTTAAAACATATGCATTGGCACCCCAGGTCTACATTTACATTAGAACCGGTGAAAATATTGTAATGCAGGTTTTAAATACCGGTAACTGTCGATCCGGTTCGGTCATGGATGAGTTGTTTCAATTTGGTTCAATACAATGACGTAAATGACGAGATGCTAACATTTGACCCAGTGTTGGTTGGTGTTAAAAGCGGATAATCTTAAGAATAAAAAACGAGGAAAATTTTATTTTGAGAAAATCATATTGTTAAAATCCTAATCAGCAGAAACATTACAGATTTTAGATGTATTGCAGATCTTAAGCAGCTATTAATATTTATCTTTCTTTACTCAGTTTATGTAATGAATGATGTCTGGTGGGCGGGCAGACGGCGTGGCTTTGATTTTTATACAAATATACATTTTTATTCAAATATTGATGAAATTTTCCACAATTCACCATCAAAACAAGAGGGATGTTAATGTCTACGTTGTATTTATAAAAACGCCTTATGGTGCCCGTGCATCACCGGAATTCATATAGTTTATATTTTTATACATACATGTACTCATACTTACGTAAAAAGTCAAATAAATATGTATATAATATGAACTGCCTGGGGCAACTGAGGAAACTTGGGTCAATAATAATATTCAATACTGTGAACCAACAGCTTGATTGGCACTTACCTACTTTCAACCAAAACCTGAAAATAAATGCATACATTTTAGCTATTGTAATATATTATATCATGTATCTATACTATCATATATTTCAATCAATACTAATCTAACCTAGTCTACCTATAAGTTTTGCATGTACTTGTATCTCTAACTTTTTATATCCATCTAGAGTTTCTGTTAATTGCATATTTTCTGATGTCATTGTTTATAATTTACTGTATATGGTATATTTTATACCGTTGATATTAAAATAAATATATAAATGAAGAAGTGTGTTTGTGGCAGCAGCAGGCAGACGAGCGAGGTTGATTTACGGGCTTCGATTTTTATACACATCTACATTTTAATTTAGATTTAGACATTGATGAAATTTTGCACCCTCGATCTTCAAAAAAGAGATGTCTAGTTGAGATTACTAAAAACAACCGTCATACCGTTTTCCCACCCACAACATAAAGAAGAATTTTTATGCTTTTTGATGGAATTTTGCACACTTTACATTAAAAATAAGAGTAAAATAACTGTCTAAAATTTCTGATTTCTGATTTCTAAAATAATACAAAATAAAAAGGTGGTGTTCTTAAAAAAAGCAGCAGAAAATATGTAAATCATTTACCAGACTTAATAACGTTATTGTAAATAGGGTGAATTAATTTGTGTATACATGTATATGACTTAATGTACTTATATTATTTGAGGAAATCCCTTATCCTTTTAAATAGCTAAAGATTCACCAGAGAGGTTTTTTTCTGCAATATATTAAGTTCTTTGGGGTGCTTTCGAGACCTTTGTTTGGGGTTTTCAGAGGTTCTTGTATTCATTGTGTGATTTATTTTACCATAAATCATTTTGCCAGCCGAGTTTTACCGAGGAACTCAATTCACAAATATAACTACACGGTTATACAACTTTTCCGAACGTTTTTCGCTATTACGAGTATTTGTTTCTTATAATCCACATTGCTGTACATCCAAACTCACGGAACTGTTTATGCATGTTTTATCACATTTTACAGTTTTGCAAATTATTGTTCATAAAGTATTTATGAATTACTGCTAAATAAACAAAAACCAGCAAAACCACAAAGGATTCCTATAGGATATCACCAGTAAATAGTCTCCGTGCTTGACAGGTAAGGCTCCCGACTAGCAATCCTGAAGTCACGGTTTCAAATCCCGGGGTGCGCAATAATTTTTTTTTGTTGTTTATTTCCTGTTATTTCACAACTTATTCATAAAATTTTCAGCACGTTCCAGAGCGCAGGAAACTCTCAGTATCCCCTACTGTAAGACCACCATTCAGAATTGAAAGTTGCTTTAAATGGCTTAAGTCGTGTTTTTCTTCATCTTCCCTTTCTCGCTACCTTAAGACTCACAACATACCCCTATTGAGGATGCCATAGTCTCACTGGCTCCAGGCGGTTGGGAGCAGTTGAAACTTATTCGATAATCACATTAAATTTTTAAAAAAATAATGATGTTAACCAAAAAAAAACCGGACATTGATTTAACAGAACTCTTCTGAAAGTGAATAGTCGTGAAAAGTGATGAAAGGTTTAATTTTTTTCTATAACTTTCAGGACTTTATACAACTATTCAAGAGTGTTCTGTTTTTTTACTTGTCTTTTTTAAGTGGAATTGGATGAATTAACTGTAAATCAAAATGCAAAAAAAACTATAGAATGAGGAAGAACAAAGGCATTTCTATTTGAAGGTTTGTGTTAAATCCAGAATGAATGCGACAATACCCACTGTACATAATTTAGTCATAAGATTCATTTTACACCATTTTTACCATTATATTTTCTCCACATCTGCAAACAAGTAAAATTCCAAAAAAACTAGTATTTTATTTACATAATATCCTTCAACGATGTCACAAATTCTAGAATAAGGCGTGGGAAAAAAATGGCCCTATTGCGGTCAACTTTTTTAATGTGTTTCTTTGTTTTTTTTTAATTTAAAGGAGTAGATATCCCGAATATCTAGAGTAGTCGGTGAGAAGTGGTAGGTAGTGAAATACCTACTGATCAGGGGAACTTAGACCCTTAATCTGGGAGTAGCTTGTGAGAAGTAGTAGGTAGTTGAATACCTACAAATTAAGATAAACTAGAACCTTTATCTCAGTCTGTGATCTTAGAAGATCACAGAGGAGTATAGTAAAGCTAAAATGTATAGAAGTACCTACAAACTAAGGGAAAGTAGACCTTTAGTTTGAGCTCAGTGATTTTGGAGATCACAGTACATTTTAGGTGCGGCTGATAATAAATTGATGTGAAGAAAAATCTAAGAAAGTGTTTTCCTGCCTACCATTGGGTGTTCTCGTACCAAGATGGTAGAAACAGTGTGGAGTATCCACTTAGTTGATGATAATGATTCTATTATGCATGCCAATATGTTTCCATGATAGAACAGAATAGTTTCAAAACAGAACACTGACAAAACAGAACGGTTAAAAAACAAAACAGTGATAACAAAGAACAATGACAAAACAAAACAGTGACAAAACAGAACAGTAATACAACAGAATAGTGACACAACATAACAGTGACAAAACCGAACAGTGGCCGAACATAACAGTGACAAAATACAACAGTTACAAAACAGAACACGTTTTCAACATTTTTCCCTCACCCATGACCATGACTAGAAATGAGACACAACAAAGATTTTTTTATTTGTATCAATTTTTATTTGGTTTCCATTTTTATTAAAAGGTAGGGACGAATAATCCGAACAACATTTATAATTATCACTTTATATGAACGATTTTTCCAATATTGAGTTGCGAGTTATTCATTCAAGTGATAATTTTATCCAATTTTCTTGAAATAAACATTTAATTGGATATATTGATTTTGCGCAAAATTACTTCCTTGTGAGTTCAAAGTCAGATAAGGTTAATTTAAAATAACTTCTCCCTCTTCGTTTGGTGGAGGAGAGTTGAAGGTTAAAAAAGGACGATTAGGTTATTATCAGCCATTCGAATCCATCGGAATCGGGAATTACTTGATTCAGGACAGATGTGCCTCCTGATGGAGGAGACATTGTATGATCTTTTCTGTTGTTTATATATGCCCGCATTCACACGATTCACAATCTTTTAATACAAATGTATTCGAAATATCTGTATCAGAAAAAGGTCACTTTTTTGGTGTGAAGTTTTCTTAAATCTGAATATTTACTAACAACGACCATAGTCAATATTGAAACCTTGCTTGAAATAACTATTTTTTTACTAAATGTTAATAACTCTATGGATATAATATTCTCCATCTTTGCTTGTACGAAAAACATTCGAACTAAAATAAAAACCTCACCAATAGGAAATTTAATATAAATATTTAGATTATTATTTTGTATTTGAATATGGAGAGGGTTTGTTACAGTTTTTCAAAAGGCTTACTATTTTTATTTACGTATAGAATAAAAAATAATAATTTCCCCAAAGATACAAAAAAATAAATATGTATTCATGAGTTGTTCATAAGAACGAAATTGCTTACTAGAATAATCGTATAGCTATGTACATGAAATGTTTTCCATCAAAGGTCATAATACAATTTGCCAATAATACTCGGAGGACGTCTCAAAGGGTCGGTCTAATATGTGTGTTGCGAATGATAAGAGTCGGTATGTTCTTGACCCTGTTCAGTGTTCATTCAAAGGAAATATTTGAAATATTTGTTAAAGAAAACATTCTCTACCCATTTTCTAAACCTATTGAACGGTTCTCAGCGGGATTTGTGTTTACGATATAAAATTGCCATTAATGAAGTTAGATTTTATCGTTTTTTAATCATTTTCACATTATTTTGAATATTTTTTTCATCGTTTCTTAAAAATATGAATTTTAAGCTCAAAAGTCCAATTGAATAATACATTTATAATGTTAGTTTGGTGAATATTTTGCGTTTATGAATTATCTTAAATTAAATTATCTATTAAGTTCAATTATCTATGAATTATGTCAGACCTGGTTGTATTACACAACACAACTTAGTTGACAGCTCTGCCATCATCACCAATATAAAATTCAATGTACCGACTAGGAACACAAGCCAAATTGTAACATTCTTCTACAATACAAACACAACCAACTATGAGACATACTCACTAACCATTAGGACGCATGATAAAGGCAACAAGTTTGTGGTTATTATTGATATATTAACTGACTATATTTATAGCCTGAAGCGAAATTTATTCCAGCACTTTGTTGAATACTACAATTTATAGTATAGTTGGTAATGTAGTTTTAGTGATTTGCCTTATGTAGAATTGTTCTAGCTTATATTTTATTTTATGTTACTGTTGTAGGTTTTACTAATATTGTTTCACATTTAGTGTATTAGTTTAATTTGTTTATATTTTTCGATAGCTCAATAGATATATTCTGTTCTTATAATACAAATAATATTTGGCTAATTTAAATTGCGCCGTTTTCGTGCAAAATCACCTCAAGGGCGCCGGATATATTTCATGTAAAACCTCAGCTGGGCGTAAAAAAAAAAAAAAATATATATATATATAATTCTATCCCCTTGGCGACCTCTGCCCATTGCAGGTCGAGTTTCTCCTCGCACATTGACTTTGACTTGACTGAGTTGCCGACCTTTACTTTGACTGGGTGTGTTCCCTCTAGAATTGACGCCAGTAATTTCTGAAGATGCCACTTATCCGGCATTCTGAATACAATAAACAAGGTGAGAAAAAAGTAATGTCATAGTGTGAATGTGCTATAATTTTTACAAATGTCATTGTACTTTGATAAAGTAATGTCACACTATGACCAGGGTGTATTCGCTTCATTGCTTGTTGTCAACTAATTCTCTATTTGTCTACAACATAAATATCAAAGCATGACATTTGACGCCATTTGTAAAAATGATGGCACATTCACATAATGACATTACTTTTACCCCAACTTATAGAATCCACCTCATCTGTGACTTGAATATAAAAAAAAAAATTTAAAAAAAAAATAATTTTTACCGTATGAAATAAGTTTAAACGGAGTAGGTACATTTTTTGTTATGTGTAGGCATAGAAGGTATAAATAGAAAAAAATTTCAATATTAAAATGGTTGTTTCTGATCAAATAATATGCGTCTCTTGACATAAATTTATTGGAATTAGATACCTCGGCACTTAGCTTACTTTCATTGTCAAAACTTTGTTATTGCTCTCCTATAAATTTGTAACAAAGGAATATATGAGCACACTATTTCCATCTCAATAGTTGTTTTAGTCTGGAGGAACCGAAAATTATGATTAGCATTGCCACTGGTGTCTATCCAGACTTGTGTTATATATCGTAGCTGGGAAGATGTATTAGAATTTATTATATTATGTCGGTAAGCTGTGGTAGGAAGCGACAAATACAACCAAAGGGTTCAAAACCAAATAGTTGGATAGCTGGCTGCTTTTCAAATGAATGCTTACTCAGGACAGATATCTCTCCTTTATCTTATTTCAAACCTTAATTGCACTAAGGAACCCATTGCCAGCGGGTTCAAGAACATAACTGGGGTTACTGATAATAGCAGTCAAAGACAATAATTAAAAAAATATTATCGCAAGCAGGCAAACGGCAACCAGAGCTTTGAGATCCATCCTATCTAAGATGTTAGTTGTAATTCCTCGTAAAATGGAAGAGAGTTCAAATATTCCTCCTCCAAATATCTTTAGCCAACGATTCGGACAGCTTTACAGTGTCTATCATTAGGGCAGATGTGTAAAAACTGTGGATTAATGTGTGCTTATGAATGTAGATTTTATACCGTGTCGCCAACTCCAATCCTAAAAGAGTTGGTAAAACATCATGATTTAAGATGGTTTTTGCGTTTGGTTTTAGTGTATCCATCAATTATCGAATACCAATAACTATTCGATGGTTTGGGAACACAGGGGCCTATCTACAAAAACAGTTATGAGAACAATAAAATAAAAATAATAATAAAACGCAAATAAAGATTGGATTGCTCATATGCCCACCTGTACGCCCAACTGATATGCCCAACTATACCTCTTAAACGGCTGTATGAACAAGATAGAGGTTCGTGTGTCTAATAAATATGATTATGGCATTACCGAAACCAAGCTTAACTCAAAACACCATTTTTTGTAGAAAGGCCCCTGTGATCTTAGGCCTGAGCTAAGCCCAGTCGTCTTTATTAATAATAATGGGATTTTTATGAAAAAATAGGCCGTGAAAATCTTAAATTACATCATATTTCAACTTTGTTTCATTATTTATTGGTAAACCAGATATGTTTCAAAATGTTATCCACCCCTGGCAAATAAAATAGTTTTAGTAATATGTAAGTACATAAAATTGGTTCCAGTCTAAAGATGACTATAAGATTGAAATTCGTCCGATCTACCAATAGAAAATGGACCAAACTTAATTTTTTTTAAATTAAAATCGAAACGATGAAGTCTCACCACGAAATATTTAACAGTTAAAATCATATAAACTTTAAATTAAACCTATTTGAAAATGTAGATACGCTATGAAATTTCACGGCATAACATTAAACTCTTCTCAAGCTAAATATATTCGCTATAGGCAAAGATTATAGTTTATCGTTTTTGAGCACAGTAGCCCGACCGATGCCAAATCTTAAGCCAAAATCTTTCGAAGCAACTGAGCGGAAAGAAATTGGGCAAAAGCGAATGCGTTAAATCAGTAAAAATATCTGGGGAAGGTTTACTAAACAAGTCGGGGAAATATTTTTAGTCTGCGAGAGGCCGAGCACGTTTTGGGCGAATACGTTTTGGGCGAATACGTTTCTAGCATTGATATAGTGGGCACGAGATTAAGGCTGGCAGCACCAGACGCAGCTGCTCAACAGGAGCACTCGGGTATGATGAGCCCCACCTAATTTTTGATGAATTATATTTATAATTTAATTCTTTTATTACCAACAATATTGCAGATCAGGCAAACATTTTTTCAGCAAATACATGACGTGATATTATTGTGTTCATTGGTCAAAGAGTGCCAGCTACATTCATTCCCTGGCGGGATTGATGAGGTCCACAGGGCGACTATAATTTTTTGAAATGTGAATACCGCACAAGATTCCCAACTGTCACTAACCGTATAGAGCCAGTGCGATTGTGGCATCACCAATTGGAGTATGTTGTGAGGCTGAAGGTAGTAGATGGGAAAGGGTAAGGTTAGGAAATACCTGGCTATTCAGATCTGATCACCAAACACGGTTAAAGCCTCGTCAAGCGAATTTTCAATTCCGAATGGTGGTCTTACATCGGGGTGATACTGAGAGTATTTTCCACTCTGGAGCGTGCCAGAAACATACCGTATATTATTTTTTAAATTAATAAATTGTGAAATAACAAAAATTAATCAAATCTAATTTACTTGCGCACGCCGGGTTTTAGTTCCATAACCTTCGGATCGTTAGTCAGAAGCATTACCCCTCGGTTACCGAGGCCAATAAGGTCAACAATACCAGATTAGAAATTACATGGAAAAAATGTGATTAAATGAAAGGTTATGTTAGTTTAGGTTAGGTTACATTAGGTGATGTGTGTGTGTGTGTGTTTGGGGTTTTTCACCTCTCTGCATAGGTTTTGTGGTAAATGTGACACGGTTAACAGGCACATTTTTATTTATAAATACTTGTATCAGTTATATAACGATGAGAAAAAACTATTTCAGTGACCGAACATGGATTGTAACTATTTCGTTAAAAACGTAAAAATATGGTAATAAGTTTTTAAAAATTGGCTTGTGTTTTTTATTTCTTTTTAAATTGAACCCAAACTTAGTCCCTTATTTAGGTACGTATTTTGGGTTAAATAAGAAAATAAATTAACAATCAATTTTTATTTTAACGAAATAACTATAAAAAAACGCTATTTTCCATTTCCGGATTCAGAAATAGTTGTTTCTCATTGTCTACTTTCCGATAAAAACTATTTTTAAAAAAGAAAATTTATCTATTAACCGAGTCTCACAATTTTGTTTGCATATCTTTCAAAATTAAATCCGTAATCTCCCGAATAAAAATCCAATGCGTTGATCAAAACGCAACAAACTTCTTTGCCTTGCCAAACAAAATACTACTTCCGCTCTTTATTATTATTCGTTAGTATATTAGTACCTGCATTCTTGAAATGCATTTCAGTGCATTCCCATTTGCATGGATTACAAAACAAATGAATTTCAAATGGAATTGGACAGTACAATGGAACACTTCTGAACAATCATTAACTAACTAAAACAAGATGTAAATAACAATTTGAAAGCAAAATCCACACGGGTATTTCCTATCTGAAATGAAATCGATTGAACGAATGCAGGAAAACAGTTTATTTGCTGAAGTAGTATCGGAATAACTAACTGAGCTGCACAGTAAAGTGTAGCTTGGTTTGGTGAAACGCAATACTTATACAAGTGCAGAGGTCGGCAAACCGATACACACAGTTTCAGTTCAGTGCCGATATATCTTTGTTTATTGAAACAAAATGTTTTAAATTTTCTTACAAAAAAAACAACATTATTAGAAGTTATCATAATTCATTTTATATTCAGGGAATCCGGGGGTAAAGTGCGCTAACTTCCGGAGGTAATTCTACATGATGGTAAAAATAAAAAAAGATAAACAATTTTGCCAAATTACAATTTTTCTTTTCCCGTACAAACAGTTTTACCTAAAAAATACCTTAAAACATTTTTTTAATTCCGTTAAAAAAGTCGTTCATGGAGTAATATTGTCTAACAAAATAATTTTTTTTTTGGTAATACCTAAATAAAGTTCCCCGACCCCTCGTTTAGAGGATTATAATAAAACGAATAATAAACAGTTCAGTGGAGAATATAAATCACTATAGCATCGGGAGATTATTAAGAACTCAATTTGGCAAAAGCGTTAGTTAGGTACTAGTCGCTCTTGAGCGATGATAGGTATATAAATAAATTATAAAATGAACGAAATGTTCAATGCAACAAATATAACGCTACTTAAGATTGCGTTGCATTTGCGAGACAAAACGTTACCAAACACGAAGCGACGTTTCGTTAGGGGTTCGGCTCGCAAGTGTATACCTAGCATAACGACAGTGGCACACAAAGTTCTTTAATTCTATAAGAAGCTTTAATTTGTATCCAGTAGAATTTAAAAATTCAGTTTTAAAAAATACATTTATAAAATAATCGAATAAATGATTATAATATACAAAATATATATATACTGTAACGTTATAGAATTGTGCAAGTTTGGATTGCCAGGGTGGTGCCCGATTATTGTTTTGTTGAGAGTTTTTTGGGTGGCTGCCCTGCGATCGGTGGTACGGGTCGGGCTAGATAAAGCGGATAGGAAGGTCGGGGTGACAATACGGAGGACAAAAAATGAAAAAGAACACGCGGATACCATCAACCGATCCTTCAGAGAATGAAGGATACAGCCTTTCCGTGTAAACTAACCAAACATAAAACAAACGTTTTGACTCCTGCGAGAGATCAGCCTGTTCTTTGTTCGAGTGTTGTTGTTTGGTGAGATTAAAATATTGAAGGATACAGACTTTCCGTGTAAACTAACCAAAAATAAAACAAATGTTTTGACTCCTGCGCGAGATCAGCCGGTTCTTTGTTCGAGTGTTGTTGTTCGGTGAGATTAAAATATACAATCAGTTATTTGGATTATAAAATAGTTTTATACGTGAATGTTTTTGTAATGTTGAAAATATTGAAGGATACAGACTTTCCGTGTAAACTAACCAAAAATAAAACAAATGTTTTGACTCCTGCGCGAGATCAGCCGGTTCTTTGTTCGAGTGTTGTTGTTCGGTGAGATTAAAATATACAATCAGTTATTTGGATTATAAAATAGTTTTATACGTGAATGTTTTTGTAATTCCTTGGAGACTACACTGGATTACCAAACATGCTGTCGGGGTGACACAAAGATGAATCATCATTGTCTAACGTTCAATGGATGTTGGTTAATTGAGGATGGCCTCGCGCACTCCTTCCCACGAATCTCTACCTGGAGCTAACTCAATCGGATTTGGCGGGGATCTGTCGTCCTGCTCACCGCTGGTGGACTCTCCAGACATCCTCAGACATGACAACATGATCAAGGTTCTTCAATGCTTTCATACATTCTGCCCTCCTTGCCTTATCCCCATCATAGCCCTTGTGTTTGACAAGTGTCCATGCTCATCAGACGTGACAATACATATACAAATTTTACGTATAATTTAGTGGAACATTATTATATAGTTCAGTGGAACATTATTGTATGGTTCAGTGAAACATTATTATATAGTTTAGTGGAACATATAGTATAGTTCAGTGGAACATTATTATATAGTTCAGTGGAACATATAGTGTGGTCCAGTGCAACATTATTATACTGTTCAGTGGAACAGGGTGCATGCCTTTTACGAACGATACATAAAGCCTTTTTATATCTGGAGGGTCATTTTAGAAAACAATGCTTTTGTGACAACAAACGATAGTTTCACTGCGCGGAACAAAAAAAACATTTATTATATCCTATTTCGCATAGGTTGTTAGTAATAAGATAGATTTATGGAAAATGTAGATGACAATTTAGAAATTTGTAAAAAAAATTAATATATTCGATAATTTCAGTTTAAGTTCATTTTATAAAAAAATCTGCAATCTTAAAATTGAAAAATGAAACATAATAATTTTAAAAATACATCAATTCTACTTTTGTCACTAATCTTATAACAAAAAATGTAATAAAACAGAATAAAACAGCACCAGTAAAAAAATCATGCAAATTGCAATGTTTTTAGAAGTACCTCTGCGTGCAAAATGTTATGTTCTCTAAGTTTAAACTTTCCAATACTAAAGTGACCAGGCAGATTTGTATGTTTTCTAAATCTGTGTATAAATAGATAAAACATGGAAAGTCTTATTTTTATTTAGCGCCCTTGAGGTGTTTTCACATGTTTTTTAAAAAAAAATATTTATATTATTATTATTATTGTATTGTTTCATAGTGCTTTCACACAAACGAAGTATTGAATTCCGTAAGTCTAAACTTAAACTTTAGGGTGCACAGTTTAAACCCGCGCTGTGCAAGCGGGTTCCCTACAGACCATCGGACCATCCCATTATTATGGAAAGGACAAGAGATTTGAATGTATCAGATTTTTTTTTTCATTTTTTTTTTTTTTTTTTACAGTTATACCGCACAAGAGTCCCAACTGCTCCCGTCTGGAGCCAGTGAGACTATGGCATCCCCAATTGGGGTATGCTGTGAGGCTGAGGGTATTGGGGAGGGGAGGGAGATGGGGAAGAGGAAGGCGGGCAAGTACCTGGCTATTCAGATCTGGTCACCAAACACGGCTAAAGCCATTTCAAGCAACGTTTCAATTCTGAATGTTGGTCTTACACCAGGGCGATACTGAGAGTATCTTCCACTCTGGAACGTGCCGCAAATATACTATGTATTATTTTAAATTAATTAATTGTGAAATAACACAAATTAATCAAATAAAATTTATTTGCGCACGCCGGGTTCGAACCCGCGACAGTCGGATCTGTAGTCAAAAGCGTATACCACTAGACCACGCCGGCCGTCATTTCAAAGCAGAACAATATTTTGAACGATGTTAAAACTTAAAATAAGAACTGCCGTGATTCACAAGCTCTACCTTTCCCCTTTTGATCAGTGGCGACAACCACACGGTTAGTGAAATGTTTCGGAGTTGAATCCTTGTCTTGTTAATAGCGGGTTTCTTTTGTTCAACTTGTCCAATCACTTAAACGATAGGTACTACAGATTTCCACGCGTAGGAGATACCGTGGATAGTATAAACAGAGGGGGATATGCCATGGAATAGTGCCGAATGCGACGATTTAGACTAGATTTCACAGACACTGCAATAACGATAAACGATATGCAGCGTTTGGCAATCAATTGGAAAATAGTGCGTATATCCGATTTGCAGTAGTACCTATTTATAAAGTGAACGATATTGCCGACACTTTTGTGAGCCCCGTTGTATAGAAATAAACAAGGCAAACATTAATCAAAATGGTAGACGTAAGATATATTCTTAGAGCAACCATCAAAGTGGAAGTTTTCGTCACTTTGCAACTTTCGGCAACTGGCAACATGTTGCTCAAAGTATAAGATATCGAAAGCCTTCTCATTAGGAGTCCGCCGGAAAGTTTGAGTCAATCTGGCAAACTACTATCTCTGTACAAATAATATGGCTCTTTGCCACTTTTTGTTCTTGTTGAGGGGTACTAACTTCTAGTCACCGCACCGTTCTGACTGCTAAATATGTTGACCTATAGTTTAGTGACCGAATTTGGCCACAATTCTGAATGTTTCGTTATGAAATCAAATAATTCACTAGGTTAGCCGTTAACATTTCACAATAATTGCTAACATCGAGTGACAAACCTGCCATAGTGACAATGGTGGGCGTCTGAATCTGGCGGCTAATTAGCAGATAATATTGTACTTCGTGGTGGACTTTAATGGAGGTGTTTTTACGAAGTAATGAACACATATCCTTTTGACTAGCATTTTTGAATATTTTATAATTTTTTTTTTTAGAAGAAAGAAAAACATTCCCGGGTTACGAATAACCTGACAATATTCAAATATCTCCTACTACCACCACAGTAAGCTGAAAATGTTGCTTGTGTTGTGATGGAGGACTTAACCAGCCGAGGAATTGAACACACTCTGAGTGGGACCCAAGCGCGATGTCAACTCGGCCACCGACCGGTCAAAATGAATGAATCATGTTTTCTGAAATATTGTTTGTATTTCCGTACATCGGGTTTCGAACACGCGACCTCTGTTTCCAAAGTCAATAATTTAACCACTCTGCTAAATGGTCTTGAAAATCTACGTGATTATAAATTTAATCTAAAATAAAATTGATTTAATTTATAACCTTCCTGTCCCAAATCAAATATAATATTCTATGTATATTCATGGTTGTTTTTTCCGTTAAATCTTGTTCGATAAACTCAAATTTTCTTTGAATTTAATTATCACTTACATAAAAATTGTATCTTATTGTTTGAAGGATTCAGACAAGCGATTAAGTAGTAGTAGTACATAAAAATAAAATATTTAAACGTAAAATTATTCTTATTGTATTTTTACAAAATTGAAATTATGATATACCGTGATTTTTCACGGATCTGCGCTAGTCTTCCTTAATACTTTTCGATTATGCTATCGGTGTTATAAGAATCTTTACCCCTGCTACGCACACAATACACATGATTCTAAGGGTGCGCGGCAGCACGTCTTTGCTCAGGTACACATGTACGTGAATGTATTATTCAATCTAGTTGTGTAGTGTTCCTATTTGCCGTTAGGGTGTATTGTGTACTCACCTGCGTCCACTTATTGTAGTCTCGCGTGTGTAGGTCGATTTCGCCGCGTGCAATAATTGAGAAAACGTAAAGTCTGTTGATGTTGAAGGCTCTTTGTAAAAGTGTCGTTAAATTGAATGATCGCTGAAGTTAAGTTCTTATTTACGAAGTTTTCTTTTGACATGTATTGTCACTTTATCGAATTAAGGAATCAATTCGATTCATTATTATTTATTTTATGTTTTTATTTTATCCTGATCTACAAGACCGCAGATTTGTTTTTTTTTTCTTTTTTACAATTACAATTGCTTTCTACATACTGAATTATTTATGTCAAGTTATTTAGTCAATATTATATAAGAAGCGCTGTAGGAGTAATTTAAAGAATACGACCACTCAATACTAAATTTTCATAGTTAAGTTTATTATAGAATTTGAATGAAGTAATAATAATTTGAATAATAATATAATGAATTTTAATGAAATAACACAATGTATACACCGAGAAAATATACTGATATAAAATATTGCAAAATTTTTTGATATGTTGTCAAATTATTCGTATTTTGGTTGAAAATGGAACTGCAGGCCTTCAATGAATGGATTGACAGGTTTCCTAACAAACAAAATTCAGTAACACACGAATTTGTTTTGGGGATGTCGCGAGACGTGTTCATAAAAATTCTAATATTCTTGAATTTCGTCATTATGTTCATTAGGAAAAACTCAACTGCATGAACACGTGTTCTGACATATTCTGAATGTACTAATAGTTTGTTACAAAATGGCCCGCCATCACGATTTTAACAGGATTTTTAATACATCAGCAAAAACACTCATTTTTCTCCGTGTACATTTAAATTCTAGTATTATATGACCTGCCACAAAACCTTTTAGGTAGACAAAGGTTAAATTAATATTGATTAAACATATATTATAATACCTACCTTCAACGTAGTTGCATTTACTAACTTCATACGATCTAGATACCAACAAGCGGAAGTTTAAAATGCTCAGTCCTGATATTGTTAGATTTAAACAGGACTTTGTAACGAGTAGGTGCACGAAATTTAATGAGGTTATGTAAATTAGGGATTTCTATGGCACCATTAATAATTTTGAGAAAAAATATTAAATCTGATATAATTCTTCGATCTGAGTTTTAAAACATATTATTTCTTTCATTAAGTAGTTGCACTTCATGCTTTCAATGTCTTATCAATGCATCTTTCCGCAAATTCAGCAAAAGTCACTCTGTCTATTAATGTGAAATGATAAAAATCAATTCGGGTTTTTGAGTTAAATAAGTAAGGAATTAATAGGAAACAGTCGAACCCTTTTCTCATAGACAATCAACTTTATGATTTCAGACCTCTATCTACTTGTCGATTATTCTATCCTTAAATGTAACAGTACCTTAGAACTGGGGAGCGAAAACTGTTTCACTAACAGGCAGCTTTGAAAAAAGGTGGCTCCTATGAGCTTTACGGATACAAATTTACAGACGCAGCAAAATAATTTAAAATAAAAATATTTTAATTATTTATTTTTCACAATTTTATTTTATACCGCACAAGAGTCTACCCAAATGCTCCCAACCGTCTGGAGCCAGTGAAGCTATGGCATCCCCAATTGGGGTGTGTTGTGAGGCTGAAGGTATAGGGGATGAGAAAGAGATGGGGTGGGGAAGGTGGGAACTGCCTGGCTACTAATAACTGGTCACCGAACTCAGCTTAAGCCATATCAAACAACATTTCAATTCTGAATTGTAGTCTCACGCCAGTGCGATACTGAGAGTATCTTCCACTCGGGAACGTGCTGAAAGTATACTGTATATTTTTTTAAATTAATAAATTGCGAAATAATACAAATTCAAAAAAAAAAATTCAATGCTCACGTTGGATTGCTAGTCGAAAGCCTTACCCCTCGACCACAGAGGCCGTCAAAATATAAATATAAATAGGAAAATGAACGTAAATTCTATTCAAGACGACATTATATATAGGAACCGTAATAGAAAATGTAGAATGGACAGAAATAAACAGAAAAAATAGTAGGTAAATTAAAGTTGCACATAACTTGCCTCACTAGGCGAACCTGTGTGTTTTTTTATGATTTTGTTTTATACCGAACGATATAGTGAGCGCATATCTTTGTAGACCTTACTCCACATTTTCTTGGAGTTTTGTTGCAAGTTACAACTCTTACAAAATAGTAAAAACATAAAATTACTGAGATCCTCTGCAACCAATAGCTACCTTCCCAGCTTTGAATAGGTACTTGAATCTTGAAATCCTACAAGAGAGGCCGGAGAAAGAAAAAATTACCTAGCCTATTCCATTTGTTATTTTCACAATAATTATTTTTAAATTGTAAGGTATTTAATTTATCATCAACGTTCACGTATATCCGCAACACACTGTACACGCCTCTCCTCAAAGAGGAAATGATTTTGTGGAACGATCTTGGATGGAATTTGGAATAGAAAAGAATGTTGCCATTTTGCGAACGTGGAGTTGTGAGCAAACTTGAAAGGGTTTTAGCTAGCTCGGTCCCGGTACCTACGGCAGCTAAACGTGCCCATTTATTTAAATGTTATTATTTAGGTCAAAGGGTTATTTTAGATGGGTGATTACAGTTTCAGCTTTCAAAAGCACATGGATTTCGGTTAACATGCTGATTTATGCATGATTTTATATAATAGTGACTTCCTTTACCGGCTTCGTTCATGTTTTGCTTACAGTTCAATGTTATTCTTTGCCACTTGACCACATAGGGTGTTTTTTATTGGATCATGTTCGTCTGTCAGCACAAATCAGAGGTTTCAATTGCTCAGTGGTATCAATTTTTTTACATTAACCCCACACAGGAGGTCTTAATGAAAATAGTTTCCCTCAGAGCCTGTGACACCTCTAGGGATGTTGTGTGGAGGGTATTTTTAAGGGAAAGAGAGAGAGAAAGTTCTGGGAAGGAAAAAGATATGAGATGTGAGTAGAATCTTTGAGTCAGTTTCCCCAAACAGGCCTCTTTTGATCCAGCCCGTAATGCAGGATGTTGACGCATCCACCGTCAAGACTTTACAAAATCTCACCTGATAAAACCAGGCATCCTTGCTATGTTACCAAAAACGTAGCAAACCACTTGGGGTGAACTGTGGCAGAGGTTTTGGTAATCCAATAAATGATAGCGGGGCCGACGGCACCCATCCCCGCTTCCCAAATTGACATTGCGACGAAAAAGGAACAATTTCTAATACAAATGAGCGTATTTGTCGAATTTATTGAACTCATTGCAATGTCTGTCACAATTATCATAATTTTGTATGTTTATGGTGAAAATATTTTCACGAACATTTACATTTTCCATCACTTATTTCTAGAACTTATCTGTCCAGTTAGTGATGTGATTGCAGATAATTGAGGCAAAAAACTAGATTAATTTGCACAGGCAAACTTGTGCTACCTAATCCATCAACATATAAGCAAAAAAGTAATCTTTAAAGTAGATAAAATAAATTGTTGTTAGCTTATTCGTAACCCCAAAACGTATGTCTAATAATACCTCGGGATGAAAATTCATTTTCGGTTCAATCTACATACTTTGCAGACGGAAATTCTGTAACACGACTCGTCTAATTTACCGAGCGAGGTTTCGTTAATTTATTTATTAAAATTTTTTTTTTTTTTTTCAAATTCGCAAACTAGAAATAAATTAAATTTAAAGCATCATCACGTAAAAATACTTAATTTAGCATTTAGGAGTTGATTTCAAAAAACATCAAAGATTGGCTTGGTTCCATTGTTAGAATTTCGTTAGTCAAGTGCCCAAGTACCGACTTCCTATTCATTTTTGGTTATTTGATCTCTGTAAATATGGCAAATGGAGTAGGAAAATGTTTGTTGTCATGCTCCAGAGTCAAATCCCCTACCTCCCCAACAAGTAGTAATAGGCCTCTGTCGAGGGAGCATCATTTAGTGAAATGGTGCTTACCGTCATTAATTTAAATTGTAACGAGAATAAATGTTCATAAGAAAGAGAGATGTTTGGTGACTTTGAACACGACAAACCAAAATATTTACCATGAAACATTTTAAAGACATAATTTATCTTACGTTTTGTTAAAAAAAAAAACATGATCTTAATCGAATTAATAATCCTAGTAATGATTCTAATCCTGAAAGTATAGTTATAGAATAATGTGGTGAAGGATAGCCATTAAAATCAAAACGTAGTTTGAAATTACTTTACCCATATTTCGTGATATGATATGTCGGGTTCTCCTAATCTTTCCTTTTCTACCTCATTTCTCTCCCCACTGTTTTTGGTTTTCCAAAGCCCCTTTTCCTCTTCTTGTAAATACAATTCAGTCAGTCATGACAATATAGCTATAGTTGTTTCCACAAATATATCACGCGTTATAACCGATGTTTTAGCACACGATAAAATGAATGGTGCTATCGAAAGGAATTATAAAACAGTAAACATTTAACATTATTAAAGGTGACTTAGAATCAATTCTGTATCTAAAAAATTACAAAAAAAACGCATACAACATCATCCAAATTTTCTGGTGAGCACCTTCAAATCTTCCTATTGAATTAAAATTGAAAAGTAAAATTATATGAATTTACCACTGTTTTTATAAAGATATTAAGATTTCTTTAAAATACTCGCTGATTTTGCTGTCAATCCATAAGAAATGCCATTATTTCTGAAAACTCTTAAAAAAAATTAAATTAAATTTTCGAGTTCCCCTAAAATTATCTCCCTCTTTATCTGTGACCTAAAAAGACCGCGCTTTTCTTTTTAAAATTGTGCCACTCATTTCACTCTGTGGAGCCTGTTGAAGGATTCATCGGCTGTATGTTATTATATTCGTCTTAAGTTAGTACTTATAAATACGTTTTTCAAGAGAAAAGAACAATGTTTCAGCCTTAACAAAGTTTGTTTTATGTGTCATCGTGATAAAATGCGTGGAAACTTTTCTCATCAAATGTAAAAGATACTTACTTTTGTCTTAAATATATAAGGGCTTTTGGACTGGTGGTGCTTCTATATACATGTTTTTTTTACTGAAAATAACTGCATTGATGGTTTTAAAAGTTTTCTGTGAACATCTTGCTCTTAATAAATGTCAATGAAACAATGTCAGTGTATAATAACTTAAAGCAATATTTGAATTTCAGGTCTGCTCTTCGCTTGCAGCAACATGTAGCTAGAACATTCGAGAATTTTTACTCTGGTATTACGTACTCTAAGGTATTACGCAGTTATTACTTTGATAATTATTGGTAGTGTATGTGTAGTCTGGCCTCCTTTGAGCACAAAAACCGACCAAGGACTGACCGCTCCCAAGGCGAGGCAAGCGCGTCTAAAATAATAATACTCGTTCGGACTCCAAATCGGTACCTAACCAAGATTGTGGAACACGCATAAACATAGCTAGTAATACCTCTCAAACAAAGTGGTGTACGGATAGTTATAGAATGAAAATGAGTTACGGGTCAGGTTTTCTAAATTTCAAAATTTATAATACCATAAAAAAAGTCGCGTAAAGTTGCATTTTTACATATTCATATGTTTTTGTTCGCGTGGTAGAACAGTAATGTACCTTTAGATCTTGTAAAAGTAACGACACTACCTATCTAAATGCTGAAACGTACATTTTTTAGTTCCGACCATTTGACAAGAGAATCAAAATCATTCTGGAATGGAAGAAATATATGGCATAATAATAATAATATTTGGCTAATTTATATAGCGCCGTTTATATCAGTTGAATTTAACTAATAAGTTTGTGCTTCTTAAGACTTTTTAAATATTAAGGCGTATGTGGCGTATAAACAAAGTTTTGTCATATATATATTTGTAGAATGATGTTCTCGGTTTACCCGCGTAACGTAGTCCTTAAAAGGACTTTTTAATTTCTGACAGATAGTTATAGAATGAAAATGAGTTACGTGTCAGGTTTTCTAAATTTCAAAATGTATACATTAATAACACGCATACTTCGTCCTAGACATAAGAATTGATAAGCACCCACTTGTATCTTGACTTCTGGACCGAACAGACACGCGAAAGCATTCAGTTTGAGACAAAATTCAAGACATAAGGCCTCTGAAGATGAACAGTGAGATCTGTCCGAAACGTCAGAAATTAAAAAGTCCTTTTAAGGACTACGTTACGTGGGTAAACCGAGAACATCATTCTACATCTTACACCCATGAAAACCTTAACCATAACATATATATATATATACCTATATATATAAATATATACATAGCTAACTAACCATCACACCGTTTTCCAGGGTTAGACAGATCGGACGGACGGCCAAACAATTCAGTCTTGGCACACTCCTTGCCTCATTCACATTCATACATACTTTTCTATTATTACGACTCTTGACATGGCCTGACTAAAGAATCTTTTTTTGTATTTTAAAGACAATTTACATTGGTTGATACATTTAGAATGTTATTTCAATCACCATGCTAGGGATGTCCCTATGTGATGACGGGATATCTGGTTCACTGCCATGTCTTCCTCAAGTGTTCCGAACTGCTTCTATCCTTCACATTCGCTTAATATATTTTCCTTACGCTCCTTTCTTCGATCATTCGCTGTACATGCCCACACCATCTAAGCGTCCCTTTATTAATATTACTCACTACGCTTACAGTCTTGCATTGCAGGGATGTCATTTCCACAGCATTCATTCTGCTTTCGTCCTTCCTCTTCCAGTTCCATGTCTCACGGCCATACATCAGGTGGATACCAACTCTCCATTGTGGACTGCTAGTTTCGCTTCTCTGGACATTTTTCTTGATAGTGCCAACCGCGTTAAGTCTTTCATTAATGGAGTTTCCTTCTTTTATCCTTCTTTAAATATCTCTGTCAGCCTTTCCATCTCTCGTAAACCCACTTCCCAAGTACACAAACTAATCCACCTGCTCCAAGTATTCATCATTCACAACTATATTGCACACTGCTTTCGTACTCTCTCTTTCAAACGCTTTAGATTTATCTACACTCATCATTAATTCATTCTTCATACATACTGCGTTCATCCTAGACACGAAAGACTGTAGATCTTTGGTACTGTTAGAAATTAGCACCGCATAATTAACATACAACAGACGGCATACTAATACAATACGTGCACGTATTACAGGTTTTATGATATAATATTCAATATGGAACGTCATCGACGCCTAAAATGGCTTATTGTAAATTATTAAAAAAATCCATTTAAGAATGCAATTAATAAGGCTTCCAAAAATCAACTAAACCGAAAGATGTGAAAAAAAGTTTAGTAAAAATATGTATTTTCGGCTTCGTTTTTAAATTGGATAAAACGAGCAACTTGCAATGCAAAGAAAAATTTTAGCTTTGGTTCATGTCTCTTAGGAAGCAGAGTGAATCTCTCCCTGGACCGGTTAGCTTTAGCAGAGCTCCAAGGGGTTAAAGATCAGATGAAAAAGTTTTATTTAGCACATTTATTTTTTAACTTTATTCCTTCTTTTCCAACATTAATGAAGAAAGTTTGCTTCTAGCCAAGTCAAAAAACTTTAAGTTCTCGTCATATTTTTTTTTGAGCAGTACTTTATATATTTGAATTCACATATGAAAATTGACATTATTTAACCTATAAAATCTTTTAAATAATAGTAACGTCAATGTTCATACTATTACTTCTGCCCGTTTCAGTCAAACATCTGTCTTGCCAAAGTTAGGGTGTTTTAAACATCATCTCATGATGACTGTTATATCAAAAATCTGCACAATAATGAATTTTTGTCATTTTAATGATCGCCGTTAGATTCCGGTTTAATTCCGGTAAATTTACTGTAGTTGTAACCAAAACAAAGTTACAGAGATGAGGAAAAAGAAGAAAATGGTTTGAAAGGGAGATACGTAAATTTTAATGTTTGAGGGAGCAAGAAAATATTTAAAAAAACAAAAAACAATTATAATTGATAGGCATAGGTGAAAATATTCAACAAAGCATGACTTATTTAGAATACAGAAAAATTAAAGACAAATGTCTGGAGTAGATTTTAAAGAAAAACTGTGATTTTTTTTGGCGCTACTTGTCAAAACCAGCGAACGCTTAGGTACGTGATCACTGTAATCAATAATATTCGGATGATTTGTATTTTTGTGTAGTGCAATTTTTATGAAACATAATCTCAAAGGCGATGTGTTACGACTTTTAGTTGTTAGGTATTATCACTGCCATGGCAATCCGGCGCCTGGAGCAGAGTGCTCCAATTGCGCCCGCATAGAACTGTCCCGGTGGTAGTGAGGTTATTAATACACAGCACACCAGACAAAAAGGATAATAGATATAACCAGGAATGATACCCACGATGATCAGGGGCCGGGCATAGCAACACTGTCGATAAGCTTGACAGATGATCACAAATTGATCAAAAGCAGAAATGGGACAGGAATTGTGATCGTGATCAACTATCGAGCTTGAGGGCCATATTATTTTGTTGCCACCAGATCACAATTTAATAAAAAGCTGAATTAGGCCAACAAATAGACTTTTCACACAAAAAATCCATATGTCAGTGCCTGAGCTGGCTTCGCGTTTGGGTTCCACCCAGCCGTCGTGAGTTCAATTCCTCGGTTGGCTAAATCCTCCATCAAGCAACATTTTCCGCTTACTATGGAGGTAGGAAATTTTCACATGTTGTTTGGTTATTCGTAACCATTTGACGTGAAAGTTTGTCTTTCTTAAAAACAAAAACAACAAAATATTATTACCTTGTACCAAAATATTGTAGATCGTTGCTTTGATGATTAAAAATAAGAATAAATCCTGAATATTCAAAGTCATTTTTAGTTGTGACATCGAAAGGCAAAAAATACAGGTCTCATAAAAATAACCATTTAAACTTTGCACCATTTCTTCAGCAATGCTATATAATAATGCAAGATATATATATATTTTCAATTCCTACCCAATTCTGCAGAGAATGCCGCAGTCTTAATTGAGTCTTATGCTAATTACACCGAAAGGGAGAAAAAAATGTTTAGCATACGTTACCTACACAAATGGATACATTTGCAGATAGAGTGTGTTGATTTGCATAAAGACATAGAACGTTCCTTCTTTCTGCCTGGTTTTTATGTTTAGCAAATGGCGAAGACTCGGCATAAAGGGAAACTGTTCAAGAATATCACCAACGGGAATTGTAAGGCTAACAAAATGCATTCGGAGAAGTTGTTCGCTTTTCGCCAGCATAACTTTACTATGTGCTCAAAGGCATTTGAGCGGTTCAGGTTAAGAAATCAGAACTTAAGAAAATAAGGAAAATCAAATAAGAAATTTTTCTACATTGAATGTCGCAGAACTTTCAGTGACATTTTTTTTTAAATACTGTAGTTATTATATGTGACTAAAAGAACTAAGCAAGGATCGTTTTGACAATTGGGGTGCCGCCACAACTATTTCGCCGTGCGCCATCTGATTTTATTTTCTTAATAATTTATTTGTTTTTTTAAAAACCAGAGTAATTGCTTCCAGACATTCAGTTATACGGATCTTGAGGCTATTGGTTTCGTTTGGAGCGCAGTAAAAATAAACTTGCTGATTGTCAGCGTAGCAGTGAGACAAGAGACCGAATGACTCGATTATTTTGGCGACATCATCTGTAAAAAAGGATGAAGAGAAGTGGACCCAAAACGGATCCCAGGGGTATCCCTGAAGAAAGTGTTGCGAAGTAGCTTAGCTCAATAAGTTTTGATATCTACTAAACGAAGAAAACCATTTAATATTATACTGTTAACTATAACTGTTCATATATAACCGTATAATATCAGCATATATGAGCACACATTTCACCACAATCTTTAAAGATTTGCCCTAATGATGGATACTGTAATACTGTCCGAAACGTTGGCTAAAGAAGGGGGTACCGCAACACGCCATAATATCACAAATATAAATCACAAATCTAGATTGATAATATTATAAACAGAAGTCATACTTACTTACTTACTACTGATAAATCGCTATCCATATGCATTTGTACATAATAAGGTTGTGGTGGGAGCGTTCAAATAATTTATTTGTTCACATCGAATTGATTTCTGGACATGAAAATGTAAAATGAGTGTTGTATGAGCAAATAATGCCAAACTAAGCAAATGACAGAAATAAAGTGCTGTAAACGTTGATTTGAGGGTTGGTTAAGGTGTTAGGCGTAGTCAGCGGCGTGGAAAACAATATTTTTTTTTTAAATGTAGAAAAATTAGCAGTAGATTAGTTTATTTAAAAACAAATAATACAAAGTTATTGTATTATGTTTTAATTTTTTTTGAAAATAAAATGGGTTTATTGTAGACATATCGCCATATTTGTTGGACTTTGTTTTTTAAGTTGGTGACCATTGTAATTCGAAAATCACTGGACGGATTTGAATGACAATTATGCGGTTTATTGAAAACATGGAAAACTAGTGCCTAGTCAAAGGTTTTTATTTATTTGTTGTTATATATATTTTTTACAATAATCTAAATCCACGAATGAATTATCAGAGGCCGCCAATTTGTTAATTATCCAAAAAAAACAAGCTTCGCTCAGGCACTAGATTAACGATTACACAAAGATTGTTGTGTTTGATTTTTTTTACATTAACCAGTTAAATGTTATGATGATCACCGCAAAGCCAAATTTTGGAACGGGGTCTTCTAACAAATATGACGAAAATTTTTTTTTCGGGAATTTTAAAATTTAATTTAATTTGGGAACATAAATCATTATTATTGTTGTATAAAATAAATTAACTACTCAAAAAATAAAATACTATTTTTTCCACGCCGCTGACTACCTCTAACGCGTTATAGCTATAATAATCAATGACAGGGTTCACTTTTTCAAGCTAATGATATCACAAACTTAATTGGTGAAACTAAAGATATAATGGATTTCGATGGTCAGATAAATGTGTTTAAAAAAAACAATCAAGTGTTCTAGGTCCAATTCTTTTCATCATTTATGTCAACGATATTTTTAAACTCTCACTTATGTCAAAACTTATTTCATACGCTGACGACACAGCAATTTTAACTGAGGGATTAACTTGGAATGAAACCCAAAGAACAGCAGAGTTTTTCAGTATTTGTTAACACTTAATACTGAAAAAACTTTTATAATACCTTTCACCATTAATAAAAATTCATTCCCTGATAATTTAAAGATAAGTATACACTCATGTAATTGTAATAGAATTTCAAATTTATGTAAACCTGACTGCTCTGTACTTACTGTTAAAACTAATGTAAAATATCTAGGTGTAATTATAGATAGTAACATAAAGTGGAAATTACAAATCAATGCAATAGTAGAAAGGTTAAGAAAATTATTGTACATTTTTCTTAGAATACGAAACATACTAAATTTTAAATTATTAAGAACCATCTATTTTTCACTAATTCAATCTGTATTACAATATGGAATTGTTGGTTGGGGTGGAGCATTCAAAACTTCTCTCTTACCTTTAGAAATCATCCAAAGAATATTAGTAAAAATAATTTTGAAAAAACCGTATGATTACCCTACATTTAGATTATTTCAAGAATTTAAAGTCCCTTCACTTCATATTATTTATAAAAAAATAACTCTTTTTCAAATACATAAAGATTGTTTCAACATTGACAACTTAACAACTTTTTCGAACAGCAATAGACAAAGTATTCTTGGCTCTATAACTATCCCGCGCTGTAACACCACCACAGCCCAACAATTTTATAAATATTTTGGTGTCAAATGGTTTAACCAATTACCTCTTAACTTAAGATTGGAAACGAATTATAAAAAATTCAAAAGCTCAATAAAAACACTATATCAATAGCATATTAAAATCGTTTATACTTAAAAATACAATATAATCTCTCAATTATTATTATATTGAAATCCTTTTCTCTTATTTCTTATTATTATCTCTTTCCTTCTTCTACATTATTTTCTCTTTTCTATTTGATAAAATTTTGTTGCGTATAAAATTTTTATTTTGTTATATTAAAAAATAAAAATTCTTTTCATTATCTTGATAAAAAATATGTTAAATTACTATTTACACGCAATTCTCCGCCTTTTTAACACGAGCATCTGCTCTATAAAAAGGTGTATCACGATGTACTGTAATAAAAAAAAAAAAAAAAACTTTATGTAATGTAATAACATGCAATTGTAAATTTAATATTAAATAAATAATATAATAATATATAATAACAAGTATCCATTACCATTTCATAAAATCTACATTACTTTGCACATGTCTTTTTAGACATATGTTGATTACCAGTGTCTTGTTTTTTTTTCATTTTTTAACACAATAAGTTGACATTACAACAACTTTTTAAAAAACAAAAGTCTTGATATTTTTTTTTAAAAAAAGAAAGACAAACATTTTCGGGCTACGAATAACCTGACAATATTTGAAAATCTCCTACTACCTACTTAATTAAATGTCGATCCTTTTTAATTAACTATGTATTTAATTAAAAAGGATCGACATTTTGTAAAACGAATTGTTTCATCGTCAGGATAAAATGATGCCATGAAGCGATTTTGCAATTATTAAGTAATTCTAGGCAATTTGTCAGCAAGGATATCCCTATCGTGTGTATAGCGTGAATAATTCTCCAAAAATATACGGCAAACGAAAAAAAAAATTAAAATTATCAAAATAACGATTTATTTTGTTGTAACTGTGGCCTTTGAATATTTTATTTTATTTAATTTCCCGAATCAAAAACCTAATCGTAAAATTTCCATAATAAAAAAAAAGACACCGACCAAATTATTTAAATAATAGAGCAGAAGCATGAAAAATCACGTGATATACTAATTCTAATTAAGAAATAGATGAATAAAATATTTTTTCCTCAAAATATTACTAATAAATATTATATCTTCTTTAACGTTTGTCTGAATTCAGTTAGTAATTTTACCCCGGATCAACGCACATCACAAACAACCGAATGTTATTATATTAGGAGTTATCTCATTTTTAAACATATCCGTGGAAATAGAATATTCTTTATTCTTATTCGTTAAGAAAAATTGCGTTCGGAAAATGTTCTGAATATAAGTAGGTTACTCTAGTATTAATTAATTTATTCCCAAGCGAGGTTATATAATTCAGTTTTAGTCCTTTCATAAAAAAATAATATTAATGAAAATAATTTTAAAAGATGTATCAATTGTATTGATCTAGAGCTTTCAAAGATAAAGAAACCATCCTGTCACTTCGAATGCAATCAACAATGTTTTCAAAATTTGTTTTGACAGCATCGCCATTCCATTGTAAGAATATTATGAACTAAATACACAATTTGGCTGTCCTGAAACGGGAATCCTTCCCAGTTGGACAGACAAAGGTTCATTTTGTTTTGTATTGTTTGTAATTTATATACATATAAAAGTAAAAAAAATATTAGATCAAAAATTAAGCACATAATCTTTTTGATGGATAAAAAAATTATATTGATTTTAATTTGAAAAGTACCTACTCAACTCACTCAAAACCTTTTTAATGATTAAGATTATAAGCGCCTATTTGCCGAACTGCTCAGAAAAAAGAAAAATATTTTTTCAAAATGTGTATCTACCGTAGGGCCTTTATTATTTGGGGTAAATTAGGCATGAACGGTGTTGGCAATCGAATAGCTGTCGATCAAGAGTGAAGCCTTACTGCCCTTCACAAGTAAGGAAGGAGCTTAAAGCCCGTCAAGGGTTTTTGTTTCAACCCCCGTTTTGTTGTGCACGAATTCTCTGAAAGGTTTTTTCAGAATTTTTTTAAAATATGTATTTTTTTACTGGATGAATGATTTTGCAAAATAATAATTAAAATTCATTCAATTCATAAATCTTAAAAAATGCTTGTGTGAGTTTAGTTATTTCATCGTTGTTATTAGGTTAAGGATTAAACTATCTTCTCCATAGTATTAGATTAAAATAGTATCAGCGCAAATCTCTTACTGCACACACATTTTTACTTTGAGAACTTTTAAATATCGATTAATGTTCTAGTATTATAACAATAAGAATAGAAGAAAATATTTTTGTGTCACCTTTTAAACTAATATGATATTTTTCCTTGTTTCAGGTAAGTTCCTGCCATTTCCATTGACGAGGAACCTTCAGGTTTCATTTCACATATTCTTCAATGATATGAACAATTTAAATTGTCATATTTTTGTGATAGTAAATATTATAGTTTGCCTCCTATCTTCCAAATTTCCAATAAACTTGCTGAATTTTATTTAAGTGACTGAGCTACGGTTATAAGGACAAATTTCAAATTGGAGCTTGCACTATGAGCTTATGGCCAGAATACTTACGAGAGCTGAGAAAACCGTCTCCCAATTAGTTATGAGACGATCGTGAACTACCCGCTCTTTTGACCCAATCACGGAACACCCGTCACCCATGTCAATTTTTCAAATACAGATCAACGATGGGCACGGTCAGCGACCATCTTACTTATAAAAAAGAATAATTAACGGTGTTGCTTTATTTTTTTAAATAAATCTACAGTTTTATCAATTAAACAAAAAAAAAACAAACCAAAGGGGGGATGCCCTTTCCCTACCCCTTAAATCAGAATTTCGACATTTGATTAAGTTTTGCAGTCTCGACGTTCAAAGTAAGAGGAAAAGTGCTGTCTACATATGTTTTTGAAAAACTTCGCTAGTAGATGCATACATTTTGTAGACACGAACCGGCGTTTCAAATCTTGTTATCGCGAGAGATGATAGACACCTAAAATATTAAATAGGCTGTCATAGGCTGGAACTGCAGTGATAGTTGTGATTATTGTGTCGCGAGAAAGAAACTCGACACGCCCGGTGTACCGGACAGCAGATGGATGTACCTAAATAATTATTAAATAATCAAGAAAATTAATATTTATCTGTTATCACACATTTTATGATGCCGACTCCTTTGAGGCTTATCTCGCACGAAGAGTCATCTTGATAAGATTTTTAATCACTGCACACGTGTCATATCTTCATTTCAAGGATGAATTACTCGCACGACAGACTGTGGAACCTTAATAATTAATTCTAGGCGCTATGACGCATTATAATATTTCTGTTTAGATATAAGAATAATTGCTTCACATTAACACGTGTAGAAATTGTTCAATTCGAACCCAATCAATACGCAAATAACTGGCCCAACCAGTCAGTTGTACGACGACATTCGCAAGTTGTGTTTCATTGCAAATCCTTACCCAAAGTACCCCCGAGAGGAAACCGGCATTTTACAGTCAATGTCACTGCCGTAGGTGTCCAGTACACCCGGTTGACACATTTTATACATCTATGGTCTAAATCAACACGCCAGTGGCTCATTTTCATATATACAGTACTTTATTTGTCTAAAAGTACCCGATCGAAGATCGGTAACTTTTGACCAGGCCTTTTTGTCAGTTGGCTATGATCTACTCAGGTCGTGTAAAATGATCGATTGATCCAAGACTACTCCCAATCAAATTTATATCTTATTTAATATCCAAATGGATGCGATCTGGACTGACATCGTGCAGCGACTATATAATATTACCAATAAAGTTTCCCAAAGTGAATTTGTATCCTCCCACCATCCAAATTTAAAAAAAAAAAACTTTATACTGACAACACTTATTCATGTTATTTAGATTATTAGTTTGCTCAAACATTACACAAATTAAGCTCCGTCAGTTGCTAAGTCAGCTTTTCTTACATATAAAAACCGCCAGGAATTAGCAACAAAGCAGTTATCAAAATATAATGCCAAATTTTAGGCAGTGATTTAATAAGCTACCTAATCGCACTATGCATATTCCCATAAAATAAATAGATTTTCTCATTGTAATAATACATTGTGTATTTAAAAATTTAAAGAGTGTATATATTTACTTTATCTAGTTTGGTTTAGTATTTTTGTTTGCAATTTTATATGGAAACATCGCAACTAAAAATTTTCTACGTTCACCAAATAAATCAATTTTGAAAAGTACAGTTGAATCGAGATAATTATCAAATTGATTGTCCGCTGTGTAATGTGATTTAGGATTTTTTTTTTGTGAAACTAATCCATTATTATAAATATATTTTTTGTAACATATTACATAAAGTTTATTATAACAACGACGTGCGTATACGTTTGAAATCCATTTTGGTTACGACCTTCATTCCCACGCACAAAAATACACGATTTTCATGGCTTTCTTTGGCATTCGCCATATTATGATAAGCATGGAATGCGCACGCTTACTTTTCATAAAATATGGGGCAAAAGTAATGTCATATGTGAATTGGCTGCCATTTTGTTAGAAATGAAAAAAATGGGCTCTGTTTTCATATCGTATACCGTTATTTCTTTGGCATTCGCCATATTATGATAAGCATGGAATGCGCACGCTTACTTTTCATACAAGATGGGGCAAAAGTAATGTCATATGTGAATTGGCTGCCATTTTGTTAGAAATGAAAAAAATGGGCTCTGTTTTCACAAAAAGTTTACTTGAAGATGTAAAATTGATGATATGAAGTTGAAAAAATAATATAGGTCAAATGACCACTTCCTGAGTTGATGCACATTTTTGTTCATTTTATGGCAATTTGAATTGTTGCTCACAAAACAACTGGCACCAAATTGGTTATTTTTTCTTCAATGTTGGCTTTCAAGACTTGCAACGTTTGTGGTTTGTTGTGGTTAATGCGAGATTTCAAAAAGCCCCAAAGGAAGATGTCTGACGCCGTCAGATCAGGCGATCCGATCGGCCAGTTTAAATCGCCAAAACGGGAGATCACACGGCATGGAAATTGGTGCTTCAAAATCTCCATCGTTGTCTGAGCTGTGTGAGCGGTTGCTAGGTCCTGCTGAAATCAATATTATATGAGACCATATTCAACAACTTGTGACAAAAAAAAACTCAACATCTGTCTGCAGCGCTCGACAGTTACTGTTATGGTCAACATCACTTTTGCTACACCTTGTACAAGTGCATTGTGAACTGGGCATTTCTCTACATTCACAGATTTCTAGAAAATTTATCGAGAGTGGACGCTACCCGGCCAAAAATGCCCAACAATAGAACTGGCTAGGACAACTTGAAAATATCACAAATTTTGTTCACATTCTTTTCAATGTTTGTTTCATTATATTTTAACGAGCTCCGCAAATTGCCAACTCCGTATTAAGCAACGATTTTTAAAGTTTCTTAACCGGAATTTCTTTTGTTGGAGATAAGAGCAAGAATACAAGATTAGTTTGCACAAGAGAGATAGAGAACATTTTCTTGATTCGGTTTGCATTTCATTTATCCACTCGAGCAATTTTTGACATACCATGCCAAGTTTGCAAACACATTTTTAGCGATTCCTTGCTAAAATGTGCCAAATATACAGAAACTAAATGTATGGGATAAACAGCAAAACCTAGGAGGATTCATTGGCTTTAAACCGCAATAATCAGTTTCATATGTTTTCATATTAATATTTTGAGGAATGGTTTAATTAAATAATATGGTAAATGTACACACATTACACCAATCACTCGAGTAATGGAAGACTAACATATAGCAAAACATTACAGTTTAAATATGTTTGCATCAAGAAACTAGAATCAATTGTACATACATTTGGTTAAGCAGAGTGTTAAAAATATTCTTCAGTGATCTATTACAAATAGCACTAATATCTGTTTTTATGATAATTGATGAAATAAAACTGATCCCAACTAGACAAATGTAAAACGAAAATATTTTTTACATTCCTTGTTCCTTGGCATCTACTGAATTACGGTTTGCATTGGCGTAATCTGAATTAATTTGCAACGCACCTGTAAATACAACAAATTATGAAACATATTGTATACCACATTTAATTACACATTCAAAATGTACACCGTGATCCACGCTAATACCATATAAAATTTCCAATGAAAATTTTTGAGTTGTATTAATTTTGGACTAGGAATTTCTAAGAATCAATAGATTATGATGTTTTATTTCATTCATTGAAATTGTTGAAGTTAAGATACGGAAGAAATTTTTATAAATTTTAAATCATCAGTTGGAACCCTGATCTATTAATGTTGATTCACATATAATAACAATACTCTTGAACCAAGTGGTCGACTGTAAAATCGTTGTTAATTTAATGTTTATTTGGGCTTATAAAAGTGATCAATTCCACAAAAAGTTGTTGCCTAATTAATTATTCCACTTGTATATTGTACATCGTAAGTGATCGTGTGATTCCGTTGTCTCTACAGAGTGCTACAATTCATTGTTTCATTACCTTGACAGTTCAGTACCTATTCATAATGTCTGTTCTACCTACTAAAGCGGGTACTAAGTCAAAACGTAATGTTGCCGTGGAGAGCCCCGCTGCCGAGTTGCTCCCTGGTTCAGAGCCAGACTTTGGTAATTTACTAATTTCGTTTAAGGACGAAATTAAAGAAGAAATTAATAAAGTGTTTATGCAATTAAAAACAATGAATGATGCGCTAAGAGAGTGTCACTCCAAAATTAATAACCTCGAAGTCAAAAACAATGAACTTCAAACTAATTATAATCTGGTATTGTCCAAATTAAACCGTCTTGAGCAAACCTCATTAAAAAACAACGTGGAAATTATTGGCATACCGGAAAAAAGAAATGAAAATTTAATAGATATCATAAAATTGCTAGGAGCCAAGGCAGGTGTTGATGTTCTCCCAAATGATATTGATGGAATCTCTCGTACAAGGGTCAAGGAATTACCCAGAGAAAATCCTAAATTTACTCGTCCAATTGTAGTAAAGTTCACAGCCAGCCGCAGTAGAGATAACTTTCTTGCTGCTATAAGGAAGAAAGGCAGTCTCAACTCAAGTGATTTGAAGCTTCCCGGGGACTCCAAAATTTATGTCAACGAGCATCTGACTGCTGCAACCCGTGCGCTCTTCAAGACAGTGAGAGACTTAAGCAAGGATAAAAACTTTAAATTCAGATGGATCAAATACGGAAAAATATTTATACGCAAAAATGAAACTAGTCCCATTATTCAGGTGACATTGGAATCTGACGTGACTCAGGTTTTTTGCTGATAATCTTCTTAGATTTAGCATCGTCTCGTGTGACTATAAGCTATTATCAATTTATTTTTCCTATCTACCTTATCTTTTTTCCTACTTTAAAATATCATCCTTTGTACTGGTTTTTCTTTATTTGTATAATATTAACAACTAACTCTTTTAATACTACCAACTTTAATCCAAATTATCCTACATTTACTCTGCTTGCGTTACTACAACACCACTCTAATATTTATAATTTACTAGAACATGCCTACAACTATTTTATCAGTCTTATATTTTATATATTTTATCAACTAAATGTACTAAAATGTTGAATGTATATTATCAAAATGTGACTGGACTGCGTTCTAAAACTGATAGATTTTATTTTAATGTTACCAATAACAACTATGATATTATTATGATAACTGAAACTTGGCTGGTAGACAGTATTGCTAGTGAAGAGCTATTTGACAACCGTTACCTGGTATTTAGGCGTGATCGCAATGAGCAAAAAAGAGGAGGTGGAGTAATGATTGCGTTGAAGAAGCACCTCAAAGCTCACGTACAAAATGACTGGAATACGAGTGCTGAAGACATCTGGGTGACTATCTCGATTGAGAATTTCAAAAATATTCATTTATGTTGTGTTTATATACCACCAGGAGTCAATCACTCTCAAAGCATAAATGAATTCATGGATAAATTATGTGCACTTCGAGAACTTTACCACAAAGATCACTTCGTCATATCAGGTGATTTCAATTTACCACTAATTAACTGGTCTATTGGTAACGGTAACAGTATGCAAATTATGAATGGTTATCAATCTGAAATTATTTCCAAACTATCAGACACCCTTTTTTTTACTGATCTCTCGCAATACTGCACCTTCCCGAATAATAATCGTACATTCCTAGACCTTGTCTTTAGTTCGTTCCCTGTTAATGTGTCTAATACTGATGATTATCTCATACCTGAATGTAAACATCATAAAACCATTATTTTCGACATCAATATAGCTCTGGAAACCCCTATGGTGGACAACAAAAGGACAATCTATCTCTTCAGGAATGCTAATTTTGAAACGATCAATAACATCCTCAATAATATTGATTGGGATGCAGAATTTTTAAACCTATCAACTAATAATGCCATTGACCGTTTTTATGATATTTTAAATGAAATTATTCGTTTGAACGTCCCATCAAAGGAAGTTCATATTAACAACTCTTATCCTTATTGGTTTAATCCAGCCCTGATAAAACTCACTAAAGAAAAATATAAAGTGTTCAAAATGTGGAAAAAGTGGTCAAATCCTTTGGACTACCGTGAATTTTGTGTTCTTCGATCAAGGCAAAAGAAAATGTCTAGGGAATGTCTTAAACAATTTATAATAAACGCCGAACTTAATATATCCCGTGACCCGAAACATTTCTGGACCTATATTAAAGGAAAGAGAAATAATTCTGGTTTACCGCATATTATGAAACTGGGTGACATAACTGCCGTGAATCCCTTCGCAATATGCAACCTGTTCTCACAACACTTCGTCTCAACTTTTAATCACAAAACTGTTTCCGATGTTCATTCTACCAATTATCACGTAGACAATCAAGTTAACATATCTTCGGTATCAGTTTCCAAAGAAAAAATAGAAAAAATAATTGATACTATCTCTTGCTCATTGGGTGCAGGTAGCGATAAAATTCCGGCATTATTTATCAAAATGTGTAGCAAGGTAATCTCGAAGCCACTATTATTGCTCTTTCAATCCTCATTGAAAGAAGGTGTCTTTCCGGATCGCTGGAAGTGTGCTCATATTACACCAGTATTTAAGTCTGGGGCGAAAAATGAAGTCCGTAACTATCGTCCAATATCTAAATTACCGATATTCAGTAAGATATTTGAAAAAATTGTTCATGAACAACTGTATGACTGTGTCCAGTCTGTAATAATTGCTAACCAACATGGATTCATGAAAAAAAGATCAGTTGTCTCTAATCTTGCAACTTTCACTGAAAATATATCAAAATATATGGATGATCAAATCCAAGTTGACGTAATCTATACAGACTTCTCCAAAGCATTTGATAAAATTGATCACAGTCTTCTTTTATCTAAACTACTAGCTCTGGGAATCCACGGGGATTTGTACCGATGGCTGGTCTCCTATCTTAATGGGCGCACTCAAGGAGTAACTATTAATGGCTTCATATCTGAGATTGTAAATATACCTTCAGGTGTGCCCCAAGGATCTCACCTGGGACCGTTGCTGTTCACAATTTTCATCAACGATATTATAAAATGCTTTAATTATGCAAATATTCTACTCTTCGCCGACGATATGAAAATATTCTTTCCTATTAATTCTATTATTGACTGTTATAAATTACAAGAAGATCTATATAGACTTGATGACTACTGCATTATCAATCATCTCAACATGAACACCTCAAAATGTTATGTGATTACCTTTACTAGAAACAAAATAAAATTTGAACATAACTACTACATAGCCAGTCAAGTACTTAAAAAGGTTACACAAATTCGTGACCTAGGTGTTCTGCTTGACAGTAAACTTACATTCGAGGCGCATGTTGACATGATTGTGAAGAAAGCCCTTAGAATGTTAGGATTCTTATTCCGTATTGGAAAAGAATTCAATAATATTCAAACACTTAAAATATTGTATTTTTCTTATGTTCGTAGTCATCTTGAATTTGCTTCTCAGATATGGAATCCTCAATATAACATTTATGTAAAGCGCATTGAAGCCATCCAAAAAAAATTTGCCAATCATTTAAATTTTAAGATGAATATTGGTAACCACGGGATTAACAGCTCGATGGAATATTATGGACTAATACCATTAAAAACTAGAAGAGACTCCGCAGATATAATATATCTCTATAAAATTATCAGTGGCCTTATTGATTGTTCGCCCCTTTTGTCTGAGATTAATTTTAGAGTCCCTAGCTTTAGAACTAGAGATAAGTCACTTTTTCATCTTCAAAAATGCTCTACTAATCTCAGACAAAACGCTTTTATTTTCAGAGCTTGTACCCTATACAATAAGAATTTTAATTTTATTGACATATTTTCGTGTAGTTTAGGAACATTTAAAAAAGATACCTTAGCTATTATTAAATAATAATTAATAACATACTGCAAGTTATCATGTTGTTGATATGAACCCTGTCCAGTTACAAGTGACTCATTTTATAAACATCTGTTCAGTTTAGTTGTAGGTATATACATATATTGGTGATTATTGGTGTTGTGTGAGGATAAAATTGATATTTTGTAATTTACTTGTGTTCTTATATCCGATGTTATGTTTACTTTATTTAGTATTTTGTATTTTCTGTAAATATTTTTTGCCCACGGGTACTGGACCCTTAGTTTGTTATTATAATTATTTTTTTAAGTGAAAACCTATCATTAGATATTATTTGTATTTTTTATAAGTTAATTATTTAAAGATGTAAAAAATCTGTTGGTTTTCCTAAATAAACAAAACAAATAAACAAAACAAAACTTTCATGTTCCTACCATTACCTGGAATGTATTATTATGACAATTATACTACAGTTTCAGGCTACACTTATGCCATAAATATATTACTAACCATTGGTAACTCTTATGCTATGTTAGCTGTTGTTTTTTACTACGCCTCCATTTTAGTTTAAATTTGTACTAATAAAAAATTTTAGATGTACACATTTTAACGAGGTCACCGCATAACGGGTTTTTTGTTTTTCTGTCAATAACTTGGTACTAATATTATTATATTATTTTTTCTTTTGTATTGTTTATTTATATAATCTTATAATTTTAATTTTTTCTTCCGTCTTTAAATATTGTACTAATTATCTGTCATGTATGTAAATGGCATTAAAATAAAATACTTCTAAATTGTAAATAAATGAATTAATCTCCAATTGTTATTTTATCTGTATTTATAAAATAGATGTCTCTTTGTTTGTACGCTATAGACTCAAAAACAACTGTACCCATTTTGCTAAAATCTTCTTAGTTTGTTGTTATTAGTGCCAGGAGTGTTTAGAGAGTAGATTGAGTGCTAGAAGAAGCCTTATCTCTGCACTGGAATGAGATACGGACTTGAATAATAGTCAACATAATATAGTTTTATAATAGTAACGATGTGGTATACATTAGTGAATAGTATAAAATGTCAGGGACGCCTGAGAAAGACTTAACACATTCTGCACTGGAATGATATACGGACTTGAATAATAGTCGACATAATATAGTTTTATAATAGTAACGATGTAGTATACATTAGTGAATATTATAAAATGTCAGGGACGCCTGAGAAAGACTTAACACATTCTGCACTGGAATGAGATACGGACTTGAATAATAGTCGACATAATATAGTTTTATAATAGTAACGATGTGGTATACATTAGTGAATAGTATAAAATGTCAGGGACGCCTGAGAAAGACTTTACACATTCTGCACTGGAATGAGAATGATCGGCATTCATATCCTCGATCAACGCCGGGCACAAATCAGCTAGTAAATTATATTTTAAACGAAAAATAAATGACAACTTATTTTACTGACAGGCAACTAGCAATATTTGACGATGTGCTCAAAATAGAAAATAACTTTCATAATTTTAATTAAAAACTTGTAGGTACGCCACGAAGCCCATTCATGGAACACCCTTTCATCAGAAATGAAAATTGGCCAAAGAAGCTTATTCTTTGTGAAATCGAAAATATTTTCCAAATTTTTCATTCACTTGAACTTTTGGGGTTTCTCGACTGTGGGTGCTTTTACGCCGAGCTTCAGCGCGACGAAGGGTAGTAAAATAAATTAACAACTTTCTGCTCTATGCAAAACTTGGTCCCTCAGCCCTTATGGCTTCCGGGGAGTTTTGTCAGGGAATATTAATAATTGATTCGAAAATGTTAGGTCCGATACACACGATTCCAGATTTAAGTTATGGGTTGTATGGAATCATTCACACTCTCCTGCCAACCTGGTAAGGAAGACCAAATCGAAGAATTTATATCCTTAGAATGCCTAATTTATTCATTTTCCGAAAGGCCTTATATTATTATGTTGTCTTCTTTTTCATGTAATGCGTACGGATAAAAATGATTCTTGTTGATTTATTAAAATCCGGTTAGCAATGATTGCAGGTCGTTTTCTGTTAAGCTTTTAGTACATTCGTAATAAATTGGAACACATCTTCATGCACCTATTTTTGTCCTAATAATATACAATTTTTATAAACACGTGTTCCGACATGAATGATGATGTTTTACTGAAAGTTTATTAAGAAAAGTATCAATTCATTTATTTAATTGTCCTGAAGAAAGTTGAGTGTAACCGAGACCGGTCAACCTATATAACTCAATAAAAGTGGTTTAAAACATATATAAGTCACAAAGTGTTTAGTTCCTTCAATAATTCTTTATCTTATTACTAAAGATAGGCTAGACCAACTATTATCAATAGATTCCATCTGCCGGTTCGTCGATCACTAATGCATAACTGTATGTACAATGCGTTTGACCAATGAACATGATGCTGCGTTAGAATGTACTGTGGTATTATTAATATCCTACGTTAAGACGATGCCATACATAGTAATGCAAAATCATGTGTTTTTGGTTTGAAAATTTGGTCGCCTAGAAATGTTTCAGATGTTTTAATTAAATTCTGCGAGTAGAATACATTTTGGCCTTTGAAACAATCGAGTATTTTTTTAGATAAGTCTTTTTATAATCCTAGAAAACAATAATGTATGAGACCTATGAAAACTTTATATGCTTTAAAGTTCAAAATCTCCTACTTACGAACACATTTTCGATTATGATTTTATTTTATAATGTGGCAAATTAAGTTATTTATAAAATGATCGAAAAAAATTTAATATTTATGCCTGAACATCCACAAAATTAAATAAAAGGCACTTTTTAGCCATGTTTTTTTCTTGCATAATTCAAAACAGGCGGATGGTTTTAAGCGGGAATTTAAACCTTATCGCCATCTACGTAAGGGTTGTTATTGATTTAAAATACTACACGACGTAGTGCATCGCCTTAATAAATGTTTTTTAAATAGTTGTGCGAATCCGAAGCACTCAGTTAGATTTTTAAATAGGTACCGATAAATTTATGCATCAGTAATTAAACTTTTATTATTATTCTGGAATAAACCCTCATAGTATTTTTACTGATAAAGCAAGTGATGTGTTTCCTGCTTAAATAATAAAATATAAATACAAAATTCACTCTCGTGACTTCTTTTGACTTACGTCCGCTACATTATTTATTCAGTTTCCGATTCCAATAATTTTCCTAATCGATATCCCGTTTAATCTCGATTCCGTATTAAATTGCCGTGATATCGGATAAACCAAACAGACCGTGAAGCAAATAAACTCAAATAATAAAGGGATAAAATAATAATAACGTCTTAGTGCTCGCGCTGTAACGGGAAACCATAATTATCCCGACATTTTCAAAATCAAAAAGCTACAATTTGTAGACATTTTGGTAAATGGCACTACCGCCGCAGCAAAAACACCAGTCACACGTTGCGATTTTGTCGCCGCTACTGTGACAAGGGACTCGCTGCAAGTGACAGAGTTGCAGCTGCAAACGTATCGACCAGATTACGAGATGCTCAATTTATTTATTCTAACAAATACGTAAATTTGTTGCACGTGACTTAGTAGCCGATACATGTACCAGCGATTAGCGCTATTCGCTAATCATTGGTCTCGGTCTCAAGTTGTTTTTAGTATTATTATTTATGGACCCACACTGTTGGACATTTCATTTGCTACTACACCTCGCATTGCCATTAGCGTGAACGACAAGAATTAGCGATCACTTGCCCCCGGCAACGAAAAGTTGCACCGTGTGAACGAAGCTAGAGGCGCGATATTTTAGTGACGGGAAAATTATGCAAAAACAATAAAATATCGGCGATATAAATCAAAACCTGCCAAGCAATTATAACGAAAAATAATGGCGCTTCGTAAACTAGCGCAGTTTTTTAAAAATACTCCATAAATGCACGATTTTATGCAATTCTGTTGTAAAATAAATTTGACGCCATGACCTAGATTAAATACCGCGATATATTGTTTATTTATCCACGTAGTTTGAAGCTTTGATCGAATGGTTACGATTAATCATGAATTTGTAAAGTTTATTGCTTTAGAAATGTCGAATAATATTTTAATTTTACAAAATTAATTGCCTACCCGTACGTTTGAAATTATTAATGTGCTGTAATCAAAAACTTTGAATTAAAACACAACTATTTTAGTTGTACCTATTGTACCAAAACTACTTTATGTACGTATATGGAATGGGATTTTAAAAAGTATTAAAAACACTGATTATCAAAACGTGGCAGATATCAAAAGGAGGAGGAAACAATGTCATAATCATTTTCTGAGAGTTATACAGGTTCTGAGATGTTTTAGCGATATTTTATTTATTTTATATTATAGAAACAAAGAATATTGTTGTGATAAAACAAATCTACAGATATTAAATATTTCACGGTAGGTACCTATGACATTTTTCATTTTAATGTCTCATATGTGGTGTATATATTACCGGGTGACGTGTGTAGTGTATAGGTGGGTGTGTCTATGTGTGAGTGTGTGCGCATTGAATAGTTTATAATATTATTGACGTCATCCAACTTTAAATTTGGGAAGTTAATCCGAAAAAATGTCGATTTTAGAAGAGCACAGTTAATTGGTGAATTAGATGCTACTTTGTTTTGTAATTAAGCATGCAAAACAGCGCTGTGTGTCGTGTACGTCTCAAAGGTATGTTAAAATTATTTAGGGACAGAAGTTCGGTACAGTCGATTGAAAACAATAATTTTAAACTTAATGGTAACATGTGGTAGGTCAATTAAATTATAATTTTTCGAATGATAGCTTTATTGCTTATTGGTGGTCCAGATTTTGAATTGCGACAAAAATTATTTCAAGGAAAAACTGATTTTTTCTCACGATTTTCGTTAAATTACACTGTTTTAAAAAGGTTAAAAAATAACACACTCGCCAAATGGCGCATTCAGAAAGTTTAACTGCAAAGCTCGAGCACGATATGGCGTGGAACTTTCGAAGCATCACAGTTGTTGGGGTCCGTCGCCGCACGTCATAAGTCAGACACGACGCGTGGCCACCCTGTCACGCCACGCGGCGTATTCACTGGTCACGCCACGCGTCACATACAATGAACGGAAAATCTCTAGAAATGTGATTAATACAGATTTGAAAGAAAATTGTACGGAACTCAAGACGTAGACTTGGGAAGCTTTCTCTGCGTATTGAATAGTTTATAATATTTTTGACATCATCAAACTTTTAAATTTGGGCAGTGAATCCGAAAAACCTTCATACCAATTTAGAAGTACGTACTCTTTCTGAAAAAGTATCGTTTTCCGAAAAAATTGAATCAATACAAACTGCGTTTAAGACTGCGGAATTTTCTGCAAAAGTGAGTAGGGATTGAGATTTTTTTAAGAAAAGCTACATATAAACAATTAACGGTGCAAAGTTTCTACGGTTATTTTTATGAATAAGTGCCAATGTGTGAATGTTGTAGAGCCAACATTGTAAATTATTATTCCTAAACAAATTCATTCCAGATGCATTGGAATAATTTATTCAAACATTGACCTGGTGGGATTTATGAGAGGAGGGTACTATCATATATCGGCGATTGGGGCACAGATTTTGCTCATAAGTTATGTGAAGCTTGAAAACCAGCAGTTTAATGCACATACCGAGGAATCACCTTCGCTAACTACTCGCCGAACAAAAAATCCTAATAAGTGTATTTTGTATAAGAGAATTGACAAAACATTCCTCAAATAGGCCAATGTATCTGTTTATTAGTCAAATGAAAAAAATCGATTTAAAAATATTTCATAATTTTCACGGGATTATATTTGCATTACTCCAACACAATTCTACTCACTTATCTTCTTCAGTGTTTTCTTACAGTCAAAGTTTTCAGATTTAATAAAAACAAAACCAAATAATAATAAATACATTTCCAATTAGAGCAAATTTTCTAAATTCTTAAATGTATCAAAGTTTGAGTAGGTATCTGCGGCTGGACTCGAGAATTTGATCAATATCACTAGAATCGAGTTTTTTCACTACGTCTATTTTCAATTTTCCACCTTATTGCGTTATTTCTTAGGCTGACTAGTAGCCAATTTCAAAGATTTTTTTTTGGTTTTACTGAGGATTAAACCTTCCTCCCCAGGGACTGGTTCTAAAACTGCTGTGAAAACCCATTTTAAAACATAAAAAAAAAACTTTTTACTCCCAATTGGGCATGACCGACATTCATTTTGTATATTAACTGCAGTAATTTCATCTTATTTCAGGTAAATGCGTACATATCCGAGTATGTGTGCGTGATTGCCATGCATTGACATTGACAACGAATCTATCTGACGAGGTTCAGCTCGATCCATTATAATTTTAATATTTACTTTCAAGATTTGCGTTCGTTCATTCCTGAAAACAAAATCTAAATTCAAATGGATATATTTAAAAAATAATTTTTCTCAGTCACACAGTCACGCCCACAACACGATTCTTTCGGTTAATCTCTTCACTGGTCACATCGTTCCGTAAGTTACACGCGGCGACCACTGCGGCCCAAATGGCGGAGTAAATGTTCACGAGCAAGTCTGTAAACCGCCTTTGACCAAAGTCAGCACGGCTTATCGCATGCACTTTATCACTCGAATTAACAATGGAAATAATTTACTTTCAAACCTGTAATTTTAAATTGAGTGGCTTGTGCACTCATTGATTTTGTTAACTAACAAAACTTCTTACATAGAGAAGCTGACATTTAAAAAATAATTTATTTGTCCCAAAATTTCGATTTTGATGGCCCTCCACAAAGCAAAACAAATAGCTTTAAATTTGTATTTGAACATCTTTTCTATAAGTTTTGAAGTTGAAATATATAGAAGGTGAATAAAGAGAAGGTGAAATATATCATTGAAGAAGGAAATAATACTAACAAACCTAAATGATATATGAAACCAAATAAGACACAGCAGATAAAAAGGTAATGACATGGAGGTTTTGAACCAAAGGTCTCTGTCTTACCGAGACAACGTCTTTATCCACACGACCATTGAGACCTAATTATTATACGTCATATTTTAAATTCACAATAAACAATATTCTCTTGCAACTAATTTTTCCCATACGTTTGGCAACTATATTTTTGAACGATTACAAAGTTCTTGTTTTGTAACCTAGATAGTGTCTCGGATAAATACATCCGATTTTGTTTATCTGGGATACCTATTGATGTTTTCTAAAAGTCTAAATGAATGTTTTAACTATTAAATGTTATATCCATCAATGTAATATAAAATTGAAGAAGAAATAAGGGGAAAAAAAGTTGGAAGATAAAATTATATTTTTTTTAAATACTAGTTCGAAAAAAATGACTATAATAATAAGGTTCCAATGGTCGAGTGTATGAAGATAATCTCCCGGTATTACAGAGATCCTTAGTTCGATTCCCAGGTGAGCCGATAATTTTATTTTTATTTTCTGTATCTTGTTCCGTTTCATTTGTCGTTTATATTTGTTAGTATTCTCTTGTTCTTCAATAAAACCGTTTTAACGCAATGATGAAATCTGTGATTCTTTCGAAGATCTAATCTATACATCGCATTATAATCAAAATTTAGATCCGCCACCCTCACGTAAGTATTCAGAATAAATATCGTAGTACTTTTACAAGAGCTTAGTGGCTAGTCTGGAGGGCCGTTAAGAGAGTAATTTTCTTCATGAAAAAGTACACACATTTAGTATCGATTTTGTATTACACTTTTTTTATTTGAGCTTTCATTTTCGAGTAAATCGTGTTGGCATTTTATACGTCAAATTTGATCAAAATCGATAGTTACAGGGTTCATGTTAGCTTTGTAATGTATTTTAAGGCGATGCTATACGTAGTAATGCAAAATCATGTGTTTTTGGTTTGAAAATTTAGTCGCCTAGAAATGTTTCAGATGCTTTAATTAAATACTGCGAGTAGAATACATGTATAATACCTTTGAAATAATCGAGTATTTTTATATAATTTATAAGCCCAGAAAAAAATAATGTATAAGCCTATGAAAACTGCTTTAAAGTTCAAAATTTCCTACTTGCGAACCCATTTTCGGTTATGATTTTATTGTATAATGTGGAAAATTAAGTTATTTATAAAATGATCTGAAAAAAAATATATATTTATGACTGAAAATCCACAAAATAAACTAAAAGGCACTCTTTGGCCAAGTTTTTTTCTTGCATAAATCAAAACAGGCGGATTGTGTTAAGCGGGAATTTAAACCTTATCGTCATGTACATAAGGGTTGTTATTGATAGCGGCTCAATTTAAAATACTACACGACGTAGTGCATCGCCTTAAAATGCGTTTTAAAAACGTAGACCATGCTTTAAAAGGTTTTTTTTAACCTTTTAGTCGTCGAAAAAAAATCGAAATGGCCATATGAAACTATTGATTTGTTTTGTTTGGGTTCTCTATGTGATGTAGGTTGACCAGTCAGTGACTGCGACAGCTACGGCAAGTTAAAAATGTTTTTGTTGTAGAAAAACAATGCAAAATTCGTATATAAATGTAAGATCATCAGTTATGTCATTTTTTCCAGAACTGGCTACTGCATGCCTTTTAATATTATGAGTGTAATTAATGCATCGACCGTATTATCATGCAGAGCAAAAAATGAAAGAATTCGTTCGATAGTTCCTCTCTTATCCGCCTTCACAAATGAATTTGTTATTTTACACAAACGAATATCAATCATTTTCAAACAGTCTGCGAAAAATAATTTTCTGTCGGTTTTAACAGCGTTTTAAATCAAAATTGAATCTCTGTTTTGTAGAACCCAAATTTCAACGTGATACCTTTTATATTGCATACTTTACAACATGTTTTACTGATATAAGTTATAAGAGACAGCATGAAAACGACCTCAATTAAATAAAACCGCACAATTAATACAAATTCCAAAGCTCTCTCTTCAAAAGCTCTCTCGTGGTTTGTTATTCTAAAATCTTAGTGCATTGTAAAGCACCTTTCCTGTGATAAGGTTGATTAATGGGCCTGCAGATAGCGCCGATGCCTGAACCTGCCTACAGCCTACCTCGTACCTCCTACAGCCTTTAGCCCACAGCCCACAGCGAGACACGTGTAATTGCCTGGTATTTATTAACAGGATGGCATAAATTACAGGTGAGGTGGCGGACTTAATGCGCAAATTGCCTCGGAGTTCGCGATTGCTCAACGGCCAACTTTAATCGAAGGAAACAGTGCTTAGTTAGGAGGCTAATCTTAAATTTGATTTTGCATATAGTTTACCAAGTTTGTTATTTATAAAATAAATGAGCTTAAGAAAAAAAAGATTTTTCACGATTTTTGCGCAAAGGTGAAACATCGGGACTACGAGGGCCTCAACATAGAAGTAAGAACCTTAAGTAGTAAGCTGACAACATGTCTTGACTTAATATCTGAAAATCAATAGGCAAGCAAGTGATATTCTATCATTTTCATCTTTATGCATGATGAATGCATGCAAAAATATAGAATAAAAAATGCGTAATATTTAGTTGGGGTTATAACATTTTGTGAAAACACATAATAATTTTTTGATATTTAGAAATAAATTAAAGGAGCGGTGAAAATAATGGTCTGTTAATGTGTGTTTACTTATGGTAGCAAGATAATGCTATTTTAGGATGCCTCTCTATCTCTCTGGATCAGTGTTTACCAAACTGTGTACCGCGGCACACGAGTATGCCGCAAGGAGTCTAAGTGTGCCGCGAAGGAAGAAGCTTCAAAGCTGTTAATTTTAAATAATTCCCATTCATTTCTAAGTTCTTCAATTTTATATAAAATCTACATAAAATAAATATTAGTTTGTACATAGTGATCTACGCAACAGTGATACAGTGAAGCAGGTATATACGCAGCGTAGTGAATGTGAATTAGTGTGAGTGAGTGAACACTCTCTGCATCGCTGTGGAGCACTCATTTAATAGATCTAAAAAACGACCTCGTACACAAAACCTCATTTTCTGAGTTAGAATTATCAGCTTTTTGGATATCGCCATATCCTCGATTGGCTAAAACAGCAATTAAATCTCTGTTGCTGTTTTGATCGTCTCTTACCAAATTTTTTTCGCGCTCGTGGGAATGAAATCCAAAAAACTAGTGCGGATACATTTGGTACATGAGAAGTTTTTTTTAAATATAATTTAGTGCCACGTTTTAATCATTTGCATCCTTCTTACTTGTAAAATTATTACCAACTATATACATATCCTTGTTGATAAAATAATAAAAATGGTTACCTACCGTATGTATAAAGTAAACTTACATTTTTAAGGCATTTTCCAACAAATCCCATTCTCCAGTGTGCTGTGAAGTAAAAAAAGTTTGGCAGACACTGCTTGGGCTACAAGCCAGGAACTTAATATCATTTCCTAATTATGCAAATTCGTTTTTTATTTATTTTTTTAATATCCAGGTGTTTATTTTGTATTCGTTTTATTACGAAAAAAAATTAAAATGCGGTCCTAATTGCATACATGAGTACATTGGATACCGAAATTTTAATTTTGTTGTGATACAGAAATCAAAAATGAAATTGATACCTGTACCTTTATAATATTCATTTTTCATGGTGTTCAGAAATAAAAATTCCTCCGGACCACAAAGCACACCAAACGGCGACAGGTTTTGGATGCATTGCTTTCTGATGAATCATTCGTGGATTTTCTGAGCCCTGAATGCGACCATTTACCAGATGTCTTATTTCATACATTCCCAATGTATAAATTATAAGTCAGTAAATATTTTAATACTTTGCAATAGAAAACCGTGTTTTACCTTGAAATAATGCGCTCTTATTGAAACAACCTTTATAATAATATATTTAATTTTTAATGAGGTGATTGTGAAAAAACACCAATTAACTTAAAAAAACATTAAACCCGCGACCTCCGGAATCATAGTCGCGAGCTAAACCACTCTACTACGGAGATCACATACTATTTAAAAATTACTATATTACTTTAAAAAGGTAAAAGACATCGGGAGAAATAATTTTTAGTAAAAATAAAAAAAATAATTTTAACTCGTACCTAACGGAAAAGAAATTCATTAAAAAGTTTTCAAATTATTTGATACTGTGAAGATGAAAAAAGTACCATTAAATTAAATAATCAAATCAAATGATTTTAAATAATGAGAATTCGGCAAAACAAATCAGTACAATTCCCATGCAATGAAAACTCCACCGTAACTAAAATAACATTCACTTCCAACGAGCAGATAATATTTTTTGCCCCGGGAGCGAGTGGACCGGCAGCGATTTGTACGGCGGATATTCGAGCCTAACGACCGCCGAAGCCGCATTACAGTGTTTCTATTTTATAGTCTAATAATAATAATACCAGGCAACTAGTGATGGGGGCGAAAGCCGATTTTCGGTTTTGCTTTCGCTCCGGGCGCCGCCGTGGCTGATAATTAATTGAAAACATCAATTAATCGAGTTAATGAGTGATTGCGATGATATTAAATTTTGCTTCGATCACGATCGTGACTTTTTAGTGCTTGTACAACTGAAACAAGACTAAAAATTGAAAACATGAAATAATATATTCATTGTTATTAATTGAATAACTGTGCTCATTAAGTTTGCAAGAAAAGTTCTACCCTAATCTAAACCACTCGTAGCTACCCAAATTTAAGTATGTCATTTTTATTAGTTTAAATGTATTATAAATTTAACGTTTTTATATGTCCTAATAATATGGGATAAATGGTGAAATTTAGGACAATTCATTGGCTTTGAGCTGCAGTAAGCAATTTACATGTTTCCATATTGATATTTGAAGGTATGATTTTAATTAATTCTAATGACTAAATCGACATCGATGCCTAGATGAAAGAACTTAAAGAAGGCAAATAAAAAATATTTTCTGGGAACTTCAGTAAATTTTTGGCAATTTGATGTTTTTTACAGCATTATTTTCAACGGAAGAATTACATGCATAACGTGTGAATCTCACCGTTTTTGGAAGCCCACGAATTATATTTCTCGTAAAGACGTGATTTTAAATATGTATGAGAGCACGTTTCAGAACTTAAAACGACGAAAAAATTTTAACTTTTATTAGTTCATATCGTTGAAGAAGATAATAATACTAACAAAAAAACAAAACCATTGTTACATGAAACAGAAAATAAAAACATAATAGTCACAACTAGGAATCGAACCCAGGATTTCTTGTCTTACGAGGACAGCGTCCTTAGCACTCGACCATTGGTACCTAGTTATTAAAGTGAAATTTGTTGATCTCATATTTTATTAGTTTTACAATCGTAGATTTTTTAAAATCTTTACTATTGCTTCTAGTAGTTAACGTATATACTCTACAATACTTATAATGCTAGATGTTGAAAATTTCATAAAAACACTTGAAAATATGTTGCTAATGCAAATTTAACGCCTAAATCACCCCATTCTTTTTCGGCAACCCGAAAACACCCAAGTAGTTTTTCGTTGAATATCGATAAGCGCCAACATTTCGCGAATAAATGGCGATCAGCTTTCACACTCCCAGCCCTACTAACGGCCTCAGAGGCGTTAAAACCTAACCACAGTCGCCTGGGCGGGTCAGTCCTGATCGTGAAACATTTTACGAAAAGGCTTCGATATCACGCCATGTTTTTATTTCGAGTTCAAGTGCTTTCCGTTACCGACGAGATAGCAGATAGAGACCAAAATAATGTTGTTGAGTCGTTAACCGCGGGTTATTGCCCAGAAAACTATTTATTGCATGTTTTATTGGCTGTATGGTTTATTTCGTTTATTTGCAAGGGGTTTTTATGTTTGTATACACTGTAAGTGGATTATTAAAAAATCCAGGTTGTTAAATTCAGTTAGTCTGAGAGAATAACGTACAAACTGCGTAATTTAGATTTTTTTTATAAAAAAATAAATTGAAAACTGCATCATGTTGCTCTGAATACTCTGAAATTTTAATATAGTGTAAAACAGCAACGTAACTGTAATGTATGCCAATGTAGTGTAAAGGCTGGAACATTATTGTATCGGGTGAAGGTCATACACAATAATGTTACGTGATCTTGTACTGATATTTATTGGGGAGCTGCTATTTACAAAAGAAGGACAATCCTAGTATGCATCGCCTTTTGTAGCATCTCGCAAGAATGCTATCTCGCTTGCACTTACACACATACATACAAACACCACATAACTATTTGACTTAGGTATATCAAAGTTAATGTAAGTTCTCTTTTATGATGAAAAGAATACTTTTCACCTACTTGATTCAACAAAAAAGTCAATTATGTCTCATTTCACGGCCTCCATGTAATTTTTTGACAGCCAACGTGGTCGAGGAGTAAGCCTCTAGACCAGCATGCTGAGGGTCGCCGGTTCAAATCCCGGCGTGCGCAAGTAAATTTTGTTTCATTAATTTATGTAATTTCACAATTTATCCATTTAAAATATTATATAGTAAATTTGCGGCACGTTCCAGACTGGACTACTCTCACCATCGCCCTAGTGTAAGACCACCATTTAAATTGAAACATTGCTTGAAATGGCTTTGGTCGTTTTTGGTGACCAGATCTGAATAGACAAGTACTTTCCCACCTTCTTCTTTCCCATCTCCTTCCCCTCCCCACTACCTTATGCCTCACAACATTCCCAAATTGGGGATGCCATAGTCTCAATGGCTCCAGACGGTTGGGAGCAGTTGGGACTCTTGTGGGGTCTCACATAAAAAAAATATTAAACAACACAACTTAATTACTATGTTGGTCCAAAATCAATTTTTAAAAGTAAAAATGTAATTCGTGGAGGCATTCAATAATGATGTTAAACAATTCAGATTATTAAATTTAAAATATTTATTCAATAATATTGGTGATTAACTTATTTTTTAAAGTTCAGTAACAGTTCAAAAGCACAATTTTTATTAAAACAGCTTAAAAATATGATTTAATAATATGACTTTACTGAAAAAATAAAAATTATTGATGAAGTATGTAAATGGGTTTATTAAAACAGATTTGTGATTTAGTTTAGTGATACGCTTATCAATCTTAAGCTGGAAATACAAAAATATGAACAATGAAAGGATTCAAATTTCATAATAGAAAAAAAGTATAACAATCACGAGAAGAGTTGCGTAATTTATTATTATTCTAAAGCAAACTTGCGTTGAGTAGAATGCTTGGATAATGTCACTGTAGTACTACAGTAATATATTAAACATAATATGCGCTTATCCATTCTTGTATGGTTTTCTCTTTATAAATGACAAACCGACCGTTCCCAGACTCGGTAGATTGTCAATTCGAAGCATTCAGTCACGCTCAACTGACCAAGTGCACCAACAAACGCCAACTAAAGTGTATGAAATTTGAAGTAAACGAACCAGAAATGAAGAGCGTTGAAGCCTGCAGACCGCCCTGTTACCGGTATGGTCCATTAGAAAAACACTCCATGGCCAGTACCGTATTTTTATATCCTTTCCCGAGCGTTACTAACTAAGTCCTTGAGATTTTTGGGTTCCGCTTTTTGATGATTTTTATTTATATAATTGACGAAACTTTCAATGGCTTATTTAGAGGCACTACTGAAAAATACTTTGCATTCACATATTACAGTGGAATTACATTTGAATCCGTTTGTACTTGTTAAAATAATGTTACATATAATAAAAATAATAATGTTTTTTTATTTCAGCAGTGATATATTCTGTCATATAAAAGTGTACATCTAAATAAACATATATAAATAACATGATATCAAGTTGAACATAAAACACATTAAGCACTTGAACTACCACTACGGTGGCTTGAGGGAAAATCCTCATCTATGGTGAGGTGACCTGACACTGGGCGACGGCCTGCACAAGAGTGTTTTCCGATCTCCGGTAGCGCTAACTCGTCCCGCCTACTCTGTGGCGCATCAAGGCAGCAAACCCATGCACCTTTCCCTCTGCGAACATCTGCGAGGCGCTGCATCGCCAAGGGAGACCGAACCTTGCCCTGTATGCGTGGTTATACTGTACTCGGAGTGTGTTCATGACGCCTTGTGTGTACCTTATCCATAGTTCGCTAGTAAAAGCTCATGAAGTATGTTTGGTATAGTTGCTTCTTCACCGGAGGACTGCACCTGTTGAATCTCCTGGCGAGCACGTTGGCTCGCACGCTCTTTGGCGTCATTTTTATCATTTAGGTTATCAGTGACGATATGTCCAAAATATTTTATCTCACTGCATATTTTGAGATTAGATCCGCCGAGACATATTTGTGGAATTACAGCAGGACCATTAATTTTAAATATATTCAGTGACTTTTTAGCATTGTACAATAGCCCGTGACTATGAACGTATGCTTCGCATATGCCAGAAGTTTCCTCATTGCTCTTACCGATGAGGCTAGTATGACCATGTCGTCTGCATAATTAATGCTGTTAATACATACCCCGGCAGTGTGACATCCGATTCTTGTTTTGTTCAATGATTTACCGAGCTCATCCATATACACGTTGAACAGATCTAGGAACTGAGCCTGCTTGTCTAACGCTAAACCTTAGTTTAGCTGCTTCTGATAGGCTATCATTCCATCTGACAAAATTTTACCGATTATTGTACCATGTACTCAATACATTGACAATTTGCGGTGGTACTTGTCGTTGTATATACGGCTATATCACACCTTTCGATGACAAGGGGTAAAATTCACTTACTAGCGTGCTAAAATACTATTTTTTTATAGGGGGATTGGAATAATAAGGTTGAAATAAGAAAATATGAGGTATAGAAGGCAGCATGAATAAAAAGAAAGCAAAGCCTAGTTGAAAAAGTAAAAAAAAAATAAGAATGAAAACATAATGTAATACATTTGATTAAATTTCATATTTTCAATCCCCCGTTTTGAATGATGGCTTTGAAACATAGCTGTGGTGGTAGATACTAAAAAGCAAACAATTTATAAACAAAAATTAAGCCCTTAGTGGAGGAATAACATTGCGTATCAAATTTCAAAACGATTTTTCATTGTGTAAATAATACTAGCACTGTAGGCTGTATGATTCACAGCATTTAGCGCAAACAGCATTCAGATGCATGCTGTTTGCGCTTTGATGCATGATGCAGCTTCGAAAAACAAATTATAAAAAAAGAGAGTATGTTGTTAATTTTTCTGTTGGTAGACAAACGTTTTTAGCCATTGTGGACTGCACGCAACTACCACCGGTAAAATATTCTACATTTTTCTCAATTGGAATTATTATTTGAACAGATTAAAATATTAAAAGTTCTGCCAAAATGCGTATGGCACCGATCCAAAAAAATTCAATCGGTAATGAGAAATCGTATATCAGAAACGACATCAACCATATTTGTGTGCACGAATGGTTGTAATCCTGTGCCAGTTTAATCATGTTACTTCGTTCGAAGACATGCGAATTAATTGATTTATGTACACGAAAATATAATTTTGCAGCGTATTCACCACCCTCGTTAGCTGTAGGTAAATGCTTTAATGTTTGTATTTGTTCCAAGCTTATGTACATGGATGAACTGCTGTAAGTAATACCCAGAAAATATTGTTTGATTTTTGCTTTCGATTTTCTCCCTGGGGAGTCTGAATATTAATCTGAAACACTGATGTAATATTTTTACGTTTTGAAAAACATGTTATTTTGTAAACTTTAATATGGTCAGAAATAACGAGTGAAGAAATTCTGTCTACAAAACTAAAATTCATTCCTAATACTACCTTGAACCATAAGAGAAGTACACAGTAGAAAGAACTGACTGTATTATCCTCATTATAGTATTAGGCACTTAACCATTCTAGTTGTTTTTGATATATTCAGGTAATTATGGTTTTTATAACTTCAGAATGGATAACTAAGAGTTTTATCTACATGGCTCCGTTACCACTAGCTATGTTTTAAAGTTTAAAAACGATTACATCACTTTCATTCCATCTGTGCATCCAAGATGCATATCAATAAAAGTCATAATAATTTTTCTGTGAATTATTCAATAATAAACTTGGAGTTTCTACGAATAAATGAAAATGAAATATGTGTATTCCCTGATATGTTTCCTGCAAAATTATTCCAATAACTTGTGTACTATACAGGCTTCAAGGATTACTACCAATTACTTTACTACCTTCAGTGTACTATATGTCATGGCACATTCACACTTATTCTATCTCTGCTGTATCTGGGGCTTTGCCTCAAATAAACTGATGGCTGACCTACAGGTAATCCAAAACCGAGCTATCAGAAATGTTCTTGGTCTTCCATTCGACACACATGTTAAGGACATCTATTCAGTTTCCGTTATCCTTCCCGTCACAATCACGTAGCTTGAAATCACGAGCACCAACCTATAAATTACACAACAATCAACCCACACTAACATCAAGCCACTTTCCCAATGCTTTAAAAGAATATTTTTTAAATACACTCAAAACAAAAATACGTTATTTTCTTGTCGTATATATTTTTTCTCTCCTTTTCTATCCCTTGAATTTATAATCGAGCATAATTTTTTTTTACAAATATCTTTGCGGACCTTTTTGTAAATTCCTACCTTGGCTTTATGCTTATGTGCCCATCCTTGTTTATTTCATTTTTTTGTTTTTTTTTTTCTTGTTTCTTTTTTTTTCTCTTTTTCCTATTTTTGTACTGTTTTTCTTATAATTTTGATACAAGAAAACACCAATGTAAAATTGTACCTATTAACTTCCACTTATGTATGTTAAGGTTCTCCCCCTCTAAAACTCATCGGGATTGCTCTAGCAAGAAATAAAATAAAAATAAAAAATTATAATAAACACTACGTTGAATTTTATGTGCCTCAATTTAAACAAAATGGAAACTCAAATTTCATAGTTATTAATAAAATGTTAATTATTTTACAATTAATTCCATTTCCATAATTGCCATTGGCTTTGAAAAATGTAGATTGTTATGGATTAAAATTGGTAAATACATGTATTTCATTTTCATGTAATAATTAAATGACTTTCTTCTTATAAGGCATTCGAAAGCCTTACTTCTATTGAAGGACCTGGTGCAAGAAGGGAAACCGACTTGTTTAATAAGGATTTAACAGTAGCTACCTACGTCTCTGGAAAGGATTTTAGTTATTTTTTTGCTGAAAATGTACGAAAGAACTTTCTGATTAACCGAGTGACAGTTATAAATTGCTTTTTACTTTTAAATGCTTTAATCGCTTGTTTTCGTGGCATTGTTAGTAACTTGCAAATACTTTTCCCGCTCTGAAAAAAAATGCCTTGCCCTTTAATAGCACAAAGATTGGTATGAGGCGGATTTAAGATGAATTTTTAGGGAAGGAAGAGAGTGCATAATTTTTCTTTGTATTGTAACTTAAGAAGAAACAATACCCCAAAATAAGTCGGAATTTTAAAAACGTAAGTGAGGAAGGCATTCCGCGTGCGGCTCAGCCTATTAGAGGGACCCGGTCGAATTCGCCTAAGCAAATACTATTAAAATAAAGTGGAAATCCTAACGACGTAAGTGAGGAAGGTGCCTACGAAAATATTCGGCCGGCGGCCTGGCTTATTAGACGGATCTACGGTCGAATTTGCCGGAGCAGGCCTGGAAAAATGGTCGTTGGGTGAAGTTTATTTTAATTAATTCTGATAAATGCATTACTAAAATCTCAGATGTTTTTAGGCAAATACTTCGAGAATTTACTAATTCATCGTCTAGAAAAATAAAATCTACTTATTTTATAGTCGATAAACATTTTAGTACATATTAAAATCGTTTTAAGTTAAAAATTTTGATGGTAAATTGAAGTTATTATTAATGTTAAATATAAAAAGCTTACAGCCATGGGCATGAATCGGAAAAAAGGTATTATAGTTAAAAATTCGTCAGATTTAATTAAAATGAAAGCCTCTTGTAAGCCCCTGTTATTAGAGTCTTGGTTATGCATTTAGTTAAGATTGTTTATTATTTGCCCAATTCACTGAATGAGTTTCTGATGTTTACAAATATTAGTATTATCTTAATCTTGAATGACATATTACTTTTATATATTTTTCTAACCTTCAAAAGTTATTCCAATAAAAGCGAATATTATTTTTAAGTTTATTATAGTAGATCTAAGTGAAATATCACAACACTGCACTGTATAAATGTTATTCTATTATTATTATTCAAAATGGCAAGAAAACGCCTTCACAGCCAACAAAATGAGAAAAGTGTATTCTGGACATTATTTTTTGTAAAATTCAAAACGAAACACTTTTAGTTTATGTTTGCACACCAACTACAAAAATAACTTTAAGGACGTAGATACTATACATAAAATCGCTATACAACGTCACTTATATAAATCTTTCAGAAAGGCATTTTTATTATTAAAATATAGACAAGAATCCCATCTAAGAATGATAGAATGAAATTGCAGAAATCAACCAACCTGAAATTTTGAACGACGAAGGACTTGTTGATTAAAATTGATATTATAAATTTATGTACAGCGTCAGTGTGATTGATAATTATTGGCAAAATCTCAAATCAATAGCAGTTTTACCAAAATACATTGTCTCCCAAACGTGTTAATTAACTTACTATATTATCTCAAACTAATAGCAGTTTTATCAAAATAAAGATGTCTCTCAAATGTGTTCATTTACTTACGGTATGTTCTCAAGTCAATAGCCGATTTATCAAAATACAGATGTTTCCCAAAGATGTTCATTGACTCACTCTACTATCGACACGAATTTGAGAAAATGCTCATAAGCGATTGATTTCAGAAAATCAACTTCTTCCATTTTAATATACCATGTTCCAAGTGAGTAAAACAATACGATCTGATATTACAAAAGTGTTTTGTATTGCAACATTCGAGTAGCTCAGAACATCTCCAATTGCTAACAAAACACAAAGAGCCCAAAAAGCGTAAAAGATATATTTGCAAATTGTGTTTTCCACAAAGAGCATTCTATTTTTCTTAAGCCTTTCGATGAGCGCTCCTGCTTCGCGCAAGACAGCAATATTTATGTTCAACTTTATGCGTCTACGTGTTATCTACGTCTTTAATAACGCCCGTGAAACAAAATATGGGGGAACATGCCCTTTCTAAGAGTAACGATGCTAAGGAGATTTCTTTCTTTTAATAAAATATAATATTATGAAATACCATTGTTACTCAACTATACAATATTATGTAATGTGCTAACTGCTCCTAACTGTCCAAAGCTGGTGGGACTGTGGAACTCTTATTCGAGGTGAGTTGTGTGGCTGAAGGAAGTGTGCAAGGGAGGGAGATGGGGAAGAGAATTGTTGGGGAGTCGGTACTTGACTATTCAAATCTGGTCACTAAACATGCAACATGCCGAATCCATCATAAACAAAGTTTCGATTCGTAACAATGGTGTTTCACTAGCATGATACTTAAGAGTATCGACCACTTTGGACGGTTGACTGCTGACTATTATAGCATGAACTGTTGGGAATATTATATGAGGCACTTAAGTTAAATTTGACAGAGGAAAGACACAGGTTAGAAGTTCCTTGCTATTAAAATCAATCACTTAACGTAATTAGAACATGTTCACGGAATGCGCAGTTTAGATTCTGAAAATAGTGATTTTCATTTGGGAACAAAAGGAAATCTTTTAAAATTTTGGCAGGCAATATCATTTCCATATTGAGCCACAATTTCAATTACACATTTATCCAAGAAAAATGTTCCAAAATAAATATATCTTAAATATGCAGTATCTTTCTAATATCCGTGAAGAGCGTACCTCACGGAATATGTTTGGCCCCGTGTTGCGGATCTGCAAAGCTTCGCCTTTTGAGTTCTTTGATAGGTCGCGTGTCGCAGGGATGTTTGACTCTTTACGGCTGCGGATGCAGTGAGCATTTTCCGCAACTAGTTGATTCTTTTGAACTATCTTATATTAAAGCACATTTTCCATCTGTGCATTTTTCGCAACAAACTGCTCAGTTAAAAGGGGAGGAGAGTGAGATCCGGGCAAAGGCCAAGATAAAAGGCAAAGTTCAATCCGGATCGCACAAATGCTACCCTCCCGTTATATTTTTCACATCGTTAAACCGTTTTTGCTCGTTATTAAAATTCTTATGCCAACAAGGAATTAGGCTTTTGGTGTAAAAAGTAATACAGTTTAACAACATTTGGTACGGACGTTAAATGTTTAGGTACACGCGTAACAAAATTTAGGATCATTTTTGTGCTGTTTCTTTATGAGATTTTTTTATGAAATACGATACGATAATTTACACGCTTTTCCTACTTCATATTCTTTAATTAAGAACTTGATTTTCATCTCTTTTTTTGTTGTGTTTCCTAGTTGCTAAGAACATATAAGATGCTATATTAATAATAAAAGTTCTTTTTCAAAATTTGCAGAACATCTCTTAGTGAAAAATCACGTTCCGCTTAAAATGAGATTAAACCCTTACATAAAGAAAAAAATGTCTTAGATTAAATTTATTCGAACAATTGAACATCAATTAACGGACTAATGACCCTATTATAACATTGATGAATAAACTAACGAAAATTATTTACTCCTCACTTCTAAGTATGTTCACAAAACTTAAACAATATAACACATTTAAATAAGTTAATAGCAATCACGTCATAATGAAACAATTAAGATTACATTAATGCGCGGAAAACATACTTCAAAATACTCCACAGAATAAGAAATCTATTGTCATAATTATTTTATAAGTAAATCGGTTTAACGGTTAATAAATCATTTTAGACATTGCAAATGGTCTTGAAAACCAAAACAGCTATAACAAAAATAAAAACCAAAATACTTGCAGAACTTAAGAATAATATTATTAAGTTTTTTTTAATTAAATTTAAAAAAAATTAAGTCGTTTGAAAAACTTTTGCTGCTTTAACGTAAGCCCTTGCCTGCAACTACATTCTACAATCGACGTATACTATATACCATAGTACATAATCCTTGGATTATCAGTCGCTTTAGACTTCCAATACTACCACCAAGTGATTGTAAATAACCCCCAACTACTGTAATAACGGATTGTTTCACAAATTTTGAACAATTCATAAATTTCAAAAGCTGATTTTCAAGTTCTGTGAAGGTTCTATTCAAGTTCTGTTATTATATCATTATTGGCCAGTTGTTTCACAAAAATAAAATATTATATATTCAAATCTGTTTATTGTATTTTTGTGAAACAACTGGCCAATAATGATATAATAACAGAACTTGAATAGAACCTTCACAGAACTTGAAAATCAGCTTTGAAATTTCATGAATTGTTCAAATTTTGTGAAACAACCCATCATAAGAGTGGAAAACTCCGCGATTCCAACATTCCACGAAATCTCTCAGATTTCTCTCTCTTTATTTTAAAGAGCAGTACTAATTATTTTGAAAATGTATTTAAAAGACAAAGCTGTAACACCTTGTAATACTACACATTTGTAAGATATTTAAACAATAAGATCCAATAGAATACGTAAATTATATTATCTTGTAGTTATTCTCTTTAATATTTAATTCGATAACAATAATATAAGATATAACCTTTCTAACGCTAACGAATAAAACAAACATTTTTAATCATGGAAGATTCTAGTTTATGGTGAAAAAAATGTTTAAACTTAATTGAAAGTTTATTTGTTTTTGTTGTTATCAAGTTTCATTTGTAGAACTCCATTTCAATTTAAGGTTTTTGTTTAATGCATTGATTGAATAGTATAATTTTTTTAATTTATTAAAAACAGCATATTTTTCAAAATTATTTCCGTATTCGGTATTTACAATGAAAAACTAAATGATTTATTTCGAAATAAAATTTCGATAATAATTAATGGTTATTAATTAAATACCTCACACATTGTGTTGTTTAAATTTGACTAAAGGTTGTTTCCAAATGATTAATTTGGATGACTAAAGGGTTTCTTTTTCCCTGTCCAAAATATAATAAAACTAACTTGTCTTTTTGATTTTTGTAATAATTTCACTTAGCTCAAATTTTATTAATTTCCAATCGCTCAAGAGGATTCAGTTTATGACCTTTATTTTGTTTATGTAACGAAGTTGGTTTTTTATTTTCACTGAGAATGTGATTTATATCTAAAAGATTTTTGGAAAATTGTTAGCCTTATTTCTATAAATATGGAACAATATGACAAGCGATCACTAAAAACGATTTTGCAAAACGCCAAATTGTGCCAAGAAATCACTCCAGTGAATAAAAAAAATGATAACGATATTAAGTTACTACTAGAAAAATGTATCTAGCCTTTCAGTTAAAATAAACAAGAACTTCTACATATAACATAGGATTATGGTTCGAAAAAATAAATTGCATTTATTCGAAAGAAAATGATTCTTTCCCGCAAGCTAGATATCATCCAGAGTTATGGCAGCATTTTTCAAAGGTACTGACCATGCATCGTGTTTACAAGCACCAGAGAAATTATGGTTTTCCACAAAATTCAATTACATAAAGCACCTATTTATCATAGACTGCGCCAACTTCCACTAAAAATCTTAAAGGCACTTTCAAGTAGAACCTTCGTTTCTTGAATTTATTGTAGCACCTTAATCATAACATTATTATTGTATTTGGTTTTAACTTGTAACATATATGCACTTACAACAACAACAAAAATAACAAGCAATATATCGCCATGCTACAAAGTCGCCTAAATACTAGATTGGTTATTTGCATAATCTGAAAGCACAGAAACAAAAGGAGCAGTTGCCACATTCAAAATACAAATCAACTATAAATACCTAAAACAAACACCTCCTTTGGACATTAACACAACAGATAACAGGTCATTAAGTTTTACAATTCACTGTCTACCTAAAAATACAAATTAGGTATAAAATCTAGTTGCAATCCTCACAATTAATAACATTTATTAAAATTCGTGTTGGAAGTTGCTTATTACTGTTATATTTTAAATTCGTATTTATTTAGTGTACCCCTAGTATGGAGGACATTATACATTTATCTTGTAAGAAATTAAAATGGAATTAAATAAAAAGAAAATAAAGAAAATTATAATTATTAAAATACACTTAGATTTTTTTTTGCATTTTCTGCACACTAAGAACTAAAAAAAAAATAGCTCAGGGCCTATTTCATCTTTGGGGATGCTGTTTGGAGGGTCTTTTAAGAAAATGAAGTTCTGGGAAGAAAAAAGTATCAGGGGTGGTTAGGAATCTAGGGATAAATGTAAATTGAAATAATTTGTACAAAACATATAAAAATGTAAAACTAAAGTAAGAATCTTGGCTACCATCAGGCACAAGAGTTCCTCTTTTCTGATTTTATTTATTTGTACACGCCCAATTAGGGCTTTTAGATGTGATACAATTAAAAATACATTTGATATAATCAGAGAGTAAAAGAGATATAACAATTAAAATATGTACCAAATATAGAAATATTAACTTAAAACAACAAACAGAGTAAACTATAGGATGCACATTGCACATTTCTATAAATTTAGATACATTGAAAATTTATAATCATTACTAAGCTATCAAGATAGACATACAGATTTAATAACAATGTTTTTATAGGCTGATAGACATTCAGTACCGTTGGTGTTCATGTGATATTTATTCCCTGCATTGTGCAGTCGGTTCATTACTGAATTTACTGATAAAGTATAGATGATATATAATTGACCTTTAATATAAATATAAATTTTCTCCTGTAAAAAAATGAAGGGGAAATGTCCTACGTACAATATATCACATCGAGTCCTGCGCTTTAACGATTTTGAACAGTTTAATGATGTTGTTATCAAGTCGAGCTATAAAACGCCATCATTTGATGATGTTTACTCTTGTGACACGTTTATTCGGTTTTTTTGCTACTGAACTATTGATCCCAGCAAGGGCAGAGAGTTTTTAGCTTATTTTAATCGAAAGGACTGCAGTAGAGATACAAATTAGCCTATTTAAAACGACTATTTTTAATAACGCTACCAATAATAAATAAATACAAGCTAGATACTAATGTTTAAGAGACAAGGTTTTTTTACTCATAGCACAAAGAATAACATATTATTTTTAAGCAATAAAAATATGATTTTTTAATTTCCTAGAAATGGCTTCCACGTAGATTTGATTGGAAACCAATGACGCTACTGACTTAGTACCTTTAGATCGTTCTGCCTCTATTAGACTTACCCGAAATCGTATGCCGCCATCCCATTTGAACGAAATGAAATTTCACAGTGATGATGAAACACAGTTTTGCATTCAAAATAAGCAAAGGCTGGTCGGACTTTTGGATCACAAAACACGCCCACATCTCATTTTTTGTTATTCTTTATTAGTTATTTACAACCAACGTACTAAATTAATTAATTTGTGTTTCATGTTTCGTTTAGTTTTATAAGTATTATCTTCTTCTTTAATGATATATAACATTGTTTGGAATAACCTTTACGTGTAAAAAAATACTTATTTCAATAAAATTCAATCTTCATTTATACATTTAGAAAAAGTCAATATGTGTCCCGTATAATTAAAAATTGTTTATGTCCATCCGAGACACTATCGCTTTGTCTCGTTTAGACATATTCTGGGTTCGATTCAGAGTTGGTATCATTAGCTTTTTGTTTTTTCTGTGTCTTGTTCTGTTTCATGTTTCCTTTAGATTTATTTGTACTATCTTCTTCTTCAATGATTTATTAAATTAATGTTTTTTTTAACTTTTCGACCCAAGTCAGGCATTTTTTTCATTATCTTCTATATTTCATACACAATGTTTTTGTTCCTAAAAGCACGTCGTCTCCTCGCTTCAGTTGCTTCCATCAATAGAGGTGTCTTCTTATCTCTTATCGAATCTCCACGACCGACTTCATTTCAATGTAACCTCGGCCACGGCCTTAATCACCCGCCAATTACAATAATTTCTACCCACCTGCGTATTCCGTAGCCGTTCCACCGCGTATTTCATTAACCTTCCACCACCCCCCTTCATTCCCTGCTCGCCTGGTTTTCTCCCGTCTGTTCCAGATCCTCTCCATGGGTGTACCTTTCAATTTGCATAAATTTGTTTCACATCGTCCACAGAGAGAGACAACATTACCCACTGCTGTGATACACCCATCTCCTTCACTCTGGGTAGCGTCATTTCTTTTTTTTTTATGCCCATTTTATTTCTGATAGTAAAAAGCGACGCGTCAGCGTAATACTGCCATAACTCACGTTTCGTTTTTTATGGTTAACTACGTGGGTAGTCTATTATTGACGTGTTTTTTTAACAAAGATATGGATACGGGACTAAGAGGCATAAAGCCTTCCTGTTACCGGTTATGAATTTTATCTCATGGCAATTATGGAGATTTAAGCTGCAGTGCTAAGTCTGTGCTGTATCCTTATTTGAAGGGGGTTATTATAATAACGATGATATTTTCATAAACACATTACGCAAGTTTTTTTTTATCTTTGCAGTAAAAAATATATCGAAGGCTACATTATTTTTTCAATAAATCCTCAGGATTTACATGTAATAAATAAAACAATACTTCGATGTCAAGATGTAAAAATAAATTGAATTGTGATAAATTCCGCTGTTCATTTTTTGTAGACCACTTTGTAAATTCACATTTTGTGTAAGTGGTATATGAGTAACTATACTAACCTCAGATTTAAGTACCTATTTCAGATTATAGAATTTACGATATTTTTATGTTCATACGTTGTCTCATATAAGTTCTTATATATCATCCTGACCCAAATTATTATACTTTATTGATAATACCATGTCATCCACGGATGTTCTACCATTCAAATTTACTTCGTATATATCTTATACTCCTTTCGTCATTCATCTACCCTACACGTCCAAATTATCTAAGTATTCCTTTCTCAATCATCTTCATTACCCTTACATCATCCTCGCATGCTTTCCGTAACATCATATTTTGAAGACGGTCATACATGGTTTTGCATGATTTTGGTTCAGGAAACTCATTTCTACAGCATAGTTTTTTACCATACTTCCAGTTAATACCACACAGTAAGTAACAACAGTCTGTTTTGACCACTGGCTTTGATTTTATGGACAGTTTTTTGTTGCTAGCGCAGCTATTGTAAGAACATATTGTGTACCTAGGTACTTTAAATACGTACCACATTCGTCGTGGATCAGCAAGGATGTACTAATGGCTCCTCGTCAAGCGGTCGCATATAAATCAATTAATGTATATAAAAATGCATTTGATTGTCGCTTATCACGCTGATTACGATTTATAATTTGGACTCTTTTTAATATTTGATCCTAAAGACAGAATTTGAAGCCAGTTTGTTGTTATTTTAGCTCCATAATTCGCATCCTTAGACGGAGACTGAAATAACAGATCTATAGGACGTATTTTATGAAGTCCGCGTTCATGTTTGTCTATAGATAAGTAAATATTACTAATGTGCACATGTTTGATGCTACGGGTATCTTCTCCAACCTGTTGGTTAGTCATTGCGACTTTGCGAATTCCATATTTTCTGGAAACACTCAACCACTTTGACTTATCAAAATTTACGATCTTCCCATTTCTGGCAAAAGACTCAAAATCCCCTTATCTCCTGAGACCTCTGAAAGTACTTAACCATATTATTTTCTAAATAAAACTTTATACAATTGGATTGGAGTACACAACGCGTAGTTTGCTTTTAGAATCACTGCTAAGATTTTTTTTGGTTTTTGTTTTTATATAATTGGAAATCAAACAGTTGCAGGTATAAAATGATCGTTAAGTTGTGAAATAATCATTAAGTTGTGAAATAATCATAAGATAAACCAATTAACTTACATTAATTAAGCAGTTTAAAGATACTAGATCACAAAAAAAATAAACTATAAGAACAGTAAAAGGGGTAAAAATGAGTACAAATTTCGCATCTTACGATGAATTAATTCAGTTTAACTTTACATGATTTCAAGGAACATATGAAAATGTCTAATTTCATAATTGTGTATGTTGTGTGTTTTGTAGATATGTCACATTAACACTTGAAATGCCAAGGGTAAAATGCCATCTCCTTCGCCGTACGCTGGCTGACATTTTTTTGTAATAACTTGTTTTTTGCAAAATTATGTTTTTCTGAACTGTACCGACTTACCAGATAATAATAGTGTTTATATATTTATAAAAATAAAAATCACACCATGTTGTTTACCCATAGTAGCTTATTATGTTCAGAGATGTGATTTTACATGAAATGTTTTAATAAAACATTATATTATAATGAAGACGATCGACAATAATTTTGAGTTCTATAATATTATTCAGATAAATAAACGTTTACCGCAACAAAAATAAGTCATATGAGGATTTCTGTAAATGTGTATTTTTTGTATGGTTGATTTGTAACTAAAGCGCCTTTGAGGTGATTTTCCACGAAAACGGTGCTAGATAAATTAGCCGTATATGATTATTGTTACTAAAGTAATGGTATTTCTTAATCCTTCCCAAAAGGGTGTCCTGTGCAAAGGCGGAATAAAGTAATTAATTCAATTTTATTTGTCTTTTTTGTCGTTTTTAATGTTTTTTGAAGATTTTTCACTGTGCTCTTTTGGTCAGATTTTTATTTTTGATTGATACTTATTAAAATTTTAATATATATAGATAAAAGAAAGAAGTTGTGGAGTTTTGTTGCAAAATAAATTTGGTTTCATTGTCCGAATGTTGTTTTATAAAGTGGAATGTTTTTAAAGTCAATTTAGTCTAGTGTGGTGGATACGGATTCTGTACAGTAAATACAGTACTTAACTATCACGCAGCCAAGTGGGGGAGTAGATAGTACCCAAAATTACTATCCTCCTTATATTAGCTTAAATACTTCACATATCATTTTAGTATTTTACGTATTCCGGGGCAAATACATAAGTTACCATTAAAAATTGACTGAATAATTGTGATTTCTATGGTTGGCATCTGGCCTGTCAAGAGTTATTATGATATTTGAAAAAATTATAAAATTTCATATGCATTATTTTTCAAAGTTATAATAAACATACTTGCAATCGACGGACAATAAAATATAAAATGTTAGAATGCTAGGAGTATTTTTAGGTTCAAAATTCTATAAAAACTAGAAAAGTGCAGTGAGCTACCAGCAAATCCACTGTGGATTTCTTGGCACACTAGGGGTCAAACATTTTGCGCATATTTAGATTTACAATATGGTGTTCTAAATAGATCATTTGATTTGGTAATAATCGAGTTTCACAGCAACGAATAGCCATCCTTTACACAGATATCATGAATTACTAGGAAAGTTCACTGTTGTTTAAAAAAAATATATATATTTCATACTATTCCTTCTCACCTCCAAATAACCCAAATTCCAAGTCTGAAAACACATTATAAATCTTCTTATAATGTCTAACGCAGGGTTAGATAATAGTTCAGTTCATTTCTGTCAGTGCATTTGTAACACAAAAACCAATTAAATCGGTGGTACCGCACGCTGCACATAATGCGCAGTGCATAGTGATCAATTCTTCCCACTGCCATGGCTGCCACAGTGAAAGAATTATTTTTTGATTGCATTGCTCTGCGCACTGTTTGTTTTGCATAGATAGAATCTATTCGTTTTTATTCTGCCTATGCTGTTCGTAATGTGTAAAACCAAATATTTAAAAAAAAGCTTTATCGAAAAGTAATAATTAATTTGTTTTGCAGCCAAATAAAATCTGTTTGTGTTTTTTTTAAAACAGTGTGATATAGAACAAAACAGTAGAATATATGTACCTATTGAAGGAGTTGGTTGGGGAAAGAAATGAGGTTGTCAGTCTATCTATAACCAAGTTAGTGGTACCAATATGAATGTACGAAAGTGATCCATTGAAATGTGCGGAAGAATGAAAGTTAAGTGAAGGCACTGGGAATTAGATGAAACGTGTGTAGGTATCTGTATGGGGACCTACATTATATTATAATGTTCTGTTACTACTTTTATAGTACCTCAAGTACTTATTTTGCTGTCGAAGAAAGTAAACACTTTGAGGCTTGAATTTATCTTTTTGCTTTTTTTTAAACCACTTTATTGAGTTATGTAGGTTGACCGGTTTCGGTTGCACTCCACCTTCCTCAGGACAGTGGAAATATACATTAAATTAAATACAGATACAGAATTAAAGAAAAGAAAAAGAGAAAACAGGTGCGAGAGTTAAAAACTTTTAAAATTGGGCTGTCGGTTATTTCTAAGAAATATCAAAATTTAATTAAAATTATTTTAATTTGATTTTGATATTTCTAATGTTTTTAAATTATTAAGACGTATTATTAGTTCATTTTTATTATTTATTTTGAATCCCGTATTTTTAATAAATGTAGCTTACTATCAGTTAAGCTATTAAGTATTACGTATTGAAGGCCGGCCTTATTTCTGAAGGATGTTTAGAAATTCTACGCCACTGGGTAGTTAATTTATTGTAATAATAATATATTGTTTTAATAGTTTACTTATTTTGTACTCTAGTTATTATATACAATTATTGAACTCTTTTGTAGAACAGATAACTTGTATTGTACCTGCTTATAGCGATCATACTCAGTTTATTAGGTTATGAACTATGCACTTATAATTGTACTCATGAAAAATTTACCTATTCGCATGAATATATGTAAAATCCCTCAAGGTGTGCATAAATAAATACATAAATTATATGTTAGAAGTTACAACCATGTAATATGAAAGAATAAAAATATGGCTGGTAATCAAACTACATCGCATCAAATAAACGATTAGCGCCATTATGATGTTTTGATAAATGGGAAAAAATACAACGGAAGTCACAGAAAGGTTAATGAAATAGGAAAATCATATATTCTCGATCACATTTAGCATGAGAATTTGAACAATTCATCAAATTTTAAAGCTGGTTTTCAAGTTCTTTGAAGGTTCTATTTAAGTTCTGTTATTATATAACTATTGGCCAGTTGTTTCACAGAACTGAAATAATAACAGAAACTGAATAAAATCTTCACAGAACTTTAAAATCAATCATGCAAAAATTTGTTTTCTGGTCTCTAAGAAGAGCGGCCAAGAAGTAAATAAGTTATTTTAAAAACCACTTGATGATAATTTAACACAACACGTATTATAATGTGGGTACGTATGTTATAATCGACTGATTATTTTGTGAAATAATAATAGAAATTCGATATTTTGGGACGGTTCCAAAAATCAGTTTTAATAAACCCACTCTATCTCTTATTACAATTCTTCGATGCCATTAATCTTTTATCTACAGTAATAAAAATGTCACTGTTGGTTCGTTCAAAATCTTAAATATACGAAAATTCTTCACCTATTTTGAAATTTTTACTGAATGTTTCATTTGATTACGCGTGTGTTTTTATATACCTATATTACATAGATGTCACCTGTGACAAGTAAAATCATGTTTTTTTTTTAAACAGTCCCATCTGTTAGACAAACTTGTTTTTTTTTTAAACACCGCCATCTGTTGGACGTAAAAGCAACACGCGCGATTGTTTCTCAATATGCACAGAAACACTGAGCCACAGTAACGCTTGGCGTGATAAAACAGCTGGTATGTAATAAAATCATTCTGCTTTCGGTATTGACAAATTACGGCCAGTACCTTATCTTGAAATCTTTGTACTATTAAATGGGTCGATTATATAATTGTTTTTTATTTGGGGTTCAGTTGAGGTCAGATTATGTAAGATATTTATAATCATTATTTTTTTGGCAAAATAATGTTTAAGACAAGATTTTTTATGCATAACACAAATGGTAACAATTATTTTATAAGCAATAATTATTAGCCTGAAACACTCATCCACATTGAAAAATCTCCTGATAAAAGATACATGACGCCAACGGGACTTGAACTCGTGTTCTTTCGATTTCCGGTCGACAGCTCTGACCACTGAGCTATGGCGGCTTATCTCTTATCCGCGAATGTATATCACAAATTCAAATTAGAAATCGAATCATGTAAATCAACAGATCGCCAACGAATAAACAGAAGTTCACAATGATTAAGTGTTCTTAATTTATTCGATGTGAAATGTTGTTTTTACGTTAGCAATCTGCAGTCGTGCTCGGGAACGAATGCAGTTTATAGGCATTATCGATAAATCTTTTATCGATCGTCCGTACTAGATACCCAAGAATAGTCTCAATATAGCAACAAATTGGGTTCGTCCGATTAAAAAATAACGTCAACATTGTTAAATGTATTACTTTTTTCCCGTGGCTTCATTCATGAAGAAATTACTGTTTTGGAAATTACTGATTTTTTCCATTGAAATGTTTTTCCGGGACGAAAAAGTATTCTATGTCAATTCCCAGTCCTCCAGCTTCATTTCATCTGCAAAAAAAACACGTCGATCGGTCGCTTCGTTGCGACATGAAAGAAGAACAAACAAACAAACTTTCGCATTTATAATATAAGGTTAAATATATATGATTAAGATATGATTTGAGATTTGCACAGCTAAAAGTATTATAGTGGTTTATTTTTGGGTTATTATACCGTGTTTCGCTACCTCCTTCCACAGCGAATGTATCGAACAACATTACGACAGTAACCAACATCAGGGCAGGTGTGTGAAGATTGTGGAGAAACACACATACACATATACACTGTAATGCTGTCCAAAACGTTGGAAAATACCCCAAAAATAAATCACTTTAATAAATTATGAAATTCGTCATATTATTATTTGTTGCATTTTTAATTTTTGTTTAACGTAATAGCAATTCTTGGAAATTCCAATCATTCATATTTTTAGAATCGTTTCGCTGTAGGTAAGTTTATTGCGACACGTATAAAAAGAACGCAAACAATTCCTGTGCTAAGTTTTGTCTGAGCCCTGCAGGGAAAATGATAGCAACATAATAAACTACAGCGCAAGTAAAGCAAAGAGAAAAAAATGTTGTCAAGATAAGAAAAAAGGTATGAGGGGTATATTTTAGCTTCATCTGCCCGGATTTGTGGATATTGCTTGTGTAGCTATTCCACAGCCGGCGGCCATCTTAAACCCCAGCACTACAAATTACTTTCCAAGTAAAATAAAACATGAAAAAGTTGTTAACATTCTCACCGCTATGAAAACGCTCAGTTCATTTAGTGAGACTCTTTTGATTGTGTGTCGTCAGGTTAAAGTGCAACTTGAGCGGTCGGTCCGTGGATTTGGTCGCGTCCTTTTGGCGGTAAACTCCAATCGAATCCAAATTATTTTCAGCGGGAAAATCAATGTTTTTTTTCTCTCGAAATGAATTGGAGCATCATCAGCTCGGATGATTTTGTTTTTATCTGGCAGATAGCGATGTCCAGTGAATAATAATAAGACAGGGAAAATGGCACTTTCCCTGCTTTTATATAAATGGCTGTGATTTCTCCTTTACTCGGTTTATGACTGGCTTGCAATCGAAAATGCTTGAATAATACCTTTACAGGGATATTGCAATCTGCGTGATATATTATCATATAATTCTTTTCCTATTTTTCCTGGAAGATAAATGTAGGAAACGATAATGCTAATGAAAGATAAATATCAATTTAAATAGTCCCAGTTCTTACGTATGTAAGTGTTTGTGGTTTTCATCCTGTTTTCCATGTGGGTCATCTTTTAATAATTTGACAACTGTCGTCTAACATTGTTTTACGTTACTATGTTATGTGGAAATGCTGTATGTTTATTACGTTTGACATTTAAATAAACTAACCATCACGCCGTTTTTTTCCGCAGGGGTAGGCAGAGAGGACTGATCGCCAAACAACTCGGTCTTGGTATATATTCTTTGCCGCATTCACATTCATATATCGTCTCATACATACACATCTATTATTCTGACTCTTGACATGGCACGACTCAAGTATCTGGTTCACTTGATCGTGTCATGTCTTCCTCGGGCGTCCCCGACTTCTGCTACCATTCGCATTTGCGTCATATATTATCCTTACACTCATTTTTTTATTTTACAAGCAATAATTATTAGCCTGAAACACTCATCCACATTGAAAAATCTCCTGATAAAAGATACATGACGCCAACGGAACTCGAACCCGTGTCCCTTCGATTTCCGGTTGACAGCTCTGACCACTGAGCTATGGCGGCTTATCTCTTATCCGCGAAATAATTCAATATATACTAGTGTTTCATTCAACAATTACAGCTTGTTACATTTTTTCACCTGAAAACAACCAACTTTATTTTTTATATGAGAAAGAACGGGTTCGAGTTCCGTTGGCGTCATGTATCTTTTATCAGGAGATTTTTCAATGTGGATGAGTGTTTCAGGCTAATAATTATTGCTTGTAAAATAATTGTTACCCTTTGTGCTATGCATAAAAAAAATCTTGTCTTAAACGTTAGTTTACCAAAAAAATAATAATCCTTACACTCCTTTCTGCGCTCATTCGCTCTACATGCCAAAACCATATAAGCGTCCCTTTCTTAATCTTACTTATTATACTTACATCAGTCTTGCACTCTTTACGGATCTCCACATTTCTCACAAGATCAAACATGGTTTTACCGCACATACGCCTCAGGGATCTCTTTTCTACAGCATTCAGTCTCCTTTCATCCTTCCTCTGTCAGTTCCATGCCTTAATTCCATACATCAGGGTAGGTACCAGCATTCCATTGTGTTTAATATATAAAACCTTGATAAAAAGAATATAATATTATTTGGTTATTTATTGTGGACTTGTATTACTGTTCGGTATTGTGAAATTGATAATTTGTTGACGGCAACGATAAAGGCAAACTTCAGATGTTTTTATCTGATCTGTGGTTATGTTCAAGGTGTTGCTCGTTTTTTCATTTACTAATCGTTCAAAAATATTATTATTTCTCTTGTAAACAAGTAACTTTTGACTGCAGTTTCTGACAGAGTGGTAGATACTTTAAGAACGGGTTATTTCAATTCACTCAAATTTCTAAGTTCAATTTCATGTTCCGTGAGAGTTCTTATCATGATCTGTTGTTATTTCAGTTCTGTGAAGCAACTGGCCCATAACGATTGAATAAAAAAAAAACTTGAAAATTAATTATGAAATTTGATGAAATGTTCAAATTATGTGAAACAACTGGCCCTAATTTTTGTAATGGTGGAAGATCACCACACATAATCAAAAAGTTGCTTGAAATAGCAATAGCCGTTTTAAGTGACCAAGTCTAAAAAGTTAAGTAGGTACTTTCCAGCTTTTGTTTTCTTCTTCTCCTTTCCCTCTCTACTTTTTTGAGCCTCACAACTCACAATACAACCCACTTGGGGATGCCATAGTCCTATTGGAGAGTTGGAAGCAATTGGGACTGTTGTGCAATATGTTTACGTTATACAATAAATTGGTTCTAATTACTATGTTTTATTATAATTGGATAGTTATACATTTGTTAATTTTTTAACGTGTTCATCAATCGCAATTTATTTTCACATTTTGACAGTTCAATTAACTGTTTCTCGGCCGGTATCAGGGTTTGATCAAACGTTTGTCAGCAATTCAGCGTAATAGCTTAACAGTTTTTAAGCATTCTTTCAGTATTTTGCACAGTACCTCCTTTTTTTAAAGTTCATGCGAATGGTTGTAATAATTCTTAATCGTTTTCCACATAGCCTAGTCTAAGAAATGTTGCACGATAAAAGCAAAAAAAAAACTGCCGAGCTCCCTTTTAGATTAGAAGCGTACTTAGCCCGTTTTTTCATCGGTGACCTTTTGTTTACGACTCTTCAAAAACAATTTATTGCCAGATTTCGTAAGAGGAACATTCCGTAAATTGAGAAAAATCCGCTTTCTCTCCGGAAAAGGAAAAAATGTTAGATGAGGGTGAACGCGCTCACCGGGCAAGGCGGCCCGAATAGGCAACGGCTTGTATCAACCCTGATTAGTAACAAAATTTACCCCGGTGTACTCTATACTGTTTAGTTAATATAAATTAAATTATTTTGCTTGGTGTAGTTTGACTGATCATGTTATAAGAGAGATTTTCTTAAAGCGGATAGTAGTTAAATTCTCCACTTTTCTTCGAAGGATTTATCTTATTCTATTACCCGACTACCCTTAGAAAACCGACGAAATAGCGTTTTATTTTTGTTTTTTTTTCCAACAAAAAGGAGATACGTAGAGATATTTCAGGTAAAAAATGTGTATTTCATGACGTTAGATAAAACCTTCAATTTGGGTTAGGTTTTTGTTTTAAACAAACAAAATTTTCATTTTCAGTTGAAGGTTTTCTTTACAAGTGTGCACGTTTTTTCAATACAATATTCATTATCAGTTGTTTGTTGTCACCACTGAAGAGATAAATTGATAGAAATGTAAACTATAAAAATTTTTATTTTGTTTTATTTTTTACGCGAAGTCAATACAAGGAGTAATGATGCAATATAGTATTAAAAAAATTACAGCTACTATAAAAATATAAAATTTTAAAGATGAAGTCAAATTAAGACAGAAATAAGGTTTTGATAGAGTTCACGTCTTCTGTCACATCAATACAAAATACTTGGTTTACTTGCATATTGACAAAAATCATTAAAGACGAGTTGTTTCATTCATAAATTTTCTTAGTTAATATTCAGGTTCAGTAAAAGTTTTGTTGTTAAATAATTATAGGCCAGTTGCTTCACAGAACTGAACTAATAACAGAACTTGTATAAAACTTACAGAACTTGACAATTGACAAATATTAGATGAATATTTCAAATTCTGTAAAATAATCCGCCCTTAAAAATTTAAGACCCTTTCTTGAATTGACAAATCTGGAAAAACTAAAATATAATATAATATTGGTATAATGCTACCTATAATTTTGAGAGTGTTGATTGTGGAAAATATTTCTTAGTCTACGGGAAAGGGTATTGAAAACGATGAATTGTAACAAAGTAGGTGAGTCAATACCATTTATAGTTTTAAAAATAAAGGTGATATTAATTTTTTTCGAATAGTTTTCTTAATGAGAAAGTTTTAATTTAACTTCAAGTTCATCGTACAAGTCTTCACCTCTTTCTAGTTCTAACTTCCGAGAAATTTCCCTTAAGAAGCGATGTTGTACAGATTCAATGTGTTTAATGTGAATATCATAGGATGTAGAAAAATAACGTATAAAATATTGTAATGTAATATATTCAAGATTAGGGCGAATAATAATTAATTTAAATTCGACTTTTTGACTCATGAGCCTTAAACGAGTTAATTAAATTGATTATCTGTTCATTATTTAAACATTTTAAAATGTTAGATAAATTCTTTTACCCTTAGTTGAGAAAAAATTGGCACACAGACAAACCCACAACACACTTCTATATCCTTGATGATTACAACCACCATGCCCCACTCCAAATAAAATTCACCTTGTTCCCAGATAATTTATATTTTAAGATAGTGAACTCGGTGGGCACAAACTTTATAATTTTATTTTATGACTGACCTTAAGAAGTCTTATTTCTCAAAATCAAATTATTGAAACGTGACATTCAGTCAGATTAAAAAGGTGCCTTCTTGTAAAAAACAGGGCAGACTTAAATTTAATATTTGGAGAAAATCCAAGGATAATTTCTTAGAAAAATATTTTTTTTTTCGTTAAAAGGAAATAGAAATGTTACTAGGAAGACAAATTCATTGTCTCTTTTAATCAAATTCAAAATCGACTTATATTGCAAAAGACGTGATTATTCTTCTACTTCTTCTGGTGAGCTCTCTTATTAGACATTGGCGTAAATCGGAGTAAATTTCACCCTGCTGACTGAACATGAACAACAGTTCATCTAATTTTAAGTCACTATAACTATTATTTTCTCGCCACCATATCTCTAATGAAATATAAAGCTGTGATATGTATTTGACTGGAAATAAGGCTAGAAACATTTTTGTTATATTTTTTTAATTGAATAAGAAAAATAAATTCTAGACTCAAAAATATCTATTAGAGAAAATGACGAATGTGTTACGTTAACCTAGGTTAGAAAAATTCTCGATAAATATACATTTTTCCAAATTATTAAACAATTATTTCACCCCATATAGACTCCGGTTCTAGTATTCTCTATATAATGAAGATAACTTAAATAATAATCCATGACACAACAATGAGCAATGACGGCCTCCGTGATCGAGGGTAAGGCTTTCGAATAGCAAGATGGAGGTCGAGGGTTCAAATCCCGGCGTGCGCAAGTAAATTTAATTTTTATTTTTTTATTTAATTTAATAATATTATTATTTAGTTCTGCAAGTATTTTTTGGTTTTTGTTATTGTTACAGCTGTTTCGGCTTTCAAGGCCATTTTCACACTGTTTGATATAATAACACAAAAACAATGAAATTTTTTTAAAATTTTTTTTAAAATTTTTTTTTTAAAAATTTTTTTTTATTTTTAAATTTTTTTTTATTATGTAATAATTAAACAGTTTACAATGTATAATAATATTTGCTAACAATAAGATATATAAAAATTAGTAAACACAATTTTTTTGATGTTTCTCATTTATGGAAGCAGACGCTTGTGTTTAAAAGAGATGCTGAGTATCGAGATGAACATTATTTATGTAAGTATTCTTATTAATAATTTAAGGAGTTAAGAATATTAAAAATATAAGTGTATATCAACAATGTACAATTTAATGATTTATAACGTTACATTAACAACGTTCAACAATGTACAATTTAACGATTTATAACGTTACATTATTTAATTGACGAATTTCGTTATTTTGATTTTTTACCTTGAAATGTTCTTTGATCGCTTTGAGTAGGGTTTTGTCGTCTTCGATTTTTCTGAAATTATCAGGTAGGTTATTAAAGTATTTTTTGCCTGGAAATGTGTAATGATGTTGTGCAAATGAGGTGTTACATTTTTGTATTGGAAATATATGTTTTTGACGAGTACGTCTTTCAGTTGAAAAACTGTGATTTTGTTTTTCTTTTATTATTTGAATTATTATGTTTTTTCGGATAAGATCATTAAATTTTAGTACTTTAAATTCTTCAAATATAAGTTGAGTTGGATAATCTCTCGGTTTTTTCAATATTATTTTAACAATCAGACGTTGCACAATTTCAATAGGTAGGAGATTAGTTTTGTATGCGGATCCCCAACTGCTTACACTGTATTGGAGATTCGATTGTACTAATGCGTAGTAGACTGAAGTTAAATTTTCCAATGATAGAAAGTTACGCAGTTTCAGAAAAATATAAATTAATTTCCTTATTTTGTTAATGGTGAGGTTAATTTCATCTTTCCAGTTAAGGTTTTTGTCCATTATTATTCCTAAGTATTTGATTTTATTTGTAATTTGTAGTGTGGAACAATTTATTGTACAGTGATTTGTATTATGTTCTTTAAAGTTGTCGTGTATAATTATGTCAAAGTTTTGTGGAATATCGTTTGCTTTTATTGCGAATGGCAATACTTGGGTTTTTTCGCTATTTAGGGATAGTAGGTTTATATCAAACCAGTATTTGAGTAGATTTATGTCTTCTGTTGCGTTTTGTTTTACTCCTTCCCTTAATTAAATTAATTATTTGATTAATTTATGTTTTTCACAAATTGCTTTTAAAATAATATATGTTATATTTGCGACAAGTTCCAGAGTGAAAGATACTCTCAGTATCGCCTTGGTGTAAGACATCCATTCAGAATTGAAATGCTTGTCTTGAAATCGGTTTGTCCGTGTTTTGGTTACCAGATCTGAATAGCCAGGTACTACGCGACCTGGAACTTGTACACAAAATTTCTCAATTAGGGATGCCATAGTCTCACTGGCTCCAGAGGGTTGGGAGCAGAATTGTAGATTTCCACTCAGAGACCTGCGGATATAAGTATATAGACTTTTGTTATACGGCTCAACTGTCGGCGGGTTAAATGTAAAGGGATCAACTATCGGGTTACCATATCATTCTAACCATAAATTTAAAAAATATTATGTGCGTAGAACAATTTATAGTTCAGCGAAACTAAATTTAGTTGAATAAACCACTAAGTTTGAATAAAAATAACGATAAATAGAAAAACAACGTTATTCAAATCTCTGGCGAACCCCGGTAGCGTTTTTACAAAGCCTGTGCCATTTCAGTCACAGTGACGACTGTAATAGGCAATGTTTGTTTGCGCAAAATCATTAACGAAGCCTATACCATTTCAGACCTTAGAATTTATTTTACTAAAGAGATTGGAGAATGTATTATGATAGCAAAAACTAGTCTAACGCAGTCTAACGGTTAGGTAAGGTAAAGTCCGGTCTAACCTATTTCCTACTTACTTATTATTTATAAGTACATACCGTACTACCCAATCAAATGCGTTTTATTTAAAGTGATAATTACCTGTAATCTTTAACAACACCGTCATTTGTTAAATGTGCTTCAATAACATAAGTTTGTTACCCAAAACGGTTAAAAAACCTTCGTATAAAACTGTTTATTCAATCTAATAATTATAAATACTTCCATCAATCCAAAAGTTTTTCCTTTTTTGAACTCCTTTTAATTTTACCTCAGAGCTTTTTGATACGGAATCGTTCCATTTTTAAATTGTTCTGATTTATTAATTCAGAGTCTGGGCGGTGGAGGGGTGGCGGCTGTCCAGAGGGGTTGCTTTCATCTGATTGGTCCATGGACCGCACACTGTTTCGGCCAATGAATCACAGTCAGGCTATGTTGAAAAATTAACAAGTTATTTATCATTTATCGGACAGCTCTAGGGCAGCTTGATTTGCCTCCGTTTGATGTAGGTAACGCCGAGAAACACGGGTTAGATTTAAGATTTTGCCTTATTCGAGATGAACATTCGTGAGAATTGTGGAGTTGATATTTGAATATGCACCGGTAAAGGAATCATCTCGCAAAGGTGCTTTCAGTTAATTGAAATCTTAAAAGTACTTATTTCTCTGTTTAGATATTTGATTTTTTTCTTGGGGCTGTAATTTTAATTCTAGTTAGAAAAACAAACCTTGTTTGTTATCAAATTTTCTTTCATTCATTCCAACGTGAAAACAGTAATGTGCGTAAAAGAAAATACCAATTATATATAAACATAAATATTATTTGTAACAGTAGTTTAAAGGCACTAAAACTTAATCACAAGAAACATAAGAATCACAAAATCTCAATAATCACAAAAATCACAAAAATCTCTAGAATCACAAGAATCACAAAAAATTAAAAAAATATCTGGCATCACAGGGATCTCAAAAATCACAAGACACAAAGGATTCTCAAGAACCATAATGTCTATCATAATCTCGTTAATCATAAGACATTTATCATAATTTTCAAGTTGCCCACTCTTTAGATAGGTACTTTAACAATGAGTAGATTTACCAAATGTAAGCTAATTCAATGACCCAAGAAATCCATTACTCTTCTTACATTAAGCAATATACATTTTTGCTTTCATTTCTCGACGAAAACCCTCGCGCGATGGAGGCAAAACAAAACAAGAAAAACCACCCACTCCAAGACTCGATGCATAAACTTGCATTATTTAAACTCAATCCGGTATAACAGGATACGGTGGCCATGTTGGATTCGGAGCGGATAACACGTGATTGATGGAAACCTAAATTCAATCTAAGCATGGGTGTGGGTAACCAACGCAAAAGTTCAACTCGGGGTACCTACCCTTTTGATTATATTAAGGACGGATTATGGTCATTGAATTATATGACGCAAAATATTCGACAATATATTTTTTTAATCTATGTATTTCACACACACATATGAATAATGCTCCCAACCGTCTGGAGCCAGTGAGACTATGGTATCTCTAATTGAGGTATGTTGAGAAGCTGAAGGTATTTAGCAGAGGAAAGAGATGGAGAAGAGAAAGGTGGTAGAGTATCTGGTCACCCGTTAAAGCCATTTCTAGGAACGTTTTAATTCTGATTGGTAGTTTTACGCCATGGCGATACTGAGAGTATCTTCCACTCTGGAACGTGCCGCAAGTACATTATATATTATTTTAAGATGTTTAAATTGTTATAACACAAAATAATTTAATATTTTTTTGCGCATGCCGATATTTGAACTGATTTGAACATTGCTGATAATATAATTTGGTTTATTTGCGGTAGGTTCAGAATGTTGTAGATACGTCCTGGTAACAGACCACCATTTCGAATCTCAGCTTTGCTTGAAATGGCTTTGGTCGTGTTTAGTAACAATATCTGAATAGCCTGTTACTTCCCTATTTTTTACCCATCTCCTTCATCTCCCCAATATCTTTAGCATTACAACTGATAAAAATATTATAAAAGTGACATTGTCTATTTATTTAAATTAAATAACAATTCATAAAATGTGTTTTTATCATCCAAAAAAACCCCTATTTTCCATCCCTTATAAATTCAACCCTTCTTGTTCTTTCGTCGCCGTCTGGGAGGACCTATTCGGATCAATTCCTTAATGACTTGATAGATTGCTTTATTGTTTGAAACGTGATGTTTGTTTCAATTTTTATTTGTCCTCGTTGGATGGATTGGTTAGATTGAGCGCGTGATGTCTGATTCCGTGATTGATTCGCTCGACACGTCCACCGCTCCACTTGCAATATTATTTAAAACTCCATTTTATTTCTACGGTTGCAAATATAATATTCAAATAGGACTTGGCAATCATACCAAAAATATGGCATCCAAATACAAGGGAATTAATTATTATTATAATATTAATAATAATTAAAATGATATATAAAATTTCGATTGAAGTCCCAGTTTTAAATTTAAATTTATTTATAACATCAAAAAAAAAATACAGAATATATAATATGTCATTAGTAAGTAAAATACCTATATGTAAGTTGGTAACAATGACATTGTTGAAAAACTCATGTTACAATAATAGAACAGTTTCTAATAAAAGAAAAATAAATATGTATGAGTGTTATAAAGATATGGTATAGTTGAGACAATTTCCTTTTTACTGTCTTTATCGTGTTTTTACTAAGAGTTGTTAGTAAAATAATTCAAGTCAAAATGAATTATATCTTTTGCGACTTTATCACAATATAACGTATTAGCAATGTAATAATTAACATTTTAGAATGGTAGATTTGTTATTATCGCTCGGGTTAAGGACCACCATTCAGTATGGAAATGTTGCTTGAAATCTCTTTAACCACTTCTATTGACCACGAATTAATGGCCGGAAATTTCTCAACTTCTTTCCTACATATCTCGTTCTTCTTTCCAATCCCTTCAGCGTCACGACATATTATAATTTGAATGCATTTGCGAACCGAAACGCGAACCGAGCCACAAATTACGGGAAAGAAACGAAGGAACTGCAAGCGGCGTTTCGCGCCCTTTGAGGTTGCTTTGTTCCTTTCCCGGAAGTTGAGGTTCAGTTCGGCAGTTCGGCTGGCGTATGTATACGTAGTATTACGTACCAATATGAAATGCTAAAGACATTGGCAGTTGCGACACACATTTAAAAAAAAATTAATTCGTTTAAAATAATATGCGAGCAATCAAACAAAAAAATTAACGTGAAATATCGGCAAAAAAAATATTTACACAGTTTTGTGCAGGTATTGTAATATTTAAGAATGTTCTTATTACCTACTAAGATCTCAAGAAACAACCATAACGTATGCTTGGGCGGTCTGCAAAGTGCCAAAACTAAATAAAGAAACAATTTTTCTTGTTTATTGTTAACGTTTGGATTGTGGCCATTTTCCTCTACTGCCAAGTCCATCAATAATTTGCCATTCTAGAAACGAGACATATTCGGTTTTAGAGTGGCATCTTGCGAAGGCTGAAATCAAATTTGAAAATGGGGTGGAAAGTTCTTTTATGTTTTAACCTTGTTTAAATCTTTTGTTTGGTTTTGGGAACTTCGACTTTTGAAATTCTGGTTAAATATTGTAAGATTATTTCAATGTTTTGCATTCATCTCACGTCTTTGAATAAATATTAAAAAGAATTTAAGGGTGCTTGTAGAATTCTTTGTTTTCCACTTAAATCATGAACATATTGTGATTCTTACTTATGACTTCATTTCTTTAATGCTAACCAGTTGCTTCGTTTTATTGTATTTATCTGCACATTTACACATTTTTTTAATAACTAAGAAATCGTACATTGAGAAATCTTATTTAAAATTATGTTAATTAAATAAATAAAAGTCTGGTCAAATTATAATTTCTCCTGTTAAAAATGGGACTAGAGGCCAATAACGAATGATTTGACAAATTTCATAACGAACTATCAGTAAAGCGCGAATATGTTGTCAGGAAAACGTGTTCTTCAAAATAATATTATATTTATTACATTCATACATTATATTTATTCCGACAAGGCCACCTGCGTGAAAACGTGTTCATATATATTCTGAATGACTATTATTTTACTGGGAAATGATCGTGCAGTCACATTTTAACAGTAACTTGTTAAAAAAAACGTACTCATTTTTCTTTGTGTAGTCTTTATAACTTCTCATCTTTCTTCTTTCGTTTATTTTTTTACTATATCTAGGTATAACAGTCCCAATTTACACTACGTTTTTCTGAAGTTATATTGTCTTTCGCTCTTTGCATTTTTTCTGCGTTGCGTTGTTTCATACTGGAACATTAAAGTATTCGCATAATAAATTCAAGAAATGGTCGTCACTATCGCCACTTATTTAGTCATGGTCTACATATTATCAAAGTCGACTTATTAAACTGAAAACGTAAAAGTGTTTAAAAATTTTACTACCGCCAAGAATTTTCAACGAAATGGAGATATTTGAATAGTGAAAATATCATAAGCTGGTCACGAAGAAGGCATCCCCCTAAATGAGAAGACTGTACAAAAAGAGAAAAAAAAAAGAAAAATCGTTTTTCCTGTAGGTACAAAAAAGTTTAAAAGGAACAATATGTGAAATACAAATAACACGAATCCTGCCAAATGAAGGCATTCGATAACGCCTAATAACAACGGATCCCGAATCCATAGCGAGTCGTAACGTAATGAGATCATCCCAACCCGGCCTTCAGATTTACATCTCATCAAAACTCTGTACAATCTTCGACTTATCAATTTAGGTTTTTTTTGGGAAAAATAGGGTGATCCGTGTGCGAAAAAAAATTTGAAATAATATTTGTATCTAAAGGTAGCTTTGACAAGATCCACATTTTCTTAAAGGAGGTTTTCTTATCCTAGCGATCGGCGTAATTCAGACACAATTTGCAAATCGATTACTGTTGATTCAAATCAAAATAATGACCGGACGAACTTTGTTCCGACGAAGTCTAACAAATCTGTACTGACAATAATGATTCGTTGTCGATATAAACGATTTTCGTACATATTCATAAATGAATTCTTTTCGAAATATTCGCTTAGTTTTCATTCAACGGAATACAGGCATTTTTTTTATAAATTTAGAAATGTTTAGTAAATAACTATTACGAAGTGCTTCATTTCCGTCATCTAAAGCGTACTATTCTGCTATTCTACTGGTCCATAGACTATATTCGAGTAAAAACTCCGTTAACATTTTGAACTTTTTTGACGCATTCTAACAATTCAATAAATTTTATAATATTTCTGAAATTTATTTATTTATTTACATATTTTATATTCTAGAAACAAACAGTACATTAGAAACAGTGATAAAACAGTTTATGTGGTATATAAGATATATGGTCAGTAAATATTGATAGTACTTTTAAATATGGGCAGTGAATCCGAAAATTTCTAATAGTCGCAGCCAAAGATATTAGAAGAACGAGATATGCTATGTTGGCCGCCGCGCCGGACCGTAGGCGGAGTACTACCTAATTAGGGTACTTTGAACGGTATCGGGACGTGTACGCACAGAAATCTGTTCTATGTATTAGTGCGGATACCTTAGCGTAAGCGAAGGTGTGCAGTAGTATTGGTGAACAAAACCGGCGACACTCGGCAAAACAATTCCACACAGTATGAACTGCTCATAGCACATCTCGTTCTTCTAATATCTTTGGTCGCAGCATATTCCAGTGTAGTTCTGACTAATGCGAAACATAATATAACAATTGTACGCGGGTTACTGAAAACTTTACTTTTATTTGGGACAAAATCAGGCATTTTACACGACCTATGAAAGATTGAGTCAATATGCTTATTTAATATAAGTTTGATATCAAGGTGAATGCTTATATTATTTTACAAGCAAGAATTATTCGCCTGAAACACTCATCCACATTGAAAAATCTCCTGATAAAAGATACATGACGCCAACGGGACTCGAACCCGTGTCCCTTCGATTTCCGGTCGACAGCTCTGACCACTGAGCTATGGCGGCTTATCTCTTATCCGCGAAATAATTCAATATATACTAGTGTTTCATTCAACAATTACTGCTTGTTACATTTTTTCACCTGAAAACAACCAACTTTATTTTATATGAGAAAGGCATTGTAAGTGCTAACTTTCTCACTAGATGGCGTCGAGACAAATTGTCTACATTTTTAGGTGAAATACTAGAACTTGTCAACTATTAATTTTTTTTTTTTTTGGTAAACTAATGTTTCTGACAAGATTTTTTATGCATAGCACAAAGGGTAACAATTATTTTACAAGCAATAATTATTCGCCTGAAACACTCATCCACATTGAAAAATCTCCTGATAAAAGATACATGACGCCAACGGGACTCAAACCCGTGTCCCTATACAATGCCTTTCTCATATAAAATAAAGTTGGTTGTTTTCAGGTGAAAAAATGTAACAAGCAGTAATTGTTGAATGAAACACTAGTATATATTGAATTATTTCGCGGATAAGAGATAAGCCGCCATAGCTCAGTGGTCAGACCTGTCGACCGGAAATCGAAGGGACACGGGTTCGAGTCCCGTTGGCGTCATGTATCTTTTATCAGGAGATTTGTCAATGTGGATGAGTGTTTCAGGCGAATAATTATTGCTTGTAAAATAATTGTTACCCTTTGTGCTATGCATAAAAAATCTTGTCTTAAACATTAGTTTACCAAAAAAAAAATAATGAATGCTAATATATATTCATTCCGCTTTAGAGATGACACGTTCGTTGTTCGGTGAATAAGAGTAGATACTTAATTTTACTTACTGATTAGTATTCTTACGTTTTTTTCTGAATTAATTTTCTACCATCCTCTGCAAAATGACGACCATCCACGATCTTTTCAATTCTGTGAAATCATTAGTAAAACAACTACGTTACCATTTCGTCTCACATTCTTTCATTTTAAATTACACTTCGCACGTGGTTCCCCGTATTCCTCCCCCGTGTCTTTCGACCAGATTTTAAAGGTATAAAAGTAGAGGAAAGGTAAAATAATGAACCCAGCCTACGGTACCTTACCGGGTTTTTTTCCGACGAATTTTCTATTCATTTAATGGGCGCAAGACTTAATATACGTGCTCCGTCTCTTATATTCAAGGCCTGTTAAAAAGGAGCTTTCTATTTTTTATAAAATATTTTCGTAAATTATTCTTTGTTAGTGTTACGCAAAATTTTATTTTCGGAAGAGTATTCGTTAGTTGCTATGGTAAATTGAATAGTCATCTATAATATCTACTGATGGCATATTATATCATTTTTAAAAATTGTTACAAATCTCGAAAAAATCTTTATTGACTAGTACGATCTCTTTGTCCAAGCATATATTATGATAGCTGCTGTTGCTATAGCACTGCGATTACGATCAATACCATTATGCCGGATATACGTGTCGTCAAAATCATTTTTGTCAAAATCAAATTTCAGGTGAATTACATTTCTTCTTTAGAGAATGATATTTTATACACCTAAGCTTTAGAATGCGAACACCGGTTAACAAGGAACGCAGGAATTGTACGGAAATTGGAAAAATGTCCTGTGGATGTAAATTAAGAATTTGTATGACAGTGCATGGTCACATTATTAGACCAATGCAAAGAATTAAGTGCTTTATGTAATGGCAGCTTAATTGTGTTTATGTAAAGATAACCTTTATAATCTATGATTTTTTAGTTTCTTTTCTGGCAATATGCCATTTTTTGTCGATTTTCTGGCGAGTGTGTTTGTTTTCGAATATAACCTAGAACGCAAGTGAGCCGTTAGTCTCCGAAGGGTGGGGTTAATCAAAGTTAATTGTCTTAAATATAACGGTATATTGAATAAATATTCTTTTTTTAAATAAAGACGGGTGATTACTCCGACACGTCAAGAAAGAAAGTTGCATAAATATCAGGATTTCTGATGAAAGTTGGCCGATCTCAATATTAGATAACAATGCCAGTAAGTTAACGAATCGAGAATTTCTCCGGAGTCTCTTTACAAGCAAGAAGAAAAGGTTTTTTAGAAGACACTGCAATATAACCCCTAGGACTGACCAAAAGATTCGCGAAATTTCTGTTAAAAATGAAAATTACCAGTTTTTTTACTGACTAAAAATATAACCAATAAAGTGATGAAGGGATAACATTTTTCCAGTGAAACTGTGAGGCGTCGATTGAAAAGAGATAATAGTGCTGTTTAGATGAAAATTAAGTATGTTACGAAAACAATAATCCCTCTTTAAACCATATTTGAATATGAACCAATAACTATAACTATAAAACTATAAAAAAAGTATAAATTTTTTCTTGGGCTTAATAATATGGCCAGATGCTGTATGTTATGGTAGCAAATCTGCATTTTACATTTTTAGCAATTTGTAGGTTAGATATATGTTGAATCTCAAACATTGTTAAGCGTTTACAAGAATTCGCTAACCAGTGTACCTAACGAGCCATTAACTGGCATAATTTAAAAAATGCGCGTAGGAGTGATGATTTCTTACAACGAAACTTAGTAAAAAAAATTATGCTTAAAATTTTTCCAGTCACCCACGAAAAGGCCAAAAAAAATTTCATACGAAAATAAAGTAATTAAAAAATAATAACATTGACATGTTTTACAACGTAATTCTCGCCTACCCCACCTCAAGCCCTTGCATCCCCTCCGGTTGAATCTCATTTTTAGTTAATTTGAAATAAGGAGTTTGCTTCGCTGGCCGGAATTCCCAATGTTAGGGGCCATCTCTAGAGCAGGCGTCATCAACATCCCGGCGGAGGTTATGCGAGTGAAATTGTTCACATAACTTGACGTTAGTGAATCTAAAAGGAGCCGGAGGAAGGCGCAAGTTACGGAGTTGGGAACTATGTGGAGGCTGCTAATAGTGTTAGTATTTTTTTGTCTCCTGCAAAAAGTACTATTTTTCGTTAAATTTGTCAGTATTTTTATATTCACCTGTTATTCAAAAAGTTTACAATATCCTTGAATTATAATAAATAAACGGTTAAGCTAAGTTTGAATACAATTGGCTTATTTTTTTGGAATTGCTTTGAATTAAACTTGTAAACATAGTTAATGTCTAATTTCATTAAATTATTTATTAGGTAGGTACGCAAAATAAAGAAAAAGATAAAAAAAATATCGTGTGGACGTATTTCGTGATCCAAATATTTGACCAATCGGGGATTGAATTTACAAAACAAAACTGTGTTTGACTATGATTACGACATTCAAATTGAATTGGTTCTATGATTTCAAGCGAGTATAAGTGAGACAGAGTGCGTGCTGATTGGGCTAAATGGAACATTTTTTTTCCATTCAAATTTGTACGGAAAGCACTTCTAGTTTCTTCTTTATTCTAGTGGTAGGTAAAATTATATAATTACGTTTTCCACATATTTATTATAGTGCCTATCTTACTACGGATATTCTTTACCAAGACAGGCTACTTTAAAAAATAATATTTTGTTTTAGCAATAGGTACTTTCATTAATCGATAATGTTCATTTCGAATGTTAATTTTTTTGGAGTTTAGAAGATAGATTTAGAGTTTTGAATTAAGAGGAGGTAGAGCAACACGGCATAATACCCCAAAAATAAATCACTAAAGTCATCGCAATGTTGATATTCCGTAAAAAAATATATAATTTATAAAATGTAGCTACGTATACCTTAGAGCAGTAGTTCTTAACCTTTTTGGAGGTACCGAACCCCACCAGTTACATATGCCCATTCACCGAACCCCTCCTAATTTGAAAAATATAATTAGATTTTTACAAATTCAAAACATGGTATATTTATATATAGGTGTACAAAATGAAAAAAAAAATAAAAACAAAAAATCAAAACATTAAATTTTAATGGTTTAATCAAAACATGAAACATATTAATTAATATTTACTTCAAATCAGTGTGACTTCTGCTGTTGCCTTTCAGAAACCAATTCAGAAATTCGCGGCTTTACCTTGGCAAGTGCCACTCTCATGACATTTTCACAACAAAGTCTATTCCTCTTCTTCGTTTTTATATCCAGCATTTTCGAAAAGGATTGCTCGCAAAGATATGTCGTAACAAACGGTATAAAAATCTCCAGAGCTTTCTTAGCAATAACAGAGTATGTTTCTATTTATTGACCCCAAAACGTTGAGAGCGATGTTGTTCTGAAGAGTTGCTGTTGAACCTGGCTCTGCTGAATTTCAATGATTTCATCAAGGTATTCATCTTTGATGTTGACTGCTGTCTCAACACTAAACGTGAACGGCTGTTTCACCCATGCTGAATATGACTCTCTTGTAGGGAAGTATCCATCGAGAGAGTTTGCATTTGCAAGCTCATCTAAGTGCGTGGCAATTGATTGCTTCAGTTCCGTGGGTATTTCAGGTACATCTTCGTTCTTATTTACACAGTCGTCTAACAGGGGAAAGTTTGCAAAGTTATCGTTCTTTGTTCGTCGTTTCCATAACGGTAACTTTTTTTGAAAAGCCTTCAGGCATTCTTCCGCTTCGATGATGTTGACTCCACCGCCCTGCATCTGTTTATTGAGATGATTGAGAGCTGCGAAGATATCAGCCATGTACGCTAAAATGAGAATGAACTCAGAATTTTTGAAGCAATCTGCATGACAATGTTGGTGCTCTTGCAAAAACTGGGCTAATTCTACGCGCAAGGCAAAAACACGATTCAGCACCTGTCCCCGGGACAACCACCGAACGTTAGAATGGTACAGAAGTACCTCGAATTCTGATCCCATTTCATTACAAAGCTCTATGAAGATGCGGTGCCTCAGAGCACTATTTCGCACATAGTTCACGCATTCCACTACAATTTTTAATACTTCTGCCTGTTTGGGAGGCAAGGTTTTTGTTGCCAACGCATGCCTGTGTAGAATACAATGCGTAACAATGATGTGTGGTGCATCGGCTTTCACTAACGCACCAAAACCAGACTTTCTTTCCAACATGGCTGGAGCTCCGTCCGAACAAACTGCAGAAACCATATCCCACGAAACATTGTTGTCTTTGAAGAAGTCATCCACAAGTTTCTTCACATCGGCTGCCTTAGTTGTTGTTGTAAGAGGCTTACAAAATAAAAATTCTTCCTTTATCTCGTCGTGTTTCACATAGCGCACGAATACTGCAAGCTGGCTTAGATTGGAAACGTCTGTGGTCTCGTCGAGTTGAAGGCTGAATTTTACCGGGCTTGAAATTAGATCTGCAACTACTTGAGCCAAGATTTATTTGCTCATGTTCTCTATTCTGTCGCTGATGATGTCATTTGAAAGAGGAATTGGGGATAACTTATCTTCAGCCGCTTTTCCCAGCATGATATTCACCATCTTCAACATAGCTGGTTTTATGAGTGTTTCACCAATGGTGTGTGGTTTGCCCTGCTTTGCGATCAGGTAAGCAACTTTGTATGATGCTGTGAGGATCTGTTTGTTGACGGGTGCAAAGCCGAGTACAGACAGAGTAGCCTTTTCATCAAATCTGGCTCTCTTCACCTTGAATTCAGCGAGCGTTGTATTCTTGTATTTTCCATCTTCATGCAGCTTAAGGAAGTTTTCTCTTAGTTTTGCCGGTGCTAAACTAGAATTACTCAACTTGGCATTGCAAATCATGCAGCAAGGATGCTGACTCCCATCACGTTCCGTTATACATGTGAATCCATATTGCACATATTCATCCGACCATTTTCTTTTTTTGCTCGCCATAGTTAGTGCGAAGGGATTAAATATTAAAATATTAAGAAAGTTATCACACGACGTAAGATACACAGAACACACCACTAATCTGTAAGATAACCGGTACTGTCAAAAATGAATTGTCAAGATGGCGGCTATATCGTGACCATAGAATTTTGCCGTTACGGAGCATAGAGTGTAAACATGTTCTTTTTATATTTGAAAGTAGGTAGGTACCAATGATACACGTAAAATGTCTATGGTCCGTATAAAATGTCTATTGTCCGTATAAAATGTCGATGGTCATTTTCGGGCTGCCATCTTGACCAATAATCGCAATGCGTGATCACCTGCAGCCAATGATGGACAAGCGCGGCGTGTCACCACGAATCATATAAGTCGGGGGTGTTGACCTCCACCGAACCCCCGAGACTGACTCACCGAACCCCTGGGGTTCGATCGAACCCAGGTTAAGAACCACTGCCTTAGAGCCTTTGAATGTTGCGCAAAAATTAATTTTAAAAATAATGTAAAAGAGAAATTTTATGTATCCATCAAAGTTATTATATAGTGAAAGCAAAATTATGACAATAAGCCAGTTGTACATAATACAGGCTCTCTGTAAATTTTTCAACAACACTATTACTGCTAAAAGATCTCAACAAGTGCGCAGCACTAGAATGGGTTCTTCTTTAATGTATCAGCCGGTGTATACCAGAACATCCATCGGACAAAGGAGTTTTTCATATAAAGCTCCGTTGCTATATAATATGCTTGGAGAAAATATAAAAAACTATAGGTACGTTAAATTCATTCAAGAAAATGGTCAAAATCTCCGTACTAGCTGAGAGTGATGATTTTGGATCACCCATGTTGTCGCTTATATCATAATTCCTTGTGGAAGCTCTGTTTCGATACAATCCTTATTTACTTACTGCGCATGTACTTATTTACTTCTAAAATAACTTTTGGTTATTTATTATTATGTTACTTATTATTATTATTATCTACTTAATTATCGTATTAATATTTACTTTAATTATTGTCTAGCTAAATTATTTACTAACTTACTTTTTATTATAATATTATCTACTTACCTATCGGTTATTATTTACCTATTTTTATTTAGTTATTTTTTCTTATAATCTATTATTCATACTATCCATGTTGTAATTGTTAGTATGGTTACCCTATGCTTGTGTCTGATAAGCCAGCACAGGTACCTTGTACTTTAGTTAACAGAAGAATATTATTGTTGCCAACTTACTTACTAATGCTTCTTTTGTTGACATTTTGTTTTTAGTTTTTCATACATTTGTTACTAAAATTTTGTTTATTTTTGTCTACCGGTCTCGAAACGTCCGAGTCATAAACTTTTCTTTTTGGTTTAAATTTAATTTAATGTTGTTATTATTTTAAATTTACATAAATGTATTTTTTTAAATGATATTATTGTAAAGCTGCACATCTTGATACAGGAATGCCCTAGTGAGATGTGCAGAGTATGCTTTTTATGTAAAAACTGTTTTTTGAATGAAATAAATAAATAAATAAAATACCTTCAACATATTTGTTTTCATATTTACTTTTCCAATTAGCTACCTTTTGCCGCACGATAATTGCTCTTAGTGTAACGAAAGCCATCCATTCTTTCCTGCGTCCGTAGCGCACGCACGCCCGCCTAGCTTTAATATAATCAAGGCCTAAATACACATTGTCAAGGAGAATTGTTAGGAGTAAGAATGGGAAAGGCTCCGCGCAGAAAGCGCCAATGAAAACATTGAAATATTTATTTTAGATACGCCAAGGACTATCTTATTTTGACTGTCAAAACAATCGTTAAAAAAATGACTAAGCTAAAAACCTTTTAACAAATAATCTGTGAATATGAATAGTTATAACGTAGTAGAAAGATAAGCATTATTGTATAAAGTTTGTACAGCTTCTCAATTACTCGTGGTATACATAGGTACTAATAAATTAATTTTTTTTAAAGACAGAATTGGATTCAGTCAAAAAAAACTTTATATTCGTTTCAGTAAGGTTTACGCCAATCGCTTATCGTAAACTTTTATAAACTAGCGCAGTTTTCTCTAATTACTGTCATTTACTGGATACGGCGGTTGTTGTTTTAAGCACTTAGCTTTGGGAACGTTCCTTTTTTTGGGTGCAAACTTCCCCAACTAACTGCTTGTCAGGCTGCGTATAAAACTTAAGTGCTCGGGGGGCTAGGGGTAGTTAATTAATTATCTTGGAAAATTGGAAACATTTTCCGAGTCGGTCCCCGATAGGATTCAAAGGAACAGGCCTTGCACTACGCATAAAATAGATAAATCGTTTAAAAAGCTCTAAAATATAATTAAGAGGCGGACTTATATATTATGTGACGGAAAGGTTCGTTCATTACCTCAGAAAATGTGAAAATATATTCAAAAATAAGCAAGTGTTATATCAGGAAAGTAGAGACTCTTGTCGTATTTAGCTATGTTTAGTGACCAATTCAACTTTTTTGTATTTTTGAAAGTAAGAATGCAATTATTTTTCTTTCCGCTCTTTTCAACCTCCCAATATATCACAATTAGAAATGCCATAGTTCCACTGGTTTTTCACATAAAATAATTACAAGTTGAGAAAAAAAATTTTTTTTTTTTTGATTTGAATTTCACTATTGTTTTTGAGAATTAATGAATGCAAATCTTGGAAGCGGAAATTAACCCATTTCCCGACATCCGATCGAACTGAAACTCGACAGGTAGACTCGTTGTCAATGCCAACGAATTTTATCAACTTGGTGGTAATCGCGCACAAAAACGCGGACATATACGCATTTCTCTGAAATCTGGTGACATTACAGCAGTTAATATACGAAATAAATGTCGGTCCTACCCGATCGGCATTTTGCGAGGTTGCGAGGAAGTTTCAATACTTAAATGACATTTTAAAATTGATGTATTATAATAATATCAATTTTATTAAATACTATTATATTATTAACGTAAGGTAATATTAAACTTAAAAAAACATTGTTTTTTACCGGTTGATTTGTTCTTATTTCAAATCAATGCAAAATTTATCATTTTTGTGAAAATAAGTACAATACCAAGGTACCTACCGATTAAAACTAACTGATTTATATCGACAGGATTAGTAAATCTATCTAATGCTCCTAGCTAATAATCTATCTAATAATCCTCGATTAATATATTTTCTCAAATATACTGTTATGCTAACTTGACTCTCGCCATGGACACGATTATTTAATTCTTCGCTTCATATTATGAAGTACCAACTTAGTATTTTTTTAAATTATTTGTTCTGAAACAATTAGCGCCCTACTTGAAAAAAAAATAATAAAATGGATATTAATTAACCAAAAGTAATTTGTAATAATTAGAAAATAATATTTTGTCGTCCTTGCGTAGTTTTTGGGTTCAGTTATTTTTTCATCGGTCATAAATGGTTTCACCACATAAATTTTACATTTAATGTACATTGTGTTATCAGAACTCCTCGTCAATAACTCTAAACGACCATTTATCATAATACATAATGGCCATTTACTCTCGATTCTCGTATAAACTAATATCTCTGAGCTGAACAATCTGCATATAGACACAAAGCCTTCCGATATATAAGCAAACCGATCAACCGAAGGCTTTCAAATAAGATTCCCGTCTACACGATCGTGGTGATAATATATATTTTTTTTATATCCGGCCTCAGCATAATTTTCACCATAAGACTTGTAACATATTATGCCTAACCTTCCCCCAATATTATCCCAGCATTTCAACCCCGTCCCACACCAATATCAAAACCTTTGGGATATGTAGATATGCGAAATTCCGTCAGCTGTTTTTGAAACCAGTAAAACTCGGCCGCGTCGATGCGATAAAACTTTTTTTATACCCGAAAAGGAAAAATATTTGACCGACTTTTTTATCTGTATTTTGCTTTTTTCATTTTTTTCCATGTCAATTTTCCGTGTCACAATTATCAAGGGCATGTTTGTACGCGTTATAATACATAACTTTAAAAGCGCTACAAAACGAAACAAACCGTGAACTGAAAAATGAGGACTCGGAAAATGCTTTCATGCACTCTTTAAAATCCGGGGTGTGCAATATTAAGTCAGAAAATAATATTTTCAGGATATCGAATGTTAACAATGGTCTTGCTTTTTTTGTTTAGTTTTCAACTATAATTTAAGACAAACTATCAAATATTTCTCTGGTCGTAACAAATCTTTAAAAATTACCATTTTTTGTTTATGTTATAAATGTTGTGTGTCCTTGAAATGTCCTTATGTTTATTTGTAATTGTTGTCTTCGGGGTTTTTTCACAAACTCTCTGATTTAATAAACCTTCGCTTTAGCAAAACAATTGAACTTTTATTGTGATACACATAAAAAATTAGTATTATTTGCTGATTTATAAAATACCTGTTAAAAACGAGGTAGCATGTCGTTTCCCAATATTTTGTGTTCATCATCTATAAAAATTATGATTGCTAAAAGTTTGAGATTTTAACATGAGATGCATTCATTTGAGATATGATTTATGATATATCTTTGTTTTATTGTTAAAAAACATATCTTTTTAATATTTGACCAGTAAAAGTAAAAGTAGCATGGAGTATTGATTGTTAGTAAAATGTTGGGATTAAAAACCCAGAGCGTCGGTAAGTAAAATTCATGTCACAAGAGGCGGGCTAACAAACGTATTGCAATCTTTTGAGCACATACGTTAGGTAGGTATGCTGTCCTTATTCTACCGGTATTGCAATCGAAGATGTTCAGAGGAACTGGCGGCATTAATCACTTCGGCACCCGTATATAGTCGGGAAGCACACTGAACATGCGCCCAATATATGTACACGGTTGACATTTGTCACATGAGTTCTACAGATCGACAGAAGAACGATTCATGACCCATATTCACTCTATCCATTTCTCAAAAATACCCCCCACAGAGCATCTCCAAAGATGACATAGTCCGTTAGGGAATTTATTTTCCTCAGTGGATCGTCTTTTTTAACCATTAGCCCCACATAGGAGACCCATGTCAAATTTTGGGATGCTGTACGCAAACCCGCCTCCTAAATTAAAGTGTCTGTCTGTGTGAGTCACAATTATCTACGATAGCTTGCTACAAAATTTAATCCTCACTATGTGTAACCTTTTCTAAGGTATTTACATTTCATCATTTTATTACTGTGTAATGGTCATTTAATATTTAAAAAAATTAAATTAGTAACATAATAATTAAAAATTGGAATACATATTTTTTTGTGTCATTATAAAATTACTCAAGCGTGGATGTCACTTGTCAAAATTTAACTGCCAGAATTACACACGGGCTTAATTACACTCGGATAAAATGAAGACTGGAGAGAATTACTCCTGCTTATTATTACAGTGATTTAATTAATTGCAGTGAATTACACACGTGAAAAACAGTATTTTTAAAACGTTTAAATTCTTTAAGTATTCATGTTCAAGCGCACGTGAGCAATTTTAGTTGCAGGCAACAGTTACATGCATCAAAATCCATTACTGTATAAATATGGCGTACACACACAAGGCGACGCGAAAAAGGAGAGAAGTTAAAAAAAATTTAAATATATTTTGAAATAGTTGCCAATAGTGCAGTAATGCTAAATGTATGTTAAATAAATTTCATATTGAAAAAGAACGATAGTAAGGTTCCCTTTTATTGCTTGTGTTATTCTTCTATCATAAAATTAGCAATACTTTCAAATGAATTTGATTGCTAGTGTTGAGAACCGTTATGTGATGTAATTTCCTTTTCTCTGTTAGTTAGTGTTATTGATGTAATACAATAATTGTTGCATCAATATTCATTGCTTCCCACAAAATATAAAGGCACAATTTTCACAGTGATTTTTAAAATTCAAAAAGCATAGTTGGTTATATTGAGAATGCATCAGTTTTAATTTTAAATCTGCATCGTTAACTTTTGAAGCGCTTTCTCCAGACGATGCAACACCTTGTGTGATCGTAAAAAGCTATGTAATACTTTTCATGTGAAGTCGATTAACTCCTTACTCCAGTGGCTTATCTATATGATGGAACCTAGATCACTAAAATAAATTAACCCATTTATGATTCCATGGGAATACTCATAGTAATATGACGTAACTTTAAAAAAATGTCCTTCGATATTCCTTTTCGACAAGCGTGCCCCGACCTTGGAAGCACAGAACAGTAATTTTAATGGAAAACATTTTTCCTTCAGTGTAGAAGGACAACTAGAAAATCGTCGCTCGGGAATAGTACGCAAAAAGCATTGAATATTCAACGTGAGGAAATCCAATCCTTAAAATGAATATTCGATATCTTCTGAAATTGTTGGATTTATGAGGAATGGATGGATGAAAGTTTATTTGTTGGGTGAATGTGGATTATATTGAATCTTTTCAAAGGCTTTAGGGACATTTCTAGTTTCCTAAGTTGAATGCTATGAAGAATTTTAACGGAAGTACTGGATGAGGAATTTTTACTACATAATGCATAATTTTTAATATTTTTATATTCAATATATAAACACATTACAATAATTCACAAACGTAGATATTTCGAGGCTGATTGTGGAAAACGATATTTTGTAACGAAGCTGCCCAGCTCAATTGAGAAATTATTTCTCGTGTTTGAATTGGGGAGTCATTATGATTTGGAGGAAAATTTCGTTTATTGAGGTACATAATAGTTATTGCTGAGTGTTGTGTTGTCTGATTTAATATTTCATTTCATGTTTTCGTACTTATAATTTAAAATTAACTTCACTTTTCTTATCTCGATGTGTAGAATCCTTTACATCAAATTCGCGTCTGTGTGTCACCTTTCCTGTCATGTTTTCCATGTATTGTCTGTCTAAGCTACGTCTAGCTAAAATGTGCAAATCATTGTGACATTTTCTTGTATCATTACCTTTTACAAAATTCGCTTTCATTCGAGATCTAAAAGCCTATGAGTTAACATTCTACACCTTGAAGCCTCTGAGCTCACAACTCGAATCATTGCAAATTCATCTGAATTAAACGAAATAGATCAATATATTAAAACGCAAGTGTTTTTAATAACAACCATCTCGCAACACCCATCTATCTCTCTGTGCGTATCCCTGCGCAAAGAAACGAAGGACTTCATGAAAAGAAGCTCGCCTCACAACCGACGGCAAAAGTCCTGGAAACTAACGCAGGGACCGTCAAGTTATAAACCTTTAAATAGTTATAAACCTAGATAGTACATTTAAATAATATTATTAAGAAAATAAGAAAGATAATTAGAAATAAAACAAATATAACTTAAATAATATAATTGTTATAAAACTTAGAAAACAGAAATAGGAATAAAAATACATGTTAATTTTTAGGTAGGTAATAATAGAATTATAATTTTATAATTTAATTGATTTTATTCAGTCTCTAAGTAATCGACGTGTTGTCCTTTATCTACGCCTAGAAAAGGCTATATAGGTAGTAGCTACAGTAGTCTGATGCTCACATAAACATGAAATATACTTTTTTTTTTAATTTTTATTAAAACTTGGCTAATGCAGCTCCATTATTTAAAAACATGCTTTCGATTATATTTTTAGATGCAATTAACTTGCGATGATGATCTGAAGTAGTAATCTATTATTTTCAATATCAATATCTTCTATTTCAGTCAATAAAATGCTTTTTTTCATGAGTTTATCACCCAAACTGCTTGAAGCCATTAGAACTACTATAATATTCTCATTGTTTCTGACAATAGTGTGGATAAGAAGAAGGTGAGAGGGTGGATGGTGTTGGAAGTAGATCAGAAGATCAACTCAATTCAATTATAAGCTTGTAATGTATTACTGTTTGTCCCTTTCGGGTGTTGAACTGGATTTCAACAGAGACGAGTCAAATTTTTACCAATTTCAGAAAGCGAATGGTCAGAAAAAGTACCTACTTTATTTTTATTATTTTCGGTGAAAAAAATAAAGTCAGCCCCAATAGCAGGGATATTTTCCTTACAACATTACTCTAAATTTCCATGAAAAGTAAGATGTTTTCTAGCGATGTTTAAGCGATTTTGCCTGTGTTAAAAATGACAAGTACCGCAAAGCTGATACGAAAATGTACAACGCAAAATCAATGACTCGAAAATAACGGTGGAGCCGTTTTTTCCAATACATTGGCTTACAGTAACAGTATTTTCATAAGCGGACAAAAAAGACGTCCCCATAGTTTTTTCATCTGGAAAGTACAAGGTACTTAAACGAGTTTTCTGTATTCTTGTTAATAAATTTACGCGGTAACTTTACAACTAGCGATGCAACAATATCATTTCTGCGAATTGAAATAATTTTATCGAATTTCAAATAAGCTTTTCGTGCTTTGTGAGGGTTATCGTAGTCGGTTGGAGATATCCCAGCATGACTTTAAACCATCCAGTGAAACCAATTTAGTTTAATAACGGTTAGTAGCTAAGTTGACAAAAGCGTTGCTTTCCTACAACTAATAGTTCCTATAAATAATAAAATCCAAAAACGAACTCTTTTACGGTAAGATCATATCATCGTGTTTCAAAGTTGAATGAATTCAACTCTGTCAGCATACTGATGAACTGATGGATTATAAGATTTGAAAATCCCTACCACGTTCCTACTCGGTCTCAGTAAACAGACAATGTTTAAACCGGTTTTGCCTCGATATTCCACACTCCCCCAATCTTATACTACTTTTTCTATATTTTACCCTGTATTAATTTATCTCAGGAGGGTTTATCAAAGAGTACTAACGCAACGAGAAGGTGCCTTTAAAATTATGTTTTATATCTGGTTGAAATTCAAAAGTTTTTTTAAATATTTATGGTAATCCATTATTTTGTGCTTGGGATTTTTTTCGACCATGAAAAATCATTCTCCGTAGTTCTTTCCTGCAGTACTTCATGAGTCATTTCTTAAACTTGTTCTTATGTAACAAAGCAATTTTTTGTATAAAAGATTGACAAACATTTCAAGTTTACAAATAAAATAAAAATATTTGTATTGTTTCTACTATTAGAGAATTAATAAAAAATGGTTCTTATGGGATGATGATGCATTTATCATGCAGAAGACTGAACGGAACTCGATGACTACTCCGTCACTAACAGGCGTGTACGCAAAACGAACGTTTTACCTCCTATATTTTTTTTCACGGGACCTTTACAATATAAACAAAGACTTATGAGGTATCACATAAAAAAAATATTTCAATGTTAGCCTAAGTAATGTTAGCTGGGCTGGTAATAAAATCGATAAGAAATTCCGGGTGAAACTTTTGAAACAACAAATTTTTCAACTCTAAAACATAACAATATTTGTTTAAATAATTGTCCACTTTATTCAAACCGTTTTCGACAAAGGACGCCCTTTATGTATGTTTGTTCAAAATAATTATGCGAGCAAGCAATATTTCATTTCGTTACGCCGTTTTATTTACATTATATTTCAATTCCCGAAATGAAATATTCAAAAATTTGATTTTGTCACATCCCTCCATAAGCTTTTCCCAAATATTGCTTTTTTAATTAAAATTGGAGAGTTCAGTAAACATATTTGGGCAAAGGAAAAGGATGATGACAAACATGAAATGGAATATTGATCCTTGAGGGACTGATACAATAAACACCAGAGCAACCCTTCACTTGGTAGTAAAACGATAAAATTTCGTACTAGTAATAAGATTATTAACGGCCATCAAAACAATATTATCATTCAATCGATTTATATTCAAATTCAGACGGTCAGTTTATTAAACTGTTTTAAATTTAGGATTAATTACAATTTTTTTTCACGCAGTATTAAACTCTGGTGGTAGGTGCTACATTAGCCAGTGACCTTGGAATATTTCGTTTCGTTAGACAAGGCGTGATTTTTATTTTACTTTTTATTTTTTATTTTAGATTTTATTCTTATATTTACGCCTATTAAGGCTTTTACATATATATAACAATATTTACGAAATTATATTCGTAAACAGTGCAGGAACGATTGTTTAAAACACTTGCACAAAAATAAATGATGATATTTTGTGTTGAATTTTTGGTTTTATTTGCTTATGATCTAAGCAAATATTGATTAATATAAGAAAATTTGTACTTTCAACTTATCCTTTGTTAAGATTTGATCGATTGCTATGTTTTAATAATTTTAGTTTACTTTAAAAATATTCCTTTATAAGCGCACTCAATCTAAAGCAAGATCTCTTGCGTAAGGCATTGAAATAGCCGGCGTTCATTTCGTAGAATTTAAAAAAAAAATCTGTTTCTTTGTCGGCCTCCGTGGTCGAGGAGTAAGGCTCTCAACTATCAAGCTGAGGGTCGCTGGTTCGAATCCCGGCATGGGCAAGAAATTAATTATTATATTTTTTTTGGAAAACTAATGTTTAAGACAATATTTTTTATGCATAGCACAAAGGGTAACAATTATTTTATAATGTATCTTTTATCAGGAGATTTTTCAATGTGGATGAGTGTTTCAGGCTAATAATTATTGCTTATAAAATAATTGTTTCCCTTTGTGCTAAGAAATTATTTATTTGATTTATGTGTTGTTTCACAATTATTTCATTTGAAATAATATATAGTATTCTTGCAGTACGTTTCAAAGTGGAAGATACTCTTAGTATAGCCATGGTTTAAGATCACCAATCAAAATTGAAACGTTGCTTGAAATGGCTTGTTTGGTGACCAGATCTGAATAGCTATGTACTCTCCTCCGCCTTCCTTCTCCCCATCTCCTTCCCCTCCTAACTACCCTTCAAACATCCCCAACATACCCTAGTTGGGTATACCATAGTCTCGCTGGCTCCAGACGGTTAGGAGCAATTGGGGTTCTTGTTCGGTATTCACATAATAAAAAGTCGCGAAAAATAAACTTTTATTATATTAATCTTTATTATTTCACAATTAAATCATTTAAAATAATGATATATTCGCGGCACGTTCCAGAGTGGAAGATACTCTCGGTATCGCCCTGGTGTAAGACCCCGTTCATTATTAAAACGTTGCTTTAGCCGTGTTTGGTGACCAAATCCAAATATGTAGGTGTTCCGCATTTCTTTCTCCTCCCTACTACCTCCAACCTCACAACATACCCCAATTGTAGATTCCATAGTCTGGACTCCTGATGTTTAGGAGCAGTTGGGATACTTCATACAAAAATTCTTACACATAACTTTGAGAATATAATTATCAGTTGTAAGTGCGGCTTTTTAATAATCTATGTTAAATTTAAAAACATCTATATATAGGTTAATGAAAACAATGAGTGAAAGAGATACAAAACATTCTAGTGAAAGATATTCTATTTTGCATCTCTTTCTATCTGTTTTTTTATCTCTTTCACTCATTGTTTTCATTTACCTGTATATATGTGCCTGTATCTAATTAGCTTTAGTTGATATTTAGCCCTGGTGAAGCTTGGGACAAGCGAAACCCGGTTGGCTATCGTTATTGATTCAAAAATAAAGTGGTGTCTTACCAAGTGTATGTTTTTTTCATTCAATATGTCACACCCCAAAGTATTTGCTTCCTTCGAAAATATTAAAAAAATCTGTCCATCCAGCAGTCAATCTGTCAATTAACAATGTAAGAAGAAAGACTAATATAAAATAACAAAATGAGATAACAAAAGTTTAATTTTTCGAAGAAAACTTCTTCGGAAAGGTTTTAACTTTGTGATGGCATTATTTGTTTTAATAAAAAGACAAATAACTTTGTTTACATCACTTTATTTGTACACAATCAACATGTTTCGTGAACAATGTTCACTTCTTCAGGATCAAACGTATACTATACGTTTACGTTTTTATACTATACGTATATATATATATATACGAACAAAGTTATTTGTCTTTTTATTAAAACAAAAGTTTCATGTTATCTCCGCCTTCAGTGGTTTTTACCTTCATTACCTAATAATACAATGTTTTTCTAATGTAATGTTTCGTTTGTTTCAGGTAAGTGTATCCGTTGCCAAACTCAATTTATCAACACCAAAATGATTTCCGATCATACTGATTAATCTAATGAGGTACGTAATTTTTTTTTGTTTACAGTCAGTTAATTAATGATCATAAATGACGGTCTCCGTGGTTGAGGGGAAAGACTCTCGACCAATAAACTGGAGGTCCCGGGTTCGAATCCCGGCTTGCGCAAGTAAATTTGATTAAGTTGTGTTCTTTCTCAAATTACACATTTAAAATATATATTGTATATTTGATGAAGATAAACTAAGAATCAACGCTGCTTGAAATGGTTTTGGCTGTGTTTGGTGACCAGATCAGAATAGTCAGGTACCTCATCTCCTTCCCCTCTCCACTACCTTTAACCTCACGATGTACCCCAATCGAGGATGCCATAGTCTCACTGGATCCAGAAGGTTAGGAGCAATTGCGGTTTCACAGTAAAAAAATAATAATAATGGAGTTGTAGATGCGCTCAGTATCACCCTGGTGAAAAACTAATATTCAGAATCTTAACATTGATAGAAATTTATTTGGCTTTAGCCGAGTTTGGTGACCAGATCTGAATAATCAAATTCTTTTTCTTAATTATCCACTCAATCGCTTCAACCACATAGCATACCCCAAATGGAAACGCTTTTTTACCACTGATTACGGACAGTTGATCAATATTGAATATTCAAATTTAAAAATCAAATAAAAAATATTACGTTCCTATATTAATAATATAACATGGTTTTACCGCACATTCACCTTTTGGACAAGGGGACAGAATCGAAGAAACAGCCCGTTCTTGTGAAGCCAACGTCAACTGTGAACTGGTGTTTAGCTCGTGTCCGTCGAGTTTTGCGTACGTACACCGGTGCACAGAGGTGAACCCTGCTAGCTCATTTGAGCAGGTTCTATTGAAATACCTGTAAAACAGACTCAGCATAACTACATTGGGTCTGTACATTAGATATGACAATCGATCTGTTAACAACGGATTGTCAAACAAACAAACAGCCGTGGGGATATTGTTATTACTTCATTAAATCATGTTTTTTTCGACTTTTAACAAGTTCAATAAACGGTTATGAAACGACGTGTGAATAAACGATTTATTGTAAAAAAAAGTAAGTGGTTTGAATTCCTTGCCATTTCCCAAATAAATTTTTAAAGTGCTCTTAACTTTAAATAAAATAATTTACATTTCCTATACTAAAGTATCCCATTTAGGGTTTAGTAAAACTTGCCTTATAATTTAGTACAAGCTGCGAGCTTTTTTGCTTCGTAGGCCTGGCAAAGTTGTTGTTAATCCATTTGAACCCGGGCTCATACCAAGAAGACTTAGCACCGGATGTAATCTGCTTTTGAAACTGTTAACGAAAAACTTATCGGATAAATTTTTAGTCCTTCGGTTTCAAATTAGAAAACGAGGAGTAAAGTTCGTATCTCGTGAATAATATCTCTGAGAGCTCGATTCTGCGGTGCTATCGCTTTTCTCTTGTTCCAGCTTTTGACTAACTTAGAGGTCACATCAATGGGATTATTCAACCAAATTTTCTTTTAGGATTTTCCCCGATGTTCATCTCTTTTCCCTTTAATATAAAGGAATGGAAAAAGGGAAGCTGTCTTTAGTGAATGATAAATGACAAACTTTTTGATTAAATTAAATTAATAATTATTAAATGTAAATAGGTACCTTGTTTTTTTTCAAAACTTTATACTTACAAGTAAACAAAATACCATTTCTAAGTATTTTGTTTGATTAAATATAGATATTGTATATATGGCCATCCATAGAGGAATAATACGAAAATGATTTCGATTATATAAAATCTGTAATAACATTTTGACAGTGAAGGACTCTTAGGAGGGAGTAAACTTTTGTAATAAAAAACCTTTCTTATTTTTTATATTACTACCTTTGATTAAACTATTTCTTAGTCTTTGAACCTACAAAATTATTTTAAAGGATGATAATTATTGACAAAATTTATACTAACGCTTTTTGTAATATGGGTGTTTCCATTATCGCATTATTTCAACATTATATATTTTTTGTTTAACTTATTGAAACATTTTTTTTACTCTAAAGGTTGGCAGAATAAATTTTTTAAACAAAAATAAATAAAACTTTAAGGCCGTTCGTACACGGAGATACTTAAAAGCAACTCTAGATTTGTGCGCGTAGCGTACGCGTTGCTCGTGAGTATCCGCCATACTATTTTGCTTGCGTTAGTACACAACGATACGCGTCAACAACGGGTTTGATGTCAGTTGCACGCTACTGACAGCAATGGCTTGACAGAAATTGTGTCGGAGCATGATTTGAATGTCAAATTTGTTCTAGAAGTGGGAAATATCCACATTTATATCACTAAAACTATTCGGAAAAAAAGATTTAGTTGAGAAGGCGTGGATTGAGGTTGGAAAAGTTCAATTTGACATCATTCCAACATAGTTAGTTCCTTTAGCGTCGATGAATGCCCTATAATTAATATTTATTTCGTTGAACTTAAAATCGTATTTCACATGGTTTTTTATGCTTGTAATAATGATAAAGAAGAACAATATAATCTTTATCGCTAGTCACTTGGCATCGTATTAACATCTCCACGGCTGCATATGAAAAAATGACGACATTCAGTATAATTTGGTAGCGCCGTATTCGAAAACCAGCTTTAAGTAGTAGCATAGGTAGGCGACTTATTGGTCACGTAGCTTGTAAGTATCTTTGTGTACAAAGAGCCTAAGAGTTTTGTGTCTTTAATTATCAATGGGGGAATTGGGTCCTAAATGTTCACTTGTTCATCTTCAAAATAATCATTTATTTCTTCTTCCTCTGCTGCTTTTTCTCCTTTCGGAGGTTGATTTGCCGAAGACAGTTTAAAGAAACGTTGTATTATTTAAAAAAATATATATTTTCATTAATTAGTGCATTTGCTAATGTAGTAATTCTGTTCTGATATGCACACACATCGCTGAAGAATATAATTTTTTCCCTATTTTGGATGCCTGATTTGTTAAGTTTATTTTTATTAGTATTTTTTATATTACCCACAGATTTCAATACTTACGTTATTAAAATTAAATGCTTATGTAATTTTTTATTTTAAAATTGTGTTTACTTAAATGAAAAAATAAAAATAATACTTGAAAACTCGTTTGCTCTAATATCTCATTCTGTCTCGTTTCAAATTTAGCAATGACCATTTTTATTTTTCAAATTGTACACGGCAAAGTTGTGCAAAGTGAGTTAAGTTTTTTAATATAAAACAGAGGCTTTAAGGCTTGGACAGACAAAAACCTTTGTAAATCCATGGTGAAAGTGTGCTTTACATGCTCTTTATCGTAATTTTTCTCCTTCGAGCTTATTATTTATCCAATTGATGAGCGTTGCATATCTTTTCTGAAATTTGTTGTGTTAAAAAACTACAAAATCGATCACACTGATCTATTTACGGCATAAAATGGCTCAAATTTTGTATAGTTAATAGCGTACAATTGCAAAAACCGACGTCAAACTAATTTCATTTGTTGGTGTGCTTGAAAAAAGTATTTGTATCTGCCGTATGTATTCGTAAAATATACCTATAGATATAGGCCCGTTACTGGAATTGAAAGACAACACTAATACTGATAATAACGTGTTGATAATTCTAACATCTTAGTTTTGACCTTGCTACTTACCCTTTGATCACTCGAAGGATCAAATACTACCGCCCAATAATTGATTAGCACATTAACTAATAGTTAATTAATTTGACTAATCATTGTCGTAACCCCTTATGATTCTGGACCCGTTTCAATAGAGGCCTCAGCGTACTAAAGGTTTAAGTCTATTAATCAAGACCGCAAATCCCTGCCGCACACGCCATACGCAGTTACCTACACAATATATTATTACGTGTATGTGACTTGGAAGGGTCAAAAACATACACGTATAAGCTTAGAAACACCAAATAATATACGATGATTGGTATTTATGAATACCGAAGAGCACTTAATATAATGTTTAAACAATGTTTTCAAACAATTAAAAACATGATAAGTGACAACAATAAAAACCTATACAATATTTTCTTTCCTATCGTTACCGTGAAGTTGTTTTCACTTGACATGATTTGAGATTTTCACGGCCGGATTATAGTGATTTATTTTTAGGATATTATGCCGTGTTTAGCTACATCCTTTTTTAGCTGACGTTTCGGACAAGGTTACAGTGTCCTACATCATGGTAGATGTGTAACCCTTGTACTGCAGGGTTTTGAACGGTTAATTGCCTCTATTTCTCTTTTTGTAATAGTCTTACTTACTCTTTTATTAGTGTCCTGCAGGTGATCGTCAGCGTACTAAAATTGTAATGAAATAGATTAAATAATTGAACATGCATGGGTTGGATCTAAATATTGGGGTAAATACCAAGGCTTTTATCTCAGTCATAGTCACTCAGTCTTTATATAAGCAATTCAACAATGTATTATATTGCACTAAGATAACAAGTTTTTGGTTTGTACAAAAATCGCCAACCTGACCTTTCTGCAAAAACATGTTATATTTTAAAATTTTAATTACATTTTGGAAAGTAACAATGACTCTTTATCAAAGTTATTAAAGTATTCAGGTGTAAACTACTCTAAAAAAAACCTTAATTGTATTCCTTACATTTTCATTGAAGCTTTAATTTATTTTTTTAGTGTGTAATGTCACTGCCAAGTCTTACTTTATGTTATGATTAATGATGTTTTTTTGTATTTTTTTACCATATCGGTTTTCTCATGTGTGTCCAGTAAAATTGATAAATAAGTGAAATTATTAAAATTTCGCCTTATACCATTATTCCTTTGGCCCATTAGTAATATAACATACACACATTACCCAGCAATCCGTTACATAATATACGATAATGTATGTAGTCAGGTCAGGTCAGACACTTAAGGTCAGATGGAGCATCAAATATTGACCCGACTAATCGCATCACGCCTAAATGGTAGCCAAATACAAATAACATTGGTAGCGGGAATGTTGGTATGGACATGAACCGAGAAACTACTAACATAGAAGATGGTTCTCTCATGTCATCTATAGATGTTTGAGTAAATATTATGGAATATTGCAAAATATATAATATCATGCAAGATCAGTGGATTTCACAGAGCTAACTAAATGATCGCAAAGTTTGCACAAATGTGTAGCATAGTGTTGTACTATGCCTAAAATATCATAACTTTAACAAAACGTTCTAGTTTACAGTAGTATATACTCTCAATATCGCCCCGATGGAAGACCGCCATTCAGAATAGAATCGCTTTTTTGATGACATCACTAAGCTGACAAAGAAATGAATTTCGAATATATATTCTAAATATTATAATATTTCAGTGATCAAACACGAGATGTTATTGTTAACTTCAGAACAAGATTTTGAAAAGAGTTAATATTGTAATTTTGTTTATATTATACACTGTTAATATTGTTTCCTTGTTTTTAGTTTTCTAAACCAACTATCATTAGTTGTTCACTCATATCAACGTGTTTTTATTTAATAAATTAAAACTTTTTACGATCGTTTTACAATGGCCGCCTGCACGGAGAATAAAAAGATAGAAGAACAAAAAGTGTAGATAAATTATTTATACCACAGCGAGCGATTGACAAATAGTCGATGAAAAAGCAGACAGGTTCATATATTTGTCGATTTTTACCATTTTACCAATATATTTTTGAATATTCAAATACGAAATATTTAAATTTAATACGAGATTTTTAAAAAAACTTGCAAAAACCAATTAATAATCTTTGTATTGAAAGTTTTGTGAATATCCAAGTTCCAGTTTCTATTAAAATTGTATTTTCCTTTTGTTCTATTCCTAATCTTACTTTAGAAGAAACAATTTTTTTTTTTAAAAGACGTGAGTGTTATTCACTTGTTATTAACCTTTCTCCTTTAGGAGACCGTCAGAAAAAATCTGATCTCATTTGTTTCTTTAAAATTATCAACAATTTGATTGACTCACATGCATTACTAGAATTCATCGCATTCAATATACCTACTCGTAGTTTCAGAAATAAAGAATCAACAACAATCAACCTCAATCAACACTCGACTAATTATGCTTATAATTCACCACTGTCCAGAATAATGTAGAATGGTCAACTCACGTCAAGACCTTGGTTTTTTTGGTATAGAGGCTATTTTGTTTCACTTTAGTTTTAGCGTCTTGACTTGACACTTCTATTTCATTTATATTTTCTTATGTTTACCCTGTTTGTCTTTGCTTTTATATACCATCCTTTACTCTTGCATTGTATATTATCCAAAATCTCGTGTCGCTTTGTTATATATTGAACAAAGTCTGTTAATTAATAAATAAATAAAAATATGTCATTTGTGTATGATTCGAATTTTCTTCCTAATTGAGATAGCATGTTGTTTCTTATCAATAATCTCGTGAAAAGTCCATTAAAGAGTACAAACATCATCCCCAAGTTAAATAGTGAACTAACATTAATGGTGCTTCTTTAAGGAGTACCTATGAACTATAAGCGATCCAAAAAACCTTCAAGAAATCAACAGGACTCAAAAAAACTAACATCATCACCAGATAAAGGCTTCCTTTTCTCTTTCGACGTACTTTCTTGTGATAATAACATGATCGATTGATATTTTATTTTTATTTCAATACAGTCCATTTTAAATAGCAATCGGGTATCAAACAACCATTTTTACTATATACCTATCCAAGAATGCGTAGGAACTGTCAATACATAATATTATAGAACACTATTTTCGCCATATGTTCACCTGACCATCAACACCTGAAAAGCCTCGGGATAAGGGAGAGCTCTCTCCTTATAGTCTTGCATAATTCTGCAATATAGAAAGGCCTTACTCTAACGGTTTGAGTGCTAAATCTTACTTGAACGGAGTTCTGGCCAAAAATAAAACACTCAGCGAGTTCCTTACATATTCCATTATTCAATCGTCTTTATTTTTCTGGATACTTTCAGCACTGCAGTGAAATAAGTTATTAAACGTGCTTTTGTAAACTTAAAGTCGTATAAATCAAACTCAAACTTTTTCGAACTCTCGCAAACACATTTGTTGGCATTATTTGCCCGCGGTATCTGCTGTATTTAGGAATATTTGAGGCCATTCGATATATTAATGATTCCTTTCGGACATTCTACTTTTTTTGCGGGCCATGTTTCATGGAAAATGGAAATTAACCAATAAAGAGTGCTGGGTGAAGGGATATCGGGAGTTGGTGGAAAGACATGTTAACTATTAATACATCCTTGTGGATAAGAAACTAGTGGGAGACAGCAGACGGCGATAGGGTAGGAAGCCACCAGGATTATTTATAATCAAATATAAATATATATTATTAAAGATTTTTTAACTTTTTTCTATAAATTTTTCTTTATTCGGTGTTTTTTACAATTTTTGGATGGGGTAAGACCACCAAACTAGGCATATGCCCGTGATTTGGAGGATGAATGTGGTGGTTGATGTGGTGGCATGAAAAGTAGTTGACGTGTACCCAGCGTTGCTCGGGATTATGAATGGCTTAGATAAAAGTTTTGAGGTTGTGAATTCTATTGTATCTTAAAACTGGGTGCATTTTAAGGTGGAAATAATATTATCGTAAAGAATTCAAAGATTTTATTATTTTAGTAATTGTTTCACTTACTCACGCCATATTATCCTCGGGCGTTCCAGACTTTATCTTCCATTCACTTTCACGCCATGCGTTCTGATTAAACCCCTTTCTTGGTTCATCGTGCACTCCTCATTTTACCATACATTGTATATTTTCACTTGATTATCTTGATCGTGCTATTTCTTCCTCGGCGCCACCGACTTAATCTACCATTCACTTCCACGTCGAAAGTTCTAGTTATAACTTTTTCTTCATTCATCACGTACGCCTCTTTTTACGACAAATGAATATTTGATTCACGTCTTACCCTTATTCATGTCTTACGCCCTATCTTACCGATAATGCTTTAAGTTTTCCTTGGGCGTCTTTTTCTACCATTATCTACTGTATGCCGTATTGTTAATATTAAAAATTACATTTTATGGATATTCATTCGACTCCGTATCTCATTCCAGTGCAGAGATAAAGCGTTAAGTCTTCCTTGGGCGTCCTCAACTCCTTCAACTATTCAAACTGCTATCTAAACACTCATGGCACTAATAAGAACAAACTTTTAAGTTAACAGCGAAATCGTTCCAGCAGTTTTTGAGTCTACAGGGCACCAACATACTAAGATTGTCTTTTATTTATTTAGATAAATACTTAAAAAAAACAAAACACATTATCATTAAGCGGCATGTTTTTGTAATTGTAAATTTATTATATAATCTAACATGGTTTTAAAAGCGATAGTGCGGTAAAAATTCAATGTTTCGAAGTCCATTCCAAATATTTAATTTCATACTCCATTAATGTAAAATGTTTTTCTCTGTACCAAAAAAGAAAAATTTATCTCTGTCGTATTCGATAAGTGATTACGGAATGTAATCGACTTTTCATCGTATTTACATATTTATAGTTTATCGTATAAAAAAGCATCTTCGACTGCCATTCAAGCTTTTTTATAATATCACCACTTATTGGGCAGAATGAAAATACATTTTTCTGAATATTTAAAAAAAAAAAAATTTAAAACGGACAATAATATTGTATACTTGATTACGCGTATTATAAATGTGTCATTTTTTAGTAGATTATCGGCCTGTTTTCGGTCAGTATTATCAATATTGCGATGGTGTGATTTTTATTGATTTTTTTATATTTTATTCAATCCACCTTTCACCTAGTTAGAACTCCGATCCCTCCGATAAGAGAATATTTACATTTTAACCGACTCATAAGAAAAGCACCTAATTTAAACGAGAACCAATATAAAAACACAACCAGTTTAAGGAGCCCAAGCTTTAGTACGGAAGTAACGGAATCGCTTAAATGAAAAGTGAAGACTATTTACTTAGCGTGCCAAGTGGTAAATATGCACGACCCCCGATCATTTTGACTATGTGGTTTATTTTTGTACGAATGCTTTGTCCAACCGGTGAACGGTGTAGGTTTGAGTGTTGGCTGTAAGGTTCAGGCCGCATGACATTTCACCTTTTAAAATGGATAGTTGGACTGCACGATTTGCCTTTTCTGGTTCACCAGGACGAAAAATCCTCTGAACAATGACTCCCGCACTCTCCGCATAATGAATGGCTTCCTTATTTTCTGAACTGAATATCAAAATAAGGATGAGTACGCAGTGGGAAAGTAAATGAGAAAAGACATTTGAAATGTATTGAAAGAAAAAATCACTTAACCTAATTAACTGAATACCTATAATCAATTACACAAAACAACATTTTTGGGTATTGGGGCATCGTTATAAGTAAACCATAGACAAAATGCGAGAAATAATTAATTATAAAATCTGCCTCAACACAGGTTCGCCTAGTGAGGCAGGTTATGCACAACTTAAAATATGGTATATTATGCCATATCTTTATAACACTCATACATATTTACTTTTTCTTTTATTACAAACTGTTCTATTATTGTAACATTAGTTTTTCAACAATGTCATTGTTACTAACTTACATATAGGTATTTGACTTACATAATTTTTTTGATAAAAAAAATAAATATATATATATATATCATTTCTGACAAGAAAAAGAACTGTATTTATTCTCAATAAACACTCACACTAACGAAAGATCAAATAATTCAGTTCTATTTCTATTATTAGAACTCGTATTATGTAATCTGTGTTATGTGTATTATGTCATTTAAGAATCGCCTGGTTGTTGATAGTGACTTCATGTAAATGGAAGGCCGCTGGCCTTTACCCCTATTTAAATCTCGTGTACCCTCGATTTTTTTTTCTCGCTGATTATAGATTGATGAAGACCATTTTGAGAACCTCCAGTCTAAAGAAAGCAGCAATAAAATTATATATGTTAAGTAACAATTTAACGTTTAAGGCCAGTGTTATTCTAGCCATAAAAAAAATGTCTTTCAGGTCATTTAAATAGATCCACAGGTATAATACGCAATAAATCTACATTCCTCGTTCTCAAAATTAAGTTATAAGTTCTTTAAAATGTTCATTAAAAGTATATGTAACCTTCTGAAAATGAATTGAGAAAGTGTTGATGATCGTGCAAATTCTATTTTTTCGGATTTTGAAAAAACATACGTAAAAGTAAAAATATTATGTTATTATTTTTAATATTCTAAAACATTGATCGAATATTATTATTACACTTTAAAAGATGAATAATAGTACATGCTTTCCATTTTCTAATTTAAAGGGCATTTTATAAAAATTCATCAGTCTTAAAGAGTCCTAAATTTTCTTAAAATAAATATGAATTATACTTTTGCCACTAATCTTCTAATAAATGTAATATCAATAGTAATGGAGGGCAAAATAGAAAATGTAAAGTCACGTAATGTCCAGTGTTTTAATATAGTGTCCTCTGCGTGCAATGTCTTAAACATTCTAATAAAAGTGTTTACTGAAGTGACCTGTCATATTTCTGTATCTGTTTGTCAAAAGTAAAATTAGAAAGATCTTAGAACTTAGAACTGATAATACATTTTACAGAGCAATTGAGGTGAATTTTCACAAAAACGACGCCAATAAAATTATCCAATTTATTATCATTACCTACCTCCTGATCAATTTTACATAAACAATTGATGCTACTTATGTATTTAATCAATAAAATCAAAATATATCAAGTTTATATTTGGTTTCTATAAATATATAAGCAAAATATTGCCCATTAGTAGGCGCAAATATCACAATTTTCCAATCTGTTGTTGACAACCATCTTGGGTTATAACGTTTTGGTCTACTTTCAATATATGAATATTCTTCACTTACTGCAACACCTCACAAGGGCGCCCCTATCTGCACAGTGTAAAAACTGGGGACATTTATCGCCAACGGTTGTTGGGCGGGCAAGAAAAAAAAAAAAAAAATCTGTTTTGACGTTAATAGGTTTAGGAAAATACAATATTCGAAAGGCAGGTGGTCTACGGAAAAAAAATCGGCTTTTGGTCTACGTTGCAAAAAAGTTTGGGAACCTCTGCTTTAGACGGTTAAAAACACAGGCGTGAGTTTGACCAATTATTACATACACATTGACGAAATTCACTTGGCGAGTATTACACTTACTGGAATTATACACGTCATTAAAACTATTTTAATACACTTAAATTAGAGTGATTAAATAATAAATAATTTAATTATCCTTAAGAAAAAAATTGGGTTAGGTGATCGCTCGTTTTAGAGAAAAGATTGATCACTTAGTAAAATTCTCATTTACGGGTAGTAAATAATTCTCCTGTAGGAAGAATAAAAACGTGTTATTAAAATGTTATTATTTATATCTACTAGGTTACAAGTAATCTCGAAAGATATGAAGGTAAAGACGTAATGTACCAATCATACAAGGTTGTGTCTTTCATACATTTAGCCATACATTTGTATTTGCAGTAGGTGTAATTTGAATGTAATTCTTTCCATGTGCAATTTCTCGGAGTGATTTATGTATTGGTAGTGAAATTCACGCCTGTTTAATGTCGACGTGTAACCATTTTAATTCAGGCCACCCACAGTACAAAGCCCTCGAAGTACTTCAGTATTACTTAAATACAACCCTTATATCAATTTGCCACAAAATCTCTACCGGTTTCAACCTTTTTTACTTAATTCTTGAAACATATTTTAAGCACCTGCCAACCCTATTCAAAACGTAATTTATTATTTTTTGGTACAAATTTTGAAAAATATTAAAATTTTTATTTTAATTGATAATTTTGTTCAAGACCAGCAATGAAGGCTCAAAGCTTGCTTTAAAAAATATTTTTTATTTAAGCTCAAAGTACCTACGTAACTTACGTCAGTTATTTAAATTTATTTAAGATCTTTTTTTTGCTGAAATTTAATTTGCAAACGTGAATTTACATAAATGTAATAATTTCTGACAGAACTTAAGAAAATGGATTTTAGATTGAAAAAGTTTATTTGTAATTCAGACGGAACGACAAAATTATATAAAATTTAAATAAATAGGAAAAAAGAAAATAAAACAAAGTCAAGTTTTCGCTACACACACACACTAACAGCACAATGATAAAAACTTTCAAATAAACACTGCTTGTCCCTTTCTTGCTAATGGGAACAAGAGAATAAAAGTTGACAAAAATCTACTATAAACTACTAAAGAAAAATAATATTTAACTTAAATCTATGTTGCGCTAAGTCAGCGCGACATCAAATATTATCTATCGCGGCGCACAACGATCGTCTTAATTAGGTGTACGTTATAAGATTTCACCGTTAGGGGGATTATGTTGATTTGTATGAAGTGTTTGTGCTGATTCTTTAACGAACATCATTGGAATATCGAGTTGCTTTTTGATCGCATTTTTCTGTTGCGTCGATTTTAAAGGCTGAATTATAAATCATCTTGTTATTATTAATCGTATAACTAAGCCAATTATATGTATAATTCTATAAATAAATTTATACAATGCCCTAGAGGTGATTTTTCACAAAAAGGACCTAGATAAATCACCCAAATATTATTATTATTAACAATAAGCATAGAAGGCGCGTGTAAATTGCAATGTTATTTTACCGAGACGTTTGGCAAGGGCATCGCTGTCAGAATTGTATACATGCACCAATATACTTGAGTTTGTAACCCATAAGATCGTCCATCACTGCCCATGAGTTGATCATTTTACATTTTCAGTGATGTTTCTTATTTCTTTTTTTTACATTAATAATAATAATTATTATTGCTTATCCTGTCACACCTGACCCTTAATACTACAGAAAAACAAAATGGTAATATAAACAATAATTGTCAACACTGTCATTAAGTTTATAAATCGTTCTCACTTACGAACTTACTATAACAATAACTTTTACTGAAAAAAATTGAAATAAAAGTCTTCTGGAATTCTGGATGATTGAATTAATTAACCAACTGCAGTATAAATGATTCAATTTTGATCATTTTCTACAAATCTCTCGCAAAATAACTGTTGCCTCAAACTGAGTGGAATAATGAATCGGAGTCAATTCATTTTATTGTTTTATTAAGCGATCACTGAAAAACGATATTTTATTTATGCTTGATTGAAGTTTCGTAGACTTTGTGCAAAATTTCTCTTGATAATTTTTATGTCTCCGTTACGACGAACATTCGTGATTTTTTTTTAATCGTCTTGTTTTAACAAAGTGCAATTAATTCCGACATGAAGGTTCGTGAAAAATTGCACGATGCCGTGAATATGAATATAATGCAGGCATTGCGAAATGATCGGTAGTAAAATATTTATGGAAACACGACAATGTCTGTGGCGGAATGGTAGAATCTTAGTCCACAGTCCTTTATTCATTAGTCATTCTTTCGACACAACGGGTAAAACTTTTTGAAATATAATATATATTTACCGTACAAAAAATTAAGCATTTTTAAACGCAGTGAGTATTGGGCTATTTCGTGAGTAAAATGAATATCGTCCACTTTTTAAATACAGGATTTTCCAATAAGAGGTGTTATTTTGAATACCCCGCTATTTCGGTAAATGTTACTTTAAAAGCTGTCATTTTTTGACATTTGACAAGTAAAAATTACGCCATTATTAAAAATGGAACGATACACGCTTCAACAATGCATTGAAGTTATTAAAATTCACTTGAGTGAATCAAATGCAAATCATCTGGAGTGATGAGGCCCATTTCCACCTCGGTAGCTTCGTCAACAAGCAAAATTGTCGCATCTGGGGCTCGGAAAACCCAAGAGTTATTGTTGAAAAACCTCTTTATTCTCAATGTGTGACTGTTTGGTGCGGTTTATGGTCCGGCGGAGTCATTGGACCTTACTTTTTCGAAAATAAGGCTGGAGCAACAGTTACGGTGAATGGATTGCACTACCGAGAAATGAATAATGATTTTTTATAGCTGCAATTGGATGGTATTGATCTGGACAACGTTTACTTACAACAAGACGGCGCTACGTGCCACACAAGCAACGAAACCATTGATCTTTTACGATTGAATTTCAAAATAACACCTCTTATTGGAAAACCCTGTAAAATTGCCGTTATTGAATAAAAAAATAAACGTAAAGCCGTCTAAATTTAAATTTAAGACGGTTTTAGGCATCCAAAAACAAAGTTGGCTGGAACAAACAGTAGCGCAGACCTGTGAAAAATCACGAGATATTATGATTTATTAAAAAAGCAGTGCCAGACTTTAATATTTTTTTATTATTATAGCGACTATTTAAACATCGTTCATACAAAATATGATTACTTTGTGTATGGTAATATAGTAAATACTTAGTTATAAGTGTATAGTTAATTGCATTTCTTAGTCTTCCTTACTCCATACCCCAAACAAGAGGCACTATGGCATCTTTGGAGATGCTGTGTAGGGATAATTTTAAGGAGAGGAAGTTCTGGGAAGAAAAAAGGTATGACGCATGGGTAGGAATCTTGAGATAATTTTTACTTTTACCCAAAGAGGAGACTTATATCATCTATGGAGATGCTGTGTGGAGGATCTTTTTAAGGAGAAGAAGTTCTGAGAAGGAAAAAGGTATGAGGGGTGGGTAGGAATCTAGGGATCAGTATGTCCAAGAGTGACACATACACATTTGCAACTGCTGTGGCGCACGGCGATGGGTTGAGAGATCAGTTGGAGAGGTCAAAGGTCTTCCCATACCAGCCTCTCCCAATCTGGCAGGCAACTCAGATGGTGTGTGAGGCGTATTCTGAACACACATGATCTGATGAACCCGGGAATCCCTGCTAAATCACCAAAGTAATGAACCACTTTGGGGGACCTATGACGGAGGTGCTGGTACAAAAATGGAAGAGAACTATTGACCAGCGAACTGGACTTTTACACCCTCCATTCGTATCATACATTCATCAGAGAAAACACGAGAAAAAATACCTACCCTGAATATTAGATATTCTAGATATCTGGGTCAAAAACATATGGGAAAAATTCTTTCTATAGTATGGTACCAAACTCTACAAAACCCTACTCTCATTCAAAACTCACAACAATATTATAACATTTAAATCTCAAATAAAACGCTTGATTACAAAACATTGAGATATCTATCTGAAATAGAAAATATACTGTCATCTGATACAGACTTAAACCGACAACTGCGTTAAAAAGCACCATGTAATATTTCGGACAGAATTACAGTTTCCATCATCAGGGCAGATGTGTGTCTGATAATGGACACCGTAATGCAGTTCGAAACTTTAGCTAAAAAAGGAGGTAGTGCAACAATGCACAATACCTCAAAAATAAATCACTTTTATACTTTTGACTGTGAAAACCTCAAATCGACATATAATATATTTATTATTGTTTCAGAAAAAAACACTACATGATATATTTATAATTAAATAAATAAAATGAAATACTTGGTTTTAAGTCACTTTATTGATAATTTTTATTGTCTACCGGTTTCGGTACCTCCGTACCATCATCAGGACAGTTATTAAAATGATGCTTTTAAAAACAGAAGTACGCATATATATGCACATATTATCAAAAAGAAAGAGACAGTATACTAGAGTGGGACAGTGCGTCAGTTGTGGGAGAGAGGTGAGGGAGGGAAACGTGGATAAGTGAAGTTATGGGGAACATACACAGCTGAAAAATTTGAATTGAAAAAAAACATAAATGTATATATTTATAATTACTTCTTCTTATCTAAACTACTAAATATTGATCCTCGGCACTAAAAATCCCACTCGGAAAATCATATCATCTCCATTTGTTGTTATTTTTGTTATTAAAAAGAGACTTACGTTCACTATTATTCAATAATCTTCGGCCTACGTTCATTACTCACGGATAAAAACGAGTATGGCTGATTTATTGATATCTTGTTAATAACTGATGGCAATCCATTTCATGATAAAATATTGGTCCATTCAGAATATATTGGAACACGTGTTCATGCAGGTGTTCTTTTCCTGATAAATATCATTTATCAGAAATATTAAAATATTAGTCATTACGAAATACAACATTATAAGTATTTTTATGAACACGTGTTCCGCCGTCCTAATAATCACATTTGAATTTAACTGATTCTTTGTTAGGTAATCTGTCAATCCCGTCAGTCCCGATTTTACATGAATGAATGAATGAATAATTTGGCCTGATTCTTAATAAATATAAGATAATAAATTTTGGAACCGTTAGTGCTTAATACGGCCTATAAATTTAATTCATTTTATAATAATACTTTAAATATACTATAAGCATAAAAATAAACACACTTTTACCGACCAATATTATAAGTAAGTATAGTTGTACAAAACGTCAATGTATGTGTATTAAAATCTTCAAAGTAAGGTTTACATCTCACACGATTCCCCGAATTTGTTATTTAAGACAAACAAAGGGTAGTTTTTCTTATTTCATACCCACCTAAAAATTCTCCCTTAAAATGCTTTCTGAAATCTATCGCTATAAAAGTGGCGTTGAAAGGCTTTCGTCTCATAGTAGAGTTGTATCCCGTGTCTATGAGAGGGTGAATATTTTGAAATTTATTCTCAAGGGATGAAAAAGCTTTTATAAGACAGTATACGGAATTTCGTCATCGGAATCGAATGCCCAAGACATAAATAATTTTATGATTTTATGTTTAATGAGATACGTAAAATCATATATCAGTATTGGCCACTCTTACATCTGTTAATTGGCATGAATGGGGGGGGGGTTGCGAAAATTTGAAGGTGGAGAATCATAAATTATGTTATTAAAATTTTTTTTTTTTTTTTTAACCTTACGAAATTTATTCCTGCGGCGCTTTCTTCCGTAATATTTCAATGAATACACTAATTTCTTTAGTTTCAAAATAAATATATATATATATTTAACTTCGCGATGTTAACGTAATTTATTTTATTACTTTTTAACGTTCAATTTATTTTTAATTTGTATACCGAGCTAAAGTCCCAACTGCCCCCCTACTAACCGGAGGCGGTGGGACTATGGCATCTCATCATGTTAGGCTAGATGCAGTAGGGAAGTACCTTTGTCACTAAACATGGCTAAAGCCATTTTGTGAAACATTTTAATTATAATGAGAGTTCTCTCATCAGGGCAAAATTGCCAGTATATTCCACTAGTGCTTAATAGCTTGGCATAATGTTGTAGATTATTCCAGAGAGATAAATATTTACCAACGTCTTACCCACAGATGCTGTGTTTTTACAAAACAGCATAAAAATCATCCCACAAAAAAACAAAGTGTTCTTACTACAATACCTACATAAACTTTTATTGAAAGATTAATAAATATATTATTTTTTTTGTTTGACTTTGGATTTAACTGCTAAGAACTTTTAAAATGTCGTTTGAACCTTAAAAACATATTTTTTGGTTTGGTTGAGGATTGAATCTTCCTCTCCAGGGGCTGGAGTCAACCGCGCTAACAACTGAACCAAATCCCGAAAAGGTAGGAAGAACATTTATTTCGTAAGTATATTAACTGCTGTTATGTCTCACAATTTCAGAGAAATGCGTATATGTCCGAGTGTGTACACATGGTTGCCACCATTTAATAGAATGCATTGTCATCGACAACTAGTCTATCTGTCGAGTTTCAGCTCAATCGGATATCGGTAAGTGGGATAATTTCCACCTCCGAGATTTGCATTTATTGGTTTACGAAAAACAAATTAAATTCAAACAGATTTTTTTTTAATATAAGTTGTATGGTCAAGATTACACATATTTTCAAATACGCGATTGATATAATCACATTTGTTTATGTTACAAATTAACAAATTGTAGTCGTACATGCTCACTACATATAAGTCACTAAATTGTAGGTTTAAGGTAATAATAATAGTGTATAATGCACAAACGAAATCGAGTTTGTAGCAAAGAGTAGAACGGCTTGCTAGGGGGTGAGGCGACCCCTAAATCGTCGGCCTGAAACCTTAAGGGATGGAAAGATGTTTAAAGTATCAAATAAACCAAACAAATTTATAGGTTCACATTAACTTTGCTGCGTCTAATTTAAACTGAGTTAGGTTGGTATGCGTTGTTTATTCGTTTCTCGTCATTGAAATTTGAACAATAATTATTTCTTTTGGTAAACTAATGTTTTTAAGACAAGATTTTTTATGCATAGCACAAAGGGTAACAATTATTTTACAAGCAATAATTATTCACCTGAAACACTCATCCACATTGAAAAATCTCCTGATAAAAGATACATGACGCCAACGGGACTCGAACCCGTGTCCCTTCGATTTCCGGTTGACAGCTCTGACCACTGAGCTATGGCGGCTTATCTCTTACCCGCGAAATAATTCAATATATACTAGTGTTTCATTCAACAATTACTGCTTGTTACATTTTTTCACCTGAAAACAACCAACTTTATTTTATATGAGAAAGGCATTGTAAGTGCTAACTCTCTCACTAGATGGCGTCGAGACAAATTGTCTACATTTTTAGGTGAAATACTTGAACTTGTCAAATATTAATTATTATTTTTTTTTTTGGTAAACTAATGTTTTTAAGACAAGATTTTTTTATGCATAGCGCAAAGGGTAACAATTATTTTACAAGCTATAATTATTCACTTGAAACACTCATCCACATTCAGGTGAATAATTATTGCTTGTAAAATAATTGTTTAATAATTATTTCTTCTATATTTGGGGTAAACGTTTCCAACACGAGAAACGCATAACATACTTTTTGGTCCTACAAATGTGAGAAAAAGTTATTAGTTGATTTAATTGAATGTTTTAAATTTCATTTATAATGTACTTGACAGACAAAGTTAATATAAAATATTACCAATAAATAGCAACGAATAGTAACACAACCGTTCAATAACGTTGAAAACAATATTTAGGAATAAAGAAAAAGTAAGTATTACAAGCAATAACAGCAACAAAAACAAGAGATAACATTTTTTGTGGCGAGTGAAAACAAGAAATTTAGTAAAATACTGAGGTTGTAGCTAATTTTTTTTATTTTTTTATTTTTTATTTATTTATTACTTGTAAATTATTTAACATTATAAATGATAACAATATGCTGACAGATATATAATTTTTTCGTTTTTTATTCTACTACTCCATAAGTTGAGCTCAAGGAGCTCGTGTTTATGGGAGGAGTATTTACATTTAGTTCTAATGATTTTTTAAACAATAATTCATAACTTTTGATATAAATACAAACATAATATTAACATAGGTATAGAAATAGAAAAGTGTCTTTTTAAGGATAATTAAAATAATATATCTTCTTACAGATTAAGAAAGCGTGAGGAAATTAAGGGTACAATATATCAGGTAAACAAATTAGAAAAATAGTTTTTTAAAGACAATTAAATTAATATATATTTTTGTACAAATTGAGTAAGTGTAAGAAAATTAATTAGGGGTACAATATATCAGTATCCAATTTTAGGGACTTAATTAACTTTTTGAATTGTTCATAATTCACAGTTTCGGTTACACTAATTTTATTTTTGGACAATAATATATTGTACCATCTTACACCTAAATATGAATAGTGGTGCTGAGCCGTGGTCGTTCTAAGCATAGGAATGGCTATTAAGCCATTAGTTTTGAATCTATTGCTTATGCTATCTGAGGGGTGAATTTTATAAATAAAATATTCTTTATAAATTTGATATAAGGCGATTCTCTTATACAATTCTGTGATAGATGGTACATTAAATTCCCGAAATATCTCTAAAGTAGGGGAGTCATATGGTTTCCTAAGGATGATTTTTATAATTATTCTTTGAATTGTAATTATGGGCTGTAAAGAAGACTTAAAAGCCCCTCCCCACCCGATAATCCCGTACTGCAATATGGACTGAATTAATGCATAATAGACAATTTTGATAGTTTTCTTATTTAAAATATTTCGTATATTATAGAAAATATAGATAAGTTTTCTTATTCGATCAACAGTGAGATTAATGTGGTCTTTCCATTTAACATTTTTATCTATTAAGATACCAAGATATTTTATATTAGATTTATGATTTAGTTTCGCGCAGTCCGTATTACATGTACCGTTATTTACACAATTTTTAGAATGAATTGTTATGTTAATTTGGTTATTTGGCACATCTTCTTGTAGAGTGAAAGGAATACAATATGTTTTTTCTGTGTTGAGTGATAATAAATTGCCATCGAACCAATTTTTTATAACCTTCATATCTTGATTGGCTGCATTGGTAATTTCGTTCCATGTCTTTTTTTCGATAATTATTGCAGTGTCGTCAGCAAAGGATATAAGTTTACCATTAAGTGATAATTTAAACATATGGTTAACGTAAATTATAAATAAAATTGGTCCAATAACAGTCCCTTGGGGAATTCCAAATTCTAAAGTTTCATCCACGCTTAGTGAGTTATTTAATTTTACTTTTTGGTTTCTTTGAGTTAGATAGCTTTTCAGCCAATACCTTACCTTATTATTTCCGTAATTTTGCTACTACAATGGATTATACAAATACATATATACACAAGACACAAGAGTTTTCAGAGGGGCTGAGGTCGAAACTGACCACTTTCTTGTAGTGTCAAGAGTAAACCTCTTTCGCGGTTGGCGCTCTAAAGTGAAAACGGTACTAACTCCAACAAGAGTCAAAATAGAAAAACTACAAAACGATAATGTGAGAAGTAAGTATGTGAATTGTGCAGAGATAAGATTGAATGCGAAGGAAATGGATGGTCTAAGCATAGACGAAACATGGAACCACATAAAAGTGTGTCTTTGTGAATCTGCTAGGGAAGTTTGTGGAATAAGTACGCAAGGTAGGAAGAAAGGTGATGCATGGTGGGATGATGAGATTAAAGCACTAGTCTCAGAGAAGAAGAAAGCATGGTTATGTCTGATTGCGGCTGGCAGTGCTTCCAGCGAAGAGAAGTATCGAGCGAAAGAAGTATATAAGGAATGTAAGAAAAAAGTAAGAGTTGGAGTGAAAGAACGAAAGAAACGCCTGGAAGAGGAAGAAGGAATGAAAATGACTAACCATTTCCAAGAAAACATTAAGTTAAGAAGGCAAAAGGTCCCGGAGTGGCCCAGAAAACGGAAGCATGAAAGTGATAAAATCAAAAGATGGAAAAATGTTGACGAATGAGGAAAAAATAAAAGAGAGATGGATGAATTATTTCGAGGAAGTCTTCGAAAGCGAAGTGAGTGACAGTGATTCCAGCGGCGAATCAGATATGAATGACGATGGAGTGAATGTTACCGAAATTAGCATGGATGAGATAGAAAGTTCGATTAAATGTATGAAGAATGGTAAGGCTGTCGGGTTTGACAATATTGCTGCTGAATATTTTAAAGGAGGTAGCCGTATAATTCTCACGTGGTTGTGCAATCTTTTTAACCAATGTTTAAAGGAAGGTTATACGCCTTTAGATTGGAGAAGGGCTGTGATCATGCCATTATACAAAGGTAAAGGGTCACGTATGGAATGTGGGAATCATAGGGCTATTAGCCTGCTAAGTTCAGTTGGCAAGCTGTATGGTAGAATTTTGATTGAAAGAGTAAGAAAGGAAACAAAAGATAAAATATGGGATGTGCAAGGTGCTTTTATGAGTGGAAGGGGGTGCATGGACCAGATCTTCTCATTGCGTATGCTCACTGAAAAGTTTCTGGCAAAAAACCAGAAACTTTTCTGTGCCTTTGTAGATCTACAAAAAGCATACGACCGAGTCGACAGGAAAAAGCTATGGAAGGTGTTGTCCAAGTATGGAGTGAATACAAATCTGACTCAGGCAATTGCGTCTCTGTATGAGGGAAGCGTTGCATGTGTTAGGGTGAACGGTGATTTTACGGGGTGGTTTGATATCACAAAAGGTGTTAAACAAGGCTGCGTAATGTCACCGTGGTTATTCAATCTATACATGGATAATTGTATGCAAGAAATGAAAGAGGTGGGATTGGGCGCGAATTTGAATAATTTGAAAGTATGTTGCCTTTTGTATGCTGATGATGCGGTGCTGATTGCTAATAGTATAGAAGATCTACAGTGTCTCGTGTCTAGGATGAACGAAGTATGCATGAAGAATGAGTTAATGATGAATGTAAGTAAGTCTAAAGTAATGGTCTTTGAAAGAGAGAGTACGAAAACAGTGTGCAATATAATTGTAAATGAGGAATACTTGGAGCAGGTGGATGAGTTTGTGTATTTAGGAAGTATGTTTACGAGAGATGGGAAGGCTGACAGAGATATTGAAAGAAGGGTAAATGCAGGTAATTCCGTTAATGGAGGACTGAACGCCGTTGGCGCTAACAAAAAATTGTCCAAAGAAGCGAAGTTAGCAGTCCACAACGGAGTGCTGGTACCTACCTTGATGTATGGAAGTGAGGCATGGAACTGGCAAAGAAAGGATGAAAGTAGATTGAATGCTGTTGAAATGAGATCCCTGAGGCGTATGTGTGGTAAAACCATGTTTGATCGTGTGAGGAATGTGGAGATCCGCAAAGAGTGCAAGGCTGATGTAAGCGTAATGAGTAAGATTAAGAAAGGGACGCTTAGATGGTTTGGGCATGTAGAGCGAATGAGCGAAGATAGGAGTGTAAGGAGGATATATGATGCAATTGCGAATGGTAGCAGAAGTCGGGGACGCCCGAGGAAGACATGGCACGATCAAGTGAATCAGATACTCGAGTCGGGCCATGTCAAGAGTCAGAATAATAGAAGAGTATGTATGAGACGATGTATGAATGTGAATGAGGCAAGGAGTGTGTGCCAAGACCGAGTTGTTTGGCGGTCCGTCCTCTCTGCCTACCCCTGCGGGGAAACGGCGTGATGGTTAGTTAGTTAGTTAGTTATATACATTATGTATAGTCGATACATCAGCATAAGAAGTTTTGAGATAGTTAGGTTGGATCTTTGGAAAGGAATATGGAAAGTTTTGAGTTTTCTTGATAGATGGCGATTGTTTGAATCAATAAATTTTACATCATACAGTTAACTTTTATTTAACGTAGGGTGAGGTTATCTCAATACATAAGCATTAAACTAATTGCGTTGGCGTACAAGGGTACATTGCATTAGGTTTTTTAGTTACTACATTTTTTTTAACTACACAAATTATATATTAAGCAACTCAAATTTCTTTGAAAAAAATATTATTAGAACATTTCTCCATCGAGTGGTTTATAAAATTATCTGAATATTTGAAAACCTCTGGGCAAACCGTTTTATACTATACAAATCCCCCCAAACCTAACACAGTCGTGTGCGAAAACGGGGAATTAGATCTAAATTCCCCGGGGATGAATAATTTTATATGCGGTTAGGAGGGCTTATAAAAACATTTACAATTCACGTATCACTTTACCAGACCCAGCTTAAAGGTAAAGCATTGCAATTGTCTTTGTAGCGAAAGGGCTAGGTACTGTTACGGGCTTAAAATTGCTTTAATTATTTGTATTCAGTGAATAATTAAAAAAGTTTTTTATCAATCAAGAAATTAAAAAAATATTTTAAGAGCAATTTTTTTAAACCTTTTTACTGACTACACATCGATTACCAGTCATGTAAAATTTTAAATACCTTCTTTACATTTTACAATGGCTGTCAATATAATATAGGATTCTTTTTTAAATTCTTTGAATTCCTGGCATTTCACAAAAATTATTGATTACATAAATACCTGACATTCAATGAGCTATTTATTACAATTGAGTTGTAGATATTCGTTGGCACACGGCAATATGCAAGCAATAAGAATAATGTACAAAATTCCTGAAATATGTGTAACAAAATTGTTTATCTAAATAACTGACTCAAGTAACAAGACCCTCTAACGATCTATGCCTGTAGTCATATAGAATCACCTCCCAGAATTACTCAAGCTATTGAGTTCATTTTTACAAATTATTATTATTAGAACGTATATATATCTCTAGAATTATGAGCAAAATAAAACCTTTAAAAGTTGCAGGTATCATGGAAAAACTAACTAAATACGATTTTATTTAACATTAAAAGTACAAATTAGTGTTTAAAAGTACTAACTTTGACCTCTTTTTATCTATCTGGTATTAAGTGTACATAATTTTAAAAAAAATAATTTCATATTTGGTTTGGAGAATTCAGACAAGCGATAAAGTTCCTAAATGTAATTTAATTTTTTTAAGAGAAAATAATTTTGATTGCCCTTTTTCAATACCGCAAATGGTTTGTCGAGAATCCAGATTTTTCTAGACGATTAATTAGCAACTTACCGATGGATCCCTCTAGAAACATTTAAGATTTTATTTCTACGTTCATCATAAATAATTAAAAGGAAGAACCATTACTCCGGGCAGGGCGTCTAATATTGTTTTTACACGATTGCATCACTTATGTCGTTAAGATTCCCACTTTATTTTAGAGATTTGATAGGGCAAATTCAACCGCAGGTTCCTCCAATACACCAGGGCCCCGCGTTCATTTTATTGTGCACGGCTGCTTCACTTAAGTCGTTAAGATTTTGGCTTTATTTTAGGGTATTATCTCATCTTAGTTATAATACAATACTTATAAACCTATTGTACCTAGGAATATGAGCGCAGAAACAAATGTTAAGTAAGTTAGGCAGTATGAAGCATTTAACTGAATAATTAGTTTAGTTTTAAATAATAAACTTAATACCCGGCATACAATTCGAAAATGTACAAGGAAAGAAGTGACAGAACCTCCTCGGAGAAAATATACTGATATAAAAGATTGTTAATTTATTCGTTTTCCTATTACAAACGGGACTGGAGAACTACTACGAATGATTGTTAAAGCACAACATTTTGAATAAGTAGAAACACGAGTTCTTAAAAATAATAATATTATCGCATCTCGTCCATTATATTTATTCTGACAAGGCCACATACGTGAATACGTGTTCAGATATATTATGACTGACTAATATTTTATTATAAAATGGACATGAAATCACATTTGTAACAGTGTCTTGAAAAAAAACCGTACTGATTTTTCTCCGTGTCCCAGATTTTGCTCGCGGTGCATTATGTCATCTGAGATAAGTGCAGAATTATCGCTAAAAAATTAAATTGCTGGCGTTATGCAAAAATTAACGAAATAAGCCACACATTATGAAATAATTAACGAAATACCCAAAATAAAATGCAAAAATTAGCCAAGAAGACACTTCATGTGCGACCTTCCAGTTTCACTCACAGTTTAGTATGTCGTCTGAGATAAGTGCAGAATAAAACGTTCGTAAAACTGGTTTGGGATTTTATGGGTAGCGCAATAGATACACGTACCCCAAGTTTATTCTTGTTGACAGAAGTAATTTCCTCAAAGTAAAATGTCTACTAAAAGTAAAGTAAAAAAATATACCTACAAGTTTTATTCGAGTGTGAATTACTTTTAAAACAGAATCTAAATATTTGTCAACTTGCTTTAGTCCAAGAGTGTGTTTTTTCTTGTATAAAAATATGACAAATTAGGCGAAACGGTTTGTATCAAAGCAGTTCGGAATAGAAGCGGCTGTTGACTTTTTTTTCTTAATAGCTTAGATTGGAAAAAAATTAACTTATTTGTAATTGAAAATTCAATTTATTTACACCCGTCGCACCTGCAAAACTACAGAGTTTGTAGCTTCGTGTTTATGTCAGCAGGTAGAGATTTTAAGGTATGTTCCGATTCAAAACTCTTGTTGTAATTTCTCGTAGCATTGTTTTTATTCAATTAGATATCAATTAGATAACACGGGCATGTGCCTAGCATGGTGGTCGAAAAATTCCTCAATGCATGTAACTAATAATTTTATTGAATAAAGAAACTTTAAAAAAAAATAAAATATCCTGATAGATATTTTATGAGATACACCGAAACAAACTGATTATTTTCTGAAGGAACCCCTTTTATGAGATCCTAATCCTTTACTGTTTTAAAATAGAATTGATTGATTTACTGAAATTTCTTGTTGTACCTAGGTACATCACATTCGTATTGACAATGAAGTCATTTTATCGCCTCTATATTAAGTAGAAATCTGAACTTCGGTGAGACATAATTATTAGCTAAGACGTTGTACCTATCGCTAAATATTACTATCTATTTTAAAAAGATTTAAATAAATAAAAATTGCAATATACAGGGTTTTCCAATAAGAGGTGTTATTTTGAATAGCCCGCTATTTCAGTAGATGTTACTTTTAAAGCTGTCATTTTTTGACATTTGACAAGTAAAAACTACGCCATTAATAAAAATGGAACGATACACGCTTCAACAATGCATTGAAATTATTAAAATTCACTTGAGTGAATCAAATGCAAATCATTTTGAGTGATGAGGCCCATTTCCACATAGGTGGCTTCGTCAACAAGCAAAATTGTCTCATCTGGGGCTCGGAAAACCCAAGAGTTATTGTTGAAAAGCCTCTTTATTCTCAACGTGTGACTGTTAGGTGCGGTTTATGGTCCGGCGGAGTCAATGGACCTTACTTTTACGAAAATGAGGCTCGAGCAACAGTTACCGTGAATGGATTGCGCTATCGAGAGATGATTAATGATTTTTTATGGCCGAAATTGGATGGAATTGATTTGGACAGCGTTTACTTTCAACAAAATGGTGCTACGTGCCACACAATCAACGAAACCATTGATCTTTTAACGATTGAATATCAAAATAACACCTCTTATTGGAAAACTCTACATAGGCTGAGAGCGATAGTGGAAAGACTTTACATACGGAATTGTTTTCGTTCCTGTAAATATTTTAAAAAAATATTCGCTCATCACTCGTAGAATCAACCTTACGACATGGAATAGCCACTTGGGGATATTCTTGAAAACTAATTTCACCTGTGCAGACCTTATTATGGAACAAAATATTGATTCAACATATATCTGACTCTGAATATAAGAGGAAAGTCGAACATGAACACAACATTAGTGAAGGCATGTTTGTACCAAAATATTACAATAAATACAGACAGAGAACCATTGAGTATAAAAAGCCAAAATATTCAACATGTATATCAAAAATTTAGAATTACAAAATAAATTTAAATATAATGCCGTAAACATGACTCCTAAGTAGAAATACTTAATACTAGACGATAAAAAGTATTATTTTAGATTATGTGTGTCGATAGTAATAATCTTTATTTTTGTGGTTTACGCGGATATATTAACACCCTGTTGACAAACTGCTTAATCGCAGTGCGGGATAACACTTAAAACAATAACAATAATTAAAATATTGAGAACATTTAAAAAAACAATTAATTTATTTTGCTTCCAACAATATGTAATATTTGTTATCATTCTGTTAAATGTTCAAAACAAAACAAAAAACATATTACAATATACTACGCCTTAGTCAAATCAACTTTACAATACGCTTTTATTAGTTGGGGTTCCGCATATAAAACTAACCTTGTCCCAATAGGAGTTGTACAGTGAATAATCAATCAAATCAAATTTAAAAAAAAACCCAGCGACTACCCAACAATGCACTTATTTGAAGAATTTTAAGTACTTTCACTATCTTTACATTAAAAATTAAATAATTCAAATCACAAAAGAAAAAAACAAGTTCCAATTTTTAACTGAAATCCGAACTCGACATAAATATATTTTTCCACCCCAAAAATAAATACTTCAATTGCCTAACATTATTATACTTACCAATTAAGATCTTTCTTTCATTACCGGAAGAAACTAGACGCATTAATGACAAAATCCAAACATTGAACAGTTTGAAAAAAAAATTTAAGGACTAACATATAAATATAAAAATCTCTTTCCACATAAATTACTCTTAAAAATAACGCATATCACCCACTTTCTGAAAAAAGTATATTAATTATCTTCTTTAACTACTCACTTACAACACATCTACCAAATCTTTACTTTCTCACTGTAATGTACTTACTACAGTACGTAATACCTATCATGTTATTAATTACTTATAAATAACTACAATAATGTACTGTATACTCCTCTTCCAAACACAAGCTAACTCTTCTACGGAAGAGTAGTATTCAAATCTCTTAATATGTAAAAACCCAATGTAGGTAAATAGATTTTATATGCAGTTTCTTTATTTCTTTAAAAAAAAATAAAAAATCTTTCATATATTCTTTACGGTGAGACATTTGCATGTTGAGCAGTGCAGCAGCTTATCCTATTTAAATTTCTATTCGTTTAATAAATAAGTTGTTAATTTACTGCATCATAAATGTAAGTCATTAAGTTGAGTTAGACAGGTTGTACCTTGGATATTTTTGCATACATTTCCTAGGCGACGGCTTGTTCAAGAAAGCGTTAAATTGTCTCACAAACTTGTAGAAGCCGTGAAATGTCATATTTCTAAAGGTAGCTTAATTATTCTGATATCATTGTTTGTTAGAATCTAATAGTATTATTGTCCCAGCGTCTGGACGATGTAGGCCCTGTGATTGGTCAAATTCAAATTGTGTTTAAATAAGACTTTAAAGATTAAGACACGATTTCATACTGAAATAGAATCGCCACATGTAATACGATATTTCTTCAAAAATATCGTTTCTGCTAATACAATTTTTGGATAATATCGAAGAAAATATGTTTTAGAAAGTTCATGATCCATTGGATTAATTACATTACAGTGAAAAATATCCACAATTACGTGATTACGTTTGACGTTTGACGAAAAAAGCACGCGTTCATTAAACATGGCCGATACGCACCGTGTCAATAGATAGCCGACAGAGCGCTCCTCTAGCGGTGAAAGAACGAACCGAAAGTGGCTGGCGTGAATATTTAAATATGCAAAATTACTTGACCATTAACAAGCGTTTTATAAAAAGATTTCTTCTGGAAGTTTATTTAAACTTTGCAATGGCATCTATAATATTATTATGCGATCGTCTGGACGGTCTGGGCCCTCTGATTGGTCGAATTCAAATAATTTTACCATAATTTACTCTATGCAAATATTATTTTGGTATTTTGGTTTCTTTTACAAGTAAGGAAATATTTAAAAAAAGGTTATTATAGGTTAGGATAGGCTATGTTGGGTTATGCTAGGTTAGGTTAGATTAGGTTGGATTAGTATAGTTCAAGTTAGTTTATAGATAAGGTTATATTAAGTCGGATTATTATAGGTTAGGATAAGTCAGGTTATGTTAGGTTAGGTAACGTTAGTTTGGGTTATTATGGGTTAGGTTAGGTTGGGTTATTATAGGTTAGGTTGGATTTGTATAGGTTAGGTTAGGTTAGGATTGGTTCGGTTAGGTTAGGTTGGGTTAGGCTAGATTGGATTATTATGGGTTAGGTTAGGATATAGGTTAGGTTAGGTTGGATTATTATAGGTGAGGTAAGCTTAGGTCAGGTTAGATTATTATAGGTTAGGATAAGATATAGCTTAGGTTGGATTATTTTAGGTTAGGTTAGGACATAGGTTAGGCTGGATTATTATAGGTTAGGCTGAATTATTATAGGTTAGTTTATTTCATTATAGGTGAGGTTAAATAAAATAATAGTCAAATAATCATTTGTGCTAAGTAGGCACTATTTTGCCGGAATATTGTATTACATTATATTTTTTTAATTTACGTTTTTCAATTGTCTCTAGCCGCTCATTTCAGGAATACAGACAAAAGAAAATGTTATCAACAGAAATTATTCAGGCTGTCATCCCATACAGCGAAAGCGAATTTTCATTTTACGTAATTAAAAATTAAAAATCTAAAATTAAAATTTTCCGGAATGCTGTTCGATTCCTTTTATAGTAATTAAGGTAAATCAGAAGGTATTATTTAAAAATATTTCCTATTTTCCGTGTCCAGCGATTCCGAATATTTACCTATATTAATTTACCTTTAGCCATTTAGGCAATTATTCGGGAAAGGTAAAGTTTTACCCGAACAACTGTCATTCTTATTATGCCTAAACGCCTTCCTGTTCCGTGTTTTAACAATATATACTCACCCTCTCTCTGTGAATGACCTAATATCTACCTATTAAATGTAACTGTTGTTAGTATCACTTAAACTGGGCGAAGCCCAACCAAGTGCCGCCCGCAGGGCCTAGCAGAAAAAAACCCGCGGAGCGGGTTTTTAACTGCTAGTACTGTTTAATACTGGTTCATCCACCAATATTCTTCCGTATTAAAAAGCATCGTTTTGAAATAGTATTTGTATTCAATCTCAGAACCCGAACGAAGACGTGATAATACCATTGATTTTTATTATTTTTAAATATCTTATTGTCTTCAGAAATACCTCAGAATAATAAACATATGATCAATTACATGAGGAATAAAACATCGAAAACAAAACATATTTTTAACTTATAATACGATGTGAAATAGTGAATCATGGATTTCTTTAATAACTAAACATTGGCGTTTATTAGTTAGAATATTATTTTAAATACCACTTACAGGAACAATAATATACACCGTCTCTAACAATTGTACGTTTGTTTTGATAATGATCCAAACGGATGGGAAATATATCATGACAATTTATTAGATTTTCAATATTTGTACTTACTTCAGTAATATTGCTTTTGTGCTGTTTTCTAGAAAATAAACACAAAGATCATCAATGTATTTGTACAATCAAATATATACAGTGTGTCCACGGTGAAGTGCGCTAACTTAGGGAGGTGATTCTACATGATGGTAGAAGTAAAAATAAAACTTTTTTCGTAAGTCACATAAAAAATATTTTTCCATCGAAGAATATTTATTTTCCCATGGAAAAACTTTTTTTTTACATATAAACTACCTTAAAACGTTGGAATATCCATAAAATTTAGTTATCTTTTTTATTGCTAAGATCATGTAGAATCATCCCCCGAAGTTAGCGCACTTTAACCCAGGATACCCTGTTTCCATCCGTTTACTGTTTGGGTTTGGGTACTGCTGCCCGGGAAGTGTTTATTGGATAACCAACACCTTTACCATAGGTCACCTCAAGTGGTTCAATACGTTTGATGACTTTGCAGGGGTGTCCGGGTTCACTGGGTTCAGGATGTGCCTATCCACCGGCTATGTGGCGAACGGGATCGAGAGAGGTTTGTTTGCACTTTGCCTTGCGCTGCAGCGGGAGGGATAGATCATACGTCCGTCCATCCTTAACACACTGCTGCCTAGATTCCTACCCATCCCTCATACAATTTTCTCAACACTTCCTCTCCCTTTCAGTTTTATCGAAGTTTAGACAGTAAATATATATTTTTTAACTGTACAGTAGTTTGTTAATCAATGTACAGAATAATATCACTCTGACAGTCTTAACATTTGGGAAGATAATTAAACAAAAAAGTCTAAAGGCTATTTACATGTACATATGTACCAACGTATTTCGTTCAAAAGTAAGGCTTATTTTGATTGCAATAAGGTTGTTATTTTAACTATTCGACTTGAACATTGCATGTATTTTTTCTGATTTATTATATAAATAAAGAAGTAAATTTATTCTGAATTCTCGTACGTATCTCCTTTTCTCTGAAACAAAGAGTAGAAAGTAGACTAATTTTCATATGCGCATGGTTACTCTTTTTTCAATACGGATTATGAATAAATAGTAGATTAAAAAGTATTCTTCCTGCAGACCGCGAGCGTTCCGGATTTAATTCCATTCTTTTATTTCCAGTATCTAAAGACAAAAGAAAAATATAAACCCACCTTTTTCCGGAGCTACGCTTTGAGCGAAATAATAATATGTGAACATGAAATCTCCGAATCTAATACGTTTTTGAATAAAACCTAATAACGTTTTGAATACGCCAGTCCTTCACGTTTGTCATATTGAGCTAACCTGCTTTAGGCAACAAGGAATCCGCTGCTTCAACTGTAATATGAATCCAATTAAATCTGAAGCCTTTGTTAGCGGAAGGTTTACCTTCCCCATGCGGATTGTATTATGTACAGCCTCAGAAAAAGAGATTTATTTTTTCCAGGTGTAATTTCATATTTTCCGTTGAATTATTCACATTTTCCGAAGGAAATATCCGTGTTTTCTTTGAAAATATGCATTTTTAATAGTAAATGATGATAGTTTTTTCCGGAAACTCAATAGTATTGATGTTTTGACAAAAGAAAAGTTTTCAATTTAATAAGAAAGCATTATGCTATGAAATTAAGACATTACTCTAAAGAACAACATTTTTTTGCATGCTTTTTAAAAAAAACTCTGTTCTGGAGTTTGAAATAATTTTGTATTTGGGTGTATTACTAAGATCGACATTCCTTTAAAAATAACTTGTTGAACTGCTTGTTCTGGCTGTGGATTGTTCCTATTCGCATACAAAATAAAAATAAATTAATAACTCCATCCCCTTATCACACCCTTCAGCCTCACGACCACTAAAGAGAAGATAATATATATTTGAAATGCCTTCCATTTAGATGCGAACAGAAATCAATGTCGCCACTGACTCAATGCTTTTAGGTTCTACCCCATCTAGCACGCGCTCTGTCTCTTTCTTAAAATCTTATATCACCATCCCATTCGAATTTTGTAATGACGTTAAAACCCAGTTTTTTATTGGAAATATATGTCCCGAATCGCCAACATTTCTTGTATTATTCATAACATACCAAAGTTTTTGATTGATTGGCATAGAGCGAACCGGGCCAATAATGAATAATTAATTTAAGGATTTTGAAAAAGGAAATTTGTTTTTTTTTAATTGGTAAATAGTAAATACTAACCATTCATCTTCTTCTCATCGTTACTCATTTAAACCTTACAACAAACTCCAATGAATTATGTCATAGATCCAGATGGTTGGAACTATTTTTCGGTATTTAAGTAAAAATGTAAATATGAATAGTGGCCTGTACTTTACACAACTTTTCCAAAAGTTTCTTAAGGATCCGTGTTGAGGGCATTAAAGACAATATTGCGTATGATGGAGCAACCCAACAACAAGCCACTTAACTTGGGCACTTGCCCATTCGAGGGCCTATGTTTTTGCCATCGCTTTTACGGTGTTTTTAGTGCGGGGTTTGTGGCCGGCTTGATGGCTTTTTCATATCTCTGCGCTCTGACGGGATTTGATTCTTTCGGATAGCGAGTACTCAAAATACACAGTATATTAAAATGCGATGACCTTTATAAGGAGTGCTGAGACTGCTGAGCCATACGAGATTTTTTATTTGATCAAAATGCTTATGGGAATATTTAGGGGAAAGTATGTGAAAGGTGAATCTTTTTTTGTTTTTTTTTTTCATACATTAACAATTAAAATTTTTGGATACATACGTGGAGGGATACATACATAAAATATTGAAAAACTATAAAAAAAAAAATTGTAATAAATGTATTTGATATATATTAAAAATATTCGATCGTATAGATTCGATTATGATTGGAGTAAGGACAATAGGCCATAAACCAATTTAATTATTAAACCACGCACACAAAATAGTGGCCTACATTATCCACCAATCCTTCTAAATTTGTGATATTTTTCAGTATGTTTTCAGTTCGGATAACCATTGTAATTATTTTCTATTTTGTGATTTCTCTAACTCTTATTATTAAATGACGTTTTCTTCTGATTTTTTCTCTTTTTTCCGGCTATGAAACCTCTTAATATTTAATAAAATACTTTTTGTTTTAAAACCATGAGTTTTTAATAATTTTTAGAACCGACCGGTTTCGCTTTACTCAAGCATCTTCAGAGTACAAATTATTACTAGCTACTAGTAAGTAATAATTTGTACCCTGAATATACTTGAGTAAAGCGAAACTGGTGGGTTCTAAAAATTATTAAAAACTCGTGGTTTTAAAACAAAAAGTACTTTATTTTATTTTATTAAATATGTCAAACCACAAAGTGATTGCTTTCTACAATACTCTTAATATTTACAATCCTTTAAACTTTACATGTTTTTAAAAATACTTTTATTTATTGATGTCTAAGACTTAAGAGTACTTCTTGCCATGTGATTTTGGAATAAATTTTTTTTTTTTTCATTTAAAAATTATTTGTCTTTACATCGCTAAATGAGTTTTTAACATAATTTATTTTAAAAAAATCCTACATGACGTAAACGCCTGAGTGTACTGATTCGATGGTAATGCAATAACACTTTGCTAAACTCTTCTGTAGCAACATCTTCTTCTCAAATCACCGCTCTGCTCCATGTCAAATACTTTACCGTTACCATTCTCTCCTGCTAGGCCGAGGGTTTGAACCCGATTTCCAAGAAACAGGGTTTGAAAAATTTACCAACTTTTCGAAAATACTACAATAGTTTTTCTATTCCAGTTTTATTAATTGAATATATTATTTTCAAAGGGTGAGATATTGCTGAATGTTTCTTTCATAAGGAAATAAATGTTTAAAATCTTTATATTTTTTTAATAATTCTAATAGCTACTCATATGGCTCTAGTGAACAGAGCAAAGAAGGGTGAACTTATTTTATTACGGATTTAAATGGAACATATAAATTAACAATATTTTTGATTCTGTTATCTCCGTATTTGAGCATTACAATCTTTAAACAAATAACCATTGATTGTTTTCACGAACATACTAAGACACTTTCTTTTTTAAGAAGAGATATAAATTTATTATTTCCGACCTCTTTAAATAAAAAGCAAAATCACAATAATATCATATAATGTTTTCACGATTTTGTAGTAATCCGGAGGCTAGATAAGAAACAGTAATATTAAAATGACGACTTGAAATATAATCATTATGGTTAGATTTTTTCAAAATATTCGATAACGGTCCTCTGCGACTTAAACGATGAATATTTCAACAAAATTTTAATATATGTGATTTTCCATTACCTTGCGGCTACAAAAAACCTGATTTTAAAGCGACGAAGGCTTTTAGGAAAATTAGGGTAGTTTGCGACGGACACGCAGCCGGCGAGTAATGGAGCCTTCTAAGGACAGGAAGAGGGGGAGGTTTTGTCCAAACGAAAGGACCTGCCTGCAGAGCAGACCTGGCGGTAGTCCAATGTCGGGCAAGACAATATATGACTCCATAGGGCAGTCTAGATAAACCTGAATACCTATTAACTAAAAATACTAATTTAATTTTTATTCCATTTTTGGAGGATGATTTTTTGGTTTTCCGGGGAGCTTTTATCATTGGTTCTTGGAATAGGTATATTGGTACGATTATTTGATGCTAAACCGAGACAATTAGAGGTGTTCAGTTACGTAAATAACAAGTTTAATATTTCAGTACATAATTCCTAGAAAGTTAAAAGTTTATACTTTACAAGCTCAAATTTTATAATAATACCTTATATTGTTGTAAAATATTAGAATTTTCTATTCTGAGAATGCAATAATTTCGCTATTTTATGTATTCTCTTTTATCAAATAATACCTTTGTTTCTGTCTGTATCGTTCTTGGAAAAAACACCTACCATTACATTTTTTTCACGATTGGAATTTTAAAATAATCATATGAATTAAATTTGCATTACAAATCAGATCTAAAAACACTATCAGTATTGCCCTTGCGAGATACGTCTTTTCAGAATTGAAGCGTTCCACATGGTTAAGCGTATGTTTAGTGACCTTATCTGAATATTCTGACTGTTATAATCAAATTCTTTTGCAAAATCTCCCCTACTCTTTCCACAAATGCCTTCAATCTCACACCTTCCCCAAAATCAATAAACACAGACATCAGATGTAAATAACCAGAAGTAAAACACATCACTCTCTTCTTCAGTCATACAAAGATCAGATGCGAAAAAAGTGGTGCGTGCATGCAAATCAGTCGGAATATAAATATCAGCTTAAATTTATCACATACTATTTTAAAAAATCACTTTCCAAATCAGTCAATTTACTTCTGAAATTATATTTCTTTCACATTTTCCATCCATCCATCCATCTCTTCATTTTTCATCTTTTATTTTTATGTAAACTTTTTTAATTATCAGTTGGATAGTCCTGATATATCGATGATGATTCACTTTCATGTTCCTACCAATAGATCAAGCTTTCCTAGTATGTATTATGGTGAAAATTATACTTTGGTTTCAAGCTACAATTCTGTTATAAGTAGATTATACACCATTGGTATCTCCTATGCTATGTTAGCTGATATTTTTAAATGCATCTATTGGAGTGTAAAGCTATACTTATTTAAAAAAAATATCAGTGCATGTTTTAATGAGGTCATTGCACGACAAGATTTTTGTTTTGGTTTATTCTTAATTTACTTATACTAATGTTTTTGTTTTATCTTTTGTCTTTTGTCTTGTTTACGTAAATAATTTTTCTTTTCTTTCTTCTTTCTATATTGTACAATGACTGTCAATAATTATCATGTATGTAATTGGCACTTGTGCTGATAATTCTAAATAAATAAATAGAAACAAAATATAATATACAAATCGCTACAAGCCGTATAAAGATAATCGGATGATAAAGGATGAAAGGAAGGGTGGTATGCTTGTGTATTTAATATCAGTCAAAACGTTTATCATCCCTTAAAATTATCACATACTAAATATTTTCCACCTTGCGTACAAATCGCACGGCAATCGTCCATTACGCCGGCAAGACTGTGGGCAATAAAACAGAACGCCACTTGGCTCTGGTACCCACTATCTTATGCGCATAAATAACATCCTTCCCACTCTTCCCCACCTATTTGTCATAAAGCGAGAAAGAGACTAATCCAGCTCGCAATGTGAGACTTTTAAAGTCCGCAGTGCAACGCACTAAATTTATTTAAATGAGAGGAAATAATCGTATGAAAGCCTTTAAAGCTTATAAATGTAATATGTTTTATCTAGTTTGATGTTCTATTTTACGACAGGGGTTTATTTTTCTTATTTATTATGTATATTCAGGGCTAACTTTGAATTTGGAAGTAAATAAATAAATATTAAATGTTATAAATATATTAAATTTTAATTAATGCTTTGATGGTTTCTCGAATCTGATAAAATAATCAGCATTTATATAGGCCTAAAAACTTTAAATTTAACAAAAGCTTTTGGTAAGTATTTGAGTACTTAAAAAAATTACGATTTATTTGATACCACTAGTATCAATTCTCCATACTAGAAGTGTTAATTGAAAAAAACAAACACTTTAAATGATCACACAAACGAACACTTTCATTTCATCAATGCAGTATTCCAAAATAGGACGTCGACCCCGGATATTATCTTTCTTAGGGCCCCTTTCATGGAGTAACAGTAAAATTACATTTTTAAGAATTGAAGTGGCGCAGCAAATTTCCGGGCATTTTCACCGGGCAAGGGTTTTAATGGCTCCTTGCCAAGTCATTTAAATGCAACAAAAATACTAATAAATTTATGATGTTTCCAAAGAGACACGAATTATTTATTGCTGGCTTTGCTTTAACAAAATGTTCTTTTTTATATATTTATTTGCAAAGATTTCCATCTCATCTTTATTGAAACAAGAAAGTACTCATGCAAGAGATCATCTTACCTATTTATTTACGAAAAGAAAAATTAATATTAAAATGAAATATTTAATAATAAAGTCGCTAACCGCATCTGTCTGTTTGTGCGTTTAGTTGTTCTAAATTATCCAACGGATCTTCCGGAATATATGAGTATTATATTTATAGAGAAAAGTGAATGTTTTGTAATCAAGTCGTTAAAAATGTTTTCATACGCTTAAATGGCTAATGCTGGCTAAATCTTATGATATGTACTACGGAATTATTTATCTGAAAAACGCCCGCAGAAAAGTCTGTGATGGTATACTTCTATCTTCTTAGTATAAATCCCAGCAACGCCGGGTACATGTCAGCTAGTATTGAATAAATAAACATTACTAAGCTAAACTTACTGATTTCACTCAATGTATGTTTTATAAATACCTTGATATTTATATGAATTTGAATTATTTCGTAACGTACCTACACTTGGAAACCGTATCACCAAATGGAAAACCGTTTTAAGGTATGTTTGTAATAAAAACTCGACGATTTTAAGCTCATTGCATTACGTGCCATGTACTTACCTACAAGATCTTATTTTAATAATATTTCAATAATATATTTTGCCTCCACAAAAATATGTGTAAACGTAGAGTGTTAATAAAATAAATATTTAAAAATTGCAAGTGAAATACTGTTAGTCTCTATTAATTCCTTTCAAAACAATATATTTGCATGTAGTTAAAAGATAAAATAATATATAGTTTTAGAAAGGGTCTACAGTCTACATTACTTGCTACGCCACTGATTGACAGCCAATTAAAAAAATAGGTCAGTTGAGATGCCAAAAAACATTTATTACACATTTCCGGAAAAAACTTTTCTAACCTAACGGTTTTTACTTCACCGCAAATAGTAATGTTCGATCAGAAAAATAATAAATTATGAAGCAACCTAAAATTATTTATAGTTTCCTAAGGCCAAAGAAAAGTTTTTCAATTCTCACAAAGCCGCCCGAGCGGAATGACGAATGTATTATACCCGCCCGCATACGGGTCTGCTGCTGAGTAGTTGGTTGCACTCTCTCTTTCTGTTACACACATCGTTTATGAGAAAGAGTGAGAGGTTAGGATGGAGCTTTAAGCTGTATAATATACGCACATAAACATTATGTACAAGCCACACGGGGCCCGAGCCCACACACAAAGCTTTTCGCCATTTTTTCTGCGTCGAAGCTTTTCAGAAAGAGCTTCAAACTAAATTCCGTTTTACATGAATTCCGGTATGTCCTTTGATCAGAAAACCGCCGAAAATCTTGAATCTATTATGAATACCAAATATTATGTAAGTAGGACGGTACTTATCAACCCACCTGTTCCATATTTTTTCCTCCACTATATCTTTCCCGTACTTTTATCGTTGTTAGAATAATATCATAATTATTATTTTCAACTTTCTCTTCTGAATTTAAGTACCTACGTTAGTTCATATTATGCTTTTCGTCAGAAACCTATACCCTCAGGTAGTAATTTTGAAGTAATGTTTGTCTGTTATGAGTTTGTTTAAAATGAATTTAGTTCTCGGTGAAATTCTTAAAAATAGTTATTTACCATAGAATGAAATACATTTTCAATATCGCCCTGGCTAGCTGATATCTGACGACCACTGAAAAATAGCTTTTTTTTAATTTGGTGACTAGTTCTACAAAAATTCATAAACTTTTCTCAATCCACCTTCTCATTCCTGTCCCCTCTTTTCATACTTCTTCAAACTAGGGTGAAAATAGAGAAATATAGAAAATAAAATCGATAAAAACAGAGTTTTAGTCGGCCTCTGTAGCACAAAAATGAAAGACAATTTTTATTCCATTTTGAAGCCCTCAGTGACGTGGGTAAGATAAATAAGCATAGTAGTAGGCTTCTGTAGTCGAGGGTAAGGCTATTGACTAGCAATCCTTAGGACGTGGGTTCAAGTTCCAGATTTCCAAATAAAATTCATTCGGTTACATTGTGTAATTTCACAATTTCTTAATTTAATAGTTTATATAGTATTTGTTATTTCATGCTATTAAAACTTGGCTTACTAGGTATATTCTGTTCTGATAATCCCTATGAAAGTACAGCTGGGCGTAAAACCGAATAATAAAAATAATAACATTAACAGTTTCACACTGGTGTACCCATTAAGAATTGAAACGTGACTTGAAATTGCGCTAGCCGTATATGGTGACCAGATCTGAATAGTCAGGTACTTCAACACTTTCCACTTCTCCATCTCCTTCCCCTCGCCACTTTCTTCAGCCTCTCAACAAATCCCAATTGGGTATACGCCATAATATCACTGGCTTCAAAGGGTTGGGAGCAATTGTGCAATATTCACATAAAAAGTAAGTTGATGTTGTAAGTGAGTTGATAAAGGTTGTAATTGTAAAAAAAATTGTTTCAATTTGGGAAGCGTTTTTGGGTACCGCCGCCCCGGGAATGATTTACTGTAAAACCAAAACCTATACCGTAGGACACCCCCAAGTGGTTCGCTACATTTAGTGATGTAGCAGGGGTGCTCGGGTTTAACGTGCGTGGGGTGCCTGATCGGGAGAGGCTGGTTTTGGGAGATCCGCTGAACTCTCCAAGTGGTCTCTCGATCGATAGCCTCGCCCCGCAGCGGGACGTTTTTTTTATACATCACTTCGGGATAAACTGATTTCTAGATTCCTATCCACTCCTTATCCCTTTTTCCTCCCAGAACTTCCCCTTCTTCCGCTCTTAAAAAAACACTCAACACCCAACATAATGTCTGGGGGAATTTATTTTCCTCATGGCCTCCTGTGTGGGGATAATGTAAAAAATATTTAATTAATTAAAAATAATATATGTTTTTTTACGAATTTAAAATAGTTTTTCTATATTTTTAAAGTTTATTTAAAAAAAAAAGAGATAAAGCGTCGTTTTATTTGGCGAATTCTTACTCCCTTATGTGCGTATACGCTTCAGTGTGCCGCAGGTTTGAATAAAATTCATTTCTCATTCAATTCAGTAATGCCTAATGGTGTGTATCCACTGAAGTACTGTTGGCAATAAGGGCTGTAGATTTAAAAAAAATACAAACACCGTTTGGGACGAACCACCATTCAAAACCGATTCTTTTGGTATTTTGTATTATTCGGTATTATTTTGTATTATTTATTATTTGGTATTATTCATGCATATTTTTTTTCCATTATCAGATGTGAATAAAATCTTAAGTCGTGTTTTAAATATATGGCAAGAAGTCTTTTAGATGGCGCTAGCGCAGTCTCGTGAAAAATCACTGCAATTGACTATTATAGAGAACTAACGCACATACAGCTGAAATATTAGTATGTAACATACTAATTTCTTATCATAATAACTATGGGTAATACGTTTAAAAACTGGATTGCAGGATATTTACTGATAAACTTTTAATAAATTCATAATGTATAGTGTTCATACATTTGCATTTGCCTTGGTAATATTATAATGACAAAATGCGAAAATATTAGAATTTTTATGAACACGTGTTCTGACTTCATGATAGTACATTTGTATTTTACTAAAAGTTTTCTTCTAAAAAACCTTAATATTTTTCATTAAGAGCCTGCAATCCCGTTTTTAATCGGATTACGAATAATTTAAAGAGATTCTAAATAAATTAGAAATTCTCATTTTTCTAGGTGTGTGCAATCTAATTCAATGAACCCAAATGAACCCATTTTCAAAATTGGAACTGAGTTGTCTAAGAATTCATTATGTAACTTTCTTTAATCAGAAAATTATTTTATTTTAATAAATTAATACAGCAAACACAGCAAATTTGTATTGTGTCATCATTTTATCACGTGGGATCAATTTTTCAACATAAAGTATACTTTATTATATTTAACAAAAATGCCGATTTCATTTTTTGAAAACCAATTATCCTAGGACTTCACAATGAAGTTATTTTCGAAATGTGTCACACATTGTGCAAATCATAAAGTTGAGTCAGTGAAACTAATTAACTACTCCCTTGTGAGATTGCAGCAAAAACATGCAGTTCCTGCTTGTTTTCCTTACATGGTAACTTACACCGCTTGGAAAAAGTACAAAAGAAGTCTCTTAGATAAGTTAGTTGAGACAAGCTATAATTTGATATCTGCTACTAAACTTTAGTATCGAATCTATAAGATACTTTAAGATACTTTCTATCCGGAGTCTGACTATTAATGATATTCTTATACTTCATCGACTGCCATTAAAATATCCGTTTCCCTTTTAAATCTACTAGACTCCACTTTCTTTTCACCTGTGACTAACATATTCGTAGTAGACATGTTAATCATAGTGGAAAAGATAGTGGAGTCTCGTAGATTTAATAGGTAAATGGATATTTCGAGGGAACATAGTAGACATGTTAATCACAGTGGGAAAGATAGTGGAGTCTTGTAGATTTAATAGGTAAACGGATATTTTGGGGGAACATAGTAGACATGTTAGTCACAGTGGGAAAGATAGTGGAGTCTAGTAGATTTAATAGGTAAACGGATATTTTGAAGGAACATAGTAGACATGTGTTAGTCACAGTGGAAAAGATAGTGGAGTCTAGTAGATTTAATAAGTAAGCGGATATTTTGAGGGAACATAGTAGACATGTAAGTCACATTGGAAAAGATAGTGGACTCTAGTAGATTTAATAGGTAAACGGATATTTTGAAGGAACATAGTAGACATGTGTTAGTCACAGTGGAAAAGATAGTGGAGTCTAGTAGATTTAATAGGTAAACGGATATTTTGAAGGAACATAGTAGACATGTGTTAGTCACAGTGGAAAAGATAGTGGAGTCTAGTAGATTTAATAGGTAAACGGATATTTTGGGGGAACATAGTAGACATGTTAGTCACAGTGGGAAAGATAGTGGAGTCTAGTAGATTTAATAGGTAAACGGATATTTTGAAGGAACATAGTAGACATGTGTTAGTCACAGTGGAAAAGATAGTGGAGTCTAGTAGATTTAATAAGTAAGCGGATATTTTGAGGGAACATAGTAGACATGTAAGTCACATTGGAAAAGATAGTGGACTCTAGTAGATTTAATAGGTAAACGGATATTTTGAGGGGAGTCGATGAAGTACAAGAATATCATTACTATTCATATCTCTTACCTCTAAAGCAATTTCACCGAGCTGTTAATACGTATAAAGATCTTTTTGATATATAATAAACCTCTCTGTCTTTCAACAAAACACCAATAATTAGTTTTGAATGAAACTGATTTGTATTTCTGTAATATTTTTGTAAAATAATTAGTTTTTATTGTACTCCTACATATTATTATGTAATAATATAAATTTCTGTGTAATGTTTGTAAAATTACGATTTTTTTTATGGTTGCAAATTCCTACGTGCGTTCAATAAATAAATAAATCTTTGACGAATTTTTTTTTTGCTTTACAAATCCTATTAATATAGCATCCCGTGATTTTTCACAGGCAAAACTAGAGTTGGATTACATTTTTCAAACAAACAATATTTTGAAGTTCACAAATATGATCATGATAGTAGGAATGGGATGGAGATGGAAAGAGATATATTGGGAGGTACCTGGTTATCGAAATCGTTCACTAAACACGACAAATGCCATTTTAAGGCATCTTTTGATTCTGATTGGCTTTTCATCAGGGCATTTTTGAAATATCTGCCACTCTGGATCGTGTTACTTCTTTGTGTAAATACCGCACAAGCGTCCCAATTGTTCCTAACCGTCTGGAGCCAGTGAGGCTATGGCATCTCCAATTGGGTATGATGTGAGGCTAAAGGTAGTGGGGAGTGGAAGGAGATGGGGAAGAGGATGGTGTGGGTGTGGGTGTACCTGGCTAATCTAGTATAGTCGTCTATCTACCTGCAGATCTAGTCACCAAACACGGCTTAAGCTATTTTAAGCAACGTTTTAATTCCGATGGTGGTCTTACACCAGGGCGACACTGAGGGTATCTTCCACTGCCGCAAGTAATTATTTCAATGTAATAAATTGTCAAATAACACATATTTATCAAATTTATTTTATTTTGCACGCCAGAATTTGAACCTGTAAACTTCGGATTGCTAGTCGAGAGCCTTACCACTCGACCACAGAACCACTTTTGGATATATAAGCTTTGATTAAAATCAATTATTAATTTTTAACTAACTAACCATCACAACGCTTCCCGGCAGGAATAGGCAGAAAAGATAGATACACACATTTTGTCCGGGCGTACACTCTTTGCTTTGCTCAAATTTATATAGCGTCTCTTACAAACTCTTCTGTTATACAGAATCTTGACATGACCTGACTCAAGTATTTACTTCGCTTGATGGTAGCATGTCTATCTGGGGCATTCCCGACTTCTTGTATTTATATTTTTAAATATCTAGAAAGATCATTGATCGTGTCATACATACTATTATATTATGTTGGCTCTCGACAAGACGCGACTCAAGTCTTTAATTCACTTGATCGTGCCATGTCTTCCTCCAACGTCCCAGACTTCTTCATTACTTCTTATTTTGAAATATATAGAAACATCCCATCCATTATGTTTTACAAATATATCTACTCACATTTAATTCATCCGCTTATCTGTTTCCTACTACATCGAACTTTGAAGTGTTTATTCGTAGAAATGCGCAATGATTCAAGTATATTATGGTTACTCTTACCTAGGAAAATCTATGTTTTCGACATGCCGTGCTACGCAAAGCAGATTATCTGCAAATCTGTTTATTTACGACCTTACAAAGGGCACATGGATTCCTTCTAAAATACAACTAGAAAAGCTCGTGCAGACTAGTTTGGAATGGAACATGAAAACACGAAAGCGAGAAAATCGTAGCCCTTTAACATTTACACAAAATGTAATGCGCTCGTAAATCATTCGTGATCTCTAATCCGCGGAGTAAACAAGCCCACTTTTTCAGATTAAAGGCGGTGAATAAATTCAAAGTAAAAACACTAACTAAATCAGATACAAGCTCTCAAGGAGCTAGAGTGCGAGTCGATAAACCAAAACTTCTTCTCCCCTTGAAATCTGTGCCCCCATTCACTCACCAAGAACTGGTGGTGCTTCCTACTCTCTCCGCTACTCGGCATTACAAACTTTTCCCATATTTTATTATGACATTCTTTGGCCCGTCTCTCTTCAGGCTTTAGTCGTGTTGTTTTTTGGCTTCATCTTAAAGCATGACAAACACATTTTTCTGGTATGAATACGAGGTGAAAAGTCGTCAAGAGTTTTTTGGCGATCGAGTTTTTTTATTTTATTCAAACAGCTTTTTAAAAACCACGAGTCACAAACCCCTAAATGATGATAACCGTTTATTTACTTTTTTTAAAGAAATACATTATCTTCCTTTGCTGATAAGCATTCAGCGTACTTTTTAGCTTGGGAAGGGAATATTGTGCAAGTATTAGGTGCATCTTTAACTAGCTGTCTTAATATATTGTTTGTATTATTATTATCGTAATATCCACACATTATTCACTCTAACCACATAAACATCCTCCAAGCATCACAATCCCTATTTAATTTAAATATCGTAGTCAATATGTTCAAATATGTTGTTTTTGGGATGATATCGCTGTCGAAAATAGAACTACGTCTATGAAATGTTGACTTTTGTTTGTGGCTTCAGCGTGTTTGAAGACTTTCAACGAGTTATTGCTTATAAACATTCAGTTATATTGATCTTGAGACCATTGATTTCGTTTAGATTACAGTAAAAATAAACATGCTGATCGTCAGCGTAGCAGTAAGACAAGATACCTAATGACTCGATTATTCTAGCGATATCATTTGTAAAAAGGATGAAGAGAAATGAACCCAAAAGAGATCCCTGGTGTACCCCTGAAGAAAGCTTTATGAAGTTAGACAGTTTATTTCCAAACTTACGGCTTGTAAGCGATTGGATAAATAGGATGCCAGCCAATTTTTGATGTCGTAATTAAAACCAAATATTTCCTCTAATCTCCTAATGAGGAAGTCGTGATCAATCGTGTCAAATGCTGCATCAATATTTTTAATAATGCTTCTATTGAAGCATAAAGCTGTACTTCTTAAATACTTTAGCAGGGCATATTTTAACGAGGCCACAGCATAACAGTTTTTTTTTTGTTTTGCTTTACTTCTTCATTTGATTTTATTTACTTTGTATATATATTATAGGTTTTGTTAACTAAAAATTCTACAATTTTTTTTTTCTTCTTTTTTTCCTATATTTTATATTATTTTTACTGTGACTGTCAATCAACCTGTATGTAAATAGCACTTCTGCCCTAAATTCTAAGTAATTAAATGAAAAACCTAATATGTTTGGCTAATTTCTAAATTTCAAGACTCCAGTGCTCACTTTAGATAGTTTTCGTAACTTCGCACTTAGATTTTTCAGACAGAAAGGTAATAGCCATCCATGTGATTTCGTTTCGTTTCCATTTTGCATTTAAAGCAAGCAAGAAGGACCTTTAAATAGCATCCAGAATAATTATTGTTTTATTTCTTGATTTATTCATTCAATCGACAGCAAAAATAAACTTGGTAATAAATTCAGAACAGAAGGGTGATAAGTTCTTTGGCATTTAAGCATACTTAGGTCGGCTTATTTCCTGTCATATCGTTTGCATTGCGAAATTGTGCATCAACTAAGAACCACTTTACGCTACGAGGGGATTATATTTATTGTGTAAAGCTTGACACGGTTGATTTGGCAGGTATGCCAATTACAAAACATTACATATTTAAGTTAATACAAGGAGAAATTTTACAATACGGGATATTGAAATAAAAAATACTGTTATGACAAAAATTGGGCAAAAAAAACATAAACAATAAAGATAATGTCAATTCAATACAGGAACAAGGTTTTAATGGAGTTCACGACTTCTGCCACATCAATATAAAATATTATTTTCGTAATGACTGACAAAATTCCTTCTTACGGTTTTCTAAAGAAGAAATACTTAATTTTACTTCAAGTTCATCATATGAGTAATCTTTATATCCTTGATATGTCAGTGAGAAGTAATTGATAAGTCCAGTGGACTTATCAATTGCTTACTTATATAAATAATTATATAAATATATATTATATATGAACGATACACACGCGACCTGTCACTCTTAATTCTAGAATGGCAATGGTCGTTTATTTTATATTTGTGCACACACATTAGCGCTATAATTCTGGCATCACCTATCTCACTCTTCCAAACTCACAAGCTACAAACATAAATATTGTTTCGTAGGCGTTTTCACCAAAGTTTGTACATGTTTGTAAAATTTTTAATGCTTTATTTTACGATTAATTTTTATAAGTTTCCACCAATGCCAGATTACTAGAAATCGTGATTTTTTTTCAGTGGTGATATATGGGGCTAACTACAATAAAATGTAGTGCTAGTACATTGCTTATAATACTAATGAAGGGTTATGATATGGATTCTCTAGTAGACATTTTCAATTATCAGATTATTGCTGGCGCAGTTCAATTACGAGTGTGTAAACAAAAGTAATAAAAAACTGTATATTAGTAAATAATTTATTTACATTTTTGTAAACTATTTCCATGTACAAGTTAAAAAAATATATGGTCACGGAATGGAATGTACAAGAAATGTTAAACGTGAGTTTTTTAATTCTGGTAAAATTTACGTAAATGCTATATATTTTCGAAAAATATATTACGTGAGCTGTTGAAGAAACCGCCAAATTAATTTTACGCACCTAAAATTAATTACGAAATCATACTTTGTTTCATTGAATTATGAAATGGGACATAGTAAAAACACACTTTCTTTTGATCTAAATAATTCATCAAAAATATATACAGGTTTGACAGTTCTATTTAACTGCCTAAATAAAGTCAATCAATTATTTTGCATGTTAAAAACAACAGAAAAAACCAATCGTAATCGTGGGACAGGACGAAAACGCAATGTACAAAGTGTGGCGTAAATGCCCTTGTCCTTAGCGGTTCTCTAGTGTATTTTTCTTTCGCTTTCTCCTTAATTCACATATTATCCTAACATAGAAAAGTAATTTGCATTTTTTTCGTAATCGGTCAAAATTTGTAGAATTTTCATTTATTTATTGTCTGTAATAATCTTTAAGATCCTATTAGTCCCGTAATATTAGGGTAGGTATATTATATTGAATTGTATATATATGTACATGCACATATATGTAAATATGTGCATATATAATAATAAATTTATTTCTCATAAAAATCATATAATAAAACACGAAGAAACATTGACTAGCCAACTTGGAATGGATCCTGTTTTAGGCCAGTCAAATTGACAAGTTTAGTTCATATCATAATTTAGCACAATATAAAACAAAAACGGTAAAGTAAATAACAGCCAGATAGTAGTAATAAAAAGACAGATCACCACAAGAGTTGTAAGGTAGAAAAAATGAAAAGGGTGGTTTATAAGTTTATAATATAGTTGGGTGATTAGAAAATAATCGATAGCATTGATAAATAAAGTATAGATTAATACATAATAGACAATTATGTTCAGAGGTGATAAATATGTGTTTTTGTATTGTATGGACTTTAAAAAATTATGTATCAGTGTTTTGACAATAATGTACATGTATATGTTTTATAATAAGATTATCTATTGATCAACATATCTTCACTTTTTACTCTCCCTAAATCGAGGAGCCAGTCGTTGACCAATTTGCGCAAAACATTTGTTCTTTTCGTTTTCCAAGCATTAGGAATGATATTAAATAATTTAGGTCCTAAGTACGAGAATTGCCGCTGCCCAAGGGACGTCGAGGTTTTTATTGGGACTGTTGGATTATTCCTTGAAAGTCGGGTGTCGTGAAGGTGGTCGATGGAAGGGAAGTGCTGACGTTGTTTTTGTGCAAGTAATATAATCTTTCTAATATACAGTTGTCTATCGAGAACTTTTATTTCCGTGAATAATGCATCACTGGGGTACCTGAATGGTTTTTTGATGATGACTCTTAGTAGTGATTTCTGTGCTTTAACCAGGGAGTCTAATATTATTTTGGCACAGCCACCCCAACCTAGGGATGCATATTCGAGTAAAGAATTACACATATAATAGTATATTGATTTCATATCTTTTACAGAGAGAATATTTCTGATGGTCATAAAAAGGTGGGTAAGTTTTCTGTCTTTTGAGGCAGTTGAGTTAATGTGTTCTTCCCATCTCAGATATTTGTCTATGGTGATTCCTAGATATTTTAAGCTATCCACGGGTTCTAGGTTATTGCAAGTACAAGTATTCGGTTCATTAGAAATGTGAATAGTAATATTCAGTATTTCCTTGGGTTGTCCCGCTTGTGTTGCACTAAAACGTATAAATTTTGTCTTTTCCGTGTTGAGAGTAAGGAGATTATTATCTAGTCAATATTTATCATTGTTTATCCCAATTTCGGCTTTTTTATGCGTTTCGTACAGTTTTTCGCCTCAAATATTAAGACCGTATCGTCAGCAAAAGTGATGATATGATTGGCAAGGTTACTGTTACAAAGATCATTGATATAGATATTAAACAATATCGGTCTTAAAGTACTTCCCTGTGGAACACCAAATTCGATATTGGCTGGATTGCTTAAAGTGCCACTAATATTAACTCTTTGGCTTCGATTTTCTAGATAGCTTCCTAACCATTTAAGTAACTGCCCCTGAATACCGATTAGCTGAAGTTTTTTCAAAAGGTTTTTGTGCGGGATGGTATCAAAAGCTTTAGTCAGATCCATAAAGAGCACGATGCTTTTAATTCCTCGATCGATGTTATTAGAAATGACTTTAGTAAGATTGCCAATGGCTTTTTTCTTCTTCTATCTTCAAGGTAAAAGCTAAGACGGTTTTTGACAATTTTCTCGATAATTTTTGAGACCGAATTGACTAGAGATATCGGCCGGTAATTTTGAATTGCAGATTTATCTCCATTTTTGTGTAGTAATACAACAATTGAATGATTTAGATGGTTAGGGAATATTCCTGATTTGAGACTTAGATTTGAGATGAAAGCTATCGGAGTTGCTATGAATGACTTGATTACTTTTAGCAGATTTGTCGAAACTTTGTCTGGTCCACAAGCGTTAGATGGCTTTAAGTCGTCAATTATTTCCAAGACTTCGTTCGTCGATGTTTGTATATTGTCTATTTTATGGTTGAGGTTAGAGGTGACCAACTTGGCAAAATCGGTTTCAGTTTTATTGCATTTATCGAGGATATTCTTGGCAAGTATGGTTCCCACGATTTGAAGTAGTTATTAGCAAAATTCGCCATATTTTTAGGATGAGAGGAGTTTGTGTTACCTATATCTAATGATTTAATTTCGGAAGACCTGTTGATTTTTGATTTACTAATATTACGAAATGCTTCCCACATACGTTTTGGAGAATAAGAATTTTCGTAAACGAACGTTTTATAATAATTTTCCTTCGTATTTTTAATAATCGTTTTGCATAAGTTCCTGTATTTCTTTTAGTGAGTTTGTACTAAAATATTACCTGGAAACTTTTGCGCCCTTTTGTGGAGTTGGTTTCTTTTGTGAATCGATTTGACAAGGCCGGGAGATATCCAGGTCGTGAGTTTTAACTGGCTGTTCGATATGAGTTTGTTACTTGTATGTTTAGATATATATGTATGAAGGATGCAGATGAATTCATTCATCGCAATGTCAGAATCACTTTAATCAATTACTTTTTGCCAGTATTCTAATTGCAAGTCCTCAATTAAATTCTTATAGTTTGTTCGAGGGACGTACTTAATTTTAGCAGTTGTGGGCAGTTTATCTTTAAAGCAGACGGCTGTTGTGTAGTATATATATATTTTTATATTTATATTTTTTACCTACACATTGTGTGGATCAAATTCAAAAATATTTTTTTTATATAATTTCTTAAATATTATTATGTATGTATGGAAAAGCCTTAATAGGCGTAAAATAAATAAATAATTTACACTAATATAAACATTTCATTAATTTATATACTGCCTAAACTAATCCAAGTATACCCATCCCCCGGCATTGCCAATGGTGTGTTTTTTTTTTGTTAATCAACTTTGAATTTTTCTTTTTTAACTACATTTTTTTGTTAATTTAATTTATGCCATGGTGTGTTTGTTTTGTTTCTTTATCTTGAAGCTTGAAGAGAAGTCTAGTTTTATTAAAATTGGGGAGGTTTGTATGAGTACCGCCGCTCCAGGAACCATTTATTGGACAAACACCTCTGGTCACCTCAAGGGTTTGTTACGTTTGGTGACTTAGCAGGTTTTATCAGATGAGGTCTGATCAGATCTTGGCGCCGAATGCTACTGACCCCCAGCTGCGTGGAAGGCCAGATTGTCCAAGGGAGAGCCCGGCTTGGGGAGACCCTTTGACCTCTCCAGCTGGTCTCTCTCGACCCATCGTCTAGCACCGTAGCGTAATGGATTTATACGTTACACTCAACACACAGATCCCTCGATTCCTAGCCACCATTTATACCGTTTCCTTCACAGAACTTCATCTCCTTCTTTTTCTTTAAAAAGACCCTTCACACAGCATCCACAAAGATGACATAGGTCCTGAAGGAAATTAGTTTCCTCAGGACCTCCTGTGCGGAGGAAAAAAAACCTTCATCTTAATCCTTCAAAGTATGATCATTTTAGTGATGTTAATGTTGGGCTAAATTTATATTTTTGAACAAGGCTATGTTTATTAACAACAAGTAAATTAAAGATTGAAAAAAATTGATGCATTTTAAATCTGCTGAAATTTCAATGTCCTAAAATCCTATTACTTACCTCCAAACAACAAGTATTTGCTAGCAAATCTCGACTGAATCCAATTATTGTGACGTAAATCTTGTTACTTGCAAACGTAACAAGCGTACGGAAGTGGAACAGCGTCGTTGTGATTTTGTTTCTTTCTTTTTTTTAATTTACGTCCCGCCATAAAATACCTGACATGTTTACTCCGTCTTCTTATGAGATTTTTCTCCCCGCCCCGGCATCCCAGCATCCCGGAGCGCCGCCCGGGCCCAAAGGTACTAGGTACCTACCCACCTGAAGTCGCGTCTTGCTAACAAAATATGGTCGGGAATGTTTTCATAATGGAAAATTATTTTATTTTTTTTTTATTAAAGAAATAAGGTAATGATATATATAAGGTGTGATATGAATGTAGGTAGCTAAAACGTATCAAAAATAATTTAAATAGTAATAAAGACATTATTATATTATGTGTACATTTGGAGATGAAATTGTCACTTATGGTAAATTAATGAAATTTAGTTAAATATATAAGAATAATTATTTCAAAGCAGGACAATTATACTTTGTAAAATGGCACAGTTTGGAAACAATGAAACAAAATACTACACGATAAAACATGATATAAAAGTTCTTTAACAGGTGGAGTATTTTTATCACATTGACAACAACAAACTAAATGAACAAAATATTTTGCGATACACAATTTTGTTCAATACTTATTAGTTCTGAAAATTGTTATTAACGTTATTATGTTTAGTGATTTATTAAATTTTGCATTGTATCTGAAGCAGTTTATTTTATAATATTAATATCCGTGGCCGAAGTGTAAGGCTCTGGACTAGCAAGCTGGAGGTCACGGGTTCAAATCTTAGCGTGCGCAAGTAAAATTAATTTGATTTTTTTTACTTCAGAAATTACTCATTTAAAGAAATATAAAGTATATTTGTGGCATATTAAAAAGTGGAAGATACTCTCAGTATGCCTGCTGTAAAACCACTATTCAGAATTGAATCGTTGTTTGAAATGGCTTTGTCCATGTTTGGTGACGAGATCTGAATAGCCAGGTGCTTTCCCACCTTCCTCTTTCCCATCTCCTTCCCCTCCCTACTACCATCAGCCTCACAACATGCTATAGTCTCACTGGCTTCAGACGGTTGGAACCAGTTGGAACTATTGTGCGGTATCACAAAAAAAACAGATTTTGAAATATATAATTTTGTGCAATACATATTCCTTCCTAAAAGATTTTTGAAATATTTATGATATTCATAAAACTTAACCCTTAACAGGGTGGTTTTTTGCATGTTTCCGGCAAGACTTGGCTATTTTTAGTGTGGGAGGTGTGCAGTGGGGTGAGAGAAGAAGGCCGACAGCAGATAAAATCTACAGCACCTCGGCTGGATCTCCAAGGCGTGTGAGGCCTATCACGAGCCAAGTCTGACCTGCCAAAATGGTTTATCTTCTCCTTTTTTCAGCATTTTGCGAATTTATGTGTTTTACGCCACGGGAATAGCAGCTGTAAAAAGCTCGTATTGATATCCCTGTTTATTTGTTAGGTGCGGTTAATACTATACATTCTGACATAATTTCTACTAAGTATACATAACCCAACTACGACATACAGAAGCCAACAACAAACCAAAACCGACTACGAAAATATACTACATTTTTAATAACTATTTACGCTTCGTTTCTCACTAAACGATCTGCTGCAATTTATGAGCATATAATAATTGATTTAAAAAATTCTCTTCAACTTTACATACATATTATTTCAATTTATTTGTGAGACGTTTATGCGTACCGCCGTTTATTAATAACCATTTACCGATAAACATTTATCGGATAACGCAAAGCTCTGCCATATGTTACCGTAAGTGGTTTGCTACGTTTTGGTAACTTAGCAGTGAGTCTTGGGTGAGGTTTTTCTAAGTCTTGGCAGCGGATGCGACATCCCACCTATTACGTTACGGGCCAGATCGGGAGACTAGTTGAGACCTTTTGACCTCTCCAGCAGGAATCTCTCAACCCTTGGCTTTGCACCACAGCGGGAAGGAAGGATTCATATGTCCGTCACTCCTTAGACATACTTACCCCCAGATCCTTACCCACTTCTCATACCTTTTCCTTCCCAGAACTTACTATTTTTTTTTCCTCGAAAATACCTTCCACACGGCATCTCTAAGATAGCATTTACCCCGAGGGAAATTATTTTCCTCAGAGGCTCCTATATGGAGATAATTTTATATTTTTTATTACTATTACTCATACCTACACTCATTAAGATAAAGAACTATTCTCATCTCAGACTAAATTAATAATATATTGTATGAACGTATGGAATAGATATGTAGTGGTACGCCACTACTTGATTCGAACGGCATTCTAGAAGTTTCGGTTTCTTCCAAACAAGCTTCTTGGATATCCTTTTCTTCTTTTTAATTTTGTTTTGGCAATATCTACATACCAACCAAATGTTCGAAAAGCTTCTTCACCTTATAAAAGCGGCAGCGTGAAGGAACTCGTTAGTAGTCAGTCAGTCATCAGTCCGCCATCATTTAACAAGGATCATCGAGTGATAACCCGCGCTCCTCTTACTAGCGCCATCGGGACATCATTCTAACGCCTTGGCCCCGGCCGTCGCCCTGGCCAGCGCTACAACGGATTTCAGCGCCCTGGTTCCAGCGCCTCTTACAAGCGCTTCATCCACGCACCATGACCACCACGAGAACACGCAGCATCCTCACTGGTCTACGCAGCTCCCGCTCAACCGCCTACAAGGTCCACCGCACCTTCGGCCTTCCCGTCAGCAATGGAGTACTGATTGCCAAGATCGCCAGTGCCTGACAGTCAACGAGTCCGGTCACCAGCGCCCGGCGTTGACTCACTGACCCGCGCTTGACCAGCCATCACAGCCGGCATCCGGAGAATATTACATCTGTCCTACGTCATCTCTTCATCACGGCAAACTGACTCACCAATAAAACACTGTGACCTTCACGACACGTCCTTCATTTCGTGCCTCTCGCCAGATCCCCAAAGATACTTTAACTACGTAAAATACAATATTCCTTCCTAATGGTTTTTAATAAAATTTGCTGTGTATGTTTAAATAAATAAATAAATTTAAATTAGAAACATCGAGCTAAGACATTTGATAGGCTTTCATTATAAGGTTCAAATTGCAAAAAGATAGTTCATAATATTATCCATTATCTACTTTTGTATATATCTACGCTCAAACAATCACTATTCAACTTTTTTATTTTAGTCTAAATTTCAAAGAAAGAGGCAATGTGTTTAAAAATGAAAATCTAATCATAAAAAAAGAGTATCTTTGGTAGACAACAAATCAGTGTAAACAAATCTACAGTTTTATTCACTTAACCTTCAAAACCAGATAGAGATCACTGTCTGTCTCTCTCCAGTGTGTAAAGCCCGGTCAACGCCGGGGACTTCAAGGTTAATATATTGTATATACTCGTTAGCTTTAATTTAATATTGACGGCCTCTGTGGCTGAGGGGTTCTCGACTGGGCTCTTGACTGGCAATCTGAAAATCGCGGGTTCAAATCCCGACGTTCGCAAATAAATATTGTTATTTCACGTTTGTGTTGTTTCAGGATTAAATCATTTAAAATAATGTAAGGTGTAGTATCATCCTGGTGTTAGACCACCGTTCAGTATTGAAACAATGCTTGAAATGGGTTTAGCCGTGTTTGGTGACCAGATCAGATTAACTACCTTTCTATTTCCCATCCTCACTACCTGCAGCCTCACAGTCAAGTCACACTGGCTCCAGACGGTCAGGAGCAGTTGCGGTATTCACTTAAAAAAATCGAGAATCTTACTTTCTTTTAAAACACAATATTTAGTAAAATAATGTGTATGTTAATACCTAAATTAGTAATTAACCGTCCTATGGGAATGTAACGTAGTTCACCTGACGTCCTGATCTTCTCTTCCTACTATCAATCATTTCCTCTCTTCCGTTTGTTACCACACGGCACCACAGCGTGAAACGTGAATTCGATTCGCACACCATTTCCGCAAAAACAAAACGAAAAAAGTTCTGACGTCACAAGAGCACATATTCAATTACGGGTATTTTCGTTGGCGCACGGCAAACAGCTCGCACGATGTGTCAAAATAAATGCCGGCTGAGATGTAGTTTCCCCCTCATCTCACACGTAATCCACCTGCTTGTCAGGACGAGGCCGAAGACGGATTATGACGTCACTAACGCTGAAATCAGGGGTCGGAAACTACGTGGACGGGACTAATTGTTCATTATTGAAAAAAATGTTTTTTTTAATTGGATTTATTCTCAGTAGCACTCCAATATTTACTCCTAGAAGTGTGACCCTTTATAATTACCCCTGAAAGAGTATCGAATCGCCATGAAAATCAGTTCCCCTCTTTTTAAGAGTTTATGAAAACTATTTGGATTTTGTTCTCTATTTACGTCCATCGGGCATAAACATTAAGTATATGATATGGTTACCTCCAAAGGTTAGTAATGGGTTCAAATGGTTTGAAATGGGATAAAAAAAATAATCAAAATTTATTAGAAATTATATTTTCATATCTTAAATTGTTTCAGAGTAAACGTAATCAAAGCGTACATACGTAATATGAATATATATAAATAGTTTTGACCGTATAAAGACTCAATTATTTCACAAAAAGCACACAAATAATACAATATTTGATTGAATTATAGTATTGGTAAACCGTTCTTGAAAAAAAAAAGTTTTATTACCGACAAAACTATGTACGGGCAATATTCAAATTGCTTATGTACGGGCGCAAACATATAATTTATCTTAATATTTTAAAGCATTTCTTGCAAAAAGTGCATTTTATTAAAATAATTAAATTAACACCGTCTATAAACGCGTCGATTATAACGTACGTTACGTTTACCCTTAAGTATGTTTTAACATCTAATATTTCATGTTAAAAATATCAATATCATTTGTATATTCGTTTGCTAAATCATGTAGGCGAGAAATTGCGAGTTTGATGAATATATTTTTTTGTTTGTGAATGGTGACACTGAAAAAGGTCCTAACGCCTAGTTTTTCGAGTGGTGATGCCTTTTATTGATTGCTTATAATTTCCGGGGTCGATGCAGTTTCAATACTTGTAATTATTGCAATTACATTAATATCTACATAAGCAATAGATATTACTTTTCGTATTATTTGTTACATATTGATAAAAACGTAAAAACGTACATCACTAAAGGAACGACATTACATACCGTAAATGCGTAGTTCCATTGAAATATAGCACTGACATGAATCATGTTTTTTTCGTAACCAGAAGATGTTTCAGACTTCTGACCATCTTGTGGTTACTTATATTGAAGGTAAACGAATTTACGAGACAATAATATATAACTTGTGTAAATAAATTCGCATTCAATAATCAGCGTGAATTCTGAATGTATAAGGTCGGGTTTGTGAAAATCCTATTCAAGTTTTGTTATTATATCATTATAGGCTAGTTGCTTGACAGAACTAAAATAATGACAGAACTTTAAAAAATCTTTCGCAGAACTTGAAAATTAACTTTGAAATTTGAAGAATTGTTCAAATTTCCGAAACAACCTGTCCTAAATTTTATTGAGTTTAGTTATTCGTACCATGAAAAATTCGTTTTTTTTTTTTTTTTTTTTTTTTTTTTTATTTATTGTTATTAAGTTTAATTTGTAGAACTCCATTTTATTTTTTATTTTTTTATATATTCAATAATATTATTATTGGGTTTATAAAAACAGTTTATTTTTAAACAAGTTCTGCTGTGTAATTATTATTACGCGTGACAGCTGTTTCGCCCTCTGAAGGCATTATCAAACTGTGGGTAGCCCACTTACAGACGATACATTTATATTATTTCTAGGTAGGTATTTTAATTTCAATTACTGATTTCTTAATTGATTTTTGAGTAAGATATTAGAAATTATTAATGGTTATTACCCCAGCAAAGTTTCCCCAATTAGTGTAATGTTAAAAATTTTGACTGAATGTCTTAATGTTAGTTATTCCCAAACGATGACTCATAGGGTTATTTTAATAGCATAATTAAGTACTTCATAGTGCACTCATATTTGAACTAGGTTTGAAGATATCTAGTAGGGGTGAACGAATTATATTTGTTTGTTCATTAATTAGAATAGCTTTCGGATTATTAGAGTTTTTGTTAATTTCTAACTGTTCTAAAAGGTTCAGTTTACGGCCTTTATTTTGTACGTGTAACGGAGTTGGTTTATTATTATCATTAAGTGAGTGATTTTCATCTAGGAGATGTTTGGCAAATTGAGATTGCATTTTATTATTATTTTTAAAAGATCTTATGTGTTCTTTGAACCTAGTGTTAAAGGACCGGCCCGTTTGTCCAACATAAACAGCGTTGCATTCGTCACACTGGAGTTTATAAATGCCACTATTTTGTAATTTGAGTACCTTACTTTTTGAGTTTTTAAGAGATGATCCTAAGTTGTTATTTGTGCGGAAGGCAATATCTAAGCCACACTTTTTGAGGACTTTTGCAATTTTATTAGATGTCTGCCCGATGAATTCTAAACACCCGAATTTATTATTCGTCTTATTATTAGTCACTGGGTAAATTAATTTAAGGTTATTTTTGTGTTTGTTATTATTAATTATTTTTTCAATGTCTCTACCCTTGAAGCCATTATTTTTAGCAATAGTTAGGATTGTATTTTTTTCCTTCTCGTATGCTTTCTTGTCGAGTGGGATGTTATTAAGCCTATGTACCATTGAGTGGTAGGCAGATAATTTATGTGACCATGGGTGTAAGGATTTATAATTAATGGTCGTATCTGTAAACGTAGGCTTACGGAAAATTTCAAACGTATGTTTATTATTTTCTCTACCGATTGTTAGGTCTAAAAAATTGATTTTATTATTACACTCTCTTTCAACCGTAAAGCAGATTTTACGGTTGATGGAGTTAGCAAATGTGACGAAAAGATCTAATTGTCTGTTGGTACCTTTCCAACAGACCAAAATGTCGTCAACATAACGAACATAGTAAATGATGTGTTTGTTAAAGATTGAATTTAAAATTTGTTTTTCAATGTAATCCATAAATATTTCTGCAAGAAGTGGACTGAGGGGCGATCCCATTGGTAATCCGTCGTTTTGTTTATAGAATTTATTGTTAAACTCAAAGTAGTTAGTTTCCACGCAAATTTTAAATAGATCGAATAAGTCTTTTTTAGTAACTGGGTTTATATTAGATTCGTCTAAAATATCTTCAATGATTTTAAGGCATTCTTGAATAGGGATATTGCTAAAGAGACTGACCACGTCTAAAGATATGAACTGGCAATTGTGCGGTAAATTTATGTTTTTTATTTTATTTACAAGTTCGAGAGAATTTTTAACGCTATGTATTGGGTAGAATTTAGTATGTTGTTTGAAAAGAAAGTTAAGTTTTTTGGCGAGTATTGTCGTTGGGGCGTTTATAAAAGAAACAACGGGACGTATGGGGATATTATCCTTGTGAATTTTTGGTTGTCCGTATAATGCAGGAGCCCTTGGATTCATCACCATTGCACTTTTTCTAGCGTATTTATTTGGGAATATTGATTGGCAATTATTTATTAGGTTGCGCACGTTTATTGAAATTTTGTCCGTTGGGTCCTTTTTTAAGATTTCAAAGTCTTCTGGCTTTAGGAATGCTTCTACTTTATTTAAGTAATCAATTTTGTTTAATATAACGACGGAATTCCCCTTATCCGCCTTAGTAATTGTGAGGTCGCTATTTTTAATTTTGGCTTTAATATGATTTAAAATTTCCGTTTCTTTTATATTGAATTTATTTTTATTTTTACTGGTTGATTTCAGAGTTTTTCTCAAGATATCCGCTGTTATTTGTTTAGGTAAGCCGTTATTTTTTATTTTAGACAGAGAAATTTCTGTGTCGATTGCCAAACATTCAATTTGTTTTTTAGTGATATCTGAATTTATTTTATATTTGAAGCCTTTATCTAGTAAATTTATTTCATCTTCTTCAAAAGTTTCACCTGATAGGTTAATAGTTTTTATATAAAACTCCGTATTTGTATTACTTTGATATTCATTGACTTTAACATTTTTATTTTTAGATTCGACAAGTTTTTTAAGTTTATTTTCCTGAGTTTTGAATTTATCAGATATAATTCCGCTGATGTGTTCACGAGTATCGTAATCTAGGGTATCAAATTCCCATGGATGCAGTTTAAAAGTTAATTCCGAATGCAATACCTTGATGTAGTGAAGTATTGTGTCCCTTTTCCGACAACATTCCTTAGTTTCCTCCTTTAGCCATATCCTCTGCGCTCGATGCACAGTTTTTATGGCTGCCGAAGATTTGCTTTTGGTAGAAATATGCACGTACTTGGGGATCACGTTTAACTTCAAACACTCTTGGTTAAACCAAAGGTTTTGCACTATTTTCCGATGTTTTAATTTTAATCGTCTGTAAAAAATCACTTGGGTAGCTATATCAGCAACCTTCAATTTATTTATTGTTATTAAGTTTAATTTGTAGAACTCCATTTTATTTTTTATTTTTTTATATATTCAATAATATTATTATTGGGTTTATAAAAACAGTTTATTTTTAAACAAGTTCTGCTGTGTAATTATTATTACGCGTGACAGCTGTTTCGCCCTCTGAAGGCATTATCAAACTGTGGGTAGCCCACTTACAGACGATACATTTATATTATTTCTAGGTAGGTATTTTAATTTCAATTACTGATTTCTTAATTGATTTTTGAGTAAGATATTAGAAATTATTAATGGTTATTACCCCAGCAAAGTTTCCCCAATTAGTGTAATGTTAAAAATTTTGACTGAATGTCTTAATGTTAGTTATTCCCAAACGATGACTCATAGGGTTATTTTAATAGCATAATTAAGTACTTCATAGTGCACTCATATTTGAACTAGGTTTGAAGATATCTAGTAGGGGTGAACGAATTATATTTGTTTGTTCATTAATTAGAATAGCTTTCGGATTATTAGAGTTTTTGTTAATTTCTAACTGTTCTAAAAGGTTCAGTTTACGGCCTTTATTTTGTACGTGTAACGGAGTTGGTTTATTATTATCATTAAGTGAGTGATTTTCATCTAGGAGATGTTTGGCAAATTGAGATTGCATTTTATTATTATTTTTAAAAGATCTTATGTGTTCTTTGAACCTAGTGTTAAAGGACCGGCCCGTTTGTCCAACATAAACAGCGTTGCATTCGTCACACTGGAGTTTATAAATGCCACTATTTTGTAATTTGAGTACCTTACTTTTTGAGTTTTTAAGAGATGATCCTAAGTTGTTATTTGTGCGGAAGGCAATATCTAAGCCACACTTTTTGAGGACTTTTGCAATTTTATTAGATGTCTGCCCGATGAATTCTAAACACCCGAATTTATTATTCGTCTTATTATTAGTCACTGGGTAAATTAATTTAAGGTTATTTTTGTGTTTGTTATTATTAATTATTTTTTCAATGTCTCTACCCTTGAAGCCATTATTTTTAGCAATAGTTAGGATTGTATTTTTTTCCTTCTCGTATGCTTTCTTGTCGAGTGGGATGTTATTAAGCCTATGTACCATTGAGTGGTAGGCAGATAATTTATGTGACCATGGGTGTAAGGATTTATAATTAATGGTCGTATCTGTAAACGTAGGCTTACGGAAAATTTCAAGCGTATGTTTATTATTTTCTCTACCGATTGTTAGGTCTAAAAAATTGATTTTATTATTACACTCTCTTTCAACCGTAAAGCAGATTTTACGGTTGATGGAGTTAGCAAATGTGACGAAAAGATCTAATTGTCTGTTGGTACCTTTCCAACAGACCAAAATGTCGTCAACATAACGAACATAGTAAATGATGTGTTTGTTAAAGATTGAATTTAAAATTTGTTTTTCAATGTAATCCATAAATATTTCTGCAAGAAGTGGACTGAGGGGCGATCCCATTGGTAATCCGTCGTTTTGTTTATAGAATTTATTGTTAAACTCAAAGTAGTTAGTTTCCACGCAAATTTTAAATAGATCGAATAAGTCTTTTTTAGTAACTGGGTTTATATTAGATTCGTCTAAAATATCTTCAATGATTTTAAGGCATTCTTGAATAGGGATATTGCTAAAGAGACTGACCACGTCTAAAGATATGAACTGGCAATTGTGCGGTAAATTTATGTTTTTTATTTTATTTACAAGTTCGAGAGAATTTTTAACGCTATGTATTGGGTAGAATTTAGTATGTTGTTTGAAAAGAAAGTTAAGTTTTTTGGCGAGTATTGTCGTTGGGGCGTTTATAAAAGAAACAACGGGACGTATGGGGATATTATCCTTGTGAATTTTTGGTTGTCCGTATAATGCAGGAGCCCTTGGATTCATCACCATTGCACTTTTTCTAGCGTATTTATTTGGGAATATTGATTGGCAATTATTTATTAGGTTGCGCACGTTTATTGAAATTTTGTCCGTTGGGTCCTTTTTTAAGATTTCAAAGTCTTCTGGCTTTAGGAATGCTTCTACTTTATTTAAGTAATCAATTTTGTTTAATATAACGACGGAATTCCCCTTATCCGCCTTAGTAATTGTGAGGTCGCTATTTTTAATTTTGGCTTTAATATGATTTAAAATTTCCGTTTCTTTTATATTGAATTTATTTTTATTTTTACTGGTTGATTTCAGAGTTTTTCTCAAGATATCCGCTGTTATTTGTTTAGGTAAGCCGTTATTTTTTATTTTAGACAGAGAAATTTCTGTGTCGATTGCCAAACATTCAATTTGTTTTTTAGTGATATCTGAATTTATTTTATATTTGAAGCCTTTATCTAGTAAATTTATTTCATCTTCTTCAAAAGTTTCACCTGATAGGTTAATAGTTTTTATATAAAACTCCGTATTTGTATTACTTTGATATTCATTGACTTTAACATTTTTATTTTTAGATTCGACAAGTTTTTTAAGTTTATTTTCCTGAGTTTTGAATTTATCAGATATAATTCCGCTGATGTGTTCACGAGTATCGTAATCTAGGGTATCAAATTCCCATGGATGCAGTTTAAAAGTTAATTCCGAATGCAATACCTTGATGTAGTGAAGTATTGTGTCCCTTTTCCGACAACATTCCTTAGTTTCCTCCTTTAGCCATATCCTCTGCGCTCGATGCACAGTTTTTATGGCTGCCGAAGATTTGCTTTTGGTAGAAATATGCACGTACTTGGGGATCACGTTTAACTTCAAACACTCTTGGTTAAACCAAAGGTTTTGCACTATTTTCCGATGTTTTAATTTTAATCGTCTGTAAAAAATCACTTGGGTAGCTATATCAGCAACCTTCAATTTATTTATTGTTATTAAGTTTAATTTGTAGAACTCCATTTTATTTTTTATTTTTTTATATATTCAATAATATTATTATTGGGTTTATAAAAACAGTTTATTTTTAAACAAGTTCTGCTGTGTAATTATTATTACGCGTGACAGCTGTTTCGCCCTCTGAAGGCATTATCAAACTGTGGGTAGCCCACTTACAGACGATACATTTATATTATTTCTAGGTAGGTATTTTAATTTCAATTACTGATTTCTTAATTGATTTTTGAGTAAGATATTAGAAATTATTAATGGTTATTACCCCAGCAAAGTTTCCCCAATTAGTGTAATGTTAAAAATTTTGACTGAATGTCTTAATGTTAGTTATTCCCAAACGATGACTCATAGGGTTATTTTAATAGCATAATTAAGTACTTCATAGTGCACTCATATTTGAACTAGGTTTGAAGATATCTAGTAGGGGTGAACGAATTATATTTGTTTGTTCATTAATTAGAATAGCTTTCGGATTATTAGAGTTTTTGTTAATTTCTAACGTCTACATTCGTCTGCATTCGACGAATGCAACGCTGTTTATGTTGGACAAACGGGCCGGTCCTTTAACACTAGGTTCAAAGAACACATAAGATCTTTTAAAAATAATAATAAAATGCAATCTCAATTTGCCAAACATCTCCTAGATGAAAATCACTCACTTAATGATAATAATAAACCAACTCCGTTACACGTACAAAATAAAGGCCGTAAACTGAACCTTTTAGAACAGTTAGAAATTAACAAAAACTCTAATAATCCGTTAGTTCAAATATGAGTGCACTATGAAGTACTTAATTATGCTATTAAAATAACCCTATGAGTCATCGTTTGGGAATAACTATCATTAAGACATTCAGTCAAAATTTTTAACATTACACTAATTGGGGAAACTTTGCTGGGGTAATAACCATTAATAATTTCTAATATCTTACTCAAAAATCAATTAAGAAATCAGTAATTGAAATTAAAATACCTACCTAGAAATAATATAAATGTATCGTCTGTAAGTGGGCTACCCACAGTTTGATAATGCCTTCAGAGGGCGAAACAGCTGTCACGCGTAATAATAATTACACAGCAGAACTTGTTTAAAAATAAACTGTTTTTATAAACCCAATAATAATATTATTGAATATATAAAAAAATAAAAAATAAAATGGAGTTCTACAAATTAAACTTAATAACAATAAATAAATTGAAGGTTGCTGATATAGCTACCCAAGTGATTTTTTACAGACGATTAAAATTAAAACATCGGAAAATAGTGCAAAACCTTTGGTTTAACCAAGAGTGTTTGAAGTTAAACGTGATCCCCAAGTACGTGCATATTTCTACCAAAAGCAAATCTTCGGCAGCCATAAAAACTGTGCATCGAGCGCAGAGGATATGGCTAAAGGAGGAAACTAAGGAATGTTGTCGGAAAAGGGACACAATACTTCACTACATCAAGGTATTGCATTCGGAATTAACTTTTAAACTGCATCCATGGGAATTTGATACCCTAGATTACGATACTCGTGAACACATCAGCGGAATTATATCTGATAAATTCAAAACTCAGGAAAATAAACTTAAAAAACTTGTCGAATCTAAAAATAAAAATGTTAAAGTCAATGAATATCAAAGTAATACAAATACGGAGTTTTATATAAAAACTATTAACCTATCAGGTGAAACTTTTGAAGAAGATGAAATAAATTTACTAGATAAAGGCTTCAAATATAAAATAAATTCAGATATCACTAAAAAACAAATTGAATGTTTGGCAATCGACACAGAAATTTCTCTGTCTAAAATAAAAAATAACGGCTTACCTAAACAAATAACAGCGGATATCTTGAGAAAAACTCTGAAATCAACCAGTAAAAATAAAAATAAATTCAATATAAAAGAAACGGAAATTTTAAATCATATTAAAGCCAAAATTAAAAATAGCGACCTCACAATTACTAAGGCGGATAAGGGGAATTCCGTCGTTATATTAAACAAAATTGATTACTTAAATAAAGTAGAAGCATTCCTAAAGCCAGAAGACTTTGAAATCTTAAAAAAGGACCCAACGGACAAAATTTCAATAAACGTGCGCAACCTAATAAATAATTGCCAATCAATATTCCCAAATAAATACGCTAGAAAAAGTGCAATGGTGATGAATCCAAGGGCTCCTGCATTATACGGACAACCAAAAATTCACAAGGATAATATCCCCATACGTCCCGTTGTTTCTTTTATAAACGCCCCAACGACAATACTCGCCAAAAAACTTAACTTTCTTTTCAAACAACATACTAAATTCTACCCAATACATAGCGTTAAAAATTCTCTCGAACTTGTAAATAAAATAAAAAACATAAATTTACCGCACAATTGCCAGTTCATATCTTTAGACGTGGTCAGTCTCTTTAGCAATATCCCTATTCAAGAATGCCTTAAAATCATTGAAGATATTTTAGACGAATCTAATATAAACCCAGTTACTAAAAAAGACTTATTCGATCTATTTAAAATTTGCGTGGAAACTAACTACTTTGAGTTTAACAATAAATTCTATAAACAAAACGACGGATTACCAATGGGATCGCCCCTCAGTCCACTTCTTGCAGAAATATTTATGGATTACATTGAAAAACAAATTTTAAATTCAATCTTTAACAAACACATCATTTACTATGTTCGTTATGTTGACGACATTTTGGTCTGTTGGAAAGGTACCAACAGACAATTAGATCTTTTCGTCACATTTGCTAACTCCATCAACCGTAAAATCTGCTTTACGGTTGAAAGAGAGTGTAATAATAAAATCAATTTTTTAGACCTAACAATCGGTAGAGAAAATAATAAACATACGTTTGAAATTTTCCGTAAGCCTACGTTTACAGATACGACCATTAATTATAAATCCTTACACCCATGGTCACATAAATTATCTGCCTACCACTCAATGGTACATAGGCTTAATAACATCCCACTCGACAAGAAAGCATACGAGAAGGAAAAAAATACAATCCTAACTATTGCTAAAAATAATGGCTTCAAGGGTAGAGACATTGAAAAAATAATTAATAATAACAAACACAAAAATAACCTTAAATTAATTTACCCAGTGACTAATAATAAGACGAATAATAAATTCGGGTGTTTAGAATTCATCGGGCAGACATCTAATAAAATTGCAAAAGTCCTCAAAAAGTGTGGCTTAGATATTGCCTTCCGCACAAATAACAACTTAGGATCATCTCTTAAAAACTCAAAAAGTAAGGTACTCAAATTACAAAATAGTGGCATTTATAAACTCCAGTGTGACGAATGCAACGCTGTTTATGTTGGACAAACGGGCCGGTCCTTTAACACTAGGTTCAAAGAACACATAAGATCTTTTAAAAATAATAATAAAATGCAATCTCAATTTGCCAAACATCTCCTAGATGAAAATCACTCACTTAATGATAATAATAAACCAACTCCGTTACACGTACAAAATAAAGGCCGTAAACTGAACCTTTTAGAACAGTTAGAAATTAACAAAAACTCTAATAATCCGAAAGCTATTCTAATTAATGAACAAACAAATATAATTCGTTCACCCCTACTAGATATCTTCAAACCTAGTTCAAATATGAGTGCACTATGAAGTACTTAATTATGCTATTAAAATAACCCTATGAGTCATCGTTTGGGAATAACTAACATTAAGACATTCAGTCAAAATTTTTAACATTACACTAATTGGGGAAACTTTGCTGGGGTAATAACCATTAATAATTTCTAATATCTTACTCAAAAATCAATTAAGAAATCAGTAATTGAAATTAAAATACCTACCTAGAAATAATATAAATGTATCGTCTGTAAGTGGGCTACCCACAGTTTGATAATGCCTTCAGAGGGCGAAACAGCTGTCACGCGTAATAATAATTACACAGCAGAACTTGTTTAAAAATAAACTGTTTTTATAAACCCAATAATAATATTATTGAATATATAAAAAAATAAAAAATAAAATGGAGTTCTACAAATTAAACTTAATAACAATAAATAAATTGAAGGTTGCTGATATAGCTACCCAAGTGATTTTTTACAGACGATTAAAATTAAAACATCGGAAAATAGTGCAAAACCTTTGGTTTAACCAAGAGTGTTTGAAGTTAAACGTGATCCCCAAGTACGTGCATATTTCTACCAAAAGCAAATCTTCGGCAGCCATAAAAACTGTGCATCGAGCGCAGAGGATATGGCTAAAGGAGGAAACTAAGGAATGTTGTCGGAAAAGGGACACAATACTTCACTACATCAAGGTATTGCATTCGGAATTAACTTTTAAACTGCATCCATGGGAATTTGATACCCTAGATTACGATACTCGTGAACACATCAGCGGAATTATATCTGATAAATTCAAAACTCAGGAAAATAAACTTAAAAAACTTGTCGAATCTAAAAATAAAAATGTTAAAGTCAATGAATATCAAAGTAATACAAATACGGAGTTTTATATAAAAACTATTAACCTATCAGGTGAAACTTTTGAAGAAGATGAAATAAATTTACTAGATAAAGGCTTCAAATATAAAATAAATTCAGATATCACTAAAAAACAAATTGAATGTTTGGCAATCGACACAGAAATTTCTCTGTCTAAAATAAAAAATAACGGCTTACCTAAACAAATAACAGCGGATATCTTGAGAAAAACTCTGAAATCAACCAGTAAAAATAAAAATAAATTCAATATAAAAGAAACGGAAATTTTAAATCATATTAAAGCCAAAATTAAAAATAGCGACCTCACAATTACTAAGGCGGATAAGGGGAATTCCGTCGTTATATTAAACAAAATTGATTACTTAAATAAAGTAGAAGCATTCCTAAAGCCAGAAGACTTTGAAATCTTAAAAAAGGACCCAACGGACAAAATTTCAATAAACGTGCGCAACCTAATAAATAATTGCCAATCAATATTCCCAAATAAATACGCTAGAAAAAGTGCAATGGTGATGAATCCAAGGGCTCCTGCATTATACGGACAACCAAAAATTCACAAGGATAATATCCCCATACGTCCCGTTGTTTCTTTTATAAACGCCCCAACGACAATACTCGCCAAAAAACTTAACTTTCTTTTCAAACAACATACTAAATTCTACCCAATACATAGCGTTAAAAATTCTCTCGAACTTGTAAATAAAATAAAAAACATAAATTTACCGCACAATTGCCAGTTCATATCTTTAGACGTGGTCAGTCTCTTTAGCAATATCCCTATTCAAGAATGCCTTAAAATCATTGAAGATATTTTAGACGAATCTAATATAAACCCAGTTACTAAAAAAGACTTATTCGATCTATTTAAAATTTGCGTGGAAACTAACTACTTTGAGTTTAACAATAAATTCTATAAACAAAACGACGGATTACCAATGGGATCGCCCCTCAGTCCACTTCTTGCAGAAATATTTATGGATTACATTGAAAAACAAATTTTAAATTCAATCTTTAACAAACACATCATTTACTATGTTCGTTATGTTGACGACATTTTGGTCTGTTGGAAAGGTACCAACAGACAATTAGATCTTTTCGTCACATTTGCTAACTCCATCAACCGTAAAATCTGCTTTACGGTTGAAAGAGAGTGTAATAATAAAATCAATTTTTTAGACCTAACAATCGGTAGAGAAAATAATAAACATACGTTTGAAATTTTCCGTAAGCCTACGTTTACAGATACGACCATTAATTATAAATCCTTACACCCATGGTCACATAAATTATCTGCCTACCACTCAATGGTACATAGGCTTAATAACATCCCACTCGACAAGAAAGCATACGAGAAGGAAAAAAATACAATCCTAACTATTGCTAAAAATAATGGCTTCAAGGGTAGAGACATTGAAAAAATAATTAATAATAACAAACACAAAAATAACCTTAAATTAATTTACCCAGTGACTAATAATAAGACGAATAATAAATTCGGGTGTTTAGAATTCATCGGGCAGACATCTAATAAAATTGCAAAAGTCCTCAAAAAGTGTGGCTTAGATATTGCCTTCCGCACAAATAACAACTTAGGATCATCTCTTAAAAACTCAAAAAGTAAGGTACTCAAATTACAAAATAGTGGCATTTATAAACTCCAGTGTGACGAATGCAACGCTGTTTATGTTGGACAAACGGGCCGGTCCTTTAACACTAGGTTCAAAGAACACATAAGATCTTTTAAAAATAATAATAAAATGCAATCTCAATTTGCCAAACATCTCCTAGATGAAAATCACTCACTTAATGATAATAATAAACCAACTCCGTTACACGTACAAAATAAAGGCCGTAAACTGAACCTTTTAGAACAGTTAGAAATTAACAAAAACTCTAATAATCCGAAAGCTATTCTAATTAATGAACAAACAAATATAATTCGTTCACCCCTACTAGATATCTTCAAACCTAGTTCAAATATGAGTGCACTATGAAGTACTTAATTATGCTATTAAAATAACCCTATGAGTCATCGTTTGGGAATAACTAACATTAAGACATTCAGTCAAAATTTTTAACATTACACTAATTGGGGAAACTTTGCTGGGGTAATAACCATTAATAATTTCTAATATCTTACTCAAAAATCAATTAAGAAATCAGTAATTGAAATTAAAATACCTACCTAGAAATAATATAAATGTATCGTCTGTAAGTGGGCTACCCACAGTTTGATAATGCCTTCAGAGGGCGAAACAGCTGTCACGCGTAATAATAATTACACAGCAGAACTTGTTTAAAAATAAACTGTTTTTATAAACCCAATAATAATATTATTGAATATATAAAAAAAAAAAAAAAAAAAAAAAAAAAAAAAAAAAAAAAAAAAAAAAAATGAAAAATTCGATTTTCAAAGTAAGCTCTAAATGCACCACTGTGAATAAATTATTAGACCTGATTCAAGCGAATCAAAAAATGAGGTGTGTACATTTTATATGAAATCATTGTGTAAAATAAAATAAAATGTGGCCATAAATTTAGATGGTAAAAATCTTTAAAAAATATGATTTTGGTAAAAAGCAAAAAAAAGAAAATGTTCCGTAGCCCATTCCAAGATCGTAAAATGTAGCGCTAGGAAATGTATTAGCGCCCGGGCCGAGCCCCAATTCCTGCTAGGGCCCATAAATTCACTGTTGTGAAGATACATCAGATATGAATGAGTAGTTTTACGTCTTTATCTCGAGATTGGGTGGGGGGGAGGGTGGGGCTATTATGAACGCATTTTATTTTTATTAAATTTAATAATTTATCCTCATTTTTCTGTTGCTTTAGAAATTATGTTTCAAGAGTGTAAGGTGGCGGAAAGTTTCTAAATAACTTTTTGTATGACAAGTCAGCAGTTTTATTTCCATCGCAGTGTAGTCGCAATTAAATAAAAATAAATCATTTAAAATATAGTTTAATCCATAATATGTCTGGCTTCTACCCGTCAAGGGTGTTCTGTTCAATAATATCATTTCAAATTACAGCGAGAGGGGAGGTGAATTTATATATCAATTGAAATTGAGTGAAAGACGAAATAAATAAATTGATGTTTATATCAATTTTAAATTAATTTAATTTATAAGTTTCACATTTAGTGAAAAATGATATATTTATTTACTACTAGCTGTACTTAGTCTGTGCAGATATAGAATCAATAGCGCTTATTGATTTTACGTCCAAAAAATGTATTTAAAAAATAGCGTGTTTTTCCAACTGATGGCGCTGTTTTTTTTTAAAAAACATGTTTTATATTTAAAAAAAAAAACACATGCGTATTCGAATACAACATTCGAAAGCAACGTTGTGTCAACATTTAAAAGCATTCGGTGAAGATCTTTCTGAGATTTAAGATTTTGAACAAATGAACATTTAAAATGTACGTAACTATTAAAATATCTAAATTAACTAATATCAATATAACATAAATCTCTTGAAAGATGATTGACTTTTCAATTTTTGAAATACTTCTACACTAAATAGTACCTAGAAATATGAAGTAGATATACTGACGCGTGTCTATTTTGTAATTGAGTCCATATATAATTCCAAGCAGGAGTAATTTTGGTAATGGTAGGCAAAATTCCCGCCTCTGTAATTAAATTTCGTCACATAACCCTACTCCATATCCACCTTTCTTTAGTCTTTTAAAGGCTCTTTTTGTAAACTTCAAAGGAAACTGATGCATCACCTTGTCGGTCTGAGGTTTATTTAAAATCATTGTAGCCTGGCGTCTGGCAACCTTAATCCTTCTTTTGAATAATGCGCAAGTTACGTACTCACTGTTTGTATCTTATTTGGTACCACTTACATAAATATGACACTCGACGTATTCGTAAATCTCACGACCATTTGATTATTCGTACTAATGAGAATAATTTGTTTTTTAAATTAGCTTCACACAGGAGGACCTGAGAAAAAAACTTTCCCTTGGGGCCTATGTCATCTTTGGGGATGCTGTGTGAGGAAAGGAATATAAGAAAAAAAGAGTGTTATACTAATTATATAAAGAAAGCCGAGTTAAATATAAGGAAAGATGCGAAATATTTTTGGACTTTCGTGAAATCAAAACAGTCATCTTCTGAAGTACTTAATAACGTGTATCACAAAAACATTTCCTCAAGTGATGGTCAACGAATTTGCAATCTTTTTAACGATTACTTCCAATCTGTCTTTATGGCTGCCCTTGAGGTGTTTTTGCACAAAAACGGCGCTATAAAAGTCATCCAGGTATTATTATTTATTATTTATTATCCCCGATAAAACTACTAATAATACTTCCACAAATATTGTTGATACAAGTAATGATGTTACCATAAATTCAATTAATTTTGATTCAATTGATATAACTGCACCATTAGTGTTAAAACATCTCAAAAATGTGGACACTAAAAAGAGTGCCGGTTGTGATAAGTTACACCCAATTTTTATTGTTAATTGTGCTGAAACACTAGTTACTCCTGTAACACTACTGTTCCAAAAATCTTTTAAAGAAAGTGTATTTCCTACCATTTGGAAACAAGCTTTTGTTTCACCTGTTTTTAAAAAAGGGGACAAACACAACATTGAAAATTATAGACCTATCTCTAAACTATGTATCTTAAGTAAAATCTTGGAAAAAATCGTGTATAACCAACTTTTTGACTCATGCAAAAATACTATTATTAGCCCGCATCAACATGTTTTTTTTCAAGGCAGATCTGTTGATTCGAACCTAGGACAGTTTACTGATTTTGTTCTTAACTCTATGGATAATGGGAAACAGGTAGATTCCATCTACACAGATTTTTCTAAGGCTTTTGACAAAGCTAATCACGACATACTGTTAAACAAGCTCTCGAAGATTGGTATATGTGGAAATCTTCTGAGATGGTTCTCTTCATATGTTAAAAATAGAAGTCAAGCTGTTGCTTTAAAAGGTTACATGTCACAAATTATAATTATTCCCTCAGGGGTACCGCAAGGCTCCCATCTAGGGCCTCTCTTGTTTATTTTATACATAAACGACATGAATCGTGTTATTAGTAATTCTTGTTTCCTATTTTACGCTGATGACATGAAATTATATAAATGTATTAGCTCCATAGATGATTGCGACCAATTACAAGAAGACCTTGGTAAAATTGAGGAATATTGCAAAAACAATCAACTATATCTAAACATAGATAAATGTAATGTTATTACTTTTACACGAAAAAAACATTCAATTTTTTATACTTACAAACTAAACCATGTACCTCTACAACGAGTAGAAACAATAAGAGATCTTGGAGTAATACTAGATTCTAGAATGTTATTTAGGGATCATATTGAAAATATTCTAAAAAACGTTTATAAGCAATTGGGTTTCATTATTCGAATTACAAAGCCTTTTACGGTAGCACACACCCTAATTCTGTTATATATGTCATATGTACGGTCACAACTAGAATTCGCCTCAGTAATTTAGAATCCTCAATATCAAACATATATTGATCGCATTGAAAATATTCAGAACAAATTTATGAAACACCTATCGTATCGTTTTAGTGACCATCGATTTGTCCCTGTCACTTTATATAAACGTAGAAAAATCTCTGATGCATTATTCTTGCACAAAATCGTGAATTGCCTAGTTGATTCGTCATATCTGTTAGAAAGGATTGCATTTCGTTGCCCCAAGCAAAACACCAGATCGAACGATTTATTTAGAATACCACATTGTAAATCCAAATACGCGCAAAACTCTGTAATAGTACGTATCTGTGAAACTCACAATGCCTTACGAGATGTAGACATTTTCAACCATAACTTAATATCATATAAAATTCAGCTTAATAAATTAATAAATTAAAATACTTTTATTTTATTCGATTTTTTTGTTGTGAAAAGTACATTATTATCACCCGTAGTGAATAGTATAGCTATGCGAAAAGTTGTATTTTTTTCTTTTTGTTTTTAATTTTATGTATTTCTTTATTTTTTGCCATTTAATATGTTGTGTAGGTAAAAAATACTAAATCTACATTTAATTTAATGGAACTTAATTGGTCTAGAACATATGAATGTTTATTGTTATAATTTTTTACTTTACGAATGTTTGCTTCCTAAATAAAAAGAAATAAATAAAAAAATAAGAAAGGACTGAAAAAGAGGTACGAGGGATGGGTAGGAATCTGGGGGTCAATGTGTCCAGGAGTGACAGACGTATCAATCCATCCCCCTCACTGCAGTGCACGGCGATGGGTCGAGAGAGAGTCCGACTGGAGAGGTCAAAAGGTCTCGCTCAACCAGTCTCTCCCGATCCGACCCGCTATCCTGTGGCCAAACGCATCCGCCACCTAGACAAACCTCACCCCGGACACCACTGCTAAGTCACCAAACGTAGCGAACCACTTGTGGTGACTAATGGCCGAGTTATTAAATTCCGATAAATGGCTCCGGGGCGGCGCAAACCCGCCTCTAAAATTGAAACGTTGTAAACTCCCTGAATTATTGTTTTGGCTCCGCAAACTGTGCATTTCATTATTGCACGGACGAATCAAAAAATGTTTGACAAAGCTTTTTCCAAAACCTCTTATATATAAGTACAACCGTTTCCCATTAGTATTTACTATGGGAAATTTCGAATTGTTGTTTTATCTATAATGGAAATTGGATTTAAGAAAGTCACTTGGAGTTTGGCCAAGTCCTTCTACGTTGGCAATCTCCTGGAAATTCTGGGACCCTGGTATATAATATTTTATATGAATAGAACAGACTGGTTGCTAGATACACTGGATTTGATGTACCCAGCGAAAATCTCCATCCGAAGATATCAATTTGAGTTATTTATTTGCGTTTCTTGTTCATTGAAAATACATCTACTATTTTATCGGCAAATATCCAGAAAACCGAAACAATCTCGTTCCTCTTAAGTTTTCAATTCAAGTTTTTGATTAATTTTACGCGAAGTTGGTTATTTTATGGGAACCGATATTTTATATTTCTGGTTTCAGTTGTATTTTAGGCTCGGATCGAAATTTTTTCGCAAATTTTGTAAGCTGGTTTTAAAATCTTTTTGAGTACGCAAGGAATCGTTCGCCAAAAGCTGAGGTTATTATGAAAATAAATGTATTGTAGTATAGATTCAACAGTATGGGATATAAATTCTAAAAATATATTACTATAGGATTCATATGTCTTATACTGATTTATAAATGTTGATATTCTAATTATACAATTGCAAATGTTCTCCAAAATGCCCTGGAAATAATCTCAGACTTGTGATGTCCCGAAAGAAACCATTCATCTGTTCTGAATGTAATTACTAATGTTATCCAAATTGACCCTGGTAATAAATTACATATTTGCGATTCTTTAAAGGATAAAGAAACCATGTTCTCAAAATTTGTTTTGACAGCATCGCCATTCCATTGTAAGAATATTATGTACTAAATACACAATTTCGCTATCCTGAAACGGGAATCCTCCCCAGTTGGACAGACAAAGGTTCATTTTGTTTTGTATTGTTTGTAATTTATATATATAAAAATAAAAATAAAATAGACTCAACAGTACTTATTAAGAAGTACATTTCTCTCGAATGTTGTGACTTCTGATACGTGATAGAATCTAAAAAAAAATTAACCCGAAATAAGTGAACCACACAAAATAAAAGTAAAATAAAAGTTTTATATTTACGGTCATAAAATGATAGATATTCTCAATAAAATGGTTTTTGATGTATTTAGTTACCAGATGTAAAGAGCCAGGTACCTTCAAACCTTCTTCATCTCATATACCTCTACCACCCCGTTCTCATATATCTCTTGACGGTATTCATTTTTTTAACAATATATAAATATTTAAGTAGCCATAAAGCGTATGATCGTGTTAACTGTCAACTATGAATGGGACACTAGTGTACTCCATACATAAATCTATGAACAATTTTTAAGCGATTTAAACCCTTACCTACAGTCTAACTGTATGAAGAATAAGTTCAGAATCGCTTGCGTTGAATATTTTTTTTAAATATACTTGTATTTGATGTATGCAGCTTCTTTGACGGCTTTGGAATAAACTATCAAAGATTTATCGGCGTGTAATTTGTTTTCAACGTCACGAACATCAAAGTTAACAGGAAAACATAAACTTTAAAAATGCGGTAAATTATTTTTTTTTTTTTGTAGTAAGAAGTCCCCAAATAAAAAAGGTGTATTCTATAAAAAGGATGCACCCTGGAACTTTCATACCGTTGATGAAACTCTGAATACATTTAATAGTAATCACTCCAGATTTTCAACAAAGAATTCAACCTTTTCAACATTCACCACGGCAAAGTTTGCCTGTTTTATTTTCAACCCATCGATCATTCTGGCCATTGACAGCTTTTAATTTAATTTCTAAATTACTGCAAGTTTAAAGCTCCGTGGAACTACGAAAACAAAAAACAAAAAAGTGGAGAAAATCCAGGATGTACGATAACCGTTCGGTCGGTGCAAACGCAGAGAAAATGCCGAGAATTTAGCGATCCTGTGGCTTCATCCATCTTGCCGTCATTTGTCTTTTGGAAGATAAATCACCTGAGCACGGAAATGGATTCAGAGACGGACCAAAAGCGTCTTCTATGGACCAAATTAATAAAGAATGATACACGCTAGATGAAACAGGACAAATGCCGGACAGCGAGATTGAGAAGGGCGGTAAAGGAAATATATATACTTACTTGCTAATTTGCGGAATATGTTGTGACGGGATTTATATTAGTAATAGAACAAAAAGAAATCAGCTTCTTTCATTTTTTTAAAGCAGACTATATCTAAAATACTCTCTAGTGAAAATTGGTTATTTTTTTTGTGTACAATTCGTAGAACTCCATTTTTTTAAATTTAATTTAAATCAAATTTAATAATGTTTTTAAAATAAGTTATGAAGGTATTTAAGTTATTTATCATTGTGAAAGCTGTTTTGGCATTTAAGACAATTTTCAAATTGTGACTAGGCTACAATGAGACAGTTTATTTATATGATTACATTTACCCGGCCCAATTTCAATTTTTGTGATGTTTAAAATGATTTATTACTGGTTAAACCGATTTACTGAGAAAAAAATTGTTGCAATAGATTCTTTTTTGTATTGGGGAGTTTGAAATCTGCTTTCCTAAATTGTTAAATATTTATCATATTTGTTTATTTAAATGTGTTATCTTCTCAAGGTTTTGTCGACATACTGAGAAGTGGGGAATAAATAATTTATCATTATAATATTAATCACTAAATAGTATAAAACAAAGTAAACTATTTTTGATTTTGATTTGGTTTCCACTATCATTCAATCTTTTTTTTTTATTCTTACACTGCTAACGCTGGCTAAACCTTATGAGGTAGATCAAAATAATTCACTACCGAATTATATATAATAAAAAGGACTACAGAAAAATCCAGTGTGGTGTATGTCTATCTCCTACGAATAACCCCCAGCAACGCTGGGTACATGTCTGCTAGTATATTATTTAACATTAATTAATATAAAAAGGAATTTGGTTATTTGTTAGTCATAAAATTGTTAAGACTGTTTCTCAAACACCATGTATAGATATCTATTTACCAGCTAAATACATACTGAACGATGTTATCTAACTCCTGTTAAAACAGATAAAATGCTATAATTTGCTCTCGATCCTTCCTTCCTTTATGGTAGGAGGTATGATTTTAGAACACAATTTAAAATAACATATTTTTAGATATATACCATTTGTGCTGGAGTCTCACACTCAGGGACATCGCCATAACTTTTATTGTTGAGCGAGTGGATCAAATCTAGATCAGTATCATTGTAAGGTAAATTTTCCTGTAAATTCCTCCTTGGATACCTAGTGATTGTAACACGATCTACTTCTCTTTTCATTCACTCGAACATCAAACAATATCAGATACTAGGTACATCTTAAAAGAAAAGCACTGCTAACAACTTCAGTCATTACCCGCCTATTGTTTGTAGTGTTTTACTTGTAGTTTGTGATATTCTATATTGGTGGGCACATTAATTTGGTAGCGTATAAAATTATATGTTTATTATGGAGGTTTCCACAATGCCGTCACTATAAGTCATATATTCATAAAAATCGGAAATTGGAAATACAACAATGAACCATTCTAATGCAGACAATAAACAAAGCCCTTTCGTGACTGTGCAATAAAAACCCATAAATTAATATTTAAAATCAACGTCGGATTGCCTCTGCCGAGTAATTCCATAATGGTTTTCCGTTTATCCCCTTAATCATTACATTTGCTGAATAAATCTTGAAAAGTTTAATTGAGTGCTAATCTTATGAAATTGGACGTGAGTCGGGCTTAATATATCGCCGTAGATTCGTAGGCGGTATATTAGGAATTAGGAGCTTGTACGGTGTTTTAGCTCGGATGGATTTCCGGAGGAAAATGGATGGCTCAAGTCATAAGTTCATTACGATAGTCATTGTGTTCAATATAATACTTCAAACATTTGCCTTAGTTATTAAATTTTATCCCCTGCCTATGATAATAAATAGTTCAGCGTCGGTGAATTACGTAGCTTGCTCATCGTTTTAAAACACATTTGAGCATAACAATTTGCTAATTGAATTGTTGATTTTCTATTTTTTTGGTATTTATTTAAAACCTTGTTAATTGAAAAAAACGATCTTATCTTTCAGATATTTTATTTATAGGGTTATTTGTTTGTATTTCTTCAGCGGAGAAAAATTGAGATTGTGTACCTAACTAACTAACCATCACGACGTTTCCCCGCAGGGGTAGGCAAAGAAGACGGACCGCCAAACAACTCGGTCTTGGCACATATTCTTTACCTCATTCACATTCATACATCGTCTCATACATACACTTCTATTATTCTGACTCTTGACGTGGCCCCACTCAATTATCTGCTTCACTTGATCGTGCCATGTCTTCGTTAGGCGTCTCCGACGTCTCCTACCATTCACATTTGTATCATATATTCTCCTTACACAATTTTCTTCGCTCATTCGCTCTACAGGCCCAAACCATCTAAGCAACCCTTTCTTGATCTTACTCATTACGCTTACATCAGCCTTGCACTCTTTGCGGATCTCCACGTTTCTCACACAATCATACATGGTTTTACCACACATACGCATCAGGGATCTCATTTCTACAGCATTCAGTCTACTTCCATCCTTTCTCTGCCAGTTCCATGCCTCACTTCCATACATCAGGGTAGGTAACAGCACTCCATTGTAGACTGCTAGCTTCGCTTCTTTGGACCATTTGTGTAACTTGTAGAATGTAATAAAGCGTGTATGTACTTGCATGTTTATTCAATGCATATATATTATATAGAATGGGAATTTATAGGATTGGGCTAAATGAAATTATTTATGATACTGAAATCTTCAGTTACCGCTAGCAGCCGAATTTCTGCCCACATTTGAATAGGTGAAATCTGCATTTAACGGGAACCGTTTGATGTCAAAAACTCGAAATAGGGCTAATTGTTGATGTCATAATAGTCGAAAAAATAATGTTACTTTAGCCGTCTAAAATTGTGCCCAAAATGTATCGGGTGAACCGAAACGTTGCTTGAAATCCATTAGCAGAGTTTAGTGGCAAGATCTTAATATCCAGATATTTCCCCACCGTTCTCTTCCTTCCTCTTCCCGTTCCCTTCAGTCTCACAACATACCCCAAAAATTAGGGTTGCAATAATCACGCCGGCGTCCGACAGATGTCTCTTGTGCGGTGGTGTTTGCAATAAAAAAAATATAAAATTTCACAATCACGCATCGTCCAATGTACGTTACCTTATCGGCATGTAGCACGGTCCGTACAGAGTGTGTACGTAGGTAGTATCGAAGGCCCGGGGGTAAGCAGCCGACTAATCGATTGGAAAAGGTTCCCAGATAAACACCGACTGACGAATGGTCCGACCCGATTTTACCCCTCGTGGTCAAGTGCCTAGTGCCCAGTACCCTAGTACGTACTTTTAATACCCTGTTCCAAATAATAATAGGAACGAACGGTGAGTAATTCCGTGGATTGTAAACACTACTTTATTTACTCTAACGGTCATTAGAAACTGCCATATAAGTATTTCAATTGTTTATTTAGGAAATCCACATTATTTACAATCATCAATCAAATCAATATCAATGAGTATAAAACAAGATATCTATTTATAATACGCGACATTCTCCTAAAAATTCCTCCTTTCCTTTGAATTACTGTAAGTAAATATTTTTTCTTACTTCGACAAAATACTCAATGATAAAATACGGAATAGTTTTTTGGGGAAACTCCGTAAACGACAAAGATGTTTTTATCATCCAAAAGAGGTGCCTAGGAAAAATTACTAACGCTGATCACCGGAATCCATGTAGACCAATTTAAAAAAATCTCAAACATCTAACAGTGACGGACATATATATAATGGAGTTATGCCTGTTAGTTCGATCATCTCCAGAAAAGTTCCTACAAAAAAACTCAGCACATAAATACACTACAAGGTTCACAGAAAACTTATTAATCCCAAAAGCAAATAAAACTATACTTCAAGAAGGACCACACTACATGGCCATTAAAGTATATAAACCTTCCGCGTAGCATCAAACAAATAACCGACATACTCAAATTCAAATCATCACTTAAACATTTCTTTTAAACAAATATCATTACACTTTAAATGAATTCCTTACATAAATTAAATACCTCTGTTTTTTTTTTTAATTTTTCATTTCCATGTATTTGTTAACATGTAATTGTTGGGTTTTGTAATCTAAGCTATACCCTTTGTACTTTGTATTTTTGTGCAGTAAATGTTTTTTGAATTTGAATTTTGAATGAACTTTAGAGCTTCGAGGATTGTTGTAGATATCTATTATACATGTATTCTAAAAATTATGTCGATTAAAACACATGTAGATAGATTATATTATTATTGGCAACACATGGCAACTTAAGAAAAAAATAATAAAACACACCTGTCAAATGTCGAACTTTTCAACATAATTAGTAAGTTTTGAAACACCGAGTTAGGTGATATTTTAATATTACGTCTAAACTTCTCTCCGTGAGAAAATCAAAGCAAAAACTCTTGTTTAAAATATTAGCAAGGCAATTAAAGAAAAAAAATGTTACAATTATTCTTGTTTTTAGTGTTTTGTTTACATTAACATTACAAAAAATGTACTTTTTCATAAGGGCAACCTTGTTTTTTTCCAATTGCTACATTAGAAGTAATATCAAAATTTCATGTAGTAAAATAATATAAAATAAAATAAGATTAAATTTAAAAAAGCCATTCTGAAATAAAGAATAAATAAATAAAACAGATTATAATGCAATAAATAAAATAAAGTAAAGTAAGGAATTAAACATTTATTGGTCCGGGTGTGTATATGTACCTACTATGTAGTTATATATTTTATTCTCGTAAGATAAATTTAGTGTATAACGTGGCCTTTTTTGATCTTTAATCCATATCTTAATTTTGTTTCCCTCATTTTTAGTGTCCAGTGTAAGATTGTTGAATTCCTTTATTGTCTGGTATTTGTGGTGTCTTTGTCCAAAGCTTGGGTTTATCGACGGAGTTTTTATGTGTTGTATGTACGCTCGTCTAACTGGTCTGTTAATGTTAGTTTGTGTTTGTTGAAATTTAATTTTTGGTCAAAAATGTCAAACATATTGTAGCGCTACTATTGTTAAGTATTATTTGTGTATGATAATATTTACTTAAATTGGAGATCTTGTGGGCTCTGGTTAAATCAAAACGTAGTGTCTAAAATATTTGAAAATATTGACATTTAAATAAAACAAATATGCATATAAAGTGGTTTCTTTCGCGGGAGGTGAGCAAACTCATCAAGACCGAGACAAGCCTCACCCCATGAACCCGGGAAATCCTGCTAAGTCACCAAACGTAGCGAACCACTTGAGGTGACCTATGGCAGAGGTGTTAATCATCCAATATATGGTTCCCGGGGTCCCGGTACCCAAACCAGTCTCCCAGATTTAATTAATTTAATAAATATTCTGTGCTACGAAAATAATTATTTTTCCGCCACCTTCCTACGCGTGCATGAACAGGAAAATTAATACAAAGAGAGGAATATAATAATACTCATTTCGAATGAGCATTTTATCTCTTTGTTTGTGTCGCAGAAGTTGATTATCAAAATTTCCATTATTATCATTTCAGTCGGCTGACGCACGCCTGTCACGCGTGACGCCAGGCATGCGGGGTTAATATTTGGACGCGTTACACACACGCCACTGTCACGCCCGTGTCACGCTTGCGTCAAGCTTGTTCTGTGACACAAGAGTGGAAATAATTTAGTGGGATGAATATTTTTATGGTGGGGTTGGAACGGTTTTTAATTATTTCAGAAAAAATAAAATAATATTTTTCACTTATTTAAGTGGAATGGTTAAATATTATATTACTAATTACTGCGTTACAATATAACATTGCAATTAATATACTACAATACATAATAGTATCTTTATATTCTTTCTTATTTTGTTCAATCAATTGCTTGCCATGTCGGGAACGTATAGTTTTTAATAGGTGTTATCATGTTGTTGTGTAAAGTTTGTGCGTACTAAGTAATTCTGTGATTGTATGTATGATTTAAATATTTATTCTACATATTATATTCGTAGAGTTTTCTTGTTTTTAACAGTTTTGTGTATTTTCTACTTGGATATTTTTTTTTCTATTGAATTAGTAGTGGTCCAAGTATTAATCCCTGCGGAACTCCATAGTTTTTTGGAAGGTGATTGAAATTTTGATTGTTTATGGGTTTGTGCTAACGAATTGCTTTCTATTGCTAATACGATTAGATTAACCTAACGAATTGCTTTCTTTTGACTAATACGATTTAGATTAACAGACCAACTATAACAATTTTCTCGAATCTCGGTTAAAAGAATCAAATTAGAATCTGGACATTGTGGTATTTTTCAATAATGTAAGTACCTCTTAAATACCACAGCTCGATGTCAGTCGGAGATAAAAGTTTGGAGAATATTGTGAGATTGAAAAAAGTCTAATAGAAGAGAAAGAAAAAATGTCTAAAAAACAAAAGTTATAAGTAAAATCACATGGCAATTTTCAACACCTGTCTCAAAAAATGTGATCAGCCGGTGATCACTAAATACAACCATTACGCTTGACGTCTGGCTAAAATTCAATCGAACGGGGGCCGTTTAAACAGGAATTTTAATTTTTTTTAAATGTTTATATACCAAGGTTGAAGTTAAAAAACCACGATCTTAGATAAAAGTGGCTAAAGTCGATACAATATTTCCATTCATTCTGACCTTCCATCAGGATGAAACATATTGTATTCAGGTGAGATATACATTATACATCCAGGGTGAATTTTTGATATCTCTTGTATACAGACCTTTCTCCTGTTTTTTTAGGTGCAAATCTCTGAATAAAACTTTATTTTTTTTAAAAAACAATCCCCCCAGACTAACACTATAACATTCCTCTTTAGAGACATTTTTATATTGTAAACATTAACTATCCTCTTGAATACAAATTATTTCATCGTGTGGGCAAACAATGAAAGCGTTTGGAACGTCGGACCTGATAAAACACTCAAATAAAGAAAAAAACGTTCGAGGGCCATTTCGAATGTCAAACAATATATCAATTATTTTACAAGCAATAATTGTTCGCCTGAAACACTCATCCACATTGAAAAATCTCCTGATAAAAGATACATGACGCCAACGGGACTCGAACCCGTGTCCCTTCGATTTCCGGTCGACAGCTCTGACCACTGAGCTATGGCGGCTTATCTCCTACCCGCGAAATTATTCAATATCTACTAGTGTTTCATTCAACAATTACTGCTTGTTACATTTTTCACCTGAAAACAACCAACTTTATTTTATATGAGAAAGGCATTGTAAGTGCTAACTCTCTCACTAGATGGCGTCGAGACAAATTGTCTACATTTTTAGGTGAAATACTTGAACTTGTCAAATATTAATTATTATTTTTGGTAAACTAATGTTTTTAGGACAAGATTTTTTATGCATAGCACAAAGGGTAACAATTATTTTACAAGCAATAATTGTTCGCCTGAAACACTCATCCACATTGAAAAATCTCCTGATAAAAGATACATGACGCCAACGGGACTCGAACCCGTGTCCCTTCGATTTCCGGTCGACAGCTCTGACCACTGAGCTATGGCGGCTTATCTCCTACCCGCGAAATTATTCAATATCTACTAGTGTTTCATTCAACAATTACTGCTTGTTACATTTTTCACCTGAAAACAACCAACTTTATTTTATATGAGAAAGGCATTGTAAGTGCTAACTCTCTCACTAGATGGCGTCGAGACAAATTGTCTACATTTTTAGGTGAAATACTTGAACTTGTCAAATATTAATTATTATTTTTGGTAAACTAATGTTTTTAGGACAAGATTTTTTATGCATAGCACAAAGGGTAACAATTATTTTACAAGCAATAATTGTTCGCCTGAAACACTCATCCACATTGAAAAATCTCCTGATAAAAGATACATGACGCCAACGGGACTCGAACCCGTGTCCCTTCGATTTCCGGTCGACAGCTCTGACCACTGAGCTATGGCGGCTTATCTCCTACCCGCGAAATTATTCAATATCTACTAGTGTTTCATTCAACAATTACTGCTTGTTACATTTTTCACCTGAAAACAACCAACTTTATTTTATATGAGAAAGGCATTGTAAGTGCTAACTCTCTCACTAGATGGCGTCGAGACAAATTGTCTACATTTTTAGGTGAAATACTTGAACTTGTCAAATATTAATTATTATTTTTGGTAAACTAATGTTTTTAGGACAAGATTTTTTATGCATAGCACAAAGGGTAACAATTATTTTACAAGCAATAATTGTTCGCCTGAAACACTCATCCACATTGAAAAATCTCCTGATAAAAGATACATGACGCCAACGGGACTCGAACCCGTGTCCCTTCGATTTCCGGTCGACAGCTCTGACCACTGAGCTATGGCGGCTTATCTCCTACCCGCGAAATTATTCAATATCTACTAGTGTTTCATTCAACAATTACTGCTTGTTACATTTTTCACCTGAAAACAACCAACTTTATTTTATATGAGAAAGGCATTGTAAGTGCTAACTCTCTCACTAGATGGCGTCGAGACAAATTGTCTACATTTTTAGGTGAAATACTTGAACTTGTCAAATATTAATTATTATTTTTGGTAAACTAATGTTTTTAGGACAAGATTTTTTATGCATAGCACAAAGGGTAACAATTATTTTACAAGCAATAATTGTTCGCCTGAAACACTCATCCACATTGAAAAATCTCCTGATAAAAGATACATGACGCCAACGGGACTCGAACCCGTGTCCCTTCGATTTCCGGTCGACAGCTCTGACCACTGAGCTATGGCGGCTTATCTCCTACCCGCGAAATTATTCAATATCTACTAGTGTTTCATTCAACAATTACTGCTTGTTACATTTTTCACCTGAAAACAACCAACTTTATTTTATATGAGAAAGGCATTGTAAGTGCTAACTCTCTCACTAGATGGCGTCGAGACAAATTGTCTACATTTTTAGGTGAAATACTTGAACTTGTCAAATATTAATTATTATTTTTGGTAAACTAATGTTTTTAGGACAAGATTTTTTATGCATAGCACAAAGGGTAACAATTATTTTACAAGCAATAATTGTTCGCCTGAAACACTCATCCACATTGAAAAATCTCCTGATAAAAGATACATGACGCCAACGGGACTCGAACCCGTGTCCCTTCGATTTCCGGTCGACAGCTCTGACCACTGAGCTATGGCGGCTTATCTCCTACCCGCGAAATTATTCAATATCTACTAGTGTTTCATTCAACAATTACTGCTTGTTACATTTTTCACCTGAAAACAACCAACTTTATTTTATATGAGAAAGGCATTGTAAGTGCTAACTCTCTCACTAGATGGCGTCGAGACAAATTGTCTACATTTTTAGGTGAAATACTTGAACTTGTCAAATATTAATTATTATTTTTGGTAAACTAATGTTTTTAGGACAAGATTTTTTATGCATAGCACAAAGGGTAACAATTATTTTACAAGCAATAATTGTTCGCCTGAAACACTCATCCACATTGAAAAATCTCCTGATAAAAGATACATGACGCCAACGGGACTCGAACCCGTGTCCCTTCGATTTCCGGTCGACAGCTCTGACCACTGAGCTATGGCGGCTTATCTCCTACCCGCGAAATTATTCAATATCTACTAGTGTTTCATTCAACAATTACTGCTTGTTACATTTTTCACCTGAAAACAACCAACTTTATTTTATATGAGAAAGGCATTGTAAGTGCTAACTCTCTCACTAGATGGCGTCGAGACAAATTGTCTACATTTTTAGGTGAAATACTTGAACTTGTCAAATATTAATTATTATTTTTGGTAAACTAATGTTTTTAGGACAAGATTTTTTATGCATAGCACAAAGGGTAACAATTATTTTACAAGCAATAATTGTTCGCCTGAAACACTCATCCACATTGAAAAATCTCCTGATAAAAGATACATGACGCCAACGGGACTCGAACCCGTGTCCCTTCGATTTCCGGTCGACAGCTCTGACCACTGAGCTATGGCGGCTTATCTCCTACCCGCGAAATTATTCAATATCTACTAGTGTTTCATTCAACAATTACTGCTTGTTACATTTTTCACCTGAAAACAACCAACTTTATTTTATATGAGAAAGGCATTGTAAGTGCTAACTCTCTCACTAGATGGCGTCGAGACAAATTGTCTACATTTTTAGGTGAAATACTTGAACTTGTCAAATATTAATTATTATTTTTGGTAAACTAATGTTTTTAGGACAAGATTTTTTATGCATAGCACAAAGGGTAACAATTATTTTACAAGCAATAATTGTTCGCCTGAAACACTCATCCACATTGAAAAATCTCCTGATAAAAGATACATGACGCCAACGGGACTCGAACCCGTGTCCCTTCGATTTCCGGTCGACAGCTCTGACCACTGAGCTATGGCGGCTTATCTCCTACCCGCGAAATTATTCAATATCTACTAGTGTTTCATTCAACAATTACTGCTTGTTACATTTTTCACCTGAAAACAACCAACTTTATTTTATATGAGAAAGGCATTGTAAGTGCTAACTCTCTCACTAGATGGCGTCGAGACAAATTGTCTACATTTTTAGGTGAAATACTTGAACTTGTCAAATATTAATTATTATTTTTGGTAAACTAATGTTTTTAGGACAAGATTTTTTATGCATAGCACAAAGGGTAACAATTATTTTACAAGCAATAATTGTTCGCCTGAAACACTCATCCACATTGAAAAATCTCCTGATAAAAGATACATGACGCCAACGGGACTCGAACCCGTGTCCCTTCGATTTCCGGTCGACAGCTCTGACCACTGAGCTATGGCGGCTTATCTCCTACCCGCGAAATTATTCAATATCTACTAGTGTTTCATTCAACAATTACTGCTTGTTACATTTTTCACCTGAAAACAACCAACTTTATTTTATATGAGAAAGGCATTGTAAGTGCTAACTCTCTCACTAGATGGCGTCGAGACAAATTGTCTACATTTTTAGGTGAAATACTTGAACTTGTCAAATATTAATTATTATTTTTGGTAAACTAATGTTTTTAGGACAAGATTTTTTATGCATAGCACAAAGGGTAACAATTATTTTACAAGCAATAATTGTTCGCCTGAAACACTCATCCACATTGAAAAATCTCCTGATAAAAGATACATGACGCCAACGGGACTCGAACCCGTGTCCCTTCGATTTCCGGTCGACAGCTCTGACCACTGAGCTATGGCGGCTTATCTCCTACCCGCGAAATTATTCAATATCTACTAGTGTTTCATTCAACAATTACTGCTTGTTACATTTTTCACCTGAAAACAACCAACTTTATTTTATATGAGAAAGGCATTGTAAGTGCTAACTCTCTCACTAGATGGCGTCGAGACAAATTGTCTACATTTTTAGGTGAAATACTTGAACTTGTCAAATATTAATTATTATTTTTGGTAAACTAATGTTTTTAGGACAAGATTTTTTATGCATAGCACAAAGGGTAACAATTATTTTACAAGCAATAATTGTTCGCCTGAAACACTCATCCACATTGAAAAATCTCCTGATAAAAGATACATGACGCCAACGGGACTCGAACCCGTGTCCCTTCGATTTCCGGTCGACAGCTCTGACCACTGAGCTATGGCGGCTTATCTCCTACCCGCGAAATTATTCAATATCTACTAGTGTTTCATTCAACAATTACTGCTTGTTACATTTTTCACCTGAAAACAACCAACTTTATTTTATATGAGAAAGGCATTGTAAGTGCTAACTCTCTCACTAGATGGCGTCGAGACAAATTGTCTACATTTTTAGGTGAAATACTTGAACTTGTCAAATATTAATTATTATTTTTGGTAAACTAATGTTTTTAGGACAAGATTTTTTATGCATAGCACAAAGGGTAACAATTATTTTACAAGCAATAATTGTTCGCCTGAAACACTCATCCACATTGAAAAATCTCCTGATAAAAGATACATGACGCCAACGGGACTCGAACCCGTGTCCCTTCGATTTCCGGTCGACAGCTCTGACCACTGAGCTATGGCGGCTTATCTCCTACCCGCGAAATTATTCAATATCTACTAGTGTTTCATTCAACAATTACTGCTTGTTACATTTTTCACCTGAAAACAACCAACTTTATTTTATATGAGAAAGGCATTGTAAGTGCTAACTCTCTCACTAGATGGCGTCGAGACAAATTGTCTACATTTTTAGGTGAAATACTTGAACTTGTCAAATATTAATTATTATTTTTGGTAAACTAATGTTTTTAGGACAAGATTTTTTATGCATAGCACAAAGGGTAACAATTATTTTACAAGCAATAATTGTTCGCCTGAAACACTCATCCACATTGAAAAATCTCCTGATAAAAGATACATGACGCCAACGGGACTCGAACCCGTGTCCCTTCGATTTCCGGTCGACAGCTCTGACCACTGAGCTATGGCGGCTTATCTCCTACCCGCGAAATTATTCAATATCTACTAGTGTTTCATTCAACAATTACTGCTTGTTACATTTTTCACCTGAAAACAACCAACTTTATTTTATATGAGAAAGGCATTGTAAGTGCTAACTCTCTCACTAGATGGCGTCGAGACAAATTGTCTACATTTTTAGGTGAAATACTTGAACTTGTCAAATATTAATTATTATTTTTGGTAAACTAATGTTTTTAGGACAAGATTTTTTATGCATAGCACAAAGGGTAACAATTATTTTACAAGCAATAATTGTTCGCCTGAAACACTCATCCACATTGAAAAATCTCCTGATAAAAGATACATGACGCCAACGGGACTCGAACCCGTGTCCCTTCGATTTCCGGTCGACAGCTCTGACCACTGAGCTATGGCGGCTTATCTCCTACCCGCGAAATTATTCAATATCTACTAGTGTTTCATTCAACAATTACTGCTTGTTACATTTTTCACCTGAAAACAACCAACTTTATTTTATATGAGAAAGGCATTGTAAGTGCTAACTCTCTCACTAGATGGCGTCGAGACAAATTGTCTACATTTTTAGGTGAAATACTTGAACTTGTCAAATATTAATTATTATTTTTGGTAAACTAATGTTTTTAGGACAAGATTTTTTATGCATAGCACAAAGGGTAACAATTATTTTACAAGCAATAATTGTTCGCCTGAAACACTCATCCACATTGAAAAATCTCCTGATAAAAGATACATGACGCCAACGGGACTCGAACCCGTGTCCCTTCGATTTCCGGTCGACAGCTCTGACCACTGAGCTATGGCGGCTTATCTCCTACCCGCGAAATTATTCAATATCTACTAGTGTTTCATTCAACAATTACTGCTTGTTACATTTTTCACCTGAAAACAACCAACTTTATTTTATATGAGAAAGGCATTGTAAGTGCTAACTCTCTCACTAGATGGCGTCGAGACAAATTGTCTACATTTTTAGGTGAAATACTTGAACTTGTCAAATATTAATTATTATTTTTGGTAAACTAATGTTTTTAGGACAAGATTTTTTATGCATAGCACAAAGGGTAACAATTATTTTACAAGCAATAATTGTTCGCCTGAAACACTCATCCACATTGAAAAATCTCCTGATAAAAGATACATGACGCCAACGGGACTCGAACCCGTGTCCCTTCGATTTCCGGTCGACAGCTCTGACCACTGAGCTATGGCGGCTTATCTCCTACCCGCGAAATTATTCAATATCTACTAGTGTTTCATTCAACAATTACTGCTTGTTACATTTTTCACCTGAAAACAACCAACTTTATTTTATATGAGAAAGGCATTGTAAGTGCTAACTCTCTCACTAGATGGCGTCGAGACAAATTGTCTACATTTTTAGGTGAAATACTTGAACTTGTCAAATATTAATTATTATTTTTGGTAAACTAATGTTTTTAGGACAAGATTTTTTATGCATAGCACAAAGGGTAACAATTATTTTACAAGCAATAATTGTTCGCCTGAAACACTCATCCACATTGAAAAATCTCCTGATAAAAGATACATGACGCCAACGGGACTCGAACCCGTGTCCCTTCGATTTCCGGTCGACAGCTCTGACCACTGAGCTATGGCGGCTTATCTCCTACCCGCGAAATTATTCAATATCTACTAGTGTTTCATTCAACAATTACTGCTTGTTACATTTTTCACCTGAAAACAACCAACTTTATTTTATATGAGAAAGGCATTGTAAGTGCTAACTCTCTCACTAGATGGCGTCGAGACAAATTGTCTACATTTTTAGGTGAAATACTTGAACTTGTCAAATATTAATTATTATTTTTGGTAAACTAATGTTTTTAGGACAAGATTTTTTATGCATAGCACAAAGGGTAACAATTATTTTACAAGCAATAATTGTTCGCCTGAAACACTCATCCACATTGAAAAATCTCCTGATAAAAGATACATGACGCCAACGGGACTCGAACCCGTGTCCCTTCGATTTCCGGTCGACAGCTCTGACCACTGAGCTATGGCGGCTTATCTCCTACCCGCGAAATTATTCAATATCTACTAGTGTTTCATTCAACAATTACTGCTTGTTACATTTTTCACCTGAAAACAACCAACTTTATTTTATATGAGAAAGGCATTGTAAGTGCTAACTCTCTCACTAGATGGCGTCGAGACAAATTGTCTACATTTTTAGGTGAAATACTTGAACTTGTCAAATATTAATTATTATTTTTGGTAAACTAATGTTTTTAGGACAAGATTTTTTATGCATAGCACAAAGGGTAACAATTATTTTACAAGCAATAATTGTTCGCCTGAAACACTCATCCACATTGAAAAATCTCCTGATAAAAGATACATGACGCCAACGGGACTCGAACCCGTGTCCCTTCGATTTCCGGTCGACAGCTCTGACCACTGAGCTATGGCGGCTTATCTCCTACCCGCGAAATTATTCAATATCTACTAGTGTTTCATTCAACAATTACTGCTTGTTACATTTTTCACCTGAAAACAACCAACTTTATTTTATATGAGAAAGGCATTGTAAGTGCTAACTCTCTCACTAGATGGCGTCGAGACAAATTGTCTACATTTTTAGGTGAAATACTTGAACTTGTCAAATATTAATTATTATTTTTGGTAAACTAATGTTTTTAGGACAAGATTTTTTATGCATAGCACAAAGGGTAACAATTATTTTACAAGCAATAATTGTTCGCCTGAAACACTCATCCACATTGAAAAATCTCCTGATAAAAGATACATGACGCCAACGGGACTCGAACCCGTGTCCCTTCGATTTCCGGTCGACAGCTCTGACCACTGAGCTATGGCGGCTTATCTCCTACCCGCGAAATTATTCAATATCTACTAGTGTTTCATTCAACAATTACTGCTTGTTACATTTTTCACCTGAAAACAACCAACTTTATTTTATATGAGAAAGGCATTGTAAGTGCTAACTCTCTCACTAGATGGCGTCGAGACAAATTGTCTACATTTTTAGGTGAAATACTTGAACTTGTCAAATATTAATTATTATTTTTGGTAAACTAATGTTTTTAGGACAAGATTTTTTATGCATAGCACAAAGGGTAACAATTATTTTACAAGCAATAATTGTTCGCCTGAAACACTCATCCACATTGAAAAATCTCCTGATAAAAGATACATGACGCCAACGGGACTCGAACCCGTGTCCCTTCGATTTCCGGTCGACAGCTCTGACCACTGAGCTATGGCGGCTTATCTCCTACCCGCGAAATTATTCAATATCTACTAGTGTTTCATTCAACAATTACTGCTTGTTACATTTTTCACCTGAAAACAACCAACTTTATTTTATATGAGAAAGGCATTGTAAGTGCTAACTCTCTCACTAGATGGCGTCGAGACAAATTGTCTACATTTTTAGGTGAAATACTTGAACTTGTCAAATATTAATTATTATTTTTGGTAAACTAATGTTTTTAGGACAAGATTTTTTATGCATAGCACAAAGGGTAACAATTATTTTACAAGCAATAATTGTTCGCCTGAAACACTCATCCACATTGAAAAATCTCCTGATAAAAGATACATGACGCCAACGGGACTCGAACCCGTGTCCCTTCGATTTCCGGTCGACAGCTCTGACCACTGAGCTATGGCGGCTTATCTCCTACCCGCGAAATTATTCAATATCTACTAGTGTTTCATTCAACAATTACTGCTTGTTACATTTTTCACCTGAAAACAACCAACTTTATTTTATATGAGAAAGGCATTGTAAGTGCTAACTCTCTCACTAGATGGCGTCGAGACAAATTGTCTACATTTTTAGGTGAAATACTTGAACTTGTCAAATATTAATTATTATTTTTGGTAAACTAATGTTTTTAGGACAAGATTTTTTATGCATAGCACAAAGGGTAACAATTATTTTACAAGCAATAATTGTTCGCCTGAAACACTCATCCACATTGAAAAATCTCCTGATAAAAGATACATGACGCCAACGGGACTCGAACCCGTGTCCCTTCGATTTCCGGTCGACAGCTCTGACCACTGAGCTATGGCGGCTTATCTCCTACCCGCGAAATTATTCAATATCTACTAGTGTTTCATTCAACAATTACTGCTTGTTACATTTTTCACCTGAAAACAACCAACTTTATTTTATATGAGAAAGGCATTGTAAGTGCTAACTCTCTCACTAGATGGCGTCGAGACAAATTGTCTACATTTTTAGGTGAAATACTTGAACTTGTCAAATATTAATTATTATTTTTGGTAAACTAATGTTTTTAGGACAAGATTTTTTATGCATAGCACAAAGGGTAACAATTATTTTACAAGCAATAATTGTTCGCCTGAAACACTCATCCACATTGAAAAATCTCCTGATAAAAGATACATGACGCCAACGGGACTCGAACCCGTGTCCCTTCGATTTCCGGTCGACAGCTCTGACCACTGAGCTATGGCGGCTTATCTCCTACCCGCGAAATTATTCAATATCTACTAGTGTTTCATTCAACAATTACTGCTTGTTACATTTTTCACCTGAAAACAATTATTGCTTGTAAAATAATTGTTACCCTTTGTGCTATGCATAAAAAATCTTGTCCTAAAAACATTAGTTTACCAAAAATAATAATTAATATTTGACAAGTTCAAGTATTTCACCTAAAAATGTAGACAATTTGTCTCGACGCCATCTAGTGAGAGAGTTAGCACTTACAATGCCTTTCTCATATAAAATAAAGTTGGTTGTTTTCAGGTGAAAAATGTAACAAGCAGTAATTGTTGAATGAAACACTAGTAGATATTGAATAATTTCGCGGGTAGGAGATAAGCCGCCATAGCTCAGTGGTCAGAGCTGTCGACCGGAAATCGAAGGGACACGGGTTCGAGTCCCGTTGGCGTCATGTATCTTTTATCAGGAGATTTTTCAATGTGGATGAGTGTTTCAGGCGAACAATTATTGCTTGTAAAATAATTGTTACCCTTTGTGCTATGCATAAAAAATCTTGTCCTAAAAACATTAGTTTACCAAAAATAATAATTAATATTTGACAAGTTCAAGTATTTCACCTAAAAATGTAGACAATTTGTCTCGACGCCATCTAGTGAGAGAGTTAGCACTTACAATGCCTTTCTCATATAAAATAAAGTTGGTTGTTTTCAGGTGAAAAATGTAACAAGCAGTAATTGTTGAATGAAACACTAGTAGATATTGAATAATTTCGCGGGTAGGAGATAAGCCGCCATAGCTCAGTGGTCAGAGCTGTCGACCGGAAATCGAAGGGACACGGGTTCGAGTCCCGTTGGCGTCATGTATCTTTTATCAGGAGATTTTTCAATGTGGATGAGTGTTTCAGGCGAACAATTATTGCTTGTAAAATAATTGTTACCCTTTGTGCTATGCATAAAAAATCTTGTCCTAAAAACATTAGTTTACCAAAAATAATAATTAATATTTGACAAGTTCAAGTATTTCACCTAAAAATGTAGACAATTTGTCTCGACGCCATCTAGTGAGAGAGTTAGCACTTACAATGCCTTTCTCATATAAAATAAAGTTGGTTGTTTTCAGGTGAAAAATGTAACAAGCAGTAATTGTTGAATGAAACACTAGTAGATATTGAATAATTTCGCGGGTAGGAGATAAGCCGCCATAGCTCAGTGGTCAGAGCTGTCGACCGGAAATCGAAGGGACACGGGTTCGAGTCCCGTTGGCGTCATGTATCTTTTATCAGGAGATTTTTCAATGTGGATGAGTGTTTCAGGCGAACAATTATTGCTTGTAAAATAATTGTTACCCTTTGTGCTATGCATAAAAAATCTTGTCCTAAAAACATTAGTTTACCAAAAATAATAATTAATATTTGACAAGTTCAAGTATTTCACCTAAAAATGTAGACAATTTGTCTCGACGCCATCTAGTGAGAGAGTTAGCACTTACAATGCCTTTCTCATATAAAATAAAGTTGGTTGTTTTCAGGTGAAAAATGTAACAAGCAGTAATTGTTGAATGAAACACTAGTAGATATTGAATAATTTCGCGGGTAGGAGATAAGCCGCCATAGCTCAGTGGTCAGAGCTGTCGACCGGAAATCGAAGGGACACGGGTTCGAGTCCCGTTGGCGTCATGTATCTTTTATCAGGAGATTTTTCAATGTGGATGAGTGTTTCAGGCGAACAATTATTGCTTGTAAAATAATTGTTACCCTTTGTGCTATGCATAAAAAATCTTGTCCTAAAAACATTAGTTTACCAAAAATAATAATTAATATTTGACAAGTTCAAGTATTTCACCTAAAAATGTAGACAATTTGTCTCGACGCCATCTAGTGAGAGAGTTAGCACTTACAATGCCTTTCTCATATAAAATAAAGTTGGTTGTTTTCAGGTGAAAAATGTAACAAGCAGTAATTGTTGAATGAAACACTAGTAGATATTGAATAATTTCGCGGGTAGGAGATAAGCCGCCATAGCTCAGTGGTCAGAGCTGTCGACCGGAAATCGAAGGGACACGGGTTCGAGTCCCGTTGGCGTCATGTATCTTTTATCAGGAGATTTTTCAATGTGGATGAGTGTTTCAGGCGAACAATTATTGCTTGTAAAATAATTGTTACCCTTTGTGCTATGCATAAAAAATCTTGTCCTAAAAACATTAGTTTACCAAAAATAATAATTAATATTTGACAAGTTCAAGTATTTCACCTAAAAATGTAGACAATTTGTCTCGACGCCATCTAGTGAGAGAGTTAGCACTTACAATGCCTTTCTCATATAAAATAAAGTTGGTTGTTTTCAGGTGAAAAATGTAACAAGCAGTAATTGTTGAATGAAACACTAGTAGATATTGAATAATTTCGCGGGTAGGAGATAAGCCGCCATAGCTCAGTGGTCAGAGCTGTCGACCGGAAATCGAAGGGACACGGGTTCGAGTCCCGTTGGCGTCATGTATCTTTTATCAGGAGATTTTTCAATGTGGATGAGTGTTTCAGGCGAACAATTATTGCTTGTAAAATAATTGTTACCCTTTGTGCTATGCATAAAAAATCTTGTCCTAAAAACATTAGTTTACCAAAAATAATAATTAATATTTGACAAGTTCAAGTATTTCACCTAAAAATGTAGACAATTTGTCTCGACGCCATCTAGTGAGAGAGTTAGCACTTACAATGCCTTTCTCATATAAAATAAAGTTGGTTGTTTTCAGGTGAAAAATGTAACAAGCAGTAATTGTTGAATGAAACACTAGTAGATATTGAATAATTTCGCGGGTAGGAGATAAGCCGCCATAGCTCAGTGGTCAGAGCTGTCGACCGGAAATCGAAGGGACACGGGTTCGAGTCCCGTTGGCGTCATGTATCTTTTATCAGGAGATTTTTCAATGTGGATGAGTGTTTCAGGCGAACAATTATTGCTTGTAAAATAATTGTTACCCTTTGTGCTATGCATAAAAAATCTTGTCCTAAAAACATTAGTTTACCAAAAATAATAATTAATATTTGACAAGTTCAAGTATTTCACCTAAAAATGTAGACAATTTGTCTCGACGCCATCTAGTGAGAGAGTTAGCACTTACAATGCCTTTCTCATATAAAATAAAGTTGGTTGTTTTCAGGTGAAAAATGTAACAAGCAGTAATTGTTGAATGAAACACTAGTAGATATTGAATAATTTCGCGGGTAGGAGATAAGCCGCCATAGCTCAGTGGTCAGAGCTGTCGACCGGAAATCGAAGGGACACGGGTTCGAGTCCCGTTGGCGTCATGTATCTTTTATCAGGAGATTTTTCAATGTGGATGAGTGTTTCAGGCGAACAATTATTGCTTGTAAAATAATTGTTACCCTTTGTGCTATGCATAAAAAATCTTGTCCTAAAAACATTAGTTTACCAAAAATAATAATTAATATTTGACAAGTTCAAGTATTTCACCTAAAAATGTAGACAATTTGTCTCGACGCCATCTAGTGAGAGAGTTAGCACTTACAATGCCTTTCTCATATAAAATAAAGTTGGTTGTTTTCAGGTGAAAAATGTAACAAGCAGTAATTGTTGAATGAAACACTAGTAGATATTGAATAATTTCGCGGGTAGGAGATAAGCCGCCATAGCTCAGTGGTCAGAGCTGTCGACCGGAAATCGAAGGGACACGGGTTCGAGTCCCGTTGGCGTCATGTATCTTTTATCAGGAGATTTTTCAATGTGGATGAGTGTTTCAGGCGAACAATTATTGCTTGTAAAATAATTGTTACCCTTTGTGCTATGCATAAAAAATCTTGTCCTAAAAACATTAGTTTACCAAAAATAATAATTAATATTTGACAAGTTCAAGTATTTCACCTAAAAATGTAGACAATTTGTCTCGACGCCATCTAGTGAGAGAGTTAGCACTTACAATGCCTTTCTCATATAAAATAAAGTTGGTTGTTTTCAGGTGAAAAATGTAACAAGCAGTAATTGTTGAATGAAACACTAGTAGATATTGAATAATTTCGCGGGTAGGAGATAAGCCGCCATAGCTCAGTGGTCAGAGCTGTCGACCGGAAATCGAAGGGACACGGGTTCGAGTCCCGTTGGCGTCATGTATCTTTTATCAGGAGATTTTTCAATGTGGATGAGTGTTTCAGGCGAACAATTATTGCTTGTAAAATAATTGTTACCCTTTGTGCTATGCATAAAAAATCTTGTCCTAAAAACATTAGTTTACCAAAAATAATAATTAATATTTGACAAGTTCAAGTATTTCACCTAAAAATGTAGACAATTTGTCTCGACGCCATCTAGTGAGAGAGTTAGCACTTACAATGCCTTTCTCATATAAAATAAAGTTGGTTGTTTTCAGGTGAAAAATGTAACAAGCAGTAATTGTTGAATGAAACACTAGTAGATATTGAATAATTTCGCGGGTAGGAGATAAGCCGCCATAGCTCAGTGGTCAGAGCTGTCGACCGGAAATCGAAGGGACACGGGTTCGAGTCCCGTTGGCGTCATGTATCTTTTATCAGGAGATTTTTCAATGTGGATGAGTGTTTCAGGCGAACAATTATTGCTTGTAAAATAATTGTTACCCTTTGTGCTATGCATAAAAAATCTTGTCCTAAAAACATTAGTTTACCAAAAATAATAATTAATATTTGACAAGTTCAAGTATTTCACCTAAAAATGTAGACAATTTGTCTCGACGCCATCTAGTGAGAGAGTTAGCACTTACAATGCCTTTCTCATATAAAATAAAGTTGGTTGTTTTCAGGTGAAAAATGTAACAAGCAGTAATTGTTGAATGAAACACTAGTAGATATTGAATAATTTCGCGGGTAGGAGATAAGCCGCCATAGCTCAGTGGTCAGAGCTGTCGACCGGAAATCGAAGGGACACGGGTTCGAGTCCCGTTGGCGTCATGTATCTTTTATCAGGAGATTTTTCAATGTGGATGAGTGTTTCAGGCGAACAATTATTGCTTGTAAAATAATTGTTACCCTTTGTGCTATGCATAAAAAATCTTGTCCTAAAAACATTAGTTTACCAAAAATAATAATTAATATTTGACAAGTTCAAGTATTTCACCTAAAAATGTAGACAATTTGTCTCGACGCCATCTAGTGAGAGAGTTAGCACTTACAATGCCTTTCTCATATAAAATAAAGTTGGTTGTTTTCAGGTGAAAAATGTAACAAGCAGTAATTGTTGAATGAAACACTAGTAGATATTGAATAATTTCGCGGGTAGGAGATAAGCCGCCATAGCTCAGTGGTCAGAGCTGTCGACCGGAAATCGAAGGGACACGGGTTCGAGTCCCGTTGGCGTCATGTATCTTTTATCAGGAGATTTTTCAATGTGGATGAGTGTTTCAGGCGAACAATTATTGCTTGTAAAATAATTGTTACCCTTTGTGCTATGCATAAAAAATCTTGTCCTAAAAACATTAGTTTACCAAAAATAATAATTAATATTTGACAAGTTCAAGTATTTCACCTAAAAATGTAGACAATTTGTCTCGACGCCATCTAGTGAGAGAGTTAGCACTTACAATGCCTTTCTCATATAAAATAAAGTTGGTTGTTTTCAGGTGAAAAATGTAACAAGCAGTAATTGTTGAATGAAACACTAGTAGATATTGAATAATTTCGCGGGTAGGAGATAAGCCGCCATAGCTCAGTGGTCAGAGCTGTCGACCGGAAATCGAAGGGACACGGGTTCGAGTCCCGTTGGCGTCATGTATCTTTTATCAGGAGATTTTTCAATGTGGATGAGTGTTTCAGGCGAACAATTATTGCTTGTAAAATAATTGTTACCCTTTGTGCTATGCATAAAAAATCTTGTCCTAAAAACATTAGTTTACCAAAAATAATAATTAATATATCAATTGTTTCAGATAATTGGGTCAACGGGTTGTTAATATTGGTATTGCGTGGATCAAATATTGGATTTTTCAATTTCATAATATTATTCTCTCGCTGTAACATTTTTGTTTCGAATGTTTTGAAATGTGAGGGGTTTTCGTGGTAACCGTGACACTGTGACTACAATGCGGTGAATATGTTAGGGTTAATTTTATATGTTGTTTGTAAAATATATTTTGTGATACGTGCATAAGCCATGTATGGTGGTCTAGAGAACTCAAATGTCTTTCGTATAATGGGGAGGCCAGATGGGGATATATAATAGGTCTGCGGGCCATTCTATCGCCTAACTCCTGAGTCGCCCTGTGAAACTCGTTTATCCTGCCAGGGAATGAATCTAGCGGGCATTCGTTGACCACAAGTTCGGAGATCTATAAGGCCCCACCTACGCATTGTGTGGGTATAACGGCTGTGGTAATCCTGTTGAAGGAGGACCAGAGTTTAAAAGCTTGTCAGGGCCCAGGCTGTCTGTCAGCGGAGTCATGCACGAGATGGGCATTGCCACCAGAGAGCGATGTGTGTTATTTTGTAAATAAAAATAAAAATGTTAATAAAAATAAAAACGTCCCTCACGTCACTGTGAGGCAATGTGGAGAAATCGACAACTATTGTGACTGGATGGAGGAAGCTACTAAAACTTTAAATAGGGCTCATTTTCAGGACGAATTATTTTTCATTTATTGGTACATTATACTCCTTCTCACTATTGTGCTGTTCGGGTAGGAGACCCATCGCATTTATTAAACGCCTCCAGAGGGAAGATTTTGGCTCTACTTAAGGATACGGAATAATCATTTGTCCTTGACCTTAAAATCAATGTATATAACGTTAATGGATCATCCTTAACCTAGTTTATTTTTCAACTCCTTATCCATAAGTAGAACAATTGCCCCTCAGGAATAGAAGCCTTTCCAACTCTTTCGTATGATTATCCTTATCCTTAGCCTTAAAATGAACGAATCGCAGCGAAAAAATCCTTTAATTTTTAGGTTAAGATAATTCCTTATCATAAGTAGAACTGAAATCGTCTAGCAGAGGTACCTTACCTGCACTGCTTCAGTCCATAGCAGACCTAGGCCCTCGAGATTAATATACTTAAAATATAATATTTTTCCTTGATTTGGTGCTTGTTTTATTGATATCCTTATACAAATAATCTGCTCTGATTGTGGAAGTATTGATTAGAGACAAAATTGAGATATTATCATTGTATAGTTGTAACAATATTACAAATAACGTACGGGAACTGTATTACATTTTACACGAAAGACAGTTCTGAGAACGAATTAAATGAAATTATCATTTCCAAAATTAATTCAAGCCCCGAGGCGTGTAATACGCCAGTGGGTTCGAGAGTATCGCAGTAATTTATATTATGTAATTTGTGTGAGAAACACGTATGACAGACTTACAATGAGATCCGGAGTGAACGCAAGTTCGATGTGAGACAGAACAAGATTGAGAAATATTTGTTGAGAATGTTTAGACACGTAGAGTGAATGGACTAAGAAAGGAATGTAAAAGTGCAGGAAAGGTGTATAGGTTGAACATGTAGTCGGGGACGTTCCTGAAAGATTTATTTATTTATTTATAAGTACATGTTACATGATTAATACATTTATTTCGAGAAGATACATTAGAGCACCATACTAGGCAGCTGCCTGTTTCATGGTGCCCAATGGAGGAATGGTTAGTTTGAATTTAAGTCTAGAAAAAAAAAATGAAAATTGGTAAAAAAATGTTTTCAATAACTCACAAAGTTTTATATAAAATAAACACAAATATATAAATTAGTACACATATGTACATACATATGCACACGCAAGTATATATATATATATATATATATATATATATATATATATATATACAACATACATATACTCACATACATGAATCTTATTCCTCACACATTTAAACAATATATACCTACACCTCTATCTGAGTACGAGAAGCAGGTTACCGACACTATCCCACTCAATCATGAAAAAAATCTCCAGCGCCTTCTTGAAACTGTCGTATTTGGTAATTGACTTTATTTCTATTGGTAAATTGTTGAAGATTTTAGCAGCAAGAAAATTAAATTGTGACTGCGCCATTGAGGTTCTTGTTATTAAAATAGTATAGTTGGATTGGTTGGAATATCTTGTGTTAAAGGTTGATTGAAAAATGTTTTGTTTTGTATGTTTGAATTTGTAGTTGAAAGATAAGTGTTTGATGTACAGGGATTTTATATTGAGTACTTTGAAGTCCTTAAATAAGTCCTTAAGATTGTCCGCATAATCAATTTTTGAGCTTTACTTAATGTATCTAATATAGTTTTAGAGCATTCTCCCCAGACTACTATACCTGTAAGATATAATTGATTGACAAAGGGAAAAGTATACCATCTGTAGTGTGTTTTTATTTAGAATATTTCGTAATGATCTGAAGATATAGGCCAATTTCCGTATACGGTTTGTAACATTGTTACACCCAAATATTTAATGGAATCTACTCGTTCCAGTAGGTTGCATTGACAACTAGAGATATCTCTACAATAATGTGTTTTTAGAATATGATTGGTTGAAGGTCGACCTAGAATGTTAAGACTGTAGGTTAGATATTTCGTTTTGGTTATGTTTAATGTTAGTAGATTATTATCGAACCATTGTTTGATAATTTGCAATGTTAGATCGGCTCTATGAAATGTTTCTTCCCATGTTTTACTTTTTATTACTAGGGCCATATCATCGGCGAAAGTAGTTATGTTGCCATCAATAGATAATCTACATAAGTCATTAATATAAATGAGGAAAAGTGTGGGACCGAGTACACTGCCCTGTGGTACACCAAAATTGATGCTGGTGTAATCAGATGGTTTAAGTGATGGTAACTTAACACATTGCTTTCTATCTATTAGGTATGATTTGAACCAATCAAATGCCGTATTCTTTATTCCAATTTTTTTTATTGCAAACTGTAGTAGTTAACTGTACTAAGTTTAACTGATTTTTTTCCCCGATGCACGGTCTGCCTTGGGCAAGATGATTTTTTTTATCTAAAATTCTTTTGTTTCATTTGTTTGTGGTAATATACACACACATACAGATACATTCACAGCAAGCATTTATGCATATTTAAAGTAAGGATGTATATATAAATATAAACGATAGTTTTTATTACATCTTTCATCACCACCCCCAAAATGAATTAAAAAAAGGCGATATTTTTTTTTTCTATTTATGGCAATGTTAATACAATTTTTTTCACATTTCGGCACTTCTGGTTCATATAATGTCTAATTTTTCTTTTTCCGATTTTATGTCCGGGTTAAATCTTTCCCATAGGAAAAACTAAACCCTTCCACACACTTTTCCACAAATGATCATCTAGTCAATCAACATTATGCAAGTGCATTATATAAGTAAAATAAATACAAAACAATACAAGAACAACACGTCAACCCACCAGAGATCAAATGGGAAAATAATTCACCGACTACAGATATTTTCATATCAGTGGGTTCGGTTTGGTAGAACTCCTAACAGGGCCTATAAATCCTACTGATCCCTCAACATAAATATTTAAAAAATCTTTCGTTATCCTACATGTATTCAAAATGACCGACTTTTGCATATTTATATATAAATTTTTTGATAGATCTAATACGCCTAAATTTTTAATGAGAGAGCTAGGTATAATGCCAGTAGCCGAAATAACGAATGGTAATATTTTTATAGTCTGAGAATGCCAAATTCTTTTAATCTCATTTCCTAAATCTGTGTATTTTCTTATTTTATTATTAACAGATTTTTTAATATTAATGAATTTGGAATAGCGACATCAATGATATAAGTTATTTTTTTAATTTTGTCATGTAAAACTATATCGGGTCTATTATGACTAATCGTTCGGTCTGTTGGTATAGTTTTATCATAATATATTTTTTTAAATTCGTTTTCTAAAAATGAATTTTAATATTACTATTATTATGGCTTTGAAATTAAATTTCCTCATCTAACCCCATCTGTTGAATTATTTTATAAAATGTCACTTCGAAGACAATTCGTTTGTATGTGAATACCGCACAACAGTCCCAACTGCTTCCAACCGTTTGGATTCAGTGAGACTATGTCATCTCACCAATTACGGCCAAAGCCATTTCAAGCAACGTTTCAATTCTGAATGATGGTTTTACACCAGGGCGATACTGAGAGTATCTTCCACTCTGAAACGTGTAAATAACAAAAAAAATACTGGCACACGCCACCTTCCGATTGATAGTCTAGTGCCTTACCCCTCGACCACGGAGGCCATCATCACAGGCGATGTAATGGCTGATACGTAAACGTGTCCGGAGCCACTTCTGATTTTGACTGTGACTGTTTTTGTGACAGAATGACCTGACCGTGAGCAAAAGACAATCATTTATAATATCTCAGGTCTAAACCCTCAGATTCAGAGCCTAAGTTCTGGAGCTCATTTTTCAGAGCTTTAAAGCTGTCGGTGAGGTTTTAGATTTTGTAGCCATCAAATCGATTTATTTCAACTATCGTTTCTACTTTTTGGCAAGAAGTTGAACCTCCGTCACTTTTCACATAGTTACAAATCGGTTTGCAGTTACTACTTTAAACAACTGCCGCGATATCCAACTAGTTCGGTTCAATTAGGGTTTGGTCGAAATGTGATAGCCATATACCATATCAAGATAACGTGCCAAAAGTATTTAATAAAAATTACACTAAAACACCTCATTTATTTTTTTAAATATTGCTCCTACATAGAAATTCGTGTATTTAACACATGTATCATATTAATTGGAGAACTTTTACATTTTTTTTAAATACGTCATCGACGATCACCCATTTCTTTCTTGCACATTTTGTTTGACAACGAAAAAATCGAAGACAGTAGATCGATGTCTGGGACCAGTATACGACAATATTGCGCAAACATTTTACAAATGTTCACTTTAAAAACTTATAACGTCATCGTTTTTTGAGATATCGAAAAACTGATTTTACTCTCATTTAAAAAAATAGGAAAACTCATTAAGCTATTTTCTTCTTAGATACCTACTTCAACTCATATACCAATATTTACTATTTAAAACGTTGATTTCTTAAATTCACTCACGGGTATTTTAGACAAAAAAAAAATTTGCATAATTCGTATAACAATCTTATGATAAACTTAGAATCAATTATTATTCTATATCATTAAAAAAAACATTATAATTGAACTCATGTTGTACATTATCTTTATATTCATGGGTTTCAAACATCGACGGAAGCTTAGTATAAGTTTTAACAGGAATACAGTCTTTCTTTTTCTAAAATCAGCTGTTTTATTATATTTTTTTATTCGAAGATAAAGAAAACGAACAGTAAAATGTTTAGCTACGTGGAATAATATGGTGCCTTCGATATAGAAAATACTAGATTAATCTATGTGATATCAAACACCACCTCAATCTGACAGACTTAACGGCGTGATCGTCTGATTTTTATTCCTTTGAGTTGGAAGAATGATGATTTTTTTTTTGCATTTTCAGTTGATGCTGTCATATCGATTGTTATAGCTCCTTATTAACTAATTAGCAGTATTTACGAGCTGTTTTTATAATCATACATTACAAAATCCCTCACTGCTCAGTGCCTAGTTGAATTTTGATGAGAGAAATTTGAAGTGAACATTTCTGGTGTTGGGTTGGCATGGTTAACTAAATTGTAAAAAATAAAGTGCAATTAATTGTGTCTTCTATTTTTAAGAGTATCACTTTGCATTTTCATGTAGTGAACATGAGACCTCTTGGTATATATCCAAAGATCTTCTCAATTTGGCAGTCAAATTATATTATATTGGTTCAAGATTAGTAATAATTATGAAAATTAAACTCATATACAGCTTCATCGCTCATTGTAAACCAACATTCGTTTTTCAGTGCCCAACTATTGGCGAATGTCGAACAGTCGCAAAATTTGTGAGTTTTTGGTATAATTTTGTATGTACCTACGAGTATTAAAAACTTTGCGAAGTCATCAAATAAATAATTTTACATCAATTTTCAAAAAAGGAAGACAATCCCATTTTGCTATGGCTGGGTTCAATTTTATGCTATTCAACATTTTTGTGTTGATATTTCACGTAACTTTATTTCTATCGTTGCTCTGGGCCAATTGGAAACGATTGAGGGTTTACCTCATGTAGTCTATATCAATTTATACCTGGCTTATTGTTGTAAGGGAACATTGGAAAGAAACATTCTGAGGAAATGTTTACAGATATCAGTTTCGGGAACGCTAATACAGGCGCTTTATTTCGGCACAATAGAATTCTGAAAAATCGTTTTTCATTATCTTTTGCAATATCTGTGGTTCCAATTATTCATTTTTTGAAATGTGCGTTTTATCCTTTAACAAAGAAAAACGTTATTTCGGAGTATGAAAAATGATGCTTTGCAAAAAAATGATACCTTGAAACTTGTATTTTTTTATATTATGTGTACCTTGTTAACTGAAATATATTTTAAATAATATCGATCAACGGATACCACAGAAATATTACGTAATATTACTAAATTCATTAATTTCTTCATGAACTATTGCAAAATCTCTTTGCAGCACACATTTTTATTGGCTGCTATCTCTATGTATGATCGCAAGATTCAACTCGAACTAAAAGCAATCTAGATATCTTTTTTTTAAAGTTCGACATGTATTGACTTTTCTGCAAGTCTAGGATGAATATTTATTTTTTCAAGTCAAATTTTTCTTCAGTATTTAAATAAATTTGTAATCATCACTACTTAAAAGAGATTGATATGTTTCAAAACCAGTGGTTTCTTCGTCAGGATAAACGAAACGTTTTTGATTTAATAGTGGTGTTGACAAAGTTATTTATTTTATTTGTAGTGCATATTCATCTTAAGTAGTGTCTTTGTCGAGAGATGATCTATGTTCAAAAGTGGCTTTGATATTCTACTATCTGTTTTAATTTGCGCAAATGAAGCATAGTGTCCCCCTAAAAACAGCCAGAAGTCTAGCTGCCATGAGTACCTACGCTTTAGCGTGTAATACTCTCTTTGATGTGGGATATTTAAATTAGCGTCAGAAATCAACGATATTCATAAGTAGAGGAAAAACCAAGTAATTTTACATTTGACCCTTGAGTTGTCGCGAAGCAAACGCGTCATCTTATATGATAACCAATATTTAATTATTTCAAGTCTTAATTGTTTTGTCTGGCAATCTATATAATTGGTAATAAGACAGAGATTTTTAAAATCGGCGTTGCGATGATGAAAGCGTACAGTTAAATCGACTGAATCATCCTGCCTAGTATCTTCTAGTAAACGTAGTTCAGATTTCGTAATTAAGGAAAAATGTATTCATGTACCCCTGTCGTCACAAAAGTAATGATTTTGTGTTGTTAAAAATAGATAATGCATGCAAATCTTCCTCAAAACTAAGTTAAAACTAATACATTTTAGTTTGCAAGTTTCGTAAATAAATCGATATGATAAAAATTCAATGCAATATAAATACAAAGTAACGAAAACGATCCGTGCGCTTTGTTTCAAACGGTGATGTATTGGCGTATTAAATAATTTTCAATTTTCCTGTAAAGTTTCTCTAACTCCGACGGATAAGATAAAATGCTGCATCAAACTTTTCACTCTAGCCAAGTTCAGAACCCCTTTTGTTTTGCCGGGCTGTATTGGGCGCCATCTCGTGGAAAATTCAGTAATAATTCACTTTCAGTTCGTTTGTATTGCTCACTGACTGGTCTCAGAGAGAAGTAGCGGATGAGAAACTTCTGGAAGATTTTGTCGAATCACTTTGGCGGAAAACACTTATTCAGAATGCTAAATTAGCAGCGGAAGAAACAGGTGGGGCATTTTCGGAATGCATCGCGAGTTTTGTTTGTTAAAGTTATAAGCCTGCTGGAGTCAGTCCGAGCGTACCGAAATATTCAAACATTTCATTAAGGCAATTAATTTATTTTCAATTCCAATGAAAAATTTAGCATTTTATTTTTTAGCAATAATTATCAGCCTGATACACCTACATACGTTGAAAAAACGCATGCCGTCGACGGAAATTGAATCTGCTGAATTCTAATTGCAGAAATATATTTTTTCTCGGAAGATTTTTTCTATTTGTATCGGTGCTTCAGGCTATTGCTTGAAAATAAATATTGCTTAAAAACAATATGTTATCTTCTTAAATATTATTTTATCATTAAAAATAAGAAAAAATTAGCGTTTACAAATGATTCAATCAATTGTTTGCCAAACTTGCACAATAACAAAAAATTACATATATATTAATCAAGCATCTAAACATTGATAATATTTTATGTTTTTATTTATTGTTAAAAATTTATAGAGTATTAACAATTAAAAGACATATCAATGAAATTTCCATTGGGATGTACCCAGTAGTTATTAACACTACATTTAAAAATAATGCTTAAATTAAGGTTTGTTTGTTACTAGGTGGAGATGCTACTGGTGAAATAACATAAATAATTTGTTTTATATTTGTGCTTTTTATTATTTATGTCATAAAGAGAAAGATGAGAAATAAAAAAAATAAGAATAATAAAACACTTAAATACTTTTTTTGTTCTAGTACTTATTTTTACCGTGACATCAAATTAGCTTATAGCTAATAAAATTAGCACATGTTTTTTTTGATATACAAGGCTATTATTTATAATGATGTCTATATCGTTTCATTCTGCGGTATTATACAATCTACACATTTGAGATATTGGATTGAAAAGCTCAATATCAATAGTAAATAACTCGAGATGATTTTTTTGATTCCTTAAATAATGTATATTCGGAATTTTAATGTGAATATCACTTACACATTGAGTGCTTTCAAGTATGTCGTGAAAAAATTGTATAAACAAATTAAGTCAGTAGATTGTCTTCTTTTTCTTCTCTAATGTAACAAAACTAAAGTATATTCGACATAGCTCAAAACGACATAGACCCTATAAAAAAATGGTTAGATGATAATCTCCTTACCCTTAATTCTGGAAAAACAAAATTCTTAACCTTCAGTCTGTCAGCTGCAACCCAACCTACCAACAACCAGAACATGATAATTCACTCCTGTCTGAGAACTTGCTCTTTCTGTAATTGCCCGATTCTGGAACAAGTCACCCACATAAAATACCTGGGGGGTCATCATTGATCAACATCTTCGTTGGGATCAGCACTTGGCCAGTCTGACACCACGCATCCGCAAGCTGTCTTATGCTTTTCGAAATCTAAGAAATATCCTTACTACCTCAATTCTTAAAACTGTATACTACGCTCTCTGCCAATCCTTACTAGCTTACGGCATTATAATCTGGGGTGGCTGTGCACAATCTACCATCGAACCTCTTCTAAAAGCCCAAAAAATGGTAATACGAGTCATTAAAAAGCGACCCCTCCACTCGACTCCTCATAGAGTATAAGGTCTTAAACATACGAAAACTCCACCTAAAATTTTCGCTAATACATTTCTTGTTCAAATATAAAAACAAAAATCTTTTACAACACAACTACACCACCAGAACAATAACCAACGGTCACTACAAAGTACCTTCACTACATACCACGTCAGCTCAAAGACAATTTTTCTTCATAGCTCCTAAAATCTTTAACCTTATCCCTGAAAACCTAAAAACCGTGAGTCAACCCCATTCCCTTAAAAAACAAATGACGACATGGATCCTTACACACGGAATACATTACAACTACAATACCCATTCATTCTACACTCTATCAATTTAATCACCTTTCAGACAAAACATAATATATCCTTTTTCCCTAACGTAGCGGTATAGTATGTACATAATTAATTAGTGTGATCTATTTACTAACAATTTCTCAAATTTTTCATCTACTTATAATTCTCTAACTACTCCATTCTCTTTTTGCAACCCAAACTAGCTTTACATCATTTTTCTTATTTTTCTTTTTCATATTATAGTAATGTATAGATTCTGTACAAACTGTAAAGTTCACCTGCCATAACACAGGGTCATCCCTAGCATGGAGGGTGAAATATCACAAAAACCATATGTACCCTCTAAATCATGTATTAATAAAATAAATAAAATTGTAGTTCATTGTGGTTCCTTCTATGGTCTATATAATTATGTAATAAGCCAAAAAAACCAACAACTGTAAAATTGTCAAATGTAAAATTAGTTCTTTGGAATACTGAGTTTTAATGGAAAAAACCGTTATCGTTTTTAATATGGAGATTAACTCATCTATTTGAAATTTTTCGTTTATTTAGCCGCAATTGATATTTTAAATGACGCATTTAAAAAAAATTCAATAACATCACGATTCTCGTTCGATATAATTCTGAACGAATATGGAACTAACAACTATTTTTTAAAGGTGATTTTTTTTTTATTAACCTTCAAAAATACAGTTTTTTACAATTAAGTCCCGTTAAACTGATTGCTACCAGTTTTTCAACGGGTTCTTTTAACAATTAATTTTTAAATACATATACAATTTAACAAGTACACAAAAAATACACATAATTACATTAGTACAAAAAAATTCTTTCACATAACCATTTTTTTAACATAAATTTCCTTCTGTGAGTCAATTCACAGCTTTTTATTGAGTTTGGTAACATGTGGTAAATTATTGGAACGAGGTATTCTAGAGTTCTTTGACCGTATTTAATCAGGTATCTGGGAGCTACAAGTAGATCGTTTGCAATTAGTCTTGCATTATTAATATAAATACAAAGTAACGAAAACGATCCGTGCGCTTTGTTTCAAACGGTGATGTGTTGGCATATGAAATATTTAAATATATGAAATATTCTTTCAAATTTTATTATTAGAAATAAAGTTTTTATTTTTCAAGTATTAAAATTTGTTATGCAAAAGTTAAAAAAAAAATTGAAAATGGCTAATCTCACGTTTTTCATCTGAACTGAACTAAAACTACTACAAGTGCTTACCTCTGTCAAATCTCAAGTGGTAGCTTGAAAATATAAACAAATTGGAATGGAATGAATTTGACAAATTTGCTTTCAAACCAAACCATAAAACGCATTATCTACATTGACTAGTAGTGCTTGCCTATGTAAATCTCAAAGCTTAAGTGGCAACAGTATCAAATCAGTATCTTGAAGGAATTAGAGACATTGGCCTACAAAAGAAGCATAGAAACCCATTATTTATTTCATCTAGCAATGCTAACCTCTGTAAACTTCAAAGCTCAAGTGGCAACATTGGAAAGTAAACTAACAAATCAGTCGTATCTGGAAGGAATTTGACATATTATTTCCTGCCAAAATAAGCTGCATACACCCATTATTTACATTAACTAGATGTGCTTACCTCTGACAATCTAAAAGCTCAAGTGGCAAACATTCAGTGTCGAATCTTTCAGTCAACCCGCGCTTTCAGGTAGGCGGCCTGGGGCGATGCAGCGGGATCCGGGTGCATCTTGGACGAATTTATGGCCCCTTAAAGTGCATTTATCTCGGCGCCCGCGGGTGCAGCGGAAGCCTGCTCCTAAAGCCAAGACTGAGAGAAGATTCCGCTGCGGATTTCGATACTTATCAATGAAGAAATGTCATTTGAGGATTGTTTAGTACAAAAACCATTACAAATGATATTCGTTTTTATAACGTTTTTTCTCAATCCGTCTCAGCCGTCACGGCTGATTACGGAGGACATTGAAATTCATAAAAATCCCGTTAATATTAATAGAGAAGATGGAGCTAAGCTTAATAGTTCTTGGTATCTGGTAATTGACGACTACACCAGAGCTAAACGAAGAAAACCACTTTAAAAATTATACATTAATGTTAGCTCGGAGGGTTGGAGCTGGCAACACGGTATCACATCCTCATACATAAGCTCACATTTCACCATACACATCTGCCCTGATGATGGACACTGCAATGCTGTCCGAAACGTTGGCTAAAGAAGGAGTTAACAAGGAGGAGCACAACACGGCATAACACCCCAAAAACAAATTTTAAAAAAAGATCCTAAGAAGATATAAAGAGTTTCGCTTGTGAACCCAAATATTAATAGAATAAGCACGATTAAATGAACTTATTAATAATTATTAAAACCTCATATATCTGGAAGAATAAATTAAAATAAATAATTTGTAATCATATACTTGAGAACTTAGGTAGCAGTTAATTATGATTGAACCCACAACGCCTGAGTGGAAACACAATGCTTGAGCCGCTCGAGCAACACTAACAAATCGTTGTAAGGTCAACTTCTTGTTCGAAATAAATACATTTCTAAAAAATTCCACCGATATTTCTAATTTATTTCTTAAATCGAAGTTGCAAAATCGGCACCCTGGTGTCGAATCCTCGGGGCAAATCCCGTGGAAGCGGATTAAGCCAGTTTCATACTATATTTGTTCCTACTCCACTGTATGTACTTTGATTTATTTGCACTTAATGGCCCTGCTGCGTCTAGCAGCAGCGGTGGTGATTTGAAATGAGACTTGGCTGCCAGAAAGCCGAACTAATTAGTTGTTTATCATTATTATTAATCATATGCCATTTCTGGAATGCCACAGGGATCGCATTATAGACATTATTCGCTATTTTGGGGTTACCATCAACATGTCTGCAATAATTTGGATCATCTCTTTCATAATATTTAGGTATGTTTCATTTTACATGAAACTAAATTAATATGAAAACAAAGAGAATTATAAATAACTTTTATGCATATTTTTAAAAGAAGCTGCAAATCGGGATCTTATTAGTGGTAAGTCATTATTATTAATGATGCGTCAACTGAGCTATTCCACAGGGATCCCAGTTTACGCCTTGTGTAATTTTTGGGGTTATTATAAACGTAACGTTTTATTTTATTACAATTCACAAAAAATGTGTAATAAACAACGTAAATTGAAAATAATAGCTTTTAAAAGGTGTTATAAACATTTAATTTTTTTGTAGCACTCAGCAAAATTTGCGTTGAGAAGGGAATGGATCAGAAACACTCGAAGAAAGAAAATCATTCTGTGCATTAGTAGCTAAGCATCTTACCCATACGGCTATCAATCAAATATAACATAATCATCAAGCAATTTTAGTGATGGCCCTAATGATGTTATAATATAACATAACCTAAAAATGTGTTTGTTAATTGCTTGTTAAATATTCGCCAAACTGAAAATGTCCATTTCAGGGTGATGTAGGTAATTGAGTAGAAACAAATTCTTGTTCTTCGGCTTTCATAAAGGGTATCTTCACTTTGTAGCAGAGGCTGTAACACTACCTCATTTCATAGTTTGGTATTTCATCAATCATTCTCTGGATTACCGTTTTTTTGACTTTCCATACTATAGTACTCAACTGTACAATAAAATCCCAATCTCATTAAAATCTCAATTAAAAAGCTAGATATATAACATAATGTGATTGGAAATAGAAAATGTACTGACACCAAACCGAAACCACTCAACTGCAATAAAAAAACTCACTGAAATATTTTTATAATTATTAAAAAAACAATGCATTATATATTTATAAATAGGTACCTTGTATTATTCATAGTAGTAAATTATAAAAATATGTAAATGAAATCCTCAGCATGGGAGATCCCATAGAGGATATAATCATCTCTATTTTTATACAAAAAGGAAGATATTGAAATATTTATTATTGTTTTTTTTTAAGTAAACAATATATCAGACATAACTATAGATTTATATTTCTTTTAAACATAATTGAAACACGAAATCACACTAATATCACTATAGTAGATAAATATTTATATTTAATTTTGCTGAATTGGATTAAATGGAGTTACCTTACAAGGTTCAGCACGCTAAGAGAGATACTCCATAATATTCCCTTTATAGGTATATGGTACCTACCCACGCAGCACATAGAGTACCGAATTAAGCAAAGCCCTTAGCATCCCAACGCCCTGTCTTAATTATTATATAGTACATTAATGTCTCCCGGCAAACTATGCTGTCAATCTCGGCAAAGTGCCTTTTAGCTATCCAGGGCTTGTGGATCATTAGATGAATTAGACTATTAGCCAAAAATGACTATGTCATTAGTTTAGACGACATCTTGTTCCTCCGTTTCCCGCCGGTTTCCGTCGCCCTTGTCCGCATTTTGAATTTTAAATTTACATAATGTCGCCAGGCGTCGGAAGCCCAGGTAAAACAATTTTCTTACCTAAGTGTGTCATATTATATTATCTTTAAGACGTGAAATAAGCATTTTTATAGAAATATCCTACATCAGGGGACTTCATTTTGGGGGAAGTCAACATGCTGCGTAAGCGCTTTCTTACTAAGTCCTGTTTGATATTAACACAATTTTGGATGATCACTACGTGGTTTTGGATCCAAAAAATGCTATAGCGAAACTGTGACACCACTGTATTAGTTGGTGTTAGAGTTTGCTGCTGGAATAAGCCCACGAACACACACGAAGGACCAGTCCCAGAACTACGTTAATTGCAATTCTGTTATTTGATGGACAATATTCCTCTACATAAGAATATATCATAGAACATAAGATAAGCCCAGATTGGAAAAGGGACTCGCCGGTCGCAGTTGAGGCCACAAATTCTGCCACGTTCTAAATGCTTTACTTAAAATATGAATGTTATATACACTCACAATATTTTATTACGCGGTCATTTTTATACTATACATCAATCTTCCCTGTCGGTGGTATTATTATACATTAAGCTCTGCTGAACTCCAAATGAGCATACTGTCACTTTTATTGACACCTTGTAATAATTATACCGGTTATGGTGACATTTTAGTATGCGTACATTCAGTAGGTAAGACAAATGCAGGATTTGATGTTGAGGTCTCCTGTCCACCAAGTCTATGCGAATGTATACCTATCAAGTTGACATGAGTTTTGATTTCCCTTCCATTTTTAAATTTTATCGATCGTTTATATTTCTTAAATAAGGAACAAACAAAACGGAGAGTTGTATTAGAGCCTCCGCAGACGAGAGACTTGCGTCGCGGAAACAGTTGCTTTGCAACAGTTGCGGGCATAAAAATCAATTACGGGATATGGATTTGCCTTGGAGGTACACGAGATACTTTTTAGTTGCGGCTGCCGGCAACCGCAACTTTCTCAATGACTGAACGATTATATCGAAAGTCTACGACTGCTCCGAATTCAAATTTTTCACATACTTTCCCCCAAGTACTTACAACCCATACATAAGTAATGTTTTGGTGTTTTGCATTTATATTACGCAATAGTTGCCGCAACTAAAGTCTCTTCTTTGCGGGTGCCCTTAGTTATTCACAAAATTCATTCTTTACGCAAACAATAATTTAGCCATATGGTTACAATTCATTTAAGGACTCATTTTTAAAGTATTGCTTAGTTAAAATTCATTTAAATGTTTTAATTGTAAATATGTATTACGCTGTTACCTACATTATAAGTGGCGGTGGATGGAAAACGTTAACTATGCTTTAATTTTTCACGGGCTCGAACCCGAAGTGTAGATTCAGAAAGCATATGTATAATTATATTTTTAACCAAGTACCTAGTATGAAGATAGTCCTTTCAAATGCATCTAAACGGAGAACAATGATGCTGTTAAAAAAGTGACAGCATGCCAACTTCATGATAAAATATTAGTCATTTAGGATATATCAAGAACGTGTTCTTTTCCTAATAGATATCATGATGGAATGCTACAATATCAGTATGTCAATATCAATATCAGTATTTGCATGAACACTTGTGCGTCGTCTTCATTGACCTTTCCTTATCTGTGGTGTGTATTTACTACACATTGCTTCTAATAACTTTAATAACTCTATAAATATAATAAATTCTGGGTTGAGATTTTAGGTATTCTTCCGTTGTACATAAATGCACTGAATTAAATAATATAACTTTAAATAGCTTTCAATTCAATTAAAAATAAGAGATTTTTGTTGAAAATTGGAAACAAATACAATCAATCGTGTGACACTGCTACGCGAAGAGTGTGCAAGGAAATGACATGCTATTGATGTCCCGCTTTAGTTTGCTATGCGGGAACATGAGAAATCCATACGTCTTCAGTTGTATTTTGATTTAGACCTTCGATACCTACGACTGCTGTGTTTGTGCTAGCCGCCAGTCAGTCGGTCGCGGACCGTCGTTAGATGTGGACCTCTGTTTTTTTCATGTTTTTAGCAATTAAATTACAATTATTATTACTTTTGATATAAAATATAATAAACATAAGCGATTAGCTATGATTATTCATATTTTTTTGATATTAAATCGCTTATTTTGAGATGTGTATTGACTACATAGCACCGGAACGCGTGGATTTTTTTAGCACAGTAAGGGAAAGGTTAAACATCCGCTTTTGACTGATACTTGGCTAGGTATCATTCGATATAAGCCTGCAGTCCCATTTTTAACAGGAAACCAAATAAATTACCTGATTTTTAAATAAATTAACAACTTTTCATATCGGAATATTTTTTTTGTGTACTTTTATGAATAAGTTGTATTCAGGGAGTGTTTTCATAGATATGGATGAGTTGTGATTGCTGATAAAATTGTATTTCATTCAAATATGTTTTTATCTTTACAACTGCTGCTAAAGAATAGCAATGTTAGGTGGCACTTTACCAGCTAACCTCCTGAAATGTACCAAGTCCCTAAGCCTGAATAATCTTGTCTTTATTTAAAACATAGGACTTATTCAAATTTTCAGAAAATCATTACGAATTCATTTAAATTTTCGTTTAAACGGTTTTTTGTGTCGCTAATCGGCTTAAAACATCCGAGGTACGAACTTAGAATCCGGTGTAATTTTAACCGTACTAAATACAATCTAAGTGGTGAATTAACTTTTACGATTGGAACAAAAAAAACATTCGTGGAGCAAGAGAACGACTTGATCTCTATATTGTTAGTCTCTCTTCTCTGGAAAGTTACTTTTCTTATCGGGATCAACAAGAGAAATATTTATTACAATAAATGTTAAATCCCCTGTTCATAAACGTCTTTGTCAGTAAACAAGATAACATAAAGCGCGGTATAACCGAGATGAAGTTCCATAATTCGTTTTATGCAAAGTTTTAATGTTGGGTTCGGTTTAAATGTGATGCTGGTTTCTCAGTCAGTCTATTTGGTCGCGAGACGCTTTAAAACCCTTAGCTACGAATCTAAGTATTAGTAAGAGACACGAGGGAAATAATGGTTTTATCTCATTTATAAACTCGAATCGTTTTTAGTTTTATCAAGGTACTGGCGCAGACTCTGGCTAATCCTACACTTGGCAAATCAGGCAGTAACTGGTCAAAATACATAACACATAAACAAATCTGAGCCTTTTATACTATTTTAATTTAACCGATTTTCTAAAATATCTAAAGCCTTACACATAAGTCATTTTATTTATTTTTGGCTTCGTCATATTTTAAAATAATTTTTTCTTTAATAAACTTCGTATCCAAACAAATTTATTTTTTCAGTAGCAATTGATTTTGACCATTCTATTTGAATTTTATCATGATTTATAATAAAACTGTTCTGAAGAAGATTTATATGTAAACGAAACTAGCTGACGATGATATGTATGTAAACATTCTAATAAAGTGTTTAAAAAAAACTACTTTTCATTTATTTTTTGTTTTTGTGTTTAATTCATAGAACTCCATTTAATTTTTTTTTAAATTTTATTAAAATCAAATTTAATAATATAATTATTAAGTTTTGCAAGTATTTTTTGGTTTTTGTTATTGTTACAGCTGTTTCGGCTTTCAAGGCCATTTTCAAACTGTCTCTACAGTACACAGTTTGAAAATGGCCTTGAAAGCCGAAACAGCTGTAACAATAACAAAAACCAAAAAATACTTGCAGAACTTAATAATTATATTATTAAATTTGATTTTAATTAAATATAAAAAAAACCTTTCATTTAAGTATACTGTCAAGCCACGAAGTGATTTTCTTCAATTTTTTCCCTTATTTCTGGCAATGAACAATAAAATAATAGCCGTCACGGGACGTCTGGCAGATGTGAAGCATAAAAAATGATTTTTATTGAAGGAAGTGAAAATTTAATTAAACAAGTTTTATATTTTTGATAATATAACAACTATTTTATTATCATTAAAAAATACACAAAAAAATATATTACAAATCATAAATTCATCATCATTTAGAATAGATAGGTACATTGAAAATAAAAGCGTAAATACCGCACAGAGTTTTGGCGGCCGAGCGAAAAGAGCCGACGACTCACAAGGTAGTCCGATTAAAGCGTCGTTCTGTACAAGAGCATCGTCCCGTCTTGCCATGCTTGCTAGGCAAGGGTCGGTTTTATTCTGGGCGCGCCAAAAGATGTTTCACGTCAAAAAACTTACATTCTTTTCGCATTCGATAGAAACTCAAAATACCGTAACTTGAAAGGGCAATGACACTACGTAAAATTAGTTATGTTTACATAGAAATATGAAGAAAAAAAAGTTTTCAAAGAAAAACAGCAAAAATGAAATTTAATTTAAAAAAACGAAGATACTGTTTTTTGAACAAATATTAAACATAGTGATTTTTTTACTAAAAGATAATTGACAAAGATAATTGGTGATATAACATTCGTTACTTCAAATATTATTTCATGAATCCTATCAGTAAAAAAGTTTTTATTCCAAACGAAAGTTATTCCAAATATTGAATTTGGAATAAACTCCAATTTTCCCCAATACCATTTATTTTATTTTCAATTTTCCAAGAATATGAAATTCGTAGTTACCTCCCGTTATGGTTTTTCAAGTACAAAAATACTATATTAAATTAATTATTATTTGAACCGTACTTTTACTTACGGAAATCGTGAAGTAAAATATAAATGTGCACTAAGCACAATATAAATGTTTACTTACCTAGGTTTATCAATCTGTCTTACGTGTAGAAGCAAACATAAGGTACTCCGACAAAGAAATGACAAAAATTCCCCGAAAATGGCAAACAAACATAAAAGTAATCAATTTTTAACGAGATATTAATAATCAATTCATCAATTGAGGTAACTTTATCCACGTTCCGATTTTTTTTTACGTATGAAAAAAACTTCCTCAGGGTCATCATAATCTTTGAGGATGCTTTGTGGAGGATCTTTTTAGGAGACAAAGGAGAGTCTTTTTAGGAGGGGTTGGTAGGAATCTAGGGGTCAACGTGTGCAGGAGTGACGGATGTATGAATCGATCCCTAGCACTGCAGTGCAACGCTGTTCGGCTGGAGAGGTCAAAAGGTCTCCTTCAACCAACTCCAAAGTTTTTACCAACCAAATCGAAATTAATGATTAAATAAAAACTGAATCAATTTTCTTAAATCTCAGTTTTTCTTTAGGTACGTACTTCTTAAATAGGGATTTTTTTTGCTCAAACGCCTCAAACTGGACACACACTGCAGAGCCAATGAGTCAAATGGCCCCGCGTTGAATCAAACATTATGATAGATCGGCAGGCTCCGTTTGATATTCGGCCAGTCCAGCTTGAGCGGGAGCAAAAAGGCGTGGCTCGACTCGGCCGTATGTGGCAAATTTCCGAGCCAATGGCTCGCCTGCACTGCCGTGTGTGTGCATTCCCCGAGTCAAAATCCGTTTCATATGAAGTTTTACGATCTCTTCAAATGGAAGTGATTTTGTTCTGGATGTAAAAAAAAAATTTTTTTGGTACCTGTTTTGTCTATCTGCCGATATTTTTCGTAATACTTAATTTTAAATAGAGTTCCAGATGTTCACTCCATGGTGACGCAGATCAAAATGGTCAGGCTCGGCGTGACTCGTTTCGGTCATGTATCTTGCAAATTTGGACTGTGTCCAATAGGATTTAGTCAAATGGCCCTGTAGTATATGTCCAAATTCACGAATGAACACCACCCTATATTATAAATAATTTTGATATTTGACTTGAAAATTTAACCATAGTTCTATTCATGCTCTATTACATTCCTGAGCGTATTTGGAGTAAAAAATGGAGATGTCATTTTGCTGTCCGATAAAAAATTAAAAAAACAACAACCAAAGTTACAACACACGTCCCCACAGGGTACAACCTGGCGTATCACGTGATTCGCACCCCGTCTCGTTCTAACAGCACCGTAAAGATGAGACGTATTGCGATATGCAGCAGTGTGAGCAGTGTGGTAGTATAAAATAATTGAAAAAGTGTATCATTGTAGAGCAAAATCACAACAAAGTTTTTTTTGGTATACAAACTTTAGGTATAGGTAAATGGAGAAGCAGTAGACTTAAAATTAGTTTGAAATAAAATTTGAAAATTAAAATTAAAAATAGTGGACAGGATAGATATCTCTGGTCAGTTTTGTATAGATTTTTCTCTGCAGGTAAGTGATAATAAAATACAGTCATCTGTGCATTAAGCAGCTGGATTCATCTGAATTATATTGTTTGACAAAAGAGGGCACCACTATTCCTGTTTGGTCGATTTAAGACTAAAAGATTAAAATATTTTTGTCAAAAGAAAGTGACTACTTTTAGAATTACAATGTGTTAATTCAATTCTATTCTCTTGAGAGCTGGTCGTGACAGATCATTATTTCATGGTGCGAATGCAAGTGTTATTGTGCTGATTGCCGTCCGCTGCCGAATTCGGAGATTAAGGAATTGCTGCCAATCCCAATGCGAGTGATATATTCGGTGAGTTCTCTGTTTTTTTGTATTTTGTGGCTGGATGATAATTTGTTACGTTTCCTACAGAGTGGATTTTGTAATCAACCCATTTTTTCATAGGGAATTAATCATTCCCTGATAGTCTGGGCGGCTTATAAGCCAGATCATCACCAGTACATTTAGAACGAGTTGTTTCACAAAAAAAAATCATCAAATATAAAATTTATAATTCACGTTCATGAACCCGTTCTTAATGTGCACCTACAGGTTGTATCAGCGCATAAAGGAAGAACATTAAATAAAAAAATAAATAAAAAATCTTCCACACGTTGCCACTGACACGCACACTGCTGCACGTCGCGTCGCAACCGATCACGTATAATATTTCTACCAGTGACGGTCCGTGACTTTTCAGTGAGCTAGAAAGAAAAGTAAGATTGAAAAATACGTCATTTATGACGTTGTTGTAGTTGAAAAATTTTTTTTGCAAAAAGGTTTTTCAGTTTCGGGATGCAGCACTTCCCAAACCGAAATTTTTCAATCTTACCACTCTAGCTCACTGAAAAGTCGCGGACCGCCACTGATACCTGCCTAGGAAGCAGGTAGTGAAAAGCTTAATTCTAAATGAAAATGAACAGTAAGTTTGTGTTTTATTTTCGCTGGCAATTTGAAAGATTGCGCAGTTGGCACGTTCCGCCATAATCATAATTACGACCGGAGCATTTGCGCCCCGCAAAGAAAATTAGACATTTTGCGTAGTAAATAAACCTGACGCCTACCTTATACAGTATACTACGCTATATTATTACTTAGTACCTTATGTAAGGCTGGGTTTTTTCCCTAACAGGTAGCCTCACCATTTTCTTGGGTAAAAGGTTTATTTTCTACTGCCTTACTATATATAGAATACCTACATATGGTTTTAACTAATGACGTTACAATTGTGACCGGATAAATCATCACATCTTTAAAAAGCTATATAAAGTCATGGAAAGTGATGAAACAAAAAATTTATTAACACGGTTAAGTTGGTTAGGTTAGGTTAATTTTTTTGTTTCATCTTTTTAAATGACTTTATATCACTTTTAAATGTGTGTTGAAAAGTCACTGTGTTGAGTTAGCATGGAACCCGTTACAATATATCGATGGTCTAGTACAAACATGTGTAAAGTACAATTGAAAAATTCAAATTATAAGAATACTTCAGGTCAATTATAAAATGTAAAGAAATAAAATAAATGTGAATATCTGTTTTTTATCCATTCTAGATGACATAGTAATGTAAATTTTCCACGAAACACCTATTTATAATTTAAAGAATCTTAATAAATGCTTTACAAATATGTACGCTGGTCATTGTTCTATAGACGGGCAGTAGAAATCTTAAAGTGGTAAGAAAAAAGTACGTCAATTGTAGTGCTTTTAATTTTGATTTTTTTTGTACTAAACTGTCACGTATCGTGTGTTACCTCTTAGTAAATTGCATTGAAAAGCGCCCTCGTGTGTCATGGGAAAGTGTTTTAATTACTCGTTAAACACTAGTAAAAGTAAAAGAATAATTTTTTTTTCGTAAATATAAGCAAATTCCTTTTTTTTCGATTATATATTAATAAATATTTTAAAAATACAAAGTATAGTAGTTAATTCACAGTTATCCTCTCTAGATATTCCTGTTCCGCGGGCTATAGGTTGTTGTATGGGTGTTACATCATGTTTTCCTCGTTTTCATGTTTGTTGTTTTCTACAAAATAAAAAAATCTTCATGTTTGTTGACTGTTATGTTGAATTCATAATTGTTTATTTATATGCTTGTAGTAAAACAACATTCAAATCCGAAGTTAAATCGAGTATAAATAAGAATCGCAGCCATTGCAAACTTTCGTTGCTCTATCACGCAGACTTGTAACTCTAGTCAGCCTAGATGTTAGTATTCGAAGCAACTTTTAAATACACAAACGCCGCCCGGTCTACTCCATGGTAAAAATACTTTATAATATACAAAGAAAAAAAACCTTGGTAAATTTAAAAATTTCATAACTTAACGTATGTAACGTTTTTTTCTGCTTCATCGCACAAATTTAAGAATAGTCCACTCACTTTATACTGGAAATAAAACTATTTTAGTAGATATTATTTGGTTCTTAGACAAATATTGTGACAATATTATTTTTGAGAATTTTCCACTTTTTAGACTTTATTTCATTAAAAATTATTTTTTTTTTGCCAAATCGTTATATTTTTATAAAACACACAGCAATAAATTTTGTAAAGTAATTGAAGTCTGGCTACAAAAATAATGAAAAGTACTTGAAATAAAACATGAACTCAACGTAATAATACGTATTACACCACTAATTTTTCTAAGTTATTGTAGGTTTTCGGTTTGACTTACACCAACGTTTACTAAAATACCTTCAGTACAACAGCAACTAACAAAACACTTACTATATAAGCTTAGGTCTAAGCTCAGCTAGCCAAAATAAAAATAATATTTAACTATAAAAATATAAATACTATTTCGTTTACACGGTCCGTTCGACCACCAGGTTATTAAATAGTGTATCAGTAAAAAAACTTACTAATGTATTTCAAAAAAACTATAAAACAAATTTTCTCAATTATTCAAATAATGTACGGAAATCCACTGCATAAAGCCTCCCTATAAAGCTCATACTAAGTTATTTGCTTGTGATAACCTAGCTTTGAAAAAATATTATATGTTAACAAAACTTTATTTCCTCACATTCCACCCATAATGATTATCGTCACATTTCAGCAAAAAATATTCTGTCTGGAGAACTGCGACTTTTTTCACCAGGATTTTTTTGCTTTTCCGATACTCGACATAAGATACACACAATGGGTTATTTCATGTCAACAAATAAATGTAAATTTGGTAACAAATCGTATGCTTAACTTATCACTTACTATCGAGGTCAACAAAAAACCGCATAAACAAGTCCTTCATGTGACGCAAAGACATATCGTGTTTACAAAGAAAAAAATACTTACCAAACTCATGGCCTAATTTGGATAACATTTACCGCCTTTTGGCGAAAAGATTATATTTTAATGGGTTCTTTTAGGAACCGAATAGCAACTAGACTCACTGACCAATTACGCTAATTATTCGTTTTTTTATAAATCCGTTAACAGTTAACAAAATGCTAAGAATTTATTACTTTGCAAACAGCAATCACAAGTCTGTACCATCACAACGCAAGACATTCCATTTAGAATTTCATGGATAGGAGGCAGAGATATGGATATTTAATTGCCTCATTCATGTGAGCCCTACTCACATGTCGATATACCTATATATTTCGGCGTATCTAAGTTGATTATTATGTATACAATTTTACTAAGTGACGCAATGTCAACGTACGTCTTATAAATAACCATGTTATTTAAATAGTGGTATGTATGTCAGCAGAAATACTGAGATGTGTGCACAAACGTGGTTATGCTCTAAAATCTGTAAAGAAACAAGAATTTTTTAAAGATTTTTTTGAGAAAGCATAAAGAAAATTACAAGTAGGTAAGAACGATGCATTAGTTTATTTTTTAACCGTTCTGCTTGCTTAAAAGCCTGCCCATATCAACCTTTCACCCATAATTATTTTTCCCGGGCATGTTCCGTAATAAAAATCCGTTTGGTACTACGAAATGCCGCGAGGGACTTTTAATGACTGTGTTTTTTTTAAGTTATCAGAAAGTTGAAAAAAATTCGCTACAAACAGCCGTGTTTCAAAAATTCATCCCTTATCTGTGTCGGTTGAAGAGTTCAAGGCGCGGGTAGGAGCGGCCCACCCCAAAGACGGTGTATGGGGTGAATCGTGTCCTCTCGCTGTTAAAACACTCAGATTAACAATGAAATAAACACAAACCGGGCCGTTTGCTAGTAAATCAGCTGTTATTTAGCGCCGTTTGGATTCCGAAAGATATGCCCTACCCTTTTTTGCACTGAATTCATGTCATAAATTCTATAACAAAACATGTACAGCTAAATTTATGCGAAGCCTCTACACGTAAATTTTCGTAATTTTGCAAACTTGATTCAAATATTTACATTATTTGCGAAATTTCACGCAAGGATCAGCGTTTGTTTTTTTTCCGAAATTTCGTAACGTGCTTTTCTTTTAACATTTTTTAATTTAATTATTATAACCATGTTTTTTCTCTACTTAACAAGATTTTTACCATTTTGTTTCGTCAAATTAATTACGAACTCTGATTTCTTATTCAAAATATTCAAAAAAGCTCTCGTGAAATGAAAAGATAGTTTGTGTTTGCTAATTTTTTACTCGACTAACAAATTCAGTCGTAAAAATATTATTTAAGAAAGATTTCGAAGAATATAGTACATTGTCATAATAATGGAAATGTGTTGTTCGAACATTTATTGCGATATATATCAAACAAATGTTCTAACATTAAGACATTATTTACTTATTGAAAAAAATATTAAGTTTTTAAGTGAATTCCTTAAATCTTAGAATTAATAACATTTATATGTATTATAAAGAAATTTTCCTACTAAATCATCCTTTTTCTGAATATACTCATTCCTTATTTAGTTGGGTGGGGGGGTTGGTGGAAAATTAAGGCTTTTGCTTTCATTATTTATTAAGGTAGACAGTAAATTTTGTTTTTAATTTATCTTAAAATTTAAAAAAATCATTGTATGAATTAGTGTATCAATGAGTTGTATCATTGTATCATGGGCAATATAACCAGTAAATAAATATTTTTAAAAATGTTTGAAACCATGTAACGTTGAACAGTTCTAAAGGGGGATTAAGTTTAGATAACAATACAGAAATAATGTAACATCAGAATGTATTTAATGTTGGATAGGCTGTATTTTAAATGCTGCTTAAATATATTTCATTACAAACATACAAACTCAAGCCGGGTATCAAATTTGAACTTCGCCTCTCAAATTTGAAATACAGGGTTATCCAATAAGAGTTGTTATTTTGATATTTAATCTTAAAAGATCAATGGTTTCGTTGCTTGTATGGCACGTAGCTCCGTTTTGTTGAAAGTAAACGTTGTCCAGATCAATACTATCCAATTACAGCCATAAAAAATCATTAATCATCTCTCGATAGCGCAATTCATTCACCGTAACTGTTGCTCCAGCCTCATTTTCAAAAAAGTAAGGTCCAATGACTCCGCCGGACCATAAACCACACCAAACAGTAACACGTTGAAGATATAGAGGCTTTTCAACAATAACTCTTGGGTTTTCCAAGCCCCAGATGCGACAATTTTTGCTTGTTGACAAAGCCACCGAGGTGGTAATGGGCCTCATCACTCAAGATGATTTGCATTCGATTCACTCAAGTGAATTTTAATAATTTCAATGCGTTGTTGAAGCGTGTATCGTTCCATTTTTATTGATGGCGTAGTTTTTACTTGTCAAATGTCAAAAATGACATCGTCAAAAGTAATATCTACCGAAATAGCGGGCTATTTAAAATAACACCTCTTATTGGAAAACCCTATTTAAAAAAAAAACACAAAAAAATTCTCCATTCAACAAAGAGACAATGGATTATGATTTTCGTCACGTAATTTTGACAAGTACATAAAGGTCTCATAACCTGTTGGTTGACTGAACAAAAAATGGCCGGCTTTCATGATATCATGTCCATGCCTTGTCCTCAATCCGGCGTGATATCAAAGTGATTATGTGACCGCGTATGTTAATCAAAAACAGGACCCTGACCCACAGCGTGATAATTAATGAGCAGGACGCGCGGACATTTTCTGAATCCAAATTTTTGTAATGAACCTCAAACATAATAAACGCGATGATTAAAAAAAATATGTTTGCCCAAAGCAGGGATTTCAAAGGAAGAATGACTTTCCAAGTCAAAGCTACTACGCGACCATGTGAGCCGACAAAGGAACACATTTAGGAACATGATTTCAATTTATAAAATAGCCAAATTACATATTTCTGGACTTACGCCAGTAGATGGATGCTCGAAAACAAAATTAATCATGAACAGAAGAATCTGGTTGTGCTTGAAGTCTTCAATTCATTGTGTAGGTCGCAAAGACTAGCATAGGTTGGGCAGGTGAATATAATGCTAGATAATAATATTTGCACACATTAATTCGGGAGGCGTATATGGGTACCGCCGCCCAGGGAACGATTTATTGGATAACCAATACCCCTGCCATAGGTCACCCCTGCCATAAGTCACCCCAAGTGGTTCGCTACGTTTGGTGACTTAGCAGGGATGCCAGGGTTGATGGGTTAATGTTTTTCTTGGTCTTGGCATCGGATGCGTTTGCCCACCTAATGCGTGGTGGGCCGAATCTTGAGAAACTAGTTGAGGGAGACCTTTTGACCTCTCCAGCTGGACTCCCTCTAGACATTTTGGCGCCCAGATTTCTACTCACCCCTCAAACCTTTTTCCATCGCAGAAATTCCTCTCTTTTCTGTCCATAAAAAAACCTCCACACAGCATCCCTAAAGATAACACAGGATCTGAGGAATATTTTTTTTCCTCAAGGCCTTCTCTGTAAGGCCAATGTGAAAAAATCACATATTTTAATGTTTTTATTGTTCTTTATGATTTGGTTGATACAAGTTTCCGGCGCTTTCTTAAAATATATTTTCTTCTTTTTAAAGCGCCGCAAAACTTTAACTTTTATTTTTCCATTCATGAGAATGTTTAAACCATCAGTTTTGTGGTTTGTAAAATATATATTTTTGTAGACGTAATATTACTACATCAATGAAATTTGACTGAAAGCTGGCAATTTACGTGGATTCATAGCTCCCAGGACAAAGGTGACAGTATTTTGTTTAGCAGGTTACTGAAAATACGGCTTTGATGAACAAAGCTGGGAACATTAGGAGATCACCATTAAAAATAATGATGGTAATTAGTTTTGTCATGTATTTTTTTCATAGAAGTATTTAATTTTTTGTACTAAAAAAACGTTTTTTTGGGTAGGTATGTAAATTACATATATTTAAATATTTTTTTATTGTCACAAATGTGAGGTCCTATATATGTATTTAAAAAACTAAAACAATATCAAGGTACAAAGCGATTGCTTTCTTTGATAACAAAATTATTATTTCAACTTGTCAATTAATTAGCATCACAATTTTCGAGCTTCAACGTAATCATAATATTATTATGCACATCGAAATAAAATATTAATTATTTTTTTCTTTATGGTACAATGTTATCACAACTATTTTAATCAATAAATATTTAACCCATTTTATTAGATAGTTATTTGATATTTGTGGTCGCATAAGTTATATTTTCAATCAAATTCTGAAATTAAATGCTTAGATAATTGGATAAACTTGCGCATTCGGGGAATTCTCAATTGTATTATATAAACTTAGGGAAATCCATTTAGATGGTGTTCATCAAATTGCGTAAAAAATAAGAAACTGTAATATCTGTCACATGTGGTGCACTCCAAATATACGACTACCCAACTGATAATACAGGCGAAGATTTATGAAAGACATAGATCACTTCACGGCTTCGAAACCTAGACTGGTACGAGTGCAGTTTCGTGCTAATAATATCGAACGTAGCCAGTCCAACTGGTATGCATCAAGCCTTAAACAACTCACTATGTATTAACTCTAATATAATCACCACTTTCTTTCCCCTTTTTCCTAGTCAGGTTGGGAACACATCGTTTCGATAATGCGCTTCCATGTGTCCCTCTCAGCGCGCTGAGAGGCACGTCCAATCCATTGCAGACTCAGTGTGTCCTCGCCGCTGAATAGAAATAAAATTGCGTACACTGTCTTTCTTACACTGCGTGACAATGTACTTCGCCATTCCATTTGATTTTTAATTTGTACTGAGAAAACGAATTTCTCAATTTGAAATTCACGTCCAATAGTTCCGACTTTTGAATCACTAGCACCCACCGCATATCTTGTGTTCTTCTTTATGCTTTGCTTTTCGCACAGCCTCAAACCGATTTTCATAACTATTTGGACAGTTCTTATCTATTAATTTTGTAAACTATTTGTGAAAGAGAGATAAAACATTCCCAATGCACAGCAATTTTATTTGAAAGTTTGTTTATGAGGAGAAATTTTTTTAAATTTACCACTAAAACTTGGACTCACCGCGAGCAAATGTTATTATGCGCGGATTCGCTCTACTCACGTTGAATCACGATGCGGGCTTATTACTATCTCCATCATATCACGACTTATATTCAAACCACTCAAGTCTACTGCTTCCTGCATACTAAAGGGAATTTTCCGCTTTCGTTTCCTTTTCATTATGCTGGCGACATGCATCGCTGTTTCTTGCACTCTCGCGCTTGTCGCTGCGGGTTATTATAGACAATAGGTATGCTTTACTTTGACTAACCGTATTTTTGTCTTACTTAGCTGGGAAGTACTATAACAAGAGTATTTCTTGGAAAAAAAACTTTAAATTATTTATGTTTTGTTAATTGGAATTCTAAAACTTGTTTGTTGTTTCCAACATGTTATTTTAAAAAGAATCTGCTAATTATATTCTAATGATGGCACAGTTATTTCGCAAAAAATTTAATGAAACTATGTCATCAAATGTTGATATTGGGTCATTTTTTTTTTTACTGTAGGAAGGTTCCCATTAGAAGCCGATTCTAAGTGTGTTTCAGCTTTTGAACAAATTGTGATTATCAGATGAGGACTATCATGTATCAGCTAATGAAAATTTGATAGAAATCTGAATCGCACCTAAAATTGGCGTGTAACGGGGACCTTTTTGTTTTGCTATTGTAGCTACTTTATATAATTATTATTTGATTCACTAGCGATATTATTCTTCATTGGCAACACTAGCGGCTTGCTTCGTTGCTGCCAGCCGACAATGCCGGTTTCTACGGCTATTGGCTGATGTAATGTATGCCAAATGTAGCTTTATGCCAATGTGATGTAGAGGATGAGTATTATTGTAGCTGGTGAAGGTCGTACACAATAATGATACGTGATCTTGTACTGATATTTATTGGGGAGCTGCTTGAAACAAAAGAGGCACACAACTAACGTGCATCGCCTTTTATAAGATCTTGCAAGCATTCCATCTCGCTTGCACTCATTCACAATCGTACACACATGACAGCTGGCGACCGTGAGGCCACCAGCTAGTATTGCAAAAGTTGAGAAAATAATCTGGCTGGCAACAACATTTATACAAATTATTTTTTTGAATTAAGAGATATAACTAATTCTCTCGAATACATAACATTACACAATGTGCGAATCTATTTGTCTTATGGATAAGGTATTAGTCACTGAACGGGCTGGAACTATCATACTTGAGCGATCTTGGCGTGAGAGACAATTTTACTCAGTGGCAACTAATCTTCTGGACACCCAAGGTGATGCGTTAAACTGAATAGTTGAACTCTCTTTTATAATTATTGCTAAGTTTGGGACATGTCATTCTACGCGCTTAAAATTTAAAACAAAAAAATTAAACGCGTTCCGGGTAATTTAACCACTAAACGCCGCTGTATAAAGTTAACTTATACAATCTTAACAAAGCATTGATTCACCCAATGTGATTTGTAGTTTGCACCACTTCACATGCCAAAATGGATTTTTGTCTTTTTTTGGTCATCTTTACTTCTTGGACAGGATGCATACACTGTTTTAAAATTATTTGTAGGTTGCGATTGTGTTTTATTCATTAAATTTATACGCAAACGGAAAATACTTTACAAACACTTTTTATTCAGAAACTTAAGTGTCAGAATAAGATCAAATGAATTAAGTGACGATATTGAACGTCATTTAAACTTGTGATAATGATTTGATAGATCACTCAACATAATAATTAACTTTACTTTCCAAATAGTTAGTCCATATTTTTCGAAAGGTATAGATCTAATAGAGAGAGTACAGAGACTATTTACAAAAATATCAAGAGCTTTAAAAGGCCGGCAATATAAAGATAGACTCAGGAAACTAAGTTTACCAACGTTAAAAGAAAGCAAATAATGGGGTGACTCTATTGAGACTTGCAAAATATTGTTTGCACATTTTGGTTGCCAAGTCGCAAAAAACCTTCTCCACCAACAAAAATATAAATATCCGTGGTCACTCGGAAAATATGAATAAAACAAATTTTGCATCCAACCAAAGGAAAGACTTCCTTGTAAACAGAGTAGTGAAAGAATCGAACAAACCATCAAAATATGTCGATGCTTCTAATAAAACCATTATATGGCTCGATTGGATTCTTATTCGGAGAGATGAAAGGATTTCCTCATTTTAACATTAAAACTACTGAATTATTGTAAAACTCTTTGTGAGCGTATCAGCAGAATGCTGCCTGATCATTAACTAATAATATTTAACTTCTGACTATATTGCAACATTATTTAGATATATCAATATCTGTTTTAGTTTTATTATATAATTTTCTCTCTAATATGCATAAGCATTTTTTTATTAAACGTATCTAATACACTTTTCCTCTGTAAAATAATGTATTTTCTTTTGTAATGTTCCTGTTTCAATTTTGTATGCCTTCGTTTTGTTTTCCCTTTGTTGATAATGCTGTCCTCCTCGGAATAAGTTTTTTTCTAACTCTTCGGGCATAACACATAAATATTGTGAATATTGAAATTATTTTGGAATATATTATTGATTTAGATATGTAAAAAAAACATTTAGTGACGATATTAAACATCATTGCAACAAGCCGCTAGCAGTGACACTCGTGTTTGTGTGTAACTCTATCGAAACAAATATCTCTCTTCACTTCTTCACTTTGTGAAGAATTATACCTACTTAACGATAGTTGTCATGCCTCCTAGGTCAAGGGCTAAAACTCTCGACCAGCAAGCTGGAGGTCACAATTTCAAATCCCGGGCGTGCATCAGTAATTTTTTGTTTGTTTAATTTTTGTGAGTTCTTAATATACTCATTTAAAATAATATATATTTTATTTCCGGCACGTTGAAGAGTGGAAGATAGTCTCAGAATAGCCGTGGTGTAAGTCCACCATTCAGAATTGAAACTGGCCGTGTTTTGTGAAAAATATAAATTATCAACTTGTTCTTTCTTCACTTTCTTTTGCCCATCTTCTTCCCCGCCCCACTACCTCTAGCCTCACAACATACCGCGATTCGGGATGCCATAGTCTTGCTGGTTCCAGATGGTTTAGAGCAGTTGGGATTCTTGCACAGCTTAACATAAAAACAAAAAAAAAGAATGTTAGCACCATGCTCAAAATCTTAAGATATCCATATAAAATATTTTATTTTTGCGGAATAAAATTTTTGTCAAACTTATAAATAAAGTTTTGTTCGTTCTGTTTTAAAGTTTTTGAACAAGTTGCCCTTTGAATGCAAATCAGTATGTTCGTCTTAGACTGCCTTCCGTTACGAGCGGAAAGCATTCAATTCGAAAACTTTTAGCTGCATTCGATGACCTATATCTTATACTGTATGTATTCAGAGATAGAATATAAAACAGATATGTCCGACCAAAATTCTTATTCAAAATCATCCACAACGCTGTTGACAACGACTATCTTCTGGAAAACGTTAATTTCTTCTGTCTAGTACGAAATTCTTGTCAATTTCCTTATTAGCCTCTCCGTTACTTAATGTGTGAATACTTTTTATGTGTGTCTCACCTTTCTCCTCCATAAGTTTTCCGACGTTTAACTTAATAGGCCTCCCTCATTATTTGTTTGATTGACCATAAGTAATTATATTTGTGATCTTATGATTAATTTACGTTTTGTTTTGTTTCAGTACCGACAAATCAGGTCATAGCAGTGGCCGGCGAGCCCGTGTACCTACCTTGTGACATCTCAACGTCTGATTTTGGTGACGCTGTGCTTCTCGTACTCTGGTATCGAGAAGATCTCGGCACTCCCATTTACAGGTAAGATAAAATAATTATTTTTGATTTAATCCTTAATACAATACCCCATAATAAAGTAGAAATCTTAACGACGTAAGTAAAGAAGCTACCCACAAAATTATGCGAAGCGCAACCCTGCCATATTGGACCGACCTACGGTTGATCTTGCTGTAGCAAATTCCTGAAATAATGAGAGAATTTTAATGTCAAAAACAATATTTAAGAATTTGCCCTAGCAGATCTAGAAAGTTGACATTTCGGTAGAGTTTAATTTAATTATTTTTGATGAACCTATTACTAAAATCTGTTCAAAAATGTGTCGGGAGGAAGTTATTAATTCATCGCCTAGAAAAATAAAAACTATACAAACCCCTAATTTTATAGTTTCATAAAATTTTCAAATCGTTGTACATAAAACATTTTAATGGTGAGGTACCGTTTTTATTAATCTTAAATATAAATAACTAACATCTATAGGGATCGATTTTAAAAAAATATATGTATATGTTATCTTTACTAATTTGTCTGAATTAATTAATATGTGAAACTCCGTCCGCGTAACCGGCGCGGCGGCTCGGAAACTATCAAAACTGACAAGGACAAATTCGTTCATCGGTGATTGAGGGTTAATCAATTTTGGAATAATTTTTTTAACCCTTAGGATACGACCAACTACAATAGCAGTTCAGTGAAATCATGACTACCTTCAGGTGCACTGCAGTGTATGGCTATTTTTTAGAATTTTTGAACGCATTTCAATATTGTCCATGAAAATTCAATCAGTAAAATATTGACATTGTTAATTCCTGTCAATTATTTCAAATATAATTTTCAATATTATATTTGGCTTTGAGATATTTACAAAATATTAACCGTCTTCTGAGGGCTAAATTATTTTAATTCGAATTTTTCAAAAAAATAAAAAAATTTCCACTACCTTCATAGAATCATACAAAACAAAAACTATGTCGCATCAACACGACATTGATATTACCATGAACCCATTAGTTTCGCTTGTTAACATGGTATGAAACGTTCGTAGGTAAGTTGTTAGTACGTTGTTGAAACGAATACACATATCATGTAAAAACCAAACAAAAAAATGATTACTTGTAAAAATTTACACTCTAAGGGTAAAAGCACACGCTTGTAGCAGGAATTTCTGTAAATTGTTCTCCCTTTTTATGTAACTGAACAGACAGGAATATTATTAAAAACAAAACCTACCGCGTAGTATTTTGTTTTCGCATTTTGTGGGAGTACGTAATATAATATATCGTTATTTCTATTGTAAAATAGCTCTTTGAAATAATGTTCATTTTCAATTTATCCAATAAGTTCACCTCTTGCCAACTATTTACGACTGTTTAACTATTGAAAGCTCCGTCTTCAACCATTAAAATTTATCTTATGGTTTCGATGCAGGGTATAAAATATTCCATTAAGAAATATTCGCTGTGTTGCATAAAATAAGTTACACATCTATTACGGAACTTGTAAACAATGGCAATAACCTGATGAAATTATGATTGACCTACTTAAAAAAAATAATAGGTATCGCATTAATTTACAACAAATCTCGAAAACAACACTATTTAAAACATTCATAGATAACTAATTAATTACAAGTAAGTTTTTAATTAATTTATTTTCCGGAATAACTTTATTGAGTAAAACCTCAAATTGTAATATTTAAATATTGAAGACAATATCAGTGATTTCTAAACGAAAATCTGAAACAGAAAAATCAGAAAAGGAAACGGTCACATCTGGGACTCGAACCCAGGACCCCTGTCTTTCCGGGACAGTGCTCTACCAACTGCGCTAATGGGACCCTATCCCCCTCGGTCACTTTTAACTGTATCATACTTCGAATAAGAACTACTAACATTGTCTTCATTTTTTTTTTCACCGCACATTTTTATTGGCAACTATCTTTATGTATGATCGCAAGATTCAACCCGAACTAAATGCAATCCAGACAGCGTCTTTTAGATAAACCTATCTTATTTTTTTATTTAATGTGCGACATCTGTTGACTTTTCTGCAAGTCTAGAATGAATATTTATTTTTCGGAATAACTTTATTGAGTAAAACCTCAAATTGTAATATTTAAATATTGAAGACAATATCAGTGATTTCTAAACGAAAATCTGAAACAGAAAAATCAGAAAAGGAAACGGTCACATCTGGGACTCGAACCCAGGACCCCTGTCTTTCCGGGACAGTGCTCTACCAACTGCGCTAATGGGACCCTATCCCCTCGGTCACTTTTAACTGTATCATACTTCGAATAAGAACTACTAACATTGTCTTCATTTTTTTTTTCACCGCACATTTTTATTGGCAACTATCTTTATGTATGATCGCAAGATTCAACCCGAACTAAATGCAATCCAGACAGCGTCTTTTAGATAAACCTATCTTATTTTTTTATTTAATGTGCGACATCTGTTGACTTTTCTGCAAGTCTAGAATGAATATTTATTTTTCGGAATAACTTTATTGAGTAAAACCTCAAATTGTAATATTTAAATATTGAAGACAATATCAGTGATTTCTAAACGAAAATCTGAAACAGAAAAATCAGAAAAGGAAACGGTCACATCTGGGACTCGAACCCAGGACCCCTGTCTTTCCGGGACAGTGCTCTACCAACTGCGCTAATGGGACCCTATCCCCTCGGTCACTTTTAACTGTATCATACTTCGAATAAGAACTACTAACATTGTCTTCATTTTTTTATCGGGATAAGGTCCCATTAGCGCAGTTGGTAGAGCACTGTCCCGGAAAGACAGGGGTCCTGGGTTCGAGTCCCAGATGTGACCGTTTCCTTTTCTGATTTTTCTGTTTCAGATTTTCGTTTAGAAATCACTGATATTGTCTTCAATATTTTTTTAATTAATTCATTCAAGTTAGTATGAGTGGTCTCTTGTCTTTTTGGTTCCGTAAGTCGAGTGGTACAAAACCCAGCAAGGTCACAAAAAATGTATTTAACAGTTTAAAAATATAAATTTCATACATGGAGTATAAAAAATGTTTTGACACTTGCTTCCCAGCGAGAAAAAACTGCTTGTTTCGCTCTGGCGGGAAACACATGCCTTAATTATGCATTTTAAGTTTGATACATCGTATAATTTAAAATATCTTGATATCTATATTAAAGCTCAAAAATAATATGCTTCAGATATCATGTTTAAGAATGTAATTAATTTCGATATACATGGCTACCCCACGAGAAGCCGTGGAGATTTTAGACTCCAGAAACAAATATTTGGGAACCCAAAATAATCTCTATTTAAAGGATTTAAGATATTTAATGAACTACCGACGGATGTAAAAGAAGCTAACATGTCTTTTGTGGGATATACCTATATGCAATAAAGAATTAGTTTCAGTTGTAGTGTAAAGTGTTCCTAGATGTCATATAAATAAGTTGTATATGCAAGTAATTCTAAAGGTTTATACTAGATGTAATTTTTTTTTACAAATTAATAAAAAACATTACCTATCGAAAAGTTGTTCAAGTTAGTTTCAGCATAGTTAGTCAATGGATCTGAATAGTTTCCCACATTTTCACGGAATTTTGTACCTTGATTTTGCTATTTTTAATTATTTATAGAATTTTGGAATCACTGTACACTTGACGACCATACATGCTTAGGTTTTTTAAAATCAATTAATGTCACTTAATAAATTCTCATATAATATGAAGCCACTTTAGTAATTCATTTCGTATAAAAATTATCCGTTCTGCATAATTATGTAATAAAACTTCCCTACCTACAAAGATGAGAAAATCATAAATTTTGCGGTAATATTAAGAAAACCTACAGTCAAAAAAATGAAGATGAGGAAATCAACTAACATATTCAATTCAATTTACCACATTTATATTTAGTATCCTCAATTTACAAGTAATTATGTAACGCTCGCGTTTAACAGAAACCAAAACCTCGAAAAGTTTTCTTTGATTATTACATACAGCTCTATGATCTACATTCTACAACACAGTGGTATTTTAAAGAAAAATGGTTTTGTTGACTAAATAATTCAGTGTCGCTAGAACAGACATCATTATTGATACTTCTTGTACTTTGCCGGGGCGTCAAAAGTTATTAGAAAAACTAAGATTTGTCTACATAGATAATAATAATATATAAACCTCAAAAATATAATTGTTAATTAGAATTGAATTAGCTGTATTCTTTGTTGTATCTTATTAATCCACCATAGACCGATTACTGCAGCTAGATAAATTGAAAGGCAACGGCTTCGAGACGCTTTAAACACCTTTGACTTTGGCGAAATCAAAGTGCTGGTTCAGTTTAAAAAAACTCGTTCGAAGTTACTAGGGTAATCGATGTATTCAATATATTAACAGCAAACACTTATTATTAATACATCCCTAAGCTTCGAGGATTTAGAGTCATTTTACATAATTAAGCTTCATCAAATAATACAAAATAGAGTCCTTGTGAGAGCCCTGAAGGAATAACCATCTATTACTTATACCAGGGCGGGAAAGCGGTGGATATCCTCCAATAACTCTAAACTTTAAACAACAATTAGTAATAAACTAACTAATTTTGGATTATACTTACGTTAAATTCTGCTGAAAGTACTTACGCATGACATTCCGACCTGTACCACCGAACTTGCTTGTAAAATACGCCTCCGGACCAATAAAGGTTTAATACCTTTTTTAAATATTCATTTTATTTATAGATTACTGGACCAATCGAGGAAGACATGGCATGACCAAATGAATGAAGTAATTGAGTTGGTTGACGTCAAAAGATTGCAGTAAAGAGCATGTGCTAAAACGCAGAGATGTGTGGTGATCTATTTGTTCTGCCACCCTTTCGGAGAACTGCCCAGATGATTATTGTATCAGACCGGAGTCCTTTACATTCAATGTAAATAGGGGGTGCTGGGTTTTCTAGTCGGTGAGCTGCTATATGTTCAGGGCCTGATCGGTTGCTGTGATGTCGTGTATCCAAGGAAGGAGCAGTCGGTAGTCCAAGAAAGCGCAAGGTCAGAAGTCAAAGATGGTTGTAGTGATTCCAAGGGAGAAACAGTCCAGAATGAAGCGGTCAGGGTAGAGGTCGGAAGAGAGAGACTTGAGATCGCTTATAGCGGGAGCGTGCACACATCGGTGAGCGCGCGGCAGAACCGCCCCACGTTAACGAGGTGCATTTTTGTTCAGCGTCGTGCTTTTTCACATGACTTTAATAGCCAATATTAAAATTGTTTATTCAATAGTAATCTTTACGCCGCTTCATATCATAAAAACTGTTTTTCCCTAGCATTTTTAATGTTTTTATAATAAATTGTACAATATGAATCAGTGGATTCTCGGCCCGACATTGGTGTGAGGAAATCCTTATAACTACTTAATATTAATATTTACATATTCCAATCTTAGTTTACAACTAGCCTTTCAACCTGTATATTTTTTATTCTATATTACCGCGACCAGACTCACGCAAATTTAACATTAATTTGCGCAATTATATGTGAACACAGAAATATTTTACTAGTTATTTCGTGCTATGCGGTGATTGGCTGAAGGTTGCCGTCAGTATTTGGCCTGGCTTCGCCTGGGCAAAAGAGAGGGAATGCGATGTAAATACTGTTTCCGCAGCGTGCGCTGTGCTCAGTACCTACTCCCCGGTCGGGGAGGGGATACGATGTAAATACTAGTTTTCTTATCCTTCTATGGTCAGAGAGCTGATTTGTGGCTTTTGGGTAGCATTGCGTCCAATACAATTATTTAGTTAACTTACACATAGTTTTGTTGAATTCATTGTCTGTTGTAGGCGCAAGATTTTATTATTTATTGTAAGAAATGTTTTAGGTGGTACGCCTGCTTTTTGAATGTGTAAGAGCGAGATGACAGATCGACGTATAAAAGATTATGGATGCATCTGCTCGCTCTCTTTTCCCAACCGACAGCTAAGAAGATAGTAGTAGACAATCCATTCTAAAGTGTTAATAAACATTCTATCCGCACAAGCGAATAATTATTGAGATCCTCACAGTACCACCAAGTCTGTATATAACATTTATGATGCCAACGTTTGTCAAAGATCGCCTAATGCGGACAGTGTAAGTGATATCGGTTACTTGAGCAGACTGACTTACTTAAACTAGTAGACACGCCCATTACTTGATTTTTTTGTGTCGGCCCCCAGCAATCTTCTGTCAATGGCCTACTGGCAAGAGTTATGAGAAGTACTTGACTTATTTTAACCAGTGATTACTGAGGTTATTTAGAGTAACAAATGTAGATAACATCTTGATCTAGATTGACTTTTTTCAACGAAAAACATAAGCAATCAGTAGGTATTGTACAGTTAGGTTCGGGGTGGGGGGTTGTGTGGTTTCTCGGCTGAGTGATCAGTAAGGTGGAGTGAAATGTTTTTTTTGAGAATTTCGAAATCGGCATAGTTGGGAAAGATGCTCCATATATTAACAATTACAACAAAAATAATAATAAAAATATATTCACAATACCTGGACATCGCCAAAGCTTTATATTTTATCATTTTCACGATTTTACCCAAGTATTTATAGCTCATATACGCCAAATAAAACACACATAAAATTTGTATTTTACCATTTATTTTACAGATAATACATTCGTAGATTGTTAGAATGGAACAAATAGTGGAAATAAAAAAGGTACATATATTATTTACCGCATTGAAAAACTTGAAAATTACAAAAGTTACTATGAACGGTACTGCATTTTGGTGTTAAACATAGACATAAGGTGTCGTGAATCTAACCTTGTTTTTATGAATCCATCTCGCCTCAAGGGTCCACAAACAACGGCTGAGGCTTCTGTTACAATTTTCACACATCTCTCTGTAGCTTGAGTGTGGCAAGGAAAATTCTTTATCATTGGTAGTATGACATCGTCAATTATCGTGTGATCGGTAATGGCTTGTAAAATTGTCTCGTCACTTACAAATTTGGTTAGTGGTGGCTCGGTTATATTTTCCCACTTTATAACATCAATTTAATCATCTGCTGAAAAATCAAAAACAGGCACTTTGAAGGTACGAATAAAGTCTGATTGAATTTTCATTTGCCGAGCTTTCAATATTCTTCTCAACGCCAGCTCTCTTACGTATTGTCGGTTGTCGTTTAACATGGCTAACAATATATATTCGTGATGCCCAAAAAAGCCATTACGCTGGATTACTGGATCAATAATATTTTTTAAATCACTGGGCAAATACCGTGAAAGCACTATTGTTTCGTGTAAATTGCACCGGAAATACATAATGGTTTGGTCTTAATGTTGAACCACATAGGTGCGTAAACTGTTAATACAAATGTCGTTAAAGTTACCATATTTGTTGATGGTTTTAGGGTAGAAATGTAAAGCCGAAGAATCCAATCCGCTGTAGTGAGCCACCTGGATTGTACAATTTTACCGGGATTTGTTTTTGATAAATTTTCATTGCAGAATCCGGAGTCAATAGTTTTACACATTTTCAGTAGATACAGCTGATCTGTACTTAAATCCTGTGTCTTTGTCATGCTTGGTAATGAACATTGAATGATTTTAAATTTCACGACAGGAAGTTGTTCACACTTATTTAAAGATTTACCAATAATTCCAGTGAAACTTTGCGGTCCAGTCATGGTTCCGTCGATGTTCTCAAAGAGATGTCGCAAAATGAGTTCGTTTGCTTGTAATTGACAGACAATCCACTGTAAAGGCCGTTTGAGATGTGATTCAAGGCGCCGAATAACACCTTCTTTGTAACCCGTATTAACTGCAGTTCCGTCGCATCCAATTGCAACATTTTTTTCCAAAGCAATATCTTTCGAGGACAGTAATGAAATAATTCCATTACTTATTGCTTCAGATTTTCCGGTTTTTAATGAAATGTGTCCCATGTATTCGCTACCTGGTTCTTTTACTAAACTAACGTGTTCTTCAGTTATTATTTTTGGCCGGTTGTCCTCCATGCTTAAAGTTTTGTCCTTCCGTCCGTCGAAGTATAAACCAAATTGATAGGAATCGATTACTAACGGCTTACTAGTAAGGGCAGTTCTTTTCTTCATTCGAGCTCGACGAATTTTACTCCTATCCACAACGCAAGATGTATCGTTCTGTGAAATTATGCCAACATTTTGTAATACAGCGGAAACAATTGCAGCTCCTGCTCGATCTGAAATAAAATATCTGTCTAATGTTCTGGCCACAACAGGGAAGTCTTTCGCCTTATGGTGAGAATTATTTGGTTGTGCTTCACATTGCATTATTTCTTAAGGAATTGAAGACGAAGCACATTTTTTGAGAGTCTAAAGTTTAAACTACAAGAAAGAATAGCGTCAGTACCCCGATCTACTAGATAATGTCTAGCGGATCGGAAACTTCGCCAAGATGATACGCGATACACTTCACTCTGTTTGATACGCGTTTGGGGTAGAAGGATTCGTTGCTGTGTGGGAATAGTTTAACTGTTCCTACAGTCCTACTTTATAATTATACTATAAAATAATAATGTAATTATATCATAGGTAATAAATAAACACTCTATTTTTTTACATAATTATAAGCATTTCTAAGAATCGGGAGAACATTATTGGTGTTTTCAGTGTTTTTATCAAAAATTCAAAGTGGTGGCGATGTCGTAATTATAAATAAATATTTTTTATTTAAGATAAGTACATAACGGAGCACCAATCCCGCGTATGCCGAATTCTATATTACGAAAAAAATAATTCTCCATACTAGACCGCTCCACCTTAGTGATCAGTCTTTATCCTTTTCTGCTTCTCAATAGGTTTAATATTTGGTATTTATCAGAAGGGGTGATGGTTCATACTGCGATTATTACTTAAAATCACAATGGATGAAGTTTTTCAACTTGCGTGACGTGTGATTAAAACAAAATAATGTTGAAAAATGTTGTGTGAGCCTAGATTTTGTGTGTCAATTATTTTACATTCACAAAAAATTAAAGTTTCGTAAATATACATGGTATTCGGGGGTAAACTTCGAGAGGTGATTGATTCTACATGATGATAGAAATGAAAAAAAAATGTTGTTTTCTGAAAATGTTTATTTTCCCATACAAAAATATTTCTCCATAGAAGAATATTATTTTCGCACAATTCCATTTTTTAATCTGAAAATGCAAAAAATATTTGAAATAAAAAAATATATTTTTTTTAAATTTTAAAATCATATAGAATCCCCCCCGCCCCCTCGAAGTTAGCGCACTTTACCCCCGGACACCTCGGATTAACAAAATAATAATATTATGAAACAACCTTAAAACCTTTAGGGAATATTTAATACAAAGTTACTTTTCTAGAATTCTACTTCTTCCGAATAAGAAAAAAACGAATGTTTTATTGTTAATTAGAACTGTAACAAACACATTTTTTCCATGCATTTTTATAAATTATGTTTTGTTGTATTAGCGTGAACCTCGTATTTTGTAATGCGCTAAGAACGAAGAATAGTAAGAATTTAAAAATATTGCTAATTAGGTATTTCTGTAAAATTTCATCCATTTCGTCTTTATGGACGTAGGTAAGAGTTGGAACTATATTTTCAAAGAAGCTGTCGAACGAGTCGAGGTTTATTGAATTCAAACAAACACCGTAGAGACAAGTAACATTTATTGTTTTCAACGTCCTTTACAAATGTCTGGCACTTTAGAGATTTTTCAATATACATGTGATATTTTTGGGTCACTAGGCGCCAAAGAAATTTATCGAGATCAATTCAAAGCTCGATTCGAGAGAAGTGGGGTAGGTATGGGAGAGGGGGAAAAGAGGAAAAGGAATATCTCGCCCTCTTATTCCATTCCTTTCCGTAGCTTTTTCTTTGCAATAATTTCTTCCCTGCCTCCCAAGATCTCCCGGGAGCGCAGCTTCTTTGAAATGCTATTTGTCAAATACCGAATATCAAATATTGGCGTGTGGGAATGAATTATCTTTTCTGAATGTGCGAACACTCTCGGAACTTCTGATTTCAACTGAGATTTATTATTGATTTAAATGGTTTGCTTTGATTATTACCGTTATAGTATTTTATCTTCAGCTAAATAAATTCTGAAATAAATGGCGAAAAAAATTTTTTTTCTTTTGAAAAATGTATAAACAGATTTTAATTTGGTTATTTGGTTATTAATTAATATCATTCCTGAAAATAATAATAGGGAAACATTATGTATTGGGTTAATCCAATATTTTTAGGTTTTATAAATTTGGCTCAGTAAATAAGTGATCGCTGAAGAAGTTTTTGCGAACTCCTGGGTCCTGGGTTTTATTCCCCTAGCACAGTGTTTTTCAATCTTTTGAATATGCGACCACTTTAAAGGTTGAAAAATTCTGGCGACCCCCTTTGGCCATAGATACAGACAAAAAGGTAGTAATTCAAATCCGTTAACCCTTTAAATATCAGGAACTCAAATTCGTATGATGTTTGGAGCCAAATTTGGTCTCCTAATAATTAAAGGGTTTCTTTTCTCTATTCTGGTACCTATATTCATTATTACGGCCTACACTCTGCAAGGAAGCCGCGAGAGCTTTTTTTTTTTTTTTTTTTTTTATTGTTGCTATATTATTTTACAATATTTATATTCTAATTCAGTAATGTTGGCCTCACTGGGTTGTTTACCCGTGCTGAGGCCCCCATTTTATAACATAAGAAAGTAAGTTCGAGGTAAGTTGGTAAGGCTGCGTACGACTCGACTGATTTGGACGCCCCAGCTTGCGCGGGTTTACAGTCATAAATAATAAACCTCAATGTGTAATTTGCGGCGATGTTCTACCACGTGAGATTATGAAACCGTCAATGCTTACGCGACATCTCACAACCTAGCATCAAAAAGATGCTGATAAACCGTTGGATTTCTTTGAACGAAAGTTGAAAGCTGTTAGCCAGCAGCAAAATACTACGGTTCAGCTAATACAACAGTGTTGTTCTATATATTTATTGTTTTTTGTGTTTAATTCGTAGGACTCTATTTTTTTTTGTTAATTTGAAAATATTATTATTATTAAGTATTGCAAGAATTTTTTGGTTTTTATTATTGTTACAGCTGTTAAATAAAGCTGTCTAAATATAGCTTTCAAAATCAATGATAAAGTAGGAGAAAACCTTAAAAAATATAAACGTAGAAATCCTAAACTTAATAATAGTGGCATATATGAATTAAAAATTGACCTCGCCGACTGCAACGCTACTTATATCGAACAGACGGGAAGGGCTAAATCAACTAGATTCAAAGAACATATAAGATGTTATAATAATAAAAGCACTTTTTCAAAATTCGCAGAACATCTCTTAGTGAATAATCACGACCCGCTTGACAACAATTAACTTAAACCCTTACATATAGAAAGAAAAGGCCTTAGTTTAAATTTACTTTAACAATTAGAAATCAACAGAACCAATGACCTTAATATTACATTAATTAATAAAGTAAGGAAAATTATTTATTCCCCGCTTCTAAGTATGTTCACAAAACCTAAACAATATAACACATTTAAATAAATTAATGGTAGCCACATCATTATTAAACAATTAAGATAACATTGATGTGGGGAAAACAGACTTCAAAATATCCCCACAGAATTTGAAATCTATTATCACCATTATTTTATTAGTAAATCGGCTTAAGGCGATGCACTACGTCGTGTAATGTAAATTTTAAATTGAGCCGCTATCAATAACAACCCTTACATAGATGGAGATAAGGTTTAAATTCCCGCTTAACACCATCTGCCTGTTTTGATTTATGCAAGAAAAAAACATGGCCAAAAAGTGCCATTTATTTTATTTTGTGGATGTTCAGGCATAAATAGTTAATTTTTTTTCGAACATTTTATAAATAACTTAATTTTCCACATTATACAATAAAATCATAACCGAAAATGGTTTCGTAAGTAGGAGATTTTGAACTTAAAAGCAGTTTTCATAGGCCTTATACATTATTTTTTTCTGGGCTTATAAAAAGAATTATCTAAAAAATACTCGATTGTTTTAAAGGCCAAGATGTGTTCTATTCGCAGTATTTAATAAAAGCATCTGAAACATTTCTAGGCGACCAAATTTTCAAACCAAAAACAAATGATTTTGCATTACTACTACGTTATCATCTGTTCATTTTTATATTGTTTTTAGGTATCCTGTGTTAACGATTCAGCATTATTAGCTAGCTACAAAGTCGCATATCAAGTCGCTAAAGCAGCAATTGCCGAAAATCTTATTTTTCCAGCAGTTCTCGATATGGTTGATGATTATGGTCAGCAAGCAAGAGGCAAACAAGTTTAAAACCATACCACTTTCTGATAATACTATTTCACGCAAAACGTTAAACGATATGGCCAATGATATTCGAGAGCAAGTAGTCGAAAAATTAAAGAAGAGTCCACATTTTGCTATACAGTTTGACGAATCTACAGATGTTTCCGACTGTGCTCAGTTTGTAGCATTTGTGCGCTTTGAAGCAGATGATAGCATCAGGGAAGAAATTTTGTTTTGCAAAGCACTTCCTGCAAACACTACAGGCCAGTATTTGTACGATATATTTTTAGAAAGCACTTGCGACTACGACACTGATTGGAAAAAATGTATCGCTATTTGTAGCGATGGCGCTAAAGCTATGACTGGAAAAAATAGCGGACTTGTTGCGAAATTAAAATCAATAATGCCAAACGTATCATGGACACACTGTTTTCTTCATCGACAAGCTCTAGTAGCTAAGGTTTTACCTTCTGATTTAAATGACGTGCTAATACTGCTTATGGTGGTAATAAAAATTATGAATTCTATCATAGGTAAAGTCTAGCGAACCCGGCTATTGAGAATCGTCTGTGAAGACATGGGTTCGCTTCATCACAATCTCCTTTACCACACAGAGGTCAGGTGGTTATCCAAAGGAAAGGTATTGGCAAGAGTTCTAGAACTCAAAGCTGAATTGTTAATGTTCTTAGAAGACTCCAAATCTGAATATGCTCATCATTTTTCTGACCCTGTTTGGCTACTGAAATTAGCACTATTTTAACAGCTAAAGATAAAGTCAAAGCATTTCATGCAAAACTTAATTTTTGGTCAACCTCTCTACAAAATAATATATTTGAGTCTTTTCCATGTGTTCAGAAGACTGTTGAAGAAAATTCAACAGACGAATCACTTGTGGTAAGGGCTCACATTCCTTGTATGATACAAAGCTTGCATAATATGCAAGATAAACTATTAATACACTTTCCAGACTTGCACTCTGAAGCTGACAATGGGCGTAGATGAATTTTAAACCGTTTCTTGGATAAATCAATAGAACTGGCTCATCTCACCACAAATATGAAAGAAAATCTTATAGATTTAGCTAAACGGCATTTCATTCTCAATGTGTTGACATGTTTTGGATGAAAAGAAAAGAAGAGTATCCAGAGCTGGCAAGGGAAGCTCTAAAGTTATTAGTGCCATTTGCCACATCATACTTATGTGAACTGACATTCTCTTCAATGGTAGACATTAAGGCTAAAAAGAGAAACAGACTTCACTTAGAAAATGATTTGATTATTAACATATCAAAAATAACACTACGATATGAAATATTTTTGAAAAATAAACAAGCCCATCCTTCTAACTGAAATAGTGTTTTTATTGAAGTTAGAACTCCGCCCTTTTTCTTTTGCCGGCGACCCCCCGAGTAAGGCTTCGCGACCCCCCTGGGGGTCGCGACCCACAGATTGAAAAACACTGCCCTAGCAAATAATAAGGGCATGATTTTTTTCTATTTTATCGTAAGGCTTCGCGACCCCCCTGGGGGTCGCGACCCACAGATTGAAAAACACTGCCCTAGAAAATAATAAGGGCATGATTTTTTTCTATTTTATCGTCTTCCATATTTATTTATTTTTAATTTATTTGTTTTGCTGTATATTCGCAATTGAAATATTTTTTGGCATTTAAAAAAAATAAACAATCTAAGGAAATCATTTTATCAAGAAAAATGATTATAAAAACATCACGTTATTTCAATAATTTTATTTCTGACAGCTTACAGTTAAAGCACAAACCTTTGTGTGATTTTATGAATGCTTCAATATTTGATGTAAATCTAATACATTTTACATTATAAATATTTCAAGCGTCTGCGTAAACCATTTTAAAAACACTTTCAAAACAGTTCGCCCCAGTTTTTAAATTCGTTCGCATACTTCATTGAAAAACAAACAAAAATACATAATCGAATCTTCCCGAGACGTAGAAGACTTGGAACAGCGTCACAGCTAACATGTGTCACCCGAGCCTACTTGTGCTTGCCAAGCAAAGCCTTGGGCGGGTGAAGTTGGGCGGGGCGGGGACTAGGGCGGGTGGCTAAACTTGTCAGATACTTAGAAACTTTTAAGTGGATAACATATTCTAGTATTACAGTTATTTGAAAAACATCTTACGTAACGAGGAACGGTGCGACAGAATCCTACTACATGTAGGATGGTATGTGTGTATGAGTTTACTTTCTGACGTCATGTTTATCATGTTGTGATATGTTTTTTAATATCAGGAAAAGAACATAAAAATCTGACGCAATGCTTTAAGTCAAGGAATAATAACGACGACGTATAGTTACATACGTCCCAGAGTTTTGGATACACTCAATGTGAAATACAACCATTCAGAATCTAAACCTTTGCCTGAAATGACAATTTTAGCAGCATTTGGTGAATACATCTGAATCGCTGGGCACCAACCTTATAACCCCCATTTCCTTCCCTTCTCGATTTCATTTAGACTCAATTAAACATTATAACCTGATAGGGGATGCCATAGTTTCATTAGCTCAGACAGTCGGGAGAAGTTGAAACTCTTGTTAGGAATTCACGTAAAACAAGCTCCCGTTAATCCAAGTAAATCCATTCCATTAAATTTTTTATAAAAATTTCGTTAGCTTTCTACCAAATTTAAGAATCATTTTGGTTGTTATAATCTTTTCACTGTTTTTCTGTCCGGCATGAAAACATTCACACTTGACAAATCCTTAGCAATTAATATAGAAGCTGATGAATTGTGGATCCATAAGCGCATTCTAAAAATACGATGCAGATTTAATATATAGTGGGAAAAATTAAGAGATGCTTTATCGAATGGCCGAAATTTGAGAAATTTTACTGAACGAAAAGAAAACATCAATATCTTCACAAATACGAGAAAGTAAAAGTGAAAATCCGAGGGAATATACATTGAAAACAAAAGAGAAGAAGATTCCCCACCACACAGCCCCTTTATGTAACTTCTCACGAAAACGGCGCTATATACATTAGCCAAATATTATTACTTAGAATCTTAATTTACCGGTATGAGAGCAGTTACTCTGTTAATTCAAAGCCGCAACCAGCATGGTGGAATTTGTATTAATGTTAGCCAACATCGTATAGTTATCCAGACATCAAATGATCCAGGAAATTGAAGAATAAGGCGAAAATTGCATAGTTTTGTCCTGTTTTCATTTTTATGTGAATACCGCAAAAGTGTTCCAACGATCCGAAGTCTGCCAGATAATGTCATACCCAATTGGTGTTTGTTTTGAGACTGAAGAGAGTTCGGAAGGGAACGAGGATGGGAAGATGACAGTTGGGAATTCAAATCTTTAAAGCTATTTTAAGCAAAGTTTAAATTCTGAATTGTCGTTTTTCAACAGGACTTTACTGAAAGTATCTACCATTCTTGTATTCTATGTAAAAACCTGTCAAGTATCTTCAAGAATTTTGCAAAATATTTTTGTTCGTATTTTCATTGAAACTTGTTATCTCGAGGCACGTGCCTTTGTTTCGTGAATGTGAAGAGTAATTCTTAAAATATTTAGATAATTTTAAAATTTACAGCAACAAGGTTGGGTCGTTTATTATATTTAGCCCATTCATGACGAACTATTTTTTTTTCGAATTTCGCGCAGAAAATTCACAGAGTGGTTGGTTTTGAAAGTAGAATAAGAACGTTTTTTTCGGAATTTGAAAAAATCGTCTCCTCATCCCCCAGGAACCTCGAGAAGGATGAGGTCCATATGGATCTTTCGGCAAATAACTAGTCAGAAAAGTGTAATTTTCAACAACATTATTTAGTGTGATAGCCCTCGAAGCATTTCACGCATAGTCCGACCTTACATGTGATGCAACGGATGCGCTGCTTGCTTTTACAAGATGCACAAGACAGTTTTCCTCCCTTATTAGTCTCAGTTATCGGTATTGGCCCGGGATAATGGGGGACGGAGGTATCATACTGCATCGCCGTTTGACCTATTTTGGTGAGTTTGTCGGGTGCCTTGAAGTATTTCTTGATAGAATACTTCTCGCAGTAATGCTTTGATAGCTTCGCTATCATATATTTACAACTTAAGTTTTGCATCAGGAATATTTCCTGATCACTTCAAAAAATCAATAATTGTCCCAATTCACAAAAGTGGACCTAAATCACTTGTAGAAAACTATAGGCCAATATCACTACTAAGCGCGATATCCAAAGTCATTGAAAAGCTTTTCAAAACTAGGTTAAACGATTATGTAGAGAAACATAACATTCTAAGTCCTAACCAATACGGCTTTCGGTCGGGTAAGGGAACGGATGATGCCATCGCATGTCTCACTGAAACTATTGCAGGGAATATGAACCATGGCAAGAAAACTTTTGCCCTTTTCCTGGACCTGGCCAAGGCATTTGACACTATATCTCATAAAATTCTTTTACAGAGACTTAGAAATATAGGAATAAAGGGAAAAGCTTTTCAATGGATAGAAAGTTATATATCTAATAGATTTCAACAAACCAGAATTAACGAGGCTATTAGCACTTCACTAAAATACACTTTTGGGGTACCACAAGGAAGTACACTTGGGCCCCTTCTCTTTATTATATACATAAACGAACTTTGTAACCAAAACATTGGTGGCAAAATTATCACTTTCGCTGACGATACAGTTATTTTGTTTGAAGGAGATGATTGGAAACAAACACACCACCTTGCGAACACAGGTATAAACAGAGTAAAACAGTGGCTGGACTGTAATTTGCTTACACTAAACATACAAAAAACAAAATATCTCACATTTAGCGCTACCCTTGCAGGTCAACCCAAAACACCTCATCACCTCACAATACATAATATTAAGTGTAGCCTTGGAAATAATAACCATACTTGTAAATGCGAAACCCTTGAATCTGTTAAATCTATTAAATATTTAGGTATAATAGTGGATAACCATCTTAAATGGAAACAACAAATTGAAAACACAGCTAATAAAGTGCGCAAGCTTATTTATATATTTATAGCATTGCGGGAAATTATAAAAACTCAAGACATTAAAAAAATATACTACGGGCTCTGTAACTCCGTCATAACCTACGGTTGCATTGGATGGGGTGGAACAGGATTAACAATATTATACCCGCTACTGAAGGCACAGAAATCCATTCTACGCGTCATTATGAAGAAACCCTTCAGATACTCGAGCGACGCTCTCTTCAAGGAGTTTAACGTGCTTGATGTTCGACAGTGTTACATAAAAAAAATAACAATCTGCGTCCACAAAAATAAAAACAAAACGATAACAGTCGATCATAATCATCAAACCAGAAGTAAGAGCAGAAACGACCTTTCTATTCCAACTAGCAATACTGCGGCTTATCAAAAAGTTTTCTCATACCTGGGACCAAAAATATACAACAAAATCCCCTCTCAATTTAAACTGTGTGAATTATCAGCCTTCAGTACTAAAATTACTAAATGGTTATTAGACTTAGGTAGGACAGATTCCGAAAAATTATTAAAAAACGTAGTCTGAGTTGATTTCTTCGATTTTGTATTTTGTATTTACCTAAAAAATATTTTTTTTATTTTTCTTTCTTACATTGATATATTATATTTTTATTTTATATTTTACATGTACCTATCTGGATTTTATTGTTTATTACTGCTAAATTGTATTTTCCTAAAAAAATATTTTCTTTCTATTTTTCTTTCTTACATTTATATGTTATATTTTAATTTTATTTTATATTTTACATGTACCTACCTGGAATTATGTACACGCAACCTGCCAATTTGACTGTCCTAAAACGGGAAACTTTCTAGTTGGACAGTCAAAGCTTCCTTTTATATTTGTATATCTTGTATGTAATAAATGTAATAATAATAAATAAAAAAATAAATAAATATTTCTTCACGGAATTCTAACTGCCCCAATTTAAAATTGCCCGTGGCTTTGCGCTTCAGAAGCCAGCAATTCTGAATGGTTACATCAATGGCCCAGGTAAAAATGGACCACCACCATTTCTGTTGGCGAACAGTAATGCGATAACATGCAACGTTTTGGTCCATTCTGTCAGTTCCGCCCATATTCGTGTTATATTGATGAATTGCATATGGCCTCTGTATACTGATCTTTTGTTCCTTCCGTGAGTAACGGCTTGCTAGATCGAATGGATTCTTTCCGTATTTTGTTGAAGCTACAGAACAAACAGCGTTATCAACCCATTGAGTAACGTAGATGGGGGTCTTGCCAAATGATGTCTGCGCACTTTCAGTATGTCCTCGAGAAAGCACACCTTTGTTGTATTTTGACATTGTTGCCTTCTTCTTGGGGATAGGAGATGAACTGGGAATCCGATTGTCTCGAATTGTACCTGTGCCATTGTATCCATAAAAATGCAAATAGTACAGCAATGGCATACCCGTAAAAAGATTATCAAAGTAGAAGTGATATGGTAATTCACGCTTTTCCACTGGCAATTGATCGACCAACATAAGTAGTGGTGAAGCATTCAAGCCTACAACACCATACTCCTTTGGAATCCGGGGATTGCTGCCTTGGTAGATCTCAAAATTGATCAAGTAACCGGAGGGTGTATTTAGGCTCCACACTTTATATCCGAATCGAATGGGTTTGCCTTTTATGTATTGCTTACATCCATGGCGGCCATAGTATGGAATCATCGATTCATCATAACTTAAATTTTCTTCTGGGGGGAAGTTTCGCATAAACCGTTCAATAAGCCTATCTGTAAATGGACGTAACTTCCACATCCGGTCTGCACTATTGAACTGATTTGGTGAAGCAAAGTGTATCATTTTGTGTATCTGTTCAAATCTATCACGAGACATGGTGGACGCAATCTGCTTATTGTAGAAAGGGCGAGAGCTGCTCCAGTACAATCGAGTTGATGGAATCGGGCATAATCCCGATGTTATAAGTATACCCATGTACGCTTTGATATCCCCGACAGTTAAAGGTGATACTTTATGACTATTTTCAGGGTCTTGCTTGGTCTGATATTTGTTGGATTCTGTAACGATGAATTCGTACATTTCGTTGTCAAAATTTAGTTCAAATAATTCCACCGGTGATAAAGCAGCTACGTCGGTATAATTTCCTTCGGGAAATATGCTAGAAACAATTGGCGTCACATCGTTAGACTTCCATTGAAACATAGTTTTCGGACCAGGCATACGTTTTGGAATGCGATAAGGTGGTTCAGCGGGATCATTCACTCTGTCTCCAGTACTAACACGGCATCGTTTCAAAGGAGGCTCGAAAGAAGTGCTTGCAGACGCTTGACCGTGTGATGCTGAAGCGTCGAATAAATTTATGTCGAAGTCACTGAAAGTTGAATCCAAACGCTCGTCTCCGAAATGCTCTAGATTAGGGTTCTCTTGATCTGAATCATAATCGGGCGTATCTTGTCCCTTTTTGTGTCGACGGCGATTTACGATTTGGCAATTAGAAAACAATTGCGCTCGAGAAATATTGGCAATTATTCCACCGCCATCTTCATCAGCTGAATCTGCTCCGGACAAATCACTCTCATTTGGCGGCTCCACATACACATCCACATCCACTACCTCATCATCCTCCAAATTCGTATCCGATTGTTCTTCAAGCAGTAACATCACTTCTTCAACAGTCAGACCCCTAAAAAACACGAAAAAACAATGAAATCTGCGAAAAATTACAATTTATGTATAGTGAGATCTGCCGAAAGGTCCATATGGAGCCAAAAATCAAAACCTTCAATTCAAAGTACTCTCTTTGATACAATAAGGATTATTTTTGTAACAATATGTCTATAAATAGTTAGTAAATTTCATTCTTTACGGATCATAAACGGTTTTGGAAAAAAAAATCAAATCTACACATAAGTTTATTGGATTACTTACTTCACTCGCTTTGACATTTTGAAAAATTTGCACTTTTTTTCAAACTCCGTTTATACACGTCTGTCCACGCCGGCACATGCAAACGAACTGAGCGCCTCTAAGACAAACGTGTTCGTACATGCTTGTAGACTACATAAAACTGAATTTCGCATCGCCATTTTAATATATCGGCATGATGTGACTAATTGAGGTCCAACACTTTTTCGAGGTCCATATGGCACCTTCGTCATGAATGGGTTAGAAGAAACTAAACTTTGCACAACTGCGCAAGAGACCTATAACTTTTATTATATACATTACCCACGCAGTGAAAGCAAACAAACCTACACGTATATCTTATATACTTGCGTTGCTCAAACCAACAAGCATACTCTATTTATAAATTATTTCCAGAACTACCCGATAAATTCATAATCAGAAACGTTTCATGCTGCTTCGCTATGGCAGCTCAGCGTGGATATAAAATATTGCACTGTTTCATGAATGCGTTCTGCAGTAAATTTATATAAGTTTCCTTGTTATTGAGGCCACTAGCGCAAGTGTGGTCTAGCTTCAATTAGTACATACAACGAAGATAATTTTTTTTTTAGCTATTTTAAATTAAAGATACTTGTTTAATGGGTTAGGCCACGGACTTTTTTTGTCGTCAACCTTGTATATTTTGATGATATCTTTAGAATAACTATTTGCAAAACATTAAAATATCAAGTTGAAAAATGTTGTGAGAAAAGCTGCTGCATTCACATTATTATTTATTCAAACATTTTATTAAGTGTGTTTTGCTTTGACTAGGTGGTTAAGATTGACTGAACTTTTCAATATGACGGTACCTACCTGTTTGAAAATAATTTTAAAAAGAATTTTCATTTAGATAGTAACATTGCTTTGAACAAATTGCATAATTCCTTATTTAAAATTGAAAATATTTACGTAAAACATTACGTGGTTAATCATTAAGGCGATGCACTACGTCGTGTAATATTTTAAATTGAGCCGCTATCAATAACAACCCTTACATAGATGGCAATAAGGTTTAAATTCCCGCTTAACACCATCCGCCTGTTTTAATTTCTGCAAGAAAAAAACATGGCCAAAAAGTGCCTTTTATTTTATTTTGTGGATGTTCAGGCATAAATATTTTTTTTTCGATCATTTTATAAATAATTTAATTTGCCACATTATACACTAAAATCGTAACCGAAAATGGGTTCGTAAGTAGGAAATTTTGAACTTTAAAGCAGTTTTCATAGGCCTTATACATTATTTTTATGTGGGCTTGTAAAAATATTTATCTGAAAAATACTCGATTGTTTCAAATGCCAAGATGTATTCTACTCGCAGTATTTAATTAAAGCATCTGAAACATTTTTAGGCGACCACATTTTCAAACCAAAAACACCTGATTTTGCATTACTACGTATGGCATCGCCTTAAATGGATATTTCCGAGAAATGTTGATTTTGATTTATTAAATACGAGAAAATTATAAAAAAATACTTGTTTGACGAGAGTTATTCACCGAACTGTTAGTCGAAATACTAGCAATATTGTGTATTCTTCGTACACTTACCAAACAGTTATTATGTTGTTGTTGTCAATAATAATAGTTCCTTCCCTCAGTCTATTTATTGTCGTTTTATTTCTAGTGTGGACGCACGAGAGCGCGACTTCGCCATCGCGGAGAGATGGTCTGACGAGGGAGTTTTTGCAAATAGAGCCTACTTCATGCCTGAACGGAGGCCCGCCCAACTGGGGGTAGACAGGGCGAGAGAAACGGACCAAGGCTTGTACCGGTGCAGGGTGGACTTCAAGGTGGCGCAGACAAGAAACAGCAAAGTTAATCTCACTGTCATAGGTAAGTCAAATTTATTTGAAAAAAAATAAAATACGTAACTAATGTTTCTTTTTTGTATTATTCATTTTAAAGATATAGGTACAATTATTAAAAGATTTAACGTTTGTAAATCGGTACGACTTCAACAAACGTCTGTGTAACTACCTAAGACATCATCCCAGATTTTTATAAATTCATTAAAATTAAGTTGGGTAGTTACAATCGTAGCTCTGAAAATATCACTAGTTTTTTTTAATCATAATTATTTGAAGCCACTTAAACATAAAACGTACTTCATTTTCAAAATGTAGCAAAAAATATTTGAAAAAAGAGCAAAACCTTGCTCATGTATAAATAAAAATGTTCCCTTTTTCCAATTCTTAAATCTTCGAAAGTTCTTCAATAATTGTATTGAAATTTTGATGTAACGTTGCATTCGATTACGCGTGTGTTTTTATTTAGCTGTGTTATGTAGATGTTACCTGTTACATGTAAAAACATGTTATATTGAAAAATATCGCAATCTGTGGGACAAACATGCTTTTTAAAAAACAGCGCCATCTGTTAGACATAAAAGCAACACGCGCTTTTTTATCTGCACAGACTGACTGAGCCACAGCAATGCATGATGGGATACAGCTTGTATAAAAATAAAATGAATTATTTGTGGAATGCACTGAACTAATTAGGTAACTGATGATACATTGATTGCCTTGCAATACGCTGACAAACATGAAAACACCTTGTCAGGTACTGAATATGCCCATCGATCAGACCTTTGAACACGTAAACCGTCAATTACTTTGAAGTTCGGGAATAAAAAAGCTATCGCTAAGCCTGCAAAATATGTATCAAAACCCGTCAAAGGGAAGAAAAACAACTGTACTGCAACTTTGGCTTTGCACGATGAAACGAATGAAAACATAAACCTGTGTAAATACTAAAATAAAACAAATAATGTAAACTAGCATTCAAAACAATCTCCGAATTATCAAACATCATTTGAGTTTTTGATGAAATTTCTGTTTTTGTTTATCGCAAACGTTAATTGGCAAAACACATTTTTGGTTAGTGTGTTTTCAAACAATTATATTTTGAAATCATGGATGTTGGTGCAACTACTTTTTTAACTTGTCACTTGAGTGCTGAATAAAATGATTGCCTGCAGTGGTAGTCAAAAAAAATATTCGTATTACAAACGTGTTGTTATAATTCAAATGGGTATTTTAAATTGATTAATGTTCATTGTTCTGGTATATCGATATCCACGTCCGGGTGATTTTAAAAGGTTAATACATTTTGCGATAAGCATTAACAATGATAGGTACATTTATTGGTAGGTAAGTATAATCTCTGAACAATGAATGACTTTTGTAAAGCGCTGGGGTAAAAATATAAGGAATATAAAAAAAAGGTTGCTGGTATGACCATTCGGCATGTTATTAATTATAAGTCATTATTACACAGAGAAAACTTACTAATATGAAATACCGTTAGTTCATTAAAAATCTGATAAAATTTTTCGTTTTCCTGTTAAAACGGGACTGCATGCCTTTAACGAATTGATTGATGACTAATATTTTATGAGGAAATTGGCTTTGTACGGGACGTGTTTGCCTGTACAAGAAAATACTGAAAATAATAAGCACCGGCACACATCAGCCCTCAACTTGACTAATGATTTAAGTAAAACACCGTGAGGTGTTCTATCCAAACCATCATAAAAGAGAGACGATTCAAATCAAAATTCACATTTTAATTAGATGTATTTTTCTGGTATACAGAAAGTACAAAGGGGTGTAGCTTGTAGGTACTTCCTATTTCTTACATTCAACCCAATTAACAAGAAATAGTTATATGTATTTCAATACAACTGGGTTTTAATACACAGATAGAAACTGAGACAATTGGAATTCTTTCAGCGATAATTTCAGATTGAAGCACATTGTGCATCATCGTGCCATACGATAAATGGCGCAGGCGACTGCTGCAGCAGTGGCCAGTTCAATCGGTAGCCTGCAAAAATTGGCTAGCCTTTAGGTCAGCAGCAGGAATCGGCCAGTCATTTTAGGTTGTCAGCATCATTGGCTAATTCAGTCGGTAGCCAGCAGGAATTGGCCAGCCTCTAAGTTGTCAGCATTAGTTGATTATTCAGTCGGTAGCCAGGATGAATTGGCCAGCCTCTAGGTTATCAGCAGCTGTAGCTAATTAAGTCGGTAGCCAGCAGGAATTCAGCGGCGGTAAGGTCATTTGAATAAAAAGGCCGGCATACGGAGACGCCCCATTGTTGTAATGATGACAGATGCGTCTGGCTTAGCTGATAGAGTGCCGGCAATAAACAGCTCGTTGCACATAGTTGCACGTTTAAAATGATTTTGCCGTGATGGAGGAACAGAAGCGAATTTAGCTTTCAGTTGACACTCAGAAATTGTAATTTCAAGTTAAAGAGATGTTGCTCTGAAAAGTTGTTATTTTTGAATCCCAATATTTTTGTTTTAATGGGCTATTTATAATATCTCCAACAAGCTTTCGTGTGACGTCATCCTTGCAAAAAAACATGTTTACGTTTTTCAAATGCAGGCATTGTGGTGCGAATAATATTTCGCCCAGTAACAGCTTTTTGGCTTTGTCAATATTTTAATTTCGTTTTAGAAAATAGGGTTATCGAACTGTTTCATGTTTGGTACAGTCGTTTTGCCGCCTGGTGACAGATTGTTTTTGATCCATTTTTCAACTGGTAAATATATAATTTGGAAAAAGGGGTCAATAAACTCGCAGGTGTTCACCTAATAAGTGACTAATCAAGTGGTAATTTGATGTTAGATACAGGCTTGCTATCACTTTATTAATAGGTTTTAATCATTTTTCTCCGTGTAGAAAGTAGTCGCCGGTATTTTGGTTCTTAATCTATTTATTAGTTGTTTAAATTTGTTATTACTATATCGCTTTTGTCGGACGGGAAGTGAAACCTAAGAATAAGCACAAATGAAAATCACTTACAGAAATTTCCAAATAAAAACTTTTAACTAATACTTAACCGTTAGGTTTGATGAACTCCTTATTCTTTATGCAACGAAACGGGAATGAAAGGTGAACTGAACTCTCTAATGAATCTGCTGTCTTGATTAGAGATGCACTTGTATTTTTGCAAGTCATGATTATTGGTTGGATGTAGGTATATCGAAGTACAAATGTAGTTTGCCGGAATATTTGTGATGTTGGTAGTATAGACGACCCTGATTTACTTAACCCAGAGTGGATGATCCTCTCAATATCGCCCTGTTGTAAGACCACCATTCAGAATTAAAACGTTGCTTGAAATGTTTTTTGCCGTGGTTGGTGACCAGATCTGAATAGTCAGGTACTTTCCCACCTTCCTCTTTTCCATCTCCTTCCCCTCCACACTAAATTAAATCTGACAACATACCCCAATTGGGAATGCCATAGTCTCACTGGCTTCTGACGGTTGGGAGCAGTTGGAACTGTTGCGCGGTATCACATAAATGAAGCATTAATTGCATCATTTTTGGATAAGCCGAAGTCATAAATACAAACAGTTATATCTTTCAGATGAATCTTTAAAGCCGCACTTTATACAACTGCTACATAAACATTAATTCGTCAACAATCTTCATTAAGAGGCAGCTACAATCCAAATATGTGTATATTCTTGGTATGCCTTTTATCGTCACAAATATTATATATCGAATTAAAGCACGTGATTTTTATTAATTTTGTAAACAATATTATAAGAAAGCAAAAAATTTAATCAAGGGAAAAAGTCACAGATATTATTAGCTTTAATATTTTATCTTTTCAAATAGTTTATTATATGTGTTCACACATTTCAAACGTTTTAAATTTATATTTTTTATTGAAAAATAACATTTTTCATTTGTATTCTACTCAAAGGAAATTAAAGTGAAACCTTTAATTTATCTAAAGCATATTTTTATAATTCATACTTTAAACCAATTCGTTATAAAGATTAATCGAAAATGGTGATTTAGCATTTAGCTTCACCTTAAAATCAGATTTATCATTTTTTTTAAATACACCACAATCTTTGTAAGAACTCGCGTAACTTTGTTAGTTTGATGTATTTCTTGAACCATGAATACACCTTGTTCATTGCAGGCTATAAATAGCTAAGATACTTTATGCAGTTTCTCCTCTAACTTCGTCGTAAACCACGTTTGATGGACTATCCTCCCATAGCATTCAAAGTAATCGCTAGGTTTTTCTCATAAAATTTATCTCTCTCTCTCCACCTTTGTTATCATCCTCTTGAAACTAAAAATAACAAGAGATTACAAAAGTTTAGTTGAGTTAGTGAAATTTTCCTTCGTGAAACTTAACGTAAAATATTTTAAATAAGTTGAGATTATTGGTCATCCATACTGGCGAAGGATTTCTAAAATTATAAAAAGTACATACTCGTATTGCTAAATTTACAATCTATTAATCAAAAATAATGCAGATAAAAGTGGTCAGAATGCTATACAAAAGACATCCTTGAGGTGTGTGTGTGTGTGTGTGTGTGTGTGTGTGTGAGGGTGTGTGTGTGTGTGTGTGAGGGTGTGTGTGTGTGTGTAACATCAAGATATATATCACGATTTTACACACACACACATATATGTATATCATGATGTTATATATATTCCGTTTGAAAAATGTGGAGATCCGCAAAGAATGCAAAATGCAGGCGTAATGAGTAAGATTTAAAAGAGACTGTTAGATGGTTTGGGCATGTAGGACGTATGAATTTGGAAAGGTGTATAAGGATAATAATATGGTGGAAGAAGTCGGAGATGCCCGAAGTAGACTTGGCACCATCAATTGAATCACACACGTCGAGTCATGGGCATGTCAGAGTAACAGAAGAGGATGTATGAATGTGTATGAAGCAATTACAATACGCAGTAAAATAACTGTGATTCTATTGAAAACATGCAGCACAAATTTCTAAGACTTATAGAAACTTTAAATTACAAATGAAAGAATTAAAATTATTAAAACTCTCAGACTTGTTTACGACGCGAATTTTATTTAAAAAAAAGTTAATTGTAATATAGACAGTCCTGATTTACTATAATTAAAAAAAATGTTTTTTACAAAACATGTGTTTTTTTAAAAAACAGCGCCATCTGTTGGAGGTAAGGGCACTCTGAGTCACAGCAACGCGTGGCGGAGTAGAGCTAATTAAAATAATATAAAGGTTTGACAGTTGTATTTATCCGTCTAAAAAAGTAGGGATATTAAAAAATTTGCATGGTAAAAATATATAACTAAACCTAATCAAAATCGTGGGACATGACAAAAACGCAATGTACAAACTTTGATAAAAACGCCCATTTACGTTAGTCTAGTCTGTAGTAAGGCTGTTTTTCTTATATATTTAGCTATTTCTAGATGAAATCTTCTAATGAATAACATCAATACTAATTCAATCATTTTGCTGCCATTATGGAGAGTCGATAATCAGATTTATATAACAGGCCAATACCTTGGTCAGGTCAACACTAAAATATCGTGAAACAAACAATGGACAAAGATAAATACCCGTCCTTGATACATTCCGGACCCCCATATATTATATCTTTTTGTATACGAGATGCTTATTTGTAAGGAAAAACATTGTTATTTATTTTATAACAAATAGGAAAGGAAATGTCTCTGAGATATTGAAAGAAAATCGTACAGTATCGGACCATTTTGCCATTCATCATCGTTAATGCTATAAGCAACAATGTCACAATGGTCATAAATCTACTAACAAGGATATCTCCGCTTTAAGATATCCTACGATAATCTTCCTTCATAATGTTAGGAGAATATCGAAATAAGGCAATATCAGTATTGGCATTGAATTCTCTCTATGCTAAATAATATAATAAAACTTTCTCGGATATTTCCCCAGATTTATTTTACCGCCCGGTTACATATATATTTTTGTATTTGTCGGCTCACATATTCGATAGCATTTATACCAGATTGCCCTTTGGGTTGAATGATTCGTTTCAAATCGTGTTTTTTTTTCCTGTGATGCAATATTATTTTTGTATTTATGAATATATAGATTTTCGAGAAATTTCGTGACCATACGTAAAGCGACATCGCATACAAAATAACCAAACGAATGCGTTAGGTACATTATTACGAAAATTTTAATTTTTAATTATGTTGTTTTGGCGGATTATGGTGGAAAAATAATGTTTCTGTATTTTATAGAGATCGTTATGTTTTCAATAAATTATCTGGGAGAGGTAAAAGTACTAACAGTGGGTAAAAGTGAAATGGAAGGATGATTTCTAACGAATGTGGTGAATTTTGGTTTTTATTCATTAAATTGAAGAAAATTAAAAAGATTATTTTTTGAACGCGAGGTCAACTATGATTTGAGATTTTATGATCAAATGAGACTATGATCAAATAACACATCTGCCCTGATGATGGACACTGCAATGCTGTCCGAAACGTTGGCTAAAGAAAGAGTTAGCGCAACACGGCATAACACCCCAAAAACAAATAGCGAGGTCAACTGTTTACCGAACTACTAGTGTCAATCTTATTCCTCGTACTTTGTTGGTTGTTGAATTTTTTAAATTTTATTTTCACATTTGTCGAATACGTCAATTAATCATTTAGACATAAATCAATCGATTATTACAAACAAATGGATAAGTATATCGATTATCAAATGGTTACTGTCCGACACTAGTTGCTTAGAACCTAATGTGGATAGCGCAAAGTAATAAAATCATACCTTAACCTAGTCGACACTTTTGTGTAGTTATGAACTATCGAGTCACCACATCTGTTATTATCTCGCATAGGGTTGATAAAGAAGGATTGCGCTTTTGTAATATGTGGCTGCCTGACTGAAAAGCTACAAGACCAATTTCGATGGAACTTTCAAAATTAGTTATTATTAGTGCCAGGGGTTTTCAGAGGTAGTTTTAATGGTAGAAGAAGTCGGGAACGTCATAGGAAGAATTAATGATTAATCTCTGCATTGCATTGAGATACGGAGTCGAATAAAGTTCAATAAAATACAGTTTTTTAACAGCAAACAATATGGTATAAAGCAGCTAATGATTGGAAAACATGGCACAATCAAATGAAACTAAATAAATACTTATGTGTGGTAAAATGTGGAGTATGTGATGAACAAAAAAAAGGGGTGTAACAAGTACGACGTGGAATTGAATGGTAGATAAAGTCGAAGATGCCCGAAGAAGGCATAGCACGATCAGGTGAAACATATGCTAAGAAAACGTTTCATTTCTACAACAATTTATTCCACCTTAAAAATCCACCCAGTTTTTCAGGTACACTAGAATTCACAACCTCGAAAATTATCTCCAAAATCATTCATAAGCCCGAACAACGCCGGGTACACATCAGCAAGTGGCAATAAAATACAAACTCTTAAACTGTATTTATTCAACTGTTTTTTTATTAATTTTGAACACTTTTTTTGTTCTAGACCATTTAGCACGCGCTCTTTCTCTTGCCTGATATCGATTTTCCTATTTGAATTTCATAATCGTAGTGAAACACAGTTTTATATTAAAAATAATTAACCAGACTTTTGTTAAGGATACGCCCCCTCGTGGCATTTCTTACGTTCTTCTTTATTATATGTCGTGCACTCGTCTATTCTTCGTCTCTCCGAAACGCCAAAAAGGAATGACGAAATCTAACCCCTTGCGACTCTCTGGTTCCCTTCTTCAAACTCTCTTTTAACTATCAACGCTACCATTTAATGATAATCTCACTCAAATACTTTTATGCGCTGAGAATCAATTTGTCACAATAACGAGAGTGTATTTGTTTCCTTCCAAACCGACTCCACCAACATTAATCATCAAAGCTGTACCGAAGTAATCTTTCTACTAGTGAACATAATAAAATATGTACCTATATACAGAAAATACATTATATACCAAAGAAGTGACATTGAATAGGCGATAATGAATAATTAATGATCGAACTTCAAACAATTTCTAAGCAATCATCAAATCATTTGTTTTTTATCAACCGATGAAATCGTCTCTTCCCCCTATCAAAAATTGGAAATATTACTAATTCAATCAATTTCGTTTAATCGTTTCCACATAATTTCACCTTTAAAAAATATTTTTTTCGTAAATCATCTATCCCTCGAAAAAGCCAAGTGGAGAGTAAAGTTTTTTCTATTGAGTTTTTTTCAACCTTTTATATAGGATACACAAGATTGGCCTCAGTGTCACAAATATGACCTTAAATCTAGTATACTCAAAAAATAACACCACACGAATATTAATTATATTATTAGATTGCATTCAAGACTATTTAAATCATTTTTGGGTTGGTGTTTTAAACTAATTCTTATAGTGTTTTTTATCAAAAAATGCTTCATTAGAAACAAGAATAATGATTAACAGAGTTGAATTCAATAAAATATTTCTTTTACCCCTTTATTTTAAAACTTGTGTGTATGTTTACATGATATTGTATGTGGACTTATGTAATAACAGGGTACTATTAACTACTGTTGGTATTCACCAAAGCGTTTTATTGCGTGAACCAAATAAGTCTCTAGGAATGTTCGTTCTCATTACAACAAGCTAATGATCTATACTTCGATGCATTTATTGTAACCCCTTCATTACGAGGTCGTTAGCATAAATGACTTTTAATTCGTAGGGGGAAACGACTATAACCTTCAATTATTCAGAACTTTTTGTTCTAAGTAAGACCTGAAAACCGATGGCCTAACTGTGCATGATAATATTTATGACGGAATTCATTCACGGTCTTCATTAATATTTTTTTCGCGGAAGAAAATTTCCTGAAAACGTAATGCAACTTTCTTCATGCCATTAACATAAACAAAAAATGATTACTTAATTTATTTATAATTAACGGCACAAATGCCACACTCGATGGTTATTGACAATCATAGTACAATATAGAAAGAAAAATAAAAATATACGTTGATATAAGTAAACAAGACAAAAGAAAAAATATTACCAATTTATTTTTTTAATTAAGTTATACAAAGTTAATGAAAAGAATTAAGAAGAAACAAAAACAAATAATTTGAGTCACCATATTAAAATTTTGAATGGTAAAATGTTTATTACAGCATTATGCAGTGAACATTTTAAAGTTTCCAATGGTAAAATGATTAATTAATATAGCGTTATGCAGTGACCATGTTAAAATTTGCAATGGTAAAATGTCTTATTAATACAGCGTTATGCAGTGATCATGTTAAAATTTGTAATGGTAAAATGATTAATTAATATAGCACTATGCAGTGACCATGTTAAAATATGCACTAAAACGTATAATTAGTATAGCTTTACTTCAATGGAGGCATAATAAAAACATTATCTAATATCGCATAAGAATTACAAATGAAAGGTAATCCCCTTATAACAGAATTATAGCCTGAAACCGTAGTATAATTGTCACAATAATACACATAAGTAACTTTGATTAGGAAGAAATAAATTGAAACTTTTAGCAACAAAAAATGTGACTATTGTTTTTTTTATGACAATCTAAATCTAGGCTTTAAGAAGTGGGAAATCGCATTAATCAGAAGATGATGAATTCATAAATTTCGAGATAAATTAAAATATCGGCCCTAATCTCGTATTAGGAAAACTAACTAATATTGTAAAGGAAGGGTTTATCTATTGTATTTTATATCAATGCCCAAAACGAATAATTCTCTTCAGTTTCCACGGAAATAATGCGCACGGGGCTACATTGCCCAAACTTAATTAACATTTACATTTTTTCAGCAAATATTTGCGGATCGTTCCCGTCTCGAAAACGGGCGGAAAAGTCCCGCAAAAAATAAACAAAGCCATTCTTCGACATCGGAACCGGGGCAAATTGTCAATTTCCATTTTTATTGAGGCCCCAGCAGAATTGATTGCACCCATTCATCAAGATCCTCTCGCAAGTGCCCAAGAGATAAAGACGCCCTAAATAATGCGAAGGTTCTACCTAAACGGACTATTCACTACACATGATAAACGAAAACAACATACTCTATAGGTACTCACGGTTAAATGAATGTGTCTTCACGTAAAATACGGAAATTTTTGCCTGAAACCCAAGAAATACATAGCCGATAATCTTTTATCTATCTATCTAATAATATAAATAAGAATGGGTGGGTGCTTGGATTTGATATTCGCAAATTACAGGTTTATTCCGATATTGATGAAATTTTGCACACTTGACCTTCAAAACAAGAGAAAGGTCCTGCTTCCAAAATATTTCAAAAAGCCACTATACCCCCTTTTCCCATCCCTTAGAGCAGAATTTTGATTTTGATATATGAACCTAATACGCTGAACACTAAGTGCGTAAACTATTATAACTCCTTCTCACTGTTCTGTCAATTTAAATTTTTAATTTTTCAAACCTACCCATTTTTAAATAAATTTGGTAGTTATATAACATTTTAAAAACCTACCTATTTTATTTTAAAAAAGGTAAATATTTCCGGATTACGAATAATCTGACAATTTAAAAAAATCTCCTACTACCATTTGATGAATTGAACCCACGACGCCCAAGTGGGTGGCGGTATTGGTTGTGGGAACCCGAAGCATTAATAAATTCTGCCACCGACCGGTCAGTCATATATCTAGTTTAAACAATAAGATAAAAATTACTTTGATTAGACTAGAGTAAGTTTTATTCGAAAATTGTATTATTTTTTTTCCACAATTAGTTAATAAAAACAATGTATTACAACATTTTTACAGCAAATTCCAGAGAGGTGAAAAAATCAAAATTTCGCATGAAATGTCTTTAGCAATTTTTATTGACCGGATCTGAATACCAATTACACCCCCTTTCCCACCTCATTCCCATCTCTACTTCTCAGCCCATAACATAAGCCAATTGGGGATGACATAATCTCACTGGCTCCATGAGGTTGGGAGCAGTTGAAAATCTTGGGCGATATTCACAAAAAACTAAATCCTAAAACAGTCCACGATGTAGAAAAATACGTGAACCTCGACAACTAAAACTATTTTTAGAAAAGGTAAATACGTTTTCCTTTTATCTAGAGTTCATATGGATGATAAATATTTCACAAAATGACCAAATAATAACATATATCATGTATAATACGTAAAGTATAAATAAAGTAAAGTCTGTGTTGGGCGTAATCTCTTGATTGTTAATACAACGATTTTTTTCAGTAATTATTATTTCTTAACTAGAATTCTGGGAAGTCTAAATATTGCTCTGTCTTAAAAATAATATTATTTACGGAATTCAGATAGAATAAGAACATAATTCCTAGAAAATTTTCTGACACACAATAGCACTTGAAGTTTGGCGAATCATTTACGATTAGAAAGCAGATTGTTCATTAATAATGGTGAATCTATGTACTGTATATCTTAACATGAAATAAACTTAATTATAAATTTATCTTACGTACCGTTTTGCTGAAATAATGATCATTTGTATTTATTTTATTTAGATGGGACAACATTAAATGCTATGAAATCATTTTGAGTCCCTTAAGATGTATCTTTGTAAAACACAACCCTATTAATAAAGTCCGGCATGAAACGCCTTTATCAAACAACCCTTCCCCTAAATCAGGGGTAGGACAATTTATGCATGCGAGCGTCTTCTGAGCAGAAATTTATTACAAATATTTGTATTTATCTGTGATTTTTATCATCCGATTCAACAAAATTAAAAACATCTGGTATAAAATATATAAATACTTTACTAAAGATGTATGTTTTAACGTGGAAATGACAAAACATTAAACTATTCAAAGAATGATTGGCAAAATCATACTTTTTGATGAAACCTTCTAACTTCAAAAGGGATATTTTGATTTGCTGATCGGCAATAAATCTTATGAAAAAATTCTGTTAGAATCTTCCATGTGAGATACTTATTTAATCTGTTGAGAGAGACTATTTCGAATACTTCTCACTCCAGAAAATAGGTGGAAACTTGAGTCTAATCGGCCTACGTGAGAAATGCCCATCTCGTGCACGACCCCACTGAGAGACAGCCTAGATTACTGCCTTGTGAACTCTTGTCCGCCATCAATAAGATAATGTCCTCCCACAGCCGTTGTGACTATACAATGCACAGGTTGAGCCTTAAAAAGTCAGCGATGTGTGAACTACCGAACATGTGTTCAAAGAATGCCTGCTGCATTTATTCCCCGGCGGGATTGATCCACAGATCCACAGGGCGGCGCCTGAAGCTCTAGACTGGCTCACTAACCAAGATGATCCCCTCTGACACCCCCCCCATCATACGAAAGAAGAAGAAGAATATTATTTATTTATAATGAAAAAATAAAATAATACAGCTATTATTAGGCTTAACAGCTTTTTCACTTTCCGAAGGTCTCATCAAACTGTGGTGAAACAACTTACAGGCGAACTATTTATATTACTAATAAATAGGAACTTATAATTAAAATCAATTGGCATTTAGTTTTATAACCAATGCCCTTTATTGACTTTCTGAGTAAATTGTACAAAATTATAAAAAAAATTTCCACCACTTATAGAATTGGTTAAATTTGACGAGTTTCCGAATTAATAATTTGGATGGCTCACTGGCGTTCTTCACCGGCTTATTCTTTCTAAGTATATACTTGAACTTGCTTTAACATATTACATTATTTTATTAGTTTATTTATATTTTTATGTGGATACAATATAGTATATTATATTGTGTAATAATATGTCTTGAATTACGTTAATAAGTCATGCATAAATCATCAATTATGTTGCCAGTTTGAAATTTTACATGCCGATTTTCAAAAGCATTACCAAAAATCTCTAACAGATAAAATCACTATATGCAGTGACATTACGACCTAAATTGTTAATTTTTGAAGTATTATTTAGATTTTGTATTATTTCCGAAATTGATGTAGAAAAGATAAAATTACATTTGCTTATTGCAATGGCTATGGGATTAATGCAAAATTAACAGAAAATGTTGCACATTCCTGCTCTATACGGAAGGTTTATATGAAAAAGGAATACTTTCTAGCTCCATACTTTCATTAATCAAAGTGAAACTTATTAATTAATCAACTCAGAATTAAAAACTCTACAACATGATATTCGTTTTTCATACGGCCCGTGATTAATATGAGGGTCCCTTGTGATCTGCCCGAAGGCTTCAATGAAATATGTATTTTATGATAGAATATTATTCTTCGTTTTCATTTATGACACACGTTGTGGCAGAAAAACAACCAAACGATCTAATTCATTTCAAATATTAGAAAAAAATAGAATTAGTATGCTCACCAAAGCATGAATAAAAATTGAATTTGAAATCTATCGACAATTAAATGAGTAAAACATTAAATTGTAATGTTATGTATTAAAGACAAGTTGGTAGAGTAGCGCCCCGAAAAGCGAAGGTCCTGTGTTCAAGTCCTAAATTTGACCGTATCTTTTTACGATTTTTCTGTTTCAAATTTTCATTTAAGAATCGCTAATATTGTCTTCAATAATTAAAAAAAGGTTTTTTCATATGTTTGGCCTATTTGTAGAATATTATAATAAGGTATTTTACTGCAAAAATAAGTATTTTTTAAATAATAACAAATTTATCTTTACTTTATAATTTTGCAACTATAAACATGTAAATAGATAGAATACATAAAAATTAGATAAAGTTGAGGATTCTCATAAACTACCTCACTAGGCTAGCGTCTAGCCTTTGTTGAGGCAGTCATTGCAATAGTTATTTTAAATACTTGTGAGTATACCAATGTACACTTATATTATAATAAAAACACTCAATATTTTTGTTTCATCAATAGTTTCGATTTTGGAAAGGCCCTATTATTACTTTGTATCCAAATTATAATGTTCTTTTAGAAATTTGTTTTAGTATCACATTTTTTATGTTCTCAGGAACAGTATTTACATGCAATCGTGTTGCAATATACCTGAAATTTGTTTGAGTATCACATTTTTTATGTTCTCAGGAACAGTATCGTACAATCTTGTTGCAATGTAACTAAAATTTTCTTTGTCCGAAAGTAGTATGCATTACAGGAATTTGGAGTCAGTCTTTCTTATTGTTTCGAGTACAGCGAGTATTTAATTTTTTTTTGTAGTATTTATGTATGTTTGTTATATCTTTGATTATTTTTGCGTATATTTGCCGAACTATATATATATAGTTCGGCAGATATGTATGTCATTGGGAGCTTTGTCACATTAATGTAGTAAAAATACATACACGGTGTTAAGAGATGTACCTGAATTTCTTCACCCAGTGCTTTCTGAGGATATTAGTATCAAAAAAAGAGGGGTGACTTTAACGTTAACCTTTTTGTTATTGTTTTTTTTTTCTATAGGACAGTTACGGCCGCTGTTCCCAACTTTGTAATCGTTATCTAAGTTCAAATCCTTGTTTTTGCTCAGCCAAGCGATTTTTAAGCATTTTGTAGGGAACGTTCGATTTGCGTTGTTCCCAATCATTTTATCTTTGAAAATCTTAAGTAACCCCACACACTACCGCACATTACCATATACAATAAAATGACATCAAATTAAAAACTTTCTATGTTAAATTAATATTAAAGAGTAAATTATTGTAGCTCTTATTAATACACATTACTTCTTTTAAATACCGTTATTCATAAACTGGTATTTCATATTTTTTAAACTAACGTATATAATATATTAAAAATAAAGTGACAACTTGAACGTGATGCCACAATCGGGACTTCCCATTTGATTTGGCAGATCGACGTAAGTTTTTTCTCCGTGCGACAGCAAAACAAACCCAAACAAACCTTAAAATGAAGATCAAAGCAAAGCGTGCGAATAACTTCACACAAAATGATAATGACAAAAAACTGAAAGGAGCGCGACTGTCGATTGTCAGAGTGACATTTTTGATCATTGATTCGCGGTATTTTTTCACTCTGTCGACACTTTTTGTAACTAGTTTTTTCCTTACATATTGCTTATGGCTTATGGCTAATCCAACTGTCCGGCTGGCTTAGACTGGGCGGCTTGCTTAAGCAATTATTGTGTGTTGGAATTACATAGTGCAGTGGTGATTCGCTTAGAATTTGATTATTAGGATTGGGAACAGCGGTCGTAATACTCGTATATAGTAAAGCTATAGACTTTACTATAGGACAGTAAGGGTTGGGGTGGGGGGTTGGGGGTCACTCGTCTTAGTGACCAGTGACGACAGGCGATAGATTTTTTTGTTTGTGTTCGAAAATTAAATTGAAAATAATCAAAAACAAGATTTAATTTGAATTTTTACTCCAAATGATGTCATGAATCACTAGTCAAATTATATCGGTGATACATCTCTTCATATCCTGTTTATCTAATCAGTATTTCATGGTAATTGATTAAGCAAATACGTAATGTTATATGAATTCAACGGCACAAGAATTATATAAATGGTGTGTTTAACGAAAGGAAATTGTGGGTAATCACTGAAGGGATAACGGCGCTACAAACAAATGTTGATTTATTAGTATTAATAAATATTTGATCGGTAAAAACATATTCTGAAAATTCTCCAAAAGAGATCAATGCGAATAATATTGGCGAAATAGATTTTCAAAAGTAACTTAAATGTTAAACAAACTAAATTGAATAACAGTGAAAAATGAACTGATCTTGATCCCGATGATATTTATACTTAAAATAATAAACAACCTAACCAAAATATTTATCAAAGAAAATTGTTTACAACAAAATTACATAATTATGGACATTCACATACATAACGCAAGAACATGCAATGAATTAGGCAACCAAAAAAAAACAAAAACATTTTTATATACAAAAAATGCGATATTATTATGTGCTGCCGTAAACCATAAAGTCAAGATTCAAGCTGGATTGTAGGAGCCATATTAATGAAAATAAATTGTAAAACATAATAAAACTTTTATTATGTATGTACGTAAGTAATAATACATTTGACATTTGTAAATTTTCATGTACAAGCGGCTATATAAAATGAATTAATAAATATTTTAGGATCAATTTTCTTGCATGATTTTCTTACTGCCCAGAGTGCATATTTTTTATCCCATTCATTATAGATGGAATTCAAACTAGAAATGGTATAAAAGTTCTACAGAAAGGTGGATTAGAATTAATTTTGGGAAGTTAACGCCTGTCTCCGATCAAAAACCCCGTTCAAATATTTGTAATCATTTAAAAAATAAACACAACGATACATAAGATTTTGCGAGTAACAATTTTAAAGCAAATACATTTCCAAGCCGCTTGGGTAATACAAAGCATTCAGGATTCTAAGACAATGCTGAAACAAACACGAGAAATTAAGAGATAACGTATGGTTTCAAATAAAATGTGTTTCAGGGAATGTTCCCTGGAAGATTTATACGGAGACTTGATTGCTATCATGTGCGCAGAGGACTTTATAACCTTTCCAGATAAAGCGATGTCCTATCACATACATCTTGCTGAAAACACTAGCAAATTTTATTGTTTATGGAGGTCTTTCGGCGGGGGACTCAAAGACGTTGCCGTTCGTAGTCGAAATGGAAACATAAAAGCTATTTTCTAGAGCCTTGTAAAAATATTAAGCAACACGGAGAAAAATGCTGATTGCTGATTATAATTCTTGTACGGGACTTCTAGGCCTGCACAAGAACAAAACTGTAAAATATAAGCACGGGTACAAATTAACCTTTGCCGTTTGTAATGATTCAAATAAAGCATTCCAAGTACGAAAGTAAAAGGATTTTCGACTTTTGTAGTGTTTTATACATCGTCTTGAGAAAAATGATTGTACTCGATATTGGCGATTGCATAAATAAAAAAAAACGCCTTTATAAAGACTGTTGGTTGAATTGAAGCATAAACTGAGTTTATTTCAGAAACAAATTTACAATGTAAGCTTTGATCATTCTCTGTCTTATCTGTTTAAAACACTGTGTCACGGTAGTTTTTATTTAGTTTATAGCAACATTTTCTTTGTGATTAAGATTAATCTTTTGACATTTTGAGAGTTTCGCCGAGTACATCTTATGACTAACATATTTTATTTCTGTGCAAATTTATTTAATTTACATGTAAGAATATTCGTATAAAATTATTTAGCAAATATTTTAGCCAAGTTTCTACAAATTCTATGAAAGCTGGCAAATAGACTCGTGGTTAATGACAATGCATTCTAAGAACTTTTGGTGGCAATCACCCATACACATGCGGACATATACGCATTTCTCTGAAATGGGAAATAAATTTACGTTATAAATACGTTCCCAACCAATCGGAATTTGGAATAGTTGCTAGGGCGGATGACTTCGGTAACTGTGTAGGGAGGATCTATCCTCAGACACCCTTTAATAATTAAAAATAGTGATTTACCCCAATAACGATTTTTTCACTGTTGACAGTAAATTATATAAATATGTGAATCAAGGGTAACGATATTAAAGGCGATTTTTTTTCAGTTACATAATATGTTGAGTGGAAGAGGACAGGGTGGGTAGAATATAGGATCAGGATAATGGGACGAAGGATGGGAGTAGATGGGAGGGCAGATTGAGTGGTCTAGTTTGAGTACGGTTGTAGGTATAACGGGTTTTCGTTTTATGTCCCGTATAGCCGACTTAAAAATATCACTGCGGTAATAATTTAAGTTAAATGAATTTGTGGATCTGTAGATTAGAGAATTATGTTCATAGTTGGATTTGAAAAGTAAGTAAGTACGATTGAGATAAAAAAAAAACAATTACAAACCTTACATGCGAAATAATTTGAAAGCCAATGAAAACAATGTTTCAAAGTTGATAAAGAAAAATTCCTTTTAGTATGAGAAATTATTTGTTATAATTATTAATTCCGTTTATATTGTAAATAAAGGAATGAAGAAAACAAGGTTACTTTGATACATCGCAGTATCCCTCTATGCGTCTTGGCTGGACCCGCATTACGTAGGAGAGCGCTTCTGCGAGTTCAGATAAATTGATGACATCTGTTATTCAGTTGGTGAATTCCCCGAAAGCTTCCACAAGTTATGGATAGACTCAATAAAGAAGAAACATACGCGGGACCAGTAGATATATTCACAATCTAAAGGAAATTAACTTCCGAAAGGCGAATTTCATGGATACGGTACGATATTTCAGCTGTTTTAACATTTGTAGACTGACAAAAATGGGACATTAGTTGTTTTACGGTATGTTTTCACTATTTTATCGCTTTGTGTGTGTTAAGTATTGAAACACTTTTATGGCTATTCCAATCCGGTTCCTACCTAACTTGCCCTCTCCGTTGTTTATTCCATTTTCCTAAAGGTAAATGGTTTATTGTCGGAAAGCGGTATAATTAATCGGCCCCAATCGTCATACATTATATTGATATTGTCCGTTATCGAGAGTGATCGAAGAGTCGATGAGCCGATTGATGTTGTGATATAAAAACCGTTCGTTTTGTGAACCATTACTAGATCTAGAGAATGTAGTGCCCAGATCAAGACCAACATCAGAACTTTTAAAAGTCTTTGTAAAGACCTCCTTTCCACTTTTATGTTTCCTTGTAATAAAAACGATTCATTCATTCTTATTGTCTTGTTAAAATTTACAGTCCTCTTGTCGAGTACCAATCGATTCGGTACGCAACAGTGAGTATATATATGAAACTACAGAGATTTAATAAAAATTTTCCTCATTATAGAGCGGGCAAAAATCGGCAGTTTTCGTTTTTCAATTGCTGGTAAAATTGGCTTTGCGCGTTAATTTTTTTAAGGATTTTAGCTAATAATTTTAGCGCCAGCAACGTTTAAATTTTTAAACGTGATTTTTATGTTCAATCTCGACCGGTTTTTTTTAAAGGTCATTTTTTAATTTTTATGTAATTTTTTTAATTGAATAAAATGTAATATTTTTTGTAAACAGTTTACATTTTGTCATGTTATGTGAAACACGCCTTCTGAGATATCAATATAGATTACGCATCATCTGTGTTCTACCACTGGCAGTTTCAATTCATGTATGAAAGGGTTAATAATTCTGACAATATCATCAATGTCAGTAATATCCAGAAACCTTGTGGTATTTAATAGTTTTAAAGAATCGTATTTCAGGATGGAAAAGAGATAAAAAGTGTAATATTATCTAATAATGTTATCTATGTAGAGTCATTCATTTTCGACATGCTATAAATTTTAAAACGTTCATGGAATGTCCATGCATCGTTTCGTTGCAGTTAATTATAACATTTTCTGTGTTATTTTTGAGCATGATTTAAATATATTAAATTTACCATTATTGTTTTTTATTAGCGGTAAACGTATGTGTACAAGACAAGGTTTTTATGCAAAGCACAAAGAATAACAAATTATTATAGCAATAATTATTAGCCTGAAACACAAATATAAATGGAAAAAATCTTCCTAGAAAAAATAAATGCCGCCGTTTTCTCAGAAGATTTTTTCAATTTATATTTGTGTTTCAGGCTAATAATTATTGCTTATAATTATTTGTTTTCCCATTAGTGTTTTGTACCATCTTATTTGAGACGTCTCGTTTGTATCGTTAAATAAATTATTATTTTTAATGATAAATTAATTTTTATAAGACAAGGTTTTTTTGCATTGCAAAAAGTATAACAAATTATTACAATAATTACTAGCCTGAAACACACTCCCAAAAATAAAAATATAGGTACAAGTCGTTGGTAGAGCAACTGACCGGCAATCAGAAAGCTCGTTTAAAACAATTTTCTAATATTCATTCTAGACTTGCAAAAAAGTCAATAGATGTCGCATATTAAAATAAAAATAGGATATATTTATCCAAGACACTATCTAGATTTAGTTCGAGTTGAATTGTTAGTTATTATTATTACCCAGATGCACCGTATTTTGTTTTTGATTTTTGTCTTTTGAGAATTTTCGATTGAGAATCGCTAGTATAATATGATGATATAATATGTCTCGACGCCATCTAGTGGGAGATTCAGCACTAACAAATCTTTTCCTGTAAAAAATGTTGGTTGTTTCCAGGTGAAATGTAATAAGCAATAATTGTTGAATAAAAAATACTAGCACATATCGAATTATTTGGCGGTTTTAGAATAAGTTGACGTAGCTTAATTTGTAGAGCAGCTTACTGGCAATCAGAAGGTTGAGGGTTCAATTTCCGTCGACTGCATTTATTTTTTCTCGAGATTTTTTTTCAATTTGTATGGGCGTTTCAGGCTAATGATTTTTGGTCATAATAAAATGTTAAATAAATTTGTTTAAATAACGAAAATAAATATTTTCAGATGAATATTTTACAACCGCAGTCGTTTTGTTGAACATCTAAAACTAACGCTCGTGCCTTTTTGTGAATGATTATAATAATATATTAGATATAATAAGAATTTAAATAATGGGTTCCAAAATTTTACATAAATTTAAACAGGTGTCAACCCTGCATGTTAGTCAAACATAATAAAGTATGAATATTTTAATAACATATGCGGCACTTTATATAAATTTACGAGGGCAGGTACCCTAATACAAACGAACATAATATAATAAATTTAATACGAAAAGCATAATAAAGCGTTTATAATTTCAACTAACTCAAAATTATACCCGCTGTAACTTTCCCACTAAACCTACATAAAGACCCTTCGCACGGCTCTTTTGGGCCAAATCGGAGGTAAAATAAATGATTGGGGCATAGGTGAGGCACATTCGAAATATTTTAAGCGCAAAAGGTCAAATGGACCTCATATGTCACCAATCTCCTTCTCCCGACCCTTCAGTCGAAACGATGGAAAACTGAGGGTGTTCTTATGTGGTGTGTGAATACAGGGGGAGTTGTACGTATACAATTCTGTTCATGGAAGAACTGAAAAGCAATCATCTGGTAGTTTAACTCGGGGGACTTATATTTTGTTAATTTTTTTAAAGAAAATATCGTAATTTATTTGGTGTTTGGATAAAGGGGAAGCCATTTTGTATTACCAACAATAATTCATATTTTTGTTTTGTTTTTGGGCAAACAGAAAACCATTTTGTATTCACAAATTCATGATTAGAGTATTTGAACCCAAGAAAAGCCGTATGGTTTCTAACTAACTAACCATCACACCATTTTCACGCAGGAGTAGGCAGAGAGGACGGACCGCCAAAAAACTCGGTCTTAGAACACACTTCTTGCCACATTCACATTCATACATCGTCTCATACATACTCTTATAGTTTTCTGACCATTGATATGACCCGACTCGAGTACCTTATTCACTTGATCATGCCATATCTTCCTCGGGCGTCCCCGACTTCTGCTACCATTCGCATTCGCATAATATATTCTCCTTACTCTCTTTTCTTCGCTCATTCACTCTACATCCCCAAATCATCCAAGCGTCCCTTTCTTAATCTTACTCATTACGCTTACATCAGCCTTGCCTCTTTGCGGATCTCCACAGTTCTCACACGATCATGGATGGTTTAAACACCTTACGCCTTAGGGATATCATTTGAACAGCATTTAGCAATATGTTGCACATTATAATTATATTTTGGAAGAACTAAGAGAGATATTTTTTGCTATTTACAAACATAAAACTACATTGTGGGCACAATTGTTATATGTTGAAGAAAGAACTATACCCAATTTCATTTTATGTTTGCATCCAGGACAATTTATTTCCTTTACCTAAACGTTTTTTTTTAAATTTATGGATGAAGTCTGTACGATAATTCACATAGAGAAACTGAACAAAATTGGTGTCTTAAATGAACGAAAACTTCGATGTTGGCATAATTTTAACACATTTCTTAATTTATTATCAACCTGCGCTAACGTTTTATCGGATAACTGTCGAATTACTTATATGTAACACGCACAGAATTTTATAAAAGTTTTGTCAATATTTTCAACGTTTCTTCAAAGAGCACTTTCCGTCTCCATCCGCACACTTATAAAATCAAAGGTTCCACGCTGCGTAGTAAAATAAATAGTACAGTAAAGTTCAAATGAAAATATGTAATTACATAACGCTTAAGCACGCCATGTTGGCAGACTGTACATATTATTACCAGCAATTTATATCTCGTGATACCGAATCTGTGGAGCAAACATGGCTACGCATATATTACACCTAGAATTAATTGGTATATTAAAATAACAGTTTTGGAATTTCAGGATAAAACCCGGGCAGCCAGCTCCTTGTATTTACATTCCTGCCGTAACATTTTGTCTCGACAAAATTACTCGAAATAAATTACGAGTTACTTTGTATAATATTGTTAACTTTGTCAGATCATCATCATCATCATCATTGTATTGTACCTTTCTCATTGTTCGAAAAAGCGATAAGCTTCGTGAATAGCGCCTGCTAGTGACTTTAATATTTATTATTAAGCTATTGACTAAAATGGCCTTTATTGAAAAGAGGATTCTATACCTAATTCATGTTAATGTCAGTTTAAATTTAATATTTTCAAAATTAAACTTTTTCAACTGTGTGAAGCTTTCAACTAGATTCTTGAAAAGGACTCAGAAATAACAACAGTAAAACCTGTAAATTTACACACGAAGCAAACACTTTGTTGTGTGTGTTTTTTTTAATTTGAAAAGGTACTTGTTTCTCAGTTACATATTTTTTTTACAATCTAGGTCAGAGTGGAAGATACTCTCAGTATCGCCCTGGTGTAAGACCACCATTCTGAATTGAAATGTTGCTTGAAACGGCTTTAGCCGTATTTGGTGACAAGGTCTGTATAGCCAGGAACTCCCTCACCTTACTCTTTCCTATCTTCTTCCCTTCCCACTACCTTAGCCTCACAACATAAACCAATTGGGGATGCCATAGTTCCACTGGCTCCAGACGGTTGCGAGCAATTGAGATTCTTGTACGGGGTGACACACATAAAAGGTCAAACCCGTGAAAATTCACATTTTAATTAAAACTTTGAAATAATGATTAAAAATTGCCACGGCCGAGGATCGAACCCGATTAACTGCTTGGAAGGCAATAATGCTGATCATTAACTGAAAATAAGAACAATGAGTATTACCGTTCTTTCCCCGCCATCTTACCGGGAAGTGCTGCTATAAGTGTTAAAATCTTGTTAAGATTTTTTCACTCTTTATGCCATTGTCGTTGACTAGGGAAATTTAAAAAAGGATTCGCCCAAATGTTTTATTTGAATTCGATATGCAAATCAAACTGACACTCGGAGGAAATAAAAAAATCTTATAAATGGACTCGCCCAATTGTGTCTTAACAAAATCCACCCAAATGTTAATCCAGTGGAGGAATAGTGGAAACATGATAAAGGAAGCAGCTACAATCAGAAGAAGAGATAAGTAGATATTGTCGTCAAATTAGATATGTCATGGTATATAGTGATTTCTGCCCTGATGATGGACACTGCAATGCTGTCCGAAACGTTGGCTAAAGAAGGAGGTAGGACAACACGGCATAATACCCCAAAATCATTATAATACTTTTGGCCGTGAAAATCTCAAATCATAAATGTCGTGGTTTATTAAATAAATAATTATAAATTATATTCAAGACGAAATCACAAAAAAAAAAAAAAAATACCTTTTTTTACAAAATTATTACGTGTTACGTTTATTAAATGGAAGAAAAATGGAGGAACTGCCGACAAGCTGATGACAAGCCTTGATGCAGCTTTGGGAAATACTTTTAGTTTTTGTTTTGTTAGTATTTTGGAGATGTCAATGTTTTATAATATAAATAATAAATAAACATAAATTGGAATAATTATTAAGTATTCGTGAATTTTAGAATGATACGACCCTACACACACCCGAAATTATATTATTCATATTTTTTATGGGTTATGCCCAAATGATGAAAAAAATATTTAATATGTTTTAAGTTTTATAAAAAAATGAAATTATTTTATAACTAAATAAAATAAAACATAAAAAAGTTGTAACCTAACTTGAAACAGATTAGCATTTGATGATGTTCTTATTTCTCTTGTTTCTAAAAACATTTGGTAAAAATGGTTTTTGTTTAAATGTGCACTACATAGGTATGGGCAATATGCATCGTATTCCCAAGAGACACGAAATTCATTGTGAGATCGTATACACAGTACAGATCACAATTAAAATTACAAATTCATATTTAACATTTCCAAACATAATAAATACTGACTTTATATAATAATATTTATTATTTATGGAGACATATCACAGTATTAATCTTTAAGATATTCTTGCAAATACTCAAATCTAAGTATAAAACTATGATACCTATCACTTTGGCTTGAACATTTGATTATTTTTATTAATAATTCCTAATTAATAGTAAATAATGCTTTATTATCTTCCTTTTTTTAAAAAATAGAGTTAATGATATTTTCACTGGGATCTCCACTGCTGAAGATTTCCTTTAAATATTATTAAAATTTAGTAGTATGGATCAAGTAATTTTAAATATATTATGTAATTTTTTTTTAAATAATTTTGAATATTTTACATGGTGTTTTAGTGCAGTTGAGTGGTTGCGATTATAGTCTGTATATTTTTTGTAATAATAATAATAATATTTGGCTAATTTATATTGGGCCGTTTTTGTGAAAAATCACCTCAAGAACGCTGAGTAGTGTCAGTATATTTGTAATTTCTGATCTCCCTATGTTTGTATCCAGCTTTTTATTGTTTGAATGAAAGTGGAATTTCGCTATAGAGCTTAAGTACCACAGTGTAGGAAGCTTTTTTGCACAAATTTTGTATTTGTAGTTGCTAGTTGAGTATTAACTAGACTATTGAAATATCTCGAACACAACAAAATTCTCACGTCAAAACAATATGGTTTCAGACGACGATCTAACACTAAATGTGCAGCCTTCGATTTTATATCAAATCTGCAGAAGCATATAGATGACGGTGATTTTACGGCGGTAATATTTATTGATCTAAAGAAGGCGTTTGACACGGTGGATCATAACGTATTGATCGAAAAACTGAAGCATTTGGGTATTGTTGGTACACCTCTGGAGCTTTTCCGATCTTATTTATCAAATCGCTTTTCGGCAGTAGAATTTGGAGGAGAAATGAGTGAATTAGGTAAAATAACATGTGGAGTACCACAGGGATCAATTCTTGGACCGTTGCTATTCCCAATCTACGTGAATGACATAACAAAGTGGGGTATTAAAGGAACTATACAACTTTATGCTGACGATACGGTAATTTTTTACAATAAACTGAACCTAGCGGAGCTTGAAACGGAGATGAATGCTGATATTTCCCATCTCACAAACTGGTTGAGAATAAACAAACTAACTCTTAACGTAAAAAAACACATTATATACTTTTCGGTAACAAGAAAAAATTCAGCCTCGATATTAAAATTGGAGACAACTGCCTCGAAAAGAAAATGAACACAAAATATTTGGGTCTGATCGTAGATTCCCAACTCTCGTGGGATCTCCATATAAATCATATAAAAGAGAAAATTACCCCTATAACTGGTGTACTATATAGGCTTCAAGGATTACTACCCATTCCTTTACTAACTTCAGTATACTATGCCATGGTACATTCACACCTTTCCTATCTCTGCTGTATCTGGGGTTTTGCCTCAAAGAAATTGATAGCTGACCTGCAGGTGGTTCAAAACCGAGCTCTCAGAAATGTGTTTGAACTTCCATGGGACACTCATGTTAGGGACATCTATTCAGTTTCTGGTATCCTTCCAATTACAATCCTTCCTAAATATGAAATCACAAGCACCATCCTACAAATTACCCAAAAATCAACTCACACCAACATCAAGCCACTTTACAATCAAGACATCCACAACCACAATACTCGAAATAACAATAAAATCCGCATTCCTCAAACACACACTACAAAATATGGGTTAAAATCACTGAACTTTATTGCCTATACACTATATAATTCGCTTCCAGATATGTACAAACACATCCACCATAACAAAAAATTGCAAAGCAATGCTTTAAAACAAGGCTGCCCAACCCTAGGCCCGCGGGCCACAATGTGGCCCGCGAACGAATTATAAGTGGCCCGCGTGAAACATTTTCAAAAAACCCGCCAATCCGCCAATTTGAAAAAGTGTCGCGGGCCCGCGGTAAAACAAACAATGCAGCTTGCGCGCGGTCACCAGTGTTGCCACACAATATGCTTTGCGTCGAAATGGAATCCTGTAGCCACCCCCCCCCCCTATGGAATTCGAAAAATTGCTGTGGGGTATCACATATGATGTTCGGGTGTGCGGAATTTTTTCTCAGCGAAGTTCCGTAACAACCCCCCCCCCCCATGGATTTCAAATATTTTGTGGGGAGCACTTATTTAGATTTTTTTTTGTGGGGAATTATGTTTTATAGAAATTCTCTAACAACCCCCCCCCCATGGAAATAGGAACCGTCAGGTATTCAGTGGCCCGCCAGTGATTCAAAATCGTCAATTTCGCCCAACTGCTAAAAAGGTTGGGCAGCCTTGCTTTAAAAGAATATTTTTTAACTACATTTAAAAATGAAAATATGTAACTGTGTTGTCATTTCTTGTTGTATCTTATCATATCCGTTATATCTTATCCATCATTATCTTACCCTTGTTTTCTATTGTTGTTTTTTCTACTTAACGTGTCATTATTTTAATTTTCAATTTTTATGCTGTATTGAATGTGAAACTTATATTTGATATCAAAATACCGTTGTAAAAATGTACCTACTACCTCCTACATATGAATTGTAAGTTCCTCCTGTCCTAAAATGAGTTCTGTAACTCATCGGGATTGCTGTAGCAAGAAATAAACACAATAAAAAAAAAAAATAAAAAAAATTATTTTGACCCTGAGATCTAACATATCTACGTTTCTAATACACGTGTTAGTTATGATTTCTTGTGGAATCAGACTATATTATATATCACAAATGATGGTTACTTTCAATATCTACTGGTGTATAGTATAAACGTAATAAAATAAAATATAAGTGTGAACCTGATACCAAAAATGGTTGTTGAACTAACTGCAGTATATTGTTTCAGTGTCTTCTCCGCGCTAAAATTTTTTTTTCTAAATATTCCTCTCTATATGATAAACGATGATAAATCTAAAAAATAATACAAAACTGAACAACATACGTCATACATGTGTTTTCACCTCACTAAGATTATTTTTATTTTATCGTGCTTTGAGATAATAATAATTTTTCCTTTCATCTTGGGAGTGTGTTCAGGGCTACCCACGCCGCGGAAAATCAACGAAATAACGAAAACTCGAAACATAATCTCCCTTACCGAACAAATAGCCGCTTGTCAGGGTTGGCAGCTGAGTGATATGGGGATAACATGCTCTAGAAATTATGGTAACACGGACTCAGCTCCAGAATTCGTTATAGCAAGTCTGCACCGTGGAATAACGAGGATCATGTTAAAAGTGAGATGGGGAACCCTAAATCTACCTCAATTCCAGTGGCATTCAATCCCCTATAAAAATAAGAATACCTAAAAATTATAATATACTAGTAGTTCTTCGAATAATAGTAGACCAGTCCTCGCATCCAAAAAAAATGTGTTTCAGAGGATTCTATTTTCGTTATATGTTACGTTTTTATAAGTTATTTTCCCCAGCATAGGTAGTACACAAAGAAACATGTTTTTTTTGGCATACATATTCTGCGGCTAAAACTGGCACCAAAATATTAACCTGGAACTGGAACGTAACAAATGAATTTCTGGAAAGACGAAATACAAAACGTTCGTATAATCTGAGTTATAAACAGGACTTCACTATGCTCAATAAAAAAATAGTTCCACGATCGTTACACAATCATTTGATTCGTTACACGATCGTTAGACACTCAAAAAAAATCACCAAAACGCCTTTTGCATCTAATCCTAGAAAACACTTCCTTGCAAATAGAGTAGTGGATGCTTGGAACAAACTCCCACAACATGTCATCGATGCAACAAATATAAATCATTTCAAAGCCCTATTGGATTCACATTTGGAGAGAAGAAAGAACTTAGTTCAAACATAAAACACTCAATTGCTGTCAAACTAGTTGTGAAACCGGATATGAGCGCATCAGCAGAATGCTGCCTGCTCATTACATAATAATAATAATAATAATAATATGGCCAGCGCACTTTGAGGCCAAAGGAGAGTTATCATAAGTAATTTAAATGTATAATATGAATTGTATTAAACCTAAAAATTTGTTCGCTGTCAAACTTTTCTGGAAATAAATTAACAAAAAACATGCATGCTTCAGAATATCGGAAAAATCATTAAACGCCACTGATCTCGCATTGGTTTATACAAAATATAATATGATTTTTGGGGTTGGGAAACCACAAAAGTATGTTTTGTTGAACATTATTTAGTTAAACATAACATTTTCCTTAATTTTTATTATGACATGAAGAATTTTCCCTTCTTAATAGGCAGTGGTCAATTAATTTACTAGTACTTACGCAAATTATACATTTTTAATTATTATATTCTATTGTCTCTGTATAATTAAGCCGGCCTTAATCCCAGTTTAAGATCCCACATTTCGAATGCACCTGCATTTAATAAACATCCCTTGAACACTTTTTATACAAAAAGTAATTACATATAATTTCCTCGGGAAGGGAAAAGGGAAGGATTTCCTAAGGGAACCGATCTACCTGGATCAAAAACAAGAAATACAAAAGGCTTCACAAACATTGTTATTGTTGTATTAATATATAGAACTTCAAGTTACAAAATTAGCACGTTTAGTTAACTTAATTTTACAAAAATCGGCTATCAAAATATCCAGCCACCCAACAAAGGTGAAAAATGCAAATTTTTGCTGTAAAAATGCAGCTGAAGTCCAACACAAAATTCCAATTAAATTACTTCTGGGAAATCTCTTTTCACTCAATTTGCGTCGGCCACGTGTCGTCACAGGCGCGGCTCTACAGTCCAGCGCCAAATAAACTGAACTTTTCAACAAACACGCGGGTAACACAGTGTGCGGTTACCCCATCTGCAGCCGGTGTGAATGACACTGAAAATAAAATTCCTTCACTGAAAAAAAAAGATTCATGAAGATTTTTTTTCCACTTTTTTTTTCTTTTGCGATGCCGTAGACACAGACATTGTGATATACGAAGATTGTGGAACTACGTTATTCCCATTTGATAGAGTGTTGTGGCTTAAATCCCGATGTGCTTAAGTAAATTTTATTAAAATATTTTGGTGGAATCTTGAAAATCACGTATAGTCAAAAAACATTCCATAGAAATAAATGAAGAAAATCTTAAAAGTTCTTAGTCTTTGTACGATACAGTTAAATAAGATCGAACAGGAGAGGGTCAGATTAGCTTTATTTTTTTTAATATTTTTTTTATAGTGAATACCTCACAAGAGTCCCAACTGCTCCCGTCTGGAGCCAGTGAGACTATGGCATCCCCAATTGGGGGATGTTGTGAGGCTGAAGGTAAGTGGGGAAGGGAAAGAGGAAGGTGGGGAAGTACCTGGCTATTCAGATCTAGTCACTAAACACGGCTAAAGCCATTTGGAGCAACGTTTCAATTCTGAATGGTGGTCTTACACCAGGGCGATACTGGTAGTATCTTCCACTCTGGAACGTGCCGCAAATATACTATATATTATTTTAATTAATTAATTGTGAAAATTACACAAATTAATCAAATAAAATTTATTTGCGCACGCCGGGTTCGAACCCGCGACCTTCGGAATGGCAGTCCAATGCGTTACCACTGGACTATGCCGGCCGTCTTTCTCTCTCGTCTCTCGTTTATGGTAGAGCAAAGCCAAAGCAAGGCTGATTTTTCTGTTTCTTCAATGATTAAATTTTATATAATTAATTTGTGTTGGTTGACCATGAATTCATTTAAAATAATTCAAAATGGTATATTTGTGCTACGTTCCAGAGTGGAAGACACTCTTAAAACCTCTCTGGTGACAGACGACCTTTCAAAATTGAAACGTTGGTTGAAATGATTTTGCATTGTGTAGTGACCCGATCTGAATAGCCGAATGCATTCCCACTTTCCTCTATCCCATCTCTTTCCTCTTCTCACTACCTTCAGCCACACCATATACCTTAATCAGGGACGCCATAATCTTTTTGACTCCAGAAGGGTGGGAGCAGTTTGGACTCTTGTGCGAAATTCACATAATTATTAATAATTGTTACATGGAAGTTTTATTATCGAACCTTTTCCTTAGATAATTTGCCTTAAAAATGATCTCAAGATACCAAGATAATGATATAAGTTTTAAACTCGGAGAACATTTCCAGAAGAAAGACGTATATTTGGAAGCCAAATCGAAAATCAAAAACATAAATTCGAAGTCATCTGGAGTTTGCATAAATTTTTTGGTCTCCATTTTACAAAATCCACATAAAAAACGAAGCAATTCAAAACAAATTCCTAAAATATCTCTGTTACAAGTAATTATTAAGATTTAATAATTATGCATAAACAGCTTCATATTTTAAAATTTATTCACTTAGTGTACGGAGGCATCATAAGGATTCACTTTTCCTGTATAAAGTAGTTAATAATAATATTTAATGCCCAGATTTGCTAAATAAGATTCAATTCAATGTACCTGTGCATTCATCACGCTATTCTGTCGTGTTCAGGGTGGATCAATGCAAAACGAACTCTAAGCAGAATTCTTGCCTAAACAGACTATGCAATAATTACAATAGCGTATTATCCAAGGTGGATATTTTTAGTTGCGAACTTACCAAATACAAGAGATCCATAGAAGAATATATCTCTGATGGTTTGTGAATAATGTTATGTCTCTATTGTTTATATTTCTATTATGATTTAATTTATATCTACAACCTCTCTTCATGGCTATAAATTTTATATTTTTTTTATTTTTTTATTTTTTATTATTTTAATATATATCATATAAGTTACATTAATACATATTGTGCAGAAAATAAAATAAAGGTTCATAATTGGTCATGTATACCTTATCATAAAAGAGGAGCTCTTGTGCCTGATAAGGGAGCCACGATTCTTACTTAGATTCAATGTTATAATATTATGTTATGTGTAAAATGTATTGATAAATGTTTTGTTTTGTTGTTTTTTCGTTTTATATAATCTTTTGTTTTGTATAATTTTTTGAATTCATATTCTTTTCTTACAAATTTAATTTACTTATTCCTTATTATGCTGTCTCAGTAGAGGTAAAGGCACAAGGAGGAAATCCATAATTGGTTTTATTTTGGCTATATAATACTTATGTTCATGTTCAAACACAACTAAATGTAAACTGTCGATTTCCCGAAAATTAATTAATAAATAACAGTTGACTTCATATTTTTTTTATTTAGTTATAAAAAAATATATTTTTATATCTAGTATAAACCTTACAAAATTCTCAAATATACAACATTATTTATTTCTATGAAATTTAGGCCCACTTTACACTACAATTGAAACTAATTCTTTATAGCATATTTCAGCGATCGCTGGCCATAATGTGCCAAATTTATAGAACCCAAAAAAATGAGATGAACGGAGAAATCTAGGTGAATTCATTGACCTTATCTGGAGTAAGCAGTGCTCATGTGTTTCCATATTAATATTTTTAAGAATAATATCAATTAAATTGGTTATTTCAGCTACAGAAATACGAAAGATTGTTTTCTGTATAAATATTAAAATCGACAAAATCTATATTTTCTGTATAAATATGTTGATTTATAAAGTACATTTTACGTAGGCCCGCAAATTTGTGTTTATTCCATCGCTATAAAATAAATATCACGCCCCATGTTATCTCGCATCTCGCGAGACCGTTTTGGTACAGCTTTTTTCCTTAAAAATCTTCAAATTGAGAGATGGATTGACTTCGAGTAAGGAGTCTGGAGGACGATATTGGCATTATGTTTTATATTACGATGTTAGTATTTATCAAGTAGGGGTGATTGATATGGCACAATATAGGCTTTAACGGGCCTGGCAGTGGTTATAAAAAATGAGTTTATTAGCAAAGATATTATTTCAAGCTGTCAACGACGTTTAAACTTGATGTCTTGTGTAAAATGGCTGTCAAGAATATAATAAATAATATTTTAAAGCATATAAATACTCGAATGAAGAAATTTGAGCTAGGATATAATAATTTTTTTTTCGTTGAAACCATCTTTATCGTAACAACAACTCATGATTGGAGAGGTTAATTGTGCATTATATGATGCCATGACAACCTTTAAATGAAAATAATGAAAACCAACCTTTGAACCCAACCTAAGTAACCTATTTATTCTAGTTGTTTCATCACTTTTCCTGACTTTATATAACTTTTAAAAGGTGTGTTGAATTATCATATTCATGAGTTATCCGGCCACCATTTTAAATACTCTGATGATTTCAATTTTTTGTCGAAATAATTTAAAATATATATTGTACTTCACAAGAGACCCGATTTGATTGGTATCCCCAAATCGGGTTATGCCGTGATTCTGAAGAGATTAAGAAGGAGAAAAATATGGAAGACGATGGTTAGGAATTACTGAACTCAGCTAAAGCCATTTCAAGCAACTTTTTCATCCTGAATGATGTTCTTCCACCAGGGAATACTTGGGGTATGACATAATATGAGTATACAATGAAACGTGCTTATATCATAACAAAATTAGACAAATTGAAATTTTGAGGTCAATCAGGAAAAATAAATTATTTGAGTTTACACAATTCACTACACTTATCCCCCTTATGTCTAATAATATCTTACGGTTCTCCATAATGGTATTTTGGCTGCGTGAGTATTGCGAGTTACGTAGTAAATTCATACACAATAAATTCATCAATACCTAATTTCAATCTCAATCTCAAGATACTTATTTCTAACTGCGTTTAGAAAAAAAAAAAAAATATATATTTTTTGAATCAATGAAATTATTCAGTGCTCATTCTCCCATTTGTGAAAAAATATTTGTCTATATATTTATTGAATGCGAGAGACAGTTGATCGATGACGTCATCCGATGTAAATGTTCGGTGATGGGTCTGTCGCGCCATTTCCGGTCTAATGTTGTCATATCCATTATTGTTCCCCTCCTGCTCAATGATGCCTTAAAATAAACTACACGTTCGGAGAAAAAAATACTCCAAAACGTAAGAAAAAAACACCATGGTTTATATCAAAAGGGGAGATTTACTGACATAAATTGATAGAATTGTGTACACTTTTCAACGTCAGATATATTTCGACAGCTTTTGAAACAATTTTTTGTTGAGGTTTTTTTGAAATGGGCAGATTGATTCAGAGCTTTTAGGAAAATATTAGGATGTGATGAATTATTCATTTCTAGCCTTAATAATACCCGACGTTTCCTACGATTTTAGTACGCTCCAACTTATTATTTTTTACAACATTTTTTGGCAGTTGTCAAAATTGCAGTTCCATACCAACTCAAGTTAGTGGCAATTCAATACACTTTTGAAAAGTTATATAAAATCATGAAAAGTAATAAACACACTTTTCAAAGGTGTGTTTATTTGTCATTGTCCACAGTCTCCTAGTTACTCAAAACTATTTACATATACAAGTTACGGTTGTTGCATCATTTTTTCATATTTAAAACCGTAAAATGTGGAACCTTTAAACAAAAGCGTCTTGGTCCACTTTTTTAAATTGTTGGCAATCGAAAAAAACGTTTTATCACTCCGTTATTTATCAATATGTAGGTAAGAAAACCGGTTCAATATTAATGTTTCAACATATCTGAATGTGGCAAAATGTTTGGAAAAGTTTACATTATTCGAATACGTGACATTTTCTCAAAATAAATTATTATTTCAACACACACAATCTCTAATTATTAGTAAACGAGTCACTCGATACTGCCACACTAATTTCAATGAATTAAGGTATTGCGACTATTGTAAATAGAGCGTCCTGATTGGTTACTTGAAAAAATGCCGGCTTTACATCGGAAGGAGGTGGAAACTACCGTTTTAAAACTTTAAATCCAAAGTACTATGGATTATTTACGTTTATGTTATAATAACAGATGTATTATCGAGACATAATAGAATAAACTAACCTTTTTTTCTTAAACTGCATATTCAACTGATTTTTGACCGATAGTGGACACTGCCGCTTTCGATTCTAGACGCCTTAAATAATTAAACAAGTTCAAATGAAAATTTAGTATAACTCCGTTTCCCTCTCACCTTAAAATGATAACATCCTTTAAAAGGGTGAAATAGGTAGGTTTTTCTACAATTAAAATCTGGAAGGCAGGATAACTAACAATTCTGTCATAGGCCACTCCAAGTAGTTTGCTACGTTTGGTGACTTAGCAGGGGTGCACGGGTTCATCGGGTGGGGTGTGTGTAGGATGCGCCTACCCAACAGATACATAGCGTTCCGGATCAGGAGAAGTTGGTTTGGGGACCCTTTGACCTCTCCAACTAACCTTCCTTGACCCATCGCCTTGCGCTGCAGCAGGAAGGACAGATCATAAATCCGTGACTCTTTAACAAACTGACCCCTAGATTCCTACCCATCCCTCATACCTTTTACCTTCTCAGAACTTCCTCTCCTTCCTGTACTTAAAAAAAAACACTCCAAGATGACATAGGCCCTGGAAGGAGATTATTTTCCTCAGGGACTCCTGTAATGTAAAAAAGCCGTTTTTCTTGTCAAATTTCAAACTATCAAAATCGTGTAAAGTAAAGTATAATCTCATTTATGAATTATCATATATTTTACCGAAATTGGAATTGTAAAAATTCAATTTATTTTCACTGTAATCCATAATCAAGCAAGCAAGCAACAATACTTCTAAGCGCATTTACTTACTGTTAGCTGTTCTTCTTACGTGAAAAAGTGCAGTAAAAGAGTGATATCTTATATATGTGATACATCATTTTGTGGAGAAATATTCGTTTATTCTCCTGCGAAAATTAGTTTTTCGCTATCTTAATAATCTACGTGAATTTCAAGTTCTAAAAGTGATTTTGACAGTTGAGTTAACCATAGACACTTTTTGAAGTAGACGGTGATTCAAGCTGTGATAAATAAATTTTTCGTAAATTCTTATTTACAATCAAAACTCAAGATAGATCCCCAGATATACATATCCAAAGCTACGGAAGCGGTAAAACAGATGCAAAACTGTATAAATGATGCTACAACGAAACTGAGCAAAGAACAAATGAGTAAATTGAATCCTAAGACTATAACTATATTAGGTTTAATTAGCGAAATGGCGGCAAAAATGGCTGAAATTTCCGGTGAAAATAGAATTTTAAGGAAGATAAACAATCGTGTTCAAATCTCAACTGTAGAGCATCAATCGAGAGCTGAACTGGAAAATTTTCCCCAACTACCACCTATAACCAGAAATAATGCTCCTCCAGGACCTGCCAGACCTTCGGTAAAAATTCACCAGTCAACAGACAATTCCGAGTCGACCCTAAAATCGCTGAAAAATGCTATCAATCCCAGTAAACTGGGCATCCGAGTCACTGGAATGCGAGAACTAAAAAATGGTGGGGTGTTAATACACCCCAGCACTTCTGCTGAGGCAGATAAACTCGCGAACGCTCCGGCGCTTAACGAAGCGGGATTAAAAGCAACCATTGCCCCAAATCGCCTCCCTCGCATCGCCATCCACAACCTCCCTCAAGACATTTCGGCAGAGGAAATTATAAGTGCCGTTCATCTTCAATCTTCCAACGACACTGGTCTATCTTTGGAGAACTTAAAATTGACCATGTCTTTTTCCCATAAATCTGGCCCTCGCACTGGAAACTGCATCCACATTTTTAGAGTCCCTCCATCTGTGCGTCACTCTTTAATATCGCGAACTAAACTTGCCATAGACTGGCAACTACACCGAGTAAGAGACTGGGTAGACAGTTTAAAGTGTGGCCACTGTCAATTATATGGTCACACAGCTTCAAAGTGCCAAACTGACTTACCTACCTGTCCCCACTGTGCCAAAGTTGGCCACAACCGTGATGCCTGCCCCAATAAGGTGAAATCACCAGTATGCGCCACCTGCACCTTCTTCAGGAAACCGGCTTCTCACAATACTGGAGCTCAGGACTGCCCCGCCCGCCAGGCTGCTGAAAGACGTGAACTCTCTCGGATTAATTTTTTAGGTTGAACCTGATCAATCGTTCTGTGAATAATTCCTTCTCAATGTACTATCAAAATGTTCGTGGCCTAAACACAAAACTGAATACCATTCGCTGTAACGTCAGTGTGTGTCAATATGACTTTATATTTTTTACTGAAACATGGCTCTCCGATAATATCTCATCTGCTGAGCTGGGATTTTTGACTATAACATTTTTCGTAGTGACCGTTCTACTTCTTCTGCTAAATGTAAAGGTGGTGGAGTGATGATTTGTGTAAACAAGAAATACCATTGCTATATTCTAGAGTCATCTAACAATGTGTCTGATCAATTGTTTCTATGTGTTCTATTAGGTAACAAAAAACTTGTACTCGGTTGTGTTTACATTCCTCCATCCTCGTCGATAGAAGTCTATAAGTCACATACTGTTTTAACTGAACATGTTTCTAGAAACGCTGATTCCTTATTTATTTGTGGCGATTATAATTTACCTAAAATATTGTGGCTGAACGACAATCAAGGTGTCAAAACTCCTACTAGAAATCTTTCCCCACAAGCTACTGAAATTGTAAATTTTTTTGCCTACTTGAATCTGTTTCAAGTAAATCCAGTCACTAACTATCTAGGTTCTTGCCTAGATTTAATTTTTTCTAGCATACCAAATATCATAGTAAGTGAAGCTGATGTCTCTTTGTTACCTATAGATAAATATCATCCACCTCTCTCTATTAACATCACTAATTTCTTCCAATTAGATTCTCTGAAACCAAGTGCCTCTTATCACTACAAATATCTTAATGGTGACTACTCTAATATGAACAAATTTCTTTCCCAGATTAATTGGTCAGTACTATTTTTAAAATCTGATATTAATGACGCTGTATTTAAATTTAATGAATGCGTCTCACGCGCTATAGATTTGTTTGTTCCTAAGGGATGTTACTATCAACCCAAGTTTCCAAATTGGTTTAGCTCAAAACTCAAACAGTTAATAATTGAAAAAAAGAAAACTCATAAGCTATTTAAAGACACTGGCAACTTAAACTTGTATCGAAAATTTTCTCATTTAAGGGAACTGTCCAAAATCGAATCAGCCAAATGCTATAAATCTTATGTAGAAGTTACTGAGTCAAAATTAATGCAAAACCCTAAACAATTTTGGCAATTTGTTGCGCAAAAGCGTACTGATAATGATCTTCCTTCTAGTATGCACTATAATGAAACTCATGCTACTAACGGTCTTGACATCGCCAACCTTTTTGCTAAACACTTCTCCTCTGTATATTCTGGTGCCTCATGCAACATCCCTCCACTCAACTATGACTACAACATTGACTTGAATGATTGCCAAATCTCACTTGTAGAGGTATACCAATCTTTAAGTAAACTTTCTAACAAAAAAAGTACCGGACCTGATGGCATTCCAGAAATCTTGCTAAAAGAATGTAAATATTCATTATCTATCCCAATTTGTATGTTGTACAACTTATCACTCTCATCTGGAACATTTGCTGATTCATGGAAAATTTCATATATTCGACCCATTTTTAAATCCGGGAACAAGTCAAACATTGAAAATTACAGACCAATATCAATTATATCTTGTATTCCAAAAATATTTGAGTCGATAATTACAAAGATAATCACTCCTATATTCAAAAATGTTCTGATTGATGAACAGCATGGATTTAGATCGGCGAAATCTACAACAACGAATTTATTGTCCTTTACAAATACCATTGTTAAAGCCTTGGAAGACAACACTCAGGTTGACGTACTCTATACTGATTTCTCCAAAGCCTTTGATAAAGTAAATCACTCGATTCTCATGGCCAAACTTAATGCTATAGGCATTAGAAACCCGTTGTTATCATTCCTTCGCTCTTACTTGAGCGATAGAAAACAAAGGGTTAAAATAAACAACTTTGAATCCTTTAACATTGACGTAACGTCCGGCGTTCCCCAAGGAGCTCATTTGGCCCCGCTTCTCTTCAACCTTTTTATTAACGATATCACCAAAGTTTTTTCTCATACACGCTTCTGGCTTTTTGCGGATGATAATAAGATTCTTCAGATAATTAAATCCTACCTTGACTGCTTACATTTTCAACGTGATATTGACTCGTTTAATAATTGGTGCAAAATAAACTGCATGGAACTTAATGTTGATAAATGTAAAATTTTGTCCTTTTATAGAACCAAAAAACCTATTCAGTTTGATTATAAATTAAACAATGTTTGTTTATCTACTGTAACATCTATCAAGGATCTTGGGGTCACTCTAGACTGCAAACTTTCTTTCCGTGAGCACATTAACAACATTGTTAACAAATCACTTAAACTACTCGGCTTCGTTCATAGAATAACCTCTGACTTTAAACATATAAGTACCCTTAAAACTCTTTACTGCTCGTTAGTTCGCCCTCACCTTGAATACGCTAGTGTTATTTGGTCTCCTTTCTATGCTGTCCACATTTGTCACATAGAATCCGTACAACATCGCTTCCTACGAGGAATCGCTTGGAGGTTGGGTCTTGAAAGAGGAGAGTACTCATATGATGAAGTTGAACAAACTTTAAACATTTCTTCTTTGGAGAAACGTAGAAGGGACACTGATCTGATTTGCATATTTAAGATTATCAATGGTATTACAGACTCACCTGCTTTGTTGCAACTTATCCAATTCAACATCCCTTCCCGTAGACTCCGAAATAATGAATTGCTGTTCGTCAATCAACATTCTACCAATTATGGATACCATTCTCCTTTGTCCAGAATGTCGAGACTTGTCAACTCACTGTCAAGTCAAAGCATTGAATTTTGTGGTATATGCCTAAATGACTTTCGACAGTCAATACGCAATGTCTAATTTCTAATGCCCTTTGAACCATCTTCATGCTTTGACTTATTATTATCTCCCATTCTTACTTTATATTATTATTGTCATTATTATTGTCTTCGCTCCTCATTTATATATGCTCTCCTTTCACTGTCATCTCTGTTTATAAAACTTATTCGTGTAATTAATATGTTGTTAATGGACTATTTGTCCGTAAATAAATAAATAAATAAATAAATAAATAATGAAATAGGTGGTACCTACCGCAGATTCAAATAAATGAGAAATAAGACATTATGTTTCAAATGATTTGAAAGATAATATTCACCGAATTATTCGTCTTTAAATAATTTTCTGATTAGAAAAGGGTTGTTGTAATAATAATATTATGTTTTGCTCAAAATCGTCATATAATGTTGTTAACCTCATAGATTCAAATTTCTCACAAACGGCTAATGAAGGATGTCGTTAGCTTTGATGAATTCGTGCTTTACCGTATTATGTATGACGTCTGTCATGAAAAAGCTACATGGTATATCGCCTAATGATTCCCGTATTCCGCTGTTCAGGTCAGAGCACCCTGGAAGTCGCTACTTAAATGTTGTCAAAGTAAATATAGTAAAAAAAATATGTAACTCGTATTATATGAATTAGAAATTTGATGGAATAAATAGTGACCTTGTGTATAGTTGTTCAAATATCGACGGCCTTCGTTGTTGGGGTTGTAAGGCTCTCGACTAGCAATCCCGACATCGCGGGATCTAATCCTGGAGTGCACAAGTAAAAAAAATTCGATTAGTTTGTCTTATTTCACAATTTATTAATTTCAAATAAAATATAGTACCCTTAATTGTGGCAGAGTAGAAGATACTTTCAGTACCGTGCAAGTGTAAGACCACTATTCAGAATTTAAAAGTGGCTTGAGGTGGTTTTGGCCGTGTTTGGGGACCAGATCTGAATAGTCAGGTACTTCTCCACCTTCCTCTATTCCAATTCCCTGCCCTCCCAAGTACCTATAGGTTCACAACACTCCCTAATTGAGAATGCCATAGTCTTACTTACAACAGGTTATTAAGGCTCAGGTAAGTTGTTTGGAAGTTTAACTTACGCAAGAATTCACAGTAACCGTAGATACACCCGTAAGTTTATATGCGGTAAGATGGTTTCCGTCATCGTGAACGATTTGCTGTTGCCATAATTTACGCAATTTTGTCAATAAAGACGAAAGAGCCCTAATAGAGTGTTGGAACTAAAGTTAAATGAGAGAAACAATTCTCCACGCGCTTTCGTCCCGTAAACGGCAAAATTGAATGGAGCACCAATTAATAGCAGTTCGTTAATTTTACCTGGATTATAGCCAGATGACAAACAACCTGCATTGAATTCATATATGCCATATTAGGAACAGAAACATTGGGGTTAAATAGGACCGCTTATTTAAAAGAAGGATAATCATTTTCAGAAAAAATTATATTACCTGAAATATATCTCTTCGGTTTCAGGAATCAGAAAATTTTCTTTCCATTTCATTCGTTTTCGTTGTAATAATTTCAGTTTTGCTTACAATTATTTTTTTCGAGACATAATAACATATATTGATAACAATAGATTTAGTTAAAATAAAAAAGGCTATGATAACATGTCTTAATTTTTGGCACCTCGTATCAGCTTACCAAACTCATTTCACAAGCAGTGAGAAGGCTGTAAGTTCGTGAATATACCGGAAAACTCTCGCCTCTTATGATTTTCTCGTGTTATAGAATATAGAATGGTGAATAAAGTGGAGGAGAGGAGTTAGAAATAAAAAATGATAAATGAGTACACTCTGTAGAACTTTAAAATATGTGCTCTTGGCTTAGTAGTTACAGGTTCCAAACCTGCGGAGGGCAAATTTACAAACATTTTTTTTTAAATTAAATATATAGGTAACCTTCGTGATTTGAACCTAGTTTCAGAGTGGAAAATTCTTAAGATAGACAAAAATTCATAATCGAAACGTTAAATTGAATACTCAAAACAATTACAAATGGTCGGGTTCTTCCCACTCCTCTTCTCCTGCTCAATTTTCATAATTTTTACCAAATAAAGATTCCACAAAAAATTAAATTGCTTTCAGAAAACGTGCAGTGATCAACATTCATGGCATAATATGTCATCCATATTAGTTGTAGGTCCTTTTTTATATTCACTTGGGCATTAATCTGTTTCAAATCTCCTTTGGAAAAAAAATGGATTGAAATACACATATTTATCATATATGGATATCAGCAGATTGGTCTGAAAATTCCAACATTTGGACTTCTTCGTTTTACGAACATGAGTAATATCACAAAAATTTTGACAGAAATTTTAAATTAGTTTTGTGATTAAGGGGCCATTCAAATCAGCCAAATCATTCAAACACTTAGGACGTGTTGTTTCAGAGAATCTGATAGTATTATTACCCTAGCGTCTGGACGATGTAGGTTGGTTGGTCAAATTCAAATTGTGTGTTTCGGATAAATTCTGCATAGGGGGTCTGCAGGCGAAAATATACCACTCTGCCCCTCAATTTTAAGCAACCGTAAGGTTCATTTGGGTTTGCAAGCGACCGAATCCAAAAAAATAAGACATTAAAATTAAAACCCGATTTGATACTGAAATAGAATCGCCACATGTAATACGATATTTCTTCAAAAATATTGTTTCTGCTCATTTAATTTTTGGATAATATCGAAGAAAATATGTTTTAGAAAGATCATAATCCATTGGAATAATTACATTACAGTGAAAATTATCCACAATTACGTGATTATGTTTGAAGTTTATAAAAAATCACGCGTTCCTTCAATATGTTCGATACGCACGGCGGCAATAGATGAGCGACAGAGCGCACCTCTGGCGGTATAAGAACGAACCAAATGACTGGCGCGAATATTTTAATATGCAACAATACACATAGTTATGCAAAATTACTTGACCTTTAACTAGCGTTTAATAAGAATAATCCTTCTGGAAGCTTATCACTTTGCAATGGAATTTTTCATAATTATTCATAATTTTTTTTTTTTGCTTATTAATTATATCTGATTTTATATTGACATGTTTTAGAATTTCTAAAATTTCAAAATTATTTATTTGCGATGCTTTAATTCTGAGTGAAGTATTTTAAGACCTGAATTTTTATCGAAAGTGTGATCATTATTCAAAAGATGATTTGCAAACTCAGATTCACTATTTCTATTTAGAGCCCTCAGTTGGTTTTTAGTTCTGACTTCAAAGTTTCTATTGGTTCTACCTTTGTAAAAGAAATTGCAATCATCCCAATTGAGTTTATAAACTACTGATTTTTTTGTTTGATTTTCGCCATCTTTATTATTAAGAATATATTTCTTCATTTTGTTATTAGTGTAAAACGCCGGTTGAATAGTACCAGGAATGTTTTTATATATAATTCTGGAAGCAAAAACCCGCGGAGCGGGTTTTTAACTGCTAGTTTGAATAATTCTTCACATTACGACGTTAATTTTCAAGTTTTGTGAAAGTTCTTTTCAAGTTCAGTTCTGTCAAGTACCTGGCTTTTATAGACATAACAGAACTTGAAGAGGACATCCACATAAATCGCAAATAAACGTTGAAATTCGAAAATTTTTTCAAATTCTATGAAACAACCCCCATCCTGTTGAAAACATCCTTAATCTGTTAAGGAAATATAATACAAATTAATAAAGCTTTTGAATGAATGTGGTTTATGCGATTTTCAGATGAGACTATTTTTTTTTCGCAAAACACATATAACTACTCGAGTGATTTTCGGCATATTATGTCAAGATTGCAAAACATTTGACCAATCGCTTATTATAATTTGTTAAACCTAAAAATACGAGACGAAATCTAGCTGGATTCATTTGCTTTAAGCCGCAGTAAACAGTTTTATATGGTTCCATTTTAATATTTTGAGAAATGGCATTAATCAAATAATATGGCAAATGTTTTTTGTTTTTTCATGAAATACTTGTGTTTTTAACCAAGTAGGTAGGTACCTGATGGGGTTGACTTTTGGAAAATATGTGTATTTTTATGAAAACATGTATTTTTAATTTGGAACATGTTTTTTTATTGGATTTAGTGGAGAGTATTTCTTCCGTAGATGTTATTAAGGGTATGATTAAAAAAATAATAGCAGCCAATATGATATTTATTTTGTAGTCCACAAACTACAGATTTTCAAGAACACGTTAAGATTTTTGTTCATTAAAATTCAAGGATTCGTATGAACAGATATAAATGCTATTAATTTGTTTTCTTCTCTTGTTTTGTTTCTAATATTTAGTATTTTCCAGAATACAGAAAATTGTTAAAATAAATTAGTTTATTGTTTTACAAGACATTACCTTTACCAACAAAGCGATATGAAATTAGAAGCAGCATTGAATTATTCTTTCCTCGAAAAACTGCTTTTATACTGTAAAATAAGTAATTTGGAAGAAACTTGACTTTTACTGTGACAGATTTAAATGTTCTTTCTCTTCTATACAAGCTTCTTGGAATTCTAAGCCATAAGTTGGAAAATATATTTAAATGAAAAACAAAACACAACATTATTGAATTTCCTTACAAAATTACTGTGGAGTCTTATAACGACTATTGGTCCCAAACACTGCAGTGGTAATGGTTATGTAAAACTTATAATTAAAGTTTCAAACGAATTTTTGAATTTTCACAATTAATTATTAATTTGAAGACATTCCAAAATTAGACTTTTCAAAGAGGTAATAAGCGGTAGTTTGTTTTAAATAATACCTATATATATATAATATATTTAAACTTTGAATTGAAAAGTAACTTTGAGTTCTGAAAATTGATTCGATATTTTTTGAATTCAATGCCCGTATTGCGGAACAATATTTTCATTTTTATTTTATTCTTATTCATCTTCTTATTTTCTTTATTAAATGCAAATATTCATATTTTTATTGGCAGCTGCATGGATGGGATATGCATTTTAATTTATTCATTTTAGAACTCCAGCAAACAGTAAAATACAAAAAATAAGATGGGAATAAAAAGAACTTTGGAGGATTGTTATTTTCGCCAATTGAAATGAGTTGTTGGCTGAATGATTCTGTGGTTCTCCGATCCGCAGAATCCAAGGTTGCGTAATTACTCTCGGTGTGTAATAATGAGAATTTGGATATTTTCAATTAAGTTTTTGTTTTAATAAAACTTACGTTACAATAATTTTATGAACAAACAGATCGCGTACGCTAGAGGAGATTTAGGGCTAACCCGACGGCTAGACCGATGGAAACAGAATAATATATTTTCCGCGCGAGGTATTGCGCGCAGGCTTTCAGTGATGCCAGCCTCATAAGAATGTGGGTAAAAATAATGTTGTCATTATTTCAGGAGATGTAAACTCCATATAATTTAACCTTCAAATAAAAATAAAAATATAAAACACTAAGATAGATACGTGCCTGTAAATAGAAATTTGGCATTAAAAAAAATATGGTATGGAGTAAAAATCAACACAAAAATAAATTATACCCACATTTTATTTTGGTGAAGCAAAATATTAGAAATTTCTGATTTATATTTTAATATGAATTAAATTAATATTAACGGATCTGATTTTTTTTCCAGGCCTGTGTAACCTTTAACTGTATCTGTATCTCGTTAATTGTTTTCAATGAATAAACAAAGAACAACTCGGGGAGTCTCGTGTTACAATTTGGTTCTCGGAATATTCTTAGCTTTGTTAATTCAGGTGCATCCATTAAAACAAACTAATTTGTAATAAAGTACCAAATCGCTACTGGTTTTTTTTATGAGATAAGTCGATTAAATCAAATAATTTCATTGAATTAACAAAAATAATTTGTTCGATGGATATGGATAGTTTGAAAATTAGTTAAATAGAAAAAGATTGGACAATGGAGCTGAAGATCAAATTTACGTTTCCAATTTATAAAAGTTGAAAAATTACTACATAATATATCCGATTTATCAATACATTTGAAAAAAAGAAATAAATATTTCAAATAAAGTTAAATAATTTTGGTAGATACTCACTTTATGGAAAAATAATTATATTTAGGTACCTCGGTCGCTTCTAACAGTCGGTTAAAATTTTGAAAATATACTTGAATTTTAGTTGAACTTTCACATACAGCCGTGTAGGTACTTACCTCGAACACTATGCGCACTCGGTTGCGGATACGCTAAATGCATGAAGTACACCATCCGAGTGATCGGTCGAGTAAGTGTAAATGCTCGGCTGACGTGATCAGTACAGTCAGCACTCGGCCAAATATCGGGTGAGTGATTCAGGCAAGACATTCTGCATACTCAACTCGGTGCTTAACTCGCTCTCCAATCGGTCAGTGCGATCAGCCGGTCAGTCAGTGAAAGAAAAAATTTCGAACTATTTCAAAATTGTGCATTTTTGAGTGTGGGTTACTTCTACTCTCCAATAAGTTACTCGGCCGAATATAAAAGGGTGACTCGGCCGAGCCCTCAGCTGGTATGATTCTGCCTCTACCAGGCTCGCAAAAGACAAGTACAGCTCGCAGCTTAACACACAGCTTTACAGAAAAGGACACAATTACGCAATCACCAATGTATCACCGTGAGCCTAAACAAGTATGTTTAATTTTTAAACGTTCTTGATTTTTCACTATCACAATATTTTACAGATATTAATAATCACTTTTAATATCTCTCTTATGCATCTTTCTATCAAGCTATTGCATTTTTACCCAAGTAAAACCACCTTTTTAATTTGCGAATCCGTACGCCTCACATATCTAATATCATTAAAATATCCTTCATTTCCACACAAAGGTCTACCGAAGAGCCACTGTCTGGGCTTCCGTTTACTTAAGCTTCGTGTGGTCGTTATTTAATTACGGCGAATAACGGAATTATCCGTTGCGTCCCTCTAACGGATAACGGCGGTGGATCCGTTAAGAGACCGCTCACCGCACCCGGAGCCCGTTAGCGAGCCCGAGCCCGTTGCGTTGGTGAGCCGGGGGAAATGTGGTATTACTCTCGCCACGCTCTATCTTTACGGGGAGGTCCTCTTCTTTCAAACTATCTAGCACATATCATTTTAACACACACGCCGGGGCATAGTGCGATTGAATTGTGATGCAGCTGCAGGGGTGATTGTTCATATGCGCTGTGGTTGGAAACCTTTCAGATGTTACTACAAAAGCGAATATTAAATTACATGAACACGAGTGCATTTATGATGTATAAATAGAATATAAAAGATTCTAAATTGTGTAAATATGGACATCTTCAAACAGAAGAATACATTGTAGAAGAACGTCTCCTTTATAAGATGCCGATGCCGTCGACAGGATGAAAAATATCATCATCCCAGTTGACCTCCAACGACTATCCTCAACCTTGTAGAAAAAAAGAAAATTTGCTATCGTACATATTTTTTCAAACGCGTCCATTTAATATCTATAAATTCATTCATCACTGTTTTCGTACACGCTAATCTCCGAAACCACCCAAGCTTGAAATATAGGATAGTTTCGGACTCAATAAGTGTCGTTGTTGTCGAGATCTAAAAAAAAAAATATTTTATTTTTTTTCACATTTCTCATCCAAAACTACATACATACAACCCTAAATTTTAACTTCACTACATAGAAGACGGTCTGTGGCAGGACAAATCTTATATTATAAAATGGTTTCCAAATGGTTAAGTTAATTTCTAACTGATTTCTAATCGTAATATATAAAAATTCAGCCTGTGTATGTTTGTGCTAGCAAAATTCTAAAAGTAGTCAACCGATATCGCAGGAAATTTTAAAGTTTATTGTTATAAGTGTCAGGACTGTTTATAAATGTTTAAATGGTAGAAGAAGTCAGGGACGCCCGAGGAATACTTAACGCAATATCTCTGCGCCGTAATTAGATATATAGTCGTATGCAAATGCAGTAGTGAATGGTGGAAGAAGTCGAAGGCACCCGAGAAAGACATTAGCAATAGCGAAACATTGTGGGGGATCCACTAGTATTATAATATAATTACATAAGGTTTGTTAAGCATAGTAATTAAGTAGCTATTCCATTCCTAATAAAGTTTTATGTACTCTCTTATATCATTATTTACACTACTAAATGAAATATAATCACATAAAAGTATTGATTCATAGTAAAAATATGATTTGGGATTTTCGAGGCCAAGAGAATTACCGTGGTTAATTGTTGGCTTCCTACTTCTTTCGTCAACGTTTCGGACAGCGTTACAACGTCCATCATCAGAGCAGGTGTGAAGATTCAATGATTCTATGATGATAATCCTCTAAAAAGCGCTAAATCTGAAATCTGATGAGAGTGATTACCTTCACGTGACTTTAGAAAAGATTACATAATCTATTACAGGTACTTGGCGATGTAGCGGACAATTTATGTGTTAAAGTGATTTCCCTTCAAACACCTTCCCTTATCATTGGGAAATATAATAGTTCCCCCGACTTTGTACAATTAAATGAAAAGGAAGATTGTGAGTATTTAAATAGAGATATTGCGTTAAAAATAATTATTTTGTGGCCATTATTCGTACATCGACAGTATTTGAGAAATATATGTCACTATAGGATTATATTTATTTTTTGGTGAAAGTCGCTCTTCCTAGCAACCCTTAGCTATGAGCATAGGTCTTAAATTTACTTGGAAGGATTCATCACAAAACTTAAATTAAGTCGTGCGGCAGACATCAAAGATGGCGTCACGTATAATATACTTAAACCGAATATGTTTGAATACTCTTTGTGTGTTTATCCGCTAATCAATCTTGTCTCACGCGACGTCTTGTTCCAGTTATTATTTATCCCAAGGATTTGACGCTTTTCTCTTCCTCTACAGGCATTTACCGACTAGAAGGAAATATCAACAACGCACCCCATACTGACGAGATTAGTTACGTAGCTACCAGGCACGTATGTATTTCTAAAGGTTTTAGATTCAGGAAATGACAAAATTCGGGAAGGATTACCAACAACGTGTTTGGATTAAGATGATCGTTAGACAAGTAATGTTTGAGGCGGCACATAAATTTATTATTTGTATTCAAACGAATGTTACATTATTATGTTTTCGTACAAAACAAGCACTCTATGATGGGGTGTAAGTATAGATACATCATAAGTAAAATAAATTACAGCGTAGTACTTTACTTCAACATCACTTTTCATTATTTACTTAAACCCCGACCGATTCATTATAAAAATGTGTAGTTCCTGAAGAAGAATGGACGAATTATGCGATATCAAACTAGTCAGTGATTTTAATAGATCGATTACTAATAGGGGGAATTCCCCCAGTGGTGGATATCTAAGGTTTTAAAAAAATAAAATAAAAACCACTTCGAGAAAAATCACTTTATTTATGAAATAATTAACTCAATTAAGTATAAAATCAAAATAAATCAACAAAAATGCAACTTCTGCATAAAATATTTTATAAAACTAAATTAAAATTTGGTGATAAAAAATGTAATTCTTGCCAGTGGCACCTACTACCGGATGGACTTAAGTTCGAACTCCCAGCTCCGGACACTTTCAAAACAATCTGCATCGATTACATATGTAGGCTTACATTCATTATTACATATGTTATTACATATGTTATTATTACATATGTAGGATTATATATGATATATATTATTACATATGTAGGATTACATTCAGGGATGTCTGCACATGCTTCATGTGGTCCTCTAAGCAAACTACGCAAGTCGTTTTTTTGTGTCAGGTTCAGGTATTGGAGTTAATGGTTCCTTTTTCATTCTACTTTTTCCTTTGACCATCAAGCCCTTGGTTTGTTTTCCCTTACCGGCCATTGTAGTTTTTAACAAATATTATAAAAAGTGTACATATTTACGAGAAAAAGAACTTGTTCCTTGTCCGGTGTTAAGGGATACCTTTATGTCCGTTACTAAGAGACAGGGAATCGCCAAAATTACGTGTTTAATATCAAAACTGCTTTGGAAATCAGCAAAAACTTTCACAATCTACAAATAATAATGGACTACTATCTTTATTAATAATAACCATAAACACGTACACATTAAAACTTAGCAGTAATACTAACTTGTATCGTGACATATCGTTCTCCCGCAAAAAACAGCAATCGCCAGCTACCACCGCGGCCTTTTGCGTTACTGGCCAGCCGTGTCCCGTGATCCTGTATTGACGCGATGTTATCCTGTGACCTGCCGAGATAGTACGATTGTCCGGCGCTAGGTGCCGTCCGGCGTTACGGGACTTCCCCCTATTGGAATTCACAGATTTCATTTGCAGGCACGAGGAAATTACGTAACCTATTTTTAACTGAATTTTCACTGTGATTTTCGGGATTAAAATACAAACGTTCAATTTTTCGCTCTGGAAAATAGTTAGCACAAATTTAAACTAACTCAATCAGCAACAATGACTCTGGAAATTCCAAACAATGAACAAATCATTTTATATTTAATTTCTAGTTATGTAGTAATTATTTTGAATTATTTTTTTTTAATTCTAAAACATATAGATATTCCCTGGTTACCAATAACCTGACAATATATAAAAAAATCTCCATTTACATCACAGTAAGCGTAAATTGTTGCTTGTGTTATGATGGAAAACTTAGTCAGAAGAGAAATTTAACTAACGACGCCTGAGTAGGAACCAGACGCGGTACGAACTCATCCACTGACTGGTCAACCAATACTATTTACTCTGTTAAATCAGCTATTTATTATCTCACAAAATCATCTGAAAAAAGTGCGTTATTAGTTAGTATATACTTGGATGTCACATTACCATTTTGAATGGGTTATTTCATAAAATTGGAACAATTCATTAAATTTCAACGTTCATTTGCATTTGAGTTCCCTGAATGTCCTATTCAAATTCTGTCATTATATCATTATAGATAAGTTATTTGACAGCACTGAAATTATAACAGAACTTGAAAAGAACTGTCACATAACTTGAAAATTTACTTTGAAATTTGAAGAATTGTTCAAATTCTTTGAAACAACCCGTCCATATATTGTACATCTAATGTAACTTTTCAAAAATGTACACAATTTAAATTAAACCAAATAATCTGGCCATTTATTTAAAATTTTAAACTTAAATGAAGAATAACATTTCTGAGTTTTCCGGCTTCCATCCAATACGTTCCAACTCCATATTCCAGCGTAAAATATAATCAAAAGGGGGCTCTCCCCCCCTTACAGGTTCACAAACTCACCCGCCACCCTACTAGGTTCTGGGGTAGGGTTGCCGTTAAAAAACGTTCTTTAGAAAACGCAATTATTTATACAATGCGAGAAACACGTAGAAGCTCCGTTTTACAGAAACAACCTATTTAAGTGGTATTTTTATTTATTGAGTTAGGATATTGCATATGTATATGCAATATCTTATCTAACACGCACAATGTTACATTACATTATTTATAAAATCGTATTTTTACTGTGAGCATTTTTTTCAAATACATTCAGTCTTTCAGATATTTTTAATTCTTCATACATTAAGTAATTCTGCAACCGTTTTCTCATGTGCAACAATCTAATTATATTTACTTTTCTGCTTTCATAATTACGTATAATTTTACTAAAAACAATTTCATCCTTAAAGTACTGGTACATTTGGTTTTCCATAATTTTATGTATAAAAATTAACACATTATAAATCAGTTTCTTTTTATTTGGATCAAATTTAGCTCTTTTCTTTTTATTTGGATCCAATTTAGCACTTCTATTTTTTTATTTATTTTATTTGAATATTTGTATTTTCCTTTGTATATTTTTTTTTCGTTCAAATCCCGGCGTACTCAATAACATTTTATTTGATTAATTTGTGTACAATTTAATCAATAAAAATAATATAAATAACACAATATTGTAGAGGAGTAACATTAATATGGAGCAATTATTGTGTTTAATATGAGCTCTTTAGTGATTCCAAAAAGTTTAATTATTCGTCGTCTAAGAACATTTACTTTTTTAATACCTTTTTAGCACATATTCAAATTTTGATGTGAAACTTAGCATATTTGATTTCATTTGGTTTTTGAATTTTTTCATCAATAATTGTCAAAGTTAATCCTATGTTTTGCGATTTATTTTAAGTATGCTAAATTACGTGATTTATGCAATAAATACTCTGTCAGTATTTGGATATAAAACCAAAAAAAATCGTGATTAACATAAAATTCGTTTATTGTACGTTCCGTGTAAGATAGTGGGTGACCGACTAAATTTCAAAGAATCGGTGTTTTACTTATGGCAGCCAAATTACCACACAGGTGTCCCAACTGCCCCCAACCGTCTGGGGCCAGTGAGAATATGGCATCCCTATTATTTTCAGGCTTAAGGTAGTGGGGAGGAGAAGGAAATGAGTAAAAGGAAGGTGGGAAAGTACCTGGTCACTAAACATGGATAAAGCCATTTCAAGCAACCTTCAAATTCTGAATGCTGGTATTACACCAAGATGATACTAAGAGTATCTTTCACTGAGAAACGTGAAGCAAATATATTTTTTAAGTCTTTTGACGCCGTTCATATTATGTTATATTTTTTCTCAGTGTTCACGTTAAAGAGCCAGATAAGGGGCTGAAAACTGAGAGATCTCTCTCCATAGAACGGCTTACTTCTTGTCATCGCAGCCGTAGACAGCGCATATAATATATCTAATGCACGCACCCTCGTCACTCCACCACATGAGAGGGAACAAACGTTTTGCTATTTAAAAACCATTAAAAGGTTCCTATTTCACCCCTGCATAATACCACCCGTAAAATATCAATACTCAGCGCTCACACTGCTCAGGCCCAGTGTTCACGCTCAGGCGTACCACTACTCGTTCGCTCCCATATATAAAATTGTACAAAGGTACAAATGTACAAATGTACCTACAAGTGTACAACTGTACGGCACAATGCCCACATCGCCCGCCCCACAGATAAGCCCGCTGAATTGAAAAGAAAATGAATGTCAGGTAAATTATTTTACAATTTTTCGCTGTGTACCGCCGACCTGCTTATATGTCAAATATTTATATCTGCTCTTTTTATTATACTCGAATCTGCCCGTCATCCGAATAGCGAAGGAAAAGCTGTTCTTATAATGTGACTGACTTTTGTAACGAGTTTCAAATGATAATCATAAGAAATGTTCATTTCAGTATTTCATAAATTATATAATAGTACACAATTCTTCTTGGTATACTCTCTGGTCATCGGGGCAATCTTCACTCTTCAGGTTGAAAGTTGGAAAATTATATATTAATATGTGGAACTACATTCTTATCAGCCGCTACGTTTGGTTACTTAGCAGGGAGACCCGGGTTCATGGGGTGAAGATTTTCGACCGGATTTAGAGATACTGGTAGAGGGAGATATTTCTACCTCTTCAGCAGGGCTTTCTCGACCCATCGGAAGGGATGGATTAAAACATTCGTCGCTCCTGGATATAATGACTCAGATTCCTACCCACCATCATACCCTTTTCCTACCCAAATCTTCACCGCCTTCATTTTCTGAAAAAAAACCCGCCACACAGCATTCCCAAAGATGACACAGGCCCTGAGTGATATTATTTTCCCTGAGGCCTCCTGAGTGGAGCTAATGTAAAAGAAGTAATATATTATAGAGTTTGCATGGACTATGTGGGTTTCATTTATGCATTACATTATATAATAAATAGGTTTTTTTTATAAGATTTTAATAATAAAAATATTTTTTTTTACATTTAATGTAAAAATATACTTGATATAAAAAAATAAAATTAACAGTATTATATAAGATCGTAAAAAACGATATACTAGCGAAGTCACAAAGTGGGGCGTCTTCGCCGCTACATCTTTGATCATTCTTCCCTTGGATTGTCAAATGGCCAAGTTTTTCCTCCCTGATGATATGACCAAGATATTTTATAGAAGTTTTCTTCTTTAATATATCAGCTTTGTCAAACTCATGCTCACCAATCCACAGTTTTTACTGCCTCCGCCAAACCGATTTCCAGCTTTAAATTGAAATTTAAAAATAACGTGAAATTCGTGAAAAGAAGTCAAATATTTAAAATCTTGAAGTGGCCTGTCTGCCGCTGTCAGAAACAAAATGTTAAATCGTATCATATAAATTCGTAATTCAGATGGAATTGACACTTGACTCAAATCTAATTAGCAGCTTTTTAATATGGCTACAAAGGAAAGGGAAAGCATAAAGGTTACTTGATAAAAAAATGAAATTTAATTCAAAAGGTTGCAAAACATTTACAAATGTTTTCAGTTAACATTAAATCAGCTGAGTACTATTTAAGTATTTGAGTATAAGGCTTCTTTCGGCCTTACAACATACCCAAATTGGGAATGCCAAAGTCCTATTGTTTCCCACGTTGGGAGCATCAAGATCTCTTGTGTAGTATTATAGCATAAACTATATATTTTTAAATATCTATATTAAAAACACCATAATTCCATAGATGAGAAAAGATGAAAAGCCATTTCGGTCGGATGCGTAGGACGTACAATTCCTCGTTTTATTCGGCTCTAAAGAGTGTGCGATTTGCAACAGAAACACTCTCTGAAAACAGCCTGAAATATAAATCAACCCGTTCGCCGATATAAAAAGACTCCACTGGCCGACAACAAAATTGGTATTCAAACAAAATAGTGAATACCGATTTCAACAAATCGAAAATGCTTCATTCCGGATTTATTGACAAGAGCGCCTGGAGCGTAAGCGCTTTGTTTGGCGCTTACTTCAACTTCTGGAACGACCATGTTTGTATTATACCGTTAAGATCTTTGCGATATCTCTCGATATCAAACTTCATTTAGGCTTGAATAGATTCAAAACAGGGCCCTGCTTTTCCTAGACATTGGGATTATTCCGAATAATCTTTAACATTTGAATCCCATTTGGAGTCACTCCGTATTTTCAATTAGGACATTAAGTTTTGGCATTGTTGTTTTTTTATCTTGCGATCTTTTCTCTTTCGTATTTTCTTGATTTTAAATCATCCCAATGCGACCTATTAAATTTATTTTCATCCTTCGTTTACACAGATGAAATGACAGATACCTTTTCCAATATTTTTAACAAGCCTTCAGTTCATAGAACAGCAACAGGATTGATAACTGTTATTAACCTTCCCTTACCATTGTTATAAACTAATGTTACCTGGTATATTTATTGCTTAATTCTTCTTTTAACTTACCGAATACCAACCGTAAATTCTTATCCTTTTTGAAAAAATTATTTTAACGACAATTATTTAATTTTAAATTTAACCACAAAATAATTATGCTTAATATTTAAAAGATAAATGTTATATATAGATAGTAAAAATAAATCGAGTTGTCCAGATAAGACATATCCTGGGTTCGATTCCCAGTTGTGATCGGTACTTTTTTTTCTGTGCCTTCTTCTGTTTCATGCTTTGCTTAGATTGATTAGTGTTATCTTTTTCTTCAATGATTAAAATAAAATTGATGTGTATAAACCTTATAAAATTATTTAAAAAGTTATTTCAATAAAATTAAATGATTGAAAATACTCGCGCTACTACTCGAGCTATTTCCGATAGGTACTGCGAGTAAGGTAGATAGATAGTTGGCTTAAAATCAAATATCCATAAAAGCGATATTTATATAATTCTAATTAATTATTTCGATGGCTTTCAATCATAATTTTCTCGTGTTATTAAAAAAGCACGCCTAAGCAAATACTGTAGGCCGGATATTGTCGTAAAATATCAATTTCCACATAAGTTTCGGATTTGGATCAAAATATTTATAACTCCTATGACGTTAAGGAAAGGTCGTATAACGATTTTATTAATAACACGAATGCTTTTAAAATCAACATGTTTCTATCGTACTTTGTATTATTGTTGATTTAACAAACAATTACCTAATTTCCCCTGAGTGTTTGACGCAAAATCAATAAAATGGCTAGGTCGTGGGTTACATCATCAACTTGGGTATTGTGAATATCACGCATATTATATAAAAGAATTGCTTTAGCTCAATGGCGGTTCGTGACCCATCTCGCTGGGAGTTCAATCACATTAAGAGGGATAAAAAAATTCCCCAGATATGTAAAAAAAAGATCTTTTCGATGTTAATCTATATTTCCCTAAATCTAACGGAATCTCATCTCACCAGTGCACCAGAGATTATAACAAAATACTCGGCAAATTATTTAAACATCTGTGGATAAAGAGATCTTCTTAGATAAAAAAAACTAACATCTTCAGTAATTAATTCATTTTCATAACTAGGTAAAACACGATAGACACGGAAAAAATGTGTTGATTTTTAGTTGATAGAATATTTTGCATGAACTATTTCTTAGACCAGAAAACCAAAAATGCTTTCGTTCGTAAACCGACACATTTATGATACTATATGAAAACTGTTAATTTGCATACTGATTTTAATATCTATTCTGGATATGATTACTACAATCACCACATCCTTAACTAAAACAATGCAATATTTTGAACAAATATATGTACTTTTTATAATGTTTTCTTTACGAGAGCCTATCATGAGTTGACCCTGTAGGTTGCGGGTTAAAAACTAGGCCAATTACCTACTTTAAAACAAATTAGTTAGCCTATTGATGGTCTCGATGTTATGTGTAGTTAGAAATAATTCAAATAAATTCGCTCTATTAATGTAATACTCCTTGAAGTTAAAATACATATCTTAATTAATAACTTACTGTCCACAGTCTTATAATGTAAGTATGTTACTTAAGTAAAGAACCGAGAAATGGGAGTAGATCACTTCTTCCAAAAATAATTTAGTATCGAGGATGATTAAAGTAGAATGGAAAAAAATTGCCACATTTAGGCGAAAAATTTAACAAATAATTCAGCCCTCTCTCCGTGTTATCTGGACTATAATATTTTACCCCTTTGCGCATTATCTATAAATTTTTCTACAAATTAACACCCATACAATCGCAGTCAAATTATAAGGATCAAAATTTAAATCACGCCAACCAACTGAAATAACTAACACGAATATGGAAAATATTCATTAGCAGCATTTAGTATCGTAAGACAAAGCAAGGCTAAAATCTCGTGTTGACACGAAACTTTCTAGCGAATTATTAATCGTCTCGTTGTTGATAGCTGCCTTTCTACGTCGTGAAGAAAAGGTGTTTGTTGAAAACTAGGCACTTAACTGGAATGTTAAAGTTTGTCGACTCGGTGCGTTCCATTTTTTGTTGAAATTGTACAGAAATTATGATCTTGGTTACAATCTTCAATTATACGTTTGAGGTATGTTTGTATTTTTTCCAGGTATAAAATACAAACAATGATTATGAAAAATAATAAGTGTAAACCTACTCTCAAAAATGCTGTATCCACTCAACAAAGAAAAAAAACTGCTCAGCATAAGTGAACACAAATACTTAAATGATATTCCTCTAATTAATAATCAAATTTAACACAATTTAGAATCAAATATAAGACAATGTAAAATCAAATATTAGATAGTTTAAAATCAAATATAAGAAAATGTAAAATTAAATATAAGACAATGAATAATCAAATATAAGACAATGTAAAATTAAATATAAGATAATTCAAAATCAAATATATGACAATGTAAAATTAAATATAAGAGAATTCAAAATCAAATATATGACAATATAAAATTAAATATAAGACAATGGAAAATCAAATAAAAGACAATATAAAATAAAATACAATTAATTGAAAAAACACACTTTGTAATACACCACTTTTTATTTGAATTAATAATGACAGCCAACCGGGTTTCGCTTATGTCAAGCTTCATCAGGGCTTATTATATAAAGTAAAGATAATTACATACAGGATACACATATATATATATATATATATATATATAAGAAAATAAAACAATGAGTGAAAGAGATACAAATAGGAAAAAAGGAACCTTATTGGTGACAGAAAGAGATAGAAATAAAATAGAGAGAAACAAAAATATGGAATACAGGGAGACAAAATACTATAGAAAGGGTAGGTAGGGGTGGGAGTAAACAGTTTCAGCGGAGGTTAACGGAATAAATTCAAAATGGGACTATTACTTAATTTTTTTGATTATTAATTATGTTTGAATTATTATTAACGGCTTTTTTAATTTTGAGAGCTTCTGAATTGTTTAACCTAATTCCGCTTCTATTTTTATGTAATATTTTAGCTCCAGAATTTTTATTAAATGAGTGATAACAAGACAAAGTAAAATCAAATATATTTTACTAAGTACTTTTAAGTTATAAGCCTTTGTGTTAGATAATGTAATGCTGTCCAAACGCTGGCTTTGTTGGAAAAGGTAGCGCAACTCTTCCAGCAAAAAAAAAACAAATAGTTTAATTTTATTCGATAATCCATTCGAAGGAGTAATACTTCGGAATTTGAGATTGTTAACGCCTGCCGTATAACATCAACTCTAGGTTTATTTCAACGGATCCCGTTCCACTCTGAATAATTTTAACGAGACCTTTTAGTTGTAATTACGGGTTTTTGTTTGCCAAAAGATCAACATGGTAAAATATTGGGCAACGAATTAGTGAATCCGACATTTGCAAACAAAAAAAAAATCCGTGCTATTCAAACATATTATATTATTTTTTTACGTGGCCAACAGAAGGGCTAAAGACCCCAGTTACCAATTTTTACAAATTTTATTATTCGAATTCCAAAATATTCTAACTTTAGATTTCTGAAAGTTTTTTGTTTATAAATTAAATAAAAATGACCAACTTTCATCACACCACTAGTTTTAGTAAAATGTTTGTAAATATCTTTATCAAAATTAATGTACTGTGCTAATGTGGGTTACTAACGCCATCTAGACGTAATAATGTAAAGCCTTCAGTGTTCAAATAAACGTTCCAGTTCGTACTGTCTCCTCAAAACTCGTGTTTAATTTACAGGTTATGAGCCCAGCGTCTTTCGTTTTAAAAGTAAAAGTTAAAGTTGTTTTTCTTAATAACGTGTTGAAACAAAGTTAGGGAAGTGTTATTCAGTGAATGCAATAATAGTTTGCAAGAATGGCATCGAACTATCTAGTAAATGTTCCAAAACTTAAAGGCCGGGAGAACTACAACGAGTGGACCTTTGCCGCGGAGAATTTTCTAATTCTGGAGGATTTGCAGCATAGCATCAATCCAGTTACCGGGAAGACATTAGAAGCCGCAGATGATGCAAAAACAAAAGCCAAACTAATTATGACTATAGACAGTGCGTTGTATGTACATATAAAAGACGTGAAAACTACGTTGGAACTATGGAACAAGTTGAAGTCATTATTTGATGATTCTGGATTTACAAGAAGAATAGCTCTGTTACGTAATTTGATCTCTATTCGCTTGGAAAACTGTGCTTCAATGCAATCATATGTAACGCAAATGGTCGAAACGGGTCAGAAATTGAGTGGGACAGGATTTGGCATCAGTGATGAGTGGGTCGGTTGTTTATTGTTGGCTGGGTTATCAGAAAAATTTATGCCAATGATAATGGCAATCGAGCATTCAGGAATCAAAATTACAACGGACGCCATTAGAACGAAACTCATCGACATGGAAACGGAAGTGACAGTGACAGACCGTCACAATTACAGTGAAGCTAGCAGTGCATTCGTAAGCGGTTCGCAGAAGTACCAATATAAGAAAAATAAACCCGCTCACAAAAGTCAAACTAATCAACATGTCAATGTAAATGTCAAAAGTCATGTGAAATGTTACCGGTGTAAACAACCAGGACATTATAAAAATCAATGTCCGAGTAATGAAAACACGAATGCGAAAGTTTTTCAAAGTCAACAAACTAATGCATTCAGTGCGGTGTTTTTAAGTGGACAATTTAACAAAAATGATTGGTATGTTGACTCAGGTGCAAGCATGCACCTGACAACAAGTAAAGAATGGATTCAGAATGTTGCGGATCACAAAATAGATGAAAAAATTGTTATTGCCAATAATGAAAAACTGAAAGTGTCGTGTTCAGGTGATGTAATTATTGTAACAAAAAATCACAAAAGTGAATTTGAAGTTCTTGTCAAGAATGTACTTTGTGTTCCAGGATTGACAACTAACCTATTGTCAGTGAGCCAGTTAATTAAAAAGGGCAATAAAGTTAATTTCAAAGAAAAATGCTGCTATATTTATAATAAAAATAATGAATTAGTTGCTATAGCAGATTTGACAGATGGTGTATATAAACTGAGAACAGAAAAGAAGAAATGTTTGTTTACATCATCAACTGGTGTTAGTACTAGTGAAGTGTGGCACAGGAGATTGGGTCACTTAAATTGTAAAGACATGGATAAGATGAACAAAGGTGCAGTGACTGGTGTGTCATATAATGACAAAGCAGTTTTTGGCAAAAGTACATGCATTGTATGTTGTGAAGGTAAACAATCACGCCTTCCATTTACTCATACAGGAACAAGGAACACCAGCATATTAGACACTATTCATGCAGACGTATGTGGACCTATGGAAGAGAACTCTATTGGAGGATCGAGGTACTTCCTAATTTTTATTGATGACTATAGCCGCATGGCCTTTGTTTACTTTCTGAAAGCAAAGAGTGAGTCGTTCAAATTCTTTAAAGAATTTAAGGCTTTAGTTGAAAATCAGCATAGTAAAAAGATTAAAACGTTCCGGACAGATAATGGCTTAGAGTTTTGTAGCAATGAGTTTGAAAAATACCTAAAGGAGGCCGGTATTTTACATCAAAAAACCAATACGTACACTCCTGAACAAAATGGGATGAGTGAACGCATTAACCGTACCATTGTAGAAAGAGCTCGTTGTTTGTTATTCGATGCAGGACTTCCTAAGAAGTTTTGGGCAGAAGCAACACATACTGCTGTCTATCTTAGAAACAGATCCATCGCATCAGGCTTGAATGACAAAACACCGTATGAACTTTGGACAAACAAAAAACCAGATTTAAGTCATGTGCGTATATTCGGCAGTGAGGTGATGGTTCACATACCAAAAGAAAAAAGACTTAAGTGGGATACTAAGGCTAAAAAAAATTTGTTGGTAGGTTATGCCGACAATATTAAAGGATACCGAATTTACGATCCCATTAAAAGATGTATTCTTACAAGTAGAGATGTCATTATCATGGAAGATGAAAAGAACCCAGAGGTCAATATATCAATTACCGAGAGTGGAGAAAAATCATGTCCAGTGGGGGACACTAGTTGCAAAGATACATCAAGTTCAGAAGATACAACCTTAGAAGAGGATATACTAGTCGAAGATACATCAGACGATACTTACACTCCTAGTGATTATGAAGATGCTTCTGATTCACCTGAGCAGCGTATTAGATCCAGCAGAATCATTAAGAAGCCAGAAAGATATGGTTTTAGCAACATGTGTGTTTCCAGTACTGTTCCAGCATCTGAGGAGATTTTATTCGCAGAGGCTCTTGAGGGGCCAGAGAGGGAGCAGTGGAAGCAGGCGATGGCTGAGGAACTGCAGTCATTTGAGGAGAATGAGGCGTGGGAGCTTGTTGATAATCCGGGTGATGTGACAATAGTGAAGTGCAGATGGGTTCTTAATAAAAAAGTTGACATTGAAAATAAAGTGCGTTTTCGAGCTCGGCTAGTGGCAAAAGGTTTTTCACAGAAAGCTGGTGTTGACTACACAGATACTTTTTCTCCAGTAGTGCGACATTCTACCCTAAGATTATTGTTTGCCCTTTGTGTTAAGATGAGAATGAGTATTACTCATTTAGATGTATGTACTGCTTTTCTAAATGGATATTTGAAAGAAAATATATATATGTCATTACCTGAAGGTTTTGTAAACAAAAGTGGGGGAAAAGTATTAAAGTTAAAAAAGGCCATTTATGGATTAAAGCAATCTTCCCTAGCATGGTATGAAAGAGTTAAAAAGGTTTTAACTATTTTAGATTTTAAAAATAGTCAATATGAACCATGTTTGTTTACAAAAATGAATGGTAAAATTAAAATTGTAGTGGCACTATATGTAGATGATTTTCTAATTTTTTCTAACAGTGAGGCTGAAACTACTAAATTAAAAAATGTATTAGGCTCAGAATTTAAGTTAAAAGACCTAGGGCCTGTTAGACAATATCTAGGCATGAGAATTAATTTAGATAAAAATAAAAATGTTATTACTGTAGATCAACGACAATATATTGAACAGTTAGTTTCTAAATTTCAGATGTCTTATTGTAAAACACAATGTACTCCAATTGAGCCAAAATTGAATTTGGATAAGTCAACAGATAAATGTTTACCTAATGTTCCTTATCAAAAACTAATTGGAAGTTTAATGTACTTAGCAGTATTAACGAGACCAGATATTGCTTATTCTGTAAGCTATCTTAGCCAATTCAATAATTGCTATAATCATGTACATTGGAATTATGCAAAACGAGTGTTAAGATATTTACAATGTACTAAGAATTATTGTTTAAGATATAGTAATAATAATAATGATTTACAAGGTTTTGTGGACAGTGATTGGGCAAGTGATGCATTAGATAGGAAATCCTATACTGGTTTTTTCTTTATGCTGTCAGGTTCAGCTATTTCTTGGCAAAGTAGAAAGCAGAAAACAGTTTCTTTGTCCAGTACGGAGGCGGAATATATTGCTTTATCTGAGGCTTCCAGAGAGGCTGTCTACTTAAGGAATTTGATGCATGAAATTACTGATACACTTTATGTAATTGACTTGTATTGCGATAACCAGAGCGCATTAAAGTTAGCCTTAAGTAATCAAAGCCATAATAGGTCAAAACATATAGATGTACGTTGTCATTATATACGAGATGTTGTAAAGTACAAATATGTTAAAATTAAATATATTCCTACTGAGGAAATGCCTGCTGACATACTGACTAAAGGTCTATGTTATGTAAAACATTATAAGTTTATGAAGTTACTTGGCGTTGTAACTAATTAATAAACTGTATATTTAGTTTATTTTGATAAGTGGGGGTGTAAATATCTTTATCAAAATTAATGTACTGTGCTAATGTGGGTTACTAACGCCATCTAGACGTAATAATGTAAAGCCTTCAGTGTTCAAATAAACGTTCCAGTTCGTACTGTCTCCTCAAAACTCGTGTTTAATTTACAATGTTTAAAAACCTAAAGTTAGTTCATCAATATATAAAGTATAGGCACATCCACTCTAGCGATTTTTGGCATATTATGGCAAATTTGTAATATTTTTTTAGGGATCGCTCGCCAAATTTATAGAACCTAAAAATATGGGATAAACGGTGAACTAAGGGTGGATTCATTGGCTTTAAAACCCAGTAAACAGTTCATATTAATATCAATATTTAAACGAAATGATATTATTTAAATAAAATGCTAAATTTATATTTACAACCGATCGTTCTGGTGGATAAGTAAACAAGTTGGTTATTTTCAATTATTTTAGAATGACGTCATAAAGTAAAATTGAAATTATTTTTGTTTATATTATGATTACCTATAAAGCGATACAAATGGTGAACCCTTGAAAATTCTCACAAAACTTACTACTCTAAAGTATTTGGCTTTCATGTTCTATTAAAACTTGCAAGTAAGTACTTACGTTAACCCCCGATTATCTCGAATAGTACTAGCAAAAGCTACCTCCAGATAAATAAACTAACCCAAAAGAACAGAGTTTTGCTACATTTGGTAACTTAGTAGGGGTCGCTCGTTTTCATGGGGTGAGGGTTTGTTTAGGTCTTGACGGCGCACGGTGGTCCCAAATCTCGATCTAGCAAGACAAAAATATTTTTTCATGGCATTTGATGCAAAAGCGTCACAATGTTATAAAAAAATATTAAAAAATATACATTTATTTTAGCCATTGTTACATAATTTTTAAAACAAAATTAATTACTAATAAAATGCTTATAGTACAATGGTTCGATTATGTCATAACGAAGTACTTATTTTAAGTTATTAGTTAAAAACTAGCAGTTAAAAACCCGCTCCGCGGGTTTTTGCTGCTAGGCCCTGCGGGCGGCACTTCGTTGGGCTTCGCCCAGTTTGAGTGATACTAACAGTTACATTTAATAGGTAGATATTAGATCAATGGGTAGATATATAATAGAAAGACATTCTGAACCATTAAACACCCCTCACCCCAACATAAATCTCGTCAATGAGAAAAATGTTTCTTCTTCCATACCACAGAAATGATTTAATTTTTAAATCGAAATTAAATTGCAAAATATTTATATGTAATTCGAAAATAAAAAAATATCAACATATTACAATATTACATATAACTTTGGTAAAATAATATACTCTTACCAAAAGACTGTCAAAGTAATTACATTTTTATTTAAATATATTAAGAATTATTTTATTGGGATAAGTCCTAAAAATCTACATATTTGGGTGAAATAATATTACGCTCTTACCTAACGATTGTCAAAGTAAATACACCAAAACTCTCCTAATTCTTAGGCTGGAAAACCTTACAGGTGGGATAAATTGAGTCAAAAAACAAAACTTTTTAAGCAAGTACAATTTATTATACTTTTATTTTTTACAATCTACAACATAATATTATACACTTTCATTAGGAAAAAATCTCTTTATAAACAATATTATCCGTATACCAATCAGTCAGAATTTGTATAAATAACGATGACTGCGCTCAAACTGTCCATGAGAAAATACTGGTTCAGGAAGTAACAGTCCACCCCGTTCAAAAGTTTGTCCTTGAGATTTATTTATGGTCATTGCATAAGCTAATTTGACTGGAAACTGTTTCCTGCACATATTGAATTATATTGTAACATCCGACAAAGTGTTTTAAATTCTAGGAATGAAATGTACTGTACCTTTTCTGTTCCCCGTAATGATTTTGGCTTGAATTAAGTTACAGCTGAAATTTTTATAGCACCGCTTTTGTGAGATATCACCTCAGGGGCGCTTTCCGTTGAAGTACATCCTCATTTATTGCATAAACATGACTATTTTTAGTGTACAATATGGTACGTTGACTCATCACTAAGGCATCAGAAGTTGTATGTGTCTCACCGTATACACAGTGAATAATATCTTGGCAAATATTTACATAGGGAATAATCACAGATGACTCTAATGTTCCTTCTACAGAAGGAAGTTTGCCATCTTCCTAGTCCAAAAGCCATTTAGAAAATATATTTTCACTTTCTAAAGCTCTGACATTTGTTTTTAATTGAAAAGTTTTGAAATGGTACCAAAGTGTGCTGGTTTTTATGCAAGCGGCAATTAATTGTCCTCTTGAAGCACGTCGACACACTGGAAGGATCTGACGAAAGTCTCCGCCCAAAACAATAACTTTGTTACCAAAGACAGAATCACTTCCCATGATATCACGTATAGTACACTCAATTACTTCTAAAGCTACACCTGGGGCCATCGGTGCTTCATCCCATATTATAATATCTGCTTCCGTTATAATTTTACGATTCTTTGATGTGACCTTACATATTGTATTGTCCTGTAAATTGAGGGGTAAATTAAAAGCAGTATGATAAAACTCTTTTACCTTTTCGTCTTAGAGTGTGAATTAAAGTTTAGTAAAGGTATGTTTTCCCTGTTTCGCCTGGGCCATCAATGAAGAAACATTCATTGTCATCATTTTCATGTGAAAAAACTTATTCAAAATAGAATTATATGCTTGAAGTTGTACGTCATTGAGTTTGGCAGCCATCAATTCACCTAAAGTGTTTTCAAAAATTACATTAAAATCAGATACTTGTCCAAAACTGCAACTTTCATCAGGTTCAGGTAAGCCCTGCATTCTGCAAGATGAATTCTCCTTCATAAGAATATCCTGTATGTTTAAAAGACAAAGATTAATAGCTGTTTCTTCAGCAACACCACGATGAAAAAAATCTTCAGCCAAAGATCGAAGGGATACATTGTATTAAAATTAAAACAAATAGATGTCTAAGAATTTTAGGTATCATATACAATGAAGCCTCCGTCATGCACTGCGTCCATTCTCGTATGTCATCAATGATGTTGCCGCCTCCCAGCTGTCGCCTCGTCCACTTTTTACCAGCTGAAAAGACATAGTTATTTGGTACATCTTGATACAGAATAGAGCGTCCCTCAATATCTTTAAGATTTAATTGGAACCACGTTGTTAAAGAGGTGTTCCTTGTAGATGCTTCCCTAAGAGCCTGTTCCTCCCGCCCCTCTACAAAATAAACAGATTGGCTGTCGGGTAAATGTAAAGCCAGAAGTAAAATTGAGTGAGATTGATCATGTATAGATAAGTGAGAACATCTCAAAAAACCCAGTATAAATAAATAAATACTATTCAAAGAGGAACAAGTTTCAACATTAATATGAGCATCATATTTTTTGCTAAGGAATGCATTATATGGAACAACAAATCGATTGTCGATACGTATATCCCGAACAACGTGATTTTCAGAAAAATTATCAAGTATCCTGTACTCTGGGTAGCCTTCGGAATTATTATCAGTAGCATCTTTAAATGATTTGGGGAATTTTTAGAGCACTTACCGTCTACCATGCAGACTGACCTTGGATTAAGTACGCCACATGGTCCATGAATGTTATTTTTTAAATAATATGGTACAAAGCCGTTCTTCGGATGGGGTAGTTCTGCAGATACGGCATTATCTATATCAGAAGCTGTATACAACTTATCTTGGCTGCAAAGTGTAAACACACCATGTAGATGAGGGAGTCCTCTTTTTTGCTGTTCAATTGTATACACCCAACAAATTACCTTTCCAAAAACATGTTTCTCAGTCATATCATGAATAAATTCCTTGACTTTTAGATGGAAAACCTTGGCTACTATATCAGGCCTGTCCGCGGCCGATTGATAATTTTCCAATTCGGTTGGTATTTCTGGCCATTTGGGATTGCATGTAAAAGTTATGACGACGACAGGACGACCAAATTTACGTACCATTGCCATTGAAACTTGATAAAGTTCATTCACATGGCGTGGTCCACCAGTAAATGAAGATGGAAGAATGACTGTATTACCTGCACATACTCCTCTATCAGTGGCTAAATTTCTTACATGGTTTTGCAAACCTTGATAGCATTCCACTCTGAGGTGTCGTTGGTTTTTCCTAATGTAATCTAGGCGACCAGATTGGTAAATAATGTAAGCATGAATTAAATACTGTTGAAAAAGTTTACCCGCATAATGGATTGGATTAAATATGTTTCTTCGCACTGCTAATTTACTTGCATAAAACTACATAGCAGTTACAGTATGCCATTAAGCAGTACAGAAATCAGCATGATGCTGAAAGCCTGGGGTCCAACCACATTCACCTGATGGAAATAGTAGTGGGAAAACCATAGGATCTAAATGCTTTGATAAAGTTGCCATCCTTTGAGGTCCTTCAACATTTTTAGGTTAAACAGCGATATCTATACCCGATGACAAATTCCCGTTTGTCTGCTACGTAAACCATGGCGATATCGTGAGAACTGGTTGGAGCATTGTACCTCTGATGAACGTGTAAATAATAGACGTATATCTCTCACCTGCCCACCCTCAGCCGCAATGCGTATTTCTTCTTCCTCGACAGCTTCTTTTAGGTCAATCATCAATTATTTGCATTATATTTTTATAGCAATCGGCATAACATGGATGACTCATACGCACTCTAACAGCCTCATCAGGATCGTATAGATAAAGCTGAGAATAGGAAGGTATTTTACCTACAACTTGTATACTTCTGGAAGTCAGATGATAAACCTAACCAAATTTTTTTAAACAATATGGACCATTACCTGGGATATTAGCTATTTGCGCTCCAAATGAGGCAAATCTATTAGCACTGTTTACATCTAGTAGCTTTTGTATTGACAAACAAAATTCCTAAAGTTTTTAGATTGACTACAATCTCCTGTCAATCATTCGTTAAGTGCTGGAGGATTAGCTAAAATTTGTGGTATATGGCACTTCGATCGCTTGGTAAATTTCCCTCTCATTCGAACATTCCGAAATTTGACCAATTCTGGTAAAATATTGTCCACATACCTTTTGGCCATAGTAATTAAATTGAAATAATAATCTGAAAACAAAATATTTCTTTTTAGCGATTCACAGCGATAGTTTTTAAAAGAAATATCTACGGTTATCACGTCAATAATAATTCTGTAATTATCACATATTAAACATGACAGCTGATGACAGCAAATGGGGTCGGTGTTGTAATGTCAAAAAATAATTAATTACGTATTTAAGTATCGAGTGGAACTGGTTATTTTTGCAGTCGGCTTTATAATGGTGGATTTATAATTATATATTATATTTATTATTTATAATTAAATATTTGTATATATATATATCTCACTTTAAAAAATCACACTGACATTGTACATTGCTTGACAATAACAGGCTATAGAAGCTTTTTACATTGATTGGAAATCGATATACGCTGGCAACACTGAACAATGTGTCTTTCGCGTGAATAATGATAAACGTCAAATTTCAATACGTAATTGTGGATAATTTTTACTGCAATGTAATTAATCCAATGGATTGTGAACTTTCTAAAACATATTTTCTTCGATATTATCCAAAAATTATATGATCAGAAGAGATGCTTTTGAAGAAATCTGGTGATCCTTTTTTAGTATGAAATCGGGTCTTAATTTTCAAGTTAGCGGAATTTAACCGAAACAAACAATTTAAATTTGACCAATCAGAGGGCCTACATCGTCCAGACGCAAGCGTATTAATACTATCAGAATATTTTTTTAACATAGTATAAGAACAAAACCGAATGAAATTTTTTGTTTATGAACTACTGGAAGAGTCGCTATCGTCACTATTATTAAATACTAATGTTCCAACAGTGGCTTTGTTAACAGACTTCTGTATTTTCTTCGCTGAAACTTCTGGAATCGATAATAATTTTAAGACACCACTAGGTTAGACATCAGAATTTTTTTTTGATATTTTGACAGCATCCCGCTTTTCATGTGACCTCAAGATTTGAGTTTTTTTCCTGATTTGAGTAGTATGAGAGAGTTCTTGTGGACTTTGGAGAATTCAGAAGTCATTTGATTTGTCTTGTTTTGCTTTTTGACTACCATAAACCAAATTCTTTTTCCGGTCTACTACGTAGTCCCTCATCAAGCGTCAATACTGGAAAAATAAAAACTGTGCCATTTTGCGTGTTTAAATTTCAATTTTAAAGTACTTCTTCCGACTTCAATCCATTTTCTATGAAATATTAATAGAAACGAAGCGATGTTTTTCTTAAGTAAACTATCCTCGAGACTTTTAAAACTGTTTTTCTTCAATAAATGTTTTATATGTTCATAAAAACACTGTCGTGTTGCAGCACAATTCAACTTTGACGTTCCCTTTACGTCTAGCATCTCAAAAATATCCATACGATAGATTGTAGGTACAGGCTCTGTAAAAAACAAAAGAGCATGCTTGAGCAAACAAATTTTATAAGATATTATACATAAAGAATGGTTTCATATGAAACTAGTTTTGTTTGGTGGTACAAATCGGTACACGATATCGAAAGTTTAATCAAACATTGAAAAATAATTGTAAATATTTATACCTTTTTCACGATTTTTAATTATTAAAGAAAATTATTATGAATAGGCAAATTATAAAACAATTAAATCAATTTGAAAGAACATACCATAGACTTTCATTTCCAAGTTTGCGTAATTTCTCTCCGATTTCAAATAACAACACTAACGATCGAACTGCGTGGACACAACAAAGCGGTCAGTCGCTTGGCGAAGATTGGCACATCCAAAGTGTCGTTTTTACAACGTTACCACGTATCGCGCCTATTGTTATAATTTTTTTATCGATATGAATATAATACTATGGACATTTTTCAATGTTGTGAGAATATTTTTGTACATAAATAAAAACATCGTTGAAATCTTTTTGTCTAGCCAGTTTCCTCTAAGGGGACCATAGTGCAGCGGATGCGTGGCGGGCGTGGAGACCTTTTGACTTCTCCAACAGAAGTCTCTAAAAGTGGGGGAAATGGATTCATACGTACGTAACTCCTGGACACACTGACCCCCAGATTCTTTCCCACCCTTTATACCCTTTTCCTTCCCAGAACTTCCTCTCCTTTATTTCCTTAAAAGACCCACCACACAGCATCCCTAAAAATGACATGCAACATTGAGAAATTATTTTCCCTCAAGGCTTTAAAAAAAGATTAATTACTGTATTTTAATTCGTTGTTTTATACGGCTAATACGAAGTGAATACAAATAATGTTAAAACGTTTTGATTAGAAATATTTCACTTAAATTATTCTTTAAAGAACAAATTATTTAAATCGATTATAATGATAAAGAAATGCAAAGTTTAGTATGTTCATTTGTGTGCCTGCGTTAAAACAGACGTATTTTTACTTGAAGTGACCAGGGAAATGTCTCTTTGGGATAAGCAAGTAAAAAAACTAAAATAAAAATCAGTAATAAATTAAATAATGATACCAATGTACATTTTATTATTATTATCTCCTAACAGAAGGAAGATCAGATTCTTACCTTTGATAATAAATGTTATTTTTTTGAAAAAAAGATATTAACGTCACGGTTGTGATTTATTGCCATGGAAAACAAAATACCAGCTCCCCTGAGATACTCGTAGCTCCCTGCAATAAATGTATCTACGTATTTATTTGTACAAAAGCATTCGTACTTTTTTTAACCTGGCTTCGTACAAGGGGCTGTGTCTTATTTACCGTTTCTGCTCTGGGAGTTCAAATTGAATTGGATTCCTTAATTACTCTAGTTCATTAGCAAAAGTGTATATTGTCTGTCTCTAATTGTAGCAAAAAAATTAGCATAATTTTATTATGTAGTTTGACAACTTCTCCAAAACTAAGCGGTTGATTATTTTTTATAAATGCCAAATGGAGATGTTTCCAGTTTTCACCGTAAAAATAATAATATTAATAAAGCATCGCTAAAATTCTGTGTTAAATGGACAGAAGCAAAAAATTTTAAATCTACTCCTTATTAACTCTAGACCTTCCTCAAATTAACGTTTTGTTAGTTAGGTCTGTCACCGAAAAACTTAGTTTTTCGGCCCATTTCAAGTTTGATCAAATTGTGGTCCGCCGTCAAACACAATAGCACAACTGTTATGATTGACGACTGATATCAATTTGATCAAAAGTTTAAACTGGTTGAGAATCGGTTTTTAACAGGGTACACTCAAAGATCGAAATGGGGTCGAGCGTTGACTTGATCGTTAGTCTGTTTGAAATACCCCAGCTTTGGTCATCATTTTCATGTACCATATAACAGTGCACTTTTTAGACGTGTGAATAATATAGGTACATATCTACCTAAAATTATATTTTAATACATTGTGTTAATTTTTGCTCACAAGAACAGAGTTAATAAAATTTTCCGTGAATAGTTATTATAGATGTTCCGTTTTGTATATCCGATACCTCATTACGAAGTTTGGGAAATGACATAAATCATTTCTACCTCATGCCAATTGTGGGCAAAATTAATTTCCGAAGTAAATGCGAAAGTTGTAGGCATCGATTCGGGGCTAAATAATTGCCCCGGTTTTACATATAATATTACACTACGTTTTGAGAAAGGTTAATGTATCGGAATATTCGAATGTTAACACGAGATGAGGCTTACATAAAATTGGATTAAAACGGCAGTTATCTTAAATATACCGTTGGTACGAAGTTTGGAAACAAAATGCTTCCTAAGCATTTATATTAGAATTTTAAAAGAAAACATACCATTAATACATTAGTTTTGTGATACATTTAAAATGTTAAATTAATATTGTATCACGATATTGTTCTATAAAGTAATCCCGTTTAGATTTTTGGTTGCTAATATAGCGGGAAGCTACTGGAATAATTCGCATTGCTACCTAGAACGTTCGAGACCATCAGTAAGTGCAGCGCGCATAGCACCTTCAACCTATTAGAATAACGGCGAAAGCGCACCGATCGACTTCCAATTTCTGGAACATTCCCGGCTTTATAAGAGGCACGCTGCGACACAACTACATTAACTACCAATAAAGTCATTACTTAAGCAATTATAAATTTTCATGGTGATTTAACTTGTGCATAATCTAGTATTAATAGTGTGGGCGGCAGGCGGGCGGCTTGGCTTTTATTTTTATACAAGTCGGTAGCTTTGCTCTGAGGTTCTTCAGACTTCAGCTAGTAGAAATACTGTTCATAAAGCCCGAGCGACGCCAGGGTCTTCATGCTAGTAGAAAAAGTGTTCATAAAGCCCAAGTAATGCCAGGGACTTCAGCTAGTGGAAAAACCGTGCATAAATCCCAAGCAACTCCAGGGATTTCAGCTAGTAGAAAAACCGTGCATAAATCACGAGCAACTCCAGGGATGTCAGCTAGTAGAAAAACCGTGCTTAAATCCCGAGCAACTCCAAGGATGTCAGCTAGTAGAAAAACCGTGCATAAATCCCGAACAACTCCAGGGACTTCAGCTAGTAGATAAACCGTGCATAAATCCCGAGCAACTCTAGGGATGTCAGCTAGTAGAAAAAACCGTGCATAAATCCCGAGCAACTCCAGGGATGTCAGCTAGTAGAAAAACCGTACATAAATCCCAAGCAACTCCAGGGATGTCAGCTAGTAGAAAAACCGTGCATAAATCCCGAGCAACTCCAGGGATGTCAGCTAGTAGAAAAATCGTGCATAAATCCCGAGCTAACTTCAGCTAGTAGTTATGTAAATAAAATGACAGTAGGTTTATTTTGTGAATAATTAGGCTAAAAAAGATGATGGGGTATCAGAAAGCTAATACGAATGTAAATAATTGAATCAAGAATGGTAAATTTAAGGCGAGAGAGATTAAAGATTATTATGTTTCCATGAGATAAAAGAAAAAAAAATTCATAAGTCGAAATTAAATTATCTGACAATTATAATATGTACATTCAAGATATCGGGCTTTTTAAAACCTAATATTAGGAAGTTCAAAGGTGGACTCAGGTATTCAAACAGCTTGTGTATTTACGCCAATTAGTTCTCAGGTATTTATCTACGCGAGCACAGCTTTGTTGGTAACCGTAAATCATTATGTTTATTCGTGCTGCCTACGCCGAATTACCATTTTGCCTAACAGACAATAATATTAATTTATAATAATATGGACTTATCCTATACAATGGAATGCTAATTCGGTAAAAAATGTAATACTGCGTGAAAGGTAATCTAACCATTAAAATAATGTTAAAGGTGTTCAACCATACGAATACCTACATGCAACCAAGCAGAAAACTTAAACATTTTATCAAAAATTGGGTTTTAATCTTTTCCCTCAGATACGAAAACAATAATACATATATACAACTCAATTATTGCTCCACATTTTAACTACTGCTTAAAGATTTTTTTCTTATGTAATGAGAGAGACGAAAATAAGTTGCAAACTCTTCCAATTAGAGCAATAAGAATCATACTAGGCGGAATAGATTTGCAAAAGGAACTTAATTGGCTAACAGTGAAACTGATGTTGACCTTGAACGCGATATTATATACAACAAGGAAATTCATAAACATTACACAAGAACATGCAACAAAATTAGGTTACCAAAAAAAGACAAAGCCGATACACAAAAGAGCTTACTGTACAAAGGAATATAATATTATAATGCGCTGCCGAAAACCACAATCTGCACCAACTGATAGATTCAAGCTGGATTGTAGAAGCCACATTAATAAAAAGAAAATGCAATAAGTAAAAACAATGTAGGTATGTATGTAATCAATAACAAATTATAAATTTATAAGCTTTGATGTACAAAAGACAAAAATAAAATTGTTCTATAAATAGTATAAAATAAAGTCGCTATCCGCGTCTGTCTGTTTGTGCGCTTAGTTTTTCTAAACTACGCACCGGATTTTTAAAGAGTTTTCACTATCATTTAGAGAATCTCTTCTGATAGGTTTACATATATTATACGTGCATATTATATTTATATAAAGTAAAGAAAAGTCGATGTTTTATAATAAAGTGGTAAAAATATTTTTTCTGGCACTACATTGGTAACGCTGTCTAAACCTGATGAGTTACATCAAAACAATGTACTGAGGAATTGTATATCTTAAAGAGGCCTACAGAAAAGTTATGGATCGTTTATTTCTTCTAAGAATAACCCCCAGCAACGCCAGGTACATGTCAGCTAGTAAATAAATAAATGAAAAAGTTTGTTCCCAAGAAGGGAAAAATTTTAGGTGTAAAACTCGCGTCGAGTAATTAATCAACATTTAAATATCATCTGGTACCTTCAAAGTCATCTATAGATCAAATAACTAATTAAGTTTATAATTTCTACTTATTCAAACACTGCGAAAATAATCTTTAAAAAAAGGTTTTCCACCCCCTGTTTAACTTCAACAGCTTAATACGTCATGTGTATTTGTTTGGAGTGTGAGTTAAGCGTGCAAATGAATTAGTGTTAATTTTGTATTTTTATTATGTTTCTTGTACCGTACAGAGATGCCTGAGTCTGTGCCACAGTGGAAGGTTAAGTTTTAAGCAAACTTCGCAAACTCAAGTACCTACCTATTTTCAGTTTTGAGAGAATAATTCTGTTGCTTTTGGCTAATCCAATTTTCATTAGCTCTTCCCAGCCACGGGCCACGTGTGTTGATGATAAGTGTCGATGGCTCTGCTCCGCCACTTCACTTAGTTCAGCAAATTACACAAGCCACTGAAAATATAAATATACAGAATCGCTTTGTAAGTTTGTCTTTGTGTCTAAATTAAGCTCAATTTTTCCTTACTTCAGGTGAAATTTATCACACACTAGCTAAAGTCCACGGCGTTGCCCGGACTTAACGCATCGTTTTTCAAACTCTGATATAGATGGTAATTTTCTTCTTATTTTGAATGTTAAGTGTCTAAAATTTCTTCAAGAAGTATCAAAATTCTGCTTTTAGGAGTGGGAAAAGGGATTCCGAAAACTCATATAGACAGTGGCCCTCCTCTTGTTTTCAAGGTCAAGTGTGCGAAATTTCATCAACATCGGAATAAAACTGTAGATTTGTATAAAAATAAAATAATCGCCGTCCACTCACCCTTCTGCCCGTCACTGGTCTGTCTTAGGCCTAGTATTCGAAAGGTCTTCTCTACATTTTCTTTCATATCTGTATAGATCACTCGTATAGGAATTATCTGTTCTGTGGAAACAAACGAATTTCCCCTGCGTCAATTGCGGGCGAAATTAATTTTGGGGTAAATATTATAAGTTGGACAATTCGTGATATTCGGCTCATTTCTACATACCGGACATTATAAAATTATACAATATTATTTCATGAGGCTATTTCACGCTAACAATTGTCATATTTCAGGCTAAAGTTCTGGCCAAGACTTATCCATCACCGAGTTTTATCCTGAGCCGAGCCATTGAAGTTTGTTGAACTTCACTTTGTCCCCTTTGGCCCAGGGCTGTCAGAAACCGTGCTTTATTTAATTGTTGCAGTTCAGAGTTTGGGCTGATGAATCGTAAACCCGAAATGTACCTGGAATGGTGATTAATATTGTTTTTGAAATAGCGGATTTGAAATGCGTTCCACAATCGAAGTCTAATATTAAATGATGTCATAATAAGTTTATTGATTGAATATGGGAGGCGGGTATGGAATCATTCGTTCGTTCGTGATTTAGCAGGGGTGCCCGGGTTCATGAGTTGAGGTTTGTCCAAGTCTTGGAGGCGGATACGTCTACCTACCTGCGTGGCGGGCTGGATCGGGAAATACTGATTGAGGGGAGGCCGTTTGAGCTCTCCAGCTGGAATCTCTCGACCCATCGCCTTTCGCCGAAATGGGAAGGATGGATTCATATCTATACCTTTTTCCTTCCCAGAAAATACTCTCCTTCGTTTTCTTAAAAATACCAAAAAAAATCCAAAATAATATGTACTTATCTTTTATATTCTCACCCTCGCTCCATTCAGGTCCGGAATATTTCTGTTAATATAGCTGCTCAAAAAAGTAACCACCCGTTATATGATTCTTTCTAATTACGTGTTATTTTTTAACTTCTATAACGTTTATTATCTTAAACATCTAGGGAAAGAAAATCAGATATTAATGAATTATTTTACTTTGTTTACGGAGAAGAAATCATCATCAAACGCGATCTAACAAATGGCATAAATTAAAGATGAAATATTCATTACGTTATACATTGACTTACTCTCAGAGACATTTACTGAAATAAGTGTATTTATTTAGCACCAATGATGTTTGAATGATAAAATTGAGCGATATGCGAAGGCACTAGTTATTTATGATAATCGTTGAATAAACTAGAACAACTTTATTCTATGCCAATAATAATAACGTAACATTTTTGTATAGCGCACTTTTACGTTATTTTACTTCAAGTGCACTTTCAACATAAACATTGTGTATATAAAATTCTACTCGCATGTTTTTAGAACCAAGGAGCTTATATTTCCGTAACAAGGGTAAGTAACCGAATCGTTTAGGTACCAGCGCAAAACCCAATCAATATTGTACACTTAAAATTAGAAGGCAATTTGACTAATCTAATGTGTGTACACAAAATAAGTCAGTCATCTTAATTCTACATTATATCTTCGCAATATTGAAATAAAGTAGAGTGTGCTGAAGTAGACATTTTTGATGATAATTTATATGTATTAAAAAAATATATTCTGCGAAATTTTGTGTACTTATTTGTGTATTAAATTAGTTATCATACCTGGATTGTTCTCACGTAAGTATAATTAACTAATTATGGTTTTATGTCATATTACAGTAAAAATTAGGCTCTATATTATGACTAATTATTAATACACAGACTCAATCTTATGACAAATTATTAATACACATACTCTATCTTATGACTAATTATTGAGAAGGTATTTCAATGTACAATAACGATTGCTGAAAAACGTGTGTGTATTCAGTGAGGTTCGCGTGATTTATTGGAGCACATATCCACCTTGGATTTGTTCCAGTAATTAATAGGCGGTTTTATTGTAACGTTTAGTGTTTGAAATCGCTATCAGCGGAGCTCCCTTGTTGAGGAAGAAGCGCCCTTGCCGCCCCTACGCAGTTAGGCAGGTACCCCGATTAGGGGTTGATGAATTGGAATTCTCCAACTTTATTTTGTTTACGGTGGCAACTTTTCAAAGTTGAATTATTTATGCTTTACCTTATTCCTGGAAACAATAAAAGAGTTTCATTGGTTGGAATTTTGAAACAAATACATTTTTCGAATTTGTAATGGAAATGGGTTCAAATAGTTGCTGCGTATACCTACCTACCCATTGAAATAACTTATATGGTATTGTCTAAAACAAGTTATAATAGAAATGAACTAGTTAGTAGACTTTTTTCATCTTTTTTTACACGGGAGGCCCTGAAGAAATACTTTCCCTTAGGTCATATGTCATCTTTGGGGATGCTGTGTGATGGGTCTTTTGAGGGAATGGAATGAAGTTCTCGGTGGGAAAAATGTATGTGGAGGTGGGTAGGAATCTACGGATCGGTGTATCCAGGAGTGATGGACGAATGAATATACGCCTCCCGCTGCGGCGCAAGTATACGGGTCGAGATACCAGATGGATAGTCAAAGAGTCTACCAAAACCAGCCTCTCCCGATCTGGCACGCCACGCAGGTAGTGAACATGGTGGATGAACCCGGGCACCCCTGCTAAATCACCAAACGAAGCGAACTACTTAGGGTGACCTATGGCAAAGGTTTTGGTTATCTAATAAATGGTTGTGCCCAAACCCGCCTCTTAAATAAAACTACTCAATTGAATTACATGTATTTTTGAAAGTCCATAAAAGCCATGAATGTTAGGTATATCTCGATTGTAAAAAAATAAATGTATATGTGTTATAAATTATTTCACGAAATTACATTGCGTTCCAACTACATATAGATCAAACTTTTAATATTATTTGAACTGTGCAATAGTGACAATCATAGTATAACTCCCTTTGCACCCGGAACTGCTTACAAATTACAACTTGAGATGCACTTGTGACTGTAAATAGACGAAATGAAATGTTATTTCCTGGAATTGGGTGATAGTGTTAGAAGGAATTAACAATGTACGGAAGAAAGGAAAATGGATCATTCATCACTGCATCTCTGCAAAAGAGCAAGGAGCACACAACACAATCACAATATAGTAAGTTTTGCCGCATTTATCACCACAAAAAAAGAATTATTACTTAAAACGACATTATGCACATCTAAGATTGTCAACATCCTTCTTTTTACTTTTCAATGAGATTATATACACGAATAACACGATCAATCTGCTTCAACAATAGATTCTACTATTTTTAAAAACAATCACACCCGAATTTGCATTATTTTTTTCAATTAACCACTTACCCCACCAGTCTGTGGCTCAGTCTGTCTGTGCAGATATATTAACAATATCGCGTGTTGCTTTTACGTCCAACAGATGGCGCTGTTTTAAAAAACATGTATTTACCGGTCACAGTTGACATCTATATAATATGGGTATATAAATACATACGCGAATGCAACGTTGTGTCAAAATTTCAAAGTAATCGATGAGATCTTTCGGTGATTTAAGATTTTGAACAGACGAAAATTAACATTTTTATTTAATTAGATAGATATATAGATTGCTGCGTTTCATAATTAAAATAGTTTTACAGCAATGCGATGGTCACGGAGAGGCAGTAACTGGATAAATTACATTCCGGTAGGAACCATGCATATTCTCATTTCAAGACCAAAGAACGCCACTTTACGAATCAAATAAAAAAATTACGAGAAAATTTAAAAAGTGTGTTTTATTGGTAATCAAAACTATTTCAAGAAAATTCCTGGTCATTGACTGCACATTTAAAAAGCAAGTTTTTATACGTGGTATTTTTTTAATTGTATGATTTCTCTTTAAATCCCTGCACAGGATGAACAATTGATATCTGTCGTGCTCTCGATAATTTCAGTTTTAAAAAATCCAGAAAATAGTATTGTATTAAAAAAAGGACAGCATAGGATCGTATTAATTCTAAAGTAGAAATATTTAAATCATCACAACATTTTATTTATTGTATCCTACCATTCCTACAACAGTTTTCCAATGATCACGTAATGTAATATATCTGAATACAGAAATGCATTAATTTGTTTGTTTCAGGTATATTGAAATAAAAATATTAATTTATTTATATATGGAAATCATTATTTGGTTATTATTAAATATTTAAAAATATGGTTTTGATAATGAATGCAATTATTTTTTTATTCATTAATTAACTTATTACAAAATCAATTGTAACTGAAAATTGTTCCCAAGTTTACTTTATTGTTTTGTTTGTTAAATTTAATTAAAATTGCATATTTTTATCGAATACCGTTTTGCTATTTGTATTTTTTCTTTTTTCTTTAATGTGTTTTTAATAAGGTATTAACCAAAGATATTAGAGTTCTTCTAATATCTTTGGTATTAACCCATTATAATAATAAACGTACATGTAGCAGATTTATTATAAATTAATATTTTCTTTCTACTAGCAGTTGATGGATGTAGTATGGGAGAGGAAAATAGTAACCGTCTAACTAATTAGATTCTTACACAACCGTTCAACGCTGGTGTGGTAAAACCGGCCTTGAGCTTGGTTTAAGACCGTTTTAACCAAACAAATGCTATGGTAATAAGTAAAGTTTTTCACTATTCTGAACGCGCCGCTTTTTTAGTAAGACTGTAAGTTTAAAAATGCACTTAATAACACGACACAAAAAGACTTTTGCTTACGTTAAGTAGTTGCAGTTGATTAAAAACTGTTAAATTCCTGTTTAGGTATACATAATTTCATTTAAAGCAATCAAAATAAACGTAGAACCACAAAATATTTCCGTCAGCATCCTTTGAACCCTAATGAATAATGAATATAATATTCAAAGCGCGTTTGTAACGAGGTTCTACACAAAACGACAAACGTCACACGCACAAGCCTTCGCCGGAAGCGGAAAGTTATTTCGGAAGCGAGCCCAAACGCAGCGACGACGGAAAGCGCGTGTCCTTGGAGCAACAACGTTCCATTTGAAATTTAAACATATACTCGTATATACATGTCGCAAGAGGCCCAACTGCTTCTTGCTAACGGTAGCCAGTGAGTTTCCCCCGATAATTGGGTATGTTTTGAGGCTGAAGGGTGTGGGGAAGGGAAGGAGGTGTGGAATAGGAAGGTGGAGGCCTGGCTATTCAGATCAAACCAAAATTGAATAACATGGAAATTCTTTATCTTAAAACCATGTTTAAGACATTCCAACTTTTATGTGAGGTCGCAGATATTTTTCCAAATGTTTTCTAAAAACTGCGTTTTTATTTTTTTGATCAACATTATTTATTTATGAATATAAGACCAACTGAATACTATTTATAACATATAAGTTCATTTATTGTTTTAAAACTTAAAAGAAAACTAATTACAATAGGTTGTTCATTTTTACTTTTTCATAAATATCATTTTTTTTATTTGGGATTCAAACTTTGAACCTCAATATCTCAGTTTGCTGGCAGATAGAACCCTGTTTTTCCAAGGGCACGGGTGCTGCCTACTACTAGTTTTCAGCCATTAGACGGTGGTTAGCCAACACCCGCAATACCACCTCACCCTCACCCCACCACCACCCACTACTCCTAACTTTTGTTTTCCCCCGCGTAGATTTGCATTTCGGATTTTGTCAAGTAGGGAGTTATTTGGTTTAATCAAAATAAATCTTGACCTCTTCAAGTACGTTGAGTACTTAAATTCGTCTTCTTCGGCCATCAAACCATTAGTGATCACTTTTTGTAATAAAATAAAACTTAAAAATAGATTTATAATTTGTCTCGATTTATTAATTCCAGCTAAAACTTTGTTTGAATATTTGAGGGCAGGGAGGACTTAACTTTAAGTAACTTTGTATCTAAAGCCACTCCTATATCCGTTAAATTGATTCTGAACATTTCTCCAATTATTGATAACCACTTTAAAGTTAAGATTTGTCCCAAGTTTGTGTACATCTCCGAAGATGTTCACTTTGCCATTAATTGCTCCCAAATTGGAATTGATTGGTCGAGTTAGAGGTTTGTCATAAGTACTGTATTCAACACTGTTTCGAGATATAGTGAAGTTACTGCTAGTTAACTGCGACAACTGTGTCTATCTTAAATTGCAACACAATATTCGTATAACTCAGAAATTATTATGATAAATCCCAAGTGTCCCACATTGCGGAACATTTGAACTAAAAACACAATCAAACAATTTGACACAATTTGACAATTATCGAGTTGTCATATAAATTCTTGATAAAAGCCATGTGCTTTAAAATATTCCAAAAAAGTTTACAGGAATCACACCACGATTGTGGTTCTGGTATTACTATTGTCCTGCTATTACTGCTGGCGAGTTTTGTCCTTTGTTGAACTCCGTTAAAACTCATTATGAAACTCCATCGCCCTCTGTTGAACTCGATCGCTTCGTCAGCAATCTTGGGAGATTCTTCTACCCAGATAATAGGCAGCCGCCAGTCGTTACTATAAATCAGTATATTGGTGGACAATTGCTGGTGATAAATTCAACGCGTGTTCATTGATACTCGTTTATTGAGGTCTTGTATACTATAAATAATGTCTTTCTTGACTGATCTCTGCGCGAGAGATAATGTCTCATCAGAAACTGCTTCCAAATTACAGCTTCAGATGAATATGAATTGTGGACTTTAAATGAATTAAAACGTTAAAATCTTGTTGGTTGGAATTGGGTATGTGTGGGAAAGAACAAGGTATTTAATAAGGGGAAAAAGGAAGTCCAATCACTTACCACTGTATCTCTACGAACATAATCACAGTATAGTGAGTTCGAGCACAACACGATTACAATATAGTGAGTTCGACCGCGATATCTACAGCTTGCTTACAGATCAGTACAATCCTTATTCTATTTTTTTCAAAACAAATGCATTGGAATTTGCACTGTGTTCTTACCATTGTTCCAAATTTCAAACACTTTTCCAGCTAGGTGATGCTTAGAAATATGTAGGAACTGGACAAATGACATTCCGGTAAGAACTGTGCATACTCTCAATTCAAAACCAAACAGACAAACTTACTCAAAAGAAATTCACTCACAGATTGGCCAAGTTTAATGCATCACACAGACTAGTTGAACATTCTCTTTTAAATTCTTCGAAGTTTTGGAGCATTCAACGCACTGGTTCACTTTATTGGAATGGCCTGCCATTTAGCGTGACATCGAAACTTTAATAGCCAATTTAAAATCATTTTTTTATAAAAGACGATACATTATATAGTTAACCAAATATTGTTGAAATGAAATAATATGAAATAATCACCTGCGTTACCAATTTATATAACATTTGAACTTTGAAAACAAATATTTGGTTTTCTCTACACAGAACGTTTTCAACGCTAAGCGGTTAACCACCAAACACGGTTTTATAAAGTAATTGTCTATTATCTAAACATGTTATAATATTTGTTTGTGTTACTACTTTCATCGTTTGTGTTAGGTTTGCGGTTGCCGGTTTGACCGGTTAGCGTTAAAACACTAAAATCACCGGTGGCGTTCGTTGGGTTGGCGGTCGGCCACCTGCATTAAAATATTTAGCAAATGAATGCGTTCAGTCACTATTTAATTTTTGAAAATTCACCGTTGTTCATGGCTAAATAAGGCTTTAACTTTCCATGTGTCCAATGTCGATGTAACACAGAAAAGGAGAGACATGAAGCTTTTTGACCATTGATGTATTATACTAGATTTGCCCTGTCTAGTTAAATTCATTTTAAAAATGACACCACATACGTCACAAATATGGAGATGAATTTAACAATCCAACTCTGTTTAAACTTCTTGTATAAGCGTTCAAACACGTAAGCGAAACCAAGGAACAGCGTTCATTTTGTTACCGAGGTGTTGTTGTAATTTGAATACAAAGCCGTCACCAAACCAACATTTTTCTGCTAAACCAGGTCTGAATCAGGTAAAGAACTAATAAATAACACAAAATGATTTTTATTTTCACATTTTTCGTTTTGGATTCTGTACATTACATATTGAAACGTACACATATTTACTATTGAGCAGAAGTTTTATGAATTAACAAAATTATTTATATAAAATAGTATATAATTATCAAAGAAAGCGTTTACTTTGTGACACTTTAATCAAATGAAAAATTATTTTATTTTTAACCACTTTGTTAGGTTTATAAAACAGCATTATAAAAAAACTAGTCGAGGTACAAACATTAATAAGGTATAAAATATAATATTAAAATAAAGCGAGAGAAATCATATTAGACGTGGACAGAGCTTCAGAGAGGGTGTGGTGGGGTGGGACAAGGGAGGGTCGGGGTTACATGGTAATAATATCAATTTATTTATGCCCATTAAATAAGATTTTGCATTGTGTTTTTTGTTGTTGTGTTTGTCTCTTTTTTTCGAATATAGGCACAACTTAAATATCTGCGGAAAAAAATATGATTGTACCTTCCTTCCCAAGGATTGGAGTCAACCGGCCAACAACCTTGCCAAATGCATGCCGATCGAGTAGGACCGACATTTATTTCGTATATTAACTGCTTCAATGTCATACGATTTCAGAGAAATGCCTATTCGGTTTATTTTTGTATTGCCATTTTTGTGAAATATATAGATAGTGCTTAATCAAAGCTAGAAAATAACAACCAGTAATTAAAATATCCTTTCTCAGATTAAGCAATGATACCTAATTAGCAATCCCTTTTTTATATACATTAGTAAAACTCTGTTCCGACATCGTGATAATTAATGTTTTCGAAATTTACTAAAAGTTCAACAATAAACCTGTTCATTCATTCGTTAAAGGCATGATTTTTTTTAAATAAATTAGCAAATACTACGTAACTTTTCCGTATTTGTAAATATACAATATATAATAAATATTACCCAGTTATTTTCATATAATTGAATCCGGATTGCTTATATCCATTTCTTAATTTTTTCTCGGTTTGTGGGGAAACCTAAGCAAAAATAAGACATTTTAAGAATAATTATCGGAATGTATATAGAAAGTACTTATTCGTATACCTAACATTTTAAGCCTACGTGAAGGTTCCTTTTCATGTAACATATCTTCCATCACCTTCATCACCTCTACAGCAATGGTTATAATTATATAAATAAATATGACAAAAAACAACACATTTTTGTTATAATCCAACATCGCTTGACGCTATTAGCTGTTGCGCTGATTAAGGTAACATTTAAAAAATTGCTCAATATATAATAAAAAAGGGTAAGTGTAATATATATATAAATATACTTTGTGTTATATATTTTTTCAATAAAAAGAAAAATTTTATTAACATAGTACCATAGACTAAATACAACTAGACTAGGTGTAACCAGTGAAAAATAACACCAACTCAATTTTGTTTTGGTTCACGTGCACATTTATGAAAAGGCGCACGCATTGTGTCGCAATGCGAAATTGCAACTGTGCATTGCGTTTTACCTTTTGTTGGTCTAGAGTTAAGCTATTTTGCTTGTCAGCTATGCTGGGCAAGTTCATTTTTTCAATCACAAAAATAACCCAGTTCCAAATATTTTAGATTGTGCCTATCGCGGACTTTATTTTAGAAAATGTAATCAGCTATCTGAATAAAAAAAAATATAAGTACCTTACAGATAGATTCAAGGCAACGCATTAACAAATATCAGAAATTAATAGAATTTCACTAACGACAAGTAAATTTTCTGACGTCATCTTTCAAACTAGTCACAATTATGACGTCATGCAGTGTGTTATACGCTTTTAACGAATACATATAAACAATAGTACATGGCACGAGCTTGCCACATGATAATTATTGATGTGTTGGTTAAAATCAGGCGTTCTTACTTGATGCGCGCAAAAAACTTTAGAAGTGTTGGTTATTTTTTAGTGTTGTCTCTATTCAGGGTTGTATTAAGTCCACAATTATTTGCATGTTAAATTATATGAAAAAATCGCGTCGTTGAGTAATTTATTTTGTGTTTACTATCTTAATTACATTTTTCTTTTCATTGAAAAAATATATATTACAAAGTATTTATATATATATATATATATTACACTTACCTTTTTTATTATAACTATTGCTGTAGAGGTGATGAAGGTGGTGGAAGATAAGTTACATGAAAAGGAACGTTCACGTAGGCTTAAAATGTTAGGTACAGGAATAAATATTTTCTATATACATTCCGATAATTATTCTTAAAATGTCTTATTTTCGCTTAGGTTTCCCAACAAACCGAGAAAAAATTGAGAAATGGATATAAGCAATCCGGATTCAATTTTGTGAAAATAACTAGGTAATATTTATTATATATAACATTCGAAAAAATTCCCCAATTCCTCGTATATGTGCACAATCTAATACAAAATTTTACAGCATTGACATTTTTGGTAATAACCTAAAGAAATATCGATATGAAGTAATGCGTACGATCGATTATTAATATGAGAGTATGGAATGTATCGGGAGCATCTCCTATCCTCTTCCTATTTTCCTCTTCCTCTCCCCTTCCTTTAACACCAAATTAATTTCAAGATATTAAAACTTCATTTCTAATGAACTTTACGGTAAGAAACTTCTGTGGCTTGACTTCAGTTAACTTGTATATTTATATCTATCATTGTATATTATATAAAAGCTGATTGTTTCTTACAAAATATGGTAAATTAATATTTAAAAAATAAATATTTACAAATACGGAAAAAAGAGTGTTTGCTAATTTATTTAAAAAAGCGGATTGCAGGCCTTTAACGAACGAATAATGAACAGGTTTCTGGTTGAACTTTTAGTAAATTTCGAATACATTCATTATCACGATGTCGGAACAGTGTTTTTCTAATTTATTTAAAAAAGGGATTGCAGGCCCTTAACAAATGAATAAACAGGTTTCCTGTTAAATTGTTAGTAAATTTCGAATACATTAATTATCACGATATCGGAACACGTTGACCGTACCATCATCAGGAAGCCATTTATGCTCAAATCATTTTCATCCCAAACGTTTAGACTGCAATTTCCTTCAGGTCCTTTATAATCTTTGAGCATTCTGTGTGGAGGAGAGAATGTAATATACCCACAAATTAGCTATCGTTGCTTAATCTGAGAAAGGTTATTTTAATTACTGGTTGTTATTGTCTAGCTTTGATTAAGCACCATCTATATATTTCACAAAAATGGTACTACAAAAATAAACCGAATAGGCATTTCTCTGAAATCGTATGACATTACAGCAGTTAATATACGAAATAAATTTCGGTCCGATCGGCATGCATTTGGCAAGGTTGTTGGCGCGGTTCACTCCAATCCTTGGGAAGGAAGGTAAAATCATATTTTTTTCCGTAGATATGTAAAGTTGTGCCTATAATAAAAAAAGAAGACAAACACAATGTAAAAATGTAAAAGCTTATTTAATGGGCATAAATAAATTGATATTATTACCATGTAACCCCCACCCTCCCTTGTCCCACCCCACCATATGATTTCTCTCGCTTTATTTTGTCTATTATAATTTATACATTATTAATAAGTACCTAGACTAGTTTTTTATAATTCTGTCTTATAAACCTAACGAAGCGGTTAAAAACAAAATAACTTTTCATTTGATTAAAGTGTCAAGCCACAAAGTAAACGGTTTCTTTGATAATTATATACTATTTTATATAAATAATTTTGTAAATTCTTAAAACTTCTACTCAATAGTAAATATGTGTACGTTTCCCGTTTTGGTTCAATATGTAGTGTACAGAATCCAAAACTTAAAATGTGAATATAAAAATCATTTTGTGTTATTTATTAGTCCTTTACCTGATTCAGACCTGGTTAAGCAAAAAATGTTATTTGGTGACGGTTTTGTATTCAAATTACAACAACAACTCGGTAACAAAATGAACGCTGTTCCTTGGTTCCGCTTACGAGTTCGAACGTTTGTACAAGGAGTTTAAACAGAGTTGGGTTGTTAAGTTCATCTCCATATTTGTGACGTACGCTATGTGGTGTCATTTTTAAAATGGATTTAACTAGACAAGGCTAATCTAGTATAAATACATCAATGCATAGTACACATAAAATAAATTGCTCAACGACGCGATTTTTTAATATAATTTAACACGCAAATAATTCTGAACTGAATACAATCCTGAATTAGAGACAAGCCCAAATAAATAACCCATACTTCTAAAGTTTTTTACGCGTAGTAAGTAAAAACGCGTGATTTTAACCAACACGTCAATAACTATCATTTGCCAGGCTCATGCCATGTCGTATTGTTTATAAGTATTCGTTAAAAATGTATCACACACTGCATGACGTCATGATTGTGAGTAGTTGACGTCAGAAAATGTACTTGTCAATAGTGAAATGCTATTAATTTCTGATATTTGTTAATGCGCTGCCTTCAAGCTATCTGTAAGGTACTTATATGTTTTTGTAATTAGATAGCTGATTACATTTTCTAAAATAAAGTCCGCGATAGGTACAATCTAAAATATTTGGAATTGGGTTATTTTTGTGATTGAAAAAATGAACTTGCCCAGCCATACCTAGGAAGCAAAATAAGTAAACTCTAGACCAACAAAAGGTAAAACGCAATGCACAGTGCCCATTTCGCATTGCGACAAAATGCGTGGACTTTTTCATAAATGTGCACGTGAACCAAACCAAAATTGTGTTGGGGTTATTTTTCAATGGATATCCCGTGTCTAGTCTAATTTAGTCTATGTTTTTGTCGGTTGAAAAGATTGGCGGGTTAGAAATAATTATTAGCACTCGCATTCTGGGACTGCGCGACATAATTTTCTCCTTTGCTTACTACCTTTATTTTCACCAGTTTAACCATTTAAGAAGTCCAGTTTGTTGTTATGATTTTAAAAAGTGCCCAGCGTGCGAAATTATGTAAACATCTAAAGCTTTTATAAATCAACATAAAATGATCAAAGAGTAACTAAGATAACAAAAATAAATAAATACAAAATTAAAATCAATATAGATATCAATGCGAAAATACATTTAAGAGTTGGTTATTTAAAAAAAAATATATATATATTTCTTTAATGATAATATTTAATTGACATTCAACACTTTTTCTAATTTCTAAATTATCTAAATTTTAACCCACTGTGTTCGCGTGTAAAATGCAAATTTAACGCTTTATTTATATCAAAATAATGATTTATAGTTATTGTATTATAAATATTATTCAAACAATCAAGACGCTCCTTAACTGTATTATTAAAATTCCTAAAAGTCTTACCTTTATAAGAAAAATGTCACAATCATTACAAATTAATTTATTACTAATGATTTGTTTAAAATATCATTTTTTATTTAAAAGATATGTTTTTAAAATATGTTATTAGAAAATATATCTGGTTGGAATGTTTTTATTTATTAAATTTGAAGTATAACTATTTAAGCAAAAACTATTTTTTCCACTTTTTAACATTGTCAACTAAGTGTGGATAAACATTAGATCTAATAAGCTTTTATTATATTATTTGTCTAGCATATTATCTATTAATTTAGTGTTATAACCGTTATTGATTGCTATTTTTTAAATGATATTTTATTCTGTATTCAAATTATTTATAGATAAGGGAACATTAACTAGTATACTTAGAATAGTATTAAAAGCTGATAATATTTGAGCAAATGGATTGTTCGATTTTTTATGGATAACAATATATGTACATGTGTCTTTACGAAAAATATTTTATTGAAATTTATTTTTGAAAATGGAAATACTTAAAGCCAAAAAAATACGCTTCTATTTTTTACTTTTTTTTCAGATAATTTTTTTTTGTCGTGGAGTATATTAATGAAATTTACGAAAATTTTAAGTTGTCAATTAGTAGCATCCCGTATACTGTCATGTGTTTTATGTTTATAACTTGTTTTTAATTGAATTGGATAAATTCAAAAAAGATCCGAAGTGAGCTGGATGAGCCGAAGATGCAGAAGCATTAATATATCCATCCCTATGAAGTCGAAAAATTACGGTATTCCACTGGGACTGATGGCGTCCAAAGGTCGACGCCCGGGGGCCTTAACTAACTCAAACTAAGGCCTAATTATGTTGAATCACGATATTCCCCCACCACAAGAAAGAAGAAGAATAATCCCACAAAACCACGACCACAAACTTTATTCAAAATCGTTCAAAACAGGAAATTTGAGAGATTAACAACCTTAATTAATGATCTTTTCCGGCTAGTCGGAGAGCACCTCGCATTAAAACCGATGAACAGGATGAGAGCAATTTCACAACGGATAACCTGTAACCGTTGGCAATTATTTGAATTGTTATTACCGTTATATCCTCCAAACAACTTCAACTTGCAGAAGTTAATATAGAACTAGAACTTGTTATTTAAATCTGTGGGTATTTAGTAACTTTCATGATTATCGTTTCAATTACATTTTCTCCAAGTTTGTCTGCTCTCCTTTGTGATGAAAATTCTAAGACTGTGTTAACAGTGTATAAAATAGTTAAAAAAAATATCAGTCTGCGATCATTTTTATAATTTCAATAAAAAAAACTTTCGGAATATAATATTTTTATTTTTGGAATTTCTTAATGAGTAAAACCTCAAATTGTAATATTTGATTATTAATAAAAATATTAGCGATCTTTGATGTGACCGTATCTTCTTCCGTTTTTAAAATTTCGTTTCTTTATCGCGAATATTATAGTCTTCAATAATCAATATATATAATTTACATTATAAATGAAAAATTCTAAAATTCAGAAACGAGTCCCGGTACAATCAAGTTAGTTATATGGTGTGGTAGCCCGCTATCCCCCATCCATGAAGAAGCTTCCCGTTTTTTCCCAGAAGGGCGTGCTTTTGCAAGATACGAGGGCTGGAATTTTCGCCCTCTAGAAATTTCTAGAACAGTCCAGAACATTCGAGAGTATTTGAGAGCATTCCATGACATTCCATAACATCCCCGAACATCCCCGAACATACCGGAACATTCTGGAATGTTGTGTAATGTTTAGGAATAGTTTGGAATGTTCGAGAACATCCCAGATCATATTGAACTAAAAACGGGATTACAGGTCGTTTCCTGATAAACTTTTAGTAAATTCTTAATCGTGACAATACATTGGTATCTCTAAATAGTATAAAACAATGTCACTATCCGCGTGTGTTTGTTTGTGTGCTTAGTTCTTCTAAACTATGAAATGGAGTTTGCTAGGGTTTTCATTATCATTTAGAAAATTTCTTCCGGAAGGTTCATGTTTACAAAACATGGATATTATATTAATTGAAAGTAGAGAAAAGTCGAACAACGCCGGGTACACGTCTGCTAGTCAAAAATATAATAATTGTAATTAGGTTAAACAAGAAAATTAAGTATAAAAAAATCGCTTCTTAGAATATACATAACATTTTTAGAATATACATAACATACTTAGAATATTGGTAACATTCTAAGAATATACATAAAATTCTTAGAATATACGTAACATTTTTAGAATATGCTTAACATTCTTATGAAAAAAAATGTATACTACAACAGTTTTTCAGTCTAAATATCATTGTATTATGTTCCACAAAGAATATTCACGGTTCATTGTTATAATCTTCTTTTGATTCGTCAACTCTCAGGAATGGTAGTTATGACTGTTTACTTTGATCGTGGTTCACTCAAGGTTCTCTGCAATAAATAGAAGGCTGCTTAGTAATCCGTTATTTCTTAGAACCCCTGTCTACTATATACTCGCATAGCCAATGTTTTCCACCCTGCTCTACTGAACCTTTTGTCTTATTGTGCGGACGTCGCTAGCCTCCCAGCATTAATGTTCCAACATACCTCGTATCTTGTCCGAATACATCAGCCCTCTTACAAGACGTAAGACAACATCTTCACGCGTATGAGGAACTTTGATTTCAAAGAAAAGGTCGACAGGATTCAGCTCGGTAATTGTTGTTGAGTTTAGTGTCAGTTATTTCATCTTTGAAATGGTTGCCTATTATAACAGTGGCACAGAGGTCAGTGTCAGCAACCGGGTTGAGCAAATCAGCCCCTTTGAATAATTGAGGTTTTTCAGTTTAAAAAATAATAATCTCGATAATAATACTTGGCTAATTTATTTTAATTTTTGTTTTATTTGTATTTTAAAATTATTTATTATAAGCGTTTAATCATTCCATTTGAGTTTTTCAGATTTTATTATTTGCCTTAAGAACTGACAAAATATTTACATTACTAGGATGGGTCGTTAAAAGTTTCGCAATTATAGTTCAACGAAAAACCGAAAAAATAAATCGGAACTAGTAAAATGCATAGTAAGATAAAATAAAATTAATACTGAGTTCAATTTAGCTGACGACGAAATAGCCATTTAAATTAGGTACATAACTATATCATTAATTAATTAACATCACCAGATCACACATAGTTGCTGAACTGCACGTTTGAAGTTATTTATTATCATTCTAGTCCATTCTAGAGAGTAAGAAATATTTATATGTTTTACAAATAGTTATATTACTTAGAATACCTAAATAACGAATGAAACGTTTTTACATTAAAAAAAAACTTGAATTGAATAAATCCTAAATCTAATGCCATTTGATATTGTTGTGATTTGGTAACAGGGTGTAAATGTTGGGGAGGAAATTACTTCATATTGTATAATAAATTCAAAACATTCCTTGTAAAGAAAATTGTCCGTTGTCAGATTATTCGATTCGTTCAGAAAGCAAACTTCTAAAAGTCATTCCACACAAAAAGTAAAAAATACATTTTGCTTGTGATCGACGCAAGATCTTATTAGAGTTTAATAAAATAGATTTCTTCGCAGTTTATGTATGTATTGATATTTTGACGCTATTTGGCACTTGAAGAGCGGATTAACTAACTTCGATGTATTATGTTAATCACATTGTTCTCATTTTATTCTGCCTTTTTAAAACTATTCCTTACACCCAAAAAAGCTTACCTTCTATACGGCACCTTGGTAATACTCAAAAAATTTAATCTAAATACTTTTAAACAGTTTTGAATGACGATGTGGAAGTTTTTGTAGAAGTAAACCTCACATATTAATATAATACCATTTTTCTACCCTGTCGAGTACATGCAAGTAAAACAACCTTAATAAATTGGGAAGCAGTCATGTTCTCCCCCCCAGCAATAATGTCGGTATATTTCAAAGAAACCTACCCCTATTTTGAAATTTAAAAACAACCCTCGAAGCCTTAACGCGCCTTTTGAATACGCGGCCTACAACGCAGACCAAATATGTTTATGTTTACAAGTCATGCAAGCAAACCTGGTTTTGATTTCATTACGAGAACTCTTTTTATGTTAGGGAGAACGTTTTTAATGGAGAGATATGCAAACCGCTTGTAGAAGGAAATAACATTACGAAGGGACTGAATAAATGATTAGAGAATTAAGTCTGCTTGATATATTAATTTATAGGATACCAGAAAATTTGTTCCAATTAGGATGTAGATACATACCTAGTTGACTGTTCAACCTTGGGCTTTCATAAATTACTAATCACGAAATGCGTACATTTTCGTGTTAAATTCAAATATTAACGAAGCTTTTTCGTTGTTGGGTTTTAATTAGCACATTTTTTTGTTCTGCCTCTTCCACTAGTATACCTAGATAAAAAACAAAAAATTGTGTTACTTGATGTTGCATAACCATCGTTGTTTCATTTTGTGAAATTATTCTTCGTACGGCGTCTATAGGTTGCATAATGACTTACGTCAACCAAGAAAGTACATATCTCATGTAGCAATGAAATGTTTTTGAATATTTTATTAATTCATGCTCCCAAAGGCTTTTCATTTGTCAAGTTATTTAAAAATTCTGAAAACCATTTAATTTTATGGAAGAATATCTTACTTGAAAACTTCTTAAATGAAAATATATAAAAAATTACATATAATGACTATTACAATAATAAAAAGATCACGTTGAATCCAAAAAAAGGTAAATAATTATCATGAGTTAAAAAACATCATTCTCAATATTTTGTATTCAAAAATTAAAATAATATTATACATCTTCGTTGTCTTAGGAGTAGTTTGATTTCGAATCTAAGTATGAAAAACACATTTTTCTTTTGTTTGCTAAAAACACCTACTCATTTTTAGTGATAAAGGTACAAATATACAAAAAAATTCTCTCAAATACTGGGAAATATCCGAAAAAAATAATTAGCCGTAGGATTATTATGTCAAAATTTCACCAGTGAGTAGCACTCTTAGGTCGCATAACGATTTAGCAAGCGAAGCTTTCGGAGCTTTTTTCTAACACCTAGAGTGCTCTAAGCTCTCGGAAGCAAAATAGAACTGTGTTCTATCTAAAATACGAATACATTTGTTTACAATCCAGAGATTAGTGGCGAGCTTTTAGGTACAAAACACCCTTGGCGAGGAACCCGCTGGTGTACTGAATGAAACTTGATTGGATTCAATGATATAAAAATAATAGTTTTTTCAAAACCGACTAAAATTACTTTGTTTCGAATACTTTTTTCATTAATTTCTATTTTGTCGGTCACAAGAAAACAAATAAATTGTCTTCAATTCCGCGGCTGGCTAAGTCCTCCATCGTTGCACAAGTAACATCTCCCACTTATAATAATGGTATTTATTATCATTAGTAGTTATTCAAATATTGTCGGGTTATTCGTAAGCAGGGAATATTTGTTTTTCTTAAAATATATATGTGTTTTTTGAACTTTAAAAAGTTGTTTCCTCAATATTATCAGAAGTTCACAATCACTCTAAATGGAGATTCCTCGCGGAATTTTTTTCGCCATATCCTAGTAGCATTTGTTCCAATATGATTCAGGTGTTTCAGGAAGGGTTCGAATAGACGAATTTTCAGGTTTTAGTACCTTTATCAGATTTAAATTTGGCTTCAGGAACAAACAGAATTTCTTCACTTTCATCCAAGTAAGCATAATATGATGATCCTGTGCAAATTAAAATAAAAAAATATTCATATTTCTCAAGAATTTGGGCATTTTTATGAGATAATTTAATAGAATAATTTAAGTATTTTCAATTCAATATATTTTTTAATATTTCTTTTTATATTTTTTTGTAAACTTTAACAATGCATATTTTTTTAATCAAATTACCTACTCGTTTTTTTATGTGAATGACACCGGATTCACTATTGGCAAGTTAGTCCTGTAGGCTAGGAAATAAAACAGTATACGCTGTCGGTAACCGACATAACCATCGCGAACATAAAAAAATGAAACTCTCCGTAAAAGCCAGGTTTTCGAATCAGTCTGAAGAAATGTATAGCAATGTGTACACCCCCTCCAACCCGTAGATGGTTTATTCCGAGCATAGCCGAGAGAAAGCCATCAGGATAGAGCCACAGGTAGTAGCCATTAGCCATACTCCCTCAGGTAAAGGAATAGCATATTTTTTTCTGAACTTTATCCAACTTCATGGATTACCTCACCTGCAGTGATTGTTATGGAAATGCCCCAAACTACTGATCCATTTATAATACTACTCCTAACCATTGATATATTATATTTATATGAGACATGAAGAAAAAATAGGTTCCGCTTTTTGACCTTCAACTGACCTCCAACTCTCCTAATGCTATAACTAAAACTACCGATTCCGGTCTACGTGCACCGCTCATCGCATTCTAATAGTGGAACAAGTTTGGACAAGATATTAGTATGCAGTAGCGCCTCTAATTGTAGCTCTATGCTCCTAACCAATGAATGTGCAGTATTATGAGAATTCGGGTGCCTCTGAAACTCTTCGCAGTACGATTTGATTCCGATATGGTACAAAAATCCTTCGCCGTGGAGACAAGTTTTAAGCTTCGTACAAATGTAAAAATTCTTTTAATCCAGCGAACACTTCTACCATTGTACGATGGAGTCAAAAGCTGTCTTCTAGAGTTTGTTTAGGTTTGGTTTTGTTTCCAGTGACCTGCAATGTACAATAACAAAGATATTAGAAAAACGAGATATGCTATGTTGGCCGCCGGACCGTAGGCGGAGTACTACCTAATTAGGGTACTTTGAACTGTATCGGGACGTGTACGCACAGAAATCTGTTCTATGTATTAGTGCGGATACCTTAGCGTAAGCGAAGGTGTGCAGTAGTATTGGTGAACAAAACCGGCGACACTCGGCAAAACAATTCCACACAGTATGAACTGCTCATAGCACATCTCGTTCTTCTAATATCTTTGTACAATAATCTCTGCGGATCATTAATAATATTTTAAACAAAATACGTTTATGTATTTGATAGTAGGTATACATAGTAATCAAATTGTTCAGCATCCATTCAAAAAGAATCACTTAGCACTACAGGTGTTTATCTAAGTGATGTTGATTAGTTTAACTGAGTGACACTTTTTATTGTTTCTTATTTTACAAAAAAAAAATCATAATAGTCAACGTAGGCACATCGTTTCATTCCAAGAAGCTTTTTTTATTTTCTAAAATTAAGATAGGCAGATACCAGAGGAATCTTTATTTCGAAGATGTCGCTCCATCAAAGTTCTAGGACCAAGGACTGTATTTCTTATATTGTGACCTGAAAATACGAAATTCTGATGCCAGAGTATCTTTAATTACGAATTGAGCTTGAGCTTTAATTACGAATTCCTAACTTCCTTAAACTGAAACGTCTTTCGTATTTTTGTGTGATTATGGTAGTCTTTTTCTTTATTTCACAGTTGGTGTGCAAAATATTTGTGTTTTTCCAGTTAATTTGGGTGATGTATCAGATTATGTGTAAACAATCTCTGAAATAAAGGCTTAGCAAGGAAAATACGAGAAAACGTTCGGCACTTAAGAAATCCCTCTGTTTTTGTGGTGCTAATGAAAGAGAGATTATCTGAGGATTTAATCTCATAAGAGAGGTTTCCATTAAGGTAACACTTTCCAAATAAATATTCAGTTCGTTAAGTAATATAAATGGAAATAAATTCAGCAAATTGTTAAAAAATCTTTTTCAGTTCAATGGTTAACAAAAAAATAATCTTTCAAAAGAAGCAAACACATTATGACTTGGCATTTTAAATAATGAAAAGGAAACACTTTGTTTAAAGTCACTTTATTGATATTTTAAAGTCTACATTAAATATTAAAACCAGTATTTATGTCAAATAAATGGTTGAATTCAATTAGATGGTTAGCAAATTCCGAATAATTATTGCTATTTAGACATCTCAAATGTTCCATAATCCTCGTTTCAAAATTTCTGCAAGTTTTACCTATGTAAAAATGGTTACAATCATTGCAATTCAATAGGGAAAAAAATTCCTAATACAATACAGCCAGCTTTTTATACTAATAATAAATTGAAAAATTATATTCTAAATAACAAGGACAAAGACTTAATGAAGTGAAGACTTAATGAAGAAGATCCGGAGTTTACCAATTATTCGGAATTTGCTAACCATCTAATTGAATTCAACCATTCATTTGACATAAATACTGGTTTTAAAATTTTACACACGAATGTTAATGGTTTTCAGTTAGACCTTTTAGAAATATTAGAAATTAGGAAAAATGTCAATAAAAATTTAAATATTATTAATAATCAAATTAATTTTGTGAATAACCCTGTCTTAAACATATTTCCATTGTAATTTTTTGTCTTTGATCTTCTAAGCACCTCCCCTTTCCACCTCTCACCCCCCCCTTCGCCCCCCCCCCACACACTACTTCCTTTTCTACCCACACCTGTCTCTATATACATGAAAATTTAGTTTTTAGTACATTAATTGTCCTGATGAAGAGAACATCGTTCTCGAAACATGTTGACTTTATATAAAAAAAATAAATATTATTGTAGAAAGCAATCACTTTGTGGTTTGACATATTTAATAAAATAAAATACTTTTTTGTTTTAAAACCACGATATTAATTAATTTAAGAACCGACCGGTTTCGCTTTACTTAAGCATCATCAGGGTACAAATTAATACTGTAGTATTAATTTAATTTAAAGTATTAATTTGTACCCTGATGATGCTTAAGTAAAGCGAAACCGGTCGGTTCTTAAATTAATAAATATCGTGGTTTTAAAACAAAAAAGTATTTTATTTTATTAAAAAAAATAAAGATTATCGTGGTTAAAACAAAGTGTTTTAATTATTTTATTTATAAAATGGTGCCACAAAGTGAATTTGCAAAATTTGAAGAAATATATTATGTATTACGGCACGTTCCAGAGTGGATGATAATCTTAGTATCGCCGTGATTTAAGATCACCATTCAGATTTGAAACTTTACTTGAAATATCTTCGGCAATGTTTGGAGACCAGATTAAAATAGTCAGGTATTTCCACACCTTCTTCTTCCCCATCTCCTTCCCCTCTCCACTACCTTCAGCCTCACAAAATACCACAATTGGGGATGCCATAGTCTCACTGGATCTAGGCGGTTGGGAGCAGTTGAGACTCTTGTGGGGATTTACATAAAAGAAAATTTTTAAATGTTTTCTTTGTGGTTTCACAAAATATTATATAAAAATTGTTTGCTTCTTTTGAAATAATGAATTATTAAAATATATTACAACTGGCTTAATTAAAATAACACGTTGGGTAAATAAATCAAAAATAACAAGTTGGGTAAATAAATCAAAAATACTGGAAAAGATTCCTGCAGTATGATTATGGCCTAGCAAATATTGAGGACGGCTTGTTTTACAGAATTTGAACAATTTATCAAATTTTAAAGTTGATTTTCACGATCTGTGAAGGTTCTATTCCAGTTGTTTTCTTACATAATAACTGGCCAGTTTATTAAAAAAAACTGAATAATAACAAAACTTCATAGAAAAATCATCTTTGAAATTTAATTTATTTTTCAAATTTTGTGAATCAACCCGTCCTAAGTGCGCGCTTTTTATCATCAGACCGAACAAACACTCTTCCATCACTATTTCAAAACAATTTCGATAATTTAAAAAAATACATATGTCAAAGGGTTTTTCAGTCCTTTCATTTGCAAAATGTACGGTTTTGATGTTCAGCCAGTTATGGAATATTTTACGTAAAAGGGAATTGTTGGCCTTTTTGAATTTAACTGTTCATTTGTTGGTAATCATGAGCTCATAAAAATACTTTAAATGCGAACTTTTAACGACAGAGTAAACACACAAATTTGCTATTTGAACTGTGCTTCAAACTGAAACAATCAAGCTTAACGGCGATTAAAATTAAATATGGAAAAAAACTTTAAAACCTATCACCCAAATATAAAAATAAAAATTTGGTTATTATATATACTGGATTATCATAAAGTATAAATTTAAGTATGGTTTGATTTGCAATTATTCCACACATGAGACTTTGAGGAAAAAACTTCCCTCGTGACCTATATCATCTTTGGAGATTCTGTATGGAACCACTTTTTTAAAGAAATGAAGGAGAGGAATTTCATGGAAAGAACACGGTTTAAAGAGTGGGTACCTATCTGGGGATCCGTGTGTCCAGTGGATCTACCTCTTCCACTGCAGTATAAGGCGATGCGCGATGGGTTGAGAGAGTCCGGCTGAAGAGGTCAAAGGGTCTCCATCAACCGGATTTTCTCGATCCGGCTCACCACGCAGCTGATGAGCAGATGGCTCCCCTGCTAAGCCACCAAATGTCGCTACATTCGGAAATGTTGGTTATTCAATGAATGGTTCTCGGAAGCGGCGGTACCCAAGCCCGTCTCCCAAATAAATATTGCAATGATTAAAGTTAAATAAATTGTTATTTACTACTTTTATTTGATTTATACTGATTTAAGATATAAACTGATGACAGAAATTTACTGCGGTAGCGTTTGCACCCAAAATAAAGACAGTTTTATTTTTCTTCCGGTGAAATCCATAAAATATTTTGAAGTATCAAAAATCCTTGAACAGAAAATCAATTCCATTTGTCAATCTGCCTAGAAATATTGTACAATGCTGACCTATTTTCCCAGTAGTAAGTATCTATAATATTGAACTTGGGTAGATTTCTCAATGAGAGTGAGATACACGACAACTATGACTATGTCCATTTGACTCTACAAGCCATCAACCATTGGCTATTTAGTTAAACGTTATAATAAAAAATACAGCTTAAAACACATTGAAAATATAAACTGAATACTTTAACATATAAATAAAAAATAACGAACATAATAACAAATCCCCCCATACACAAGATCCTAGCTTTATTATGGTGATACATCTTATTTATAAGATTATGTAAAATGATTACGATGAACATTACAACATAAATTCTGTAAATCATTATTTTTTTTTCAATAAACACGTAAAATAAAATATGTTTTAGATATTTCATCAAAGTTTGTTGAGCCGAGTATTAAGAAGACATTTTTGATACTATATCACATTGCAGGTTAATTTGTAATTGAATATTGTGTATTTATTTAATTATTGCGGTCAGTTTCGTTCGTTCGGTAGAATTCACCAATTCCCTGAAAAGATATCGAATTCCCAAAAATGTGGAGTTTAATTAGTATAAAAAACATTATTCATGAGGATTAAACTAAAAACCACAAATTGGCCTTTTAAATTTAGCTTGTCCGAAATTAATAAAATTATACTCGAGTACTTACCGATGACGCGGTGATTTTGTTAACGGGCAATTTAATCAAAGTGCCCATACTCATGGTAATTGTAATGCGTGCGTAATTCGGTACCGATGTTTACCTTCTGATCAGTAGCTTAGCTCGTGCAGCTAATTGCTGATTATATGATCGGGAATAATATCAAATTTAATGATATGTGCTGACAAGGCAAACAACCCTCAAACATGTTCATTATTACGGCATTTGTGGCAAAGTCGGAATGACTGTACTTGGGTATCAGAGGTTGTGGGTTCAATCGGCAGATTTTGAAATTGAATATTTCGATTATGTAACTAACTAATCGTCACTTCATTTCACCGCAGAATAAACAAGGTAAAGCGATACAGCTGGATTATGGAACACCCTCTATGTTTTATCAACATATACATTCTCTTCTGATTCAATTATAAGGACACACTGGGCCCACCACGTACACAATTTACGCAACGCATTAATATATTTGGACAACTTACAATACATTCAGTTTCTGTGAAAAAACATCCTTCAGAAATACTTATCACACGCAACGCACACCCACGCTTCTGCGCTTTCCAGATCTGCATGGCGTGGGATCTGTGAAAAAAAGTTAAAACGAGTTAATTTGACCTTTAAGGTTATGTTTGTTTTGGTATTTTGCGTTTACTGATATTTTGTTATTCGTTTTGTTATTAAAATGGTTAATAAACAGCTAATAGATTGAATAAGATGTTGCGAAGTGATTTATAACGAAACGCAATACTGGGATTTCGTGAGTTCCGTGGAACGTTGACATGGGAACGTAGTGATGCACACGTTGCGTACGTGAACCCAGTGTGTCCTTACCTTCACTCAAGCACAATCATTTCTTCGTTTTTCCAATCTACTTTTTCATTGTTCATACCTTTAAATCAGGGCATATTGCAGGTCTCTCAAGGTCGTCCCAGAGATCTTGTTTATGCACCTTTGCGCCTCACTAACAGAAAGTAATTATATTTTAATAAATAAAACAATATTACTTTATTTGAACTACTGTATTTTTCATATAAAAGTCGACCAGTTTCGGAACAACCGTTCCTTCCTCAAGATATTGTATGGAAACAATGGTTGTTCCGAAACCGGTCGGCTTTGATTTGAAAAATTTTGTTGTTCAAACAAAGTGATATCATTTCATTTATTTATAACGAATAACGATAATTTTATAGTTATATTCAAGAGTGGTTTTTTTTATAGTTATATTCAAGAGTGTTTTTTTTTCTTTATTAATTTATAATTCTGTATTTGAAAAGTGTATTTCTTTTGTTTAATTTTTTGATAGATTCGGTGATTTTTAAAGTTTTCTAACATTGTTAATTCGAAAGGTAAATTTCTGATCGTCTCTCCAATTTTTATTATTTGTCAATCAAAAATGTATCCAATTATGTCATAAAGAAAATTTACAACACTTGTTTTTGAAAGGCAAATAAATATTCTATACATTATTTCAGCTACATAAATCCTAAAATATTTACATTCCGTGATTTTTACGGAGTCTATGCAGTTTTATTTTTTCTGAATTGTTTCTACAATGTCATCAGAAATCCAAAAGCATTTTTTAACGTGTTCGTAATTTCCCTGCATAACATATTGTGTATTTATTTTTATAGAATTTTTTTTTTGATTTTCTTCAAAATGTTAAATTCTTGGAATAGCACTAATTAAAATATTTCAAACGTGTTATAATACAGCGCTTCATAACCTTCATGAATTTTATGAACAAATAGTTTAAATATTGACCTAAAATGGACAATACTCGTTACGGGAAAATTATAACAAAGCAAAACATTTCCTTAAAATATCGTTTAGTTTGAGAATACGTAATGAGATTTATTTCAATGACCATTCTGTAGGGATACAAATATTTTCACACGAGCCGAAACAGTTAAGCTCTGATCAAATATAAGTTATTAACTTGTTTAAAGACTTAGGCATTCATCCGCAACTCATTTTAATTGGACAAATTCTCATAATGTAATTTAGTTTTCTATGTTCTTGGGTAGATGTTCTTGGGTAGGCGGGAATATTATTGATCTATATTTACAGGGCCGCTTCTTCTACAGAGCATGCTTGGGCGGCGCAAAAGGTCGTCGACTGTGAAATGGTGCCATAAGCTATATAAATACTTATATTCATGCTCGACGATTTGGCTCGATCGAACATGTTGACTTGGAAAGATGCTCGTCGTTGCGTCTACGCGGTCGAGCAACTCGATACAAGACTCCAAAGATAAACCGCCATGACGCTCAGTCAAATCGTAAATTTCTGTCGAACATCGAGCAAGAATTATAGCCCTTGAATCTTTTTCGCATCGAACCGTTTGCTCGATATCGAACAAAGAATCATGGAGCATGAACAAGCGTGTATACATAGCTGTAGAGCTCATCAATGATTGAAATATAGTTTTCTTCTTGTGCCAACTCGTTTTGGCAATTGGTCATAATTGGCCATCATATCCTGCACATTATAGACATCAAATAAACTGCCTTCTTAATTTTCCAAGTCATGATTTGATATCTTCCTATAGCACGTTTTTCATCATCTGTGAGGATACTGTGTGGTGGGTCTTTTTGAGAAGAAGAAAGTGTGAACCGTGAACATGGGTCTTTAAGAGAGAGAAAGAGAGAGGAAAGAGGAAAAATAGGGGCCGTAAAATCGTTCAACAGCCGAGTTATTGGACTCGTGGAGTCGTAGAAATGAACCTTTCTCAAGTGAGAGATGTTAATCGTCAACAAATGTTGGGCGCGCATTTGCTCGCATTTGTGCGCGTTTTCCGGCTATGCTAAGTGATCAATGATGTTGGTTTTTTGGAGCATATTTCATTCAAATACCGGTAGAACAAGGACAACATTCCCTTTTGTTAAGATAGGGGAATCTATCAAAGAGACCGTTTGTTTCTGCGCAGAGTCAATGGTTTTTTTTCAAGTAACTTGAGGTTCCAGACCATTGGTGGCTACCAAATTCAACAGTGAGGCTCACTTGCGATTTGTGCATGGTCGGCAGTTGCTTATTGTTAAAGTATGCACAGTCTGCCCAGATCATATATTATTATCAAGAAAACTAACTGTCAGGACTTCACATAATTGTATTACATCCTGTGACAATGCAGTTTCCTGAAACTGTTCATAGTTTAACCAAAAAACTTGATAAAACAATAAAATACACGTATAAAAAAATATTTTATTTATTTTTGGGGATGTAAGCTCATTAGGCTTTGTGCGGCCCTGCGCCTTAACAAAACTATTGGAGTAGAAATCGTATTTAATGTTCACACTGAACTCCCTCGGGTCGGCCTTAATTTACATCGGTTATTTGGCCAACTCGGCCACAATTATTCCGGGCTCGAGCCGAGGCAAAGGGGCCCCGGGAAGGGTCAAACAAAGGGGTTCCACGGACTTCTGAAATTAAAAGAGACATTGAAAAGTATTTGCTGTGAACGCCCTAGAACCGAGTAAAATGCACGTGTCATAGTTTATGATGATATTTTATATGAGTTAGGATATTGGCTAAGAATTCAAGGGTCGTGTGATCGAAATCCGACTTGCCGAAAAAAGTTTTAAAATAGAAAACATAATACAAATTAAATGTTGCAAAGTTGGAGTTACTGTATTGCCCTAGCGATTGAAAAATCACCAATCGTTGCTTGGCATGGTTTTAACCATGTTTTGTGGTCAGATCTGAATAGCGGAAATAGAGGAAAATTTTGGGGAATAGGAAGATGGAGAAGTAACTGTCTGGACACAAAACATGACTAAAGCCATTGCAAGCAACGATTTTGAATATGAATGTTTGTCTTTCACCCAGGCGACACTGAGAAATCCGTCCACTATAGAATTACATAAAATTTTCTGGCAAGCCGGGATTTGAATTCACGACAATCGGTTTTTTAATCGAAACCTTTAACCCTCAACCACGGAGACCATCATGGTTATGAATATTTTTTTGTTTCACAAAACAAAATTTTTGAAAATAGTTCATTTATATTTGTACGTAGAGCTGTAGAGATATATGGCAGTATTTCCAGGGCAATGTTTACAATAAATACGTCACTATGGCTCATAAAGCTAACGATATATGTACATAATATAAGCTATACTAAAAATAACTACTCTCATGTTACTTTAGCAGTAACTTTTAATAATCTCTAATGTATCCATACCTTATCAACAGCTTTAAAATGGAAAAAAATCCAATCAAATTGGTGTAAAAATCCACGTAAATCATACACTTTGACAAAGGGTATCAATCTCACTACGATCAGCTATCAATGTAAAAACGAAACTGATCGATCAAGTACTTTTATCTCATCGAGATAAACCCCATTGACATACACTATTAATAAAAAGCTAAGTTTCTAAGGAAATAAATACAGCGGTATAAAAAAACATTGTGTTTTTTTCTCGAGGCTTCGAATGATTAATCTATATTAAAAACGTTGTATAGTTTGAAAGGACGATATCATAGAGCACAGGCAGAGAACTGGAGGGTTGGAGAGGTTCCTCGTGTGTCACTTAACCTTTCCTTTCCGGTGCCATCAACTGAGTTGACCTTCTCGCTTATTATTAAATATCTCTGTAATTATACTAACAATCGTGTTCATATTTTAGGTATTCCTCCGCAATACATGTATGTATTAGATAAAATAATTACAACACGTATAAATATTGATCGAACGCAATAGAAAAAAATGTTTTTTCGATTTGTGTGTGCATTACTAACAAGCCAAGCGAAATGGTTGGCGGGGTTATTCAAAATGCCATAATAACTACGATGAGTCTCCGTTTCTCATCTCATCCCCCGTATTCAATAAATGAGTTTGATATTAATATGAATTTTATATTATATAATGTATTTTGGTAAGATACATGTTTGTGGGGGAAAGTTACTTTTCAGTACTCTCATATAGAATACTTTTAAAAGTACAACATGTTTAATAATTTTTGCTGATTCAGGAATTTTTTATACAAAAAAAATATTGCGAACTTTTTTTTGGTTTATTTCGTGAAAATAAATAAAATAACTGAATCCTCAAATATTTTATAATTGTAAATAGAATTTCAATATTATCTTACGTCTAAATTTTGAAAAGCAAATAACAACTTTCATGTTTTAAACTTCATGATTTTATGGTGTAAATGATTGTTTTTCTTGTAAATTTTTCACTATATGGCTTGAAGAGTTTTACATAACCACATTCAAATATTACATATGAATGTGGTTTTGTAAAACTCTTCGCTGTACATTCATATATGCATACAATTAATCATGTTTGTAAGATTAAAAACAGTCAAATAATTTACTTGTAAGGTATATAAAAAATAAATACATACATAATATACTGATATTTATAATAAAACAGAAGATTTAAAAAAATAAGAAAAATAAAGTCAGTTGTATCTATATAAAAAAAACTAATAAGTAACGGCGAAATACTAACGCTGTAATTAACATTGAATTTAAATAATAGTACTTGAAATGGTAAATAAATGAAAGTATAATAAACATATCAAGTATGTCCGTACATGATACAGTCATTAAAAAAATAATAAACTAAGAAGTATGTAATTTAAACGTTGGAATTTATAGAGATAAGAATTTTTTTAAAAGCTAATAAATACTACAAGTTAATAACTACCAAATAGGTCTGAAATTAGTTGCCTTTTGAAACTCACAATATTATTATCACCAAATATATCAATAAGTTCACATTGTTTGTTTGCAAGCTGATGAATTCTTAGAATTGGTGAAGTTAGTATTGAGTTTATTGTTTCATTTAAAAGTGTTTTGTTTATACTACTTAAATCACAATTATTTATGGTTATACTACTCTAATCAAAAAAATTCTAAGGACGGGTTGTTTCAGAGAATTTGAACAATTCTTCAAATTTTCAAATTTTGTTATTATTTCAGTTCTGTCAAACAACTAGCCTAAAATAATGTAAAACAGAACTTAAAACGGACTTTCGCAGAACCCAGAAATAAACGTTGAAATTTGATGAATTGTTCAAATTCTGCGAAACGACACATCCTTAATGTACATAGATCGTACAGCGCCGAAGCGGGCGGAACTTTCTACAGTACCGTAAGGAAAAGGTTAAACGTTGTCCTTGAAATGTTAGAGGGTCAGTAGGCTCCATCACTCACCCGATGGGGGTCTCTGGCTATCATCATTTTTCACGGAACCCTATATGAACGATTTTTCAAGACCGTAAGATCTATTAATGAAAATACACTGGGATGGGGGCTTCTTTATTTACGAAGGACGTTTTATCACGACACATTTTTTTCTTGGGAAATGAAGTGATATTTCAAATAAAGCATTTAATTATAAAGGCTTTCAATTTTTTTACAAAGTGCTCAATAAAAAAATTCGGTTTTATTCCGGGTTATGCGGTTTTACATTTTTCATCTATTAATAAAAAATAGAGTTTTTACAGTAAAAGTTTTTTAACGTGTTAATTTTGGTTTAATTCATCAAAAAAAAATATGTTGTGGTAAATAATTTTTTTTTGCATTATTTCCCAGCATACTTGAGATGTTTTTGTGTTATGAAAGATAAAGTTTACATTTTAATTTATTAATATGATTGATTATAAATAATAATTCTTACGTAACACAATTAATTTTGATTTATTACGATGTTGAAGTGAATGAATGAATAAATGTTGTAGTATAGTGGTTTTTATTGGACATGAATCGTACTGTCTTGAAAATGAATGTTTTCTAGAAAGTAGTCATTTTCCACAGCGTTGTTCATGATTTCGAATAATAAATATTTTTTGGTTGCATCAAGGCTGGCCTTACGCCGGCGCCGAATTTCCAAGGCGCCAAGGCCCTGATAATACCTGACACCTAAAAGTTCTTACACATCGCCCTTGAGATTATTTTTCATGCAAACGGCGATGCGCGAAAAATCAAATCAAAATGATCACCTACCTAGGCGTCTACTAGTTTTGAAAGGGGCGCCAAAATTTTACTCGCGCAAGATGCAGTTTGGATCAGGGCCTGCCCTGGGTTGAATATAATATATAATGTCTTCTAAATTATAGTGATGATAACTTATGTGATCCTAATGAGTCTTTTTCTGTTTGGGTGTTCAGTAGGACTTACAATCATAATGGAATTGACATAATTTTAACCTACCTTAGACATGTCCGCAGACAACTTGACGCTCAAGTAGTAGAAAGAATAAGAAAAGGCTAAGAAAGGCACAATACATTTAAGTAAGACAAATACTTGGTTTGCAGCATACGTAATAGTTTTGTTCAAGTAAAGATGGTGTGTCAGGAAAAATAATGTGGCATAATATTATCCTTTATTATGAAACTTGCGAGGAAATAATATGATGATTATATCCACTACTAATGTTATCTAGTCAGAGTTTCTATGGTTACCTTCGTCACTAGGCAAATTCGGAGAAATTTTTGACCCATCCTTCCACTAAGCACCTTTTTTACAATAACACCACACATGAGGTGAATATGAAATAATTTCCCTCGGGACCAATGTCATCTTTGGGGATGCTGTGCGAGGGTCTTTTTAAGGAAAGGAAGGAGAGGAAGGCAAAAGCTTTGAGGGGTGGGGAGTAATCTAGGACTCAGTGTGTCCATGAGTCAGGGATAAATTATCTTTCCCTCTCTCCGAGGTCATGGGTCAAGAGAGACTAGTTGGAGAGGTCAAAGAGTATCCCCAAACCAGCCTCTCCCGATCCGGTACGCCACGAAGCTGCTGGAAAAGCGCATCCGTCGCCAAACCTGGACAAATCGAACCTAATAAAGCCGGGCACCATTGCAAAATCACTAAACGTAGCGTTACCCTTGAAGTGACCTATGGTTATCCCATAAATGGTTCCCAGGACGGCGGTACCCAAAAACCCCTCCCAAATTACCTACTTTACTAATAACTACACATAATACCAACATTAATACATCAACGTTCATTTTCAATGCGCCACATATATTGCATAACTAAATAATTGGTAAATATAATTATTTCATTCCTTTAACTAGAGTTACTTAATTAAGAGACTTGACACTTTACGATTTCTGGGCCCCAGAAAGGCCAATGATAATGATTATGGGTCAATATTATATAATTGAGGATTATGTGAGTTTACTTAGGGCATGTACATTGTACCTAAATGCTCTAACGTACAAATACGCCCCGCAGGTGGAATTTGGTAGCCGTTTCTGGTCAGGAGCCCGACTCTGTGCAGAGGTTCGTTTGATAGTCTCCTTAACAAATTTGACTTTACAAACGGATTGCTATCTTAAGAACACAGTGGTCTGATGGGAATGCTGTGTTTGTTATACCAATATTTCTATGAAAACTACGAGGGACAAGCGTCATTGATTCCCTTGGCACCCCTACACAATTGGGAAACACGCAAAACGCGCGCCCATCATTTGTACACAGTTGACATTTATCACATGAGAACAACTCGTTCTTGAATTCAACAGCTGTGTAACGATTTGCTAGCTTCTGTGTTTCCTCCCTACAATATTGTTCTCTTCAAGACCCAGGTTCACTCCTTTCCACAAAAATACCCTCTAAACTACAACCCCAGTATGAAGGAATTTTTATTCCTAAGAGCCTTCTGTATAGTGGTTATTGTATATAAAACGTGCCAAAAATATGTGTGCTTCAGTGCTTAAAAATCTTTCTCGAGCTCAGTGAAGACAAAAACATTTTTCTTCACTGTACTTTGTGTGATTTTCTGCTCCCTTTTGTGCGGATGTATTTTAGAGAACATCGTGAAAATAAAGCAAACATTTCAATCCATTACCTGTATCTCTTCCTGCAATCCCGATAAACTATTTACTTGCAGTCCCCGACAGCGCCGCGCGCTGAGGGCGACTTGATCACCCGCTGGCAATAAAAATAGTAGAGTTAAAGGAAAAGCACAAAACTTCCTTTATTTTCTTTACCACCCAAACAATGTGTCTTCTCTTGCCGTGTTACTTCAACGGACGCTCGTACTAGGTAACTACTTTGTTTTAGCCATACTCCTGTCGTGTTTTATATTTTTTAAAGACTCCGAAAACATTTTTTTTCCTACCCATTTATATTTTGGATATGAAACATCTTTGGGTAAAATTGACTCTTGTGTAGCAAGCATGGCAAGACGGGACGACGCTCTTGCACGAAACGACGCTTCATTCGGTCAACTACGTGGCTCATTCGCTCGGCTCTTCGATGTATATTTGCTTCTATTCTCACATAAATTGAATTATTCTAAATGTTGGTGAATTATTAATTTGTAATATTATACGTCTTAGTTTAAGTTCCATGCTAACTCAACACAGTGACTATTCAACACACTTTTAAAAATTGATTTAAAGTCATTAAAAACTATGAAAAAAAAAAGTTTTTTAACCTAACCTAACCTAACCTACTTAACCCAGTTAATAAAGTTTTTGTTTCATCACTTTCCATGACTTTATATAAGTTTTTAAAGATGTGATGGATTATCATTTTGATGATTTATCCGGTCACCCATGAGAGAGTTTATAAACAGTACATGATATTTTAGCAAGAATACATCAATCTTGAAACTTACGATCAATGTTTTTCAAATTACTTAACGAACAGCACTTAAAAATATAAATGTACTCCCCAAAGATATTAGAAGAACGAGATATGCTATGTTGGCCGCCGGACCGTAGGCGGAGTACTACCTAATTAGGGTACTTTGAATACTGTCGGGACGTGTACGCACAGAAATCTGTTCTATGTATTAGTGCGGATACCTTAGCGTAAGCGAAGGTGTGCAGTAGTATTGGTGAAAAAAACCGGCGACACTGGGCAAAACAATTCCACACAGTATGAACTGCTCATAGCACATCTCGTTCTTCTAATATCTTTGGTACTCCCAAAACTATTTATCTATTATATTTCTCACATTTCATTTAGAACCTGTTGGTTAATATTTATATAACTGAATACGTTCCATTTACTGTGCTTATATTACACAGAGAAAACTTACTGATAAAATCTCTTGCTTATTTGATAAAAAATGTCTTCAAATTATTTATAATCCGGTTAAAAACGGGATTGCATACCTTTAAGGCGACACATTCGCTCTGTTGTTAATTTATTCTTCTTCATATATTTTCATCATTTTTCACATACCTATTGTACAAAAAAAAATATATATATATGGGACTTGTGGGATTGCACTAACCTCCCCACATCCTCTCTCAGGAATCCCTCTCTTTTAGAGGGATTCCTACGGATGTAAGTTATTTATATTTAAGATTAATAAAAACCGGACCTTACAATTAAAATATTTTATGTGTAATGGCTTGAAAATTTTATAAAACGTTTTTCAAATAAAAAATTAGCGGTAAGCACCAGATTTTATTTTTCTAAACGATGAATTAGTAACTCCCTTTAGAAACATTTGAGATCTTAGTAATACGTTCATCAGAAATAATTCAAATAAACCCCATGGAAATATCGATTTTCTGGGACTGCTAGGGCAAAGTCAACCGTAGGTCCGTCCATTACGCCCGGCCGCGCGCCTATTATTGTTTTTACGCAACTTCATCGCTTATTTCGTTGAGATTCCCATTTTATTTGAGTGATTTGATAGGGCAAATTCAACAACCGGGATGTTCAATACACCATGGCCGTTCGTCGCATATTTTTATGCACGGCTGCTTTACTTATGTCGTAATGATTCTAGCTTTATTTTAAGTTTCATGGCAAAATTTTAGTAAAATTCGAATGTATTGTCACGATGTCGAAATACGTGTCAAAAAAACGATATAATTTCGTAATTGTATATTATCGACAAATATTATTAGGAATTTACTAAAACGTTTTCCAGGAAGCGGCCTGAATTCTCTTTAACCAGATTACCAATAATTTAAAGAGATTTTTTAATATATCAGCAATGTACACTTTTGTTTTTGAGCCCTTGAACACTATTTACCTAAACTTGTTTTTTTATCCTGATAATATAATTGCTCAAGCCGTTTGAATTGAATATTCAAATGAAGGACTCATGAATAAAGAAATAAACCTATTACATTTATAATGTTTCATTGTGTACAAGATACCTTATAGTAACTTGTTACCTGCCCGCTGTAAAGGTAATGTTTACAAAGTCCTTAATTAACTTAAAGGTAGGCCCATCCCTCGTGTTTTGGGAAATAGGGACGAAAGGGTTTATAATGAATGAGCTATTATGATTTCGTTCAACACATAACCGTAGACTTGACGTTATAATTTATTGTTAATGTAATGTTGGCATTCAAATACACAAAATAAAGACAATTCATTAGTTTTAATTAATAAGAATTTGTCACAAGAAACCTCACCTAAGTAATTAAAAGTGGCCATCAATTAGGCATTATTTCAAGTGTTTATTTTTCGGAATTACTTAAATTATAATACAAAGGATAACAAATTATTATAAGCAATAATTATTTGCCTGAAAAATCCAAACAAATTTGTAAAAAAAAAAAAAAATTATTAATAAAAAATGTTTAAAATAGTGGCTATAGTAGAGATTCTTTATCTTGAAGGTGCTCCTTGCTATTTCGATGTTAACCTTTACCTGAACAAAATGATTTTACTCCTGCTAAACCCAAGTTATTAATGTTATTGACACACTCAATGTTAGTCCGCTGTTAAAAATAAATTCTTGGCGTGATTGAGACTTTTCAAGAATACCTACTAGAATCTTTGCTGAGTTAAGTTGAAGCTAAAGGGCAATTCTTCTTTTTCATAATATTGTGATGCAAAGTAGTTACCAGACGTTACAAAATAGGTAATAATTAAATGACGTTGTCAACGATATAGTAATTACAAGCACAAAAGATTCGAGACTGTTAGTGTTAACCCTTGGATATTATCAACAGTAATAGTGACCAAAGCGAGAAGCTAATACACGTTAATATTAACGAGAGCACAATGGAACCTTCTAAAAAGTGCTTTAGTCCATCAAAAAACAGATGAGCAATCAACAACATGAAACACAATATTCTTAAGAAAGTTTTGATAAAAAATGAGGTCTTAATTTAGTAAAAGTTAATATTGAATCTGACCAATCAAATCATTTTAAAGTTTCTATCATTCTGAATTAATTCCAAAAATACATGTTTAATTGTTCTTAAGCTATATAGCTTTGCCTGAAAAATAATATTGTTACTTATACAAAAGATTTACCAAAATAAATTTCATGTTATGCTAATAATTATGAAGGTACATTAAGGTATTTGAAACTCCCAGACAAAAAGCACAGACACTAACTTGAAACGTTATAATATTTAAAAAAAAAAAAAAAATCAATATGGTTTTGTACTCTGGTTAAAAATTAATTAACGACAATGGACAAATGATAAAAATAATAATAATTATTGGCAGACGATTAATTTTTATCAAAAATTAAATTAAAGTTAAAGTAATGATGCTTATAGTTTATGTTTGCACGCTATTATTAATGTGTGGGTACTGTTTTAATATATTTCCACTCTCTATTAATATGTGCATATGGTTTAAATGTTGACGCTATTATTAATATGTGCGAATAGTTTATGTTTGCACGCTATTATAAATAAGTTTATACTCTTTATGTTTACACATTATATATTAATTAATAGATACTTCTTGATATTTTCGCTTATTTTAATATGTACATGGATCGTGTAATTAAATTTAACAGAAGATCAAGGAAAATATTTTGTCGATTACTGGAAACATAATTTATTATTAATTATCCCAGATTTTCTAATGAAAATTTATTACCCATTAGATGAAAGTCAGTTACAATTTTAGGTGGAAAAATTTGAAAATTAAAATTCAGGCTAAGGATAGTGGAGAGGGAAAGGAGATGGGTAAGAAGAAGATAAGATAGTAGCTATTTAGATCTGGTAAGCAATCTTTACTAAATCTATTTTAAGAATCAACGGTTTGAATCTGAATGATGGTCTATTACCAGGACGGTATTGAAAGTGTCTCCCACTCTGGAACCTGCCGAAAATATGCCATAAAATATGTGTGATTTTAAATGAATAAATTTTGAAATAACACAAATTAATCAAATCTATTTAACTTGCCCATTTCATTTTGTTTTGAACCTTAGTATCCCAAGTAGTAGCCAAGGATCTTAGACAGTCAACTATGGAAGTCGGCAACTATTTTCAGCTAGAATGTAACTTTTATAACAATTTAACAGTTCATTTGAGTTTTTCATTTGTTCCAACTTTATTTATTTATTTATATTTTAAATGCATATTTACAGAATAAAAAAATCCAATATCAAAGATATATTATACAAATACACAATCATAATTACCTAGTTAGCGATTTAAATTTATAAATGCTCTGGTGGAAAATGTCTATGTCAGAGACTAGTGAGTTAAGAAGGACTATCATTCTTCCGAGAGGCATTGCTAATGGTAAGTTAGTCATATATCTCGGAAGAATTAATGGTTTGTGCTTACGCGCTCTTGCAAAGTTATCAATGACGTAAAATAAAATTTTATTCAACATTTCTGGATTGTTGATGTGACCGTTCAACAAGTTATAGGCCATCATCAGCTACGCAACTTTGACAAAACTATCGATACCTAGCATTCCGGAAAGGAAGGGCTGATGGGTATAAATAGGGATAGTACCCGAAGTCTCTAAGATAAAGATAACGTAGAAATTTCTTTTATACTTTCTCCACCATTGAAGTATACGTAGCATCCCCAAGTCCCCATATTATTGAGCTACTTTCCAAAATACTACGTACTAAACTAAAATATAGCAAGCGAACCACGGCAGAGCTGCAGAAATGCCTGGAGTTACATATCACAAATCCAAGCATTCTCAAAACCCTGCTACATATCGTTTCAATACGAACGTGAAGTGTTAAGTGTGGGTCAAAGGTTATTCCCAGATCTTTCAATTGAGAAATATGTTTAAGAGAACATTGGGAAATCACATAGTTGAAGTAAATCACAATGTTTGCTCTAGTATAGCACATTATGGCGCATCTCTTAAAGTTAAAACCTAATTTGTTAATTTGACTCCATACCACGATAGCATTTATGTCTCTCTGGAGCTGTGCGCAGTTTCTAAGGTCCGGATTCTCAAAAATTGCTTCAAGTCATCTGCAAATAACAAACATTTTCTCAAACTTTATGGCATGATGAATGTCATTTATAAAAAGGGAAAAAAGTAAAGGACCGAGATTAGACCCTTGAGGAACTCCAGAGTTTGTGGTAAAGTACGTCGAGTTAGAAATACCGGTAACCGGATAAATCATCACAATGATAATTCATCAGATCTTTAAAAAGTTATATAAAATCATGGAAAGTGATGAAACAAAAACTTTATTAACTGGGTTATGTATTTTTGTTGTTTGTTTTTGGGGTGTTATGCCGTGTTGCGCTAAAAACTTACCTGGGTTATGTAGGTTAGGTTAGGTTAGGTTAAAAAAAAAATTCATCGTTTCTAATGACTTTATATCACTTTTTAAAAGTGTGTTGAATTGTCACTGTGTTGAGTTATCATGAAACTAGAAATACCATACGTTACGTATTGCCCTCTACAAAATAAAAAGCTCACAAATAAATTTAAAATTTTTACCGAAAATCCAAAACTGTCTAATTTGGTTATTAAAGATCTTTGGTTATTAAAGAGGGCCTTTTGTCTCTGGTTTTTTCAATCTACTATTTTTTTCCATTTATTATTAAAAAAACTACTCTGAATTAATACTTAACAGTTTCTTTTATTCCTACCTACAACCAGAAGCAGAACAGCTTTCAAAAAGCTGAACAGGGTCATTTCGTAATACAGTAAAGTTGTTCCCCGCATTGAAGTTTTTGTATGTTTGTCGTTAAAAGCGGCCATTACGCTCTAAGTCATCGCCCGAGGCTCTAACTAGGCTCGTAATAGTAAAGTTGATAAAGCTTTCTGAATAATTATTTCACTAATTGACGTGGGCGCTAAGCACTCTAAGCAGGCTTGTCAAAATACCAACCACCTAATCGTACTTAGTGAATTGTATACTTCCGCAGTTCTTTATGTCTTTATGGCTAAAAATAAGGCATTTAAAGAGCATGCGTGTATAATGTCGCATGATGTTATTGTGGTTGTTAATTTAATTGTTAAATTAAGGCATGTTAACGAAACAGAATACGGCTCAACAAGAATACCTATACAAAAGTATTTTGTAAATGTATTCTCAGGCAGTTATTCTATACAGTATAAAATATCTTTTAAATGTTATAAATCTTCTAATCTTGTCTAATATTTTAATGCATTTTTTTAAAGTTAATCTTTCCAACTATACATAATCCTTCTATTTTAAAGTGGTTAGATCATGCGTGCACGTTTTTATGCTCCGTAAGCGAGGAATTCTGACTTCTGAATTCTACAAATTGTGCTGGATGGCGTTTAAATCCATCAATGAAATGGCCCCACCCTACATCTCTTGAACTTTGCGTCCCGGAAAACACTGATCTGAGGCAGTCAACTCTTAGATCAGGAACATCATCAGCTGTAGGCAGACTGATGGAACCTATGCGCAAGCCAAATACTAAGTTTGGTGATCTCGCTTTCGGAGTATTTGTGCCGAAAGCTTGGAATAAACTCCTTGCAGAACTAAGATCCATAAAAAATCCAACAGAATTCAGGTCTAAACTAAAAACATACCCTTTTAAGCTGTCATACCCTTAAATTAAATATACTATTCCTGAGAGAGGGTCCAGTTATATCCAATTATGTAGTAAATCCTGTATCTAAATTTCGCTAATAAACAATTAGTTAATGTTAATTAAGTGTTAATCTCAAGTGACCTACCAGGTAAGTATTGTACTATATATTATCTCCATATATAGTTAGTAATAATAAAAATTTATATTTGGCTAATTTACATAGCGCCGTTTTCGTGAAAAATCACCTCAAGGGCGCTAATAACATAGTAGAAATGTATTACAGCGCCCTTGAGGTGATTTTGAACAAAAACGGCGCTATAAAAATCATCCATATATTATTTTTATTATTATCAACAATGAACTATTTTTGCAATGAAATTATAAATGTCACTTATGACAGAGAAACAAAGAAAGCTTTCTGATATAAAAATTACTTTTTTATTAAGTATATCTTCAAATTATTTGTAATCCGGTTAAAAATGGGACGACAGGCCGTTTTCTGATAAAACTTAAGTACATTCTTCTTCGAGTGTCATGAAGTAGTTAAACTGCCCCCCATGACCTTTATATCCTCACATGTACCTCAAATTTGTAATCTTCTGCGTAATATATTGGTGTATAAACGTTTTATGTAGAACATAAAAATGTACATAAATAGGTATGCTTTATTTTAAAAAACTTGATAATTATTCCGTAAAAGCCTTTATGGGGCGTACAGGTAACATTGTAAATAAATAAATAATAAAACTTTTGGAAGTTAAAATAGCTGCCACGCGCAACGATTAGGTATAAATAAGCTAAAGCGTATATGCTCATGCTGATTGTGTACAGTATATATAAATTAATGTACGCATTTTAACATTTTTTAATTATATATCATTATTATTTTTTACACAAATAAATTTGAATGTTCAGATTTTTTAATGCCCGTAGGGCGGTTAAATGAACTGCAAATAAAAATATATTGGGTTAAAATCACTGGGAAAACGAGGAGAGATAGAGAAATGCCAATGCTCATTTGCCAATCCCCTCGTACGGATCACTTAAGGTTTATAGGTGTACACCTCATATAATCATAATCAATATTATATTTCCACACAATGGCTTAATTTCACCAAACGACGACATTGCTTTTGGGGAGACAATTTACACGATTTAATTGATTTTGTACGAGAACGGATCACAGAAAGATAAGATGCCCCTAACGACGAAAATATTACGAATAACCATATGACCATACGTGTGTAACAATAACATTTTATTTCACCGGTGTGGGTTGGTAGGTCAATTTGGTAGGCGGGTTTGGTTAAATAATTTATTGGATAACATAATTTATTATGTAAAACCTCTGCCGAAGGTCACCTCAAGTGGTTCGCAACGCATTATGATCTAGCAGGGGTGCCCGGGTTCATTGGGTGAGGTGTGATCAGAATGCGCCTGCCCACCAGCTGCGCTGCGTTCCAGATCTGGAGAGGCTGGTTTGGTTTGATTCATATGTCCGTCACTCTTGGACACACTGATTCCTATCCAACACTCATCCCTTTCACCCTCCCAGAACCTTCTATCCTTGATTTTCTTAACCTGTGCTAAAAAAATCCACGCGTTCCGGTGCTGTGTACACAATACACATCTCAAAATAAGCGATTTAATATCGGAAAAATATGAATATTCATAGCTAATCGCTTATGTTTATTATACTTTATATCAAAAGTTATAATAGTTGTAATTTAATTGCTGAAAACATGAAACAACCATCAGCAGATGCTAAAAAAACGTGCCACAAAAAAGGGTCCACATCTAACGACGGTCCGCTACCGACTGGCGGCTGGCACACACACAGCTATGCGGACGTAGGTATCGATGGTCTAAATCAAAATACAACTGTGGACGTGTGGATTTCTCATGTTCTCGCATAGCGAACTAAAGCGGGACATCATGTAATTTCCTCGCACACTCTTCGCGTTACACGGTTGATTGTATTGGTGTAATTTGTTTCCGATTTTTAACAAAAATCTCTGATTTTTAATTGAATTTGAAAGCTATATAAAATATAATTTTTTTAATTCAGTGCATAAATGTATAACGGAAGATTACCTCAAATTCAGATTGAACCCAGAATTTATTATATTTATGGAATTATTAAAGTTATTAGAAGCAATGTGTAGTAAATCCACACCACAGATAAGGAAAGGTTAAAAAAGAACCCCACGCAGCATCCCAAAGGATGATAAAGGCCACGAGGGAAATTATTTTTCTCCGGGCCTTCTGAGTGGGATTAATTTAAAAGAAAAGTTTTGTCTTCATTTTTCCCAGGTAAAAATTGAAGGGAGGAGAGGAACAATGGAGATGACAATATTTTGAACTGGACCTCATATGGAGTAGTCCCAAAGCGATTTCAATATTAAACACAGATATAAATAAACAAATCCAAATTAATCCTGCGTATGGGGAGCACTAACGTATTATATTGCTTGTAATAATCCCACCATGACTTGTTAAAAGTGCTCAAAAGCCACAAAATAATAAAGTAAAATACATTCGAATATGTACAAAACTAACAGCGGGAAAGCAATTTTCCAAAATATTTTCACCTCCAAATAATTTCAGCGTTTTCATTCAGAATTTTTGCTAAAATAAAATACGTAACAACCCCAAAAGTTAATCGCATAATATTTTCACCCAGAAGGCACGCGTAGAATATTAAAAATGAACGCAATTTCGAGATGACCGTCGACCATTCGCGGGTGGTGGGGTGTTAAAAACACATTGCACGCGAGCATTTAAAAACAAGTCATATAAAAAAGAGTTCCAACCGTTTACACCACGTGAAGATACAGTTTGACAGGGCCGGAAGTACACACATTCCTGCTGGGGCGGGGGAGATATTGGGGATGCTGTTGTAGGGGTGAACGGTACATTATGTACTTTACGGAGAGGGGACTTTTCAGGGTCATCGTATCCAAATAAACACATGACAGCTATTTCGAAAGGGGTTGGAATGATGAATCTTTATTATTATTAACACCTATCGATGAATCAAAATGTGTAAACACACATGATACGCAGCACAATTTCATTATTCGATGCAGATACATTTTCATGAATATAACTGGTAGAAAAGGTAATACCATAAGTTAACTACTGCAGTTTTAAAACTCGTTTTAATTTTCTGTTCAAATACGGTGTATCCAATGAAAAATGAATAATAGATTTCGATAATGAAAATTGAAAACCATTGTTTATTTCATGTGGTTTCCGCTTCGAATCTTTTTTCATACTTTAGATAATAATTTGGTTGTGAAAGAATAGTGAATGGGATGTGGGAGATTAGCTCTCATGGAAAATATATTTATTGACAGTAGGTATGGAAAGGGAGGTTGGTGGCGCAGTCAGTAGATGGTCCGCCGTCAAACGAAAAGATTCGTGTTCAGAATTTTTAATGTAAGTACCGCACAACAACCCAATCGTCTGGAACCAGTGAGACTATGGCAACCCCAATTGGGAAAGTTGTTAGGCTGAAGGTAGTGGGAGGAGAAGGAGATGAAGAAAATTAAGATGGGAGAGTACCTGGCTATTCAGATCTGGTCACCAAATACGGCCAAAGCCATTTCAAGCAACTTTTCAATTCTGTTTAGTGGTCTTACACCAGGGCGATATTGAAAGTATCTTCCACTATAGAACGTGCCGCAAGTTTAGTATGTATTATTTTTATTTAATTAATTGTGAAACACAAATTCTACTAATGAAACTTACTAATGTAATTGACTGCCATTTTTTTTTCGGTTTGCTTTTGTAATTCATGTTGTTATCTTTTGTATTTTAAATTTATTTTTATTTTAAAAACTAATTCTTTTTGACTGGACTGTTTGACATTTAACCAAAAAAATGTTGAGTAGGCAGTAATACAATCATCATAAATACATAAATTAGCACGGTCTTTTTTTAACGAATCTTTTTGATGGTATTAATATTATACAGGCTCTACGCAGTTCTTGCTTAGAAACCGAATTATTCATTAGTAATGTTTTCCACTTGAAACTTGAAATTGCCAACATAACTCTGCTGTTAAGCCATCCATGATCAGCCGAACCTAAATGTCAATGTATATTATTAGTAAACAAACTATCACATCCAGTGGTTCATCATAGCTGTATCACATTAATCAATAGTCTACCATCAAAACACACTAAAAATTAATTTATTTTATTATTATTTTTTCTAAATACACAGAACACATGAGTTTGATTACAAAATAATAAAACCTTAACCTTTATTAAAAAGGTTCATTTCATGTAACATAATTAAAAAAAAAAAATAATAATAATCCTATTTTTCATCATTGTTCAAACCTTCCTTCTCCAAATCTCCATCCCCTCCCCACCAACCTTTGCCCAACATACCCCAATTGGGGATTACATAGTCTCACTGGCTCCAGACATTGGGAACAGTTGGGACTGATAGGACCCGTGGCGGCTCGTGACTTTTGGATGTACTAGAGTGCTAATATTACAAAAATGGTTTTTTTCGATTATTCTATTTTTGGTATGAAGATTTTTAGGATTTTCATGCGGCGCACGGCCAAACTGAAATTTTCTGAAAATCTTCATACAAAAATCGAATTTTCTAAAAAAAAAAAAAAAACGTTTTCAGCTACAATAACATCAATAAATGCGTTTTTGTAATATTAGCACTCTAGTACAAAAAAGTCACGGGCCGCCGCTGGTTGGGACCATTGTGCTCTTTAACTTAAGGAATAATAAAAAATAAAACACAATACTCTTGTGCTAATGGTCTCATCATAATATGTTCACGTGCTTTATGTGTGTGTATGCATATATTTTAAATATGCATAAAGGCAATAAAAAATTAAATTAAAAAAAAAAATTTCAAAACCACTTTTTCCCGAAATACAAATTACCTGACAAAATTTAAGAAAACCCTCACTACGACCAGTAGGTAATTACCCATAAATGAAAAAAGTTGCTTGGGAAATGACTACTAGCATGAAAATAAACTCCAACGCATTTGCCTAGTCTGTTTCTAACCGGACACTTTATTTATTTTACTTTTTAACTATAATTTAACTCTAGTTATTTGTTTACTAGTATTTTTTTCCTCTTACTCTTGTACAACTGTTTATTAAATAAACTGGAATTTCTGTGAATAGTAAAAAATAGTTATTAAGGTAATTTAGAAGTTAGGTAATTTTTTAAATTTAGTCAATCTTAACCAAAATTTCATCCGTAATCATAAGATGAAGCAGGTACTTAAATACTTACCTAATTAAATAATAAATTATTTTTAATATTTAAGATAAGGAAATTATACAATTTGTGAAGAAATATCATCATTTCGATGACAATTCTTTTTTTAAACTTTCTTCATGCAGGCAGGTACCATAGTGTTGATTATTCCGATTTGACGGCTGGCTTCGTTTTGCTTAGTCAATTGATAATAATTATAAATGCTCCCATACACTTCTAAACATCGAGTAAAATAAAACTACTTTCATTTAATAATAATCACAAAATATAAATCTGAGCTCTATGGTGTCCAGGACAGCTTCCGAGGGCGGCGGGAGGTGTGGGGGGGGTGGAATGGCCGCCCAAACGGGTGAGGGGGGGAGTGGGTTAAATCGGGGCTCGGGGTGATTTCCTGCCCCAGTTGGTTAGGGCGGGGGTGGAGGAAGGTGGAGGCGGGAGTAATGCCGCAGAGAGCCGGTCGATGCAGCACCCGACGGTGGAAAGCGCCACCAAATCTTGTTTGTTCCAGAGCATGATAATGTACCCATAGGTGCGGATTTCTTTTATGTTTAACGTGTCCATTGATTTTTTTTAACGTTTTCTGGGTGCCTATTTTAATTATTCCTATTCACTTTTATTATTTTTTGGACTGATTGGTGTCACTGACGCACGAATGAACATTCTGTATATACATCTATGCCCTGATGATGAACATTGAAACTTCCGAAACGATAGCTGGATAGAAGAAATTTCGAAAACTCCCTTACGTTTTCAAATATATCTCGATCTCAATGCAAATAGTTGACATAATGTGTTTTGTCGATTTTTAAAATATATTTGTCAGCATACTTAGCTTACGCGAATCAAAGAATAAAGCATCGCTTAAAAAGTAAAAGCAATATTAGCGATTCTCAAATGAAAAATTTGAAACAGTAAAATCAGAAAAAAAGATATGGTCGCATCTAAAAATTAAACACAGGATCAGCCTATGAGAAAATTAATTATTAATATTTATTATTTTTTTATTAAAGGTTAACATAAGTTTACAAGAACTGGCTTAATGCAAAGCACAAATGATAAGGAATTATTATTAGCAATAATTTACCTTTAATAAAAAATAAAAGTATTTGGCAAGTCAAAAATTTCACCATTAAATTAATATATAATATATCTCGACGCCAACTAGTGAGAAATTAAGGATTTAACAATAACTTTCCTACAAACATAAGGCTTGGTTGTTTTCAGGTGTAAAAAGGTCAATAAACCATAATTGTTTATTGAAATTATTGATTTTTTTGGCGGTTAAAATAAGCCGACGTAGCATAGTGGTTCCATGCATCTGACCGGCAATCAGAAGGTGCGGGTTCAATTCCCGTAAGCGGCATTTTTTTTTTTTAAGATTTTTTTCAATTTATATTTGTGTTTCAAGCTAATAATTATTGCTTATAATAATTTGTTAATAATATTTAGTTAATAATAAATTATTAAAATATAGTATTAAATTTCTTGGTTTTAAATACGCAATTATAATTTTTTTTTATGGTGCTTTAATTTCATGATTAATAGAACATTATATCATCATTAGCCTCTTTGTCGGCATGTTTCCATCAGGGCAACCGCAACTCCGATGAGCTGCTTTCTGGTACGCAAAGCTCACATGATGTGAGCTTTGCGTAGTAATGCAGTGACTGAAGGCTGTGGTTCGATTCCATGAATCTATCTGCTTTTGCAATAAAGCAATATCAAGTCAAACCACTGATTGTAATAATCTATTTCACTCTTATCAAATTAAGCTACATGCTTTGTTTCGGGGTAGGTAATTATAAGCTAGTTTAGAGACGAAAGTCGCATTGTCTACTAATTGACCGAACAAATTAATATTTTTAAGGTAAGGTTTGGTTTAATTTATAATGTATGTAGTTATTTACCCGTTCGTTATCACTTTTGGTGGTATGTCTAGAACTGACCACTGCCATTTTTGTACAGAATCGTTTTATTATATGTTAAATTGGTTCATCCAAACATTACTAACTAGCTAACTAACTAACCATCATGCTGTTACTAGCAAGGGTAGGCAGAGAGATCGGACCGCCAAGCAACTCGGTCTTTTTACGTTTACATCAGCCTTGAATTCTTTGCGGATCTCCACATTTCTCACACGATCAAAAACGGTTTTACCTCACATGCCTCAGGGATCTCATTTCTAGCATTCTGTTGTTTTTCATTTTTCAAAATTCCATGCATGACGCAGTTTCTATGGTTCCTTTTACAAAATGTTTCCTATACATGTTATTCGATGTTGATGAATACGGCAATGATTCCTTCTCAATAAACAAGACGAGGGTTGTTTGTTCACCCCTACAGGAAGATACGTCTTGTTTACATAATAAGTGCTTAATCCTAATACAAAAGAAGTATTTGAATTTCGAATATGGGGCTTATTAACAATGTATCAGTTTTCCCCTTCACAAACGCGTATCCACTTCAACCTTCGGTGCTTTCCAGTGGTGTACCTGACTTTAATAATAAGCATTCGTTGTTGAGGCTGTGGAACTCATTTGGCTAATTGACAAGTGTCACGACAGAGCAACGTGTATATTGGTTAAGAAACCGCGGAGGCCGTAAGCATTGAACGCCTAGGATTCCAGTGATTAATATATACATGAAATAGCTTTTTTCCCGTAATTAAGTGTCGGGATCCCATGTTGAAATCTATAAGGTGATGTGATAATTTTGGTGACATTTTATTGATTAGATACTAAAAAGTATTGTTTTTAATTCCCATTGTATGTGAACAGTATAACGCATCGTTATCACCGTATATTTTTAAGTTATGCTCTGGGTGCAAACTTTAGAACTTCAAATTTCATGGTTAGTATTCAAGCTCTATGAAAGTCTTTATCCAGTTATTTTACTATCCTAGTACTATGAAATGTTGAAATAATAACAGAACTTTGACAGATCTTGATTTTAAACTTTGAAATTTGATGGATTCATTGTTCAACTTCTATAGAACAATTCATCCTTAGAAGTTGAATATTTTTTAAACTTTGTGTCAAGACGAATCAATTTAAAAAAGTAAATAACTGATGTCATACAATAAAACAAAATATACTCTAAAAGGCAAAGTTAATGATTTTTTTACGAGACCGGACGTTTTTTTTTGAGAAAGTGGATGTTTTAATGTGTTTTTCTCTCAGCAGGAGAGGGGTGGAAGGATGCACTTAAGGCCTCTCCATTATTGTTTTTTTGTTCAATCCTGTTCGTCCTGAGAGGATTCGACAGCATGCCGCACTTAAAAAAATACTATTCATTATCTATTGTGCAGAAAAAAAATATTCTAAAAAAAATACAACGCTTGAGACTTTTATATGTTAAAATTAGAAAACAATTATAGAGAAAATTACTGACAGAAAAAATTGGGTTCTTGATAATCTTTTAATTAAATACCAACATATTGTCATGATGGCGGAACACGTGTTCATGAAATCCTAACAAGACAAACTCAAGTGTATGAACACGATATTATTACGAATTTTCTAAAAGTTTATCTAATAATACCTGACTATTCAGATCTGGTCACCAAACAAGGCCAAAACCATTTCAAGCAATGTTTCAATTCGAAATGGTGGTCTTGCACCAGGGAGATACTGAGAGTATCTTCCACTCTGTATCACGTACGCGGCATGGTGATTATAACCAATTATTAATAGATACAGTTAATTTTTTTAAAACATTAATTGCTTTTAAAAATTATTTATTAAAAGTACAAATTATTTTATGTATTCTTGGGTTTTACAGATGGTACTTACATGTTAATTCGATAATTATTTTGAGTAAACAGATTGTTTGTCAATTGCTACATCATAATTTGATGATGCCTTCAGGAGGCATACCAGATTTCATGTGTAAAAATAACTTTTTAGCCGAACTGTTTTAAAATATTATATTCTTCCTCCTTTATCATTTTAATAATCTGCTAATCTTCTAAAGTAGTTTGTCAGCTGGTACATTATTATTTTTTTCCTAAATTGTAGCACTCATAATTAATCCATTTATATTTTAGGGTTCTAAAATGATCGAGCATATTGAAAATTGCAAAATATATTGTAAAAAGATTGATTTTCGGAAAGATTTAATTACTTGGTTGAATATTGACTGTAAATTGTTTGTTTAAATAACTCTAGGGGTGGACGAGACTACAAAGAATCAGTCAAATAACTTGAAATTCACCCACATGAATATCAATTCAGATATTCTTATTTTATATGCGCCATATCATTAGAACGTAATGATAATGAAAGAGATTAATCAAAAGGCAAAACCAAGTATAAAACTTTGGGGATCTGGCGAGGAGGCACGAAATGAAAGATGTTGTGAAGGTCATAGTGTTTTATTGAGTCAGGTTGCCGTATGTGATATGATTTGAGGACCGATGTTGAAGACTTCGGGTGCAGGCGGTGTAGTGCTGGTCAAGCGCGGGTCAGTGAGTCGACGCCGCTGCTGGTGACCGGACTCGTTGACGTATCAGGTACTGGTGAAGAGCGTCGATCTTCCGGGTGCTCCAGTGCTGAATAGGGTAGCCGAAAGTGCAGTGGACCTGGTCGGCAGTTGTGCGGGAGATGGCTTAGACCGGCGAGGATGCCGCGTGGTCTAGGTGCGTGGATGTAGCGCTGGTCAGATGTGCTGGAACCAGGGCGCTGTGATCCGGTGTAGCGCTCGCCAGGAACGATGGCCGGGGCCAGGGCGCTGTGATGATCCCGATGGAGTCCATGATTGAACCGTGCAAAGCCGGGTGTTATCGCCCCGCGCGCAGTGGAGGGGCGCGGGTTGTCACTCGCGAAGTCTTGTAAATTATTGAACGACTGATGACTGACTAACTGACTAGTTCCTTTATGCTGTCGGTGAAGAAGCTTCTCGAACATTTTGGTTGCTATGTAGATATTGCCAAATAAAAATTAAAAAATAAAAGAACATCTAAGAAGCTTTTTTGGAAGAAAATCGAAACTTGTAAAATGACGTTCGAATCAAGTAGTGGCGTACCACTACAAACTATAAACTAAACCAGCAGTTTGCGTCATCCACGTATCTTGCTTGCTTCACCATCCCTTTCAACTCTCGAAGGCTGCGTCAGATCAACTTTTTTCTATTACCGCTTTGTATAATTTTCAGGGTAATTATGTACCACTAGTGACATCTATGAAAGCTAAATTATGTTATTCATGAAAGGTTCTCGCCTCTGCTAATTGCTTGATTAAATTCTGTCAGCAAAGACGATTTCTGTTTTGCGGCCTTTTAAATTTGAATGTCAACAGTCTTTTGTCAGGTTATAAAAAGGTGGTCTTTGCTTACAAACGCGCTCTAATACGAAAACAATCAAAGGTTTCACCTCTCCGAAATAACTACGGGAACTAGTACCGGTACCCAGAGTAGTTATTAAAAAGTGCTTAATCATACCTGTGAAATTGGAAGTTTATTGTCAAATAAAAAGTGATTCAGTTTAACTCTCAAGAATCTGACTTATTATTCTAAGGACCCCAATTTATAACATGGTCCTAGCGATCCGGATATTGTAATCCAAGCGAGATTACAGAAATTTAAACAAAAACCAAGCGGCCAAAAATATTGAAGAGATCCTTGAGAGATCAAGCTGGAAGTAGCTGGAAGTCTGAGAACCTGGAAACACGCCATCGCATCAGACAGATAAGTCCAATCCTTCCAAATCCAACTCCTATCACATCTAGAATCCCCAAAATATATTTATTATTTTATTCAAATAATAATTTTAAAAATAATTTGTTACAAGATATTCCGATTTACTGTTTGTCAACATCATAAAAATTGCAAGTCATAACTTAATTTTGTATGACATTTCACAATAACAATATTACCTACGTGTTTTATGTGCAGATTTTATCAAAAATAGTAAACATTGTAAGGATTTTGTCATCATTTCTTTCAAATTGGAGTATTAATACGCGAATAATTTACCAGTTTTAGTGAATTATTTTGTGATCATTTAATTATCGGAAATTTATTGTCGCGATTCATAATACGATGGAGAAATTGAAAGTATTAGTAAACAAACGCAGAGTTTTAAGGGGAAAATTAACCAGATTCAATGATGCATTGAATACTCTTTCAGCTCACGAAATAAAACTAAGATATGACAGAATTAAATCTATAATTGATGAATTTGAAGTTATTCAGGATGAAATTGAGGAAATCTCAGATGTAAATGAAAGCGAAAATGCTTCTCAGAGAGAATCATTTGAAAATCAATATTATTCATTAATGGCAACGGCCAAAGGTGCATTAGAATCCGTAGAACAATCGAGGGTAGAAATAAAATTACCTGACCTAAAGTTACAAGAATTCCACGGAGATCAGAAAAATTGGAACACCTTTGTAGAAACTTTTAAGAATATAGTCCACAATAATAATTCGATTAGCAATGTACAGAAATTTTATTATTTGCAATCTTGCTTAAAGGGAGAAGCAATTAAAATCATTTCGAATTTAGAAATCTCTGATTCTGGATATCAAGGAGCATGGGAACTATTACATGAGAAATATTCTAATTTAAGGGCAACTGTACATAAGCATATTCAATTCATATTCCAAATGAAGGAAATGAAGCAGGAAGATGCAGTCGCATTGCGGCGATTGATAGATGGAACTAACGTTAACTTAAAGGCTTTGCACAACTTAGGAGTTCAAGTAAATCAATGGGATGCTTTAATTATTTACATAATTTCAAACAAATTAGATGAGATTACTAGAAAACATTGGGAACAAAGCCCTATTGAAGGGAAGTTGCCAACACTGAAAGAGTTCTTGAAATGTTTAGCTTCACGAGCTCAAACTTTAGAACTTATGCAAACTACGGACAAAAAACCGCACAGCCAAATTAAATCACATTTAGGGATTAATAATAGGGAATCAACTGTGTTATTATCTGTAAAAAAGGGAAAATGCACATTCTGCAGTGAGGATCATCCGATCTTTTACTGCAAAAAATTTCTAAAATTAAAAATATCGGAAAGGATAGAAGCCTTGAAAAAGAGCCGAGCATGCTTCAAATGTTTGAAGCCGGGTCATCTTGCACAGGATTGCAGGATCACCTTTAAATGCAAACGATGTGACAGTAATGATCACAATACGTTGCTTCATAAAGAGGGATTCCGTGTAGAATCTCCAAATTTAGGAACTGAGGCAGAAGATGTCTCAGTTAACAATCATTCTGCCGTAGGTAAGGCAGAAAATTTAGTATTGTTGTCTACGGCGATAGTAGGTATCGTGGGTAGCGACAATAATTTATATAAGGCAAGAGTACTAATAGACTCTGGAGCACAATCCAATTTTATGAGAGAGGATTTTGCAAAAAAATTAAATTTAAAATTTAATCACATAAATAAGCCGGTATCGGGCCTATACAATAATGTTACACACATAAGGAAAAGTGTGTCGGTAGACTTTAATTCTTTAAGAACCAACTATAAAAATACAATATCTTGTCTGATATTACAGGAAATAACCACAAGTCTGCCGCAAACATCAATACCAAGAAACCAGATTAAGTTGCCTCATGGATTAGAATTGGCAGACCCGAATTTCAACATCGCAGCGCCTATCGACATCTTGTTGGGGGCTGAAGGTTTTTGGGACATCCTGACCAATGATAGAATGAAGTTGGATACCGGTCCCACACTTCAACGAACACAACTGGGATGGATCGTGTCAGGACCGACCAACATATATCCCAACCAAAGGCCAGTATCACAATTCTGTAGCTTATCCATAAATAAATTAAGCAATCAAATTGAAAAATTTTGGAATCTTGAAGAAGTCAACCCCATGAAATATCAAAATCATGAGGAGAAAGCTTGCGAGGCTAATTTCATAGCTACTCATGCAAGAGAAGAAGACGGTAGATTTACAGTAACTTTACCACGCCGTCCTTGTATTGATCAATTAGGAAACTCATTGACAACAGCTGAGAAAAGATTCCAAAACTTAGAAAGAAAATTATCTTCAAATACAGAATTAAAATCACAATATGTACAATTTATGCGAGAATACCAGGAACTAGGTCACATGGAGGTATGTGATAAACTAGAAGGAGATCATAACTCCTATTTTTTACCACATCACGCCGTCATTAAGGAATCGAGCTCCACCACTAAGGTGAGGGTTGTTTTTGACGGATCAGCCAAAACTTCCAAAGGAATTTCCCTGAATGACGCCTTGATGGTAGGACCTGTCATTCAAAAGGATTTATATACCCAATTGTTACTTTTCAGAAAACACCAATATGTCATGACAGCGGACATCGAGAAGATGTATCGGCAGATAAATGTGAGTGCAGCTGACCGCAACTTGCAGAAAATAGTCTGGCGCGAATCACCGGAAGATGAGATTCAGCATTACAAGCTGAAAACTGTAACGTACGGGTTAAGTCCTTCCTCTTTCCTAGCTACAAGATGCCTACAACAAGTTGGTATGGATAACCAAATTAATTTTCCTAAAGCTAGTCAAGTCATAAAAAACAATTTTTACATGGATGACCTATTGACCGGAGACGATAATTTGGAATCCTGTAGAAATTTAAAAGGTCAATTAATTGACATATTGCTGTCTGCAGGCATGAGGTTAAGAAAATGGAGATCTAATATCTTGGATTTGTCATCCGAGTCGGGCCAAGCTGAAATTGCCGGACAGAACAATTGTGAAAAAATTCTATCTGACAAACCCAAGAATGAAAAAATTCTGGGCTTAATCTGGAATATTGAGTTAGATTATTTTTCTTATGTTATAACAAAACCATCAAAGCATAGTGAAAATAAACGCCAAATATTGTCAAGCATAGCATCAACATTTGACCCATTGGGGTTACTTGGACCAGTTATTGTTGTGGCGAAATTAATAATGCAAAGGTTATGGCAATCCAAGGCTTCCTGGGATGAAGTATTACCAAATGAAATACTGATGCCATGGAGAAGTTATATAAATGAATTAAACCAATTGAATGTATTGAAGATTGAAAGGAAAATTGTATGCAAGCACGCTAGTAATATTAAATTACATGGATTTTGTGATTCCTCTGAAAAGGCTTATGGAGCTTGCATTTATATCACATCAATGGATCACAATGGCAAGCAACATTCTCATTTAATAACATCAAAATCCAGAGTAGCGCCATTAAAATGCATATCATTACCCAAGCTGGAACTATGTAGCGCTGTATTACTAGCAAAATTAATAAAAAATGTCAAACTAGCATTAGGTATGATGGAAGTAGATACATATTATTGGAGTGATTCTACGATAGCGTTATGTTGGATAAAAGGTCAACCAGCACGTTGGAACACATTCGTAGCGAATCGAGTCGCTGAAATTCAAGAATTTAGTAACCCAGAACAATGGCGTCATGTGCCATCTTCTGACAATTCAGCAGATATATTATCAAGAGGAGCTACTGCTGATCAACTAGTGAATTCCTCAATATGGTGGCATGGGCCAGAGTGGTTGACTAGAGAAAACAACACTTGGCCGCTATCGAAAATATCTTGTTCAAACCCTCCGGAAATTAAAGGAAACAATGTTTTGATTGTAACTAATCCGGAAGAATGGGACATCTTTAAGAAATTCTCTTCTTTAACAAAACTAAAACGTGTAACTGCCTATGTATTAAGATTTATAAATAATTGTGATAAGTTAAAGACCAAAATATCAGGAAATTTAAACGTTGAAGAACTTGAATTAGCTTTGAAATATTTAATTGTATCGTCACAAAAATACAGTTTTCAGGCAGAACGAGAAGCCTTAATAAAAAATGGATGTGTAAATAAAAATAGTTCTTTAAAGACTCTCAACCCGTTTTTACATGACCAATTAATACGAGTTGGTGGGAGATTGTCCACAGCAACACATTTAACTTTTCAACAAAAGCATCCTATTATTTTACCTGCAAGGCATAAGTTGACAGAATTAATAATACGTCACTATCATTATGCGAATTTACATGCAGGAGCACAAGCATTACTAGCCGAAATAAGGTTAAAATTTTGGCCGATATTCGGTAAAAACACAGTGAAACGAATATTACATAACTGTATAATATGTTTTAGATGCCGCCCCGTCGTAGGCCAGCAAATTATGGGTAATTTGCCTATGGACCGAATAACCCCTAGCAGGCCTTTCTCTGTAACCGGTTTGGACTACGCGGGTCCGCTCCAAATCAAAAGTGGAGTTCTGAAGAGAGCTCCTCTAATTAAATCGTATCTATGTATTTTTGTTTGTCTTGTTACTAAGGCTGTCCATTTAGAGCTAGTAACAGATTTATCTAGTGAAACTTTTTTAAATTGTTTGAAACGGTTTATATCTCGCAGAGGTCAACCCAAGAAAATATATTCCGACAATGCTTCTACTTTCAAAGGAGCATGTAATAAACTGGAGGAACTTTATGCCAGTTTGAGAAAAAATGATGACAAAATTCAGGAGTATTTAGCAAATAGGTCAATAGAATGGCATTTTATCGCTCCACGCGCACCAACGCAAGGAGGTCTGTGGGAGGCCGCAGTCAAATCTGCCAAATATCACTTGTATAGAATTACTAATTGTTCATCTTTAACTTTTGAGCTTTTTTATACTGTACTATGTCAAGTCGAAGCCTGTCTCAACTCCAGACCCTTAACACCACTGTCTAACGATCCTAATGATTTAAATCCTCTGACTCCTAACCATTTCCTTATGGGCACAAATGCATCTGTTATTCCAGAAGAAGATGTCCGAGATGTACCATACAACAGACTAAATCAGTATCAAAAAATGACAGAACTAATTCAATCCTTTTGGTTCAGGTGGAAAAAGGATTATCTGGGAGAGCTTCAACGGAGAAACAAATGGCAAACCAGCAACCAGAGGTCCCTCCAGGAAAATGATCTAGTTATTTTGAAGGAAGATAACTTACCCCCCACTCTATGGAAAATGGCTCGTATACTATCCTGCCATCCTGGAGCTGATGGAATCACAAGGGTAGTCACCCTCCGGACATCACAAGGGACGTTCGTGCGACCAATTACCAAAATCTGTCTGCTACCCGTAGAAGACAACTTTGAACGCCAATGACTGCTTCGTTCAACAAAGGGCGATATGAAGAAACACCACGATCGTGCAATTTATGTTTTTTCATTGCACGCCACAAACTGATGTAACCAAATTGATGACCCCGGCTCAAATTGATGAATCCTCGTGCAAAACTGATGACCCCTCGTGCACAAGGTTATTCTCATGTAAATCATAACAAGGAACCCATCCCGATGGAATTAGAAGATGAAGCCAATCAAGATTTGTGTTGTGTTGTTAAAAACTGAATCCTTTATATTTTATATGTATTCTGTTTTTTTCTTTCAATGATTTTAGAATTTAAATTTTTTATTTTTTATTTTGGTTAATATTAATGTTTATATTATGTAGTTATATAATTTTTCTTTTATTAGAAAGAACCTTAATTGGTGAATTAAGTTTCTTTCGGGGGGTGCATGTATAATTTTCAGGGTAATTATGTACCACTAGTGACATCTATGAAAGCTAAATTATGTTATTCATGAAAGGTTCTCGCCTCTGCTAATTGCTTGATTAAATTCTGTCAGCAAAGACGATTTCTGTTTTGCGGCCTTTTAAATTTGATTGTCAACAGTCTTTTGTCAGGTTATAAAAAGGTGGTCTTTGCTTACAAACGCGCTCTAATACGAAAACAATCAAAGGTTTCACCTCTCCGAAATAACTACGGGAACTAGTACCGGTACCCAGAGTAGTTATTAAAAAGTGCTTAATCATACCTGTGAAATTGGAAGTTTATTGTCAAATAAAAAGTGATTCAGTTTAACTCTCAAGAATCTGACTTATTATTCTAAGGACCCCAATTTATAACACGCTTCTTGCACGCGGGTAAAAATGAGCGGGGAAATATACTGTTAAAAATGTGAGTGCATGACCATTTCCTAATAAAATACTAGTCATTCGAATTATTGTAACGATTACCGGGATTTGACGTACAAATTTGTTAAAATGTATAAGGGTACAATAATAAATTACGTTATGATTTAAAATAATTACTAATGAATTTCATGAATAGTGTTATCCACCATACAACACCTTGTATGCATATATGACTTGGAAAATTACGGGCGTATCATTAGAAGCACTTGATTCAATTAGTATTCGAGTCCCCCCCTGAGTCAATATACTCCCTGACGTATCAGCATAAATCTTATCATCACGGAATTAGAATCATAAACTGTTATCATTAGTAGAACGGTAATAATAGACTGACAATAGCACGCTGGGGAACACTCACTCGTAACTGTGAACATTGTATCGAATAAAGGATGCCTACCAAATAACGTAACAATCCATCAATGAAGGAATATTTACACAAATATTTTCGAATAAACTCAGAATGGTGTTTTTTTTTCATTAAAAAATAGTTAAGGCGACATAATTGTTAGACTGTTATTTCTGATGAATATATTCCTAATATTTCAAATGTTTCTAGAGGGATCTCTACGGATGGAAGTTAGTTATATTTAAGATTAATAAAAACAGGATTTTAGCATTAAAATATTTTATTTAAAACGGTTTGAAAATTGCGTAAAACTTTTTTTAAACTATAAAATTAGCAGTAAGTTTTTAAACAAGTGACGAAAAATATAGTTCATTCGTTTGGTAGTTCATCTTTTAGCCAGCTGTGAAGTAAATACGTCAAGCGGTAGTAAGTAATCAATGGCTTGACAACTAATCATATGAAAAAGATGTATTATCAATTTGGGAGGCGGGTATAGGTCACCCTAAGTGGTTCGCTACTTTTGTTGACAAAGCAGGGGTGCCTGGGTTCATGGGGAGAGGTTTGTCTAGTAATTGTGTTTTTACCTCTAAAAATAAAATGTTGGATTTAATTATTATCGCAGAAATAAAAAAAATAAAATTATTGATTTGTGTCAGTGACTATAATTAATTTGAATATTTATGACGGCCTCCGTGGTCTAGGGGTAAGGCTCTCGACTAGCAAGTTGGAGGTCACGGGTTCAAAACTGGGGTGCGCAAGTAAATTAAATTTGATTAATGTGTGGTTTTTCACAAATTACTCATTCTAAATAATATATAGCCTATTTGCGGCACGTTCCAGAATGGAATATACTCTCAGTATCGCCCTGGTGTAAGACAACCTTTCAAAATTCAAACGTTGCTTGAAATGACTTGGGCCATGTTTGGTAACCAGATCTGAATAGCCAGGAACTTCTCCACCTTCCCACTGGATCCAGACGTTTGGGAGCGGTTTGAGACACTTGTGCGATTTTGCATATAATTTTTTTTAAATAAACGTCAGAGACGAAACATAAAATATTAGTTAGTTAGTTAACTAAGGTTTTTATTTACTTTAAAATCCCACCGCTTACCCGTTAGTTTTATGAGTTCCACGTTAATGTACTAACAGAATCAGCAGTCATGAAAAGCGACTAAACGGTTCTAAGCGCCGCTCGATGTTATCTCACTATAATACCCCAAGGATATTATATATTGGACCACACTTTCATTGATTATCGAGAATATGACACTTTAATTTCCGACTCAACCGCTCAGTCCTTTTCCAGACCATTAAATGACACCATCCACAGAACTAATAATTCCTAGAACTGTTATGTCACTAATTAACAAAAGACTTTTCGAATTATCAGATTCCCTTGTATTTAACCCCTTCTTCTGTCAATAGTATTTCAGCTTTGTAATAAAATCCAAATAAATGGAATATTTTTGAACGCATCTGAAAGCTAAAAACTGCTTTTGAATGGTGATAATGTAGGCTTTCAAATTTTTAATACAAACATATATATATATTTTTAATGACTCACCTTACGATTTTTCTACCTAAAATTATTGATGACAAAATAAATTTTTAAAAAACACACACACGCTTTAATTTGCCACGTTATTCTAGATAATATAACTACACTTTCTTGCTGTTTCATGTAAAAATAACTAATTAAAAAAGTTTAAATTGCGGTCAGAAACTTTGGTTTCTTCTAGGTGTACATATTAATTATTCTTCGGTTAACTTTTAGATTTGAATACAAAACGTGGTATTTTCTCTTTCTAACATCGTTTAGATCGCATTTCTCACCATGACAGTAAGGGAAACACAACACTTTTCATGATACCTATTTGATCTGATCCCAAAAGCGAACAAATTTGCTTAAGGGGTTAGTATTTGTTCTACATAAATACCCGAAGTAAGAAAAATTTGAACTAATTTCGGGGACATGAACACACACAAAGGACATTTCAATAGGTATTTCTGTTCAGTAACGCCAGTGTTTTGCACGATGATCTTGTTTTAAATTATATTGCGAAATAACACAATTAACATGCGCTCGTTGGGATTGGGGCCCGCGATTTACGGATTCACAACCAAAGAAAACGTTAAATCGATATCGAATTTTTGTCCAAAGTTTCAAAGTAAACACAATTATTTTCGACTCGCAACGGCTGTCATTAGCTTTCGACAATCAAATGTTTTTTTTACTTTACATTCGCCACCTGCCGACCCTGAGTTTAATGATCACAATATTGCGATACGGAAGTCGTTTATTTTTTCATACACCTTATCCATGGGAAATTTAGATATTTTTATCCAACTTCCCGGAAAGATGAAATCACTGCTCTAAGATTATCCTTGGCCTGCGTGAATTCAAAAAGCTTTTTATCATATTTAAAAATGGCGTTCCTGGAGACAGATTGATAGAGATTACCATTATTATGTACATCAAATTATGTTACTAAGCTCCCGCAGACAAGCTATTTGAAGTAGCTTAGCAGGAACAAACGCTATGTATTATACCAAAAGATTATGTTACAACATTTTGACCAGTAAATTTCTCTCAAAGCTGATGGTAATGACATAATAAGCCCAAAACCGTTACATTTATTAAATAACTCAATAAAATTCCAATATTTAGCTGCTTAGAAATAAACATTATTTCATCTTAGTAAAAGTAATGTATTTCATATGAACATTGGAACAAAAATACATTATCAAAACATACACGAGTAAAAAGACTAGGGACGATTGGTTTCATAGAATTTTAACAATTCGTCATTCTTCAATTTCGTTTTTAAGTTCTTTGAAGGTTCTATTCAAGTTCTTTTATTATATAATTATCGGCCAGTTCTTTCACAAAACAAAAATAATAATAACGCTTGAATAAAAACTTCACAGAACTTGAAAATCAAGTTTGAAATTTAATGAATTGTTCAAATTCTGTGAAACAGCCCGTACTTAGTTTAAATTAATATTGATTGAAAAGATATGATAGTATAGCCTTCTTGCTTCTTGTACCTATCTTGCATAAGGTTAAATAGTTCTGTCACATCTGTGTATGTAGGTACATATCACTAATTTTATGTAATATAGGTACAAGCATATTAGCTATATGCAAATAAGTAATAGAATTATTCAAGAGCTCATTTTATTAGTTTTTAATTCATCTTCAAGTATATGAAAGTTTAATTTTACATTCTCATTTTACAGTTCTCTTCAAAAAAGTATTTTAGACTAAAATAGACCTTTTCGCTGTTCTTCCTGACCAAGAACATTACAACATCTGTCTTTAATGTGCTTCAAAATTCAATTACACCCCCACTGAAGACAAACAAATGAAATTTCCATCGAGTCGGATCTCCGGCGAAGCCGAAGGACAGGGAACACATAAACCCATTTTAGGAATAGGACCTTCGCTTCCTTGTTCGTGTACTATACTGTAACCCACTTTAAGACTAGATCGGGGGGCTGCTTTAATATTGTATTATAGAAATGTGTTGTCTTTTCTTTTTGACTTTTAGAGACGCAATATTTTTGAAACCCATAAAAAATAGTCTAGTAATATTGATCACTAGATGTCGCTTTTGGAAGCTCCATAGGCTGCTCTATTCAAGCACGCTCTCCTCGCAGGATTTTCACAACCCATTTGAGAAACTTTGGGATATATATACATATTTTTTTTTATTAACATAAATATTATTTTTAAAAGAAAGACAAACATTATCTGGTTACGACTAACATGACAATATTTGAAAATTTACTACTGCCCCAACAGTAAGCGGAAAATGTCGCTCGTGGTGTGATGAAGGACTTAGCCAGCCGAGGAATTAAACACACAACGCCTGGGCGGGACCCAAACGCGATGTCAATTCAGCCAGCGACCTGAAAGAAAGACAAAAATTTCCGGGTTACGAATAACCTGATAATATATTAAAAGTCTCCTACTACCACCACATTAAGCGGGAAATGTTGCTAGTGGTGTGATGGAGGACTTAGCTAGCGGAGAAATTGAACTCACGATGCCTGTGTAGAACCCAGACGCGATGTCAAATCAGCCACTAACCGTTTTTTTGTTGAAATTTGTATAGAATATGGATCTTGAAATCCCCTATCATTATCAATTATTACTAATTGTCAAATGTTTCTAAATAATGTTAACATATCTAATCACGACATTTTTGAAATAATCTTAACCTTTAGTTACCGTTCGTCTTTTTTTGGTTATTTTAAGTGATTATTAACACCTCAACCCCGTGGGTCAAAACAAAACATAAGCAGCGGTTTTAGGTACTGAAAATATATGCCGTATCTATGGCATAATACGTATTTGATGCACCACCGGGTGTCGATGTGTTAGTTAAGCGTTTATCCCGAATAGATCTGTACGTATTATGCCATAGATACGGCATATATTTTTGGAGTTAGGTACATAAAATATATGCCGTATCTATGGCATAATACGTATCTGATGCACCACCGGGATCGAGGTGTTAATAAAGCGTTTATCCCGAATAGATCGATACGTATTATGCCATAGGTACGATATATATTTTATGTACCTAACTCCAAAAATATATGCCGTATCTATGGCATAATGCATATCTGATGCACCACCGGGGTCGAGTTGTTAATTAAACGTTTATTCCGAATAGATCGACAATCTGCAAGGAAAAACTTTGATAAAAACACCCAGATCAGGCAATAGAAGTTAAGCATTTATTCTAATATGTATAAACGTTTGAGTTTTACCCCAAAAACCATCATAATTATGTGTTATTATCGTCCCTTTTCTTTCAAGGTGCCTCCAGGCATAAAAATCTCCATACTTTGGAATCATTGGTCCATTGCGGATCCAGTATCTCCACTCAGCCACTGCATTTGTCTTTCCTAGTTTTATCTATGAAATTTACGCCTTTCGTCTGAAAATAGCGACAAGACTTGTATGTTAGTTATTTATCTACAACCCGTAGTAGCAGTGGCGGCTCGTGACTTTTGAGTGTGCCAGAGTGCTAATATTACAAAAAATGGCAGCACACGGCCAAACTGAAATTTCCTGAAAATCGAATTTCCGAAAAAAAAATTCTGTACCTCAATCGGCCGTAAACAAGGGAGTCACCATCAAAACTTTATTAGCAAAAATATTGGCTATTTTTAAAGAATGATTTTTTTATAAATTCATCCGTGTCTTCATCGTGGCTTCGTAATCTATCGTATGTGACTGCTTACAGTTCAGTTCCACGATAACTACCCTCCGATGAAAGAGGGCACCGGAAAAAGGCGGAAAAAACATTCTAGGATATATATATATATCTATCATAAACAATAAATTATATACAGTGACATATGAAAGTATAAAATGAAAAGATACTTTAGACAGATACAAAGGTAAAAGATACAAGTGCATGTAAAACTTATACGTAGACTAAGGTTAAATTAGTATTGATTGACAATATATGATATTATAGCCTTCTTGTACTTACATTCCGAGCTGTTAAACTAGATCCGCCACATCTGCATATATATTACCAACTTCATATAATTTAGGTACACGCGACTGTTTTTAAGTACTCAGTCCTGGTATTGTTACATTTAAACAAAATTTCGGAACGAATAGCTCTCGCAGGTATACGATTTTGAACATAAATAATTGTGAAATGAAGTTTCACGCTAGGGATAGTAAATTGCGACTATTTCATTAGCTTGGCGTTATCTCAGTCATGTTTTACAAAACGGGCGTGGATGCGTTTATTTATTTTTTTAATTTTAGTCAATAATGTAACAAAATGTGATTTTCATCAGTTTTTTAATATTTTTTGACAGTATCCTGCTCTCCACACAAGTGTGAGAAGCTTTCACCCATAAAGCCGGCAGAAATGAAATCGTTTTACGTTATTATTTCCAGCCATCGTTCAGCCCTCAACCTGGAGCTTTTGAAATTCCGATATCTCATCCGCCCACTCCACGCGCCCGTGATATTTCACACGGACCAAGAGGGTGCGCGCCGTTCAAAACGTCTTTTTGTACCGTCTGAATCGGTCCTCAAGGGCGCTTGGACATTTTAAAGCTTCTATTCCATATCAAAACCCATTTAAATCGTGAAAGGTGCAATACTCAGGATGTGTGCTTAAGGGAGTGAAATCAAGGACCTCTAAATGGATTTTTATTTATGGCCCGCAGAAAGGCAGAGTTGTATTACCGCACTTATTTTAAAACATTTTTTTTTTATTTCGATGATATCGATTTGCAAAGCATTTATTTTTTAATTTACACTTACTGCAAAATTCTTATGCTTGATTTGCTTTGAAATATTTGAAATGGAATTCTTTTCTTATAATTTCATCAATTTATCAGAAGTCATGTGAGATAACCACACAATTTACTTGACTGACTTGAACCAGTGGGACTAACGCATTCCCTTTTCTCATATAACCCACATACTCCCACCAAAAAAGTTTACCAAGATATGAACTTACTGAAAATCAAAAAAAACTATACGAATATAACTCATGCCTATTAATATACAAAATCCTAAACGGATTTATAAACACAAACACAAAATTACACATAACATACACACGTATTATACACAAACATTATACACAAATTTTGACAATACTAAAAATGATAAAAGAACCATAGGTCATGAGATTGAGCACATTTACAATCTCCTTCCTGATGGCCTGACAACAGTATATAGAATAATTTTTTTTTAAATGTCAGCTCGTAAGATAAATAAGCAAAATTAAATTGTACTTATGTGAGAATAATATGTAACTTAGAAAGTCAAACAATTATATTTAGATTTTTTTAATGTGCACTTGTTAAGAAAGTTAAATGTGTATATTTGTATGAAAGTGATATTTTTAATGTGTAATTTTATGTTAAGAAAGTGAAATGTGCACATTGTATAAATGTGATTTTTTAAATGTGTACTTTTATGTTAAGAGAGTTAAATGTGTATATTTGTATAAATGTGATTTTTTTAATTTGTTATTTTATGTTAAGAAAGTGAAATGTGTATATTTGTATAAATATGGTTTTTTTAATGTGTACTTTTATGGTAAGAAAGTGAAATATGGATAAATATGTAATTTTATGTTAAGAAAGTGAAATGTGCATATTTGTATAAATGTGATTTTTAATGTGTACTTTTATGTTAAGAAAGGGAAATGTGTATATTTGTAACAATGTGATTTTTTTTAATGTGTATTTTTATTTTAAGAAAGTGAAATGTGTATATTTGTATAAATGTGTAATTTTATGTTACGAAAGTGAAATGTGCATATTGTTTAAATTTTATTTTTTTTAATGTGTACTTTTATGTTAAGAGAGTGAAATGTGTATATTTTTCTGAATGTAATCTTCTCCTATTAATGGTGATGGCAGATTTGTCCTTATTGTTTTCAATGATGTAATATTATAAGAATTTGAATTACGAAACAGCTGTCACAATAATAAAAACACTATTTTGAAGAACACAAGAAATCACTATTAAATTTTGCTTACTTTAACTAAAAATCGTATAACACAATACAACATCTCTATTGATATAGTAAAATTGAGTCTTTCAAAACAATTTGTCCGCAGGCCTATTGTGAGCTTATTGGTCATCACTTTTATCCATTATATATTTCCAATACCATTAATATATTAAATATTTAGTAATGGTTTATTCTCTCAAAAAAAATTTAAATATATGTTTTTTTTTTCAATAGAAAGCAAATAATAAAACCGTTAAAAATAATCACTACCGACGAAAAATGTTTTAATTATTTTTCGTGGAAAGAAGTCGCTCAAAATTTTATTCGTAAAATATATTATTCTGAATGTAACAATTTTTTGGAACTGACGCATGTAATGAATTCAAAAATTAAACGAAATCAAATTTTTATCTATCTTCTATTTATTTATATTTCAGAACCTCGCTGATATAAGTGCTAAAAATAGTGCTTCTTTAGATATAGCTATGGCACAGGATCAAGAATCAGATATCACAAAACGTAGAATTTCATAAAAATAACATTTTTTATGTACATACCACTCAAGAGTCCTAATCATTGTAGATGGTCCGTAATAATCAGGTACTATACGTACAGCATCCCTAATTTCGGGTGTATTATGAGACTGGAGGGAGTGAAGATATAAAAAAAGGAATGTTTCTGGTTCTTCAGTTCTGGTCACCAATCATATTTAAAGCCATTATAAGCAGCGTTTGGAATGTAGTCTTTCACCAGGGCAACACTTAGATTATCTACAATCTGGGATGTACCACAAATACAATGCACACTTTTGATGTTATTCATATATTTTTTTTTTATAATTCAATATATATTCAAATTTAACATTCTTTCATATATCATCACTGGTCACTCAGCCGAATTACCGCCAAAACCGACAAACTGACCCAAACACCTATGTGTTTTTTTAATATTTTTAGTTGAAAAAATAGATGTCTATTGTGACTAAATTAAAATGCATCTAGTTTTTTTCTAAAAATAAGTTCATAAATCACTGTACTAAGTTTGTCGGGTAAGTACTGATTCTATGATACACATACAGTTAATAAATTATTATCAAAAACGCTCAAATAACAGTCATCAGCTATTTTTCATCAAAGTGATTGCTCGACCATCGAACAATACGGCAAAAGCGATTTTCAGATTTCCCAACAGTACATTCTGTTCAAGCAATATTGCAATATTGATCAATAAACCGGCAGTCGAAAAACACCAAAACAACAACCCGTTACTTCATCAGTTTGTTGTTTAATATCGAAGAGATTGTTGGCCCATGTAATCCTCGGCAAACATGAAGTTATCAGGGATGTCCGAAACGTACGGGAAAATAATATTCACTGCCCAATAAAGGTCCGTTGAGACCCAGAGATGGGAAAAAACATTGGTAAAAAGTATACGAGGCAGATGTATCGGACAATATAGAAGAAAAAATGACTCTACATGGAAGAATTTGACGACAACAGATGATATAATACACTTTTGAGTATTATTATTAATATATTTTATTTATGGTTAATGGTAGATACTCTCAGTAACGCCCTGTTGAAAGACCTACATTCAGAATTGGAAAGTTGTTTGGAGGATTGTGATAATCGCCAATTTAAATGGGATGTTGGCTGAATGATTCTGTGGTTCTCCAATTCGCAGAATCCAAGGTTGCTTGATTACTATCGGTGTGCAATAATGAGAATTCTGATATTTTCAATTTAGTTTTTATTTTAAAAAAACTCACGTTACAATAATTTTATGAACAAAACAGATCACGTACGCTATAGGAGATTTAGGGCTAAACCGAGGGCTGGACCGCTGGAGACAGAATGAATTATTTGCCGCGCGAGGTATCGCGCGCAGGCTTCCATCCAATCAATCCAGCCTCACAAGAATGTGGGTAAAAGTAATGTTGTCATTATTTTTGGGAGATGTAAACTCTCTATAATTTACCGTTGCAGTTACAGTTGCTTTAAATTGCTTTAGCAACGTGTTTTGTGAACAGATCTGAATATCCAGATACATATTTCCCAACCTTTTTCTACCGCATCTCCTACCCCTCTCCACAGTTTCGAAACGTACCCCAATAATTGAAGATGCCATATTCCTTTTGGTTCAAAGTAGTTGGGTATCAGATGCGATATTAACATTTTAAAAATATCATAAATGAACCATTTATACTAGCTAAATTAATGTTCAGTAAGGGATATTATCATACACATTGTATTCGAAATACTTAGTGGGAAAGAAGAAGAGAATTTAATGTAAAGATATGAGTTAATCGGAAAATATTTTGTCATTACCTTTAATTCATCACTTACAAGATGCAAAGGAAAAAAAGTTTTATGTCAAACAACATTATTTAATCATGCAAACAAACTACCTACTAAAGTATTTTCCTTTCGTATGGTATATTCATACAAGCGTAGGTGAATCTAGTCTATTTTATATCAATTTAGGAACACAATGGGGATGGAAAGGAAATAACTCGGACCCTGGATAACAAAACAGAAAAAGTATCCAAAAAAGAAGCGAGGACACAGCGTAGAAAATAAATGACGATAGTAAGTGATTCAATTTCATGATGGCACACAGCCTTATTAAATGTTTTTTTGAAAAGGCTTCTTTTTTACGGATAGTGGTTTGAAAGAAAGGGACAGAAAGTTCACGTCCTAGTATACAAATAAAATTAATATAAAGAAAATCTCAGCTTTATTTCTAACGCTTCAATGGGCGAAATTGTAGGTCTAGCACGGACGATTGATAAAGCCCTACGTCAATACGATATTGACAAAATCAGTCATCTATAGTTAGTTGACGATATTTGCGAGCACGGTCAAATAGGATTCCGGCAGTTGATAGACAAAACTGTTGCTTTTAGCGCGGCTTCGAAGGTGTCGAATAAGTTGTCAACATTCGCAATTTTTTGGATAATGTCGTTCGTTAAATAACTGGCTTTAATTGAAATATAAATGTAACATGTGCTCACAGATTTGAATGAAATTTTTTACAAGATCGGTAGACTAAATGAATTCCTCTAAGGCGCGATCAATTGATTCCGTTCAAACTTAGAAAAATATTTTTTTTTAGTTATGAGTTACGACTAAGGATCTCATTAACTAATTAAATTCCTTTTTAGTGTCAAAAAGTACATGTGAAATGCCAATGTATATTAAAGTTGTTATTTCAATTCGACAATGTCAATTTATTAGTATTTTAAAGTTTTCCGTAACTGTCTGACGTTTAGGAAAGTCAATTCATAGGCATATGCTCTAGTGTTGCCTGCGTATGTCGATTTTCAATATCAATATCGTTCTGGATTTCAATAGTGCGACCGTGCTAGGAAAATCGGTATAAAATCATCGGTAGTTACGCCTATCAATCTGATATTGTAAAGTATATATATGTTCTTTGAAATGCGATAAAATAAAATAGACACATTTTCACAGAAAACGTACCGGCTTCTGGATTATTTTTAATACAGTATAAACATTGCATTTTATTTCAAAGTTCATCTGAAATTCACTGCGGTAGGGATTTCACTCTTTATTTTTTAAAAGGAGTACATGGATGTTATTTTTAAATTAGTAATGCTTTTTTTGTGATGTAAAATATTTGATCTTCGAATTTCGTCAGGTGTCTTTCGTGTTTTTCAGGAGTGCCTTTGTCCCATTATAATATGAAATTACATTGCTTAAAATTCTCAGTAAGTTTTCAATTTAATTTGCTTTGAAAAAATATATTATATAAAGAACTATGACGAAAATCTCAAATCTACTAACATTACGAAATTACCTTTCTTCCACGTGTTTGTTATCTTCTTTGAAGTCCCTTATAAAAAATTTTTTTTTTTCATTTTTATTTAATTAAAATAAATAACTTCGTATACAACACTATTTAATCAAAACACTTATTTACAGATTATTTTGACTATTTTTATATGAGTATTGTTCAATTACGTTTTTTCAACTTCAGGCCTTTTTCACCCAACTTCCTCTATCTTCGCATTATTTTATAAAGTGAGCCTCAATGGGTGCTTTACCCGTACTAAGACCCCCTTTTTATAGTTTCATAATTATATTAACGTTTTTTTTAAATTATTTTTTAGTTCCTCCATAGTTTTAATTGGATATAAATGAATCAAATTATCAATTCGATAATAAAAATAAAGGCAAAAAATTATAACTTATAACGTACGGGTTTTAAGTCTGAATGCTGTGCGTACGTTTTTAGGTTTTTGAATTTAAGTTTTGTAGTTTTTTGAAGTTCAGCTATCATTTTTTTAAATTCAGTTAAGTTATAAAAGTAATTGTATAATATTAATTCTTATGAAATGTTTTATGTTTCCCTTATATTTAATGTCGAGTGTAAGATGGTTAATTACTTTTATTGTCTGGTATTTATTTATTTTATTTATTAATCTTAAGTTAGCTCACATCTTCGTGTGTGCTAATAGTTTTATAAACATATAAACATGTACATTGTTTGGCAAACATAATCTTTCTTTAAATATTTCAATAAAGTCACAAAAAAAGAAACATTAATAATTGAGATAGACATATTTTCTTAATTCATTTTTGAACTTATTAATATTTTCTATCACAGCAATTTCCTTCGGGATTTTGTTATAGAGTTGAACGGCCTGGTACATCAGAGATTTTTGGGTGCTTGTTTTTTATCTTGTTGGCAATCTAATTTGCTTAGAATTTCTCGTCCCGTGTCCGTGTATCTCGTTATTGTAATTTATTTTTCTTTTCAGTTCCTTAGACATCATCCCTAAGTTAATTTTATGTATAAAAATAAGTACATTCAAATACACAGTTTGCTTCACCGTCAAAATATTCAGCTCCTTTAACATGTCTCTTATCCGTGTGTATATGTTGCGCTTAAGTATTATTCGCATTGCTTTATTTTGCAGTATTTGCATTTTTTTCATTTTCTCTTTATTGCAGAGAAAAAGAATACTTGAACAGTAATTAAAGTGTGGTGATATAATTGTATTGTATATTATCTGGCATGTTTCTTTATTTACTTTGTTTCTGATTCTACGAAGAAATGATATTTAAGTTCAATTTTGAGTCTATAATAACACCTAGATATTTAATTTCTTCCACTTTTTTTATGATTTCTCCATTTATAGAAACCTTTGGTTCCTCATGCCTATTTGTTCTGCCTATATGCATGTATTTTGTCTTATTTACATTTATATTTAATTTATTTAGTTTATTAATTAATAAATTTAATTTATTTTAATTTATTTATGCTGTCCTTGTTCAAAGCCTGCGCTTATCGAAGGAATGCTTATGTTTTATGTTCGCTTGTCAAACCGGCCTTATTTAGTTCTTTTCAAATCGTCAGCTCATCACATCTGTGCTTCTGTTAAAAATAATGTAGTCACAACATTTTATTTATCATATTAATCACATTCATCTCAATACTGAACATCTTATTTAATCTCCCCGATGAATTAGGGAAAGTATCAAAAAAGTCAGAGAAAAGTTTCAAAAACAACACGACTGTATTTTCAGGAGGATGATGAATTGTGACACGATCGGGCCAGGCGTTTGGGCTGGGGTAATGAGAAAACTTATCAGTCGTCGGATCGAGTGCCATCATTACGTTTTACTCCTACTGTCATTTACCTACAACAACCCCATTGAACTTTAATTCTACTTTTATGTTTACCTTTCTAAAGGACCAAGGACAAACGATTAGACGAAAACCAAGAAGGGTAAAAGACAGATAGAAAATCACCATTTGGAATCGAAACAGCATCTAAACATCGGCATCGTTGGGAGAACTCACTGAGAACTACAGCCTGAGAACTGTAGTCAGACAGATAAAATAGTTATTTTTGGTAACCGGCTTATAAAATTCGTAATTTTTAATTATTTATTTTATCATTGAAGACAATCTTAATATATAAAAATCACGTGTCACTGTGTTCGTACACGATAATCTCCGAAGCTGCCCAATCGAAATTTTGTATATGTGTATACTTGGTTTCAGCTTAAAATATAGAATAGTTTTGGATCCGATACTTAGCGCTGTTTTCGAGATCTAAAATATACATACAACCACAAATTTTTACTTCCCAACAGAATAAGGCGGTCTATGGCAGGACTTGTCTTATATTATAAAATGCATTTCAAATGGTTGAGTTAAATTCTAACTAGATACTACTAATCATAATATATAAAAATCAACCTGCGTATGTTTGTGTTCGCCTAATTCGAAAAGTAGTCGACCGATATCACTGAAATGTTGAAATTAAAATATATTTAAATGGTAAAATAAGTCAGGGACGCTCGAGGAATACTTAACGCAATATCTTTTTATTTTTTTTTATTTATACCCTAAACTAGGAAAATTCCCGTATTATGGTGGTAACATATATAAGAAAATATAAGAACATATAAAATAAAATATAAAAACATATTAAATAAAATATAAAAACATATAAAATAAAATATAAAAACATATAAAATAAAATATAAAAACATATAAAATAAAATATAAAAACAATTATACAATGTTGTACATATATCGTTACACCGTAATGAGTTGCAAAGTCAAATTAAAGTCGATATAATGTAGTTTTTTGACAGTAACATTGTCGTGTACAATAGAAAATGGTAGAAGAAGTCGGAGGTGCCTGAGAAATCACTAATATATTATATATTGTACCAACCACTCAAACGAAAAATGTAAAATACAAAAATAGTTAATGATTCTGTCGCATCTGGTAATTGAACACACGATCTATGCATTGCCGGAGTAGTGCTCTGACCACTGAACTAGTTCAACCATAACTTCCGTATTTTGGAACTGTATCATACTTTGACTGAGATCTACCAAGTATAATAAATATGCGTTATATACAATCAAATATGCGTTATTTTAAAACAAATATTCGTTAAGAAAATGACTTTTAACCAACATTATGTGGGTTCTTGTGCTACATTTTTGTATTTTTCGAACAGTATTTTACCAGAAGGTAAACAGCAACTAAGAATAACTCGGAGATTCTGGAACCAAATTTTACTGAGTCATGAATCCATTTAATCACAAATGCGATAAGACACGTTTTGTATTGAAAACTTAAAAACAACTTTTCGTAGCGCGGAAGTCATTATGCCGGAGTTTCTTTGAGCGATTTCTGAGAATCATTGATCAAGTTTGTTTACTGCTTATTGACAAATTTGTTTATAAACATACTTCTTTACTTCCTCATTCGATTACAAAATTTTGCACACCTGTTAGATAACTTTTATATTTTAGTAAATAAATCTGAAATTATTATTCACAATTTTTTTTATGTATTTCACTTTAATAACCGTAAAGCTCAATTATTCACTGTTGTAAAGCAGTTAAAATCACAAATCTTGTACTTGTAAATGTTTATAATTTAATATTTTGTATGTATTTTTTACTGTTAGTATAAAAATAATCATAACATGTTAACAGTGCGTAATACAGTAAAATCTAAATGGAATTTCCTCGACATAAAGAGACAAGGCTGTAATGTTCGGTGAGAATAATCAAGTGAATATAATTGAATCATATTGCTCTTCTGCTGCAATAATGATACAATTCAAAAGAAAGCAAATTTCACGAAAATAGTTTTGAATAATTTAATAAAAAACAGTGAAAACTAATTGTATTAATTGTATGAATTATCTTTGTTAACATTATTGATTATACTCTGTAAATTGATTAATTTAAGAAATATATATTATATTAAAAAAAAATATATATATATATATATATATTTATTATTATTTCCGTAATATAATACCATATTATGAATACGAACCAAATTCATTTTTAGAAAACGAATTTTATAAAATATATTATGATAAAATTATACTAACAGACTGAACGATTAGTCATAATAGACCCGATATAGTTTTACATGACAAAATTAAAAAAATAACTTATCATTGATGTCGCTATTCCAAATTCCTGTAATATTCAAAAATCTGTTAATGAAAAAATAAGAAAATACACAGATCTAGGAAATGAGATAAAAAGAATTTGGCATTCTCAAACTATAAAAATATTACCATTTGTTATTTCGGCTACTGACATTATACCTAGCTCTCTCATTAAAAATTTAGGCGTATTAGATCTATCAAAAAAATTATATTTAAAGATGCAAAAGTCGGTTATTTTGAATACATGTAGGATAACGAAAGATTTTTTAAATATTTATGTTGAGGGATCAGTAGGATTTATAGGCCCTGTTAGGAGTTCTACCGAGCCGAACCCTCTGATATGAAAATATCTGGAGTCGGTGAAATATTTTCCCATTTGATCTCTGGTGTTGTTCTTGCATTGTTTTGTATTTATTTTGCTTATATTAATCACTTGCATAATGTTGATTGACTAGATGATCATTTGTGAAAAAGTGTGTGGAAGGGTTTAGTTTTTCCTATGGGGAAGATTTAACCCGGACATAAAATCGGAAAAAAAATGATAATATTGTACTTAAAAAAAAAAACAATACTTACAATTACTGCTGTCTCGCTTCAACTTTTGGGTCATCAGATATTTCGCCCTACTAGTAAAGGAAAGTGGAAATTGTTAGTTTTTACAGAATAAGTCATTAAATACATATATTTTTAATGTTTGATTTATGTCGTTATTGCAGCAAACGAGCGATATACGTATGTAAGTATTAAATAATAGCAATAATGGACTCTCTTAGTTTTAGTTTAACTCCCGTGGTTTTTTTTAGGTAATTTGAATATGTTTTGTGTTCAATTTTGAGATTTTAGTGTTATTCTTATATTTGATGAAAAATTGAATTGTAAGTTTTTAATTGCTTTTGTATAAAAAATTCCACACAGGACGCCCTGAGGAAAATAATTAACATCAGGTCTTATGTCATCTCTTGGGATGCTGTGTGGATGGTATTTTTGAAAAGAAGAAGGAGTGAATACGGGTCTTGAAGACACCCATGTTGTAGGAGGAAGGAATCACAAAAGGCCGGCAAATCGTTCTACAGCCAAGCTGGTGAACTCAAAAACGAGTAGCAGAAGTGACACGTTATCGTGTGACAAATGTCAACCGTGTACATATGATGGACGCGCGTTTGGCGTGTTTTCCAAGTACACGGATAATAATGAATACAGATGATTTATCAACAAACTGTTAAAATGTGACTGCATGGCCATTTCCTAGTAAAATATTAGTAATTCAGAATATATCTGAACACAGGTGGCCTTGTCTTTATAAATTTAATGAATGAAATGCGAAAACATTATAATTTTTAAGAACCGTCTTCCGACTTTTTCATAACATATTCGTGCTTACTGATAGTTTGTTATGAAATCTGTCAATTCATTCCTTAAATTCCTGCAGTCCCGTTTTTAACAGGAAAACGAATAATTTGACGAGATTTTTAAGTTCAGTAAGATTTTTCCGTGTATACACCGATGCCGAAGGGATCAATGACGTGTATGTATAATTTAATAATTTTTTATACATTTTGTTTATTTTGGGTACATTTAATACTATAAAAATGGTTTCAGTAAAAATGTTGATGATGCCTTTTATCAGTATTTGAATTATTTTAAGTGGATTTGAAATATTATCATATAATGTTCGCCTCTGGCCAATAATACCATATTTCATTTACCTCAGGGCCTATTTTGTCTTTAGGGATGCTGTATGGAGGGTCTTTTTAAGAAAAGGAAGGAAAGGATGTTCTGGGAAGGAAAAAGGTATGAGGGGTCAGTAGAAATCTAGGAATCAGTGTGTCCAGGAGTGACGGATGTATGAATTCACCCCTTCCGCTGCGGTGCAAGACGATGGATCGAAAGAGACTAGCTGGAGAGGTCAAAGGGTCTCTCCAAACCATCCTCTCCCGAAACGTCGCGCTTCGCAGTTGTTGGCGGTGGTTGGTGGGTAGCACCTCACCCGGTGAAGCCGGGCACCAAATTGCCCAAGTGCTGAGATCAAACCACTTGGTTGACCTATGGCAGAGGAGTTGGTTATATAATAAATGGTTCCCGCGGTGGCGGTACCCATACCCTCCTCCCAAATTGGTACGCGGGCAAGTGGCAAAATTGAAAGAAAACTGACCACAAAAAATAAATACTATTAACTATTCTTATTTTTCGTATTGTGGAGGAGAGTTGGTAGAGGTCATAATAAGATTATGAAGTTATCCAGTCAGTCGACGGCCTTCATGGTCGAGGTAAAGCACAGATTCAAATTCTGGCGTACGCAAGTAAATTTTATTTAATTAATGTGTGTTATTTCACGTTGAAAAACTTTCAAAATAAAATAAGGCATATTTGCGGCATGTTCCAGAGTGGAAAATCTGAGAGTATTTTCGCTCTTGTGTAAGACCACCATCCAGTATTGAAACTTTGCTAGAAATGGCTTTATCCGTATTTGGTGACCAGATCTGAATAGCCAGGTACTTTCCTACCTTCCTCTTCGCCATCTTCCTCCCATTCCTATTACCTTCAGCCACACAACATACCCCAATCGAGGATGTCATACTTTTACTTGCTTCTGGCGGTTGGGTTAGGTGAGGTAGAGTGGGACTCTTGTGCGGTATTCACATAAAATAAAATAAAATCAACGGAATCGGGAGTTACTTGATTCAGCATTGATTATATACCTCTAGAAAACTGGTGGAGTAAACATTCTTCGGCGAAATGTTCCGTAGTTTGAATGTGTCTGCACTCACAATTTAGCAGCTACAAACACATCCTACAGGATTTAAAGATTTCTGCACAGGATTTGGTTTATTAAGGCCCACATCTTCCGAGAGAGAACCCTTGCGGTTTAAGGGTCCAGAGTAAGGTGCTTGTTTTTAAATCTGATATCTGCGACTAAATTCACCATGACTATTCTTGAAAACCTCATTGGGCCTTCAGTCCAAAGGGTTTTCGGGAAATCTTTGTAATAAACCCTCAGTATAAACTAGTGTTATGAGGCCTTAACGTGGATGGCTAATTGATGAAAGCCAATAATTCCTACTGAATCCTAGAGTAAATAGAACAAAAGGCATGTTTTTGAGACCACCAGGACTATAAGAAAACCGATAATAATGAGGATAGCAGCTTTAATGTTAAAACCGCACTAAAATCAGTGGTATTAACTACTGAAATGTTGTGAGACTGAAGTCAGTGGGAAAGGAAAACAGATGGGATAGAGGAAGTTTGAGGTAAGTACGTAAAAGAGATAAATAGATAAAAATTTAAAAAATCTCAAAATCTATCTTGTTCGTGTCAAAGAAGGGGCTGAAATATTTGTAATACGAATAAACTTTTAAACAAAGATCTACCGAATAGTTTTTATGCGTAATTTTCGATAGTTATTATATTTTATTTTATAACATTTATTTTATTTTATAACATTTATTTTATTTATTATTTCACTGGATTCAATTTCGAAACATTTCAATCGCTCCCTCAAACGTTATAATATCCTCTTTATGGGTATACAGTTGAGAATTTCGACAGTTTATATTCGGTGACCAAATATTTAGGCTAACAGGTAGCGTGTAAAAGTTTATCGTGTGAACAGCTTACAGGGGAGCGCTTTGGAATGGATATAGACCGTTTAGCTAAACTCGCCGTTAAATTCTAGCGGCAGGAAAATGATACTTTCACCGTGAGATTCGAATTTATTTGGCTTTCATCGAAAATTAATAAATTCCATCCAATAATTCGTTGAAATAGAAATAGTATCTGCTTACCTAAACCCGAGATATAGGAATTTTTAGGGCAACCCAACTTTCTCCAGCTCGTGAAGCTATTTCCATTGTTAGCTGGAGATCATCTCGTATTTTCTAAATATTCACTTTACTGTGCGACTTGTCGTGATGAAGATTGGTGAAATCATATCGTGTTGGATATTTCTAATATAAATATTAGAAATATAACCTAAAATGTTTATGAACCATTACCTTTCATATAGTTGGTTCTCGCTGTAAGATTCCAACGTTATACAACCTACTCACAGGGCTTTAAAATACCTTGAAAATTGACAAATAATTGACTAAATCTGTTCACTTTAGGAATGATATCCCTGAGAAGTATGTAGCTAAAACTAGCAAATTAAGATTTAAGTTACCAGTAATAAACTGTCTTTTCTTAGTCGATAACATTATATGACAATAAATAATAATGTAGCAAAGGTCTCTCCTTTGTATTACTGTATCTGTTACTATCCTCGTTCTGCCATTATAGTATTTTAAGAATAAAAGGCCTTCTAAGGCAGCATCTGCGAAAGTCTGGCCCGTTTTTGTCAAAGGGTTAATCTCTTGTACAATGAATGACCTCCCCCGGGGTGGATATTTGACTCCAACCTACGCCATGAGATCTGGTATCAGATTAATGAAGATTGGCCGACAAATAAAAGACATTATGAGAGGGTTTTTTGTAAAAAGATCACTTCAAATTATGCATTTAAATCAGGATCTTGTGTATTTTATAGTAAAAATAAAATCAATTTCCTCTTAAAAATTATATAAAACCTTAAGTCTCTCAAATAAACAAACAAAACAATTTACCTCAGCAAGCATGTAGCTTACCCCAGTCAATGAATAACACCCATTTTTTTTAATTTTACGTACGTCATAAGCCATTTTTGATGACTTTTGTGGCCTTCCATACAATTTTGAATGACATTTATAATTTACAAAGTTCATTTAGCACGCGTTCTGTCATTATGCATCGCCATCCCATTATTAATTTTATAATCATGGCTATACACAGTAGGTAGTTTGCATTACTTTTGGATCATGAAACACGTATTTCATACGCATGACTTTTGTGTTCTTCTTTATTCTAAATTTATAACCTCATTCTACCGGCCTTATAAAATGTATTTATAATGGAAAATAATATATACCAAAGTCATTAAAACACGATAAAAACTTGAAATAAAAAAATAACGTATGGTCACCGTGGTTATTGTTGATATTTTATTATGTAAACCCAACTTTTTCTTTGTAGTATTGTGTAATATTTTCTTTGTTAGCAAAATTGAAAAGAAATCGATTCGTTATATGGCAGTGTAGTGTTAATTTGCTTTGTGGTCTATTAGTTCTGCCAACGTCTTGGTACGGACTAACCACAAGTTAAATAATAATAATTATCAGGAACATCTTAAATCCCGGTAATGTCCTAGTGATTAGCCAAAACAATGCTTATTGTGTTCGCTTATTGAGAAAATCAGGTCCAGTTCAAACGAGGATAAATGCCCGAATAACGAGCCATCGCGCGTCGCCAGGAGGCGGGGTGGCCGCAGTGGCCGCGGGGCCGACCTGAATACCTTTGTTTGTCCTCACTGCCATCATTTGTTTGTCTTTTGTTTCACCGTCCACAATGGAGGACAGACACAAACAAACAAATAAACCGACAAATAAACAAAACAAACGGAATGGCATGCGATTTGACGGCATTCCGAGACAGCCCGTACGGAAACGGGTGTAATTGACAAGAATGATTACTGTCACAATATTGCGTCAAAGCGCCGGCAAAGAACAGCATTACGAGGGACATGAATAATGAACGTATTAGTACATAATTATTATTTCGCTCCCGGAATATTAATATTTATTTAACCGCTGAAGTTATTGAATAACAGCCCACGGGAGCGATCCCTCAGTTAAATCCGGACATTAATCACAATTCTTGAACGGAATAAAATATTATTTTAATATGTCGCCAGAAACGCCTCATTTTTCATGAGGTATATTAAATGTCAACCTCTTTTTCACTTTTCGCTATTCAGTTTATCAAATTGCCACTTCTTACTACTTCTATTATATCCACAATTGAGATCACGAGGTAGCCCTTAATTTGGACTACAAATGTGATTGAAAATTTTTCCGTAATTTTTTTTTATTTATGTACACAACAGAAGGTTACAGAAAAAAATTACTAAGAAAAAACAAAGAATGCATACCAACACCAACCGTCCAATAACGGTATACAATAATATTTATCTAAACTCTAAACAATTAATCTTATCAAAATTCCCCGATTCCAAGACTTCACAGTCTCGGAAATAAATACTCTGAGCTGGGAGATATATTTCATCTTAAAAATAATCTATATAAATATTGTTTATTTCAATTCTTTTATATATCGAGACACAAATAGACAACTATAATTTCCGCAATATATATATTTTTATTTTTATTTTGAATATCTATTTATGTGAGACTTCTTATCATTTTTACTAATGTATCTTATTTTGTTATATGCTTTTGTTGTAACATTTAATATTTTTTTCTTTTTTCGTTTTATTATGTTTCCTTTATTGTTTTAATTTTGTAGAATTTATAATAACTGTGATACTCTACTATTAAACTTTGTAGTGTGTAAAAGACCATTAGGGCGTGTAATAATAATAAATAAATAATGGTCTTACTAAAAACGTGTTGGTCATTTTATTCAATCGATAAACGACCGTTTGTGTGAAAACATTACTAATACAAGAAACTGACGTTACATAGTAGATATAACTGACGTTACATTAGAAAGATATATACATTGTTTACACGGCTAAAGGAGTTTATCTGTTGTCTAAACTTCTCATAGAATTTCGGAATATTTCCAAGGTATTTTAATGAATCTGCAAGAAATCTGTCACCTCACTTTTTTCTCTCGTTTATACAATATATTTTTTTAAATAATATTTCCCAGAGAATAACCACAACAAAAAAAAAGATTTTGTATTCATTGTTAGTGCAATATAAAATTTAAATATAGCTAAGGCTAAAATATAAATGGCGAAATTTAATAGGCAATGGATGTGCTAAGTTATTCGATTTTTTTTTAAAGTGCGGGTTAGACCACACTTGCGCTAGTGGCCACAGTATTGCGCAATGCTGCTAAAAGCTCCTCTGTAAAGTTCCTTTCTGTTACATGCATTGTTTACGAGAAAAGGGAAGAAATTACAATGAAGCTATTAAATGTTAAGCCTTTTTCCCTTTTGTGCTCTGATTTAAACCTCCAATCCCTTATTTAAGTAATTAACATGTTTACTAGGTGCTAAATTACTGACCATAACCATTATGCGATATGTTTTTTTCTTGTATGGAAACAACACTAAGAAGTATCACTAAGAGTAAAACAGTGGGACCATGTGTTTATCAATAGAGAATTCAACGAGGCACGAGAAAAAATAGAAAGATATAGAAATATTTTGAAGAGACTTTCTTATGTGAATCGTTCAAAAATGGAAAATGTTTGTCGATTTCTCTGCGTGAAAAAATTGAAACGATTTTTTGGCTTCTACATTAGATAGGCCAAAATATCATTTATTTTGAGAACCTAGTCCGAATTACCGGTATTATAATAAGTAACGCTTTAGGCCATTTGTACATGGAGATAAATTAACGAGACTAGAGTTTCATGCGCGTAGTATTCGCACGGCTCGTGAGTACCCGCCATACTAATTTGCAAGTGTTGGTACACGACGCCAAGCGTCGACTGTGAGTTTGACGGCGTTTGCATGCCATTGACAGTGCTGGTAGAAAGCTATGCTAGTTGCATTCGCATCTACTCGACAGAAATGACGTATGAAAATTATTTGAATGTTACATTTGTTCTAGAGGTGGGAAAATATTCAAATTAACTAACTATAATTTACCGCAATACATTTTTTTATTTTATTTTATTTATTTGCGTTATAAACAGTCTTTATACAATAACAATTCTGGTAAAGTACATATTTAAATGACGAAAAGTGTTTTAATGATATATTTCCAAGGTTTACATTTAATGTTTAAAGCGATGCAATACGTAGTAATGCAAAATCATGTGTTTTTGGTTTGAAAATTTGGTCGCCTAGAAATGTTTGAGATGCTTTAATTAAATACTGTGAGTAGAATACATCTTGGCCTTTAAAATAATCGAGTATTTTTTGGATAAGTCTTTTTATAAGCCCAGAAAAAAATTATGTATAAGGCCTATGAAAAGTGCTTTAAAGTTCAAAATCTCCTACTTACAAACCCATTTTCGGTTATGATTTTATTGTATAATGTGGAAATTTAAGTTATTTATAGAATGATCGAAAAAAAAAAAAATTTATGCCGGAACATTCACAAAATAAAATAAAAGGCACTTTTTGACCATGTTTTTTTCTTGCCAAAATCAAAACAGCCGGATGGTGTTAAGTGGAAATTTAAACATTATCGCCATCTACGTAAGGGTTATTATTGATAGCGACTCAATTTAAAATATTACACGACGTAGTGCATCGCCTTAATGGAAATGAATAATATCATTGAGGAAGTGATTTATTTAAATTCAAACTTACTAAAGGTAAAAGAGGAAATGTGATGATCTAATAATGAAAAAAAAAAGTTTTTGGTTAAACATATGGCATAAGATGCAGTGTCATTTTTTTTACGAATGCTATATATTTAGCTAGGTTCGTCTTAAACACATCGATGTTTGGGCATAATCTATTAAATGTGTTACAGTTTCTTCTTATAAATAAAATTTCAAGGTAATTTGTATTGCTTTTAGGAATATAAAATGTATCCAGAGATCGAGTAACTCTTTTTGGACATCTGAAATGAATATTTTGTAGTAAGTATGGGCTATCAATATAGTTATGAAGTATCTTATAGAGCATTTATAGGTCTCTGATATCACGGCGTTGTCCAGAAAGGATTTAGCGGAGAAGACATGAATTGGGGTTGAAAAAAAAAAGTCAATTTGACATGGTTCTCATGTTGAACATGATGGCAAAGAATGCCCTACAATTAAACAAATACAAGATACACACAAATTCAAATCGTTACTAAACACTTTCCTTGTTAATAAATGTCACTACACGTTGAGTGAATACCTCACGTAAATGAAACGCCTATTTTATTGGTATATATATTTGTATTTTTTCATTGGTATATTGTTATTTTGTCTGTATAAACATTGTAATTATTATAATAAAACAAATAATATTATATAAACATTGTAATTAAATAAATGTGGTTAGCTGGAAGAAATGGGGTCTACCCATAAGCTACACCTTTTGTAATTTTTATTTTACAATAAATAATTTTTGATTTGATTTGATTTGATTTCACCTGTATTTCTTTATATTGGCGAACCCAAATCTTTTTTTAGATCGTTTTTAATGCTTGTAAATATAACGAAGAACCATATTATCGTCGTAGTCGCTAGAGTCACTTGATATCGTATTAATTCTACGGCTGTACTTAAAAAAATTCGGTTCGATTGATCAAGTTCGGTATAATTTGGGTAGCGCTGTGAAAACCAGTTTTCAAGAGCAGCATATTGGTAAGTCACTTATGGTTGCTTCATAAACACATAGCTTGTAAGTATATCTATATACGAAGGGCCCAAGGTTAAAATAACATTAATCGCCAGATTTTATACACGGCTACATCCAATAAAGGCAAAGATTAATTGTGAATGATTGTACTGTATACCGATAGGTATTAATTTATACACTATTCATTTCATTTATCGATGAAATACTTGGTAAAAAAAAAATCCAATCCGTTCAGAACTCTCGACCTCCAGATCTCGATTCAAAAATTCATCTTCTCGGCAACGGATAATATCTTGGCAGTTTCAAACATGTTTTCTCCATCATATATTCATAATATTTTCATACTTATATCGAGAATGCATTTTCCTCATTCTCAATCAGGTCAAATTATGGTTTAATCGAATAACATATTATACTTTTTTATTGTGTGAGTACCGCACACGAATTGTCTAGTGCCAGTGAGACTATGGCATCCCCAATAGAGGTATGTTGTAATGCTGAAGTGGAGGGGGGAAGTAGACGGGGAAGAGTAAAGAGGGGAAGTACCCGGCTATTAGATCTAGTTAACAGACTACATTTCAAGCTACGTTCAGTAACTTAATTAATTAAATTAAATATATATGCGCACGCCAGGATATGTTTCTGCAACCTCCAGATTCGTGGCCAAGGATCATTACCATTTAACTACATTGTCCGTCAGGCATAACTTCAAAAATATGTACTTTTAATACACAATAATAATTCTAAAGATTGGATCATTTCCATATTGCAGCTTTCTTGTGAAAATCACGTCAAACTTTTTATGATCTCATCATTAGTAATTTTGTCAAACTAACATTTACCTTACTTACTGTGTTGTTTTCGACTTACTGTTTTGTATAGATTCTTGGCTTTTACTCTTTACTGATTCTAGTTAATTTTTATTTTTGAATTAGTTCTCACTTATTTAGTATAAATTACCACGGAAATATAAATAATTTTATGAGGCCACTTAACAATTTTCCAGCAGTGCATTACAAGCTTTAAAGGATTTTTATGCCACATTTCAGAAACACTGCCAAGTAACGAGAACAAATTATTATCTTATTCCGGCAAAATGTTTTAAAATTGGGGCAATTTTCATTAGGCACACACCATTGAGCTCTCGCAGCTCGTAGGATGGTGTACGATTCTCAAATATAGAGTTTCCATGTTTACTGAATAAAATATGTTCAGATTCAAAAAAGATTCTCATTAGTTGGTGAAACCTAAATTTGCTTAAAATAAGCAGATAAATTATTTATCTAAATTTAAAAGCATCACTTTCCATCGAGTTTACGAAACAACATTTACGTTATTTGCTAAAAAAAAATATCGTTTTAAAAACTCTCCCTAAAAAACAAAAAAGCCTCAAAGTAGGTAGGTAGGTAAATTCAACATGATTAAAACGGTTTATGCTAACTTTATTTATAAAGATAACATACGACTTCAAAATAAATTAGCAGCTTTAACCATTTCACTAATGAGGAGAAACAGAGATGTTCTTTGATGGGTGAATTAGGTTTTACTAATGATAAGGATTTAATAAAATTAACGATTTTTATTTCTCTCCAATGACAGCAAAAAAATCGTCAATTCTTTGGTTTATGTCAATACTGCTGTCATCCAAGAGAACTGGATTCGCAAATAATAAAAAGGGCGTTAGTAATTATAGGTTTAAGAACAGTTTCTTATCATTAATAAAATCGGAATTGCTCATCTGATGTTAACCGACTCCAATTTATTGTTTTAGCATTGGCCTTCTCCGCAAATCTTTTCCACTAGCCACTAGTCCCAAGTCAAGGATCTGTACGTACGAAGTTCAAAAAATTTGCATAACGGGGTACACAATTAATATTTTCACTGAAAATTTAGGCAATTCAAAAGTTTTGTCGAGTTGGATGGTGCTTATGCAGATTTTGATGAAAAAAAAAAACAAAAAACGATCTCTCTTTTCAAAGGAGTGTTTGCCTACGGTAGACTTTCAATAATTTCAAAGAGCAATTTGTACCGTGGACAAAAAGATGCAGGTTACCCAAGATTCTAAAATATGGTACATTGGCAGTCTAACATTTGGCTTCATTTTTGGGTATGCTTTTGCATTTGTGTGATTTTATTAATTTATATTATATTTACCTTTTCCTCGCAAAACACCGTGTTACTTTTACATAAAATAATAATTATAATATTCCTAATACCTGCCACAAACTCTTATAAATTATTTAAACCTTACATTTTTTCCATCCTCAAAGATAGATTCCGCAATGTTTGGAAAAAAATTATAGGCACATTGTTAGTCAATATAAAGGACTATCCCATCAAAACCGTGGTTACAACAATTCCATCATTTCTAAAAAAAAATTTTTTTCACTTATTCCAATGAGGATCGGACATTGTTACATTCCTTCTCACTTTATAAAATTCAAGTGCTTCACTCCTTAGACTGTACATTCTGTGGTCTAGAAGTGGGAACTTTAGATCACATAATTTTTTGCTGTCCCTCTCTAAACAAATATCATATTTTCTTTCAAGCTTTACTTAAAATTGCCTTCCCTACATTCAATGTCTCATCTCTTCTAAGTCTGAATTTGACTCCAATCTTCCATACAATTTCCAAATTTACAAAATTAATATACATATAAATTCACCTGCGCTCTCTCCATAATTTGAAATGATGACCTAGCGCACCCTTGAAGGGTGAAAGCCAGAAACATTTGAAATAATATCTGTATTTAATTGTAGAGTTATTATTGATCAGGGCTTATAATAAAATTTGTGGCTGAGGAGTAAGCATCCTACCTCCCACACTGCAATTTCAATAAACGCAATTCCGCCGAATCCAACTAACCTATGTTTTTAAAGACATGTGACAGTCGCACTTAACGGCGGAATTCGGAATTTCAATTTAGGGCATTGTCTGCTATGCTTTAATCGAAAAGTTTGAAAATACCGGCGCGGTTTTAAAAGCTCGCTGGTTCGGGCCGCGCGTAAGTTATGCCCGCGGTCTGTGTTCAACGTTTTAAATGTAAAATGAGTCGGCCCAGCCCTATGGCCGGCATTACCATTTACATACGCCGTGGGCACGTCCGCGTATTAACACTGCGATTTAAATTTACATTTTTATTCATACTTTCTTTAGTTTTATTTTTATTCCCGCGCGTATTCTCGTGTAGACACAGAATATTGTAGGGGAATTCGATATGAATCTGTTGGATTTTTTTCTTTTATAGTTCTTAAGATATTTAAGTCCTCGTCATAGTAATACACAAATGTTGAATGACACATGTCGAACAATTATTTTAATACACGTATTAAACAGGGTGTTCAGGGGTAAAGTAAGCTTACTTAGGTAGGTGATTTTACAGGGCGGTTCCAAAGTTTATTTTCCCATATAAAAATATTTTTCATTAGAATAATATTTATTTTTAAAATTCAAACAATTCATTTGTTTTACCTAAATACTATCATGCAGAATCATCCACCGAAGTCAGCTCACTATACCCCCGGACACGACATAAATTATTATTATAAATGTGTTTCAGGGGTAATTTTTAATACTTATTGTTCTATTTTCAAGACCAGATATGGTGTATTCACTGTTTTTGAATCGAAAAAAACGAACAGAAAAGTTAATGAAGGAATTTATATTTTATTTTTATGTCGACGAATAAACTTTCTGTAACAATTTAAAATGTGTCATTTTCGATTGCCGCCAAAATTCGGCAAAATTTATTCGTGAATTCGGCGGCGTTGACGTCATTCCGGGCAACGTTGGTGACAGTCATCTTACCGGCCCACTAACCATTTTAAATTCTTTCAGAATATGCGATTTTTCATTCAAAATTAATGATAAATTAAAATATTAAAAAATAAACTTTTAAGTATAATGATCAGAATCAGGAAAATAAACTTTAAATCTTCCACACATTTTTACGGAATTCATTGACGATATTTTGTTAGTGAAAATACCCCATTGATTAGAGAACAGTGTACTTGTTTAGTCACAATATAAAATTAATATTGAAGTAAATAGAGAACCTTCCCAATAGTATCAAGGATAATATTAGATTTTATTTGTGGTCAAATTTCGATGTATAATAACATTTTAATTCTCTTTGAATCATTATGTTTTTCGTGAAAAGGGTTTTATGCAAAATGTATTCTGTATTCTTTGCATAGCAACAACTAGAATCGTGGGGTTTCTTTTGATTGTACATGCACAGTCAACCTTCTTTCTCCGTATTTATAAACGGTGAGACATGGCGATCACGTAGTTTGTATGCACCCCTAATGAAGTTGTAGCAGTTTTAATGGCAGCGATCCCCTTTGACGATCGTCATAAAGTAGAGATTTAACGACAAACTTAATTGTGTAACTTTTTCGTGGCCTTAATACAAATAAAAGGCCGATTCACGCCCTAATAGTCCGCTTTCGAACCCGGGACAGCGGTGATTGAACGATTGCCTAGAGCGTTCAGTCAACAAATGTACTCCGACCTTACTACGATTTTGTGATTTTGGAATCAATAAAACCTTATTGCCTTCTTTCGAAACGACGCGAAATAATTTGCTTTTTTATTTGATCGGAAAGTATTAAAAAACAGATTCCTCGCGTGTAACGAGGTAATCTGATTTATTTATTTTTATACTTTTTTTGTTGTACATGAATAAAATTAGCGACAGAAATTGTGGAAGATTTCTATTGTAAAATGATAAAACAATCTTAGGAATTATTTTTGAAGTATTTAATCTAAAAATTGTATATAATTACATTTAAATTGGTTAAATATTTTCTTCAAGTTTTCAACAATTTATTTTATTTCAAACACGACTCATTTAATAACCCTTCATAAAACATTTGACTGAAAATCTTCATCAATCACCATAAATTAAAATCGTTCACACGCACCTAGATATATGAATATGATAAAAAATTATATAAATTCGGGATTTTTAATATCGTAAGTACGTTTTCCATAATAAATCGGCGTGCAACCTTTCGAATGAATAAATACTGAAAATATTAAGAATGCATGAATCTCATTATAAAATGCATTAGAACTTGAGCATATTATATAAAAATACCCATCCATCCATTCAATATTCGAAACCAAACACTCGCCGCTTTTTTTAAATAACCGCCATCTCAGCATTTGCAAACGAGCGTTCAATCCGCGCTCTCATTACTTGAATGTATTTGGCAACATCGAACGAATATTACGGCTTGCCCGTTAGTCCGTTAGCCCGTTAGAGCGGCGGAGGCTCCGCCGCAACGGCCGTTAGCCGCTAGCTTAACGGCCGCTAGCAAAGTCCAACTATGACGATACATCATGCGCCAGCTGAATGGATTCAGGAACAGGCAGCTACCGTTGTTGGCATGCCATGACTAAAAGGACGCTGTACGGAATTGTTCTAGATGTAAAGCACTTTGGCTGAACGAACTTTTATTCGAGTTTTTGCTGCCCTTGATAATGAGGAGCTTGGGTTTTTTGTGCTGGGTTTTAATGGATGCGGGTCACTTGAGACGAGATGCTGCTGTAACGAAACGAAGCTTACTAGGGAGTTTATTCAAAGTTGACTGAAACTATGTACCCCTTTTTGCCATTATTTTTGGAATTGTCGTGCAAGAATTTATCCACTTTTATTAATTTATTGACAGCCCGTAGGGCTTTTATAAACAGACTAAAAGTCGAATGTTGTACATAATTCAAAAATGTAATATATATGTACATATAATACGTGATAAATCAGTAGGTAAAATAAATTATATGGTATTTTGCTATAAACACAAAACAGGAATACATTACCAGTTTTATTTAAAAAGCAATTAATTTTTCGTTAATGCTTGACGGAGAGGTTTTGAACATACCGAAAAGCTCTGTTTATGTATTGGAAGTTCGACAAAATTGCGCTAGTGGTGAGTGATATTAATAGTTGTGCTATTTTTGTCCCAGTGGAAAAGGTGGTGGAGTTCAGTAGATTTAACAGGGACACCGATATTATATATAACACTTAACGTTTGAGGGCAGTCTGTGAAGTTATTCGGTAATTTGTAAAGTATAAGAATACCATTAATCGTTCTACAAATAGAAAGTCATTGGAAATGGACGAAGCAATCGTAAGTTTTATACGCAGTCTACGATTGGACATTAATGTTTTGTAACAGATATCAATCAAAAGTTGTTTTAACTTGTATTGAACATATCTTAGAAACTTCCTTTGTACTTTCTCCAAACGGTTTAAGTTACAAGTATTAATAAGTGACCACACAGAACATTCAAAGCCAATGCTCCTTGTGATCATCGTGAAACTTTAAATACTTTAGCCCTTTCTATTTCCCACTATCTTCAGCCTCATAACATACCCCAATGCGGATGCCTTAATCTCACTGGCGCAGACCGGAGCAGTTAGGTATGGTAATCACATTAAAAATTATAATTTATTTTCAAATTAAAACCGTTTTCGCCTATCAGTGGTTAATAGTTTCATAGGTCCGTGGTGCTACGAATAAAATAAACTGGAGGGATTTATAATGCTCTGGAAAGTAAATATTGTTTTAATTCAAATACGATATAAATCAGACAATGTGTGATAATCTCATAATATTCGGTTTAGTTAAGAAAAAATATTATACGTACTCCCATTTGAGCTTTGATTCCAGGAAAATTGATTTGGAGGGACGTCGGATTCAGGTCAAGGATCACACAATTCCATCGGGTAATTTCTCATTTAACCAATATCTTGCGGTTGGTAATCACAATCACTTGTTTGTCCGTCTGAATCGGTCCGCAAAACAATCGTCTAGTTTCCCACAGGGGTTGGGGCTAATCCTCACTTTACTCAGCAGATTTCATCCTAAGATTAAACCTAACCAAGTTGAGGCCTAATTGTGACAGGGTAGGCCCGAACTTCCTTCATTAATATTTAGTAGTTTTGCCCGAGTTACAAGGGAAATTAGCTGCTGGTAATAAGACACTTTCCCAACTGGAGTGTTTGCATAATGGACTATATTAAGTAAAGTAAAACAGAACAAAACATTTAGCCGCAGAGATTCAACTTAATGAATGACTGTATTGAGAAAGTGACCCCTAAATGCTTGGCAAAAAACCAATCCGTTTCTGTTATCGAAGGATGAATTTGCTGTGAAATTAATTGTGAGGTTGAATATTGAAATATTATTTTACATTATTTGACTATTATCGATGGTCTCATTTAGGGAGAAGAACAGAACTTATAAGTCTATCTTTAAATGGAACTAAAGTATTTACCTAGAGATTATTGCTCTATTTCAAACGAGTAGTTTTTTATTAAATGTTTTAACTATTTTCGCTTCATTAAAATCGTTTTTTACTATTAGCACGCTCCCTCAACATTCGTATTTACAATACTCCCTTTCAAACTCCCTTTCAATTACTCCCTTTCAAACTCCTTTTCAATTACTCCCTTTCAAACTCCCTTTCAATTACTCCCTTTCAAACTCCCTTTCAATTACTCCCTTTCAAACTCCCTTTCAATTACTCCCTTTCAAACTCCCTTTCAATTACTCCCTTTCAAACTCCCTTTCAATTACTCCCTTTCAAACTCCTTTTCAATTACTCCCTTTCAAACTCCCTTTCAATTACTCCCTTTCAAACTCCCTTTCAATTACTCCCTTTCAAACTCCCTTTCAATTACTCCCTTTCAAACTCCTTTTCAATTACTCCCTTTCAAACTCCCTTTCAATTACTCCCTTTCAAACTCCCTTTCAATTACTCCCTTTCAAACTCCCTTTCAATTACTCCCTTTCAAACTCCCTTTCAATTACTCCCTTTCAAACTCCCTTTCAATTACTCCCTTTCAAACCATCTTTGAACACTTACTACGGATGCACCGTGTCGAATCGGGTCGTTAACAATAACACTCATTATATAGATAGTGATAAGGTATAAATTCCCGTTCAACACCAGCCATGATTTAAGCAAGAAAGAAACTCCGCCAAAAATTGATATCGCGCGATGCGAAGTTTAGGCACAAATATTTTAATGATTTACTAAAATCTTCAATACATACAATAAAACCGTAACCGAAAATGGGTTCGTTCTTAAGAGATTTTGATCTTTAGAGCAGTTTCGATAGGCCTGTGGACTTCTTGCTTTCAAAACTTATAAAAAGGTTTATAAAAAAATGATTATTTCAAAGGCCAGGGTGTGTTATATTCATACTTGTAGTATTTAATTAAAACATCTAAAATATTTCCAAACGATCAAATTTTCAAACCAAAAACTGACACAAATACTGCGGAGTGCTTCGCCTTAAACCCTTTTAAATATAATTTATATCTTACCAATGCCAGCATAATAATAATATATTTATTTAGGAAATGGTGTTATGGTGTACATTGATTTGTAACTTTTATATTTAAGGTTATAAAATTAACAGAAAAATACAGACATAATATTGTGAAGGTAAAAAGAAAATAAAAGTACAGTTGAGGTTTCTCAAATACCGCCTAACTAGGCTAGCCTGTGTTGGGGCAAAATTTTTCGTGTTAGTTCCTAATACCTTTGAACATACCTATACTTGTATTAATATGTATTCTCTCAATAATGTGGTGACTTCAATAACTGCGAATTTGGTTGAATGCACCGGTGAAGGCCCTATTCTTATTTTTGATCCAACTTTTTACATTATCTGTGATTTTTTTTTGTGAATCATATTGTTTTTTGCTGTCTGGAAGAATGTTGTAGATTCTTGTCGCAAAGTATTTAAAGTTTCGTTGACCAAACGTAGTATGTGTTATCGGTATTTGTAGTAAGTTTTTGTTGTTGCTTCGAGTACATCGTGTATTTGAACTTTTTTCGTAGTAATTATGTATATTTGAGTATAGTGTAGCATGGAATGTAATCATAACAATATGTATTTGTAATGACTGTCATTTGTAAATGTAATTAATTATTTTAATCGAAAGCGTCTAGTTTTAAGCCACAATTTTAAGTCATGTCACTGCAGTATTGTTTATTATTACCCACTCGGTCATAAACTTATGTTTTTTTTAAATTTATATTAGAAGAAAAATCCTGTCAGGCCCATCTTTGGGCATGCTGTGCGTAGGGTCTTTTTAGGGAATGTTCTAGGAAAGATAAAGGTATGAAGGGTGGGCAGTAATCTGAGGGTCAATGTCTACGGGAATTACGAACGTATGAATCTAATCCTTACACCACGGTGTGAGGCGAAGGGTCGAGAAAAAGTCCGGCTGGAGAGGTCTAAAGGTCTCTCTCAACCAGTCTCTCCTGATCTAACCCGCAATGCCTTGGGTGGGCAAACGAATTCACCGATAACCTAGACAAACCTGCTAAGTCACTAAACGTAGCAAACCATTTGGGGTGACCTATGGCAGGGGTGTTGGTTATCCAATTAATGGTTCCCGGGGCAACGGTACCCATACCCACGGTACCCATACACTCATTATTAATCTTGATTGTAAGTCATTAATAATAAGTCTTAACTTTAACAAGTTATAGTTATACGTCTAATTAACAGTGTGTAGGTTGTATACATAAATGAATCTGTGAGTTTCCCTTGATGTTGTTTTCTAGCAAAAACGGCGCTATAAAAATGAACAATATTAAATATTATAATTATTACAGATATTTATTATGTTAGACTACAAATAACTCGGTTCTTTAAAAAATAACACTTTACTGCAACGGAATCAACAAATAAACTTATACTTTGTACATTATATATTATTTAAAAATTACATAGGTAGGTATATCAAATAAATGAACATTGTTAAAATAGACACAACATGGAACAGTACAAGAAAGAAAAATTAAAAGATAACGTTCATAAATCGGAATCGAACCCACGTTTTCTTGTCTTACAGGTGTCTTAAACTACTCGACCGTTGGGACCTATTTATTAAAAATTCAGAATTAACAATATCATCTTGAAACTAAGATCCTGGGTTCGATTCTTAGTTGTGACCGTTATCTTTTTATTTTTCTGTGTCTTGTTCTGTTTCATGTTTTGTTTAGATTTGTTAGTATTATCTTCTTCTTCAATGATATTATAATGACAGATTTAACCTTCAAAATTAGTTAAAAGAATAAATTGTTCCTAAACAATCATTAGATTCAATCGTTTTATGTTCAAACGTGTACGTATAAATGTACAAATGCAATGAGTTAATGTTATATTATTTATTAGTTAAGCAGATGGTTGCCGAAGCTAATTTTTAATTACTAAAAGTTTTACTTCAACAACTGCAGTGGCTACAGAGTTTTGTTGAAATTTAGTAATGAGAAACTCCAGTCAACAAGTTTTCTTTTTTTTAACAAAATTTATCTCTAACTGAAGCTCGAATTTAAAATTCATTTTCAAAGCACATTTTTATAAAAGTAATTTCCATATATTTTTAAATAATTTAAAGATTTCATTCATCATAGAGAGGGGCACGATATGCATAGCTATCTGCAATTTTAAACCCATAATATCATAACGATTGTCAATTTTGATATTATGGGTTTAAAATTGCAGATAGTACCTATGCATATCGTGCCCCTCTCTAGGGTGAATGAATTCTTTAAATTATTTAAAAATATATGAAAATTACTTTTCTGCAATTTTAAACCCATAATATCATAACGATTGTCAATTTTGCCAATCTTTAGTGTAATTTCAGATAATTGCGTGAGTAAAAATAACAATTTGAAAATATAAAACTGTGCGAAAAAAGTCCTGTCAATTTATGCTGCCTATAAAAACTGTCCTCATTGTTCAACAGCTCGACTGTGAAATGATGTGCCAGCCTCTGTGTTTCCTCCCCCCCACATCATGGGTCTCTTTAAGACCCAGGCTCACACCTTCCTTTTCATCGTCACGATATCTTCAAACTTTAATCAGAGAATTTTTTTTCCTCCGGGCCTCCTGCGTGGAGTTAACACAGCAAAACAAATAAATGAAAAAAATTCAGAATAAGAAATCATAATAAGCAATTGAGCATGCATTTTATTTTATTGCAATTGGCTTTGCCTTTGAACCTACGGGTCCCGGGTTCAGCGAGATAGTCCGGGGCCACCCCTTGTCAGATGAGTAATGCAGCCAGTTCCGTTTCCACATCTCGTATCCCACCTTCCCCCTGCCCCTCTCTCAACCTTTTCCGCTTCCCGGCTTGCTTTTTTCTGCGCTGAGCCTGCAACCACCAGGGATGCGCGATCTTTTATTTTTTGTTAATTCAAAATTATTAATTTGTTTTAAATTTACACAAATAACTTACAACAGTGAAGCATTAAACAAGTAAAATCACAATTTTGTATGTAATAATATACCAGTTAACATTTATGGCTAATAGTTTGAAGTTAATTTTCACGTGGATTAGTTGCAAAATTAGTGGGTTAACACTGTAATTTTTAACATCTATTTAAATTTCTCTGATAATCGGATAATGTCACAGCAGTTAAAATACAAAAAAAAATGTTGATGCTACCCGATCGGCATTTGGCGAAGTTGGTAGAGTTGCTGACTCCAGTTCCTGGGTAGTAAGGTACAATCCTCAATGAAACCAATTTTTTTATAGTTTTAAAATAGATGTATAATAGTAATAAAAAAATGTATCCATTGATTTGTTGGTGAAAGATATTAATATATTAAAGATATTGTTAATTTAATTTAGTTATAGTAAATACAAATATATTCATTTAATGTTTCGGCAGTTGACAATAAAATAAATATATTCAATTCCTTTTTAAATACAACCATTTGAATATCAATTTTTTTCTTGATTGAATGAATTAATGAATGAGTGAATGAAAAGGAATCGCGGAAGTGAAAATTAACCCACTACACGACATTCGATCAAGCTGAAACTCGAGATGGACTAGTCATCGATGACAATGCGTCCTATCAACTTTTGGTGGCACTCATGCATACACACGCACGCACTCACACATTTTTCTGAAATCGGATGACATACGAAATAAATGTCGGTACTATCCAATTAAGATTTGGCTCAAGTGTTAACGGTTTTGATTCGAGTCCCTGGAGAGGAATCAGTTAAAAAAAAATTTTTTTTTCTTTTAAATTGGCCACTTGCTAGCTCAAATAAGTCTGAAATTGAAAATAGATGTACTATAGTAAAATAAACTTTGTTTTTTACAGATTGATTTTTTATCATTTTTAGACGCAATCAAGCGATTAATAACGATTAATTAAGATTTTTTTCGAAAGGCAGAACAGCGGTAACGCATAAGAATGAATAATGAAGCAGAAAATATCTTTGATTTTTACTGAGAAACTATTTGATCTCTTTTTATAAAACTTGTAAAGACTTAATGAAATCTTTACCAAACTTAAAGAAATCTTAAAAACAATTAATTAGAAAGATTGTACTATATTACTTTATCGTGTAAGTCATCTTGACACGCCAATGGCGCATAACCCCCAACTCCCCACCCCCCCTGACCCCACGAACAACTCAACCTCCCCAACTATTTCACCTTTATTGCTCACTTATTTTTCTTTTACATTTGCGGTGAATTGCCAACTTGTTACCGGTATAACGTGTGGCCCAATTTAAAGCGCAGTTTTTAATGTTTCACGATCTCGCAGTGGTATTGTTGCACTGTATTCGAGTGCCTTGTACCTATTATGCGGTACTCTTTTCACCGGATTTAAAAGTGAAGTGGGAATAAGTGGCGCACTATTGTGGAAATTGTATAAGTGCTCTTTCGATTCACTCAGGTGGTACTATGAATGTTTTCTCGAACATTTGATAGCCAATTAGGATATCCTTAAAATGTTGAGTAAACTCGTATGTAGTTAAATTTTCCTTGACATTGTTAGAATGGACAAAATATTGTTAGAATGAACGAAATGATGTACAAATAGTTTAGCAGAGAGCAGTTGGGATTATTGTGCGGTATTCATTAAAAAAATAATACCCCCTTCATCATCAGTTAATCAGATGCACATCTGTGCTTTTAGTCGGTAGTCATAATATGGCGGAAAGACAAATCTGCAAGTTTTTCTATTTTTTTATGTTTCTTCTACAAAAGTTATAAAATGTTTTACCTATCTGTATCGTGGCAAAAGGATAAACTCGTATATATCTATCAGTAGTCTATATTAAAAGTTCAAGAAATCCATTTGCAATTGACTGAATTAACAATGTGGCAGAAAAACGTGCCGATTCCAACTTCTGCCATTAAAATAGATTCTTATTTTTCCATTGACGTAGATTTTTATTTTAAACACATATAAAATTTAAATTAATATTTTATTAGTAATATTAAAATAAGACTAATTTCCGTCTTGATTTTCATTTTTAAAATTTTTAATGGAATTATAGACAGCCCTTTTATATTAAGCATAATCTCGTTGAAAATACCAACTAGAACGACTTGATCGAAAATTCTTTTTAATTGAAATACCAATATCATTACTGAGCCATTTAGATACTCTCTTACTTACTTAGATTACAAGCAGTTGGCAATAATTTCGTGAAAATAGTAGATTTGTTCAATTGCATGGAATATTGTTACAAGAAGGCCATAATAACATACCTCAATAAAATTAATAATCAAGCTTAACAAAATACTATTCTTCGGCAATGAATTTTTATATAACTATTAGCAAATTTTACTTCTTTATTCCTGTTGCACTAAACAGTCTAAACACGTGTATCAAATATTTTTAAAAACCCATATATGAGTAAACTATTAATGTATCTTTATGCACGGTGCTTGAGGCAAAACGTGACATTTGAAATATCAACACGAAAACAAAACGGCAAAAGAGCCAATTTAAAATATTTTAATAAAAATCAACACCTTCAGGGCTACATATTCGATTACAACGAAAAAATTCACCAAATATATCGGTCGGAGGACTCGATCGAAATCTTATTTTTGCTTTCCTGAACAATTTCGAAATTAACAGATATGCCCTTTTGCCATATTTCCAATGACATTGACAGGCTGACTGACCTCCACCAACCTCCACCACACGAAGAAGAAAATAAAATAACATTATTAATTTGAACTAGAAATGTGTATATTTTTTTACTTCGTACTTGTGAAGCGGAATTCTTATAAAATAATTTATGGCAAAAAAACTGCAAAAATAATTAGTTTCACAGCACCAAACAAATTATCGTGCTCAATAAATCATCCACCACGGGATCACGCCGGCACCGGCCAACGCGCAATATAAATATCATATAAAATCCTTAAGCAACCCTCGGATATCGGCTGTTTCACGTGGACCATTAGCCCGGGCAATTAGGTGAATGTTCTATTATTATACTTATAAAATGATAAATAACCCGGGAGCGTTAACCATTTTATTTTCTAGTTCTTTTTCGCCACTTTTCTCTGTTAAGTGTTGCGAACAGTGGTGTGGATATTCCACGAATGGTCAAAGCACGAAAAGTAAACAGTTTTTCACGCGATTCGGGTAGATCTAAGTTATTAATACATTTTCATTTGAATTATAAAACTACATTCGAAATCTAGCTGCGATTTATTACTGTTAGCTGGGTACAACTAATGTAATTGTCATTTTATTTATTCAAAATATATATTGTAGTAAAATAACTTTAATTTACACAAAAAAATTTTATCACGAGTTATTGTGCAAATGTTTAAATTTCCGGGAAAGCATTTGAGGCAAAACACTTTTATTTTTGTGTATGCCTTTTTTGATACCTGATGATTAAGCCTTGATCAATTGACTTGAATTAAATAGCACATAACTGTTTTAATCAATATAGAATTAAAAATAATTTATATTTTACATTATCTCCACTTACGAGGAAAATAATTTCTCCCCTGGCCTGTGACATCTTAGGAAATGATGTGTGGATGGTCTTTTTTATTAAAAGAAAGAGAGAAAGTTCTGGGAAGCAAAAAGGTATAAGGGGTGGTTTTTATGAATCTATCTCTCCCACTAAGGTGCAAGGCGATGGGTTGTGAGAGTCCTGCTGGATAGGTTAAAGGCCCGCCAAGCAGTAAGTGGGCGGACGCATCCGCCGCCAAGACCTAGGGAAACTTCAACTCATGAACACGGGCACGCCTGCTAAGTCACCATACGTAGCGAACCACTTGAAGTGACCTACGGCAGAGGTGTTACAGGCTGAGAGCACGCTACAACCTTATAAACAAAATGACGACTAATATAATCCTCACTTACGACAGTTAAAAATGAAAGTAGTTAAATGAAAATCAGACTTAATCACAATTTGAAATAATTTAACTTTCAAGTAGCAATTTAGAAGTAGCAGTACAAAATGTACAAAAATAGTTTTGTCAAAAAGATTCTGCAAAATAAATTAATGTTAAAATCGATTGGTTGTTAAATCCAGCAAACAATTCATTTAAAATTGAAGCATTGTTTTGATATAAAAAACAATATTTTATATCTACGGAAATCCTTTGCCGCAAAAATATTTTTAATATTTAGTGTCAAGTAAATTATTATTTTTTTATGTGAATACCGCACAAGAATCCCAACTGCTCCCAGCCATCTGGAGTGAGTGAGACTATTGCATCCTCAATTGGGGTATGTTGTAAGGCTGAAGGTAGTAAGGAGGGGAAGGAGATTGGAAAAAGGAAGTTGGGAGAGTACCTAGCTATTCAGGTCTCGTCACCAAACACGGCTTAAGCTATTTCAAGCAGAGTTTCTATTCTGAATGGTGGTCTTACACCAAGGCAATGTCAGACCATTTTCCACTCTTACTTAGAGTATATACATTATTTTAAATGAATAAATTGTGAATTAACTGAATAAGAATTACTTGCGCACGACGGGATTTAAGCCCGCTACCTTCGACTTGCTAGTCGAGAGCCTTACCCCTCAACCACGTAGGCCGACGAAAATTTTGAAATTAATCCGTTGCATTTTTGAAAACACAATTTCAACAAATTCCAGGAATTTTCACTCTCCTGTTTTGTGTGTGGATACCCACTAAGTACTGGCTCCTACTAACTATTGCTCACACTTCCCGGGTCTCCAGCGGCGCAGCCCTATTTTTGCTATTTTTCCCAAAACGAGATTTTGCGAACATTTCCTATTTTAAGTTTTTTCACACACTCACCCTGTTCTCATTCTCTTGCTGGTGCTACGTCATGTTCACAAAGAAATACAAATAAGCGTTGTATTATTTAAAATGCACATTTTTGTAAGCTTCCCGTTATTTTACTTTCAGACGTAACCGTGCCTTGAACCTACTGTCCATTTAACAAATTATGCAGGGCAAATATTGATTTTAAAAAACAAAAAGGATTAAATGGCCAAAATTACGCAATTCCCACAAATGAATCGTGCATATTTTTTTTAATGCTTCACCTCAAAAGAGTTACTTACTAATGTCTGTATAGTGTAAAGGCACGGTAACTATATCTCAACCCCGTTCAACAGCATTGAGAAAGCGGTTTAAGGTAGGGGATGTTAGAAAGGTTTTATTAATGCGGGTCTTGAAGAGGCCTGTATTATAAAATACTAGCAGATTTGCACAAAAATGAATTGAAGGAATGACTCGTTCTAATTAAACTTATGCCTATATTGCGTCTATGCATTGTATATGGCATTCGATCTATTAATAACAGGTTGTCAATCAGACAGAATACGATCCTTTGCACAGAATAAAGTCGGTATTTTGGGGTTCAGTCCAGAGGTGGTTCCCAAACTCAATAGTTGGACGTACTTGAGATGTGTATAGAGATAGCAGCTGGTCACTGTTGAGGCCAGATTTACTCGAGCTTCGAGATCGATACTTGAGCCTTTTAATCGTATCGTTTAATTATTACTTTCTTTTTTTATCGTGTTGTGGATTCTTCTTCGTAATGATTATTGATCAACCATTATTTTCGTATTGTCCTATTCGGGTCAGAGATTCATCCTTTCTGCAAGGCTCCTTCAGATGTCTCTGACCGGTGCTACGTCAGCGGCCTAAGTTCATTGAAGGCCCTATCCTTGCACGGCCTATGCAGTCGCTTTTCCCAGCTTTCTCCGGGAGGCACCAGGTGAAGTGTTTCGAGAGAGAACAATAAACATTAATTAAAATGTTTTTTTCATTGATTGATCATTTCAATAACTGTTCAAACTAAAGACTTATCATTTACGCAACCAATGAATTGCTCGAATTGCGTAAAACACTACTTAAAATCAGAAAGAATAGCACGTCATGCTGAATGCTCCCCAAATATCTCCAGCCTCGCTCAAGTGTGCAGTATGTATAAAATGTGTTTGAGCAGCCATATTTCAAAGTCAATATTGACGCGGAACAAATCTATCGCCGCCGGGAGAATGCGTCGGCACATTTTAGGAATACCACCACCCATTCCTCCCCGTTCAGGGCCAATTACAACTCCTAACGCATTCCCCGTGGCACGGAGCGCGTGTCTCTAGCAAACCTTCACTAGCTGAATGCCTGTTCTCTGTCCCTGCTCCCTTTCACCAAATTATGTCAACTGGCGATCGGATTCCTGGAAATGTTTGCCTTTGATTAAAGATACAGATTTTCAACGATTTGCGGTTAACGTTTATTTAAATAATATATACATTGTAAAAACGAAAAATTATAAGCGACGCCAAGATAATTTTGATTTTGATTTCTTAAACAAGAGAAAATAAGAAGCACAGTTTTTTTTGACGCGAGGTCTACTGTTCACAGAACTGTAATATATATATATATATAATATAATAAAATGTAATATCCTTCCCTAAACTCGAGTTATGCTCAATTATGGAGGTATTAATTAACAGTGTGAAATATATATATTATATACAAACCCTTATGCAGATCATTACAAATATCATACTGTTGTACACCGTCATTGGACGGTTGGTATATATACTAGTACTATGTAATTTTCTTAATATTAAACCTCTGTCTGCTGTATACTTACTGATGTTCTTTCTTACTTGTATCAATATGTATTATTCATTATCACTCTGTTAGTAAAAAAAATTTAAAAAACATGGTGCAAATAAAAAATAAAATAAATGTTTTCAATAATTAGATTTTATAAGTTTTTTACCGAAATTAAATTAAATCAGGGAAAATTAAATCTTTTAAAAGTGCATTTGCGTTAGAATTAGCAGAAATTTTTTTATTTTTTATATTTTTCAAAGATTTTGCATAACTTTTTAATAGAATTCAGTTGCATTGGCTTACACATTACATTTTAGACTACGTATGTTAGGTGTATTGTGAGAATGAAGTAGATGGTATACTGCTTCTGCAGCTTACGCCCAATGCCTCAAAAGCGGCGGTGACCACTTGGAATCTCCCGTAGTCTTTGTGAGCTTACTGTCGATTTTCTCGAGTCTCGAGCTAATCCCTGCTGACGCTTTGCTCAACTTCAAGCTTATGGTTTGAATCCGTCCCTGACCTCCACAGCGCCCCTCTTGCAATGTTCATTTAATAGAAAACATTAATAACAATAATATATTTACTATATTAATTTACACTCTTCTTCCAACAACAAACGCTTATAACTAACTAAATATTATTCACTAACATTAGGCAGATACGACGGACCGCCAAACAACTCTATTATTCTCTTTTCTATTATTCTGACTCTTGACATGGCTCGACTAAAGTATCTGATTCATTTGATGGTGCCATGTCGGGCGTCCCCGACATTCTGCTACCATTCGCATTTGCGTCATATATTCTCCTTACACTCCTTTCTTCGCTCATTTGCTCTACATGCCCAAACCACCAAAGCGTCACCTTCTTAATCTTACTCATTACGCTTACATCAGCCTTGCACCTTTTACGGATCTCCACATTTTTTATACGATCATACATGGTTTTACCACACATACGCCTCAGGGATCTCATTTCTACAGCATTCAGTCTACTTTCAAAAGTTTAAAATACATAATTTGTAATTTTTATTTGAGAAACTTTTCTACAACTTTTTTGAAGGTTATAACCATCAATGTAATATATTATCGTAAAGATAACGGTCTCATCTGGGAATCGAACTCAGGATCTCTGTCTTGCCGGGATAACAGATTTATCCACTCGACCATTGGAACCTAAATATTATGCGTCATATTTGTCGATTTAATACTTCAATTTCAGAATTAACAATCTTATAAACCATTGATCATTATTCCCACGAAGAAACAAAGTCAACATAAAAACAAGTAGAATGACTGTTGTTAGCAACTGGAACTTATATAAAACCTTATTATGTAAAGAAAGACAAGGATGAACAAATTATTATGGCAATCTTCTGTCAATACACTAAGGAATTGAAAAACTTAATAGTCAACGTATCTGGAAGAATATTAAACATAAGTGGAGACTTATATTTAATCAAAAATATTTTATTATGTACCGCCACGTAGTTCAATATAGGTCAATAATATAGAGCCAATATCTTACAAAGGGGCAACGGAAATCATATAATGATTTTTCTTTATCTTTTAAGCTCTTGACGCCTATTTGATAATGTATTGTGGTTAGTGATAAAAATTAATTCTATATTACTTTCAATATTCTCGTTATCTCTGTATCATACAGTTATTTATCTATTTTAATAAAAATGTAATGTTCGTTTATTAAAAATTTTAAATCTCCGAAAGTTCTTCACCGGATGCATTGAAATTTTTACACAAAACGTTGCATTCGAATTCGTGTGTGTTTTTATACACCTATATTGTATAGATTTCACATGTGACAGGTAAAACAAGTTTTTTTACACTGCACCATCTGTTGGACATACATGATTTTTTGACAAACAGCGACATTTGTTGGACGTAAAAGCAACATGCGCTATCGTTTCTCTATCTGTACATAATGAGCCACAGCAAAACGTGGTGGGGTATAGCTAGTGCAAAATATAAAACTATGTAAAATCCCGTCATAATTAATTCAAAATAAAATATAATTTTTTAAGACGATTGATTATCTTGATCATTTGAATTCATAAAAGCATATTATGATTATGAGTCTAACGGCCGCTGTTCCCAATCCTAATAATCAAATTCTAAGCGAATCATCACTGCACTACGTAATTCCAACAAACAATAATTGCTTAAGCAAGCCGCTCAGTCTAGCTGGATCAGCTATTTAAGCTATATGTAAGGAAAAAGCTAGTTACAAAAAGTGTCGACAGAGTGAAAAAATACCGCGAATCAATGATCAAATGTCACTCTGACAATCGACAGTCGCGCTCCTTTCAGTTTTTTGTGTTGAATTTGTCATTAACGTTTTAAAATGGATAGAGAAGTTTTAGACATTTTAGATATACTAGATATTGCGGAATGGGCCGAAGTAATTGATGAAAACATCGGGTTATACAGGCGGCGACAGGGTGTGGATGTCAATTACATCGAACTATTTATTTATTAATTTACGGATAATATGTCCATTAAAACCATAATATTGACACGAATAAGAAAACATAGATGACAGTGAATGGAGAGTACATGTATGTGAAGGGCAAAGACAATGTAAAATAGAAAAAGTACACATAGAAAATAACTACAAATGAATTAAATGACAAAGAATTTTTTGACCGTTTTCGTATGACGAAAACGTGTTTTTTTGTATATTTTGAACCTAATTGAGGAGAATTTAACTTATGCAAGCGAAAGGTAAGTTTTTATTTACGCAAGTGTCATTTTTGCGATGAATGTGCGAAATATTTTGCCCTTACCTCATGTCAGATCTGTAAACATTTCTATTTTATTAATTTAATGTTATTCTTCGCACGCTTTGCTTTGATCTCCATTTTAAGGTTTGTTTGGGTTTGTTTTGCTGTCGCACGGAGAAAAAACTTACGTCGATCTACCAAATCAAATGGGAAGTCCCGATTGTGGCATCACGTTCAAGTTGTCACTTTATTTTTAATATATTATATACGTTAGTTTAAAAAATATGAAATACCAGTTTATGAATAACGGTATTTAAAAGAAGTAATGTGTATTAATAAGAGCTACAATAATTAACTCTTTAATATTAATTTAACATAGAAAGTTTTTAATTTGATGTCATTTTATTGTCTATGGTAATGTGCGGTAGTGTGTGGGGCTACTTAAGATTTTCAAAGATAAAATGATTGGGAACAACGCAAATCGAACGTTCCCTACAAAATGCTTAAAAATCGCTTGGCTGAGCAAAAACAAAGATTTGAACTTAGATAACGATTAAAAAGTTGGGAACAGCGGCCGTAGAACTAGTCGATTTTTGACTGTTAATTGAAATATAAGTAGGTAAGAACTGAGTAATTATTTCAATTTAAAAAAAGGACAATGTCTTTGCTAGTATTTTGCTACCGACAAATCTCCAACGACGGAATTGCGCAGTGTTTTGATTTTCAATTGGAATAATAGCTCAGCGGTTTGTAAGAAATGTCGAACTATATTCTTAAAATTCCCAAAGCAGCTTTAGAAAATGAACTGAAATTGCTCAGCGCATTATAGCAATATTTGAAGCAATCCCTTCCAAGTCGAAGCAGATTACGTAGAACGAGATGCATTTTAAGCTTTTCGTCGTACCTACTTCCCGTCTGACTGCATTTTATTGCAGGGACGAGAAACTTATTTTCACTGCAGAGGATATTGGCAACTGTCGCAACTGACGAAACTTTCACGTTGGTATTTTGAATTGGTTGAAGGTCGAGCATCGTCGCGAGTTGTTTTAAATCGTGTTCCAAACTCTTCATCCATGAAGTCTAATGTTCTATTCGAAAACGACTTAAACTGCGCTATACGGTGAAGGGTCACCATTATGATTTATTTGTATTAATTTTTAAGGGCAATCCTTCTTCTTGAAAAAATCCTTTTTAGAAAGGGGAAAAGATGCCAAAGCTTTATTGAGCACAAAAACGACTCCTGAAAACAACTCGATCAAGAGTTGTTTTCAGTTGTTTCCTGAAAACAACTCTATTGATGCCCTCTGAATTTTTTCATAACTATAACATGTTAAATAATAGAATAAAATTTGTTTTTAATAATTTTCAGAGCTTTCTTTGCGATTTTTTTCTATAGGGGGAATTTTGTATAGCTACCGTTTCGACATTGCAAAAAGTATACTTTTTTTTTTGGAACTTAAAAATTTAAAATGTTCAAGAGAAATATGTTTTAAATCGGTAAAAATTCGAAGTGCATGGGCTTAAGGATGCGTTCAGCGAGTCATAAGTGGACAAACAACATTACAATATCAGATTGAAATAAATACTTCAATATTGCCGGATAAATCAAAACATTACAGAATATGTTCCTTTGCAGCTCGAATAATAAATGTACCTTTCATTTTGAACCATTATGCTATGAAATTGGTATTCCTAATCTATTGCACCCAAGTTTTTTTTTTAATTTTGAAATTCGATTTGTTTTCTTAATTGATTGAATGAAATGAAATCTTGAAAGTGGAAATTAACCCACTTCCCAACATCCGATCGTGTTGAAACTCGGTACAAACTAGTTGTCTATGAAAATGCATTCTTGGTGGCACTAATGCACACACAAGCATTTTTCTGAAATTGAATAACATAATAATTAATAAATAAAATTTTACAGCAGTTATTAAATGTAAAAACTGTCAGTACTATTCAATTGGGATTTGGCTAAAGTCTTAGTGTTGTTTATTACACTCCCTGGGGAGTAAGGTTCAATCTCAGTCAGGCCAAATAAAAATAGATTTATTCTAGTAAAAAAACGTTTTTTATGTGTTGATTTTTTCATTTTCAATGCCAAAAATATGACAAATGTGAAAAGGATTCAATTATGTACATAAATCAAAATTTGTTCTAATCTTTCTGCCGGAGGGTCTAGGTTTTGCAGTAGAACATAAAATCTTTTCGTTGTTTTACCAGGTACCTGTATTTTTATTAATATTAATTCAAAAGCCGAAGCTCAGAATGATTTTCGAAACCAACTGGGAGGGGCAAGAATCTTTATTTTTTTAAAGTGAAATTGTCTAGATTCTTTATAATACTCCATTATAATTCTTCGTCTACATATTTTTCAGAGAAATTTTATTTGTGTTTATCGCTTTTCTACCTGTAGCAGTGAAGCCAAATTCGTAATACCTATATAACATCAAAATTGACATCACAACTTTTAGACCAGCAACGCCTAAAAAGACTGAAGTTAAATAACGGGATCATTCCCTGGCTGAGAGATAACTAACAATTACACGGGTTCAATTAATAAATTTCTCTTATTAAAAGCAGCCCGTTGCGAATGAAAATAATATTTAAATTTAGTGTCAATTCCGCTCGAGTTTAAATTTGCTAATTTCTACTTGCCTTGCCAGGCAATCGAATCATTCAACTCCAGCACGAATTTCCGATGAGATATTATTTGCAATATTAATGATCAAAATAATATTTCACATTCCAACTTTGTAAGAAACGTCGGTAGGTACCTATTAAGATGATCTCCGATTAAGAGACGACTATATAACACTTTATTTTAATTATATTAATTAATTTTAACGGACTGGTTAAGGACGTCAGTCGTGAAATAGCTACCATTTTTAGTAAATATAATGGATTTAGGATTTTGTTATTTTGCCATTTGAAAACCTCTTTGACAAATCTACACATGTAACTTCTTCAAAATTTATGTATTCACACATTACCTTCGTCTTGTTTGAAATATTGCTATATAGCCTATGAGTATGAATAGTCCCTTACACAAAGAAAATTGAATTTGTGGAATTCTCATTTATAAAAACCTTGTAAAATAAGAAATCAACTTTAAACTGTAGTTAACATTACAGTAGATATTGTAAATTAGTGCATTTAGGTTTAAAAATATATTTAAAAAAAACTAATAAGTTATTTTTTATTTTATTTACGCACACAATTTTTAGTGAATATAGGAAGGCATCTCAAACCAAATCGAGAATAGGGGTTTCATTAGAAACACATCTATTTCTTAAAAACTGGGCTGTCTATATTGGGCTAGTGGAATCTTCTTTATTGACCAACGAGACCATCCAAAAATTGTATGTAATACTACTACATTGAAAAGTAACGCACTCCTTTTATAAGCCTAGAAAAAATAAAGTCTCTAAAAAAATGCTTTGAAGTGCAATATCTCTACTTACGAACATCTTTTTTGTCTGAACTTCTCATAATATAATAAAATATGAAATTTGGCTATGTTTTATTTTCCGTGAATCAAAACAGGTGACCGGTGCAGCGGGCATTTCTACCTTATCTCCATCTGCGTAAGGAGTGCGTGAGTTCGCACGATTCCGAAAATTACACGCCAAGATGGATCGCCTTAACAGCTGTTAGCAGATCAATTGCCTTTAATACAGACGTGATGAAGGAATGTCTTTTTAGCAGGTATAAAAAAGGAACCAATACAAATGAAGTCGCCATAATCTTGGCGAACATGAGTAGAATACAGGTTCAAAGATAATTATTTATAGTGGGCAGCGCGAGTAAGAGTAGCTTTTCTGACTCATATTTTAGAAAACAGCCAACGATCAGTCGATTCTTAAAATGTAATCTAATTTAGAAGTTTAGTTGTCGAATCTGTTCCTCCATTCCCTGAAGCTAAAGCTGAAGCTGCTAATGACATAGGTTCCCTAACTTTACACTGTACATTCGAAGATACCGAGGGGGTGGGTAAAGAGGATAAAAAAGCACATAATTCTATCATCTCACACTCCTTGCTTCGACTTACTTGTTAATACAATTCTTCGTGTATCCTTGGTGCAGTACTTATTTGATTTATTCCATCGACCACCGCTTTCCATTAAAACATCAAATGCATCTATGGAGTCATATATTTTAATCACGAGCAGTTAATTTTTTTCTGAATATGAAAGGGTTATTGTTCATAATGTTGGTTTCGGCCTTGCATTTTTTTAGATGTCTTCATAATTCTATTAATATTTTTATTTCAGACGCACCACCTTAGGTATCTCACATTCTTTTGCAAATTCTACCCCTCACTGCCATAAATTAGGGTTGAGATCACATCTCCATTGCGCGATGCTTCATTTAAATACCAATATTATCTTACAAAATAAACACGTACACATAAATCATTTTAAAAAGACCCTGGCTTATGATAATGGTGAACTGAATGAATTAAAAAGACACAAAAAAACATATTTAAAAAAATGTCAAATTGATTCGCGAATCGAAATTTATTAACATTGCTACGCACCAAGTATCTTTGGGCATTTTCGAAGGAGAGGGGGTGTGCATAAATAAATTCAAAAGTGTTTTCCTTAAAACGATTTGCTTGCAGGCACTACGGTGTGGTTGGAATTGTCAGTTAATGTTTACTCTCCGAACATAATGTATGCCGTTGTCAGCTATGCATTATTTCCATAACGTACGTGTTATGATAGAAGAGTCTAACCTCTAATTTTTGCAAGATTCAATTATATTATTGTAGAATAAAACTAACTAATATTCAATAAATTTTTGTTAAATAATAAAACCTCTAAAAAATGAACAATAATGATAGTTTTTTTTAAGTCAATGCATTTTTCGCAAACTAAGATTTTTATCTCCATGGGCTATATCATTTTAAATATATTGGAGACCATGCTGCCAAACTGCTCTCTGTCAATCACTCCAGAAGCTATATGGATATTTAAGTGGCATTCGGTCGGCGAAGTGAGAAAAGCTTATCACGTACGTGACCCAGCTGAGAGACAGCTTGGGTACACACTGCCTCATGAACTGTGGTCCTCCATCAACAGGAAAAGGTGCTATCACAAATTGACTCGATGTGACTGTGGTGCGGACCACTGAACATGTGGTTAACGAATACCTGGTCCATCAATTCCCTGATGGTATTGATGAGGTCCACATAGCGACGACTAACGCCCTAGATTAGTTCACAGTCCTATATTTCTACCTCTGACCACCCCAAATAGTTGTCATCTAACTAAATCAACTTCTGCAAACTTTTAACAATTGTTCACTTTAGGATGTTCCACATTCATAGAAATCTCATGTGTCCTTCGCTCCTTTGTTCATCTACTATAAAATAAACTTATTATAAAACTAATTGTATTTATTATTTCTATTATGATAGCATGTGTTATTTATTTTATTTTTTTGCTAAAGCTCTCTCTCTCTCTCTCTCTCTCTCAATTTTGAGTTGATTTTTCATGTGTGAACATGGAATTATGTTAGCACTTTTTAGATAATAACCCACATCCTACACCATCAGTGATATCTTCAGTAGGTAATTAGGTAACTGTCGTGTTCAGATTTTAAACACTATCTTGCTGTTTGTCCTATTTTGAACCCTGGACACAGGACCCAAGCAATAAGTCGACAGATATTAGCCTTTGAAACGTGGTGATAATGTATATATGCATATCCTCATCACACCATTAGTCAAAACCAATAATTTGTTGGGTTGTTCTTTATTAAATGACGAATAATAAATTGTATCAACTTTATAAATAAGAAAACTCCAACATGTTGTACATACGACAAGGAAAGTAAAATACCATTGATAACCCGCACGGAGGAAATTAACTGACTTAAAATACTGTTAATTTGTGAAAGATCTGTTCAAATTATTAGTTTTCCAGTTTAAAACGGGGCTGCAGGCCTTTAATGAATGAATTGACAGAGTTCTTTACAAAGTATCAGTTAAAAGCGAATGTTTTTTGAGGACGGTGGAATAAGTCTTAATTCAAATACTGATATTGTTGCATTCCGTCATTATATTTGTTAGGAAAAGAACACATGCTCTCGATATACTCTGAATGCCTAATTTTTTATTATTTTTTGGTAAACTAATGTGAGACAAGATTTTTTTATGCATAGCACAAAGGGTAACAATTATTTTTATAAGCAATAATTATTAGCCTGAAACACTCATCCACATTGAAAAATCTCCTGCTAAAAGATACATGATGCCAACGGAATTTGAACCCGTTTCCTTTCGATTTCCGGTTGACAGCTCTGACCACTGAGCTATGGCGGCTTATCTCTTATCCGCGAAATAATTCAATATATACTAGTGTTTCATTCAACAATTACTGCTTATTATATTTTTTTCACCTGAAAACAACCAACTTTATTTTATATGAGAAAGGCATTGTAATTGCTAACTCTCTCACTAGATGGCGTCGAGACAAATTGTCTACATTTTTTGGTGAAGATACTTGAACTTGTCAAATATGAAATATTATTTTTTGGTAAACTAATGTTTAAGACAAGATTTTTTTATGCATAGCACAAGGGGTAACAATAATTGCTTATAAAAATGCAGGGATTTCCTGATTTTTTTAATAATTTCTTTAATGAAATCCTACGGAGTAAAGATTGCCCTGATGCAAGCCAACCTAGGAGAGGGCACCTGTAGAAGAAAACACTCGAATATACCAACTAATTTAATAATTTATGCGATTACTCACAAACTAACTAAAAGGTAAATCATTTTAATAAAATGGGGATGACATTTACATCGTTAGTTTTTATTTAATTTTTACTTGGTCCTTTCTATCTTGGCACAGTTGAAATGACATTGGTGCAGGGCTGTTCAACGTACAATGTGCATTTGTGCAGCCTTAGCTTTGCATTTCACGGTCGGCAAACCATGTCTGACCGCGTCCTTTATTTACTGCCGCACAAAGGAACCAGCAACACGGAATCTAGGATGCATTCTAATTTAATGCAACCGTAGATATATTTTATAAATGTATTATAAAATCACTTTTTTGATAGAGTTACTTGCTGATTATGGGTATATTTTTGTAGCCAAAATAGAAGCTAATATAGGTGAAATAATTTATTTGTTTCTGAAAACGTTGGGCAATTACCTACTGTTTTTTAGTGATTTCCGCACTTTATAGGCCCGGTACATCATCAGGCCGTATCGTCGCTATGTACGACTTTCTTCTCTCAATCTTTGATAAACCGCTGAATAGTAAGACTTGTCAAATTTGACATTTACGTAAAAAAATGCTTACTTCCATCTTACCGAAATTAACGTAAATGCCTAATTTTATCAATAATGACTGTTTAAAATGAGTATCCTCGCGTAGTCGATTAGTATGGGGAACTTTATCACAAAACAACCCATAAGTTATCCCCGCCTAAAAGTAAACTACTGTCGTCTTAATTTTGAAAGATCGCGATAACAATAGAAAGCATAGATATATCACTCACGTAGACAGTAATTTTATTTAATTAATTAAAAAGAAACATGTTCTTCCATTAATATCACAGACAATACATGTAATATTGGTGATATCTGGGCTAACGATCTGTATTTATTTATTACGCTAGGCTTGCAATTTCAACCAAGCCGAGCTTAAAATCATCTGAGATACTGGGCCATAGTCTCATCAGCCTTGAATTAATGGCATTTGGGTTATTTTGTCAGGCTGAAAGGAAGGAGATATAGAAGAAGTTTAGTAAGTACCCGCTTATTTGGATCTGGTCACCAAACAAGCCAAAAGTCTCTTCAAACAATGCGTTATTTGAATCGTTGCAACGTTTCGATTCTGAATAGCAGTCTTTAATCACGGCAATGCTGAGAGTTCTCGGAGAAAACTTACTGATATGAAATTTCATTAATTTACTAAGAATCTGGTAAAAGTATTTGTTTTTCTGTTACAAACAAAAGCCTGTAACGAATGACCTCTCCAGATGGTCTCTCTCGATCCATTGTCTTACACCGCAGCGGAAGGGTTGGATTCATACGTCCTTCATGCACGTAATAAATATGTTATGAGGAATTCGGAAGACGTGTTTTTAAAACTAATATTTATTCGGATATATTCTGAATGACTAATTTTTTAAAAAAACTAAAATCGTTTAATAAAGTCGCCTTCTACCGTAGATATGTAGATGACATTCTGATTATCTGGACAGGAACAAACAGACAATTAGATATTTTTCTAAAAGAAATCAATAAAATTAACAAATCAATCCAGTTCACAATGGAAATGGGGGGTAATAAGATTAACTTTCTCGACATAGGTATCGAAATCATTAACAATAAATTAGAATTTTCAATTTATAGAAAACCTACATATAGTGATAATATCATACACAATACATCTAGACACCACATTTCACATAAATTATCAGTATTTTATTCACTCATTCACAGACTTTTACACGTGCCTTTGAATTATATAAATTATAATAATGAATTAAATATTATTAAAACTATCGCCAATAACAACGGATACAAAAGCGAAACTATTGATAGGCTAATAGAGAAAAAGGATAAAAAACTTACATTAACAATCATTTCACAAGGCCTTGAAAATAAAAATGAAAAAGATAGTAATAAACAATGGGTTAAAATCCCTTATATTGGTGAAATATCAACAAAAATATCTAGATTAACCAATAATGATAAATGCAAAACAGCTTTTTATAATGTAAACTCTCTAGGTAGAATTTTAATTAACAACAAAGATAAAAGAGAAAAACTCGAGAACTCAGGCGTTTACCAAGTGAACTGCGCCAACTGCCCAGCATATTACGTTGGTCAAACAGGGAGATCTTTCAAAACCCGTATTAAAGAACATTTTACAAATTGGGTAAATAATAAAGGCGAATTGTCAAATGTAGCATCACATTTATTAGAAAACAAACACTCGTTTGATAAAGACAGAGATGTTAAAGTCCTCCATACTTGCAATAAAGGCCACAAGCTTGATAGATTAGAATCTTTAGAAATTACTCGCTTAATTAATAAAATAGACCCTAACTTTGTAATGAATAAACAATTAGAATCATTTGCCAAGTCTCCGCTCTTGTATCCATTGTAATTTTCATAATAATTTCGACATTAAAATATGTAGTTAGGTTAGACCATCCCTACTTCAATGTAAACATGTACCCCTTCAATAAGTAACATTGTAATTAATAAGCTATTAGTATCAGTTGCTAAGTCCCTACTTTCTTAATTCCTATAATAATTTCTCAAATGTAAACATGTATCTTTTCAAAAAGCAAATATAATCCCATCATAAATAATGATTTGACAATAAAATTATGTCTAATGCATATTACCTGTGAGGTTTTTTCCCTAATAAATATTGAAATGAACTACAAACCCAAGGTAATTAGCTTACTGGAATTACCAAATGTTTAGAAATTCCACAATCTTAAACGACTTAGTAACAAATAAAATTGATTAAAACCCTATAAACTACCCCTCTCCCCCCTCCCCCATATGTTGTGTATATAAACCGTAGACTAAGAATTTTGTGTACCAGTCTGAAGATGGCTTTGACGAGCTGAAACCGGTTACGGTCAAAATAAAATTAAGTGGAATAAAGTTTTTTATTTGTTTTATTATAATATATTATAATGGAATTCCACCACGAATTATCGGTCTCAAAAATAGAAATATTAAAAAGTGCAAACACAGCAACACTGAAGAGACTCTACAAAAAACTCATTCTTAAACGACGGATGGCGTCACAACATTTGTGGTTCAATCGAGAGTGCAAAAAACGGGGCCTTATACCCAACTACATCAACATCAGGACGAACACGAACAGCAAAGCAGCTACACTAGCAGTTACCGCAGCCCGCAGAACATGGACCACACAGGAGATGAAGAAATGGTACAACATTCGGGATAATGTAAATAACTATTTATTTTATGTACACACTTTACTCACATCACAACTACACCCCGTAGAATTTGATTGCCTTTATAATGACACCACCCTTATGGTTAACAATAAAATTCATATAACTTACCAAAAACAACTTAAAAAACTAACACACTGGACACAAAAACACTTAAAATCAACGACAAGGGATAAAACTGTTAATTCACCCATACCATCCTTTTACGATCAGGTAGTAAACAACACTAATGTAGAATTTAATGATACTGAAATAACAATGCTTAATAAAGGATTAAAATACTGTCCAAACTTACCACTTAACCTAAAAGATCTTGAGAATCTCGCGATAGATACAGATATTGCAACGTCAGATTACGGTAAAAAATACCTATGTACTAAAATAATAAAAAACGCAACGACTGAGGGGAAATTTTCTAGCGAAGCACGTATCGTAAAATCAATAAAAAATAAAATCAAACAAAATAATCTGATTATCTCAAAAGCAGATAAAGGTAACAGTACAGTTATCTTAAATAAATCAGATTATTTAGAAAAAGTCCAAGATGTGCTGGACACCAGTAATGTAACCTTATTGAAAAAGGACCCCACTCCTAAATTTGCAGCAGACGTAAACACAATTCTAAATTCATGCCAAACCTTGATTAAAAATAAATACCATAAAAATAGCCTTTCTGTTATGAACCCCCAATGCCCACGTCTATATGGACAGCCAAAAGTACACAAAAATAATATGCCGGTAAGACCAGTAGTGTCATATAATTCAGCCCCTGCCTATAAATTAGCAAAATTTGGAAATAATATTATAAAAAATACTCTTAATTTTAAACCAAAATACGGAATAATAAATTCCCTACAACTTATAGACCTCATTAAAGACATCAAAGTTCCCAATAATGCTACCTTAGTTTCATTTGATGTTGTAAGTTTGTTCTCAAACATACCAACAAACGAATTAAAAATAATTATTAATAATTACATGGAAAAAATAAACATTAATTTAATAAAACGTAACGAAATAACAAGATTACTAAATACATGCATTGAACAAAATTTCTTTAGATTTAATAATAACTATTACATCCAATCTAGTGGGTTAGCTATGGGGAGCCCGATTTCACCGGTCTTAGCTGAATTCTTCATGGATTATATCGAAGAATCCATCGAAAAACTAAAATCGTTTAATAAAGTCGCCTTCTACCGTAGATATGTAGATGACATTCTGATTATCTGGACAGGAACAAACAGACAATTAGATATTTTTCTAAAAGAAATCAATAAAATTAACAAATCAATCCAGTTCACAATGGAAATGGGGGGTAATAAGATTAACTTTCTCGACATAGGTATCGAAATCATTAACAATAAATTAGAATTTTCAATTTATAGAAAACCTACATATAGTGATAATATCATACACAATACATCTAGACACCACATTTCACATAAATTATCAGTATTTTATTCACTCATTCACAGACTTTTACACGTGCCTTTGAATTATATAAATTATAATAATGAATTAAATATTATTAAAACTATCGCCAATAACAACGGATACAAAAGCGAAACTATTGATAGGCTAATAGAGAAAAAGGATAAAAAACTTACATTAACAATCATTTCACAAGGCCTTGAAAATAAAAATGAAAAAGATAGTAATAAACAATGGGTTAAAATCCCTTATATTGGTGAAATATCAACAAAAATATCTAGATTAACCAATAATGATAAATGCAAAACAGCTTTTTATAATGTAAACTCTCTAGGTAGAATTTTAATTAACAACAAAGATAAAAGAGAAAAACTCGAGAACTCAGGCGTTTACCAAGTGAACTGCGCCAACTGCCCAGCATATTACGTTGGTCAAACAGGGAGATCTTTCAAAACCCGTATTAAAGAACATTTTACAAATTGGGTAAATAATAAAGGCGAATTGTCAAATGTAGCATCACATTTATTAGAAAACAAACACTCGTTTGATAAAGACAGAGATGTTAAAGTCCTCCATACTTGCAATAAAGGCCACAAGCTTGATAGATTAGAATCTTTAGAAATTACTCGCTTAATTAATAAAATAGACCCTAACTTTGTAATGAATAAACAATTAGAATCATTTGCCAAGTCTCCGCTCTTGTATCCATTGTAATTTTCATAATAATTTCGACATTAAAATATGTAGTTAGGTTAGACCATCCCTACTTCAATGTAAACATGTACCCCTTCAATAAGTAACTTTGTAATTAATAAGCTATTAGTATCAGTTGCTAAGTCCCTACTTTCTTAATTCCTATAATAATTTCTCAAATGTAAACATGTATCTTTTCAAAAAGCAAATATAATCCCATCATAAATAATGATTTGACAATAAAATTATGTCTAATGCATATTACCTGTGAGGTTTTTTCCCTAATAAATATTGAAATGAACTACAAACCCAAGGTAATTAGCTTACTGGAATTACCAAATGTTTAGAAATTCCACAATCTTAAACGACTTAGTAACAAATAAAATTGATTAAAACCCTATAAACTACCCCTCTCCCCCCTCCCCCATATGTTGTGTATATAAACCGTAGACTAAGAATTTTGTGTACCAGTCTGAAGATGGCTTTGACGAGCTGAAACCGGTTACGGTCAAAATAAAATTAAGTGGAATAAAGTTTTTTATTTGTTTTATTATAATATATCGAAAATAATGTTTAGAATTTCAATGTCTAATTTCTACAGTTTCATAAGGAAAGTCTTTGCTTACATTTTCATTTGGATTCTAATTTTATTAATTAAGTTTATACAATCAATTGGGGTAACTTACGAAAAGTTTTGTAAATCTAGGACATTTTTTACAGTTTAATGGTATTTTCAAAGAGCGTCATTAAAATTACGTCATTAGAGGCTCTCAAAAAAAAAATTGAAACATATAAAGTTTCTTCGCATCTAGGAATGCCATTGAATTTTTCTGATTCAAATTTTTGTTTGAGATTTGCTAATATTGTTTTCAATGATAAATTATTACAATTTTAGACTCTCATTAAGTTATTACAAAAAATAAATTATGAAATTACGCTTTAAAAAAATTACATTGACAAAATACTGACGAAAAAAATTTGTATTTCGTATTCGTCTCTAACAATATATTTTTTTAATTTTGATAAACTTCTTATAAATAAATTACAAACATCGTGAACTTTCTACAGTTTTACACGATTTTGATCAATTTAATTGAAAAATCTACAGGAAACATAGCATGGCACGTTTCTAGGGAAATCAATAGAGCAAAAAAAGGTTGCTTCCGGTACCTACACGCGCGTACAATATACTACAGCGTCATTTCCAGCAAATACCCGGACCTTTCATTTACAGGCCGCCGCGCTTCTTTATTACTCCTGACGAATAGAAAATCTTTTTTGCATCAGTTGTATCACTCTCAACTCTTGACCCTTAACTTATCCGTGGCACCTCTTTCATATACTTGTATCTACGTAATGTAAGTCATATAGTATCTTATACAAGGGAAAGAGTAATATATCCATTTCGCAACATTAACTCCATTATGAGACTTAAACATTTGACGCATCGTAGGAAGCACCTGTCGAAAATAGGTCAAGATAGCTTTATGCACAACTGCCCTGATAATGGACACTGTAATGCTGTCCGAAACGTTGGCTAAATAAGGATGTAGCGCAACACGGTGTAATAACCTTAAAATAAATCACTGTAAAGATAGCCATTGTTTAATACCTACCTCTTTTTTAGTTAATACCGCACATAGATACCAACAGTGCAGAGTCAATGAGACTATAGCATCACTTAATTTAACTTAATTATGACTAGGTAACTAAGTATCTGTTCAAAAATCATAAATACTGAGACAAGTTTTTAAAATTCAAACTAAACAGTCATTTGTTGGGCACGCCGGGTATCGAACAAACAACCTCTGTCAAGTACCGAATACCGATAATTATTTAGCTTAAAGTTTGTAGTCTTTTTGCTTCGCGACACGTTAAAACATTTCCATCATATTTTTTAACATCGTTTCATTTATCATTTTAAATATTTTCACTAAAAATTCGGTAAATTAATCATTATTTCCCATACACCTTCAATTAACCTTCGATGTCGGGACTTTTCATTGGGTAAGCTTTAACCATACGTTTTAAGAACCACCCAAACCAACATGAACTTATTTCTCAAGAAATGGAGTTACATTATATAAACTTAATAATTAAAATCGTCAGTGCACTCCACTACTGCGATAAAATTAAATTCGCGTCGTCCACCTAACTATATAAAGCTCTAACAAGTTAGTAAATATCAAATCTTGGCTTTTAAAGAGCACACCGTCAGCAAACTTCTGATGCTAGTCCTTCTTTGGACTTATAAGTCTCGACGATTAAGAGAAACTTAAATCCGGCATGTCAACGCTTTGGAGTTGAAGCGCTCTGGAAAATCTCAGATTTATGAGTCCAGAGAGGCGACCCCTTTGGAGACAAAGCTCGGGCTAAAGGCAGATAAAGTCACACATTAAACTTTACTTTCCAGCTAAGTAAAACGTCATGTGATACGACTAGAAGAAACCGGTGACTGGAACAAAATACCTTGATGTGAAAATAACTGGACACAATACCCTAAATACGTTTTTTATGTTAACATAACGTGTGGTATAACTATGCAAGTACGCAATAGAATAAAAAAGAGTTGTTTTTAATTTCGTTGAAAGTTATGGTTATTTATATGGTTGCAATTTGTAATCATTTATAGTTAAGCCATCGCGCACACATTTACAAAAAAACAGTGAAGTTGTGATATTATGATTTTAAAAGGGGTTTCATTTTAAAACACATTAAAAGTATATAAAAAAAATATTTTACTGGAAACAATAATTTCACATTTGGTTGACAATGGTTCATAGATTTTGTTAAAAGGCAATTTATAGTATATGGCGTATATACCAAAGTGTATATTATTTTTTCCCTACAAGAGACAAATTTAATAATGATAAATACACCGGCTCTTTTGCTTATATACAATGTTTGTGAATAAGATTACGTTTTCTTATGTAGGTATTCCAAAAAAAATAGAACATAACATTTACATAATTTTAAATTTTCTATGTAAAACTCAAGACGACACCCTCTCCCTTAACACGAGTTACTGTCTAGTAGGGATGTAATAATTAACAGCATTTAAATTGCATTATAAATTACAAATATTTTATGAAATAAAATATAAATAAAAGTAAAATTTAATAATAATAAATCCTATTGAATTGATTGATGAAATATAAAACTTTTTTCTAAATTAAACAAATTGACCACACGGAATAAACCATTGTTTTTTCCTAAAATACTCACATGTCTGTTGGTACATAAGTCCAGGTTTCTCTGGACTGGAAACTTGATGACCTCCTAAAAGGTCACAGGTCATGACATATGAGCATTTGTGCCTACCCTCTAGAAATTTCTGACCTAAAAATGTCACGGGCTTAAAGTTTCCATTGTCCAGCATTGCTACAAAAGGTTATAAATACCAAAAGATTTCAATTTAACTTTCCACAAAGAGATTCTTCTTAGAATTATGGGTTTTTTGTATTTCCGTAGATTTCTTAAGGTTATTTAAAGCGACGACATCCAGTTTAAGTGAGGTTTTTAAAACTATAAATGTTAATCGATTCAAGTTTTTTCCACTTTGGTTGGACAGGATTCTATCTTCACTTTACCTCGTTCTGAGATATGAGGTGTCAAAGTTAGCGAAGAAGATTTCTCTCTATCTAACAATTCTGATTTCGAGGTGGAAGCTAGTGTTAAGTTTTTAGTTTTTAATAAACGAAAAATATTTAAACAGGTCGAATACTAACCATTTTAGAACATAAACGTTCATATAGAACCATACATGCAACCGGCTAGGGCATAATAAGGTTTTAACTACGTTTTCCTAGTGCCATTCCAAGAAAGGTCCACGTTTTAAAAATTGTCTTTGCAAGCTTTGACCCCTCAGAACATAGTAAGAAAATGTTAGAAAACTTATCAAAATAAAGTGGAAAACTACGCCTTTTAAAAAAGATCAGCTCTCAGATACAAACGCCAATTACAAAATGTTCAAAGTGATTTTAGCACTTCGTCATAGAAATACAACACAGATAGAAACGAGCAAAATAAATTGTTTTTATTTAAAGGCCATTAGAATCTTGTTGAACTAAGGTAACGATTAATATGAGATAGTCAAATTAAATCATACTTTTGGTGATGAAGAACAAACTTTTTCAAATATTGGAAATCTTCATAAAGAAGATAACTTTTAACACCTTTTTTATTTTTATTAAATGTACATCAAATAAAATATAGTTATTATAAAGTTCTGCAAGTATTTTAGTTTTTTTATTATTGTGGCAGCTGTTTCGGCGTTGAAAGCTATTTTCAAACTGCGATTAGGCCACGTCGAGAAGAATTATTTATTATTAGGAGGGGGTAAATAGAATCACATAATAAACAAAATAATAAAAAACTAAAATACTTGCAGAACTTTACAATAATAATAATAAATTTGATTTGTATTAAATAAATAAATGCAGTTCTACGAATTTAACACAAAAACAATTAATACATCCCACTTCTTTGTAATATCTGTTCAGTACCTACTTTCGTGTTTTCAGTGTATATTATAATGTTCTCGTTTGGTGGGTTCGAGTGCGCAGGTGCAAATTCAAATTTAAAAAGTGAAAACGGATCCCTTACCCGGCGAGGATTACCCGACTTTGCCGGGCAATGTGTTCTCCCACGATTTCCCTCGGGTAATGCAAATAACAAAGAAGATATGTCGGCCATTACGGCCCGCGTATGTTCTCTGCCTTCCCCCGCGTGGAGAGGGGAAAGATGGGGAAATTTGGTTAGGATACCCGGGCCCCGGGTCCAACGGGACAATAGAATCGAAAATGTGACATTTTGATTAACTCTGTGAGCAAATTGAATATGTTTTTTAATGAGCCCTTACGCATCGGTAACGCTGAAGTCACCTTAAAAAGGGGAGATTGTTTATTAAAACGATGAATTGGCCCGTTTGTTACACTATTCCCCAATGGGTTACTGATGGATTAGGCTTTCGATTCTTACGAAAAGCACCTGTTATCCAGGATTTAGTGGTACTTGGTTGCTTTATTATCTCGGCTCTGAAATAGCCTGATATAAAAAAGCAAAACTATAAGGGCGCCCACCAACGAGAGACTTTAGTCGCGGCGACATGACAGTTCTAAACTATTCCAAAATTCATAAAAAAGTGTGTTATATCCCTAGTTTAGTTTCCCTAGTGTCGCGTCGCTCACGTGCGCATCTCCATATACCATAATGGATTTGTATGCCAGCAACTATTGCAACGCATTTGTTGCCACGACTAAAGGCTTACTTACATACAACTGCTTATATTATTCTTGTTAACGCAGAAAATATCCGGGATTTGCAACATTTAAGAGAGAGAATCCGCACTGCAACAATTGCAAGTGCTACTTATGATATTCCCGATTCAGCGTATCGGGGATTCGATTCTCCAATCCAGGTATTGCTTGATGTTTGCCGTGTAACAGGAAAACTTATCCAAATTGTCTAAGTTTTATAAAAAAAAGATTTAATACACTTACTTGTGATGTATTGTATTTCATTTTTAAATCACGGACACACTTTTCAATGACTCCGTAGATACATTATGTCGGTTTCCTTCGTCATATTACTTGGACAATATGTGTTAATAAATATACATCGTGGTATCCGAGCAATTCTCGTAAAGCGTGCTTTTAGACACTTATTAAAAAGTAACTTTACATTATTCAAAAAAAAGAGATTTTTCATCGATATTGAAAGAAACACACTGATAGTGCAAATGGATGAACATTATGAAACTTGTACTAACAGTGATAGTAAAATTGTAGTATCGGATCTTTGGTGCAAAAATGCACTCAGACCACAGACATAGGAATTAATAGACGAGAAGATATGGGCGAGGGGTAAAATCAACTGTTGAAGAACGAGGGAACGAGGGAACGAGTGAAGCTGACTGTGATTCGTCAATAAATCAATCTGACAGTAAATAGGCATCTCGCATTATAATATCACCATTTACTTCTTAAAAGTAAAATCTGCTTTGAATGAATAGACATTTTTACATGGGAGCGCAAATTACTCGCCACGTTATGAACAAATTTGCGAAGTCCAAATTCGGCAAAGTAAGGCAGCTTTTATTTTCAGAGTCGTAGTTAGTTTCAGAGTATTTAGTTAAGACACTTTTATAAATGTTCATAATTTACTTCCCAGCAACCAACCAGCTTTGTGTTTCGCGTCCAGACGTTTCTCTATGTGATAGTAACAACTGATTCATATTATACGATGTGAATATGCTTAAAATAAAGTAAAATAATGCTTATATATGGAATGTAATACGACAATTGGGTTTATTCTCTTTTTTCACATCTATTTTTACCAGTTTTCATAGTACAAGTCAAAATTTTGCCGTGTTATTTAGTAAAATGAACCGATGATGCCTCGACCATAGTTCGCACAAGAATGATGACGTCACGTTTTCAAATTTCATTTGAGGCCAAACGCGAGCCCAGCCGGCTCAATGGAACCGGTATGGGGAGTGGGGATAATACGCTTTTAATCACTTAGGGCAGGTCTACTAATATTCATATGTCTATGACTCAGACATAACATTAAAGTAAAATAAAGTAAATAAAGCCGCGTAACTCTCTGTAAGTCAAATATTCTAGGAAAGTCAAAACGTGTCGTTATAATGTAAACTGAGTACAAAGATTACTAGTGATGAGCTGAAATGTTAGAGGGAAATCAAACTAAAACATGGGCTTTTATACAACCGCTCTGCTATCTGACTCGCTCTAAATTGACAGTGTCAAGTATCTGACTTTATTGCCCCACAGGTATGATGAACCCTTTTGAAATCTACCTCTGAGAAATCGTTCGCAATTACCTTAAGGTATAACTGCTTACTTCTTAGCTTAATTTCATGAAACCAATCATAAATTCTAATAGTTTTAGTAACGACATTATTAAAATTAATGAATTATTACATTATTTGCAGGTTGACCCCTAACAGTGGAGTTGGGATGAATCTACAATCTGACCTTGATAAAGTTTGATAATTAAATATCTTATTATTAATGAATACTTGTCACGGGCAGACGCCGTGTTTGAAACGACCTTATATTATAGTTTAATATAATCGTTTTTACCCGAATAACCAGTGGGTTTGTGATTTATTGTGAAATGTGGGCAATATTAATTTGCTCTAGGATTGTAGTGAGAGGATTATAATTGATAAAAGTTTTATTAATTATATTGATGTTACGCTATCCGGAAACGCTATTTTCACATAAGTTAAAAATATCTTTTTATAGTTTTACTGCAATAAATTAATGAGTAAAACATCAAATTATAATATTTAATAACTGAGGAAAATATAAACGACTGAATTATTGCCTACGATGATAAAATTTTACAATTTGAGGTTTTACTCATTAAGTAGTTTTAAAAATAAAAATAAAATAATATTCATCCTACACTTGTAAAAAACATCAATATGTCGCAAAATAAAATAAAAATGGATATATTTATCAAAGACACTATTTAAATTTAATCATTGCCATGCGAACGAAGATTTTCCTGATTTTTCTGTTTCAAGAATTACTTATATATCCTCCAATGATTAAATATAAAAAATCTATCACACAATCTATAAAAATATTTCTTGATATAGAGACAAATATTTACTATTACATTTATTTATTCATTGGACTTTTACATACATAACATACATTTTTTTTTAAATAAAGATCACGAGTACCCAAAAGGTACAATAATCAAATAATTACAATAACAAACATATACAGTTAAGTATTGTTGAATTTCTCCACTAATATTTGCTTTTTGGGGCAAGCAATGTCCTCGAAGTTAAATATGTCGACAGATCAAGTTTCATTCCTCTCACGAAACTATCTCTGAGAACAATAATAATACATAAAACTAGTGCGAGAAGCACTACATTAAATGGAGTATAGAGCCTTATGGTATATTTATTCGGTACGCGATAATTAATAGGTCAGGGCTGCCAAAACATAACAATTTTTTCTTCGCAATGATAATTTGGGTAGTTGCAAACTTTATTAAATCATTATAATTTATGTAATCAATTGGAATTAGTGATTCATACTTGTTGTGTCTTAAAAAATTATATAAAGTTCTTTCAATTTTCAAACGTAGGTTAAGGCGATGCCATACGTAGTAATGCAAAATCATGTGTTTTTGGTTTGAAAATTAGGTCGCCTAGAAATGTTTCTTTTTTTTATTTCGTATAATTTATTTATTTTTTGTTTATGAACATTTACAGACTATTAACATGAAAAAAAAAATTATTACATAAGCGCTGCAATAAAACGTATATATCAACAGTCCACTTAAAAATGTTCACAAAAGTTTCAGATGCTTTAATTAAATACTGCGCGTAGAATACATCTTGGCCTTTGAAATAATCGAGTGTTTTTTAGATAAGTCTTTTTATAAGGCCAGAAAAAAATAATGTATAAGGCCTGTGAAAACTGCTTTAAAGTTCAAAATCTCCTACTTACGAACCCATTTTCGGTTATGATTTTATTGTTTAATATGGAAAATTAAGTTTTTTATAAAATAATCAAAAAAAAATTAAATATTTATGACTGAACATCCACAAAATAAAATAAAAGGCACTTTTTGGCCATGTTTTTTTCTTGCATAAATCAAAACAGGCGGATGGTGTTAAGCAGGAATTTAAAACTTATCGCCATCTACGTAAGGGTTGTTATTGATAGCGGCTCAATTTAAAATATTACACGACGTAGCGCATCGCCTTAATGATAAATTACTTAATCCAAGTGTAGTATAAAATTTAATGATTCGATGCAATTACTTAAACTTCAAGCACAAACGCACACTCAAGAATTGTACATTCACTGTCTCTACGCACGAGATTCAAAATTTGTAATTTTTCTAAATATTAAAAAAATGTATGTTACGTCTAATACTATTCACAACTAAAACTAAAGATGGCGATGGAAATGCGAGCTTTAAATAGTTAGATTGACTTTGAATTTCCTAAAAGAAAATGCTTGCAAATTCTATAAAAATTTCTAAGAAATGCTTTGGTGATGATCTGCCTTGTAGTCACACAGACCATCAGGGAAATTAATTCCCTATGAAAAAATTGTTCGATTATTAAATTTACTCTGCAGGACAAGTAACAACTTATAATCCAGCCACCAAATACATAAAAACAGAAGACTCACCAAAAATATCACTCGCATTGAGTTTAGCTCCTTAATCTTCATATTCGGCAGCGGACTGCTGATCGGCACAATAATATTTTCATTCGCACTATGAAATTATTATCTGTCACCACCAGCTCTCAAGATAGTGGAATTTAAAATAATAAAAGAATCAACACATTGTAATTCTAAAGTACTGCCACATTATTGTGACAAAAAATCTTTTAATCCTTTAGTCTTAAATCGACCTCTTTTGACAAACGATATAATTCGGATGAATCCATCTGATTAATGCAAAGATGACTGTAATTCCTTATCACTCACCTGCAGAGCAAAATCTATTCAAAACTGACCAGAGATGTCTCTTCTGTCCACTATTTTTAATTTTTAATTTTAAAATTTTATTTCAAACTAATTTTAAGTCTACTGCTTCTCCATGCTTTTTTGCTGATTGATTTAATATTGCTAACCGATATTTTGTAAGTTTTAAAAGAACGTATTTTTATTTCCGTGTACTTTTAAACTATTATTTTTCCTTTATTAGTTAAGAAGTACCTATGAATCATGTGGAGTCAATCGTTGTATCAAAAATATACTTTCTTTTATTAATTCAAATTACATTTTTCCGATCAAGTATATTTATTACATTTTATATTTTTGGCGGAATTCTTCACACCTGTATATTGGCGGACTTTGACAGATTCAATGTATTTGAAGGGGTGTCAATACTGCCCGGGGCCAAGCCTTCCTGACGGCTATCAGTCTGTTATAAGGTTTAGGGTTAGGGTGATAAAAGGATGGCTCAGATAAATAACAAAGGCTGGAGAAGGGTGTACAAAAAGGGTCACGACTGAATGGACGGAATGTCAAATGGAGTTCATGCATTGACATAAATATACAAGACTCGCCTACCACCCCAAAAAAGTTCGTACAGTACTGTTATTTTATCTATTCATTGTATTAGAAAGCGGAAGGTGGGAGATTACCTGGCTATGCAGATCTGGTCATCAAAGCCATTTCAAGCAATGTTTCAATTCTGAATGGTGGTATTACACCAGGGCGATACTGGGAGTATCATCTACTCTGAAACGTGCCGGAAGTGTGCTTTATATTATTTTAAATGAGTAAATTGTGAAATAACACAAAATTATCAAATATAATTAAATTTGCACGCTGGGATTTGAACCCGCGACTATCGGCTTACTATTCAAGAGCCTTACCCCTCGACCACGGAGGCCGCCGAGTGGTAAAACTATGTATATTCTGTAGGTATATGTAGAAAAAATGGGCCCAATAATTCATACGACATGAATTTTATATCCTTGGGTCACACCTAGGCCCATTTTATTCGTTGGGATTTAAGATTTCGTGATATTTGTGGATAGTGAGATTGATGGATCCACTATATATTACTTGCAAGACTTTTATAATCAAAATATTTTTCTTTATGGCCTTTTTATCAAAATGTATCTATTTTATTTAGGTGGCAGCCGTCCGGCCTGTGATCGAGCGTCACCACCGATGGAAAGCCTATCGACGTTTTATCTTAACTATTTATACAAGAGTAGAGCTTATACAGGTTGCTAATAGAAGTACCTGACTTACTTTAAGCTATGATTCCTGAGGTAAGTTGTAGTAAAAAAATGTAGGTATCGTTTTCGTCTTCGGTGATTTTTTTTTTCAACAAAAATCAGTAGATAATGGTATTGGCTGAAGGGGTTGGATGGTTACTCGTCCGAGTGATCAGTGACGACATGTGAGATAAATTTATTTTGAAAATAAAAACTGCATAAAGTGTCATCGGATTACAAAATTTGGTTGGCATTTTTTACTCCAAATAAAGTCAGAAAAATTACTGGTTAACATACGATAAAGAAGAACACAAGAAATGCGTTGTAGATATGTTTCCTGGTCCAAATATTTGGACAACCGAGCCGTAAATTTCTAATACAAAACTTTTTTTCTCCATGATTACTAAATTTAAATGAGATGGAGATCTACGATGTTAGGCAAGTTTAATGTAGATAAAGCGTTTACTAAACGGAAAATTTTTTTCCAATTAAATTTGTATGAAAGACCCTTCTATTTTTCTTCATTATTCTATGCAGGTTAAAGTAAGTCAGGTATGTTTTTTAACACCCTGTATATTAATAATAAGACTTATATGTATATATATGTTTACATTTAAAAAGATCAAGATCTTATATAAACGATACACTAGTGTGCAAACAAGGTGAAGTGGTATAATCCGTCCATGTAAAGAATCGCAAACGCCATTGTTTTTAGTAAACGCTTCCGGGACTCTTTTCCGCTAGTGGCACTAGTAGATTGTAAGTTGTTAGCTATTTTTGTCCGTGGCCAACATTGGTTACAACCGTGTAAAAGTAATAATTCAGAGAAAAAATCGTGAATCGAAAAATCAAATTCACTTATTTTATAAATAATTATTGTACGTATCACACCATTACTCACCCTATCTTTAACATGTTATAATTTATTGTTTAAATTTCAATTTATCACCCCACTAGTTTCTCACGGCTCAACTCTCACTACCTTTTGAGATTAAGATTATTATTATTTAGAAATCTAGTTCATTTTTATTTTTTAGATTTTTATAGGGTATTTTGAGGTATTCGTTTGACATAACACATATAGGTACCTACAAGTATTTAATTCAAAAACACGTGTTTAGAGGAAAATAACAAGAAACCTTTTGGAGTGAAACTCCACATGAATACGTTGCTATTTGAACTGTGATCATAATATATATGTGAGGGCAGTTTCAAGTATAATAGAACTCTGAAGTAGTTTGGTAAATTTTTTTGTAGTAAAATATCCGACTGAATTTGTATTCATTTAGTATAATTGCTGTCAATTGTATAAACTGCTTATTTAATATTCATTATTACCTGTAAAGCGGAATTCGTTTTCTCAAGTATATTTTTTCTGTAAACCATAAACATTCTAAGGTTCATAAATGTCACAATATCAAATCACGAACCTTTGAAATATTTGAATATGTGTTTAAAAAAATTGCAAAGACGGTAAATTGTTAGTTTCATATTTTTCTTTTCTTTCAAAAAAAGATCTCAAAGTATGGCTTTATACAAACAGTATCAAAATACGGCTGCAAAATAAAATAAAGACGGAATCGAGTTAAATTTCAGAGTGGAAGTTACTCTCAGTGTCGCCCTGGTAGACCACAATTCGGAATTAAAACGTTGCTTAAAATGGCTTTGGCCGTGTTTGGTGACCAGATTTTAATAACCAGGTACATTCTTACCTTCCTCTTTCCCAACTCCTTCCCCTCTCTATTTCTTTCAGCCTAACAACATACCCCAATTGGGGATTTCATAGTCTACTTTCTAGGGCTTAACCGGTTAGTAATGAGCAGAACAAATAATCAAGAAAGTACGAGATCTTGTCATAAAACAAATATGACGAAATTGATATGGAAATAGAGGATTTATGCTTCCTTCCAAAAATTCAATTCTCCATAAGCACCTTGGTTCTGATAAATTGACTTCAAATCTCGCCATCACAGTAGTTATTTGTCAGGGGGTCACCAATGGGAAAGTTTTCTCATCCCCTTGTTCTCCAGTCTCCCCCATAGAGCCTAAAGGCCCCCTGGGGCCCGGCAATATACTGCCGAAGGGAGTAATATATTTCCACTAGAAAATACTGCGGTAGAATTTTCACAGTTCCGCGGAGCGCAGAGTTGTGTTTCTCCTTCGGTAACACGTCCTGCCCAGCTTTTTTAAATCAATGTATTTATTATTTATCTGCTAAAGGGTGGCTTGGCTTGATATTTTGTTTTTCGCACGTTTGGTGATTGGTAGGGTATTGAAGATTTATGGTCTGATTGTCACAGGAACCTACGTCATCTGCTGGCTTATTTATGTATTTATTTGATAGCATTTCTTACGATTATTGAAAACATATTTTCACAATATTGATAAAATAATTATTATTATGATATATCGTCATCTTTTCCTTTCACAATTGGTTCCATGATAACTCAATACAGTGACAATTCAACACACTTTTAAAAAGTGATATAAAGTCATTAGAAACGATGAAAAAAAATTTTTAAACCTAACCTAACCTAACCTACTTAACACAGTTAATAAAGTTTTTGTTTCATCACTTTCCATGACTTTATATAACTTTTTAAAGATGTGATGAATTATCATTTTGATGATTTATCCGGTCACCGGGTAAATTGCCTGGCAGCCAAAAGGCGCATAATGAACGTTTATAATTTTATTATTGTATTTTTAATACAGTTATAACAGCTTATTATTTTTTATATATTTGATAAGATAAGAAATGGGATACGTCATTAAAAATTTTAAGTAGGTTTTATTTTTTTTCGTACATCTTCCCCCTTCACACCGCAGCTTTAAATTGTTGACGAAGCTCCGTCCAAAGCATTTTAGGTTCAAACAAATTATGCGTTTTACTTATTTTTACTATGCATTATTGTTATTAATAAAAAGATACTTTTAATTTGGTGGTAGTAATGAAATGATCGGTTAAAGAAATGTGAAGCAATTACTTAATTGCTTGCACGAAAAAAATATAATACACTAATATGCTTTTTTTAATTTTGTTGCAGTACCACCGCAGAAGATAATCCTCTCGGACGAGACAGGAGGCGAAAAGACTTCCGTAGTGGGTCCGTTCCTGGAAGGAAGCAGACTAGTGTTGCGGTGTGACGTATATGGAGGTAAGCCGATGTGTATTCTTATATGCGTATGTATAGGAAACCCATGTTTTTTTTACTTTTTTTTCTCTTTTATTTTTCAGCCATATTTATGCAAGAGCCTTCTTTATCGGCATTTTTTTAAATACGCTTTTCTGCAGATAATAGAGACATCGAAGATTATTTAATCAAGCAAATAACAAAAAAAAATGCTTTTATCACATAATATATTGAATTGCGTAAAACGAAGATAAATAAAAACAATTACGCTTTTGCTAAAAAAACATTTGCAAAAAAAACTTTTTTGGAAGATGTAAAAAAAATTAACGTGATAGAGAATTTATTATTAACGTTGGTTTTAATAGCTAGTTCTTATTGCAAAGAGTAGACATAAATAACATTTCGGAGGGTTCTTTGTTTTAGATCGCGGGTAAAAAACGTCAGTTCCAGAAAGTACTTGATTATGTCCGCCCTGTTTGTTTCTGACAAGTTTATTTCCTTGTGTATCAAAAACAGTTGTTTGTCCGCAGAAATTAACTTCAACCAATTCCTACATTTCGACTTTTTCCTTACTGAAGGACTGTACATTGTAACTAAACCAATAACACATTTTAAACGTTTTTATTTCACTTTAAATAGTACATGAATATGTACAGTAGTTACATATGTGCGAATATAAAATAGCAATAAAAATAAGTACAATATAATAAAATACATTTTAAACGTTTTTATTTTACTTTAAATAGTACATGAACATGTACAGTAGTTACATATGTGCGAATATAAAATAGCAATAAAAATAAGTACAATATAATAAAATACATTTTAAACGTTTTTATTTTACTTTAAATAGTACATGAACATGTACAGTAGTTACATATGTGCGAATATAAAATAGCAATAAAAATAAGTACAATATAATAAAATACATTTTAAACGTTTTTATTTTACTTTAAATAGTACATGAACATGTACAGTAGTTACATATGTGCGAATATAAAATAGCAATCAAAATAAGTACAATATAATAAAATACATTTTAAACGTTTTTATTTTACTTTAAATAGTACCTACATGAACATGTACAGTAGTTACATATGTGCGAACATAAAATAGCAATAAAAATAAGTACAATATAATAAAATACAGTGAACATTATATTTATTTAAAATATAAAAACATTAAAATACATTACAATAAATATAAATACACAGGCATAGGATTTGCCTTTGTGGGATTTTTCGCAACACACTCTGTAATTTTATTTGTAAAACAACTGTTCATTATGTACATATGTATCAAACTTTCAATAATGTTTACTATTATATTTTAATAATAACATTTACATTTGTTACATTCTCACAAAAAAAAATTCTTGCCCTTTATTGTGTTAATCAAAATATCGATACATAATTTATGTAACTAGTTAAATTATTAATATTTTTATAAATACGTAAATAATGTCTTATTAAAACAAGTCATATTGTTAAATTGATTACTGAGAACAAACTTGTACGCGCTAAGCCAGCAAAGAGAATCAATCAATTATTTATTAATTTAATCTTGTGCTGAATTATTCAAAGTAAAATACACAGTGGGCTTTCATGCTGATTTATGGTCAAAGCGAATTTGGTAATCGGTAAACATGTCGTCAGGAATTAATCCGTGTGTCAATTACTATGACAAAAAGCAAACTGCACATTTTGCATTTGATAATTAATATTCGTGGATGCTTGGGACATTAATTTACAAAGTAAACTTTTATTTCTACATTTTACCTTTATATATATATATACCTTCTTTATAAAATATTTTCGCTAGCCAACACATTTTGATAGATGGTCGAAGTGTTGCCCAGGTGAAAGACCATTGCAACGAGAATCGAAAAGTTGCTTGAAACGAATTTAACCGTATAAAGAAAAATGAGTATTGCTGATTTATTAAATAATCTTTTCAAATTCATTCCTATTTTACTAAAAATGAGAAACCTTTCTATTCATTCGTTAAAGGCCTGCAATCCCGTTTTTAAACTGATTTCGAATAATTTGAAGGGATTCTTAATATATCAGCTATACTAATTTTTCTCCGTGCGCGACTAGTGACCAGACCTAAATAGCCAGGTATTTACCGACCTTCTTATTTTCCTTCCAGCCTCCCAAATTACCCCACTTGGGAATACCGTTGCCCCATTGAAAAAGGATACCTGAAAGCAGTTGGGACTCTTGTAAAGTCATCACATAAAAGGATGTTTGATTGCGACCAATCAATTCCTTCGACTGACTGACTGTTTCTTATTGCGTAATGCGTATTTTTTCCAATAACAATTTTTAGAAATATTTTATCGTATCTAACACGACGTCACAAATGTGGTCATATGAGAAGTAATTATTATCACATAAAGTCCTTGACTTTTTTTATTTCTTCCATTGTCAGACACTTAGAAGACTAAAGTCTTTTGCCTTCGGTATATTTATTTCCAGGCACATTATTTGAGACCAAGAAATTATGACGTGCGGTTTGTACGATATGTTTGTATGCGAAGATATTTTTTTCTTCCCAGTGTTTAGGGCAAAACACATGTCTGCTATTTATAGAATATTTAAGTTTTTTTCTATTTTCTAAGAGGTTTTATTAATTATTTAAGCTTTTGTTGAAATATGGCTATTTATTTCACTCCAGCCATAACATGTTCATAAAAACAGTGAAATTGAAGGTAAAAAATATTCTACGAAAAGCTTTAGGGGCAAAAATTGAAAAGGCTTGAACCATTACGTTTAAATTACTTGAAATTTTGAATTTTTTGTGTAATATTATGTAAAAAATTAAGTTCTTCCCTAATTGTAAATAAAATTGATTGGGATGTATTCTGGATAAGACAAAGAGCAGTAAAAACTTGATAATAAAATAAAATAGCTGGGTACGTATGTATTTTTAGCACTATACTTAACAAGTCATGTAAATAATGAACCTAAAGTAAACAAATAAAATGAAATATTAATTATTTTCAATTTAACCGTTAAATGTTTTTCGTAAATGTCAAGTTTTCCTTTTAAATATAAAATATCATGATTATACAGTATACAAAAAAACGTATATTTATAAATACAAGTTCTGCTGTGTAATTATTATAATGATGTTAATATTCAAAGCTTTTCCAGTAAAGCACTTTACATCAGTAAAACATAAGGTATGTTCATTTTTATGTTTTGCTTTGTGTTTATTATAAAGTTGTGAACAGATTATATATAATTCACAAGTATTAATTGCCTGTTCAGAATTATTAAATTGTAGTTCTGTGAGTTCTGTAAATAGTAGACTTCGCCTCCAAAAAAGTGTATTTCTGATTTTCTCTAATTTAATAGATAAAGACTAAAATTATGTTTTTACGCACAAGAGGCCAAGAGGAACATAATTTCCATGGGGAGGCAGTACCCATACCTGCCTCCCATATTAAAAATTGAAATGGAACAAACAGAAAAATTGACAGATAAAAGGCTAAACAGTCAAGTTATCTATCCATGATACAAATAACCACTTTGTTTGCTCTCGTTAAAACAAAATGTCTGATTTATTATTTTCTACAACGCATAACCATCGATTAATTTATTTCATTGTTCGGATTCAATGTATATTGCCAAGAGCCCAGTTACCAAGAAAACACGGAAAGTGTTTGCTAAGCCACTTCATTTTAACTACACTTCTTAAATAAAAATGTGTTCGGTCGCATCTGGTAATCGAACCCAGCATTTTTGTCTACCGTGATAATACCTGTATACACTCGGCCATTGAGACCTATTTTTTTAAATTTTTGTCGATATCATATTATTTCAAGACATATATTTATATTGTGAGACAGAGATCATGGGATCGATTCCCAGTTGCAACCGTTACTTTTTTTTAATTTTCTGTGTATTTTACTGTTTCATCTCTCTTTTAGATTAATTAGTATTTTCTTTTACTTCAATGATTAAATATTACCTTGACGGTTGTAAGTTATTCCAATTAAATCAAAAACAAGTATTTGTTTATGATTCAGCGGTTTTTTTCACCACAAACTTCTCTACACAAAGTTTTGGATACGTAAACAATAAACATTAAACAAACTGTATTTAGTTAATTAAATATGATAATCTAATGCGATTATGTATGGGTTTTCTTATCTTAACCAAGACATATTCCAACATATTCGGACCAAGTTCTTGTTCTAGAAAGTTTCCAGAATTTGGATGTGTTCTTTCCGTCGTAGCAAAGCTCCCTCTAAGCACACTTAGCTTAGCCAAGTTCCTAACCCTCTACGCTTCTACCGGAGCTGGTGTATTTGCTCTGCATCCCTTTGCCCGAGTAAGGGATTACTTTGGAATGAGTTGGCAAACAGGTTGTATGTTGAAGAAATTACGCTTTCAAGGTTCCCAAGTAATTTCAGACTTGATATTGTAAATATTTGTTTATGAAATTAAACAATTATTACTTTGTTTTAAAGAACCATTTTTAAATTATCGTTTTAAAATTTGTGTCTACATTGAACAAAGAAGTCCTTATTTAATTATCTTCAACAAAGGCAAGGACATTTATCGCACGACTTCATTGTTTTTATTAAACTTATTTAATGTAAATGGCAATACAAAAATGGACAAGACAATTAAAAAGTTTTTAAAGAAAGGTAAGCGTTTCTGGCACATATATTTGTTTTCATCTTTTTTTTCTAAATTACATAACTACACAGATTTGGAAGAGTTAACGTAAATTCCTATAATAAATGTATGTATGTCATGGAAAATATAATTGCACGATGAATAATGTACTTTCATTTCATATCAAAAAGTGATGTTACAACTATTCAAAACATATTTATACCAATATTCAAATTGAATTTTTTAGAGCTTCATTAAAGTGATATTTTTTATAACATAAATGCCTAATTCACATGTATCCAAGAAATACAAGTTTTAAGACGTGCAAGTAATGCGTTAAAAATATCATTTTTTGTTGTTCTTCGGTGATTTAAAAGCATCCTAATTTTTTTGTTGAACAAAGAAAAAGTGAAGAGACGTTTTTCTTGCGAATTCCTTAAATAAAACGACTGTCATTTGTTGTTTCATAATTCAGTGATTCACGTTTCGATAAAAAATGTTTGTGGTAAACTTTTTTTCAACTTTGTCCTTGTTTGAAATTAAAATATTGCCGTTTTTAAATATTAAAGTGTATTTCAAATAAAATTATCTAAAGAGTATGGTATATATTTTTACGAGATCTTCAATACGAATAAATATGTTGAACATTTGAAAAAAACCTTGGAAAAAATCCTATGTTCGATGAGAAATTATTATTATTCCACAACAGATAAACAACCCTCTTTGGCTGGTAAGCAATTTATTTATCTTTCCAAGAAATACATTGTTAGTTTCTATATTACTAAGGTTCTCACATCCACAGTCGTTTATGAATAAAGCTTTCCCACGTTTATAAGTAAGGCAGAAAATCAATAACTCTCCCTTTAATAGTAATTTAAAAATAAATTCTATTGATTGTGTTGTTGTGCGACTGATTGTACATTTAGCAAACCAATCGCTGCAAAGTTTCTTGAAGCACTGCAACGATGTTGGTATTCGAATAGACAGAAGTGGTATTTGGTAACTACCATCAAATACAATAGTTTTATATCTGGAGAGAACAAGAAAATGTCGGAAAGCAGAAAAACATTATTTTATATAACGCGTTATGACTGTCCCTCACCCATTATGCATTTAAAAAAATACACGGAACGGAACCACATGGGAAGGTAAACCTTTTTTTATTATTCGAGATGTGTTTGTAGAAAATTCAGAGTTATTTGAGACAACCCGTATGTGGACAAGGTGAAGTTTTTAGAAGAAAAAAAATCCACCTTTGGGTTTCTAAGAAAGTTTTAAAATATATCTGAACTTGTTCAAGTTATTCATGAAACGATTTTTCTGTCGTTTTTCTTTTTCTAACTTGAAAGTTTTTTTTGATTGAGTTGAATTACTGAGAATTTTTTTTGGGGAGGGGCTGTTAACTTTGTCGATGGATCACTTTTAAAAAGTCCATAATTTTTCGAAGAAGGTTAACGATTTTTTTGCTAAATTTATAATCGTATTATTTTACTCAGCTCTTTATTGATATACTGTTGGAAATAACTTCCCAGGCCTCCGGCATATTTTGTCAGAGTATTTTTTCTTTGTAATAAAATCCATATATGAAGTTTTTGAAATATAAAAATTTTGAATGCAAACAAAAAAATATATGAAAGTTTTTCCTAACTAAAATTAACGATGAAATAAAAACACACACACGTGTTATTAGAAAAATGTATTATAAGCGTTAGCTTACTTTTTTGTTCTTTCATGTAAAAATAATTATTAAAAAATTAACTCATAATTTACACAATCACAAGTTAGAATTTTTGTTTCGTGGAAGTGTACATTTGAATTATACCGTGGTTACTTTTAGATTTGAATTAAAATTGCGGTGTTTTCTCTTTTTAACACTATTCAGATAATATTTTTCGGTATGCCAGTAAGAGAGACAAAACAATGTCTACAAGACCAATATGTCTATGAGCTGTTCCCAAAAGCGAAAAAATTAGCCTGAGGGGTTAACTTTCTTCTTTAAACGCTATCGTTCCTATGGGTTTTGTGATGTGGTTTGTCCAATTATATATAATTCTATACATTTTGTTAAATTTACAACAAACAACCAAATATGTATTAACCGTACATAAAACCGTACATATCACACCGATGCAGTTTAATAAAAAGGCGATCACACGGATGCAGTTTAATAAAAAGGCGGTCACATGGATGCTGTTTAATAAAAAGGCCATCAAACCAATGCAGTTTAATAAAAAGGCAATCACACCGATGCAGTTTAAATGATATTTTGATAAATTAATTATATTAACTAATTTCCTTTCTTCACTTACAGCAGTCGAGAAATCTTTAAAAATATTATTTTCTTAATTGTGTGATATTAAAATAAGGTCAATAAAAAATTGCTGTAAAATAGTTTTAATACTTGAGTATTTTCAAATTTATTAGTGAGATATTTCTTAAGAAAGCTTTGTGGGTTTTAATAAAAACTAATATCGTCGAAGCGATGCAATAGCTTGGGATCGGGTAATAATGTTGTAGTCGACTCGAGCTATTACGAGTCATTGATTAAGAATTTTCAATCAAATAAACTTGGGAGAAAGTATGAAAACATGCTTCATTTCTAAATCTAATTATTTTATCGTGTCAAATAAAAGAGTTTATTAAGAAAGTCGATTTTCTAGTATGACATTGGCCCATTTCTTTTAGAATTCGGAAGATAACCCGATTTTGAGACAAAATCGCAAAATATATTTTAGCCAGTCACGGATATTCTAATAATATAATATTCGTTATTATTGTGATCTCTCAAAAGGAACGTTTTTTCATACAAAACTTTAATTTGAACCACGTAATCACACAAAAGTTAAATATAGATTTGATGCCAAAATACCCAACAACGCAATCACCCAAATGTTGAATTTTGATCAGAGGCCAAAATACCCAACTATGAAATCACACAAAACTTAAATATTGATTTGAGGCCAAAATACGCATCCACCCAATCACACAAAGGTTTAATTTGGATTTGAGGCCAAAATACTCAACCAAGCAATCTACACAAAGGATAAATTTTGATCAGTGTCCAAAATACCCAACCATGTAATCACGCAAAAATTAAATATAGATTTGAGACCAAAATACCCAAAAGTTAAATTTGGAATTGGGGCCAAAATACCCAACCATGTTATTACACAAAACTTAAATTTGGATTTGAGGTCAAAATACCCAACTTAAATATTGGATTATTAACCAAAGTACCCAACCACATAATCATACAAAACTTAATTTGGATTTGAGGCCAAAATACCCAACTATGTAATCACACAAAACCTAAATTTGGATTTGAGACCAAGATACCCAACAACGTAATCACACCAAACTTAAATTTGGATTTGAGGCCAATATACCCAAATATACCTAAGACTACGTAATTATTTTTTTAATCAAAAGGTACAAAAATGTCTAGTATGGATATATGCTACTTTATTTATTTGTGTTTTAAATCATAAAATTAAAATTAAATCATTATTTTTATGACATTTTTTTGAATAATTGTTAAGATAATCGTTTAAATAATGGTTTAAAATAAGAAAATATGAAAAACAGCACTTTAATGTGCAAAAATTCAAATGACTAACTGTCGATTTACTTTGGAAAAAAAAATTGTTGTATATAATTTAAAATTTTCACACAAAAACCGATTTTTTATGTTACTTTTTTTCATTATATTAACACAGTAGATAGGACAAGTATATTTTTTTTAATTAATTTCAGTAGAACTCGCAAAAAAATTTCGAAATTGCTTCTAAAATTAAAAAAATTTAAATTTTTACCATCATAATTTAAAACACAAATTAATTAAATAGTATATATGCACACTGGATAATTGCTACACTTTAATAAAAAAATTATTATTTGTTTTTTTGACATAAAATCAAAATTTAATTTTTGGATGAAAAAGGCAGCCGTTGCTCTTTACGAATCGTAGTTGGTTCAACAAAGCTTGCTTATTCTATCTAAACCCTAACTAGAATAATAAACATTATTTGAGAAGCCCATAATTCACCCGAATATTATATTCAATTTTAGACAAGAATAGTAAATTCGACCGATATTATCCTAGATTTCAATAAAACAAGATTACCTCTATTGAATTTCTAATATCACTAACGTCAAAAATATCAGCCCATGTGATCCTGAGGTCGTTCAAAGTAACAAATTTCCCCGTGATTTTCATTTCGGAATTCCTGCCAATATATAATATTATTATTGAAAAAGCCGTCGGCCCTGCTTTACCGAGTATTTCATAAGTCTCTTTTTGGTATGGATCATGCAAGATGGCTAAAACACTTAACATGTATCTTACTAATAATTGATTCTTTGAAAATATCATATTAAGTCTGAAATAATACGTAATAAAGGAATATACAGGGTGTATCGGCACGTACCCGACAAACTTTAACCAGCTATTCCTTAGCACATTTGGAGTAAAAAATGTTATGTGCACTTTGCTGTCCGGTAACATTTTTTTTAATAAAAAATTTACTATTCATATTTTCACCACATGTCACCAATGTTTTATCCTTTGTCAAAGTTTGAAAACCCGTCTGGCAATATTTTTTTCGAGTTTCGTTGAATAATGTACGTACGTACCTACGTTGGCGCGCTTTTCCAATCACAACGAAATGGTACGGCACCATTCGTCTCATTTTTAACTATTATTATTTAGTGTGTACGAAAAAGCGAGGACACTTTTTGACACACTTGCTAATAACAGCTGTTGAACACGAGAAACCATTCCAATGACAGTGACGGAGTGTGAATTTTTGATTTTTTTTGTTGTTTTTAATTGAAAAAAAATGTTACCGGACAGCAAATTGCCCATAACATGTTTTACTCTAAATGTGCGAAGGAATAGCTGGTTAAAGTTTGTCGGGTACGTGCCGATACATCCTGTATAGTGATAATTTTGAATGTGTTCATGTATATAATGTTTTTAAAATCATCTTTTTGAATGTCCTCATCCTTAAAAAGTTAAATAAAGTCATGAAAAGTGATAAAACAAAAACTAACTTAAGTACGTTCCGTAGGTAAGGTTTATAGGTGTGTTGAATTGTCTTTGTGTTGATTTATGATGGAAACTACTTGGCAGATATACTCGTTGTCGATGGCAATGCATTCTTTCAACAGGTGTCAATCACATACACACACGCGGACGTGTATGAATTTTCTCTGAAATTGGACTACGTTACATCAGGTAATATACGAAATAAATGTCGTTCCTACACGATCGGCTTCTGGCAATGTCGGTAGCGTAGTTAACTCTGGACCTTGAGAAAGAAGATTCAATCCTCAGCCAAACCAATTTAATTTATTTTATTTTCTTACATTTTTAAAATACGGTTTAAAAAAGATGTAACTAACTAACTAACTAACTAACCATCACGCCGTTTCCCCGCAGGGGTAGGCAGAGAGGACGGACCGCCAAACAACTCGGTCTCGGCACACATTCCTTGCCTCATTCACATTCATACATCGTCTCATACATACTTAGATGTATTATAATAAAAATAATTTTGTTTTTTTCGGGTTGATTTTTTATATCTTTAGTATGCTTTGAGTTCTGAACCATTGATTGTGAAAAATGTTTCAGAATCATTTTCTCATCAAATCATTAATATAGTGCTCAACCATTGTAAAAGAGTAAGATTATCATTTCGTTACAATTTTATGAGATCATTATAAAAAAAACAGCATATTAATATCATTTGAGTATCTTTGTATCTATAACATTAATCTAAAGTCCCTACTTGATGGGTGAAGATTGTTTGAAATAGGTTTATGAAAGAAAGCAAAATCAGAAACCCGTTAAAAAATTATATTATTCCTATTTTAAGTTTTCTCAGTATTGCGTTAGTTTGCTTACAATTAAAAGACCCGTCTAGTTAATTAAATACCAATGGTCCCCCTTATCAAATACCTTACCTGTCCTCGTAGGCTACAATCCCCTAACAAATATTTTAATAACTCTGGGGAAAAATGCTCCTCTTCTTGTTAAAGCGTCGTGGAAAGGAATTACGAGGGTGTTTTTCTCCGGCCATATTATCGACAAATACGACAAACAACATGGTACCCGTGTATTTTCTATTTATATTGAATTTTGTGTTGATTTCATACTTTTTTCTGATTTCTTTATGTTATTCTGTGTCGTCTTCATTATGAGTCTTCTGGTGTCCGTTTTAGATACAACATTTGATGTTACATTATATAATTAATAAGTATTAGTGTTGTCTAAAAAACTATCATTAAATTGTCTGCGATTGACTGGCCCCCTCTTGGCGCATTCAGTTTGAAAAAAATTTGTGTTAATATCGATTTTTAGTCCTACAAAACTGTCAATCACTGGACACTCACACAACACATGAGCAATGTAGGGTGTCTGCGAGGAGGTTAAGTACACCCGTTCAGAACTGTTAATTATTGAAGTATCTTCACTTTTCAAAAGAAAGGGCTAAGTTTGCTAACCACTGGAGTATTCCGCTATATAATCAATTTCAGCCTTGAGCACTAGGAAATGTCTAAAAAGTGTTTGGGTTGAAAATTTCTCACTATCTTTCAAAAAATTATATCCCCGAATTAAATATGGAAACATATAAAATGTTTATTGTGCTAAAGAGACATTGAATTTGCCTACATTTAATTTTTTATCATATATTTTTAGGATTCATGAAAAAATTATTAAAAAATCGTTAAATTTATAAAGCGTGAATTCTGATTATTATTCACTTTAAAATTGCCGTTTGTTGTACCTCCTTGGTGCAATATTAAATATTATGACTTATTGGTATTGTCTATGGCCTGATTGATACGTATTATTATAAAATTTAAATCTAACACGCATTTTTTAAAATGTACACACAAGATCAATGATTTGTTAGAAACACTATATTTCAATAAATTCGGTTCATGAAGTGTCAATAACAAATAAGTCGAAATAGATGCGTGTCATCTTTTGTTATAGTGCAAAACTGCAAAGTTAGTTTTGTGATTTATCGAAGATTCTAACGCGCTGGAGCTTACAAAATAAAGCCAATAATTTTTTTTAAATATATCTCCAAACATGTGGCCAAATAAGGTCCAGTAGGGCGACTTACCCAAATCTTCTTCTTACCATATAAGTTTTTAAAACATACATTTCTCGAAGATTAAAATCACACCTAAGAACAATAAATAATAACTGTAACATGATGTTTTGAATAGCAAACCTTTTGTTAGTGATTTTTTAGTAGTTCCACCAAAACAAGAAACTTAAAATCTAAATCAAAATAGATTAAAACAGAATAGTGATTTTTTTAAATGCAAATTAATAGCGTAATAAAGTATTTTAAGGTCATTAATTTAACCCGCGCGACGTGATGTTTTAATATTAAGTTATTTTTTAGCATTTTAATGCTCCTTTCTGGTGATATTTCACAAAAATGTCGCCATAATTTTTGCGTTGTTTTTAATTGCATAATATATCACATTACACCAGCACTTCATAACATCATATATTCCAAGTAAGTTGGAAAAAACGCATTCTGGGATCACATTATGGTGAAAGATTTAAAAATACGAATAAAAGCCAAAAAATAATAATGCAGTACCCACACACGGTGTCCGGAAACTCATAGTACAAGCGGAAAACTGACCTGAAAATCACATCTGAAGTCGACCTTTAAAAAGCATTTAGTATGACTATTTTATTTCAGATATTATTTTTGAGTAAATCGAATCCGAAATTGGAATATTTTACGAGTATTTTAAAAAAAAAGTTGGTCGCTATGTCTATGTAAAATGCGTTGAAAGGCAGACCTGGTCAAAAAACCAATTCTATGGTTTGCCAAAAAAAAAAGTGAAACCGCTACGAGTCCCAAACTGCTCCCAACAGTCTGGTCAGTGAGACTAAGCCATCCCCAAATGGGATATGTTGTGAGACTTAAGTTAGTAGGGAGGAGAATAAGATGGTTAAGAGGAAGTTGAGGAAGTACCTGGAAATTCAGATCTGATCTGATCTGACCAAATACGGTCAAAGCCATTTCAAGCGACGTTTCATTTCTTAATTTTGGTTTTACACCAGGGTGATACTGAGAGTATATTCCACTCTGGAACGTGCCGCAAATATAATATACCTATATATATGCATGTAATTAAATTGAGTAATTTGTGCTTTACCCCTCGACAACGGAGGCCGTCAAAATATTTCAATTAATGCGAAAATGCTCAGAGCGAAAAAAAAGTTTTTTTCGTGCCTCTCCGTGAAATGTATGTGTATCCACCAGTTTCCCGATTGTACTACAAATTTCTAGACACGGTGTATAATGTGTACATTCATGAAATAATAATGAGTTCAGAAACTGTTATTCTTAAGGAATTTTAATTACAAACTTAATTGATTAGTTGGCAGGTGGAATAAATAACATCAAAAATGGAAACAGCGACTAAATATGTATCTTATGATTAAAATTGTAATCATTTTTAAAGTTTTTTGAGTAAGATAAGAAAGTAATGCTATAAAAATTTCCATGCTGTGGAAGTCGAAATCTAGGGAAGGAAAAAATGAATAATTTGAAATTACCCCACATACCCAGTTTTGAATTTGCAGACAATCCTCTAGCAGGAATGTCATATACATAATTTATCCCGGCCTTCAGCTAAATCCTCCCCAGTTCGCCCCAAGTCACCCAGATTCTCGATTTTATCATCTTACCAGCTACTCGCACCATCGACATAGAATAACTTTGACACAAATTCGACATTTTTAACCCAGTTTAAAAACTTGATGATGAAAAGTTATGATTTTTCTAAATCTCCGGTTGTAATGGGGGAGAGGAAGTATTCGTGATAGCTTCCGCTGCTGAGCAATAAAGACAAACTTCAAACTACAGTTTTTTCCTCGGCATCTAACCAGGAAGTGCTTTAAAAGTGTTCAAATCATGTTTAATTTTTTATTGTGTATTTCATTGTTATTGTCTCGGACAATTAAAGAAAGGACAAACCCAATTATTTTATTTGAATTCGAGATAAAAAGTTTACCAAACGGAAACACGAAAGAATTATTTTTTAAAATTGACCCTCCCAAGTGTGTTTGAATTTGAGATACTTACTAAATTAACCTCAAATGATAATCCAGGGGAGAAATAATGAAAACATGATAAAGGAAGCAGCTACAATCAGAAGAAGTAAAATAAAAATAATAATAAATAAATGGACTCGGCCGTTTCCCTGTCAGACTGAGCTCCATTTAAACGAGCCAATTGGGACTCTTATGTAGTATTCACAAAAAAGTGAATTGATTGGTATGAGCGTATTAACTTTACCATGATTTCGCCAATGTTCGGCAATATGAGCGTAAAAATATGTCCGTTTATATTGGTCTCTTAAGATCATTTGGATATTTTGTATCAAAAATCATTTAATATATAATGGAACTTCACCAAGCTTTGTACTTGAAACTGCACTAGATAAAACCGACGACAAATAACGTGATCTCATCCATACGAACAGCGAAATTCACAGGGGACCAGTTAAATTCAATATATTATTTGAAAGGCGGAATTTCATCTGGTGCGTTTCCCGCCAGTGGTATATAAACATTACTTAAACTTCGTCGATTCGTAATATCTTATTCTTTTCTCGTTTTGATATCTGATGTCACGTCCCGGGGGCGAGATTTATCGCCAGTTTCCTTGCAGCTTTCGAAAAACAACGAATATCTTAAGGAAAATAATAAATTACTTTATTGCTGTTGTCTCTTCTTATGTTAAACTGTTAAATATTTATCACTTCAATAGGAAGAATAATATGTAATATATGCAACCGATAAATATGTAAAAATTTTGTTTGTTTGTTTATCCCCTGTAGACTGAATTGAATGGTAAAAGAAGTTGGGGACCCTCGAGAAAGACTTCGCATTATCTCTACACTGGAACACATATATAATAAAGATATAACGTAGTTTTTTTAGTAGTACCAATGTGGTATACAGTAGTGAATGGTGCAAGTCGAGCACGTCCGAGAAAGACGTGGCACGGTCAAATGAAAAAATAACTTATAAAAAGCAAACTTTTCAATTCATTATAATAATATTATTTCTACCTCAAAAATAGACCCAGTTTTCAGATACACTAGAATTCACAAACTCAAAACTTTACTTCAAACGATTCATAAACCTCAAGCAACGCCGCGTACACGATAGCTGGTAATATATAAACCTCAAGCAACGCCGCGTACACGATAGCTGGTAATATATAAACCTCAAGCAACGCCGCGTACACAATAGCTGGTAATATATAAACTTCAAGCAATGCCGCGTACACGTCAGCTAGTAGTATATAAATCTAAGGAAACGCCACGTACACGTCAGCTAGTAATATATAAACCTCAAGCAACGCCACAATATATAAAAAACCTCTTGTAACCATTTCATGTATCCAATATAAAAGCTCTATGGGCGTGTTCTTAAGTCGGTCTCTCATTGGTAATGATCGTTTGGAGTATTTTCGTGGTGGACAAGGCTCCTCCACTCCTTGTGGTCGTGCGTTACGTGGAGAGCCAAGGACACCGACATACCGGACGCCAGTGATACTTGGTCACTCCAGCGCATTGGGGACTTTCCTCTGATTCTTCTGCCTTCCACATTGTCAGTGACTATTAGATTCTCCAAGTTAGACTCCGCTAGAGTTTGGCAATCAATGTGTCGAAAGCATCTCATAAAATACTTTGCAGGCAGACCAGATAAAAGCCAATTGTCCACGAAGAAAACTTGCTGATATAAAATATTGCTAATTTATTAAAAATCTGTTCAAATTATTCATTTTTATGTTAAAAGCGGGACTGCAACACTATCAAAAATATTGAGCAAAAATCTCTAGACAAATACTTTAGTTGCGTTTAAAGATACACTGAATTTTTTCATTCCTATAACATATTAAATAATTAAAAAAAACGTATTTTCAATAATTTTCGGAGCTTACTTAGAATTTTTTTTTGTTTCGGCTTAACAAATGTATAGATATTATCTTCAAAAATAACTTATTTTTTATTGGAATTTAAAAACTTAAAGAGTAAGCGAGAAATTTGCTATAAATCTGTAGAAATAGGGTATGCGGGAGTTAAAAAGGAATATTAATTTTCTCAAATAATTATCAAGATCATTTTTACGCCAGACCATAGTTATATTTTATGTAAAACAATTGGTACCTTCATACGAGTACATACGACGAATCGAAAATATTTTTTTATGCCTTATAATTCTTTTTCTTCGGAATCTGAATTCCGTGATAAATTTATTTCGTTTTCTGTTTTAATCATTTTCTTTCATAGCCAGCAAATATATATATCGTTATTTTATTGAAATCCTTAAAAAGGACGCATTGAAAATAAAATTGCGTTCCTACCGAGAAGCAGATTGTGATGAGTTTATCTCACCGGATTACAGAGAGAAGCTGGCTTTCCTAGTATTTATGGTTGTGATTGCTCGTAAAACAGTAATCTCAGTGGTTATATATATATTTAATATGAAGGTAAGGATTATATTATACGCAGCGCTTTATACCTGTACAATTTATTTAATTCGTTCTCTACTATTACTTTCAATATAACTTTACATTAAAACTTCAAAATACCATTATAACTAAAATTTGTTTTTTGCAAAATGGAAAGTTACTTTCAAAATTTTCATCGGAATCAATACTATGTTTTAAAAAGCATAAAAATCGTAAGCTATAGTTATTAGCTCTATTGAATGTGATTTTTTCTTATAACTACCTTTGTAACTTATTCCCAGGTATTCAAGATTTCTCGCCTCAAGAAATAGGTCGATGAATCAAGAAATGTTTATAAATTGCCATCGTTCCCGAGCATGACTGAGATCAACAACGAACAAACGTCAGCTTACAACGAATAAGTGTTTTTTTTTAATTTATTCAACGTCAACTATTTTTGTAGCGATCTGCAGTCGTGCAAGGGAAATCTGACAAGTTATCGACCTTTTAGCTAGTTACCCAGTAGTCCGTATAAATTGCCAGTGAATTCCTAACCTGCATATATCCCTTATAGGATATCAATTCTTCTCTAGTATGCTATTGTCTGACAGGCTCTGGATAAGTGAACTCTTGTCTTGTGTAAATTAAATATCACTCTAGGAAGTCCGCCATAATATGAATGTTACGTAGTGGTAAGTTCCAACTTTCCGGAATCTAATAATGGAGGTAGTTACCTATTATAAAATTTCTTCGTCAAAAATTGCATGTACACTAAACTGGCCACTTTTGGAATTTAAGATTTATGAAGTATTCATTCGAGAGATTTCCCAAAAAAATGACACTCAAGCGCACGCGATATTTTGCCATTTTACCGTCAAGTTCCTAATTTCCTAGATGATATTCCCGAGACTCCAAGGACTTCTTGAATCAGAAGAGACCACAATATGCAGCGATATGATCACCAGAATTTCGGCGAAAAGTTTTGGAGTGTCCTCCGCTATGAAGGTTTTCTCGTACCACGGTGGTATTTCGCTCCATGAATAATTCAATGAGACACTTGTTGCCACTGGTTTCTTCGCTTTCGTCGTCTTCAATCTTCATTTCGAGTGCTCTGTTTACTCTCATTAGGTCCATTGAAGACGCTGCGAACTATCAGTACTCGTCAAGTACTTTTGAAGAACCCAGAAGGACTTTGTTTTATGGGAGGACGACAATTTTCGGATACACGATTTCGAAACTTAATTAAAACCTTGAAAAGGTGCAATTGACTTTAATTAAGTTTACAGTACCAAGATTTTCTCGAACGTTTCTTAGACACGAAATCTTTAGTGTGAAGTGGATAATGCCCTCCACACCAGCAACCATATTCTAACCCAAAAAATTTAAAACCCTTGTCCCAAAAAAGTCGACAGAGCAGTTTTGTTACCTTAATATAAATACAATTTTCTATATTTCGATTTTTTAAACAAGAATAACTCAATACGTTTGCAAGAATTCGGTCGCTGGTGTGGAGAGCACTTAAAGGTCCATAGCATTTAAAAATAAGTGAAAAATGGTTAGAAAAGGAGATGTGTCAATGTTAGAGAGAGAATTAGAGAAATATTAACACGTAGAATAAGATAAAAAACATCTTTTTTAATAATTTTCAAAGAAACCTTTGCGATTTTTTTTTCTCGAGGTAACGTTCCGGCTTTTATGTATATATTTTTAAATTTAATAGATATCGGAACACCAAAACAACTATTTTTTAGGAACTAAAAAACTTGTAAATATCGGTAGTAATTTGGAATGCGGGGGCTTAGTATAGAGCATCAAATATGATATATGGAAAATTAATGCATATTTACCAACTAATTAAAAACCTTTGCAATCAGTCAGAAGCTTTGACTCTTTTCAAAATGGCTTTTCGAATGTCTATTTGAGTGCCTTAGAACCTTTAATACACTATCATAAATATGGTATTATTGTGAAAAGGTGAATAGTATAATATCATAAGACTCAATCCTCAATATCGATATAAGTGTTCAGTGGCTAATATAATTAATCCATCTGTAACTAATAACCATTAACCATGCTAAATCTTTCAAGTCTTGTGCAATTATGCACAGTAAGAAAGACGTATCATTTATGTATAAGATATTTAAAAAATCCATTACAACCTTTAACGACGTTATTTCTTATCTTTGACTATTATTTGAGAAAAAACATTTTTTACTCGTAAAAATAATACTCAAATCAACAACGCCTTAATTCGTTTGGTAAAATATGCAGATTATGGCAGTTATGTATTAATAAATAGAATAAAAATATTTGAGACTACGAGTGTCACACAGCCCCGCAACATTGACAAATTAACGTGATTATAGTTCCATACGTGATTCTGGTATCGAGCCAACCACTTCTGCTGTTTGTGTACGATGAAAATGACATTTCGTTCCGTCGCTTTCCATTTTCCGTTTCCAATCATTTTAGTTTTCCCTTTCTTCGGACAATCTCCTCAATAGATCATTTTCCACCGGACGTAAATTTATCAGCGGATACACAGCCGTTATTTGAACATATTTTTTGTGAAGGATCATTTGTTATTCAAAGCAGACTTGTCCCAAGACGACTATAAAAGCCTGGACTTATTCTTCTACGTGATATCCTGCTATCCTTGTTGCCAGTACTAGGGGTTTCACGATCACTCTTGCCTGGAACGTGTTCCGGCTATGGGTCATTACATCCCAAGAAAAATATATAAATTAATCACAATCTACTACCCTAATTTCAACCCTTTTGGTAACTCTCGTAAATGTCTAAATCCGATTGTTTCACCGACGTTTCAACTCACCGACCGAAATTCGGTAGAAATATCGACGTCTGCAGATAGATATAACAAAATATATTATGGTGGGTACAAAGGAGGGAGAGACTTCCTAATCCTAACTTTTTAACTTAAAAAAAATAGTTCGGGATAAATACAATTTGAAATTGTTTTGACTGTCCAACTAGAAGGAATAACCGTTTTAGGACAGGCAAAATTTAGATAAATTATTACACATATTTTGAACTTGAATAACTTAAAATTGAAAAAAAGAAAAGTAAGTGATAGAAAAGAATAAACAAAATGAATATAGATAAAAACATAAAGCAAGTTGATGTTTGTCCACCATTCTTATAAAAATAATAAAATTGATAAAATAAAGTATTAACACGTAAAGATTGTAAGCTGATGGTTGCATGCATATTAGAGAGAAATAATAAACAAAATGAATATAGATAAACACATGAAGTTAGTTGATGTTTGTTAACTATACTTATTAAATAATAATATTAATAAAATAGAGGATTTAAACATTAAGATTGTTAGACAGTGGTTGCATTGCAAATTGTAGTCCAGTGGCCGGCGTTGCTTGACTTTTCTCTACTTTCTATAAATATAATATGCATGTACTATATATATAAACCTTTCGAAAAAAATTCTCTAAATGATGGTGGAAACCCTATCACACTACGTTGCATAATTTAGAATAAATAAGTGCACAAACAGACAGTCGCGGATAGCGACTTTATTTTAATATAATACAGATGAATGTATTGTAGAACAAAAAAAACTTTAGTTCTATATACATAATTTGTGAAAAGAAGAAAATTTTACAGCAAAATATGAAGTTTGTTTTTTGTCATATGTTGCTACATACATATTTTGTATAAAAAGAGGAAAAAGGAGAAAAAATAGATCAGAACATAAAGTTATCTGTCGTTTATTCAGCATATTTATGAAAACAGTATATATGTGCATTTACTTAATGACAATACTTTGACATTGCTTATTACATTAAAAAATCATTCAAGCAATGTCCGCTTGAATCATGGAATAACTTTAATAAGTAAAATATACCTACAGTATTTACAGTAACAACTCACGAAATACAGAGTGAAATTCTTTGTTTTTTGCACAGCGATATAATCATTTGTTTTCTCGCAATTAAACCATACTGTACAATAGTAATCAATACACGCATTTTAGTTAAGTGGAATATTCTTCCACAGTCGACCATTTTCTGTTAATTTTTTTGTTAGGGTTATGTGGTTGACCTCCATTTTATTTTTTAAAGTAAATCAAATTTTATTTATGTTTTTGATAACACCGAGACAGCTGTCACTATTACAATAAATTAAAATACTTGTAGAAATTAATAATAACATTATTAAATTTTATTTAACGGAAAAAAAGTATTGAGGTTTAAAGTTAGCTGTAGTACATTTTTTCAGGGATATGCGATGTCTTCTTAGATTTCAACATAATTTTATCAAACCATTTCGTCTTGAAACATATGAAAAGCGTAAAATAAACAAAATATCATCTTGTCCTTTGTTCATCTGGTAACTTAAAACCCAAAAAAGCTATTCGAATTTCACGATACGAATTTAAGAGTTGTCGTCCGCGACCAACAAATACAATAAGAATTTTAAATTCTTAAAACATTTTTGATGAATTTTTCGAATTACTTTGTCCCGAACTCTTTTCAATTCAGAGAATCCTCTCAACTCAACTCACGTAAAGTTACAAAGCAAATGCTCAGAAAATAGAACTGCACGGCACAAAGAAACACCGAACAATCATTAACTATCTAAAACAAGCTGTTAATAACAAGTATAAAGAAAAATACACACGCTGGTCTATACTATCCGAACTGAAATCGATTGAACGAATACTCCTTCACCGTGGAAAGAATTGTAAATCAAATAGACGAGGCCAAATCGGTTCATACAAAACTTCAAACGTTTAAAGTTTTGATTCTTCTATCATGTGTGGAGAGATTGGGCGACATTGCGCGGTTTCCTGCTATTAGAACCAATCCCGAAGCGCCTCAAAGCAGAATTTCTGGAATTGGAACTAATCTAAGGCTAATATGATTTAAGATTTTCACGGCCAAAAGTATTTTTGTTATTTGTTTTTGGGGTGTTATGCCGTGTTGCGCTAACTCCTTCTTTAGCCAACGTTTCGGACAGCATTGCAGTGTCCATCATCAGGGCAGATGTTGGCAGGGCTGATGATGGACACTGCAATGCTGTCCGAAACGTTGGCTAAAGAAGGAGTTAGCGCAACACGGCATAAAACCCCAAAAACAAATAACAAAAATAATCTAAGGCTTTATAAAAGTAGATTTTATTTTATTATTTTAGCTTTAATAACCAGTCACCGTAGACGTTCTGTAAGTGCATAAATATGCGAAATATGTAATAACAGAATACATATTACTGCAGGTGACTAAGGTTTTCTAGTGGGTGATTTTGTGAATTGGAAGCAAATTATTATTTTTCGTTAAAACCTGTTCATAAAAATTCCTTACACATATTTGAACATTAGTGATATATTTTTTACAATGTTTTAAACGACCTAGAGATTAAAATGATCACTAAATACTATATCATAAAAATTACTTATTTTATTTTAATTTGGGAGGCGGGTACCGCTGCCCGGGAACCATTTATTTGATAACTAACACCCCTGCCATGGATTAACCCAAGTGGTTCTCTACGTTTGGTTCCCGAGTTTATGGGGTGAGTTTTGTTTAGGTCTTGGCGGCAGAGGTGTCTGCCCACCTACTGCGTGGCGGGTCGGATCGGGTGAAACTGGTTAAGGAAGACCTTTTGACGTGACACACAATTTAATATTTATACTACTATAAATCTTAGCTCAATACTGACACTTTTGATTACTACATCTTTCAAATCGTTTAACCCTTGACAAAATACTGCTTGAGCGTCTATTTCTCGGACCTCACCAGGTCCAAATTACCCCGGCAGACTAACCCCTCGATGGCGGAGAATGCTCGAGATTTTATTCTCGTTAAACGACAGTAAAGTCAAGGACCACCGCGCGCACCGCGGACTATGCTTTACTCACTGTATATGTACCTACAGGCTAACCCATTTTAACACTAGGTTAACTAAATGTAAAAAAATAAAAAGGCAGTAAATCAAGGCCATATTGGTATCCGAACTTACAAGCTCCTTCCCGATATCGTGAACCCGGAGAAACGATAAATAAATAAAATAAAATTTAACAGAAACTGTTCAATCTATTATTTTACAAGCAATAATTATTCGCCTGAAACACTCATCCACATTGAAAAATCTCCTGATTAAAGATACATGACGCCAACGGGACTCGAACCCGTGTCCCTTCGAGTCCCGTTGGCGTCATGTATCTTTAATCAGGAGATTTTTCAATGTGGATGAGTGTTTTAGGCGAATAATTATTGCTTGTAAAATAATTGTTACCCTTTGTGCTATGCATAAAAAATCTTGTCTTAAACATTAGTTTACCAAAAAAAAAAAAATAACTCTTCAATCTATAAGTTTTTATATTTGTTTTTTATATTAACTCCACACAGGAGGCCCTGAAGAAAATAATTTCCCTCAGGGCCTATGTCATCTTTGGGGATGCTGTGTGGAGGGTCTTTTTGTGGAGAGGAAGGAGTGAACATGGGTCTTGAAGAGTCCCATCTGTAGGAGGGAGGAAACACAGAGGCCGGCAGTTCGTTCCACAGCCGAGCTGTTGAACTTAAGAACGAATCGTAGAAGCGACCCGTTCTCATGTGACAAATGTCAACCGTGTACAAATGTTGGGCGCGCGTTTGGCGTGTATCCCGACTATGCACCGGTGCCGAAGGGATCAATGACGCTAGTTCCTCAGAGCATCTTCCATTGTAATACCGATAGAACAAGGACAGCATACCTACCTGACGCCTGTGCTCTAAAGATTGCAGTCCGCTTGTTAAGATTGGGGAATCTATCAAACGGACCGCCCGTTTTTGCACAGAGTCAAGGGTTTTTTTCAGGTATTTAGGGGCTCCGGACCAGAGATGGCTACCAAATTCGAGAGTAGGGCGCACTTGCGATTTGTACAGGGTCAGCAGTTGTGTACTATTAAAGTATCTGCGGGCCCTGTACAGTACGCCCAGCTTCTGAGAGGCCAACTATAAGTGAACAAAATTACAATATACTGTATTGTGGAATCATTTTTAAGATTTTATAATGTGAATACTAATAATAAATGTGTAAGAATTATTATTTTAACTGGTTTAAGAGGTGTTTATAGTAGGTACGTAATATTTGATTATGTGAATTGTGGTGGAAATTTTAGGTCTATATGCCAAAAATATAAAATAATTATATGAACGTACTGAACATTTTTGTTTATCTGTAAGTGAGCAGATGTTCGCTCTCAACTCTCCAGGTCCAGAAACCAATTGTTAAGTCCCCGTATACCCAATTTCTACCGATTTATAAAAAGTTTCTCGTTAACTCTTTAAGTTCCAAAAAAATTATATGTATTTTTTCAAGATTACATCGGTACATTTTTTTTGCCGAAACGTTAATAATATGAAATTCCCTCGATAGAAAAAAATTGCAAAGTAAGCTCCGATAATAATTAAAATTACTTTTTGTTCTGTTATTTAATATTTTATAGGCATGAAAAAATTCACAAATTAGTTTCTGTTACACTATAACCCGAAAATAAACAAACACCCAAATCCACAAAGGTTTAAATTTGCTCTAAAACAAATCACTAAACAAGAACTAACACTAATATTTTCCAAATTCAAACCAACATCTTCATCTGGTAGTGATGAAATCACAATGAAAACATTAAAATTTATACACGATGAAATTACCGAACCGATACTCTTTCTAATAAACAAATCTATTACGGAAAGCAGATTTCCATCACAACTCAAAATAGGGACTATTACACCAGTCTTTAAATCAGGAAATCGTACAGATATCAATAACTACAGACCAATCACATTTCTGAACACATTATCTAAAATCTTAGAAATAACAGTTAAAACTCAACTCGTCGATTACCTAGAATCAAATAAACTATTATCACCAAAACGATTTGGTTTCAGAAAAAATCTAGGAACATCCAACGCCATAGCCTTAGTAATTGAATATATTAAAAATTCTCTAGATTCACATACAAAATGCATTGGAGTGTTTCTCGACCTTTCTAAAGCCTTCGACACAATAAATCACTCACATCTTTTTGAAAAACTGGAGAACATAGGGATCACTGATAATGAACTGATATTCTTTAAAAGCTACATGGGAAATAAAAAGCAAACTGTGAAACTTAACAACATAACCAGTGAGTGTATTAATGTCAAATTCGGGGTGCCTCAAGGAAGTATTCTGGGTCCGATTCTGTTCCTAATTTACATTAATGATCTTTGCCACATAGAATGTGACGAAGAAATCATCAGTTTTGCGGATGATACTGTTCTCCTTATAAATGGGAATAATTGGACAGAAACATTTAAGAAAGCAGAAGACACACTAAACAGGATTAAAAAAAGGCTAGACTACCATTCACTTACACTAAATGCTAATAAAATTAAATTAATCACTATCAAATTAAAAAATACAAAAAACTCTGAAGAAAACCTTAACTTGAAAATTCATAGCCCGCATCACTTAAATGAGCATTTTAATTGTCCCTCATTAGAAAACGTTGACCATATAACGTATCTGGGTCTAAAAATAGATGGAAATTTAAAATGGACCAATCACATTAGCTATTTAGATAATAAAATTAAAAAACTAAGTTATTTTTTCAAAACTATCAGGAATGTGCTCATTAAAAAAGTCTTAATCAAAATTTACATGCTTCTCTGCCAATCACTGTTAGAATACGGTTTTATCGGATGGGGCATTGCAAATAAAAATATACGAAATCCACTAATTAAAACTCAAAAAGCCATAATGAAAATTATACTGAAAGTTCCTGTAAGAACTAGCACTGACGAAATATTCACCAATCTTAACATCATGTCAAGTAAACTACTATATTCTAAAACTATACTCATTAACATTCATTACATTTACATTCATAAGTACAAAACCCAAGAAATAACATCAAAAACGTACAATAGAAACACTAGATCTCATGGTCAAAACTTATCCAACGAATACCTACTAATACAACTTTTGGGCAAGAAAGCTTCTTATATCATAGTATTAAACTCTACAGTAAAATACCACTCTCACTCTAAAACCTCAACATTTTAACATAAATCACAAATAAAAAGCTGGATACTTAATATAGGGAGATCTGAAATAGAAAATTTACTGATAACAAACACAGGCTAAAACAGAATCAACTGAACTATACCAAAAAACACTATCTTACTTATTTAAAAATTATTTAAAAAAATATATACTGCATGATATATGTTCATAATTAAATTCAAATATAACTTTGTAGTAATATTAAATTTCTTATATACATAATATGTAAATGAAATCCTCAGCACGGGAGATCCCAGAGAGGATATCATTATATCTATTTGTTACAAAAAAAAAGATAATAAAACACTTATTATTATATTATATTATATAATGTACTTTTTACATGCAACTGAAGCATTTTTGCCATATTTCAAACGAGTCGTATTTTATTAAATAGTTTCACCATTTTCGCTAAATTATTATCGTTTTTTTTAATATAAACGCGCTCTCTCGTACATAAGTATTTACATATCTTCCTTTCAAACCAACTTTGAATGCTTACTACGGGCCCTTAACTGATGTAAGCAGAATGCGTGCACTTTTCGATGGATTGATTAATTATATTAGTCAACATAACACACATATATATAATATAATTCATCAATGCACTTTTCGATGCATTTATTAATTATATTAGTCAACATAATACACACACACATATATTTATACGAGTATATGTATATTTATGATAATAGCATTGAATTATGTAGTCAGAAAGCGAAATATGTATGTATTTTATATAATAGTAAGTTTTACACCATAAAAATCGTTCTTATGCGGTCCGCTATTAAGCGCTTTTATAATTCCCATGGCAACGGCAGTAGAAACGGAAGGCGGTGCTTCATTTTTAAATACGTGTGAGGAAGATGTACATTTTTTGCATTGCATTTTCTTTTGGGTGAAGCATAAATACATACGTCGTTTATCTCATTTTATATATAATTTTCATAAGTAGTAGTGCGAAAAATAGAGCTCAAGCATTTTTATGATAGAGAACGTACGTTTTTTTGTATTATTTATCCCATTGCCTTGCCGTAACCATCAGCCATATTTTGAGAGAAGATCGGAATTTTTCCATTTTCAAATATAATCTTAATATGTGAAATATTACGCGTGTATATCATGTAGATGTCATCTGTGAGAGGTGGATGCTTTTTTTGAAAAATAGCGTTATTTGTTTGACCAACTAGTTTTTTGAGAAATTAAAACAGCGCCATCTGTTGGAGGTAAATGCAACACCCGCTATATATTGTTTTATATCTGCACAGACAAACTGAGCCACAGCAACGCGTGGCGGGGTATAGCTAGTTACAAACAAAAGTATAATTTTCAGACAAATGTTTTACAAACGTTATTGTCTCCTCACTCTTTTGTCTTTTAATACAAAAATAATTAATTTTAAAATTCCCAAGGTTTCATATTTTTTTTCAAATTGCGTTTGGAACCTTTTATTTCATAAAAATGCACATTTACATTATTCTTTTGTCCAATTTTATAAGATATTTTAAAACATTTATTGTAATTATTTCATAAGCTCCAGCGCATTGAAATCTTCGATTAATAATTATGCTAACTTTGTAGATTTACACTCAAAGGATGTCTCGCATCTCTTCCAACTTATTTGTTATTGACTTTTCATGAACCTAAATAAAAGAAATATTTTTCTTACAAATCATGTGATCATGTGTTTACATACTAAAAAATGCACGTTAAAATTTAAATTTATTGCAGCGCATATCAACTAGGCCATAGACAATACACAGAAATCATAATATTTAATATTGCGCCGATTAGGTACAATAAAAGACAATTTTTAAACTAAAAATAAGCGGAATTCACGCTTTATAATTTTAACGATTTTTTAATATTTTTTTCATGAATTCTTAAAATATGCGATAAACATTCAAACGTAGGTGCATGACATGTCTCTCTAGCACTTTAAGCACTCTATATTAAAATTCGGAGATAAAGTTTTTTTGAGCGAAGACGAGAAATTTCCAAGCTGAAATTGATTAGATATCAGAACTCTACATTGGATAATAACCTTAAGTAAAAAATGGTGAGAAAATATAAATCTTACGACTAAATTGTTTGAATTATTTAATGTTGCATTCTGGAAGGACATACTGAATCAAATGAATAAATAATAAAATCTTATGAGCTGTTACCGAAATGCTGACTTCTACCAAATGACAATCCGAGAAGATCAAAGTGAGCATGTGAGAATTTGATATGATGTTGATATTTTTGCATTTAGGGACATATTAGGTTGACAACGTAGAGTGACTATTTATTGTGCGGTGATAACTAAGGCATGTAGTATACCAAATAAGAATCGGACGGATATACAACCTAAAGTAGGTTAAGTCGTTTTTCAACTGTGTACTCAATTTCGATTATTTTACGAGTCACCCTGTACCGTAAGTACGTAGTAAAAATTTTTGCTACTTTATCGCTTAATATGTGAACTTTCCGCCGAACCATGACAGATCGAGTGCTAATGTTCGGCTTAGCGGAGCTCAGTTCTGGTTCACTAAATGATCTACATCTTTACAGCCCTTACCGAATTCTTCCTGTAATAATTCAAAGGTCAACAATCACTACTATGAATGCGTAAATTTTTTCACGAATATTTTTCAATTTTCCTTTGTTTTCAATTGGATCCGTGAGCTATTCGGGCTGTCATAGTAAAATTCACGTTAAAAACAGCACATATATTTTTTTGAGACAAAAACAGCACAATTTTATTTAAATTCTGCACGATAAGGTTCGGAGCTAGTAGGACTAGGTCATTCCCAATTTGAGTATGTTGTGAGCATAAAATAAAAGTATAGATTTCAAGAAATGCGGAGAGAGAGAGTTTCATGTTCCAAAATTCTGGTATTGTGCCATAAATTTCTAAAACAAAACTGTATCTCGTGATCATTATTAAATTTATCCGGTATCTCACAAATCGTTTTAAAAATTCCGGGTTTAAAAAAACTCTTTGGACTTTTATTAAGTGATAGATTATAATCAAGTTTGGTTGGCTTATTTAGCAGGCAGTAGAAATGGTTCTGATTTCAGAAATAGTATGTATCTATGTCTCCATCCTTGCGTAATTGACAACTCTACTGTTATCTATGAGTATCCTCTAAAACTAATATCTAGGATATGAAAAATAGAGATGGCGATGTATGTGTAAGCGAGAAAGAGCGCGTACTAAACGTGATAGAACCAAAATGTTATAAGAGGAACGGCTGAGCGATCTTTTTCAAATAAAACTTAATTTTGGATTTGAGACCAAAACACCCAATCAAATTGAATGATGTTGGTAATTTAGCCTCAAATCCAAAATTAAGTTTTGTTCAAAAAGGCCACGCAGCCGTTCCTCTTAAGTCGGTGGCAAAAATGGTTTCTATTCAAATCTACATGAAAGGCATTTCTAGTGTAAACAGTGCGCGTGCGCAATTGATGAAATCCGGTCGCCACAACTGTCGGAATAGTACTGGACAAATGTTTAGCCTTCTGAAATGAAAAAAATAAATAATTGAGTAATTAAAAGTAGGTATTTATTTTATAAAATATTTTATGGTTATGTGAGCCTCACTGGTTGTTTACCCGCGCTGAGGTCCCGAGATGATGACGCCATGTTTATTTATGGGAGCCTAAGGAGTGCGCTGAAATAAAAAAAAAGTACTATAAAAAATCTGCACAAGGTAGGCGACCAATGGGAATGTATTGTAAACGATATGCTGAAATAGGTTAAGCCGCGAAAATGTAGCACATTTATAGCGTGGTCCGTCACAAACTTAACATACTTAGTGGGTACTTGAATATCTTGAGGTTTTTAGTTCTATGGTATCCGTAAATTTGGTGATTTTACATTTTTAATGTTCCTAAAACCTCTCCCTTTTTTGCTTTCAAAATAATGAACCCTTAAACTTTTATACTTTGACCCAGTTCATTTTTAACACGATATTATTGGAGTAACGATACAGAATCAGTTCCACATTTTAGGGAATTTCAGAAACTCTAACTTTTTATATCAGTTTTAATTATGGCCTATTGTCGTCCAAAATACTAGCTAATCAGTAGCCAAAATCTGATACATGTAAATTTTATCTTCTCGGAATAAATAATTCAATTGATGATTTTATTTTCCAAATTTCTAACATATAATAATAATAATAATTTATTCAATATTACTTGTTTATCTACGGGGTGACATATTATAACGATTTCAGTGGTCAAGCGGTTAAGTTCCTGCTTTACGAATTCAGAGATCGCATATGTTGCAGATAGATTTTATTTTCTTAAATTGAACGTTCATGTTAACCCTTAGAGCCTCTATATTTTGCAACGTATTTTTCGCGAACTATCAAAACATGTAAAATCATTACATTCGATTCCAGAAAAATTCGCTATCTTTGAACGTGAACAAAAAATACTGTTTTTGAAGGCAAATTAATTTTTTTTTTAATTTTAGTATCACAAACCGACAAACGCAGTTAAGAATATTACAAATTTGAACGTCGCTTACCGATGGTTTTCATCGTGTAAACCGTATTTACCACTTTAAACTAAACGTATTTGATTAGAAAAAGGTATTATAAAAGATACAGTCCCTTAACTTTATTTTCGTTCCATATCTCTAAATAGTATAAAACAAAGTTGCTATCCGCGTCTGTCTGTTTGTGCGCTTAGTTCTTCGAAACTGCGCAACGGATTTTGATCGAGTTTTTACTATCATTTAGAGATTTTTTTCCGGAAGGTTTATGTATGTAAAACATGCAAATTATATTTATATAAAGTAGAGAAAAGTCGATGTTTTGTAAAAAAATGTTTTCTGGGGCTTACATTGCTAACGCTGGCTAAGCCTTATGAGATTCATCAAAATAATATACTACGGAATTGTATATCTTAAAAGGCCTACAGAAAAGTGTGGTGTTTGTCTATCTCCTAAGGATAACCCACAGCAACGCCGGATACACGTCGGCTAGTAAAAAATTATTACTAAAAAATTTCAAACCTTGTCAAATATTTTTGAAATGAAATGAAATGTTGTTTCGGAGAATTATTTCAAATGTTTCAGGAGTATCATGGTAAACTTTTAAATGTGAATATTTAGCGTGATGCTCTTTCTTTCGTACACTATTTAAAATGTTCATGTAACCGTAATACAAAATGAGATAGCATGACTTTTATGAGTCCGTATTGGACTGCGAAAATCTACGGGTGTTTGACGTTTGGGAGAAATATCTCCAAAAATTATTACCCCAAGTGATGATGAACAATTTTTTATGTAATTTGTACAAGTAAGACATAATTTTCTTTAATATGATATTTATTCTCACTCTGGGTTACTCTACTAAAAAAAAAAAATTTCCTATATTTTTTGTAAAGTTTAAATATAAGACATCTAGAAATTTAAAGCACATCGTTTAATTTGTTTACATAAATTGTAAAACATTTTAGTTTATTAAAGTTTTATCTAAAATATCAGACGGTTTCGGAAAGCACTTCGAAATCGAACATTTCCAAGAATTAATAATAAGACGTTTTATTAAGAGTTCGTTGATTTATTATTTAAACTACAAATCTCATACTAACATCGCTTCATTTAACTTTCTCTTACACTTTCAAATTTATTTCTTTCCTGTGAAATTCAGATTTTTTTTTTAAATTCTCGATTTTTAAATATTGTAAGTATCTCACTGTAAAAATACTTACTTCGTTTTATTCAGTTTCTGTCGCTAACTAAATATACACTACTATAATTATCATCATCATCATCATTTTAGGATAAGCCTAGCTGCCTTTACAAAATGACAAAAGCGCATCTCTCAATACTCCTCTTCATCATGCATGCTTTTTATTATAGAGAATTCTCTTTATTTATCGGCTAACTTCCATCCTAGCTATGGATCCTCTTATTCTTTTACCATTATAATAACGTTATTAATATTGATAAGGAGGCTGCGGGAGAGAAGGTTGTAATCGCTTTTGCAAGCACTTAGGCAATGCGCCTATTGTTCTACCTCTGATGTTAACCTTGTTAGAAAATCTAATTCACTTATTTATAGTGCCAAATTTCTAGCCTTGTTGGTAAGAATGCATAGATAATACCTAATTGGGAAGACACGTTGTGGAACAAGGAGACATGACCGGTTACCTAATGAAAAACCTGGTGAACTTTAACAGTATTAAATGCAATGATTTATCTACAGATGAATTTAGCTAGTCATCCGTTTGGCTCGGTAATGTTAAGGATTTGATAAAAACCGAAGACCCTACGCAGAAAAGTAAAAATTCACTAAGGTTTGCAGCGAAGACATTGTAGGACATTTATGTTTAGGGTCTCCGGTTTTTATTGATTCCTTACCATTACCGAGTCAGTGGGGCGGTAAATAATTCATTCCATTTGATACTCTTAAAGATCACCATAGTTTTCATTGAGTAATCGGCCATGTCTCCTAGTTCTACATCTTGTCTTTATTTATTATTCATTAACGACCTATCGGGCTTTTACAGAGGAAATTGACAATTTATGTATGTAAATGTAACATAATACATGGTACAATAGTACAACTAAATACAAAAAAAAAATCAAATTCTTAAACTAAGATTAACATCAAATCCAAATAATTACACCAGAAGTTGTAAATAAAGCAAAGTTTCGAATATAAAGTAAGTATGTACATTCGCATATTTATACAATTATTCATGTTTGTTGCAAACCAGAAAGACTGAAAACAGGAAAATAATTTAATCGTAGGGTATTTAAAAAAAAATATATATATCTAACATACTGATATGTATTATAAAACAGAAGTTTAAAAAAGTAAGAAAAATAATGTCTGTTGTATCTATTGAAAAATAACAACGAATAAGTAATGGCAAAATACCAACGCTGTAATTAATATCGAATTTAAATAATAGTACTCAAAATGGTAAAATAAATCAAAGTGTAATATAGATATCAAGTATGTCCGCACATGCATACAGTCATTAATATGCGTGTAAAAAAGCAAACAAATTAAGGAGTATGCGATTTAAACGTTGGAAGATATACAGAGATGACTTCTTTTTAGGTTAATAAATAATACAATCTAATAACAAGCAAGTAGGTCTGGAATTCAAGTCTGCAAGTGTTTGCTTGCAAGGTGATAAATTCTTGGTATAGGTGAATAAATAGAGTAGTTAGTATTGAGGTTATTGTTACATTTAAAAGTGTCTTTGATTCGATTTTGTCTGGCAGGTACATTCATTTAAATTAATTCCAATAATTTACATCAACCTAAGTAGGCATCAACAAGTACCAACAAGTTTCGAAATTGGCTCTATACATAGGTGAATTAAAGTTTCTTCATTCTCTGAAAATTTTCTAAACCTATATGGCGCTTAACACCTCCAATGGCTGCAAGTGTCTACTGAGGCGACAGTGTCCACTTAGTCGTTCTACTACCACCTTACAGATAAGATTTTTACTTAAAATTCTATGTACGATGAGTGATTGCGTTCCGAATTTGAACCGTTTTTAAGCACTTGAACTGTTTTCCTGTGGGCAAGTAAAATTTATTTTATTAATTTGTTTTATTTCACAATTTATTCATCTGTAATAAGTAGTATATAACAAAAGTCATTTTCCACGTATGTCTGTTTGTGCGCTTAGTTCTTCTAAACAACGATAGGGTTTTCACTATCATGTAGAAAATTTCTTCCGAAGGGATTATGTTTAATACATGTATATTTAATTTATAGAAAATAGAGAAAATGCGATGTTTTGAAATCAAGATGAAAACAAGATATTTTCGGCCGCTTCCATTTCAAACGCTGACTAAACCTTACGAGATAAATCGGAAAAAATTCGGTTTATGGGAGTCACTCGAATAACCGAAATTGAACTTGATTTAGACTAATTTAGGGCTGGGGAATCCGAATCTGTAAGAATTAGGTGGGGGTCGGCACTATTAACTGAGTTATAGGGTTTTGAAATTTCGTACGCGATACATAAAAACCATGTTTTATTTATCAATTATGACATAAGAAAATCAAATTAGTGACTTTTTATTAGTCTCACATTTTAGAAGTGCCAACCAAAAAATAAAAAGTGTTGCCATATAATAATAATATCAATGCATGGAAAATTCAGAAAATTAAATATCATTTGCCAGATTTGTAGTCTATTATTTAAAATCTTGTAAATATTAAATTTATATATATATAACGTAACCTAACTGTGATTTTCTATAACAAAAAAATGACCCTTTAATAACGCCCACTCGCGTCCCCTTTAGAGTTATATCCCAGTTTTCAAGTAGTTTGTGGGCTACGCTAGGTTTGTATAGACTGGTTTGTGATTTGATTCTAATACCTTTTTTCCATGTTATTTCCTGTTACAAAAAATTGCCCCTTTAATAACGCCTGCTCGCGTCCCCTTTAGAATTACATCCCAGTTTTCAAATAGTTTGTGGGCTACGCTAGGTTTGTATAGACTGGTTTGTGATTTAATTCTAATACCTTTTTTCCATGGTATTTCCTGTTACAAAAAAATGCCCCTTTAATAACGCCTGCTCGCGTCCCCTTTAGAGTTATATCCCAGTTTTCAAGTAGTTTGTGGGCTACGCTAGGTTTGTATAGACTGGTTTGTGATTTAATTCTAATACCTTTTTCCCATGTTTTTTCCATGTGCCTACTCTAACCCAAACTAAAAACCTAACCTATTTTGTAAAAAAATATTATTATTATATGGCAACACTTTTTATTTTTTGGTTGGCACTTCTGAAATGTGAGACTAATAAAAAGTCACTAATTTGATTTTCTTATGTCATAATTGATAAATAAAACATGGTTTGTATGTATCGCGTACGAAATTTCAAAACCCTATAACTCAGTTAATAGTGCCGACCCCTACCTAATTCTTACAGATTCGGATTCCCCAGCCCTAAATTAGTCTAAATCAAGTTCAATTTCGGTTATCCGAGTGACTCCCATAAACCGAATTTTACCCGATAAATCAAAATAATGTATTATGAAATTAAATATCTTAATAAAGCCTACAAAAAAGCTCGCAAGGGCATATATCTATCTCTTAAGGATAACCAGCTAGTTAAAAATAATATACAGTGTTCTTCCGGCACGAAAATAATGAAAATAATATTAAATTAGTGTATTTTTTATAAATATATAGTGTACTTTCGGCATGCAAGACAACCATTCTGAATTGAAACCTTGCTTCACATGGTCCCCATCTTCCTATCGTCATTTCGTTTCCCCCCAATCACCTTTAGCCTCAAAACACATCCCAACACAACAAAAAAATGCTGGAAGTTGACCCACCTATGTGTTACTTTTTATGTTAGATCATGTTAACCATCGAAAGAGATTAACATGAATGATGGCACTAATGATGATTTTTCTTATTTTCCCAGGTAAACCCAAGCCATGGGTGAAGTGGTTCCGTAACGAAGAGGAGCTGGAAGCCAAACTGGAGGACGATCCGGAGTCCAGCGAGGATAAGGCCGGAGGCGGAAGTGGGGGCTCGCGCGTGCGCAGTACCATCGAGATCAACGACCTTGGCCGGAAGGACGTGCACTCGGAACTGACGTGCCAGGCCGGAAATAACAACAGATCAGCGCCACTGAGCAACACGGTCCACGTGGATATGCACTGTAAGTTAATTATTACATTACTGTGTGTGAAAAGGCGATAAGTCAAATGATTTGAAATGCTTAAGCCGTTTAATACGCTGTGGAATTTTTTCAAGATTTTTTACGTTCGAATCTATTTATGTAAGTACATCAAAATATTGTAAAGGTATTTAGTTTATTGCTGTAGAAAAGTATTTAACTTTTTGATTTTGATTAAATATTGAAATGCCAAGACAAAACATATTGATCAACAACCTGCAGTAAATTCCTTGCTTATTGAACTTTTTTTCTGAAAAATTACAATATATAATGGGTTCGCCATTGACTCCACTTAAACATATATGATATAATATTTTCGCAAAATTTGCTAAATACGAATTATTATATCACCACAACCAAACCGCGGTATTCAGTATCTTTTGGCAACCTACCCGCTATAGTGATTCCAATCGGCAAGTCATATTTTTGGCGTATTCCGCGCTTTGCACAGTTTATCAACGTAAATTAACTTTCCGTGCACATCTGACATCATAATTACTACTACATGTTTTGTCTTGCTGGAGTGAACCATATAGATCATTGATATTCGTTTATTTTAAATTTCACCCACAGCAGGGCTTTCGCAAGTACTTATAAATAAGCATCACATAACAAAAACAAATACTTCATCATTCAAGGAGGAAAAATAATAGAGATTGAGACTATAAATTCTACCTTGACCTGATCATATTTGGGTGATTGATACGTTAAATGTGTCAGCAACATCCCTATAATAATTACCCAAATTTATTATACGGCGAACGGGATATAAAACATATTTTTTTAATGAAGTTTTTTTTAATAAAATATTTACAGTTAATGCATTTTTGGTGTTATTTTACCGGCTATGAAGTTTAGGGATTGAGATTTTATAAAGTTAATTATGCAATCCAGATTTAGTTATAAATATTTTGTATGATAATTTTATTAAAAAAGTGGATAAGGAATCTAAGAAATTTTTAAGGGGAGATTAGGTGGTTAGAGTGAAGAATGGAGGGGTGTTATGATTGAAACGTATTGCAGATGTAAGGATCCATAGAGATATTTATATTTTGAAAGATTAGATTATTAGATTTGGGTTTTAGTTTTTAGGTAATCAGGTAGGAGGTCGAAGATTTTTGGAGATAAGTAGATGAATTGTCTTTGTATTGATGTAGTATGAAGTTGATGCACATTGTAATGTCGGTATTTCTGCTGATGTGATTATGTTGTAAGACTATTCTTTATTGTATTTGTACAAGAAACGTGTTAGCATAAATTTTAGATGGATTTTAAAAGTAAAGCAGATTATAATTTTGTTCACATGTATGTTAAAATTGAACAGTTTTCATAATAAATTATTATAAACAATAATCATTAGTCTGAAACGCCAATAAAATTGAAAAAATCTTGCTAGAAATAATAAACAGAAACTAGTTTACATAAGTTTATTTATTCGATTCTCTGTTTTCAACCTATCGGGAAGGTGGTTGTAAATGTGTATACCTTCACGGCCTATGCTTCTTTCACCACTTACTGTATTATTGTACAATTTATTAAGTTGTCTTGTAAAGTGTTCGTATTAAATACAATATTTTTTTATAGTGTAAGCATGTGTTAATGATTGTAGGGTCCTCTTAAATTAAACACCGTTATTTTTTATAACAATATAATAGCGCACTCATTCGAGTTCAATGCTAGAAAATCCGTCCAAAAGATTTTCTTACTGCCCAATAGCGAGTCCGAAATGAATCCCAAATTCCATAGGTACGTTATGAATATCAGCACCTACGGGATGCTCCGTCATATTACTTAGGTTCATACAAAACATACTAACGGTACAAGAGCGGTAGACCTGCAAACCTTGGGAATTTACTAGTGCACAGCACCTATTAGATATTTTAACACCAGATTTGTACTGAGATTATCGTGTTTTAGGATGTTATTAAAATAAGTTAATTGCTGAAGATGTTACTTTTTATGATTAAAAAACGAACAGTTTATAGCATAAACTGTGATTTTCATTATATTCTTTAGCCACAGACATCTCAACTAATCTGGGAATTGTATATTGTTGCTAGGTAGCTAATCGCTGGTGCAATAATGGAATTAAATTCTTTTAGATCTAACTAACGATTTATCAACGTGGAAATAGGACTTCTATATCTGAGGGAATTTTTTTCTTACTTTTCAGGAATATAAGTTTTTCTACATTATTTTTTACATACTTTTTGACTACTACACGGGGCATATGCCTGTTTTATGTTATAAATAATTACATACATTTAATCACCTGTTATTTCTTAAATATCAAATTGAATTCCCAACTCCCAAAAACCCTAGAACTAAATGGTTAATATATTATATCAATCTCTCTATTCACATACTACGTCCTTCCCCCGAGATATAAAACAAATGGAAAAGTTTAATGAGTACAAATCAAGAATAAAAATCTCGTTGAAAGAGGTCATGGAGAAAACGACATAGAAGACAAATAAAATAGAATTAAATATCTTTTGTTAGCCTCGGCAAAAGGAAACCTTAGTGAGGAGGACTATGTAATACAATTACTATAGGTACTTAAATTTTGTATGTAAAATGATTTTGTACACTGACTAAAATAAAAAAAAAATTAGAATAAAATAAAATACCACTGTATTATATATATGAAACCAACCGGCTTCGGTTCACCGTGAATCTTCATCAGGGAGAGGGTGAACCAAAACCGGATGGTTTTATACAGGATTTTCCAATAAGAGGTGTTATTTTGAATAGCCCACTATTTCGGTAGATGTTACTTTTAAAGCTGTCATTTTTTGACATTTGACAAGTAGAAACTACGCCATTAATAAAAATGGAACGATACACGCTTCAACAACGCATTGAAATTATTAAAATTCACTTGAGTGAATCAAATGCCAATCATCTTGAGTGATGAGGCCCATTTCCACCTCGGTGGCTTCGTCAACAAGCAAAATTGTCGCATCTGGGGCTCGAAAAACCCAAGAGTTATTGTTGAAAATCCTCCCTATCCTCAACGTGTGACTTTTTGGTGCAGTTTATGATCCGGCAGAGTCATTGGACCTTACTTTTTCAAAAATGAGGCTGGAGCAACAGTTACGGTGAATGGATTACGCTATTGAGAAATGAGGCCGGAATTGGATGGTATTGATCTGGACAACGTTTACTTTCAACAAGTCGGCGCTACGTGCCACACAAGCAACGAAACCATTGATCTTTTACGATTGAATATCCAAATAACACCTTTTATTGGAAAACCCTGTATATTAAAAATATATACAATAAAGTGTATTAAAAACAAGATTATTTTATTGAATTTTTATAATTATGTATATCCACAAAGTGTTTGCCAAGTGTGAAAATTTAAAAACTTGATATTACTTATTTTTTAATGTACGTTATGGTTGTTTGTTACAGTTGGACCCTTAAACGTTCACATTCTCGGTGCCAACCAGCCGCTCTCAGCAGGCCGGAGGTACGACCTCCTTTGCCAGTCGTCTGGCTCCAGACCTCCAGCCTCCATCACCTGGTGGAAAAATGGACAGAGACTCGACAAGTCCAAAGAAACGGTCAGTGTTATTAAGTATCTTATTATAATTAATTCCACATTAAAATATAAATCAGCAAATTTATAACATTTGTCACACACTAACTTCTGTTATTGATGCATGGGTAAATAATACAAGTGAAATAATCTAGCGTAACGCGTAACATTATCCCATAAAGTTCAATTAACTTTTAATTTTCAAAATTGGAACCACTTATTACAAAATTAGAACTACTCAAAGTAGGTACTAACATTATTTTGTGAACTAATAATTCTTTAGAAAGGCGTACCTATTCTATATTTTTAATTGCCTGATGTAATATGCTTGTATGAAAATATAGTGAAGATATGTTACTGAGACAATGCGCTGAACTAGGAAATCCTTTTCATAAGCAGTGCTACATTTTTTAGAGTGAATATAACTCGTTTTCTATTTTTCTAATGTCATTATTTTTATTTTTATTTTATCTATGTATTTTATGTAAATTTAATCCTGAATTTATATTTTATTTTATTTTAAAGAAATTTGTATTTTTTTATATTTGATTTATTGAATTAGTTTGAATTTTGATGTTTTATTTAAATTATTAATTGAAAATTAAATTAAATTTATTATTAATTGAAAAACTGAATTATTATTATTATTAATTAAAATGTTTTAGTTAAATTAAACGATTTATAACACATTATATTAAAGGCACTGCTGAAAACCAGCTACATTCCCGGAGAAATCCGGAATGTACAGCTGAGCAGTTGCCCTTTTGGCAATATAATCATCTAAATGTATGTATACTAACTATATGCAAACATGTAAAAATTATTGTCAAATAAATGTTTTTATTTTTATTTTTTTTTTTTTTTTATGCTTCCGATTTTGTTGTCCGGGTTAAATCTTCCCCATAGGAAAAACTAAACCCTTCCACTCACTTTTCCACAAATGATCAGCTAGTCAATCAACACTATGCAAGTGCATTACATAAGTAAAATAAATACAAAACAATACAAGAACAACAACATGTCAACTCACCAGAGATCAAATGGGAAAAAAAAATTCACCGACTCCAGATATTTTCATATCAGAGGGTTCGGCTCGGTAGAACTTCTAACAGGGCCTATAAATCCTACTGATCCCTCAACATAAATATTTAAAAAATCTTTCGTTATCCTACATGTATTCAAAATGACCGACTTTTGCATCTTTATATATAAATTTTTTGATAGATCTAATACGCCTAAATTTTTAATGAGAGAGCTAGGTATAATGCCAGTAGCCGAAATAACGAATGGTAATATTTTTATAGTCTGAGAATGCCAAATTCTTTTTATTTCGTTTCCTAAATCTGTGTATTTTCTTATTTTTTCATTAACAGATTTTTGAATGTTAAAGGAATTTGGAATAGCGACATCAATGATATAAGTTATTTTTTTAATTTTGTCATGTAAAACTATATCGGGTCTATTATGACTAATCGTTCGATCTGTCAGTATAGTTTTATCATAATATATTTTATAAAATTCGTTTTCTAAAAATGAATTTGGTTCGTATTCATAATATGGTACTATATTACGGCAGTCAATCAAGTTATGTTTAATTACCAAATTTTGGTGAATTATTTTTAAAACTTGATTGTGCCTAAATGTATACTCGGACGGTGCTAATATAGAACATCCCGATATAATATGTTCTATAGTTTCCGGAAAAGCCAAACATTTTCTACACAAATCATCAATTTGATTTGTATCTTTGATTATATGCTTTCTATAATTTTTAGTATTAATGACTCTATCCTGAATGGCAAGCATAAATCCTTCTATTTCTGCGCTCAACTCTCCAATACTCAACCATTTGTTTGACGAAAATTTGTCAACATACGTTTGGTTGAGATAATTGAAGTGTTTTGCGTGTAAAATTTTATTTGACCAGGAATCTAATAGTTCCTGGTTGGGATTTATAAAAATGTTGGCATTCTCATCGTATAAATTTAAAGGTGTAATATTTCTATCTGCCTTGCAAATTATTTTGTGCATTTCTGAGCTATGAGCTTTCCTATGGAAAAAAGTTCTTAGCATTTCTACCTGATTATTTTTCAAAGAATTTATTTTGACTATGCCTCTACCTCCTAAATTTCTAGGTAAATTAACTCGTTCTATAGCTGAATTTGGATGATGGCAATTAAATTTTGTTAGTGTAGTTCTAATTAATCTTTCTAAGTTATCTAAATCTGTATAAGACCATTTAATTATGCCAAATGAGTACGTTAATAGAGGTATTGCCCAAGTATTTATTGCTTTTACTAAATTTTTAGCAGATAGATTGAATTTTAAAATTTTCCTGATCCTAGTTTGAAATTTAATCCTTATATCATTTTTAATACTAGTATGGTCTAATCTATTTGATTGTGGGTATCCTAAATACTTATAAACCTCATCCCTTTTCATACTAGTAATTTGGAAATTTCTAAATATACTCTCGTCCCCATCTACAGTTTTGCCTTTCTCTATATGGATTGTTCTACATTTATCTAAACCAAAAGTCATTTTGATATCATCTGAAAAGTTTTTAACTACCTCGATCATTTTCTCTAAATTTTGTTCAGAATTCGAAAATAATTTTATGTCATCCATATATAATAAATGCGAAATTGTACTACTCTCCCTTGTATTACCCTTAACTTTTATTCCAAACTTGCTTTTAATTAACATTTTAGATAGAGGATTTAATGCTAAGCAAAACCAAAGAGGACTCAATGAGTCTCCTTGAAAAATTCCTCTTTTAATTGAAATGCCCGGTATTACTATTTTCTTACCTTTTAAATTGATAAGTAAATTGGTATTCCAAAAGGACATAATATTTTCCAAAAAGCTAATAATAATGGGGTTAATTTTATATATATTTAATACTTTGATCAGCCACGAGTGCGGGACACTATCGAAAGCCTTTTGGTAGTCTATATAGCAAGTATGTAAATTACGTTTTCGAGTTTGAATCTGTTTTAGAATTACAAAATCGATAACTAATTGTTCTTTACATCCCATATGTTTTCTGCAAATTTTTCATTTTATTTTTTTTTTTTATTATTATTATTTAGTAATTTTTCAAGTTTTAACATTCCCGAGGAAAGGTTTTTTTTTTATATTTTCAGTTCACAAATCCTGCAATGTTTGCACGGGTCTGCGCTAGTGCAAAATACAATCTGTTACTCACTTTAATGTTGATTTTCATCCTTTACGTGACGATTTTTATTTACATTATGTGCCTATACTATTTTTTTTCCTTTTAATTTCTTGTGATACGTTGATTGATCGTGTTTCTCTTCGATTGTTTAATGTTACAGTTACCTACGTATTTAATACATTAATATAATTTACACTACTGAATAATGTTAAAGCCTTAAGGACGTAAATAAATATAATAACGCCTCCCTACTCAAGTGACCAAATTGTAGCTAAATTATTGCTAAATATGCAAACCTAACATCCTATCATAAATAGGAACACTTCTCTAACGATTTCCTAGCCTTGTCTTCTTCATGATTGCTCAACGATAAGCTACACTAAACACAAACACAACTTAAAATTAAATACAAAAGTTTAAAAACTACAGGCCCCTCAGAACAGGAAACCCTAGTGAGGAAAACTGAAAAAGCATCGAATTTATACTTACATTATACTTTATAACAACATCATGTACAGATTTTTGCAATTGAAACTAATAAAAAATAAAATAAAAACAATATGTAATATCTAACCTGATCCAACAAAAAAGATACAGTCTTCAATCCATTTCCGTGTGTCAAATTCTAATTTTACAAAATAGCTATGTCACCATTGCACCATTTCTTTGCATGAGTGGACAGAGGATCGCCAACCAACTCTGTATTATAATCTGTTACTCCTTGCGTCATTCTCATTAATACACATCACTAACTTACTCATTTATTTTTCTGTCTCCGACATGTTTCGACTCAAGTATTTTTAATTATTCAATTTCGCGACATATACCTAATACTATCGTTATACTCATCGCCTAAATTATGTAAACATCATATAAACAACACATTGATTTTACACGTTTACTTAAGTACGAATAATGAGCAAAGATTAATACATGAATAATATAAATCTAATAGGAATATATGTTGCAAATATGAATGGTAGAAGAAATCGGGGACGCCCTAGAAACACATGTCACGATCCAGTGAACTAAATGCTTCAGTTGGGCTATGTCAAGAGCCAGAATAACATGTATAATATGTATGAGCGCCCTATTTATTTTGCGCCCTTGAGGTGATTTTCTCGCGAAAACGGCGCTATATAAATAATCCAATCATTATTATTATTTATGAGACGGTGTATGAATGTGATTGAGGCATTTTTTTTTTATTTAGTTACTTTTTTAAATAATTAGGTACATTTTTGTATGGCACATGAAAAAAAATATATAAAATTAAAACAGAACATTGAAGTCCTCCTCACTAGGAGATCCTGTGCTGAGGGGGACTATATATATTAGTATACGTTTTCAGCGACTAAGATGATGTTTTTAATATATTAGCTAGTTCTTCTTCCGATATTTCCTTAAGCCAAGATTTGATGTCCTTAATGTAGTTATTTATTGTTTTCCTTTATTTGATGTTGAGAGGGAGTTTATTATATAATTTTATTGCTAAAAATTCAGAGCTTCTTTGTCCAAAAATAGAATTACATTTAGGAATATTAAGTATGTCTATTTGCTTGGCTCTGGTTTTATGATCGTGAGAGGGGTTTGCCTCTGGTTTATTTTTTAGGTGATGAACTAGAATATTTTTAGCATAGATTTTTTTTCAAGCTTGGAACAGCAAACAGATTAAATATATGAGTAGTTGGCGTCCTTACGGGGAGCTTTAATATGGTCTTTATGATCCAATTTTGAGTTTTCTTTAGTTGTTTAAGATGGTTTGATGATGCTGAGCCCCATCCTATTTTTCCATAATCCAATATAGAGTGGCATAGAGCATAATATACTCTCTTTAGATCTGTAGTTGACAAGATATTTCGTAATTTTTTGAAGAAATATATGAGTTTTGTTAGCTTTTTGAGGTTCCTTCGATGTGTGCATCCCAATGAAGTTTGTCGTCAATTACGATCCCAAGATATTTAATTGTTTTAGTTTGGACTATATGCGGGCAAGAACATTGCGGATATTTGTTTAGACATTCATGTAATTTGAGTGTATGCTCATTCGTTGGTTGACCTCTTTTGTTTTTAGAGAATGTTAGATATTTAGTTTTACTCACATTTAATGTAAGGGAGTTTGCTTTTAACCAGTTTTGGAGTACAGTCAGACCTTGCTCCGCTTTTTTATGTGTGCTTGTCCAAGTTGTTTGGCGGTCTGTCCTCTACTGTCCACCGCTGTGGAAACAAAATTATGGTTAGTTGGTTTTTAATTTAAATCTTTATCCGCGATGCTTATTATAAGCTACATGTTCATAGGTGGCGTTAATTAATTTATTTTATTAAAAGCAATTTTTGCAAAGTATTTCTTTACAGTATTAAAACAAATTATTTATTTGCGCCTGTACAGACGCAATATGAATATGAATAAATATTTTTTTTCTTTTAAGAACGTTTTTTTTTTCGAGAACGACGTACAAATACAATATTGTACCGATTATCCAATCCATTATTGTATTTGTATGCTTTTTAAATCAAAATTCAAATCAATTTTAAAGCATTTCTTGCAAAACGTGTGTTTAAGTGAAATAATTACTCTTAAATTAGCACCATCTATGAAAGAGCAGATTATAAATTATTTTGAGTTTACACTTATTTAAAATTCGTAATTATTTTTCCTTGAACTTACGCTATCGTAAAGGGCCGTTACGGAAAATTATGTTTCTAGAACTCGAGTATATAAGTCAAAATGAAGGGTATTTTGTGAATTCCAAAGAAGCGCTTATTGATTGAAGAGTGTAATTTATTGTATTTTATTATAATTTGATTTATCTTCAGAGGGACGGAGACAATGCTAGTGATATAATGATTGATGACCGATTGATTGATCGGTGATTGATGAAATTTCAAATTGGTACTTGAAAATAATGGACTGTTATTTCCTACGGTTTTGGTGGCAAAAATACGTATCTTCCAACTTTACGTACTATATATATTTTCCCCAAAAAAATATTTTTATTTTAATAAATAAATCTACAAAAAATCTGAAACGATATGATCATTTATTATTTTTCATTATTTTTAATAAGAGAAATGCCTTTAATAGTTTAGCTAGGTGGACGTTATATACTCACTTCTCCGGCACGTAAATATATTAGTTATTTTTAGTGAACCGGTCATGATGTGCTTTTTCAAAACGTTAACAGCTAAGATATCCAAGGAATCCAATAAATACAGAAGGCTCTCCATCATCCCTTACGGACTTAGCATAGCGAAGTCCTGTTTTAAGTGGACCGTTTTGCATCCTGTCTGTCTGTAAATTTGTTTGTACTTTCCTTTTCAGTTGGTAACCATTTTGATAAGTCAGTAAAAAATATGATTTTTTGTCTTTTGTATTCGCATTTTGTCAATGATATGATGCATACCTGCCTGAAAAAAGGTTTGAAAAATAATTGTCATTGAGATAGTTGCGTTTCCTTGGACAAATTTTACATTCCTTTTTTGAAATTAAAAAAATCATAAAATATATGGTTTATAATAAGGTACCTAGTATACCTAGGTAGTTGTACCTACTTTATGATTTCAGAGGAAACTTGGATTTGCCATTTATTAAATAAGAGAACATTAAAAATATAATTCCATGAACGTGATGTCTCCTCGACGGAACTACTTATTTGTAGTTAGATAAGTAGGTACTATGTAAATGTACCATATATTCTCTGTAAGTTATGTAACCGGAAGCAATCCTGACAGGAACCAAATGACATTTCAGCGGGGGCAGAACGGGCGGAATTGTCGTGTCAAAAATCACAAAAAAACATTCCAAAAAGATCGAAGAGCAATAATGTTTCGATTTTGGCTCGGTCTTAACGTAACAGCTCAATCTGATTGGTAGGAAATACAGCTGGCGGCGAGCCAACGCTACGGGGATAGCCCACCGCCTATCACCGATACTATTGACGCCATAAGTGCCACGTTAAACAATATACGTGCCATTTTAATTGATTTTGCGTTCGGTGCGATGATTTTCAATTAACGTTTTTTTATGCAATTGATGTTCAGTTTGGTTGTTTGCGTTTTAGCGTATTTTTTATGACATCGATTGAATTGCATTAATCGTTGTCGTTTTTAACGGTTTTAGTAAATTAAGCCTGGGAAGTGGAAGCCTCCGTCGCATTTCACCTTTTAATCAAAAATGTTCTAGTTTGGAACACTCTTTTTGTCAATTTATCAATTTTTACGGTAACATAAATAAATATTGGTATTTTTTTAACATTATTTAGGTTTCTTAAAATTTTCTCTCATAGTTCAACATAGCTATATAAATTCCCATCCACCATTTTGCAGCAATAACATAATTTTACAGAAAAAAAAGTACGTCTTTTTCATTTTTTCATTAGCTCCACGCAAGAGGCCATGAGGAAAATAATTTCTCACTTGGCCTTTGTCACCTTTGGGGATGCTGTGTATAGGGTAATTTTTATGAAATAAAGAAGAGAAAGTTTTGGAAAGGAAATAGGTATGGGTAGGAATGCAGAAGGTCCTTTAGGGTAGACCTTTTGACCTCTCCAGCAGATCTTAGTGAATAAGACTATACAATTATATAAATTTATTATTTGGCAACAAAAACTTCAATGGCACAGTCCCAGTTTAACTTTCTTGCCCCTAAAATATTTAACAATTTATCAATTGAAATAAAGTCAATAACCAAATATCTCACTTTCAAAAAGGCGCTTGATGACTTTTTGATTAATGATTGTGACAGTGTTAATCACTTGTTTCTCATTCTCAGATAGTGAATAAGCAACTATGTACAAGTAGGCATGTGTATATGTGTGTATGTATGTATGCATACATATATAAATATATGTGTATGTATGTATGTATACATATATATTTGTATATATTTGTATATCTTTGTATGAATATGTATGCATCTATAAATATGAATAAGTGTGTGTGTGGATGTATGCGTGTACACGCGTATTTACGCGCTCATACATGCATGTACACTTACACAACCAGAAAAGAGAGTTATGTATTTGATCTTTTCCTGCACAATAGCATGTCTTACACTTCTAAATTTTTTTTTTTTTTTTTTTTTCGTATTTCTTTTATTTTTACTTCTTCTTTATTATTTTTATTTTTCTTTTTTTTGTCTTCTGCTTTCTACTTTAACATTTTTATACTTTCTATTTCCATTATAATTCATTCTAATATAATCTTTCATACTTTAAACATGTATAAATATTTAATTCATATGTTAACACTAGACCTCACATACTAACTATATACCATTGGTCGCCACGAGACAGGCAGTCGCCTAGTGTGGTAATTTAATGTATCACATGTAAGAAAATGTATTATTGTATTATCATGTATTCTATAAATAAATAAATAAATTGTGATTTCTTTTTGAAGTTGTCACAATAAACCGTTAGATATTGCCTGTATGTTGGTTTGCGAGGTGTGTGAAAATATAATCTAGTATAAAAGTTCAGGGCTATCAATGATTGAACTGTCGACCCATTGCTTTGCACCAGCTTGCAAGGGATGTATTCGTACGCTCGTCACTCCTGGACACCGTCAGATATCTACCTCCCTCTCATACATTTACCTTTCCAGAACTTCTTCTACTTCCTTTCCTTAAAAAGACTCTCGACACAACATCCCTAAAGATGACGTAAGGCCTGAGATAAATTATTTTCGTTAGGGCTTCCTGCGTGGAATTAATCTAAAATAAATAGAAAAAAATATCTGTGCCTCACCAACTTGCAATGATGTTGGTGTGAGGACTCCATTAAGAACTCCTAGACTTCCCTCCTTTACAAATTTTACTGGCGATTAGGTACGTTGTCTTCGCTAAATTATATATCTTACATTCACACATACACTATTTGGTCACAAGGCACAATATCTCCAGTCTTTCCATGATCTCATGAAATTACTTGCCAAATACAAAAATTCAATTGCCTCATGCTAATTTTTTCGTGACCTAAGAAAGATTATTTATTTTTTCACAGACATCGACAGATGGTAATACCACCACCTCCACAGTTTCCATCTACGCCACTCAGGATGATGCTGGAAAATATCTGGCCTGCAAGGCTGAGAATCCTGTACTCAATACCGAGCCAATCGAAGATGGTTGGAGACTTGACATTCAATGTAAGCTCAAAACTGATCATTTTGTTTTCGAAGGTTTTAATTTCATAGGCAATCCGTACCATAAAATGTTTGATAAATAGTATCACATGTCAAAATATGTAAAACTGCGATAATGGAAGATGATGTTTAACCTCTTCACTGTTGAAATAATTTATTTTTTTACTGTACCACAGATTATTTATCCAGTTACACTACAAAGTATCCCGTTTTACAAACAATGACGCCTTATTATCTACCTTACTATTAAAAACTAGGTATGAATCAGCAATGGATGTCATCATGATTTTCAGACAGTGACGAAGAGCAGATCAAGTAAAATGGATTGTTTCGAGAATCAACAATATTATTCCCTTTTGAATCTCTCTTCAGTGAGTCTCGTCAACATTTTCAGCAACAATATACCCTCCCCACTTGCAGAACTATCTGCAGGTTTATCCTACAGGCGGGAAGATAAAACAGTCTATGTCGATGTTGTCTTTGACAGTCATCAGGAACGTAGAGACTTAGAGAGATCTCAAAACAACCCTTCGTATTCTGAGTGACTTCATACCCTTCTATTTTGAACTGCAAGGAGTTAAATCCAAGCATGCCCTGGGGGGAAGTTCGTTGGATAAAGACACAGATAGTGACCTTACTTCTTCTTCTACAGCAATATTTGAAACTGAATCAAACTTTTGATCTGTGTTATATGGAGTTTTTTAAACTCTAAATAACTGCATACAATTACTGTTTAGCAAAATTTAAACAACTAAAGAAGTGCATCTTAAAAGACTTTAAAGTCCATTTTTCCTGTCAGAAATATTTTGATTAATCGCAGTGTAATTACAGAAAATCGAAAAGTGATCTAAAATTTTCCGTAAAAATAAACAAAATTACTTTTGCGAAAAAGAATTGTATATCTCAATTTAAAATTTAAACCTGTTTTTTCCCTTTTTTATATTGGCGAAAAGAGGCAAAGGGTGATTAATGGGATCGGTTAAAAGATTATTTGCATAATAAATCTCTTTCTTTCAGATATTCCCGAGACCAAGGTTCGCCTAGGGACCAATTTGAATCCTGAAAATATAAAGGAGGGATCGGACGTGTACTTTGACTGCATCATCAGGGCACATCCTTACGTCTACAAGGTGGAGTGGAGACACAATGTAAGATCACAAAACTTTATGTCTCTTATTAGATATTCCACAGAGTTCTTGGTTTGAAATGTCTTGATATCGATAATTTGGTGTGAGATTACGGACTAGTTTCGGTAGTGTTTCCACAATTACTAGCTATTTGTATAGTAATCGGGTTTTGTATTTCGTAACGCTTGTAATCGTTCGATTTTATTTAGTGTCGATATATTTTTACATGTCGATTATTTGTAATTGCCACCTTCTGTATCCTATTTTTAAAATATAACTATATCAGTCTAATATAGATACTGATAGATGTATGATCTGTACCGATTTGAAATAAAATAGACTTTAAATCAGACTTTTCACCACATGGACCAGAATTAATAGTGGTGAAACAATTTTTTTTTTGAAGAAATTAAAACATTTCCGGGCTACAAATAACCTGAGAATATTTGAAAATCATCTACTAACACCACACTAAGCGAAAAATGTATCTTGTGTTGTGACCTAGGACTTACCCAGTCGAGGAATTGAACGTACGACGCCTGGGTGGGATCCAAACGCGATGCCAATTCAGCTACTGACAGCTACACTGCGAAATAATTTATAAAAATACAATCAGTGATGTCTACAATACTGGCTGAAATATTTTCTGCATTAAGCCAAATAAATGTATCAATGGAAAAGCACTAAGAGACAACGCTCGTTTTCCTATGATTATACTACGATTCTTGTGATAAAGCGATAGTAGTAAGAAGTTATAGTAAGAAATTTATTTGTGTGTGTGAATCTATGGAAATCGTCCGCATTTGTATTTTATCTGTGTATAAAGTTTTAGAAAACTGGTTTCATTTATAGAAAATGAATAATTTATTATTTTCTCCTTAATAATTTTTCAGCAGAAGGTCTATTAGTGCTCTTAGTTTTTCTTTTTTCAAAGTCAACATGAAATTGCATTTATTTTACAGTGAAATTTGCCATAATCTATTATCAACAGAATATCGTCGATAGAAAAGTAAGAATTCCACTCAAACTTTCAAAATCAATTATCTAGAAAGGAGTTTTGCCTTAATGCTTTTCTGCACTATAACTGTAGGCGAAATTGTGTTTAGGAAAGAATTTCGATATTTGAAAATGCTCAATCGAATTCACCCGATGTGAGATAAAATTGACCTTACTTCGGTCACACAAAAATGCTCATCAAACAATTCTAACGTTTTATCTCTTCGATAATTTTGTGTAGTACAATTTGGGATGCTGGTATGGGTACCGCCGCCCCGGGAACCATTTATTGGATAACCAACATCTCAGCCATAGGTTACCCCAAGTGGTTTGCTACGTTTGGTGCCTTAGCAGGGGTGCCCATGTTCATCGGGTGAGGTGTGTTCAGGATGCGCCTGCCTATAAGCTGCGTGGCGTACTAGATGGTTTTAGGGAGATCCTTTGACCTATGATCCATAGATTCCTACCAAGCCCTCATACTTTTTACCTTCGCAGAACCAGCATACCCAAAGGTGACGTAGACCCCGAAGAAAATAATTTCCCTCAGAACCTATGTCATCTTTGGGAATGCTGTACACAGCATACATACATACATCTGCTCTACAGAGCAGATGTTTCAAAAATTACTTAATTCACTGTTTTTGTGTTAGAATCGTCGAATAACCTTCTCCTACTAATATAATTGAAGCCTAGATTGTGCAGCAATAATTAAATTAATGATCATTATTGTATTCAGCCAGAGTTCAGATACTGTTGAGTTATTATCTGCCACCTAATCTCTTTACCAGTAAAACGATATTCTCATTTTCTCTACAGTTAAATTGTTAGATAGTATGTATTTTCCACGAATTTAAACGGACGTAGCTTTTGAGGTGGTTGTTGTATAAATTAAACTCCGGATTAACTAAATCACGAATACAAAGTTTTAATCAGTTTCCTAAAATTCATGCGAACATAATATTTTGTAAACGGGACAAAACTATTTGATTCCGATATACTTCGTAATTAAGTTTAAAAATTTTCTAGTGGTCGTGTTTCGTTACTCATTTTAGGCGTATCATTTTTTAAGAACTTAAAACGGCACTAGCATTTCTATTAAGGCGAAGCTTAATGCCAAATCACTATTTTGATTAATTTTTTTTACGAATTGGTGTACATTATGAAAAGCAAAAAATATGCTTTAGATAAATTGAAGGTTTTCCTATCGCTTCACTTGAGTGGAATACAAATAAAAATATAAATTACTCAATAAAAAATATAAATGCAAACTATTAAAAATTGTATATTTTTAATAGAAATGTATGAACGCATAAAGGAATTGATTAACGTTTTTGCTTTCTTATAAAATTATTTACAAAATAAATAAAACCAGTTTATTGCTTGAAATCGAACGTTTCCAGACTCCGTTTGTAAAGCGATTTTTATGCCTATTACCTACGAAATAAGTTATATCAAGAATATACACATTTTTGGCTTGTAGCTTCCTCTTAACTAATATTAACTCTTTAGGCTTTTGGGAACAATTAATATTGTCTCAGAAATCGTTTTATCTTACTGTCATGGTGAGAAATATGATCTAAACGGTGTTAGAAAGAGAAAACACCACGCTTTATATTCAAATCTAGAAGATAACCACGGAGGAATTGAAATGTTCACCTTCGAGAAATCAAAGATTTAGATAAAGTATAATTTAAAAATAAAATAAGCTTCGCGAGTTTTTCACATTAAATAACCAGAAAGTGAGAATGCATTTGTCTAATAAAATGGGTGTGTTTTTGTATATATATTTTCGCTATCAGTAATTTTAGTTAGGTAAGGTGAGCGATTAATTTTTTTTTCATGTTCGCACTGACAATTTTCCTCACGGCCTATGTCGTCTTTGGGGATGCTGTGTAGGGGTATTTTTTAAGGAAAGGAATGTGATGAAGTTCTGGGAAGGTAAAAGGTAAGAGGGTTTGGTAGGAATCTAGGGATCAGCGTGTCAAGGAGTATAGGAACATATCCCTAACTAGCAACTGGTGGGTAGGCGCATCCTGAACACATTAATTTACCGATTAATTTGGGCTTCCCTGCTAAGCCACCAAACGTAGCGAACCACTCGGGATGACTTATGGCAGATATGTTGGTTACCTTCCCGCCTCCCAAATTGAAATTAAATCCTTACCGCATCAATAAAATTATCACAGAGTTAATACAATTGTTTATTATTATTTTTATTTATTTATTTATCTAACGCCCGTTGGGCTTTTACAGGCATAATACAGAAAACAGATATAATTTTAAATTATAAATTTAATACTTAAGCTCACATAGTAAATATCATTAGATACAATAAATAATTTAGAATAACAAGCAACAGAACAGGTAGTTACCTATCTATGAACGAGAAATAATCAGAAATTAATTCATATTTCAAATATTACCGCAACTTTTTATAATATTTTTATTCCAGTGCGTGTATCACAATAATACTTCAACGCGAATTAATTTTGTGAATTCAAAATTACCTTACAACTTTCCAAGATAATTATTATAACATTGCATCATTCTTCCACCTATAATATTTGTACTTCTCTTCCTTCAGGGGAGGTCGCTCAACCATAACGTTGGACTTGGAATAATCGTGAGCAACCAGTCCTTAGTCCTTCAAGGAGTCGGCAGAAGGACGGCAGGTAACTACACCTGTGTGGGATTCAACACAGAAGGAGATGGGGAGAGTCAACCTTTTCACCTGAACGTCATGTGTAAGTTAAATACTTTTAAATTTGCAATAAGCGTTTTTTGTCGTAACGACTTTATCGCAACAATTTTCTAAAAAAAAGTATTATTTTTTCGATAAATTTGTGAAAATGACACGTAATATTAGCGGTACATGTTGTTGTTATTTTTTAATATTCATCTTCCTGTGTTCTATCTGCAATAATCAGCTGAATGAAGCATCAAGGATAATTCAAGGTTTTCCAATAAGAGGTGTTATTTTGATATTCAATCGTAAAAGATCAATGGTTTCGTTGCTTGTGTGGAACGTAGCGCCGTCTTGTTGAAAGTTAACGTTATAATAATAATAATAATTGGATAATTTGTATAGCGCCGTTTTTGTGAAAAATCACCTCAAGGGCGCTGTACAATTTATTTCCTAGGATCTACATTTGTTATTTAGACCAACTGTGCCAACACGAGGTTCGTCATCCGTTCAGGCATGTGTCTGCCGCCAATATAGCGCTGACATGTGTCTGCTGCCAATAAAGAGCGCTGACACAACATCCTCACATAGACAACAAACCTTGGCAGCACCGCTGTGACGCTCGACGAAGACAGAAGATGGAGACTCTGCTGCAAGAGTCCTAGGTAGCGAAGGAACTGTACCAGCTGCTGCAGGGAGAGAGACTACCCCGTCCACCAACTGTGCCAGCACGAGGCTCGTCATCCGTTCAGGCATGTGTCCGCCGCTAATATAGCGCTGACATGTGTCTGCTGCCAATAAAGAGCGCCGACACAACATCCTCACATAGATAACAGACCTTGGCAGCACCGCTGTGCAAAATCACCTCATCCTAGTTTACCTTAGTCTCTCCAGTCACCTCCCAGCCTTTCATGCCACCTAGTGCATCCTCTCGACCCTTTCAGACTCCTTCCTGGCTCCAATACATTCTTTCTATTGTCGTGATCCGACGATTTCACACCTCTGTCTCAGACCCTTAGGGCTCGCTTATCGCAGGCTATCATAAGCAAAATCTTGAACCAAAGTCAAAGTGAAGTTTATGTGTGTCATCTGTAACAAAATACATAAACAAAAACAGAAAATAAAAACAAAACCAGATCAATACCATCCAATTCCGGCCATCCAGCCTCATTTTCAAAAAAGTAAGGTCCATTGACTCCGCCGGACCATAAACCGCACCAAACAGTAACACGTTGAGGATAGAAAGGCTTTTCAACAATAACTCTTGGGTTTTCCGAGCCCCAGATGCGACAATTTTGCTTGTTGACGAAGCCACCGAGGTGGAAATGGGCCTCATCACTCAAGATGATTTGCATTTGAATCACTCAAGTGAATTTTAATAGTTTCAATGCGTTGTTGAAGCGTGCATCGTTACATTTTTATTAATGACGTAGTTTTCTACTTGTCAAATGTCAAAAAATGACACCTTCAAAAGTAACATCTACCGAAATAGCGGGCTATTTAAAATAACACCACTTATTGGAAAATCCTGTACATATTTTTAAATAATAGGTACCCTTTGAATACAATAATGACAACTGGCTGTAGGAGTCAGAATTGTAATAAATCTGCAATTTGAGACCATTATGCACGATCGGCAGAATGATAATATTTTTTTTATTACAAACAAACATGTATATGGGGTTGTGGATTTTGTAGATCTATCTGTCACATGATGGATTTTTGTGATCGGCCAACACAAATAATACCACAAATATGTATGTGTCAATTAATTCTATATGAGTATTAAGGAAAATGTCTAATGACAAAAATCATAACACCGTAATATTAAAAATTCTATTATATAGGTTCATCCATACCAAAATATTTGAAAATCATGTTCCTGTTGTTTGAAAACCAGTGAACGCATTTTCGTAATTTTTTTCATAAAATTCCAGTACGTATTTAATTTAGAACTTAAAAGTTTGCAGTGGAAGAACCTTTACACTGCAAGCCTTTTACATTTTACTAACAACCCGTGTGGAATTTACAGATAAATAATTCTTAGAATTTCATGCATTTGCAAACTACAAAGTGTGTCAATTATTTTACAAGCAATAATTATTCGCCTGAAACACTCATCCACATTGAAAAATCTCCTGATAAAAGATACATGAACACGGGTTCGAGTCCCGTTGGCGTCATGTATCTTTTATCAGGAGATTTTTCAATGTGGATGAGTGTTTCAGGCGAATAATTGTTGCTTGTAAAATAATTGTTACCCTTTGTGCTATGCATAAAAAATCTTGTCTTAAAAACATTAGTTTACCAAAAAAATAATAATTACAAAGTATGTATTTTTGAGTACCTACCGACCGAAAAAATATACATGGTGTCCGGGGGTATAATGCGCTAACTTCGGGAAGTGATTCTACATTATGGTAGAAGTACAAAAGAAAAATAACTTTTTTCGAAATTCCAATATTAATTTTCCTGTACAAACAATTTTTATCCTAAAAACTATATTAAACCATTGGAGTTTCAAAAAAATTATTTAATTTTTTTATTTCAAATATCATGTAGAATTACTCCCTGAAGTAAGCGCACTTTACCCCCGCACAGCCTATATAAGGGTTCAGAGAAGACATTTAATCCGTGAAATTTATGTACAATTTCTACAGAATAAAGATATTTAGGTTTTTTTATGTCTAAAGCATCGATGACACGGAGCTAGTTTACGAGCTGCTAGTCGACGAGTCTATAAGCTAGCGAGTAAGCGAGTTAGCGAGTGTCGATGACACACAAAACTTTCCACTCGCTCAGTAGCGAACTAGCTAGCGAGTTGGAATCACGTGTTATTTTGCGTGACGTGTTGTTTGCGTTCTATCGTTTATTTTTTTAAGCTGAAAAATGAAGTGGAACACGCGTGATATATTCTCTATCTTCCCATAAGTATATATTAACATAAAAACAGACACACACACACCACAAAATGCAGGACATCATATACCGATGTTACTGAAGGCCGCATATGTTTCAAGTTATCGGCCGCTCCTTCCTGGGTAAGGTTTTCTGCGGTTTCTCTTACTCCATCAGGCAAATGCGGAAGTATTCCCACAAAAGGACGCAGCCGAATTTCCCCCCCGATCCCAACACAACACAAACAGACACGTATGTAGTATATGGCCGCCGTTGGTTGCTGGTGATGTTGATGCTGGATAATACATGCAATTTTAGTAGGGTTTTTTGGTAATAAATTTTTTTTCCCTACCGAGAAAATACAAGGCCTCTAAGTCTATAAAAGCCAGGTAATATTTGAATAAACACATATGAGGTAAAAATTGTGAGGCGCATATGACGCCGTTCTATTTGTATAAAGAACATTAACTTTAAATTCAGTAAATTTAAATGATTCACCACTTCATGGAATATAAGAATCTAGAAAATAAAAGATAGATGACTGCCAAAACGCAAACATACTCGCAACTAGTTCCTAGCAGCGATGATGACACACGGCTAGTTAACTAGCTTATAAGCCAACACGCCAGCGAATGGCGAGTAAATTAGCCCATCTTTTTATTTTACTCGCTGCTTTTTTACAATCGGATAGTCAACTAGCAGATTGTAAAAAAGCCGATGACACGGGGCCAGTTTACAAGCTGCTAGCGAACTCGCTGGCTTGTAGCTTGTAAACTAGCCCCGTGTCATCGATGCTTTAATGAGTACAACCTTAAATTGAAATATTTAATCATTGATAATATAAGCTATAAGCGAATCTCAAACAAAAATTTGAAACAGAAAATTCAGTAAAAGATTCGGTGGAATCTAAAAATTGAATCCAGGACCTCAAGCCTTACTGGGTATTTGCTCTTTGCTGAATCTCTTTTTGATTTCTGTTTCAGATGTTCGTTTGAGAGTGTCTTATATTATTTTCAATGATTAAAGATTAATTTTATTTGATGATTAATTATAGGGGTATTGTGCACGGACAGCATTACAGTGTTCATTATCAGGGCAAGTGTGACAGATGACATCTGCCCTGGCGATGGACACTGTAATGCTGTAAAATGGCTGAAGAATGTTAAAGGTTGGCTAACATCTATACTATAACCCCAAAAAATCATGTTAATACTTTTGGCCGTGAAAATGTCCAATCGTGTATGACTTTGTGTATTACGCTTTTGGAAAAATAGCACCGTTACCTTAAAAGTTTGATTAATGAATTTATTTTTCAAGGTTTAATTGTAACAAAATCACAAATAATACCATTAATTGTAAAAATAATTCTTATTTTCCTATGGAGAACAGATGGGAAAGGTTAAGGATATTAGTGAAGGTCGTAAAAGCTAGCGTACAATTGATTAATTGAGCAGAAACCAATCAAAGAGTTATTTCGTTGACTTTATTTAAACTGCTAGCACAAAAAAAAACACTTGATTTATTTAAATTTTGTATTGCCTTCGTCATTGATTTCTAAGACCTCTTGAAGTAATTGCTTCGAATAAGATACTTTTACTGATTGACTCCGTTTGCTTTTCAATTTTATATTTGTTTTGACATAAAAATGCAAATTCTTGTTTTATTCTACTGCCTTATGATATCTCTTGTTATATTTATGTCCTTCCACAAACACAGCCGACTTCTCTTTTCAAATTAAAACAGAATTATGCTCCTCGCATTTTGTTTTTGAGATGGGAGCTCGGTATGAAAATTAATTGGACACCTTGACAAAGGAATTTTTAAATGTAGATTGTCTCCAACAAGCCATGTTCTGAAATGTTTTAAGCAAAAAATAATAAGGATCCTACAGAATGTAAAATGTTAAGTGTCTTTCTGGGTTCATTATATGGCCTTTGAAGGGTTGATTTCAGTTTCTCGGTGGAATAAAAAGCAGATGGTTAATTTCTTATCTGCCAAATTGACAACACTTAGAAACGGCTGTAAGTTATTGGGTAAAAGCTATTTTTAGGAAGTTTATTTAAATGAAAGTAGGTATTCCAGAGTTCAAGTTCATCATTTAAAGATTTTTTTAAACTATGATGCAGGTGTAATAGAGAATATTTATCTGAACTTTTTGTTCGGATAAATTTTTTTTATGCATGAGGCAATTGTAATCAAAAAGTCACAAAGCTGCAGTATCGTTAGGTAAACAGTTGATATTGGGAAATAATCTGATTTACTTTATTTACCTGCACGCTTTTTATGAGAATCGATATTATGGAACTGAGTTGATAATTTCATAAATTTCCGTAATAGACTGACTTATACCATTGTTGCAAAGTAATTCAGGTATGTATTCCAATACTGTCGGACAGGGACAGGTAATGTACAATAGGTCGGATGGGGGATGTAGGAATTTATATTACGTTAAAGCGATATGTGTATAAAGGGTTTTATCAATATGTAGGTATGACAATTTTTGAAGAATTTTAGGTTAGGTAAACAAATAATTATTTAAGAATGTATGATTATTGAGGTTAAACTGTATGTAAATAGCGGGTTAAAAACTGTGCAGTTGTTATAGTGAATACTGTAAAGGGAATTTAAGCGAGTCTCAAAGCTATTAATTTATTTTCAAATTAAATTAAATTCTTAACTAAGGTACAGCGAATTAGTCTACGGGGAAAACTTGTGCTTGCAATATAAGCATTCTTATTCACACGTGAACATTTACATTAAACTCTATCGCTTTTTGTTTGTTTTGTGACTGTTTTTTTGTTGCTTTAATTCCAAAGACCCTTTACTTACTCATTACGCTTACATCTTTTCTTTGCGGATCATTTCTTACATAATCATTGTTCGGGTATTTATACCGATAGATATTTTCAACTATTATTTCCTACCTACCCGTCCTTGTAACCCTGTCACCAGGGGAAGAAAGGTTCGCCAGAACAATTTCTACACCGCTTCTGTAAAGTTGCATTCAAAGTTTAGTGCAATTTCCCCGTGGAGTTTCTTTACTGGCCAAGAGGAACATTGAGGACACCATAACCAAGGTAGGACTTTTATTATTCTGGTGGCATCCTCTTATAGATCCCGTTCGTTCCCTTTTATATACCATATTCAAGGAAGAAATTGGCGGCCGGAAATACATCCGGTTATTTCCAAGAGTTATCGAACCAATCATACATGGTTTTACCATACATGCGTCTTAGGGATCTCATTTCTATAGCATTTATCACATCGACATTTCTCACACGATCATGTACGGTTGTATTACATGAACAATTGTAAAAAAGGCTTACATGTCTTGATTCAATATCAATAATAATTCTTGATATCCAAAACGATTTTCCCAGTTTGACATAGGTGCTTTGACTCAGTGCGATGTGTGCTTTACCTTTTAAAATAATTTGTGTTAATATTAATAATTTTTTTACACAAAAAAACGGTCGAGTCTTTTGAAGATTGAAAATGTGGGGGCTTGTTGAATGTTATACAATTTGCCATTTGCCAATACCCACGAGTCAATGAATTGGGTCGAAGTCAATGGATGACCGCGTTTGTTGATTGGGGTTCTAGTGCCAGGAGAATAGAAGGTCAGGGAATTTTATATGTAGCTAATGGCTAATAGCTACCAGGAGCACAGGGAGTGGGAAGATAGTAGGACTTGCCAGTCATTCACTCATCAACAGCCACAGTGCTGCGGAATTCTGTATTGAGTGGAGAATAGTGTAAGTATGTAGGTATGTAAAATATACATACATGTAACGAAGTAGCTATGAATAGTTTATCTCAGTAAATATTATTTTTGTCGGACCTAAATAGTTTTTTTTTATTATTTCTTATCTCTCTATAAAAATCTTAAATGTCATGTAATGTAAAGGCTTGATATCAAACTTATATTTAATAAGCACATTGACTCAATCGTTAAAGTGTTCAGTAATCTACGCACAATTGTAATTTTATATTTCGCATTAGTCAGAAAATCCATAATATAAACAGTACATATATTATAGTGTATCACGTATTCAAAATAAATTTATAAAATATCTTACTTCCAAATTCCAAAATAACTTTTAATGTTTATTTCAATATTTGCAGAAAAAGCGAGTGGTAAGTGAATTAACATTTATACATATTTTAAACAACAACATCGACTGTACCAAACTTCAGTCCCTAACTAATTTTAACATACCTTTGAGATATGCACGATAAAGAACGCTGTTTTCCACGCTTAATTACAAAACAATTGCAGCATATAATTCAACAAATAAACCGTGCTTTCGTAAATTTAATAATATTTATTTAAATTCTATCATCGACATTGTTTCGGATTCCTTGCCCAAATTTAAAATAGTCAGTATGTCAATAATATTATAAACTGTTAATAAAGATAAATGCGCCTACATATACCCACACACACCTACGCAATATACACTTTACCCGGTAATTACTGAACATACATACCACATATATATATGAGACATTACAAGGAAACATAAAGATCATACATAGGTACCACCTTGAAGTATTTAATATCTGTAAATTGTTTCATCACTGTAACCAATGGTAATCGGATAAATCATCACATGTAGATCCTAGGAAATAAATTGTACAGCGCCCTTGAGGTGATTTTTCACAAAAACGGCGCTCTACAAATTATCCAATTATTATTATTATTATATTCAAAAAGTTATATAAATTCATGGAAAGTGATGAAACAAAAACTTTATTAACTGGGTTATGTAGGTTAGGTTAGATTAGATTAGGTTAGGTTAAAAAAAAAATTTCATCTTCTCTAATGACTTTACATCACTTTTTAAAAGTGTGTTGAATTGTCACTGTGTTGAGTTATCATGGAACCGTAACCAATGTACTGGTTGTTTCTATTAGGTATATGAAATAAATACATGTTTCTTTGTTCGTCTCCTATAGACTCTGGACCGCTACAGGACCGATTACGCTGAAAATTTCAATGCTTGTTCATATTAGTATCAGGAGTTTTTATAGAGTGGTTTGAATGGTAGATAGTTGGGGTCACCCGAAGAAGACTTAACGCATTAACTCTGCACTAGACTGAGATATGAAGTCGAATGAAAGACGATGTAAAGAAGTTATTTAAGTTATACATTATTTGGGTACCCTTATGGATTCATACGTCTTCACTCCTGCACCCACTGACCCCCCCATTCCTATCCACCTCTCCTACCTATTTTCTTGAAGAGACTCTCCACTCAGCATCCCCAAAGATGAAATAGGTCCTGAAAGAAATGCTCTCTGAAGTCTCTGCTACTAACCAGTAGTCCTTTACAAACTTACCATATTAACATTCATAATATTATTTTGTGTTATTTTTAATGATTGAGATGCATGTAAAAAAAAAAGACTTCAAGTTTCGTTTGTATATGGTCATTTCATTTAAAATTTGTGATTGACATTTGAGTAATCGCAAATTGCTATTTTTCACAATTTCTGTCGCTTTTTGTAGTTTTTATCCTGTATAAACCTGTTAATGATAAAATGACGGCACACGGTGCCCACAGGAAAAAAACACAACCTCATAGTATTAATATCTCTTCTCGCTCATAAATTTATTGGGGATATAAAAAAAAATACTGAAATGGAACTGAAAACGAGCATTTAAAACATGCGGGTCCTTTGACACAACTATTAGTGACAGTTTTTGCGTTGCAATGCAAAAGGGACAAACCGTATCTAGTATAAAATATTTGTGATGGCATTGTTTGTGAAAAAATAAATAATAATTTTTCTTTGACAAATAATGTTAGAGAATTTCGGAAAGAGCTGTCAAAAAAACCTTTGTACTGGATAAAAGTAGGAACTGTTTTTTTTATATGTGCAGAACTCAGATTTGTGACGCCACCGATTGCAAAGTATTTTATTATTTTTTTTAAATTTAAATACTGTACAAGAGTCTCAATGATGCGAACCGTCTGGAGACAGTGAAACTATGGCATCCACAACTGGGGTAGGTTGTGAGGCTAAAGGGTTGGGAGAAGGGAAGGAGATTGGGAAGAAGAAGGTGGGGGAGTACCTGGTTATTCAGATCTGGTCACCAAATACGACTGAAGCCATTTCAAACAATGTTTAAAATCTGAAAAGTGTTCTTACACCAGGGCGATACTGACAGTATATTCCACTCTGGAGCGTGCCGCAAGTATACCATATATTATTTTATATTAATAAATTGTGAAATAACACAAATTAATCAAGTAAAATTTACTTGCCCACGCCGGGATTTGAACACGCGACCTTCGGCTTGCTAGTCGAGAGCTTTGCCCTTCGACCAAGGAGGCCAAACTGGAAAAATATAGAATTATTTATCTCTACTAAAAATGACTTAAGAGAAATGTGCATAGGTAGTATTTTTTACCATTGTTAGGTTAAATAGAAATATTTATATGTTTTAGTTCGAAATTTTGCACTCTTGACCTTCAAAACAAGAGGAAAATAATTGTGTACATCTGATTTCAAAAAACTCGCCGTGAGCTATTTTTTTAACAAACCTAATAACCTTTCAATTGAAAATATATTTCACTGAAGGATCGCACCCAATATAAATGTATAATTGACGGGTCATTGTTTACACAAGAATACGAAAAATAACCCCCACCCCATTGTCTCACCCGATAAAGAAGATTTTTGATACTTCTTGATGAATTTTATACACTTTAAGATTAGAGGAAAATAAATTACTGTCTAGTCTACAGATTCCAACGCAGTTACTAGTTGACTCTATACAACGCTATAAAAATATAGTTAGAAAGTCGTAAAGGTGCTTTTATGTTATAATGATATCATGTCTCTTCTGTAACTAATGAATATAATTGACAGTAGCAATACTTTGTTTCAGTTGCTCCTACCTGCAAGCCGAACCAAGTTCGTGTTCACGGAGTGGCTAAACAAGAGAAAGCGCAGATCATGTGTCAGGTTGACGCCAACCCCCCGGAGGTCCAGGTAAGCCACCCTTAGACAATGATTATCATATTTATACTAATGATCCTTGTTACTCTTCGACTTTGTATGTAATTTTACTTCTTGAGATGCTTATGTTTCTCTCCACTATGCCATTATGTTAGCCATTGGATATACGATACAAATCGCCAAAAATGTTCATCGTGAGTTTCTCATTTCACTACTGGAATTACACATGGGCGAATTATACATGAACGAAATTAAACAAGAAGAGAACTGCACTTAAATTATTCCTACTGGAATTACACAAGTAAAAAAAAAACAATTTTTAATAAACTTACATTTATAAAGTGCTTAAGTGCTGTCTAAATAAATTTTATTTAAACAAATAGTTTGGGTTTGAATAACGTGTGAATTTCGAGTGGGTGCAACTTCCTTAAAGCTGTGGGAGGTAATTGTGAAAAATAAATAAATGATGTGGCTAAAAGCATCAGGTTCTCTCCTTGCTGTGTCAATAAATGAAACTCGCGAATGAATTTAACCCCTCAGATCTCGGGCATATTGACCGTTATATTGCTAACCTTTCCTCATCTGTGGTGTGTATTTACTACACATTGCTTCTTATAACTTAAATAACTATATAAATATAATAAATTTTGGGTTCAGATTTTGGGTATTTCTCCGTTATGCATTTATGCACTGAATTAAAAAATAATATTTTACGTAGTTAAAATTCAACTAAAAATCAGAGATTTTTGTTAAAAATCGGGAACAAATACACCAATACAATACACCGTGAGACACTGCTACGAGAAGAGTGTGCAAGGAAATGACACGCTATTGATGTCCCGCTTTAGTTCTCTACGTGGGAACATGAGAAATCCACACTTCCGCAGTTGTATTTTGAGTTAGACCATCAATACCTACGACCGCACAGCTCTGTGTGTGCAGTCCAGTCGTTGGACCAGCCGGCCGTTAGTTGGTCGCGGACCGTCGTTAAACCCTCGCACGTTTTTTTAGCATTTGTCTATGGTTTTTTCATGTTTTCAGCAATTAAATTAATACTATTATCACTTTTGATATAAAATATAATAAACATAAGCGATTGGCTATGAATATTCATATTTTCCCTATATTAAATCGCTTTTTAGAGATGTGTATTGACTACACAGCACCGGAACGCGTGGATTTTTTTAGCACAGTAAGGGAAAGGTTAGATGCTGTCAGGAAGTCCGAGTATTTGTGTGTATTTCGGCTTCGCAATAAAATCCAAATAAATGGATTCATTTTTAAACATATACCAAAACTAAACTATTTTGAAATCAAAAGTTTTGCTCTAATGTTGTCACTAGTACCGAAGGCTAAACGTACTTAGTCACAAAATATAATTTTTATTGAAATTAAAAAGATGTTGACTTGTTGTAAGATAAAACTGCTTTAAAAATTTTAACACTCGCAAAACGTCCATTGGCAAACTGGTGAATCGCTTTAAAGGGTCTAAGTTAAACCATCGAAGAAATAAGGTGGGACATGACACCATGGGCCAAAGGTCTGAGTACTTACGAGAGTTATGCAGAACGTTGCCTTCTCAAAATCAACGATAATTGTACCAAATAAGTAGGGAAGAAACACTATCATTAGATGTATCATGAACTACTAATATCCTATTACGGTTATTTTTCACCTGGCTGTTTCAAAGAAGTCATTTTGTTTCATCATGTTTATGTAAATTCTTACTTTTATCAAAGCATGTATATCAGGTGTACATACACTGTTATCTCCACTCGAGCGATTTTCGGCATATCAAGCCAAGTTTTCAAAAACGTTTTGAGCGATCCCTTGCCACAATGTGCCAAATTTATAGAACCTTAAAATATTGGATGTACGGTGAAATCTATGTGAATTTATTGGCTTTAAGCCGCAGTAAGCATTTTCATACGTTTCCTTATTAATCTTTTGAGGAATGGTATTAATTAAATAATATGGAAATTCTATAAATATGACACCAATCGCTCGTTAGTATGCAAAAATATGCCGTGGTACCTTTTACTAGATCACCGAGGGGTTCCAAGTATTCACCATTTCACGAATCTAGTCATTTTGAGTAATAATTGATTCATTCATTAAAAAGAGAATATTTAATATTGTCCAAAGGTGAACAATTATAGAATAGGTCAAGAACGTTCGATGAAGATATGGTACAATCATTTGAAACAAATACTTGAGTGAAAAACAGCAAGCATGGATGTAGTGAACACAAAAGGCCCTTAGGTAAATATTTTCCTTTCGGGCCTATATCATCTTTAGGGATGTTATGAGAAGGGTATTTTTGGGGAGAGGAAGGAGTGAACATAGGTCTTGAAGATAGTTATGTTGTAGGAGGGAGGAAACACATTGTCCAGCTAATCTTTCCATAGCTGAGTTGTTAAACTCATGATAGAATCGTAGAAACGACCCGTTCTTATGTGATAAATGTCAACCGTGTACGTTGGGCGCGCGATTGGCATTTGAAAACCGAAGCAATTGACAACTCAGCCACTGGCCAGTGATCAAACTATTTTTTTTTTTCTAGTTCCGTTGGACCTTCAACAACACTGCGGAGAGCATGGAGGTCAGCACAGGGCACATAGCACGGTCCGGCACGTCCAGCGTGGTGTCCTATACCCCAATGACTGAGCTGGACTATGGCACCCTTCTGTGCTGGGCCACCAACAGAATTGGCCACCAGAGGGTGCCATGCGTCTATCACATTATTGCTGCCGGTGAGTTCAAAAACTTATATAATTGCTATTATTTCAGGCGTTTTCATCCGAACAAGTCGTTTGAGAGATCTTCGTGTTCTTTTAATGGAAAATTTACCTTCGAGCACCAATTTCAAAAAGTCTTATGAGGAACGGCTTCACGGCCTTTTTACAAAACTTTAATTTAGATTTGAGGCCAAAATACCCAACCAAACTATTTTTTAATATAGCAAATATCTGATACGGGTACGTGATACAATATTTATTAGTGTTGGCGCAGAGCAAACATTTAGCGACAGCACACGACGGGTTGATAGAGTGAAGATACGGTGCTGAGATAACGCCTGTCGTTTTACTGAACTAGATCTAGTGGACATTCTTTAGCGGTCCTTTCATGTACATATTTCATTCGTACACACATATTCTTAGAATGGCTATCCGTTTAGTAAGCGTGCCTCATTTTTTGTTCGATTAATAAGACTAAAATGCGTCTTGAGTTTTTATAATTTCATTGTATTAGTGTAGTAATTTTTCAAGTTTAAGTACCTACTCACATTAGAAAGATAAATTTCTTCTTTCAAAACTGAATGATTCTGAAGCAAATATATTTATTTATAAATACTTTCAGCTTCACAAATTCTTGAACGACTCTGTGCTAGTATTTAATAATTCTAAATAACCTTTCCGACGATTTCATAATTTAATGCATGAAATTATTAATCCAGAACCACATTACTACATAATAAAGCTTCGAACCCATTTTTGTTGACTCTGAATTTTCTCAATGATTAAGCGGATTTTTCAAAAACTTATTCCGAATTTTATTTTTTAATGGTAATACCGTGGGACGCGAAATGAGGTTATAATTTAGATTATAAGCTACAATTATATTTTACGCTGGAATAAATTAAGCTTAATGTTTATATTGTATGCCTCGTTAATGTGAATTACTGCCAGATGTTATAATGAATTGTCTGAATTCCTACAGAAGTGTACATTTAGCATTTGCATTCTGAAACTCTGACTGTATAGTAAACTCGATTTATATAGTAGGAACAAAACAGAACTTTAGTTACAGTGATGAAAGTAATACAGTGATTGACAATTTATTAGTTGGTTGGTTGAAGTGGCTGCTGGAATAAGCCCTATGCAACACACCCAAAGAGTCCCAAAACTATGTTAATTACAATTGAATTAATATTCCTGAAAGTTTTAAATCTAAACTTCTGGAAAGTAAGATAAGCCCAGATTGGAGTAAAAACGGAACTCACCCGTCTCAGTTGGGGACACAAAGTCTATTTCTGGATTCGTCGGATTCTGGATGCATATTTTGCATCTTGCAACAATTATACCGGTCATATTAATTATAAATTTTTGGATGGGCATATTGGGTAGGTAGGACAGTTGCAGTATTTGATGTTGAGTTTGGAGGATTCGTATGAAACATTGAACAGTTTATGGCATAATGCTCCTTTTGAATGTGGGCAGTGAATCAAAAAAATGTCGATGTTATTAGTTTCAGTCAAAATCACGTAGACAACATGCTGATATGAAGTACTGCTAATTTAGTAAAAATATTCGTTTTCCTGTTTAAAATGGGACTGCATTCCTTTGACGAATGAGTTCACAGAGTTATTAACAAAGTATCAGCTAATAACGAATGTTATATGAGGAGGGCGGAACACGTGTTCACATAAATATTGATATTGATATTGACATACTGAGATTGTCGAATTCCGAACATTTTTCTACGTGTATTATTGAATGTATAAAGAGCAATGTTAATTAGAGAATTTGCTGCTGCATTTGTTTTGCAAGTAAGCGTGTGAAATAGTGTATGGCATGTACGTCTTATAGGTATATGATAATTCATTAGGTAGAGATGTTTGTATGGCGTGTACGTCTTACAGGTATGTCATTTTTTGATTTTTTATTTTATTTTATATCATAAAAACAATCAATACATGATTTACAGAAATGAAACGATATACATGAATAAGATACTTCATGTTGGGTCCCTATGATATGTTTCCTTGTAATGTCTGCTAAGTGGTATGTTTATTCCTTAATTACCAGGAGACGTGAGTAGTATATAGGTGTGTGTGTGACGTGTGTAATTTATATTTGAGTGTTTGTGTATGTGTGTGTATGTATCTGTGTGTATGCGCATCGTGCAGTTTATATTATTGACATGATGCCACGTTTGAATTTGGGTAGTGAATTCGAAAAAAATGTCAATGTTAGAGTTAAGACAAATATTATTTGGAGTATGAAGAGCTCGGTTAATTGGCGAATTATATGCTGCAATTGTTTCATTATGTCATAATTAATTAGGTCCGGAATTTTGGTACAGTCGAAGTTATTGTTTAAAATGATAAATGTTAAATCAGCTACTACTCGCCTCTGTTGGAAAAAAATTAAATGTACACGCATTCAAAGTTATTGGTAAATTTGAATATGATCTTTTTAAAAATTTTCTTTTGAGCTCGTTCTATTCTATCGATGTACAGTTTATACGTGGTTTCAAATTGGCGAAGCATACTGCTGTGTACTTCTGACTAATATAAAGTTAAATGGAGAAAAACGAGTAATGCTAGTTCATTAATAATCTCTTCAAATTATGGGTAATCTATATAAAAACTGAATTGCTGGTCGTTTCCTGTTAAACTTTCAGTAAATTCCTTCTATATCGGAGTACAAGTTCATGCACCTGCTTGCCTTGATAATATAATATAAAGACAAAATGCGAAAATATTAGAATTTTCATGAACACGTGTTCCGACATCGTGATAATGCATATTTATTCTACTAATAGTTTACCACTTTTAGTTAATAGAAACTTATAAATTCATCGGTTAAGGGCCTGCAATCCGTTTTTAATCGGATTACGAATAATTTGAAGAGATTCTTAATAAATTAGCAATACTTATTTTTTTCTTGTACTGAGGAGAAAATGAAACGTAGATTATTGCTATGTATATACATTTCACTAACAGTACTATGATTATTATTAGAAATCACTATTGTTCACATGACAAAAGTGAATTCGATGGACGTGTAACATTCTGTATTTACGAAACCATGCATTTCTTAGGCAGGTAATGATGATAAGGTTGACCTACTGCATGTTTTGAATTATGAAAAAATTTCGCCAAAAATAATTAAAATATTTTCCTATCATAATCTAAAGAACTTAATTTTCCAAACTATTCATAAAAACATTTTCGAAAAGGGGGTTTGTATGAAGGAGATTTTGCACTTCAAAACATTTTTCATATTCCCGGTACTTTTACAAAACGAATTACCAAAAAACTGTTCGATTACAGCAAAGGTTAAGGATGCATTCGACTCGCAGTACGTATTTGATTAAACCATCAATAATATTTCTAAGACACAATTTTCAAACCAAAAACGTAATTTTGCATTAATCGAAGTACATGGCCTTCTAATATCATTTGTTAAGTACCTACCATTCATATTATTAAATTTACTCTAACTATTAGTTTGAAATACGCGGGACATATTATTATATTATTAGAAAAAAATAAGTGTTTAAATAACACCTTCAATCCTATTCATGGTAAAAAGCGGTATAATTTTATTATTTATAAAAAGGTTTGGAGTCCATAAGAACCCTTCATATTTCAGAATAAGGCTAATATTTGAAAGCTCCAGTCGTTAAGCCGATATCGATATCCAATATCGTATAAAACGATGACAAAAGTGCACGTCTATTCCCCTATGTCACGACACCAATATTTTAGGGTCTCCGCTTATCCACTCTAAATATATTATATTGTGCGGGCGGCTATTGGTATTAAATAAACGTTGCTCGCGGTATTCACACGGAGACGGTTTTATGTTTAATTTATGGTATCAAAATTGCTTTCTCGAAGGAACCCATTAAGACTCGATACATATTGATCATTAAGGGTATAAAAAGGTGTTTATTGGAAATCTAGACGAGTTTGCACAATTTTGCGGTCTGGTAGTGATTTTTGACTGTGTACGTGAATCTATTTATAAGGCCGGCTTTACCACACCAACGTTGAACATGCGTGTACGATTCTAATTAGTAAGACTGCATAAAATTATATACGTTAAAACTGGGACATAAAATTCCAGATTATTGTAACGATGAACGTTCATATTTTACTATTCCAATATTGCTTTGTGATTAATTTTGTAGCTGGGACGACAATTCATATGTTCACGCAATAAAGAAAAAAAGGAAACTGTGTTTATTTGGGCACCGTAAACCCTCTCTAAATAACGTGTCCACATAATAAACATTCACATGGGTAGTAGACGATTTAATTTATTAGCTGCTTTCATTTAATCCAAACGACGCACGATAAGATTCAGCTGGAAGATAATTTTCGTAACGACCCCGTTAATGTTGTACTCTCTAACAAGTTAGAATTCAATACAAAATTTCCAGACAAGAAAGAACTATTTTACTGCCGTGGTTCACTAAATCCTCGGATAAACAATAAGCACTGGCCATAAAGAGCAAACAAAGGAACGATAATTCATTGTTTTAATTAACAGCAGATGTTGTTTATTGGGCAGTAATAAACATTACTTTCTGCAAATCGGAAACCCAGACCAGATCGTTTGCAAAAGTAGGCCACCTTTGTTATAGATTTTTAATTAATGGTAATAATCATATATTTGTATATTTTGGTTTTTGTGGAAGGTGGTGCGATATCACCCCTTATTTAAAGGGTAAACTTGTTTTTAAGGCAACACGATAAATCAACTGAAACGTCTTTCTTCTTTATGAAACGTTGTCTTTTTGCTACGGACTTCCCACTCCCATGAGCATGTGCTGCTCTTAGAGTACTGGATGCCTGCGATATTATTTAATCTGTATAACGTATCGGTGATCTTCCTATGCTTCTACTTCCTTCCACCTTGTCAGTAGTCATGAGATTCTTCAGGTTTTGGAAGCAACTTTGACCGAAGTGTCCTGTTATACGTTGAAGGCTGACAGTTGGTAGCCTATTTTGGAGGCCTACTCCAGAATGGATAGCGGTTAAAATGAATACTTATCATTTTACATACAGTCTAATTAATAATTAGAACCTGTCGAAATACAGATATATGAGTTTGCGATCATGTACAAAAATATTATGGTTTTTTTTAAAGTGCAACAATGGTTTTTCTTTGTCCTCCTCGTAGAGGCGGACTAGAGTCATATAATTTCATTTAATTGGGTGCATCTTTTTTTTATTTTTTTTTTCATTGAACTTTTTCGGCTAGATTATAATTCATGAATTATACTCATTAATCTTTTTTTATTCATTTTATATCTTGGGAATTGTTGTTGTTGCTGGGAGATGTTGTTGCAAAAGAAATCTAAGTTATTTGTCCGATTGTGGTTTTATAACTTGGAATGTTTTTTATGTCATTTTCAATCGATCTAGTGCGATGGATATCGTATTATTCTAATAGTTTCAATAGTTTATTTTTTCATTTATTTGTTGTAAATTTGGTGCTAACTAACTTACGGTATACCGACACGGATACAAGATACATTTTGATTGTTGATAATGTTTATATTATCAAGAAGTCACTTCATTAAATAAATCTCTTCCAATTTAATACATCCAAGAGTTGGATCTCATAAAAAGGGTTTCTTAAGACAACACTCGGTTCGTGTCGGTACTACTCTTAAACACTATTTCAATAATAATGTTTTACTATCAGTTAAAAACCCGCTCCGCGGGTTTTTGCTACTAGGCCCTGCGGGCGGCACTTGGTTGGGCTTCGCCCGGTTTAAGTGATACTTACAACAGTTACATTTAATAGATAGATATAAGGTCATTCACAGAGAGAGAACAGGAAGGAGTTAATGAATAATAACATGCTCAATTTAGGCATAATAAGAATGACAGTTGTTTAAATAAATTAAATTTTACGTATTTGTGATGGATTATTTCAAATGAAACACTATTATTGACTATATGTCTACAACTGATATTAACTGTTATCGTACCTAATATAATTTGCTCATAGGAGACTTGCAGTGCTTAAATATGTGTTACAACCGTCAATATCTATAAGTTGAATCAATATCGTATAGTTTGTCACAACAATTAAAGATAGTTATAACAAAGTTGACTGAAATAATAGATTTTTTTGTTTTTTTAAATTTTTTTTATATTAAATTCACACAGGAGGCCCTGAAGAAAATATTTTCCCTCAGGGCCTATGTCATCTTTGGGGATGCTGTGTGGATGGTCTTTTTGTGGAGAGGAAGGACTGAACATGGGTCTTGAAGAGTCCCATGTTGTAGGAGGGAGGAAACACAGAGGCCGGCAGTTCGTTCCACAGCCGAGCTGTTGAACTTAAGAACGAATCGTAGAAGCGACCTGTTCTCATGTGACAAATGTCAACTGTGTACAAATGTTGGGCGCGCGTTAGGCGTGTATCCCGACTACGCACCGGTGCCGAAGGGATCAATGACGCTATTTCCTCAGAGCATCTTCCATTGTAATACCGATAGAACAAGGACAGCATACGTACCTGACGCCTGTGCTCTAAAGATTGCAGTCCGTTTGTTAAGATTGGGGAATCTATCAAACGGACCGCCCGTTTTTGCACAGAGTCAAGGGTTTTTTTCAGGTATTTAGGGGCTCCGGACCAGAGATGGCTGCATTACATATTTTATTATTACATATTTTATTATTACAAACATTACACTACATATTGATTAATTGTACCCGTGTTTATGAATAAAAGGAGGGTAATTGTGCGATGAGATTAGCAGTCGGTTTAATTAAAAGGTGTTAATTTTACTCCAACTGGTGGTAATTTTTTACCTACAACTGTTACTGTATCTTATAAAGTTTAAAGTTAGATTATATATACACCTTCATCAGGAGAGTAAAAATCTATATATAAAGGTAGATTATTACAATATAGCGCCCCTGAGGTGATATCTCACAAAAGCGGCGCTATGCAAATTGTCCAATTAATAAATAAATATAATGTTTACATTTTATTGTGTACGTATGCATTGATATACAACGGAAATAGATAAAATAATGTTATCCGATTAAACTTTATTTTATTAAAAAACAAAAAACTTTGTTAACATCACTTTATTATATCCAACCAATACATGTGTCATGAACGAAGTATACACCAAAGTCAAAAATTAAATATAGATTACAATTGGAAAGAAGAAGTGGAAGGAGGGTGGAGGAGTAAGAGTAGGCTGGGTTTGTAAGAATTAGGAATTACAATATGAAAAACAAGTTAAGTGGGAAAATATTTAAAGGAGAGTTTATAAAAAAATTCTTGAATGATATCTGCTTTTATATTAACATGTTTTGTAATTTCTAAAATTTCTAAATTATTTATTTGCGATTCTTTATATCCTGTGTGAAGTATTTTAAGACCTGAAAAAAACAAATAGCATATAACCATAAAACAATATATTCATAAGAAAAATAGCATTAAATAACGGTTATTCTAATAAATTGATAGTTGAAAGACTAAATAAAAAATTAAACATATTCTCTTCAAACGGTATTTTTACCCTATTTCTTAAGATAGAAATAAACAATGGCGTAGAATTCTGTTTGTGGGTATCGATACTTATAAAATTATATATTAAAACATTCCTGGTACTATTCAACCGGCGTTTCACACTAATAACAAAATGAAGAAATATATTCTTAATAATAAAGATAGCGAAAATCAAACAAAAAAACGAGGAGTTTATAAACTCAATTGGGATGATTGTAATTTCTTTTACAAAGGTAGAACCAATATAAAAACTTTGATGTCAGAACTAAAAAACATCTCAGGGCTTTAAATGGAAATAGTGAATCTGAGTTTTAATTCATCTTTTGAATAATGATCACACTTTCGATAAAAATTCAGGTCTTAAAATACTTCACTCAGGATTAAAGCATCGCAAATAAATAATTTTGAAATTAGAAAACATGTCATTAATTTTTTAAATTTTTTTTGCCCAATTTTAAACTTAATACCCTCCCCTCTACCTCTCCCTCGCCCCCACCAAAGTTGATGTTCTATCTCCCTCTTCTATCTAACCTATAAATACACTCTAACTATGTTATTGATTTAATAAGTTTTTATATAATCCTGATGAAGGTTCAGTCTGAAATATATACTATAAAGTGGTATTACAAACAAAATTATTTTATTCTACTTATTAAAATTACTGCTCTAACTCTAAAGCCATACGCGCACTGTGATTGTATTTCGCGCGGTTTTTTAATAACGGTAGTTAGTAGTGGAACAAGTCGTTAGTGCTATCTCAAACACAAATCTCGCTAACGCGATTTCAAAATAGTGACTGCAAAATCCAAATAAACTTTATTTTAGCATCTGCGAGGTTATTACAAACTAAAATGTGCAATTTGGACGAGTATGAATGTCAGCACCGAGGCTGAAACTGCACAAAATTACACTTTTTGAACGTTTTGATAGATTATCAAAAAATTGATAGTTGAATAGAGTAGCTATCAAAAAAGTTGATATTTGAACATAAATATTGATTATAATTATTGGTAGTTTGATTATTCCTTCAGAAGGCGAAACAGCTGTCACGCGTAAGAATAATTACACAGCAGAACTTGTTTTCAAATATAAAAAAATTATAAATTGAGTAATAATATTATTGAATATACAAAATAAAAAAACTATAATTTTTTTTTTTCAGTTTCTTTATTCATTGAAATTATTTGTTAAATGCATTTAGGATTTTTCGACCACCATGCTAGGCACATGCCCGTGTTATGGTGGTCAATTGAAATGGAGTTCTACGTTTTAAGCTTGATAACAATAAATACAGAAATGTTTGGTTTTGAAATGAGAATATGGTTGATTCCTACAGGCATGTAATATACCTAGTTCCTACTTTTACCTCTTATACGAGAAAACTGGAATGTTCGAGTGTTGTATAAGAGGAATCAACCATATTCTCATTTCAAACCAAACTAAATATAGAAATGTTTGGTTTTGAAATGACAATATGGTTGATTCCTACAGGCATGTAATATACCTAGTTCCTACCTCTACCTTTTATACGAGAAAATCGGGATGTTCGAATGTTGTATAAGAGGAATCAACCATATTCTCATTTCAAACCAAACTAAATATAGAAATGTTTGGTTTTGAAATGAGAATATGGTTGATTCCTACAGGCATGTAATATACCTAGTTCCTACCTCTACCTCTTATACGAGAAAATCGGGATGTTCAAATGTTGTTGTTTATGAAAGCGGAAGAAGGATTCAGTGTATCTTGGAAGCAAGTTGTTAGGTTGTTCGGGTATATAATCTCGTTTGTAAGAATGCGTCGGACTATCTTGGAAGCAAGTTGTTGGCATGGTTCAGGTATACAATCTCGTTTTAAGTAACAAGAAGGAGTTGGAATGTCTTGGAAGAAAGTTGTTGGCATTTTTCAGGTATACAATCTCGTTTTAAGTAAGAGGAAGGAGTTAGACTGTCTTGGAAGCCAGTTGTTGGTGTTGTTTGGGTATATAATCGCGTTTTAAGTAAGAAGAAGAAGTTTGACTATCGTGGAAGCAAGTTGTTGGGGTTGTTAATGTGTATAATATCGTTTTTCGTATTCGTTCGTTTGAATTACCTCGCGGTATCGCGGTGGAACTTATTGTATTGTGATTGTATTGTGTGCTTAGACTGGTAAGTGATTGGTCATCCCGTTTTCGTTCCGTACTTTGTTTTCCCTAGATATTTCATCTAAGTATTTACAATTCACTTTCCGGTTCATCAGTGATAAGCCAAAAAGCCAATTATTTTGATCTTTGAAAGAGTCTATAGTCGAACTGTTAAATAATAAATTATAATATGACATTAATTAGGTTCTGAATGAAACAACGTGCTTGGCTAGGCAGACAAAACGGAAGAGGTTTTATTTTGTATCATAGACAAGTTTACACCGTTAGAGACAAATACCTAAAGACATGGTATTTTGAGCATATTACACGAACAAATCTGTAACTGAACATGCGAATGGCCGAGCAGTTAAGATGTGAGATACTGTCAGTTTCGCCGTAGTGAAAGACTACCATTTAGAATTAAAATGTTGCTTGAAACAATTTGAGTCAAAATTTGTGAACCGATCTGAATAGCCAGGAACCTCCCAACTTTCCTCTTCCCTATTTCTATCGCTTCTTCATACCCTTGAACCACACAAGAAACCCTACTGGGAGTGCCATAGTCCCATTGGCCTCGTACAGTTTCGAGTTTCGTGCGATATTCATATAAAAAAAGAAAAACAGTTACTTTTTCACAATTCTTTCACCAATTCACTGACTTTAAAATCCCCGATTGGAGAGGCCATAGTCAACCTGGCTCTAGGAAATTTAAAGCCTTAATCCATCACTTTCAAGAATCTTTTAATGTTGTTCAGTATTAAAAAATGCGGTTAATTTGCCTCCTGACACTTAACCTTTTAAACTCTCTGTGTTTTTTTTATCGAGGGTTAAAAAGCATTTCGTTTTGCTGGCTGTAACATTTACGCTGAAACAAATATTGTTGTTAAATATTCAAATTCGAAATCCTGTCAGAATTGATGTGTTTCCATGGGAAAAGGATGCGTGCTCCTTCCATTATACCATGAAATTATGAACAAAGAAAACCTGTTACATTGAAAAAATATATATTAAAATCACCGATGGCCGACATTTTGTGGAATTCTTTGGCGACTAAATATTAACATTTGCGTTTATAATAAACAATAATACTGGTTTACGATAATGCAACTATGGAAATGTTACGAAAAACATACAGATCAAATGAAACGGCGATCTACTTTTAATTTACACATAAAAGTTTTTTAAAGACAATTTTTCGTTCATATGTTGTTCATTTTTAGTTTTTATTCTTCGGTTGAAATTGATAAGAAATATACATAAACAGTGTTAAGGGACGTTCTTTACCAGTGATTTCTGATATTATTTGGTGTTAGAAATGTGAATGAAATTTTGGAATCCGGTGACTTTTTTTTTTGATACCGAGCAAAAAAATTATTCCACTTGTCGTCACTAGAAGTTTTTTTAAATTTTCTGCAAAAAGTTAAATACCCCAACATGTACTTTATACGGTTTGAAAATATGTAGGTATATCGTAAAAATTGTGTTTTAAATGTTTGAATATTTTTAATATTTTTTTTTTACATTTTATGCATCCAACCCACTATCATAATCCTACGTACCTCGCGACCGAAGTTCTCGCAATATATCAAGGAAGGCTTTCAATACCGGAAATATATATCTACGTTCCCTGGTTTGTACCTTTCTTCCTATCTCCTGTCATTTTACTCTCCCATTTAGCAAGGAAACGAACCCATGAAAAGAAAACATAGATGTATATTTTTATATCACTGGGGAAAGAATGAGAACTTGAAAAAGTGTAAGGAATTACGGAAAAAAATACTGCTTAACTTTTAACGGAGCGTGTATACATCCGACGCATTATGAAAAGGTTGTTTAGAAAATATAACAACAAGCAAGTGATAATTGGTTATTTAGGGATTGCAAAATTTTTCTTATTCCATTAATTTATTGGATGCTTTTTTGTCATAAATCTTACCTACCTGTATTTGTGGATTATTTAAGCTCAAATGCCCACCTTGAGTTTACTCAATCGTTATGACAATTTCAATGTCAGTCGGGGGCGGACACAACCTGAGATCAGATAAATCATGTATTATATTAATAAAGGTTTTTGTACCCACAAACGGTAAAAAATCACTCTTGTGTCGGTGTTGACATTGTGTCGTTTTGAAATACACGATTAAGGGTGGTTTTTTACCATCCTCTCGATAACTATCCATTGTAATAAATAAATACTCATCATAGGTAGAAAACTAGGCGAATTCTATATTATATATCCAAATACCGAATATAAAACTCGGACTCTTTAAATAATTAAATGAAAAATGTATCGTATCAATAGTTCTTATGGAGAGGATGCTGAAATACGATATATCAATAATGAATCTATTCCTCATTAACGGTTTAAAAAAACTTAATTCGTGAGTTTGATTGCTGCGTAAAAGCAATGTTTTTCTCCACATTATGTCAATTCATAATATACTTATATTTGTACACCTACACATAAAGATGATCCTGAAGTTTCAATTGTTCCTATTATATATACCTGTTGCATAATGTTATTCTATTTTCCTTATAACTAGTGTAACTCGCTCACCAAGCACAAGACCCAGTTTATTATTTGGTGAGATTGCGATTATAAATATTTTTGTACCCATATGTAATTTATATAAACTGTACCTAAACATATAATATATTTTTACAACATTGATAATCAAAAAAATATATTTTGCAATATTCTGAGAAATTTAATTTTAAATGTTTTCAAATGATGTCAAAATGGTTTTCACGAACCAAATTTCAAAATAATTCACAAATCAAAAGTGAAAAATCTGCTTAGAAATATCATTCGCTGTCAATAATTAAAATCTAAATGGACCCTTTCAGGTATATTCCTGTTCGTGATTTATTCCAATATCAGTGCCGTGCCATGTAGGAGACAGCATGAAATATGACGTACGCCACTGCGAAATATTTATATCTGATTGAAAAAAACTCCAGCATTGTTTTCTTGTTCAATGGCGTGTGTCCGTATTTCCAATATCCATAGAGGGAAAATAAGACTGGATGCCACCACGAGTTATATATTAAGTATTTTAGTGTTGACGTACAGTGTTCTATGTTTTTTTTTGACGTACGTTCAGAAAGAATAAATTGGATTAAGCAATTAAATCATTTAATTTATCCCTCAACTTGGCAATGTGCATGCTAATAACTACCGCGCGTAGATATTGTTAACAATAGAACGACCGGGTACTGCTCCATACATATTAAGACCGCGACCGTCAAATTGACGGCTAATCACATGTGAGTATAATTTTTGGTATAATATCACATAAATAATGAAAGGCTTACTTTTTAAATTAGGTACATATTAAGTAGAATATAACCTATAAAAAAAGAAAAGAAACAAATATTCGGTGATTTAAAATAAGTACGCAGAGATTGTTAACACTATAAAGAACGGGTACTGTTCCATACCTTTAAAGACCGCGACCGTCAATTTGACGGCTGATCTCGTGTGAGTGTAATTTTTGGTATAATATCAAATAAATAATGAAAGGCTTATTTTATTTAATTAAGTACACATTTGGTAGAATGTAACCTCCAAAAAAAAAGTACTCTAGACTATACTAAAAATACTAGACTTGAAATACGTGCGCAGAAATCAACATGAGATAGAATTCTAACAACTGACACCAAAAGACAGTGAACAATCAACGTACAGATTGAGTTCAAATGATATGCGATACAGAAAGAGACAGACAGATTAGTACTTTCATTTTGCAAGGTGGAATGAGTATGTTGTAAGCTTGGAGGAAAAAGGTTATAAACAAACTAAGTTTAATGGCCCTAATCGTAACATTAACGGCGGATGTCTTTGAATGTATAAATCATTATATTTCAAAAATTAAATAAGATACGTAACTGTATTTTCATCACAGTCGTTAAAACAAGAATCATGATAAAAAAATAATATAATAAGCAAAATATCGTCATATTACATCGGGCAGCCGTCAAAATGACGCCTACGGTCTTTTTAGTGTCAAACATAAGGGTGAGCCTAATAAGTTATCCTTTATTTATTTATTTAGTTCGCGAAGAACTAATTTGGGTTAACAACAATTCTTCTCTAGTTCAATAATTACAAATTCACATTGTGGCGTCATTTTAATTTAAATTAAATAAATAATTTGTGTGCATCATTATTTAATCAAAAAAATCTTTATTTTTCACAACCAAAGGTTTCCTCGTTAAGATAAACGTATAGTGAAAATTAAACAAAATTAAGAATAGCAATAACAACTGTTGACAAATAAGTACGTATAGACCAAAATATTGCAATGCTCCGTAATTAATTATTATTATTATAAAATACATTGAAAAATAAAGATAACTAAAATAAACAAAAGGTTTTATTTTTATTTTATTCTATGTTATTATTACAAAGGTATAATATATTGTCCTCCACGTTAGGAGTTCACCTGTGTGGAGGTCTTTTTCAATTGTAAAGTTATATAATAGTAAACAATAGAGTGGATTTAGTTACAAAGAGAAACAATAAAAATTGAAATATAAAATGGATTTTTACATAGTTTTAACAAAAACAAATGTGTAATATAAAAAAATTAAATATTAAAAGGATTGTAGCCAGTTCCATATTTGTATTCTGTAAGATTAGATGTTTTATATTGTGTTGGAAGTGAATTGTATAGTTTTATGGCCTGGAATCTGTAGTGTTTTTGTCCAAAGGATGTGTTGGTTTTTGGTATTAGTAGTTGGTGTGCATGTCTTGTTCTAGTATTGCGAGAAATTTGTGAACTTTTAAATTTGTTTAGGTTCTTGTAAAGGAATGTTAGTATTTGTTTTGAATATAATTTTTGAATCTTCAACACTGGAAATTTTTTTGAATATGGTTGAAGTGGGTGTTAGTATAGGTACTTTAATTATTACTTTATAAGGTTTATTTTATTGCATTTACATATGTAACAAACTTTTATAAACTAACACATTTATGCAAACATCAAAACTCTTATAAATTAAAACAACAGAATCAAGGAGTAACTAGAATGTCAAAAAGACAACTACAAATAAATAAAATATACATATTATAAATACATATATAAATATATGTAGGTATCAATGTGAACATGAGTTTTTGCACTGCGTTTTTATGCAAAGAAAAAATAATGTTTTATTTTATTATAAGCGCGGTATGTGCCAATTTGTTACTACATCTATATATATATATATATATATATATATATATATATATATATATATAATATATTATATATATATAATTAGGTCCTAATGGCCGAGTGGTTAGTGGCGATGTCCCGGTGAGACAAAGATCCTGGGTTCGATTCCCAGATGAGACCGTTACCTTTTTAATTTTTCTGTTGCATGTTTCGTTTGTATATTAACTAGCTGACGTGTACCCGGCGTTTCTCTATTTTCCATAAATATAATATCCATTTGTTATATATGTATATATAAATGATAGTAAAAACCCTATCAAATTCAGTTGCATAGTTTAGAAGAACTAATTGCACAGACACTTGCGGGAAGTGACTTTTTATACTATGTGGAGATTATTTATTATTATCTTCTACTTCAAGGATTATTATTATATTCAAAAGTTATTCTAGTTAAAGTGTTTTTCGATAATTCAAGCCCTAAATAAAAAGAGATAAAAACCCGTATCTTCTTTTAATCAATACTTTTCATTAGGTACTTTCTTCCTATGTCCAGTTCAGCTTTCCCTTGACACGTGAATATTTGAGTGCGCACGTGGGTCCAGAGGCTCGTAACTCAGCGGCCGTGTTTGTCTCCGTCTCCTGCGTCTCTAGTTACTGCCGGCACGTGTGACCACGTCTCGGCGCAGTTTCTCTCCTGCCCCCTTCGCGTGTGACTATCTGAGCGTAATGGCAGTTTAAAAGTGTGACTGGGAGGAGTTAGGGGGGGGGGGGTGATTTTGAAAATCCTTGATATTACGCTGTTTTACATATTTTAAAAATAGCTAAATACATGTTATTTTTAGCATTAGCTCCACACACGAGGCCCTGAGGAAAATAATTTCCCTAGCTGCCTATGTCATCTTTGAGGACGCTGTGTAGAAAGGGTATTTTTAAGGAAAAAAGGAGAGGCAGTTCTGGGAACGAAACACGTATGAGGAATAGGTAGGTATCTGTGTGCAGGAGTGACGGACGTACAAATCCATTTCTCCCAATGCGGTGCAGGGCGATGGGTCGATGGAGTCCTGTTGGAGAGGTCGAAGGGTCTCCCCCAGCCAGTTTCTCCTAATTCAAGATGCCACGCAGTAGGTGGACAGAAGTAAACGTCTCCAAGTAAACCCGGGCACCCCTGCTAAGTCACTAAACGGTGCGAAGGCAGAGGTATAGGTTGTCCAATAAATGGTTCCCGTGGCGGCGGTACCCATAACTCCCAAATTGAACTAACTCCCAAACTCATACCCATAACTCGTACCCATTACTCCCAAATTGAAATGAGCATGAACGTGTACCTCTTTAAATATAAATCTTGAAGGAACTGATTTTGGATTTTTTGCAGAATTCAACATGGTTGATCAAATAACGAATTAATTTGATTTTTTTTCAATGCTTTTATTCTAGATAAAAGAAAATTAATACATTACGTAACGATATTATTCACTTTCATTGTTTTGTCGATTGAACATAAAAGTGAACAATTTTTTTGTAAATTTACCTTCACTTTTTTCATTTTTAATTTTGTCTGGAAAGCAATAACATATATGTTGCTCCCCTCGTAACCAATGGATTGCTTGCCATAATGAGTATGTTTGGTGTTTGAATGTATTTTATCGTGTTGCCGTGTAAACGGTGTATTTACTTGGGACGTTTTAATAGTTCTGTATTTGTATGTATGAGTTTATTATTTATTTTTTATATTAGGAGACATGTATTATATTCATATAATTTTCTTAATGTTAAAAGTTTTGTTTCCATATATATATATTTTTTGTGGATGTTCTCGGTTTGAAGTGAAATAGCTTTTTGATTACTTTGTTTTGAGTTACCTGTAGTTCATTGATATATGTTTCATATGCATTTCCCCAGATTTCAATCAAGTAGTTTAAATGTGAATGACGCGGCTATAATAAAGACCTTTTTAAATTTTATTTTTTAAAAGATATGATATCCGATATGATACGCTAATTAAGGGGGGTGATTTTATCTTTAATATCTTAAATATGCTGTTTAAAAGTTAGGTGTTTATCAATGCACAACCTAAGATATTTCTTCTGTATCGGGATTTGCAGGTTGTTATATTCAATTTTTAGGGTAAATGAGAAGGAATGATTTTAAGGGTTGAGCTTTAAATCATATATCCTGTTTTTTAACACTCATTGTTAGGATATTTGATTGGAGACCACTTTAATTTTTTTTAATTTTTAAGTCTCTTAAATGTCTCTTGTTTATTTTCTAGTAAGATTTTTAAATTTGTATTTATTGTTAAAGGTTATATTACCGTTAAACTGTTTTTTTAGTAAAACATTTTATAAATCTAAACTTTGTAGAACAAAAAACACAGAAAACGAGTGTTGGTTGCAACTTGCAACACAATATATTTTTTCTTTTGTCTTGCCTTGTTTTCTTTAAATTCAAGTTCTCTGAAAAATTACTGAAATCGTTTCAATAATTTTCTTTAAATTCACATTGCAGTGGGAAGCTTGGATTAGTTAATTCTGATATTAAATAAAGCTTTTTAATTTACGACTAATTAGTAAAACTACCTTACATCACTGCAAAACTATCTTACGAAAACATGAAGTCGCAATATGGACCAGAACCACTTAATAATAACCTCGAAGTAACAAGATTGAATTTATTAAACACAACATCATATAATTTAATTGTAAATATTTGAAGAAACCGACTGCTTAAGGCTGATGAAAACGCACAAAGTGACACCGTTAAATCTCTTTTCATCTCCTCCAAACCATCATAATACATTGGCTTAGTTCTAACTTTCGAGCTCAACAAAATAATGTTCTCCTTCGAAAAAACTGAGATCCTTTATGATCCTGATTCGAAGGACTTGAAAAGAAGACCGAGTGTCTTTGTCCTATGTCTTTAGCCCATTTTCCCGAAGGCTCGGTGACAAAAGCTCCCGCCACAGCCTCTCCGAAAGACAAATTTAAAAAAGGGTGTAATAATTAATATTCCCTTTTGAAAAGCCACGATCCTTAGAATGGCGAACAAAAGAAACACTCACGTTACGCTAAGAAGAAACCGAAAGCTTTTTTAAAAGTTTAAATAAGGTGGCGTCGAGAAACGCTAGGTACTCTTTTTATACAAGAGTATGAAGTTTTTTATAAAAAAAATTCTTTGTGAAAGACGTAATATTTTTTTAATACGCTGGCGGTCGCTATATCACGGTTGTACGAAAAAAATAAAGCCTTAATAATTTTGTGAGCATTTATTTTTCATTAAATATTTGCACGTAAACACGTTTAAGAAGCAAATCCTACTTACTACCCTTAAACTAGTGTATTAGAATTAAATGTAATTTGTACATTTCTATTAACAATTGTACTACATTTATTAAAAGTATAATATGAAACTTTTACAGATTTGAACTTGAAAATTAATTGGATATATTACAAATCTTTTCTATTTCGGATTTGCCTGCAAACTAATTTGAAGCCACGAAAGAGAATGCAGATATTTTTGCTTTACGATTCCCCTGTGTGCCACATTTGCTAAAACAAGTTGCAGGATGGAAAGTGTCAGTCTATTTTAATCCTGAAAAAGAACTGCTGTATCCGGAAAGGCAATTTTCCCGCTGAAAAATGAGAAACCCCGTATCCGGTGCAATTATATCCGGTTCCGAAGTCGCGCACTGCCGGAGACCGGGTTGGCAAGTAGGGCTGCCAGACTATAAAACCAAGGATATTGTTGCATTGTACTGCAAAATTATTCATTTATATTATATAGTTTTGGGAATTTTGTCTTACTCATCTCAGTAGACAGAATGCATCAGATCTATGAACTGAATAAAATTAAAATATTAGTGATCGGTATAAATATTTAGGATATAAGCGAATAATCATTTATTGGCTGATAAGAATGAATCTTTGGGATTGCACTAATGTTATAAGTTATTAAATTGTACGCAAAATAATGAATAAAACATAATAGATTCTAGTCGCATAATAGTTGTGAAGACAGAAATGACTAACTAAATAACCATCACGTCGTTTCCTTACAGGGGTAGGCAGAGAGGGCGGACCACCAAACAACTCGGTCTTGGCACACACTCCTTGTCTCATTCACATTCATCATATCAAATACTTGAGACATTTCTTGATGTGGCTCTAGCTCTTATTCTGGAGCCAGTTTGGTGGAAACCTATGTTTGAATATGAATGAAGCAATAGGGATGTCTCGAAGTTAATCTTGTCTACCTTCCTCAATAGTAATCAACATGATAATTAGAAAGTTAAATACTTTGAATGCATCCAATTGAAACACCAATCTGCCGAATAAAACTAGACGGATTTTAGACATTTTTCGGATAGTCTTCGGATAATGCAATTTGACATGGAATCGGCATATACTTGTCCCAGGAAAGGATCGCATGCCCGTCATTGACGATCATCCTAAATGCCATTCATAAAAATTTTTCTTCTCAAACGTCTTGTGTAAAAACGAAAATAAAAGAAAATCCTAGAATATTCCTGAAAGCATTTCGCCAACGTACGCTTCATTCAAATTGTATAACTATTGTGGTATTGCCATTTATGAAAAAGCTTTATTTTGTAAAACGCACATAATGGTAGTAAATTTCGCACATTATAAAGTAATTAAACGTACTTATTATTTAATAATTTTACGGTAAAAAAATAAGTATAGTTTATACATTACTAGCTGACTTGTATCCGGCGTCGCTGAGGGTTAACTTTAGGAGATAAACATATACCATCGAGGACTTTTCTGTAGGAATTTTCAAGATATACAATTCCGTTCTACATTATTTTAATATATCTCATAAGGTACAGTCAGCGTTAGCAATGTAAGCGCTGGAAAAAATATATTTTTATGACTTGATTACAAAATATCGACTTTTCTCTACTTTCTGTAAATGTAATGTGCATATTTGTAAACCTTCAAATTTTATAAATGATAGTGAAAACCATATCAAAATCAATTGCGTCGTTTAGAAGAACTAAGCGCACAAACAGACAGATGCGATTAGAGTGACTTTTTTGATGATAATGAAAATGTATTTCGTGATGAAATTTTAATGTGACCATCCAATTCTAAATATTTAAAAATATGAAGTCTCTTGTTTTTTTGAATTGTGAAAATGTTATTTAGCGAATTCTTTTTTTAAAATGAATCAAATTCAATTTTATTTTGACACAACTTTTTTATTCGTGTTTTTATTTCGATTCCAACTATTTATGTATACGTATTTACGTTAATCAAATATCATGTTTCCTAATCATCGATTAATATAATATATATGTACTCATTAATATTACATTTATAATCTAAACATATTCTATTGTAAATGTTCATTTAGTTATAGAAGAATGGTCACTCTCATCCATTTATATTATATGAAGCAAGTTACGAAGTACTTTCCTTTCGAATACTTCATAATGACGTGCACACAATCTCTACCTTGCAATACTTTACACAGATTGTGCAGCTGAATCCAATTTCATTGTTTTCTTTTTTTATTTATTTGTTCAGCTACTTTTAATTGTTAGAACATAACACACCATTTTGAAGCTTTGGAGGTAAGATAATCTCAAAGTAGCTTTTGCGGTATTTTTTTTATTTATTTACTATTTTATACACCTATGATGTTGTTACATTGTGTACATTAAGCGGTTACGCTTTTTTACGCAAGGGTTAGTAATAAACAAGGATTGCACAAATAATTATATTCATTGCAATTATTGTTTACAATTTGTGGATATTAAAAAAATATGATAATATTATTTTTTTAAATTTACGGTATATTTATGCATTATTTATTATATGGTTTTAAGTCTTGATTTTGTTATGTGAAAAACGTCGATATTATTTGAGTATTTGTTTGTTGCAAACGGTGATATTAAAATAAGGTTGGGTCTTATGTTAACTAGAATCGGGATTCTCAACAATCGAGATCCAAATTTACAATTTTATATAATGTACGTTTGGGAATACCATGTATATTGGTGTACATTGTATACTTTTAAGTCAAAATAAATATGTAATCTTGGTTAACTTTTTTTAATAGTTTCATTCTCCAGATTGTAAATAGGGTTACTTTATTGCTTCCACAAAAATTCTCAGAGTATATATTCAAATCGATGCTAAAATAAATTAGTAAAAAGACATTTAGAAAACTATATTGATCGGTAAGCACCTATCTATCAATTTAATACACATTTGTTGAGCCAATTATGTAAAAATTAATTATTAAGTTTTTTTATTCATTTGACACCCTTGGGGAAAGCGTAACAAGATTGTTCTGTCCCTTGCTTTCAACCGTTAAAAGTTGATGGACAAGTGCTTACTATGCATACTGTGATGAAAGCTGTAAAACATGTTACGATTTTTTTTAAATACGTACGAAAAACTTGACATTTTATGTGCTTCAGAAACTTTATGGTGTTTGGATGTTGCCAAATTGTCGTTTTTCTCACACTGCATTAATGGATTTATTTCGTAGATGTTTGAAATACAGAAACATAATACACACCACCTAACTTAAAACGTTTTACCACTTGAATAACATTTACATCTAAAGTAAATAAACTCATTTACTGTCCACTATCAGAATATTTGTGGTGCATTTGTACTCAAGGTTAAACGCGACGCTCGTTATATTCTACGTGTTCATAGATGGCGTTAATAAATTTATTTTATTAAAATACGCTTTTTGCAAGGTATCGCTTTACAACATTAAGAAAAAATATTGGTTTGAGCCTGTACATAAAACCATAAATAATATGTTTTGTTAGTTTAAAAATTCTATACTTTCGAGAAAGGAATACAAATTCAATATTGTACCGATGATTGAATCCAATAATTCTATATTAAATAAATAATTTAGAATAAAGTATTAAATCCTTTAATTTACTCATCCTAAAACTGTCACTATGATGGAATAATTGTTACAAGAAGACGAAGATTTTTATATGAACACTGCAAAAGAGTCCCAACCGTCTGAACCAATCTGAACTAACCGTCCGGAGGCCAATGTGCCGAAGATGTCAAAGCATACCTTTCAAACTCACAGTATGCCCAAGGCGACACGGGGCTCGAGGCTCACATTTTAATTATTTTCGACGAATTCGTAACGATATTTATATGTGAAATTAATGAAAACAGTACCTTACTATTAAAATATTTTAGAAAACGTTTTTCAACCATAAAATTAGCGGTAATTTTTTTTTCTAGACGACTGATTATTAACTTCCCGAGAGATCCCTGTAGAAACATCTTAGATTTTAGTAATACGTTTATCAGAAATAGTTAAAATAAACTCTACGAAAAGATCAATTTTCTAGGCCTGGTAGGGCAAATAGTTCCGTCGATTAAGCTTGGCCGCACGCCTAATATTATTTTTACACGACTTCATCACTTATGTCGATTTTTGGGATTTTTTACAATCAGCTGAGTTCGCATCTCGTCTGGGCCCCACGATATATATACAGATAGAAATATATCTAAGCGTGTGATATTTTCAGAATTGAAACTGACATATGTGTTTTGTGTGTTGAGGATATTATCAAGTTTAATAAAAAAAGACAAGGGATACAATTATATCCCATATCTTACAAGATTAATATTTTTATACTAAATTTGATGTGTGTATTTTTTTTTTAATTCTCTCGAAACATTTTTTTTCCGTTATCGTGGAAAATAAATTACATGCCGTAAGTTATTAGCTGTAACTTAAAAAAATAAATTGAATTATTCCAGAGTAGTTATTGATAAAACAAAATTAATTTGATATTTAAACAAAGTGGTTAACTAAAAAACTGTGCAAATTCAATTCAGAAATATTAACGGACTAATAATTGAGGTCTAGGCTGCATTGTTTTTATCTTCTCGAGCGATTGGTTAATGTAGATACATTTACCATACTATTTAATTTATACCATTCCTCCAAATATTAATATGAAAACATGAAACTGCTTACTACGTTAGCCAATAAATCCACCAAGATTTCACCGTTTATCCCATTTTTTAAGTTTTATAAATTTGGCACATTATGGCAAGCGATCGCTCAAAACTTTTGCAAAGTTGGCATAATATGCCAAAAATCGCTCGAATGGTCATGCAATTTAACAAAATTTCGTTAAAAGTTATGACAACTTAAAATTTTAAATATGAATAATGTAGCCATTTACTTAAAAAAATCTGCTAACATAATAAATCAAAATAACTTTATATTGTAGTTTATTCATTTTTCAATCATTATAAAAAGTGTATTAAACGAGAGAATTTTTCCGCAATTCACTTGAAAACAAAGCCCTCAGCAAGTTATCTCGTAGCATGAAGAGTTTCTGATTTCATTTCTAAACAGATTCGCGCGACATGACTCCTGTATGGTGTTAAACATGTCTATGAAATATTATCTAGAGGAATTTTAATAGGTTTCTGTAGTAAAGTTCGAAAAGACTGTTGCGGTTCTGGCTTTAAATTGCTAAGGGATGCGGGTGCATTATGCACTGAGGTCACCGAACAGCAAACTGCATGGAAACGATGCAACTAGTACAAAGCAAAACTGACAGTCTCGGCTGCAAAAAATCTCTCTCATTTTTTCCATAGCCATCGCATGATTTGTGAATAGAATATAATAATTATCAAGCCTTGTTGAAAACGAAATTATGTATTCTGGATACGGAAGACAATATTTTAAACCTTGTTTCCCCAAAATTATTACCCGTATTATAGCATTGACTCAATACAAGTGTCTGAAATAATCTTAATTTGTTTTCAATACCTCACAAGGGTCCGATCTGCTTGAGCGCAGTAGGTCTATAGTATCTTCAGTTGGGGTATGTTTAAAGCAACCTTTCTAAAAATCCTTCTATTGGTGTTCCAAATGTAACCATAATTGACCAGCGCAGTCACGAGGATTCATCGAGGCCAAAAATAAATATGACTTTTAGAAATCGGGAGGACCGCCCGGTACCTTTATGCAGAATGAAAATTAATCTGATGATGACCAATCTCGGATAAAATAAAGTTCGCCAACAAAAGAATAAGATTTTAACTAAACGTAACATATAAGCACCCTTATTATCGACAATCTCCACACTAGGAAAATCTTAGTTTAACAGAATTGGTTCTTGGCAACATTTTTAAATACTGATTAATATTGACATAATATTAACAAAACAATGCCCATTTTCATCATATGCGTGTAATGTTATTTTAAATTTCCACCAGTGATTTATCACACGTGACTATCAGAATGCACAGCAGCTTGTGAATACGAGAGGTGAGATGAATCCAGCATAATGAACCAAGTTTGCAGCTTCACATTACCCGCTCCCGCAGCCAACCATACCAACTAGATGTACCTTCTAATAATATGCAGTCGGCACAGCATACACACATGGTGCATGCTTGCGTGCCACTTGTTTATTCAGGGAGATAGTAATTATTACATCAGGCAAGTTCTCGAGAAAGTAAATTAGATTTAACAGAATGTAGTGCTACACTCGCGTAACAAGATGTGTTATTAGGGTTTCTCGGTGAAAATTTACTCTAATTTACTAAATGTTTTTGCATTAATTTCTTAGAAAGAACTCTACTCTCACACTAACCTATGTGTAATTATTAGAATCAGAATGTTTCTTTGTTGCCCCGTTCTAATTATGTTGTACATCGTGGAAATATGTACAACGTACCAAGCATTAACAAGGAATAGAAGGATTTAAAATGTGAATACTTTGGAACATCCTGAAAATACTTCAGTAACCAATTTAGAGTGCTTCATCGAAGGACCAAAATTGTAGAACTTTACTAGCTGTAAAAGGGAGAAAACTAAAATAGCTCTACGTGACTTCCCACGCAACGGATTTTGAAGTGTCACATATTTTTTTTTTTTTTATTAACTGTAAAATTATGTTTTTACAAAGCACAAAGAACCCGCACCTTTTGATTGCCGGTCAGGTGCTCGGTACCACTGTGCTGCATCGGCTTATTTTTAACCGCCGAAGATTTTTTCTATTTATATTTGTGTTTCATTCTAATTATTGCTTATAATAATTTGTTGAAATTATTTAATTTACTTTTTGAAGTGAAATTTCTTTACGCGCGTCATGCAATTTCGAGGACCGGAGTAAAACCGACTCATGACAGTCACGAAAAACCGTGATCATTTCGCTATAGGAGCCTAGCTAATATTATATACCTAGTTTAGGTCACTCTCCAAACTCAGCTTCGCGGTCTAGAGGCAGAGCGCTCTCGTGCTACGACTTTTAGATATTTTGACTATATGATATTTTGGTCGAAATATAGCTTACAAATCGAGCCGGTAGAGTCGCTCGGTATTTTGAATGATTATTTTTATTTTGAATCATTAAAATTACTAATCAAGGCCGATAACGCGACTAATTACCCTAGCAGACGTGCGCGACAAGTTTTTTTTAGTAAAAAACACAGCCGTAAGTAAGTTTTTCAAAATTTAGAAATGTTTTTCAAATTCAGACTCCATACTCCATACATAGTGAGACTTTTAAAACACGATAGATCTTTTCCAAAACGGACAAATATACGGAAATATTTTGAAAAACGACAGATATGACTTCACACTGCCGATATATCTTCGATTCGACCCTATATAAAGCGTTAACGAGACGTTATGTGATATTATTCATTTGCCGTGTTTGAAAACGAAAAATTTGCGCGGGACAAGTCAATTGAGGAGTACACGTTGTATACGCGGTTCTCGTCGCGCGAGATACCTCTCCTCTCGGTCTAGAGGCAGAGCGTTCGACACTCGTTATGCAGGACCCGGGTTCGAATCCCATATTTTTATAACTTTTAATTTTTTTTTATCACATGCTACTTATAAATATGTCAATAGACAGAAAAAAAGACAGAATGAAATGAAAAGAGAGAGAGAAGAATACTAAAAGTTTCACTTCCGTCGTGAGTAGGCTTGCCACACACTGTATTTATTTAATTGTCTAAGCATAATATTAAATAAACAGAAAGCTTAGTCTATTTTAAAAAGGGAAATTTAATTAGTTGCAGGAAGACTTCTTAGTTTGGCGGTAGTTTCTTCGTAGCCCAGACTTTCATCTACTCTAATCATTCTTGTTGGTTATTATAGTGATCTATCGACTACACCAACTTGTGGTGACTACTGACTGAGTCACTTCATAATGGACTAGTTCCTCTTTGATAATACTCAGTGATTTTTCTGATAGAGATCAGTGAATGATTTCGTATAATAATAATGGGTAGCTTTACAATATTAATATTGTAGTGAAGGTACACTATTTAAACTTTATTGTCACTGATACATCTAGCTTAGAAGGAAACTACTGTTAAAAAAACATGAAACAAAAGAAGACCTACCAATTTTTGCTATTCGGCCTAATCATTCTGTCTCTTTAGACACACGTTCATTACAGTTATATAATTTTATAATGAAAAATACAAGAACACCCAATAATAATGGATCACCCACATGAATATTGATGGAAGACGTAATTGAGTTGTTTCGGGTTGGATCCTTCAGGGTGAAGTGTACCATGATGATAGCTACCCTCTGATAGAAGAAGGTAAAGGAATAAGAAGAAAAAATATCACATTTTTTAATTATTTTTTATTCAATTTGTACATTATTTGTACAACATTACAATGAAAAAATGACATAACATAAAAGTACAATGTGATATTTCAATTCGATTCGTGTTATATTTGCCAAGATCGCAAAACATCCGATATTTGAAAAATTTCATTACTTCAATACAAAAAAGGTGTTCTTCTTTATCAGATCACACAGAATAATAACAAACAAATTAAGCATTTAAATGAAAATCCATTAGGGAGCGAAGGACGCCGTATAATTAGTACTAAAAAAAGATATTAAATATTTATCTTACTAATTGATTTTCAACAATGTCGTTTCACAAACGAGTCACCTTGAAAGAAAACATTTCCCAACAATTATGTTTACCGGAAGATCAAAAACAAATCCAAATTTGGGTCATCCGGGAGAGTTTTGAAACCATTTAAAGTTCCCCGAAATTCCGGCAGAGGGTGAGAGCTCACGACCCCTCCGCCGGGGCAAAAACGGATATATCTCAAAGAAAACAAATTAATTAATTTGCCTGAGCTGCTAATTCCCACGCGCCGCTGTTTTCGATTTGGTTCGTAGCGCTTTTGTTGCAAAGCAAAACACAAGATAATCTACTTTAAAGAAAATTCCTCCCACCAATAAGCGAAATACACTGGGGTGGAATGTGCTAGGTGGGACTTCTAGTGAAATCATTGCTAAAATGGACGCATGTGTATGTTTTGTGTTTGTCGATAAAGCAGAAAGTGCTTGATTAGACTTATGGTAGAGTCGGGCAATTCATGGCGGAGAGTCACAGCTTAGATGGACACATGTGTCTTTGATGACAGTGCACAATTTTTTAGATGGGCAGTGGAGCCAGTACATTGTTATAGCTTAAACGGACATATTATGGATATGCATCTTTAGTCATTGGTCATTATTGGTTGGGCAGAATGTGTTAGATGGGTAGAGGAGCCAGTATTTTGTAATTGCTTAAATAGACATATAATGCATATGCATATTTTTTCATGGGTCATTGTTGGTGGGGCAGAATATGTTAGATGGGTAGTGGAGGTAGTATTTTGTAATAGCGTAAATAGACACTTTATCCATATGCATTTATAGTCATTATTTCTGATTGCTGAGGCAGAATGCGTTAGAAAGGTAGTGGAGCCAGTATTTTGTAATAGCTTATCTTTAGTCATTGGCCATTGCTGAAGTGGCACAGAATTTAGATGGGTAGTGGAGTCAGTAGGAAGAATATCCATCAACTACACAACTCTCGGCACCAAATCAATACTGGGGTGCCACAAGGATCTGTGCTGTCACCAACGCTGTTTTTGTTGCACATCAACAATCTCGTTGATTGTGCACCAATTCATAGCTACGCTGATGACAGTATCGTAATGACCGTAATGGCCAACCTGGACAGTTTTAACATCTCAAAAGCCCAAGCATGTCTGATTTCAGCAAAGAGGGAGATCAATGACTGTCTGGTGCAATTTTATAAAAGTAACCAACCAAAAGTAAGTAATTTTATAAAAGGACTAAATATATCATATAGGCTAAAATATCGAGGCTCTATATAAGCCCGAGTAAATCTGGCTTCAAAAAAACTGGACGTCTTGTATAGGGCTATCAGATTCTTCAATACTAACCAGCTACTTACTCCATACAAATCTCAAGTACGCCCAACAGTTGAATTTGGGAGCCACCTCTGGACTATGGTTCCACAATACTACTTGATTCTGTGCAAAGGAGGGAGGTCCATTCATTGTTAACATGCCGATTGCTATCTCTAACGATCAGACGCAATGTGGGCGTGATGGGTATATTTTAAGGGAGCCTATTTTAATGAAGGTATTTTATTTTATCTCTGGAATACCTGTGCCTTTTCTACAGCGGCTGTAGGAAAGGCACAGGTGTACCTTAAACCACCTTATAACGCTGCCCAACCGGGTGGTGACATAGCCCTCCTGCTTTTACACTGTACAGACAGAGGCGCTCTTGTGAAGTGTCAACAAAATGAAGCACTGGGGAGGGGCAGGAGATTGGATGGGAAAAATTGGGAAGTAGCTAGATATTCAGAACTGGTCACCAAATACAGATAAAGCCATTTCACACAAATTATTGAATCTAAATGTGGTGTTTCACTAGAATGATACTGATAGTATCAAATACTCTATAATATTAATAATACGTCCAACTCCAGTGAAAACGTGGTAATTTCTACAACTCTAGCAGCTAGAGGGAGCTAGTGCATGTTGACGTTGAAATTAATTTAAATGACGGCAAATTGAATTTATTTAGTATTTGGCAATTTGGTGGCGGTGTTTTGCAGTTAGATAAAAACATATTCTAAATTTTTTTTAAAGTATGTTTAAACAAACAGCAAAAACACTCCCAAGTCGGTTTTCAAGATGACAGAAAAACGTTTACAGATTATAATAGTTGGTGGAATGATTTCGTTAAATCCTAGTAACTAAAATTTTCGTCATTAGGCAAAACGTGGATTAAAGAATAATATATAATAATTTAATTTTTAGGTTAATTCAACAAAGCATTCCATGCAGCATTCTGTGTTCGAGGTAATGTTATAAATAATCGTCAATGTTGATGTTCAAAACACATTAATTTAAGTGACACCTCACAAGAGCCCCCCTGTCTGTACAGTGAACAGGCAGGGGAGCTATGTAGCCATCCGGTTGGACAGGCTTATGAGGTGAATTAAGGTAGGCGCTGTAGGAATGGATTTATTAATGCGGGTCTTGAAGAGGCCATTATACCTTCATAAATATTCAAAGACAGATAGCCGCTTTAGTATACCAAGGCGCACAACTCATGCCGCTAGGAGGCGCTAGTTTAAAAAAAATAATGTTAATAATTTGATTTAGAGTCCCAACTGCTCCCGAGCGTCTGAAGTTTATGGTATCCCCAGTTTTATCTTGAAGCGGAAGATAATGGAGATGGAAATGAGATGGGGAGAGGAAGATGGGAAAGTACCTGGCTATTTAGATCCAACAAACACAGCCAAATCCATTTCAAGCAACGTTTCATTTCTGAATAGTGATATTGCACCAGGGATATACTGAGTATCTTCCACTCTGGAACGTGCTGCAAATATACTGTATATTATTTTAAATGAGTAAATTGTGATATAAAACAAATTAATCAAATAAAAATTACTTGCCCACGCCGGGATTCGATCCAGTGACCTCTGGCTTGCTAGTCGAGAGTCTTACCCCTCGACCACGGAAGCCGTGAAGCTAGTGTAGCACATTATTATTATTATTATTATTATTTATTTGGTACATTATTTTGTTACAATTTATGTTTTCCAGTAATGTATTAAATTAAAATTAATAATAATAATAATAATATTTTGATTATTATTAAATTATTATTATTTAATTTGTCCAGTATTCCATTGCCAGCAGAATGTATCAGAAAGGTCAGAAGTCGAAAATATTATTAATATGATAGGGTATTTGAGAGTGTCTACCTCTCTGATATTCGTATATTTGAAATGGTCTAAGTTTGTGTAAATATCTATACTTATTAGTTCAATGTTGTATGGTCCACTTTATTAATCGCTTAACAACCTTATACTGTTGTTGCAAGGGCGAACCTTGTGTTATTTATAACAATGGCAGAAACAGAAAGAAATCAGATTTTACGTTGGAATTCCTCAAACGTAATAAATTTCGCTTTCAATATTTGAAGACTTGAGAAAACATCACGAATCAGAAGTTATTATTTGTAAAAGTTGAGGTTGAATAACTCAAAGCCTTGTATCATATCCTCAAACAAAGAAAAAACATTTGTAATTAATTTTCAATTTGATATCAAGCCGAACAAAGGTCTTAATTAAATGAGCATTTCAAAGCGAGTAATTTTTTAGTTTTAATGCATAATGTTGTATTAAATATTTACCGTTTTGAATACCACTCGACGTTTTTGTGCTTGAAATAATGAAAACTTTTAGTCAAGGAAATTTGAATACTTAATATTTTATAACTGTCAAAAATGATATTTCTTTTAGAAAAAAAACATAAAAATATAATCTACAATCATAGAGCTACAATTAGAGGCACCACTCCTTACTAATATCTCATCGAAACGTGTTCCAGTATTGTTGCGCGTAGACTGGATTCCGTAGTTTTATTTTAGTTTTAGTTTTTGGGTGAGTTGGACGTCATTTGGAGGTAAAAAAGCTTAACCAATGTTTTTGTTTTATATTTATTTTGTCTAAATATAAAACATCAATGTCTACAATACCTTTGAGAGTTTTAAAATTTACATAAGAGATTCATATTACTATTTGAGATAATTACGTCTTAGATGATTTTATTTACGTATTAACTAGGTTTATCGTTTGGTTTTAACCAAGATTTTGACTCCCTTTAAAATGATAGAGATACTATCTTTAATATTAAAAAAAACCACTACTCACGTTAAAAACTACATTCATTGATTTTTTTAAAGAAAATGGAATTCAAATTTCATTACTAGAGCTCACCGTCGGAAATTCCACCGAATTTGTAGTGAAAATAAGCATATTTACTGATTTCATGGTTTAAATAATTTTTTAAAATCCATCATATACCAGCCAATTAGGGAAAGTGAAACAAACTCATGACCCTTTCTATGATTTGTCAATAATTTAATCTGTCATCATGCAGGCAAACAGCATCGTAATATCACTATGCAGTTTTCGAAAATAAAATCTGCTTATGTATTACTAGTTCTTGTAACAATGACGCCGAAATTGCTAGCAGACAAACAAAAGTTCGGCCTTGTTTCCAAAATGTAATATTTTTTACACTATATAGTTAAACGCTTTTACAAATCGGTTATAATGGATCCACCTCACTCATTTTTAACGTCGCTACGCCCGCGCCAGGAGGATCGTTTAAAAACGAACATTCAAATCCTGCGTAGAAAATTGTCCCGCAATTTACTCAAACCTTTGCCTTACTTTAGTTAACTTTGTTTTTCTGCGCAGGGTCTTGATATTTCAATGTGCCCTCTTCGGCAGTCAGTGCTGAACTGATGTCTTTGTGGTTCTGATGCTTATTAATTTAAGAGTTTTTAATGCGACCTTCTTGCTGCCTTCTAGTTAAAACTAACTAGAGTGTACCCGGCGCTGCTCGGAGTCTTACAAATGATTTGGGTAAAGTTTTGTGTTTTTTAAGATATGCAATTACGAAATATGCATTATTTCAATGTGTCTCATAAAGTTTAGCCTGTGTTAGCAATGTAAGGGTCGGAAAATATTTTTTATACTTTCTATAAGTATAATATACATGTTTTACATATATGAACCTTTTGGTAGAAATTTTATAAATGATAGTAAAAATCCTATCAAAATTCGTTGCGTAGTTTAGAAGAACTAAGCGCACAAAAAGACAGACGCCGTTAGCGACTATATTTTGTACTATTTAATTAACTAGCTGACGTTTATCCGGCGTTGCTGGGAGTTATCCTTAAGAGATAGACATACATCATTTAGAACTTTTCTGTAGTCTGATTAAGATTTACAATTCCGTAGTACATCATTTTGATATATCTCATGAGGTTTAGCCAGCTTTGGCAATGTAGTGCCCGAAAATATATTTTTACGCCTTGATTATAAAACATCGACTTTCTTCTACTTTCTATAAATATAATGTGTATGTATCATATATTTAAGCCTTCCGAAATAAATTCTCTAAATGATAGTCAAATTTTATCATAATCCGTTGCGTAGTTTAAAATAACTAAGCTCACTGGCAGACAGATAGCGACTTTATTTTATACTATTTAGAGGTAGAGCAAACGAATATATTCTCTACTGCAGCTCTATGCGACATTGAGTAAGGTTGTTCTAAACATATTTACACTAATTAACATCGTAATCGTATTTTTATGAAAAATCTCACATCTTTTGCATAAATCGCGATTCCCACAAATATTCCAAGCCATCAAAAATATATTGTTAAATAATATGGTACATCATAATACGTTTTGCCACAAATAAATATACCTAGGAACGTTTCCTCACGAGAAGCCGGCGCCATATAAATCAAATGAGATTTGATCAATACACACATCAATTTGTTGTTTGAGACAACAAAAGTATTGTCAGTACAATTTATTTCATCTTGTTGTGTACTTTAGACGGGGCTACATCTCGGCGTATTTATTTAAGCCTTCTATGGATCGTGTTTCTTTTTCGAATCGCTTTACTGATTTTCCACTAAGCACATTGTAAGTGTACCACTGCCCGGGGACATTGGAATTATGGCATTCCAAAAGGGGAGTAAAGAAAAATAATAAATAAATTCTGATACTCAGAACTCGTACTTAATTAAGAGAAGACATTGACAAATTTCGATTTTAATAAATGGTTGCTCATCAAAATGTTAATGCCATTAGAGCGCTCCCAAGTAAGTAATGTTTTCCTATACAATCATTGGAACTATTTCACCAACCAGTGGGTGGCGTTGTAAAGCGGTTTAAAAAAAAAATTCACATAGGAAAATAATTTCCCTCCCGGCCTATGTCATTTTTGGAATATGGTTTGGAGGGTCTTTTTAGGGAAAGAAAGTGGAAGTTCTGGGAAGGAAAAAGGTATGAGAGGTGGGAATGAATCTAGAGATCAGTATGTCCATGAGAGACGTACTTATGAATCTATCCCTTCTGCTGCAGCGCAAAGCGATTGGTCAAGATAGACCAGTTGGAGAGGTCGAAGGGTCTCCCCAAACTAGCCTCTCCCGATTCGCCACGCCACGTAGTTAGAAAGCGCATCCTGAACACACTTCACCCGATGAACCCGGGCAAACCGTAGTGAACTACTTTAGGTTCCCGAGGCGGCGTTACCCAAACCTGCCTCTTAAATGTTTGCGGGTCCTATGGCCTTCGCTTCTACGGAAGAAATGCCTGTTATCCGGTCCATATGCATGCCGTTTTACTAGTCAGCTTGTTCACTAGCTGCAAAAGAATAGTTCATTCACTTGCTGCCTAGATCAACTGGTAGACTATTCTATTATCTTGCAATTTTAAACTCTGTAGTTGCAATTTTGCGCGTATTTTGCATTTAATTTTTTGGATTTTTCAGCTCAGATTTTGTATTTTACAATCTCAAGGTATTTTATGAAAGATTATAAACAAACTGGTTAGTTTATCAGTTTTTATTGTTTTATACCAGGTTAACTCATTCCTGCTCTGGAAAAAAACACCTTAGAACCTTCTGTGTGGATGTCGTGTTATTAAATTTGTCATTTCGTTTGTAATTAGTTGAGCATCTGTCTTTGGGCAGATACCTCTTGAATTTCATCTAACTCATAGAACAACCATTTGAAAATTGCGCGTAATAAAAATGAAATTCCTACTCGTTCTGGTATATTTCTATTGAAGTTTTAAGCGCGCATTCAGATATTATCAATACATTAAATTTGGGAGGCGGATTTGAGTACCGCCGCCCCAAGAACCATTTATTGGATAACCAACACCCCAAGTGTTTCGCTACGTTTGGTGATTTAGCAGAGGTGCCCGGGTTCATCGGGTGAGGTGTGTTCAAGCTGCGCCTGCCCACCAGCTGCGTGGCGTATCAGATCGGAAGAGGCTGGTTTGGGGAGACCCTTTGATCTCTCCAACTGGTCTCTAGATCCATCGCCTTGCGCCGCAGTGGGAAGGATATGTACATATGTCAGTCACTAATGGACATTCTGATCCCTAGATTCCTACCCAATCCTCATACCTTTTACCTTCCCAGAACTTCCTCTCCTTACTTACCTTAAAAAAGACCCTCAACACAGCATTTCAAGAGATGACATAGACCCTGAGGTGAATTATTTTCTTGGAGAAAAATTACTCATTTGAAATTTAAATTAAAACTTATTATAAATTTATGTAAAATAAACGGTTTTTTCTCAACCCTCCAAAAAACAGATCAGAAATATTAACTCCCCAAAAAGTGAATCACTCCTACATATATTTCACGGAATCCACGGTGAATTCAACAAATGCTAGTACCGAACCCGTTTCAATATTTAAATTTCGTCGTGTTCGCTCCTTTTCGTCGAACCGAAAAAATGCACAAATGAAGAATGGAGAGCTTCGATACTCGAGCACACGACAAACAATGAGTTCTCCACGCGACTGTTCTCCTTTAATCGCCACAATACACGAGTATTCAAACATCCATCACTTGTGCCATTCTATCCGCGCGCGCTACGTAGCCGAACAGCGCACCGCCGAGTAAGTACTCGAAAAAGCCGAACTCGAATGTGAAAGGCTTGCATTTGTTCGAGAAAAAACTGCTCGAATTGCATGTCTCCGGTGAAATCCCGCCACGTTGGTGGGTAGATACTGGTTTCACGTAGAATTTCGGAGCCTGCAAATTTCGGTTTACATTGTGTGGAATTGTGCAGTAGGGTGAGCCGTCAACGTACGGATGATTATTTTTAACGGGTCTAATTTACTATCCAGATTAACCCTTTAAAAAAATTATAATTTAGTATATTTATATTTGATTATCGAAGACAATATTAGCGATCCTCAAACGAAAAATTGAAAAAAAAAATGAGAAAAACGGTCGCATCCAAGAATTGAACCCACGACTTTAGCCTTGGCGGGGCGATGATTTCAGAGCAGCAGTCTTATGATTAATTATTTGGTACTTAAGAACTAATATCAAAAGATGATTGTGAGTCAAATAGAAGAATTTTTATTTATAATATTTCAACAAACGTTTTGATGACTCAAATTAAACAGTTTTAACGTTTATTCGCCAGCTGAATTCAAAAGTTACACTTAAAATATGCTAACGAATAGTCTGATACATTTCCAGTTGTTCTACAACACACCCCAACAATTTGAGGATGCCGTAGTCCCACAGGCTTCAGACGGTTGGGACCAGCTTTGACTCTTGTGCAGTTTTCAGTTATAGAATATAGTCCCTGAACAAAATACCCCAGTGTAAAATTGATGACTCAGTATAAAAAAAATGTGATTTTCCATGACACCAAACAACAACCTAACATTTGACCAGGGGGTAAATATCATGTTTAATTTTATTTTATTTGGAAAAACATAGGAGAAATGTGATTTATCAATTTGACACATTGATCATTTACTTGGTTGCAAAATTAATCTGTAAGTTTTTCCCTAAAAAAATATGGAAAATGTAAATGATAAATGGAAAAAACTGTACATTGACGGTGAAATTAAAAAAAAATAAAATCAAAAAGTATTCAGGGTGGTTTATTTGTTTTTTTAATAAACATTAATTTAAAAAAAAACATATTCTTAGGTTAATTTCAAACGTTACCTTTTCGGTATTTTGTGGATGTTGAATAATATTACTAGTACTATTATAATATGAGTGTACTATGATTTAATGTCGTTTTACCGTTAAATAAATTAGTGAACATGTGGTACTCAATTGAAAAACAGTAAAAGTTACACTTAAAAAACATTAGCTAAAGTGATAAATGAAGTTAAGCATGGAACATATTTGAAAATATTTATAGGATATAGGATTACCGGTATTCTGATGCATTTAATTAAATTAATTTTGACACCACTGACATATCCGTAAAAGCCCCAAAAAGGGGCGTTAATTAATAAATAAATAAATATCAAAAAAATCTCTGACAGCCACCATATTATGCACTGTCAGTACAGGTATGACAATGATGGCGGAAACGCAATTCGTGAAATGATTGAAACCGTGTAAACATTGCGCGTTACTGTTAATCAAAGGGAACCGTATTCCATGCAGTCGTTGATGACAGGCTGCAAAAGTAATACCTACATTTTGTTTCCACTGTGCCAGAATAGTATCAGCATAAATTTTAAATCACATGTTTAAAGTGTGTACGAGGCTTATGTCAGGACGGTAAAGGCTTCGGTTGTACGTCGAAGATATGCCATGAGTTATATAACTGCGCTTCTTGATATAGAAACCCACAAGACCAATGCAGCAAATGACTTACAAATTGCTCGATTTGAACGAACGTAATGGGTTCTTTGACTATATATAATTTAACATTAATCATCACTTATTTCGTAATAGACTGTTAATGTCTAAATAAATAAATATGGGTTGAATTTGACGGATGAGCAATTAAGATCCTTTGCTACGAATCCCGAAGTCGTGGATTAAACCGTGGTACGAAATAAAAAATAAAACTCAACCTTTATGTGTTATTTCCATAATCATCCAACTTGATATATTAGACTTAGATTAGACTATTAGATTAGTGATGAAATAAGAAATATTATAGCCTCCCTAAATATAAATACTTCATCGGGAAATGAACTGATATCAAGCAAATCAATTAAATATCTACAAAATGAGTTAATCCACCCACTAACGTATCTTATAAATCTGTCAATATCAAATGGTATTTTTCCTGCTTGTCTTAAAATTGCTACGATCATTCCAATATATAAAAACGGTCCCAAAAATGATGTATCAAACTATCGACCAATTAGTATTTTAACTACACTATCAAAAATATTAGAAAAAGTTATAAAAAAACAAATGCTTACATTTTTGGATTCTAATAAAATATTATCATCTACGCAGTATGGTTTTAGGGAAAACCTGGGTACTGGTGACGCTATAGCTAATGTAACAAATACAATTATTAGAAAATTGGATGAAGGCAAAAAATGCCTAGCAGTTTTCATTGATCTTCAAAAAGCTTTCGATACCATTGACCACGAAATACTGTATTTAAAACTAAAAAAAAATGGAATAACCGAAACAACCCTAAACCTACTTAGAAGTTACTTAACGGGAAGAGAACAATTTGTACAAATTGGTAAAAGAAGGAGCAAAACTCTACCAACTAAGTACGGTGTCCCCCAGGGAAGCGTATTAGGACCTATACTATTTCTAATTTACATAAATGACCTTATGAATCTTCCCATCAAAGGAAACATAATGAGCTTTGCAGATGACACTGTAATTTTATTCCATGAACAAGATTGGACAAGCATATATAAGGAGGCTTAACATGGCCTAACTGTTCTTCAAAACTGGCTTAAAGCAAACTCCCTTACATTAAATGTGAATAAAACCATATATTTAATTTTCTCCAAAAACAAAAGAGGACAACCAATGAATGAGCATATACTCAAACTACATGAATGTCAAAAAAAATTTCCTCAATGTTCCTGCTCGATTATAACTCAAACCAAAAGCATAAAATATCTTGGTATTGAAATTGACGATAAACTACACTGGGATTCACACATTGATCGAACTTCAAAAAAGTTAACTAAACTCATCTACTTCTTCAAAAAATTACGGAACATTTTGTCACTAGGGATTTAAAGAGAGTTTACTATGCTTTATGCCACTCCAAATTGGAATATGGAATAATAGGATGGGGCTCAGCAGTATCAAAACATATAAAACAGCTGAAGGTAACTCAGAATTGCATCATAAAGACCATACTAAAGGTTCCCATAAGGACGTCAACAACAGAAATTTTTAAACAATTTGACGTTCCAAGCATACAGAAAATTTATGCCAAAAACATTTTGGTACAACACCTCAAAAATAATTCTCAGGAAAACACCTCACATTCTCATAAAACCAGAGCCAAACAAACAGAGATACTAACTATACCAAAGTGTAACTCTACCTTTGGACAAAGAAGCTCTGAATTTTTAGCAGTAAAGGTATATAACAAACTCCCACTTAGTATCAAACAAATCAAAACAAAAAACAACTGCATTAAGAACATTAAATCTTGGCTTAAGGAATTACCGGAAAAAGAACTTACTAGCATATTTAAAACATCGTCGTAGAAGTTTCTGGAAACCCTTACCCAAAACATGGAGTCATACCATAGAAGTCGCTGAATAACTTATCCAAAACCTAGTCCCCCCTCAGCACAGGATCTCCTAGTGAGGAGGACTATGAATATAATCAACATCTATTTTTTATATATATATTCTTATAAAAATGTAAAAAAAAATGTATAATATAGCTACTAATAACAAAAAAAAAAAAAAAAAAAAAAAAAAAAAAAGACTATCGGGGGAGGGGAACACATAAAGTTGCGAGGAGCGCGGAGGGGACGGGACCGTCTACCTTTCTGTAATTTGTCAAAAAATTAATATTACAGTATGCAGGCAACTCGCGTAACTTTACTATTTAATCCGCAAGAATAAAATCTGCTTTACGATTTACGAATCATTTTTACAGTGGTGCGGAAATTGCTGGCTGCGTAAAAAACTGAACTTTAAAACTTTACAAATGTGTTATAATTTACCCACCTCACTCATTTTTAGCGTAACTACGCAATCCAATTTTACGAACATTCTGAACCTACGCAGAAAAGTCCCACAATGGACTGCGTTACAAAACATTATCTTAACATAGCGAACTTTACTTTTCTGTGGGTAATTTAAATGAACCCTCAACGTAGTTTGATGCCTTAGATTATACAAATCATATTCGAACCCTTCTGATACCAAACATACAGTCACTTGGTTGTATCCAGCTCGTCTAAGTGATAACCGGATTTTTTGCAAGAGCAAATCTATCAATTTGGATGTCTATGGTTATTTCACACAATATCATAAATAATATAAAATAACGTATTATGACAGTGTATTGGTGGCATGTTCCATAATGGAAGATACTCCCAGTATCGCTCTGGTAAAATAACATAATTCTATTCATAGTTTAAACTTTGCTTGAAATGACTTCAGTTGTATTTCATGGCTAGGGCTTATTAGCCATGTGCCTCTCAATCATAATCTTTTCCATCTCCATATTTTCCTCTACTTTTTTCACTTTCACGACACACACCTTTCTTTAGAAGCCGTAGTCTCATCGGCTCAATGAAGTTGAAAATCTTTTGCTGTATTCATATAAAAATAATATAAAGACTCGCACGAGTGTCAAGCAATATATAATTTAAAAATATTTTAATATTACTTTGTTACAAACATACCGGTAAGAGTTTGTCATTTAAGGCCTAAGCTGCTTTAAAATGTATTGAAGTTTATTTCGTCATCAAAGAACCAAAATTTTTATCAATGTACTCCTTACTTTCTTACTTCTTTTTCCTGTTGCTTTCCAACTACATTAAACAGTGGAACTGTAGCTTAATGTCGCATTACAAATAAAATGACAGCAAAAGCTTCTTTTTTCTTATTGAAATATTTTTTCACAAAATTTATATTTTTGTTTATTGAAGACATCATCTCCTTCGGTCATATTTAACTGTATCATACTTACAATAAGAGCTACCAACATCGTATTCATTTTTCTCACCGTACTTTTTTAATGGCAGTTTTGTGTATGATCGCAAGATACAACCCAAACTAAATGCAATCTGGACAGTGTCTTTAGATAAATTTATTTTTATTTTATTTTAATGTGCGACATCTATTAAGTTTTTCTGCAAGTCTACGATAAATATTTTTTTTTGCAATAACTTGACGAATAAAACCTCAAATTGTAATATTTAATTATTGAAGACAATATTAGCGATTCCTAAACGAAAATTCGAAACAGAAAAATCAGAAAAAGATACGGTCACATCAATGACTCGAACTCAGGACCTTGCCTAGCCGGGGCACCGCTCTACCAACTGAGCTTATGAGACCCTAACTCCTTCGGTCATATTTAACTGTATCAAACTTTTTATATTGGTGAAAAATAAAATGTTCGTTATCAGGGCAAATATTTTTGAGTGTAAGGCTTTTCGACATATTTTCCCAAGTAGTATTAAGAGTAACATGATCTATCTACTACAAATAAATCGTCATAATACTTTTAACAGTGAACATTATTGTAATAATGATACAGGAAAATCATTTTAAAATTTCAAAATAGTTAAGCACACCGATAGTAAGAATCAAAAAAAATTGGAACATCCATCCGCAGACTCCTCTTGAAATGATGAAAATGCCCAAAGATACTGAGTGCGTAGAGAAGTTTATCATTTCTATTTAAATATAAACTCGCGGTTCAGTTCGACAACGTTATTTTTCATATTTTATTTTAATCTTCAGCTTGCTATCGAAAACATAATTATTATGAAATTAGTTTTTCTAATCCATCCAGTACACAACTACCCAAGCGAGGGTCTCTTTAAAATGATTTATTCTCAGAGGAAAAATATACACATTATTTCCTCCAGGGGTTTTCACCTAGGCAGGTACCATTTTTTTGGAACATTATCTCCACACAGGAGGCTGTGGTGAAAATAATTTCCCTGAGGGCCTTTGTCATCTCTGGGGATACTGTGTGGATAGTATTTTTGAGGAGAGGATGAAGTGAATACGGTTGTTGAAGATACCCATGTAGTAGGAGGGAAGTAACACAGAGGCCGGCAAATCGTTCCTCAGCCAAGCTGTTGCACAGCCGAACTCAAGAACAAAACATATAAGCCACCCGTTTTCATGTGACAAATTTTGACCCTGTGTAAATTATGTTGGGTGGGCGGATTGAACGTTAGTTTTTCGGAGCATCCATTGTAATACCGGTAGAACAAGGACAGCATACCTGCCTGAAACCTGTGCTCTTAAGATTGCTATCAGCAAAATTAGCAATTGATTACAATTTTTATCAAAAAAAAATCATTTGTTATGATAAAAAATTTACTTGTACAAACGTCTCAATGTTATCGTGGATCGCTTTTGACGGAAGCAAATAACAAATTTCATAGCTACCTATCGACATTCTTCAAGGACTACAAAATGCCCAAACGAAATCCAAAATCCTTGCCAAATGCAAGAACTAAATCTTATATCGTACACAGCTTGGGAGCTCGTTATATCAGTATGTGCATTTAAAAGGCTGAATATATTTTTCAAGAAATATGTTTAATAATTTCTCACATTCTGCGCTGCAAGGCAGCGGGAAGCTAACCACTATTCGGCTGAATATTTTCAGACTTGCCGAAAAGCTCTCGGAATGTCGTTATTATATGAAAAGCCTTCCTGAGATGCAGTCAAAAGTGAATCTTAAATTACGATTGCATTTTAACGAGTGAAGCTCTGGCTACATGCGGTGCCGCTTGCAGCCAAGTCGGTCCATTGCAAACCACTTGGCGAAGGAAGTTTGCATTATTTGGCGAAATATATGAGAGGAAAGTACCCTAAAAACATGACGCTAAGAAACTATTAGCCATTTTCGCATAATTCCTGTAATGATAATAATAGCGCCGTTTATGTGAAAAATCACCTCAAGGGCGCTGTGCAACTTATTATTTACAAACATACATATTATTTACTAACAGATACAGAAAAACATACTTACTGGTAGGTCACATCAGATAAACACACTTGTATTAAATATAAAGTAAAAACATTGGACATTAATTTTGAATTTGCTATTATAATACCTTCCATTAGTATTTTGATATTGCATCTATTAAAAGATTATTGGCAAATGTAGAGTTGATATTTATTTAAGCCTGGAGAGTTTAGGACTCTTTTGAACTGAAGATTTTTTATGAAATGAAATTTAAAAGCTTAAATTTTTTTTGTTTTTTTTAAACATTTAGTTATTTACAATGATGTCGCGAATAGTGAAGATTTCTGTCTTTATAGATGTGATGCATAATGATATGTTTGAAATAATTAAAACTCTTGTGCTATATTCACGTTTAAAAAAATAAAAAAGTTTTTTTTAATTGAAGTGCATTATTTTGAATGCGAATTCAAACATAGTATAATGTTATAACCACCGAAGAGCCAACTGCTTGTAGCTAGGAGGAATAAAGCACCCCTATATTGGGGTATCCTGTGCTTATAAAGCTGAAGGAATATTGTGGGTTTGTTAAATATAACAATAAAACGTCTCCATTGCGTATTGTGCCAACTTCGATAAAAGGTACGTGCTCTGAAAACCCTTAAAGCCGATTTGGGTAGACTGATTGTTGTAACTTTGACATGTAAATTCTCCTTAACTTTCAATATAATATTTTCCTTGGTGTGTGCAGATAAATTATTATTTAAAATCGAAAACGATTTCACGCACGTGTGAGCTGTGCTCGATCTATTGAAAATACGCCTAAATTATATTCCCTCTGTGAACAACGACCCTGCGTAAAATAATATGAAATACATATATTCTACCTTCAATGCGAAGATTCGTACCTTCAGGAAATGCTTTTTCCGAGCACATTTAGCAAATTATAAAATGAACATGTTGTTTTTCGAGCCGAGCTTTGCCTTCCGAATTTAATAAAGCCGATTTTCAGGTTTCCATCTATTTAACCATTATCAAATACTCTTTTCGTTGTTTTTATACTGTGCGTGTTTGTTTGGTTGTGGTTGTGCCAAGACCGAGTTGTTTGGCGATCCGTCATCTCTGCCTACTCCATAGTAAGTTAAGTTTTAATTAATGCTATATAAGATAATCCACTATTTTATTGATAGCCCATACCTTTTACAAAATATTCATTTCAGATGTCCATTAAGAGTAACTCGATCTCCGGACACATTTTATATTCCTAAGAGCAATACTAATTATCTTGAAAATGTATTTATAAGAAGAAGCTGTAGCACCTTTAATAGATTATGCACAAATATTGATGTGTTCAATACGAGCCTCGCAGGATTCATAGCATTCCTAAGAGAGTAGCGTTCTATCGTTGCGGGAAACTTAGTAGTGTTAGTGTGTGTATTGTTTTTCTATGGGTTGAATCTGTAGTCTTTTTATTTTTATTTTTTTGAAGATTTTCCTTTTTTACTAGTTAGTATTTATATTGTATTGTATTATTTATATTCATATGTTTTTCTACCTATATATAAAATGAATCTTCTGTGGAAACTTTACTGGTTTATGCAACTTGGTAAAAATGATTTGTATTAAAATATATTTGTATAACTGTTTGTTTCCCAAATAAAATAATAATGTAAAAAGTTTATGTTGTGTATCCATCTTGTAGTTAACTTCCTAATGCTGAAAAATAATATTGTTAAAATTATTTAACTTTGCCTTCTGGCTTCACGAAATACCCGCAGTAATGTTTTAACTGTCATTTCACCTACGACCAATCGAGCTGAATAATATAAAAATTATGCACTGTTACAATTATTAATTTATTATTTATCATCAATAAAATTAGTAACACATTGATATTTTGAACGAAGCTGTATAGCAATGCTACTTGTTTATCATTTAAGCTTGCTATTATACTATTATAGCGCTTTTAAAATACAGGTACACAGCAATTCTCTCAACGGAGGATAAATATCTCATTATCGCCATTCCAGTCATCAAATGGCGGCGTTAAATTAAAGTCTTTGAAAAGGAACACATTTAACAGAAAACGAGCCACAAACTCCTCTCGCCCGGTACCCGCAGTCCATTCAGAATCACAGACACTTTGGATTTTGAAAAGCTCACCGTAAATTTAATGGGCGACGGATTAAAATGCATCCCAATCCTCAATTCATAGTGTCAGCTCTACCACAACCCTTAGCCATTTTAGCCGGCGGGGTGACATTAATTATTATGGCAGGAGCTCTTCCGGCAGTGTTGGGACGGCGGCGGTGGTTACCGGGCTGAGAGCGTCTTGGCGTGTGAACTGAGAACTGTGAACTACTGCTCAGATGCAAGGTAAGGAGTGGGTATACCTGTGAATAGGGGTGAGGTGGAGGGGAGAACAAGCCGCCGTAAGGTGGTCGGAAGGGGGTATTCTCAGAACTGGGGACTTCTTGCTGAATGGCAATTTGTGAACTTGTGGGTTTCACTGCCAGATGTTGTCAACTTTATAACTTCATTTGACATCATACCTCGTTATCGAAAGGCGTTTACAATATACCTACTTCGAAATTTTAACAAAATTGTGAACTTTGAATATATGAAACAAAACATTTTTTTAAAACGACGCTTGAAAATGCATTTTGCATATATAACTGCAGATTAAAAAAATGTTTTAAATTTGACCATAACATCCTTAAAAATATTATTACCGTGGACAATATCCGCCGTATTTCAAACGGCATACCTACTTTGTCAAATAAATTTTAGTGGGTGTTTACGTATTTAAATTCGTGATATAGGTATGAAAAATTTAAGAAAATTTGTGAAATGGTGCCCAAATAAAATTATTTTATAAAAACTAACTAACTAACTATCACGCCGTTTCCTCGAAGGGGTAGACAGAGAGGACGGACCGCCAAACAACTCGGTCTTGGCATGCACTCCTTGCCTCATCACATTCATAAATCGTCTCATATACACTCTTCTATTGTTCTGACTCTTGACATGGCCCGACTCAATTATCTGATTCACTTGGTAGTATCATGTCTTCCTCGGGCGTCCCCGATTTCTGCTACCATTCACATTTGCATCGTATATTATCCTTACACTTCGCTCATTCGTTCTACATGCCCAAACCATATTAAAATTATTTTATGAGTCTCCATTAATACGTTATTTCTTCCAAAACTAGTAGCTACTTAAAAATGTATGTTTAATGCATCGTAGAAACTCAATGTTTATTTGTAATGCAAGTATTTCCTATCCTAACTTCAAATCTGTATTTATTATTAGTACCCAGCATTGCTCGGGGTTATGAATGTTTTGAAGTAAAATTTTGAGATTGTGATTTTTAGTGTAATATTATGGTAATAATTGAAACAGCTTACTTTTTTCACATGGTCGTGCCATTTCTGCCTTGGACATCCCCAACTTCTTCTAATTTCATATCATATATTCTTTTTACACCCCTTTCTTTCTTCATCACATACGCCACATTTTACAACACTTTATTTGATTCATTCGATCGTGTCATGTCTTCTTCGGGTGTCCCCGACTTTGTCTACCATTCACTAATGTATACCACATTGTCACTATTAACCACTCTCTAAGCATTCCTGAGACTAATAAGAACTAATTTTCAGTGAAATCAGTCGCGTGGTTTTTGAGTCTATAGGGGACAAACAAAAAACATTATACAGGGTTTTCCAATAAGAGGTGTTATTTTGATATTCGATCGTAAAAGATCAATAGTTTCGTTGCTTGTGTGGCACGTAGCGCCTTTTCGTTAAAAGTAAACGTTGCTAGATCAATACCATCCAATTCCGGCCATAAAAAATCATTAATCATCTCTAGATAGCGATTCATTCATCGTAACTGTTGCTCCAGCCTCATTTTCGAAAAAGTAAGGTCCAATGACTCCACCGGACCATAAACCGCACCAAACAGTCACACGTTGAGGATAGAGAAGATTTTCAACAATAACTCTTGGGTTTTCCGAGCCCTAGATGCTACAATTTTGCTTGTTGACGAAGCCACCGAGGTGGAAATGGGCCTCATCACTCAAGATGATTTGCATTTGATTCACTCAAGTGAATTTTAATAGTTTCAATACGTTGTTGAAGCGTGTATTGTTTCATTTTTATTAATGACGTAGTTTTTACTTGTCAAATGTCAAAAATGACAGCTTCAAAAGTAACATCTACCGAAATAACGGGCTATTCAAAATAACATCTCTTATTGGAAAACCCTGTAGATTGTGTCCCCTCAAACATAATTAATAAAACTTCACCCAGACTTGATCCCGCAACCTCCAGAACTAAATTCAAATGTTTAGAACCATTCGCTATGGAGGTCCTCGAGTTCTCTCTAACTTTTCTCTATCGCCATGAAAACTGTAATGATTCCTTTTCTAATAACTCTGTAGACTCATAAAATTTAACATTATTATCAAACACAAACTAAAACTTAATAATAAACTTGAATTAGTTCGTGATATTCTAAAACTGGGATAAATTAGCTACGGGCTGTTTTTTTTAATCAAAGAAACGAGTTTTCCTCCAACTTAAAAGTTCACTGGTAAAACAATAATCGTTTACCCGCAATACCCATTCGTTTCATGGATCATTCAGGACCAATCACCGAGAATTCAAAATACTGAAAACATTCTTACAGTCCATAACAATTTTGCGAGAAGACAGTAAATCATTTTATCATTATAATTATGTTTCTACAAAATTGAGTTTAAGCCGTGGATCGCTTTGGATTCAATATCCCGTATATCAAGGCATTAGAGAAATGAATACAATGAATCCAATTTGGTCCTATCCGTTGCATTCGCGACTGCATCGTACATCCGCATTTCGGATTTACCTTCGGCAGGAAGTGGGTGGGTGATGGGGTGGCGGGATGTGGGGGAGGATACGGAAGTTGGGAGAGCTTAGACTACTACTTGTCAATAGATTCCAATTGACGACGCAGTAAACTTTCAAAATTCAGCTTCTGACTTGCTTACATCCATCTTACCCTAAAAAAAACAACCATTTTGAAACTAGTGAAAAGATTGAGAGCAGAGATATATACACACTTTTTGCAGATATGTTTTGCAAGATGCCATATAATATTTTGTTAGGAAATCTTGTTGTTCGCCAAAGCTATTTTTAAAGTAACGATAAAAGAATAAACATGTTTTTCAGTTTCAATATTGACAAATAAACAAAAAATGATCTTTCACGTTGATTTGGTGCCATTATCGAGGTCAGAGCGGAAAAAATAAAACTTTTTTGATTTATTGATGCAGGTTTTGCAGGTTTGCATTGGTAAAAGTTATATCCAGTTGATTTTGAGTCCTCGATCGGTTAAATTATATATTTTTTATGGTATGAAGAAGTACTATGCTTGCTTACGAGTATATTTCAATTACTTTTAGACATAAAATGCGCCTATAGAAAAGGTAAAATTTGAAGTAGTTTAAATTGTTTCATTTTATTTATGAATTTAAAAGATGCTTCGTTTTTTTAAAGTTTTTTTGTTAAATTGATATTAGTCTCGCAAGGATACATAATCAAATATCGAAAAATTAATAAAAAAGTATTTTTATTGGTTAGTTAGTATTAGTTTGTTTGATTTCGAACTTCCAACGTCAATGTTTTTACCGCTTTTCGACGAAACTCGTCGATCAGAAATAACGATTATTGTTTCTAGAAGTACCTATTCTAAAGGTCAGTTCTTCTTCTTTTGTGTGGTGGGGGGTCAGATGGGAACATCTTAGTCAGTGAGCTAGTCTAGGACCCAGGCATCGCTTTGTGGACCTCATCAATCTCACCGGGGAATTAATGCAGCGGGCATTCTTTAGCCACTTGTTCTGTGGTCTGCACCACACCGCATCCACCCATTACCGAACCTTTGAGGCTCCATATCTGCATAATGTGGGCACAGCGGACAGCCGCTATAGACTATGGTTTATGAGGTAGTGAAAATCCTTAGGTTTATATTTATTATTATCATCTTGACAAGAGATCAAATTTCCTATAAAATGTTATTTGTAATTCGTTGTCCATTTCAAAGAAATGTGAGCTATTTATATCTTTATCACGAAACTTTACCTGAGAGAACGTAAACACCCCATCCCTTAATACTATTCAATCCTGAATTGATAAGGTCACTGCTAGATCTCCCTAAAGGGTACGGTAAATTACAACTAGGTACTAGGCATTTCAGTCAAGATGTAAACTATCGATTTCACTAAATAATTACCGTAGTAACTTGCTCGCCACGTAAAAAATATTCGCCCTTATCAACAAATTTTCAAGTTACCTAGGCAATAGATTTTCTCGATAAAGCAAGGTTGGGTTGGGTTATTATAGGTTAGTTTATTATAGGATAGGTTACGTTAGGTTAGGATAGGTTAGATTAGATTAGGTTAGGTTAGGTTGGGTTATTATAGGTAAGGTTATTATAAGTTAGGTTAAATAAAATAATAATAATACCTTAAAAAATAATTAATGCTTTTTAAGTCTGCACTTTTCGGCAGTACTTTTTTATAATTTACGTTATTCAATTGTCATTAATACTTTTATTTTATTTTTTGAGTTCGGCCAAAATAGTACCTACCTAGTAATTGCATAGAGTAAATGGTAAAAATTCTAGCCACTCATATCAGGAATACCAACAAAAGAAAATGTCATCAGCAGAAATCATACAACCAAAGTATATTTTAAATTAAAATGCTAAAATTAAATATTTCCCAAATGCAATCAATTTCCTTTTATAGTAATTAAGGTAATTTAGAAGGTTTCATTTAAAAATATTTCGTATTATCCCTGGCCAGCGATTCCGAATAATTACCTAAACGGGATTGTATGCCATTAACGAATGAATTGATAGGTCATAAAAAAACTTTAAGAAAAATACCAATATTTTCACGATTTCCGAACACGTGTCTTAACAAGTCACACGTCCTAACATTTTTGCATTTTGTCCTGATTTGTTATTAAAAACCAATACAGAGAGATGAACACGTGTCCCAATATTATTACGAATTCGGAAACTCTTTATCATGAAGCGGCTTGCAGTCCCATTTTTAACGGATGACTAATAATTTGAAGAGATTTTCAATAAATCAGCATTACTCATTTTTCTCCGTGCGTGAGGATAAATTATGTAGTGATATACATATTATGGAGTATCTATTATTGTAATTATATATATGAGTAATATCTGTACTCTTTAATTGTTAAATACACGATGAATTCGTATAATGTGGAAATCAATAATTGGTTTCTAAAATGTACTTGTATAAATCAACCACATTGTAAACTGTTGATTTCCCTAAAATTCAGACAGCCAAGAATATTTTCCAGAGCCGGGTAGTTTTCAAACAAGCATGTTATAAAATAAGCTAGCATTTCCTACGAAGGAACTTCATCCATAAAAACGTATAACGTCACTAGATTCATTTACACGTGGGGTGCATTCAGCGTGAGATATCAACGAGTATCTTATATGCACGTGCCAGTAAAAGGAACAGCAATAAATCAAAAATCTCAAACACGCTCGTCTCATTGGATAAAGGGGTACGGGCTTATTCAATTTCGGGAGACTACTGGCGGGAAACCCCTACCCGGGAACTCGTACCCCTACCCAAGCAGCCCCGACACCCGACGCCCGCTCGCCTCGCACAATGACGCGGGAAATAGCTTTGAAAGATTCTTCCTTCGAGCAGGTAGCCACCTCCTTTAAGTGTGTTCTCAGAAACTGACTAGATTTCATATAGTTCGGGTTGAATCTTGCGATCATACATAAAGATATTTGCCAATAAATAATGTGCGGTGAAAAAATGAAGACATTGTTGGTAGTTCTTATTCGAAGTATGATACAGTTAAAAGTGACGGAAGCGGATAAGGTCCCATTAGCTCAGTGGTAGAGCGGTGCCCCGGCAAGGCAAGGGTCCTGGGTTCGAGTCCTAGATGTGACCGTATCCTTTTCTGATTTTTCTGTTTCAGATTTTCGTTTAAAAATCGCTAATATTATCTTCAATAATTAAATATTACAATTTGAGGTTTTACTCAATAAAGTTATTCCAAAAAAATAAATGTTTTATTTTACTTTTTTTTGCACTTTAATTGTCAATAAAGCAAGGCAAAACCCTGGACCGAGTACTTTAAATACCGTATTTACCTCAAAGATATCACTATCTGTTGACTGTTATGGGAGAAATTGTAAAACTTAAGTATTAATTGAATTCAATCCCGGATCGCGCAAGTGCGTGTAACTTCACCTATTGTCAAACAAACTTATCGTTGTTTCCAGTACAAAAGTTTTAAAAGATGTCATTTTATTATACGGAAACATCGTTTTTTCGAGTGGTAACAAGTATGAAAGTAAAAGATTTCATATTTTTGTAGATTTTAATTATTATTTACGGATTTTTTTTTTGGTGGAAGGAATTTTGGCGTCTTAAGTTAAACATTGAAAATATTATCTCTTATTTTTTTTGATTTGTGATTTAATGTAAACAAAAAATAATAAATAAATGTCGTGTCACCTATAACTGTCATAGGATCCATGACATCAAGTACGTCATTTTGTTCACCACGTCACTTAAGGGTTAAGAAGTGAAGAGGGGAAGAAGATGGCAAATATATAAAACATATAACAACTTGGCTTTTTAGAACTAGTCAATTAAACTAGGCAAAAAACTGGTAGACATACTACTTTTGATTTAAAAATTAATATATATATATACACATAAGTGGACGCATGTATATTAAAGCAGATTTTGTATTTATTTTGCGTTCGCAGCTCGTCTATTGTGAATAATTCTCCCCCGTTGAAACGAATTACAGTACCGTTTGATTGATAATTACAAAGAGTAATTTAATATTGCCCTCATTTTGGCTGGTTTTGAATTAAATATATATTCTGGATTTGTAATATGCTCAGGTTCCATGTTGAGTGCGCTTTTGGGTGATTCACATTAATTTGCTACATGCGAATTTATTAATATATTAGAATCAACCAGAATTACGCGTATTTAACTCATTATCGAAATTATGAAATTGGTTGATACATGTAAATGTCATCATGTTTATTTTTTAATGACGTAAAATATATATTTTTTAAAGTTTATCACTTAAACACAAGATCGATACAAACATGTATGCATAATTATGAAGTTACGATTCTTAACTTACATTGTTTTTATGAACCCAAAAAGTACCTTTGAATAAAATATGAAATTAATAATTTAAAATGATACAGATATTTATTTATTATTTGGTAATTGATACCGACTTGAACTTATGTATAACTTCGTTATTATGTAAGAATCCTTATACAGCGGTTTATTAGTTTACGATGAGATTAGTGTTTATTTACTTAACATCACAGCAATTATGGTTTATTATTGAAAGCAAGAGAAGATTTAATAGTTATTAAATAATCGAGTAACGTATTAATAGATTGATAGATTTTAGCAATAGATTTGTATTGGTGTGTGGCGTTTGAGTCTTAATTGTGTCTTAAGATACGTATACATTTGAGAACCGCACAACGAATTACGGAAAAGGAACGAATCAACTGCAAGCGGCGTTTCGCGCCATTTGCGGTTGCTTCGTTTCTTTCCCATAAGCTGAGGTTCAGTTCGGCAGTTCGACTTGCGGATTCGTTTCGCAGCATTACGAAACTAGGACGCGAATCGTTCTGATTTTTAGGTTTTATCAAAATCACAATTTGGTGCAAAAAATAAACTACGAGTGGGCGGACAAAATATTGATTAACAAGTTATTATAAGCATTAATTATAAGCGTGAATCACAATATAATTTGAGATTTTTTCAATTTATATTTGTGTTTCAGGCTAATAATTATTGTTTATGATAATTTGTTATTTTTTTTAAATTTAAAAATATATTTCTTTTATATAAAAACATAAGTATATTATACTAAGAAAACTAATTACAATAAAAATGTTTTCTTTTTAACGTAACTACACAATTCAATGGGGAAAAAAGTTTCTCGTGTTTAAGTTGGGTAGTAGTGGCATTGCAATATACGCGGGGTAAAGAAAAGAAAGGAAGTTTTTATTTATTAATTAAGAAATAAATAAAATATATATAGCATGATAACAAAAGTATAGATAATGAAAATAGACTAAAATAGCAGTTACTAAATTAGATACACAGTAAATGTAAATAAATTAAAGAATATATTTATTTACATTTAACATTAATTTAAGAAGAGTAATAAAATAAAAATATATTTTTGTTATTTGTTTTTGGGGTATTATGCCGTGTTTGGCTAGCTCCTTCTTTAGCCAACGTTTCGGACAGCATTGCAGTGTCCATCATCAGGGCAGATGTGTTATTTAGATATAACATATCACACAAATAACACATCTGCCCTGATGATGGACACTGCAATGCTGTCCGAAACGTTGGCTAAAGAAGGAGTTAGCGAAACACGGCATAACACCCCAAAAACAAATGAAAAACATGAAAATCTTAAATTAAAAATAATATTATTAAATTTCGATTAATAAGTAGGTAGTAGGTGGTATAAGTACATGGAGTTATTTTCTTCATTTGGAGTAAACGGAGCTGCTAATATTGCAAGCGAAGGTACATAATAAAATGTGACAATAAGCTGTTGGTAGTTCGAATGCTGATATAATATTTCAAGAGGATATGGTAAAAATAGATTTTTTGTTTGTTAATTAATGATGAAATTAATTAGTTAATTAGTTACAATTAATCTTTGGTTGATCAAGAAGTTGTTTTATTTGTAATTTAAAGGCTTTATAATATTTTTCATTTGATTTTATTTTATATAGGAGTTTACGTAGGATGAATTTTAGAATCAACATCTGTGCCTTTTCTACAGGTAAGAGGTTAGTTTTGAAAGTCCCAATAAAATTAATAATATCCTTTTACTTTGCAAGCAAACCTTGTCTTGTAAAAACATAATTTTACCTTCAATAAAAAATAATGTTTTCTGAAAAATGCGATTGTTTTTCTGACAATAACATTCCATCCAAACCGCATTCTAGTATGAGCGTCTTTTAGGATAAAATACTATTCGATGCGTCATTTTGTTATTGTTCAAGGTGTATGTACATATCTAGCATGCATGCATTCTTCATATAATATTGATCAAAGCCAGCGGAGGGTGGTATTCACTCAGAACCTGGGAGACATATTCCATTCCAATATTGAGAGATATCAACGAACAGCGCACAACACTTTACTTGAAAATGCAATGAATAAAGAACCAAAAGCCTTCGCATGAAATAAATGTAACCAGACGGAAAAGGGTTGCTGCACATTTTTAAATGGAATTTTATTTTTTTTGTAATATCGCATTGTTACGTATTTTCTTAGAAAGTCGGTATATACACTAATTTTCGAAAATCTAATAAATAAATAACGCATAGCTTACCTGATAAGGTAACTATATATTTTGTTAGTTTTTTATATGAAACCGCACAAGAGTCTCAACTGCTCCCAACCATCTGGAGCCAGTTAGACTACGGCATCCCCAATTAGGGTATATTGTGAAGCTGAAGGTAGTGGAGAGGGAAAGGAGATGGGAAAGAGAAAGGAGTAAGAGTACCTGGCTATTCAAATCTGGTCACCAAACACGGGAAAAGCCATTTCAAGCAACGTTTCAATTCTGAATGGTGGTCTTACACCAGGGCGATACTGAAAGTATCTACTCTCCAAACGTACCGCAAATATATATGTTATTTAAAATTATGAATTTGTGAAATTTTCACAAATTATTGAACCTGCGAACTCCCGCTGGCTAGTTGCTTTTCCTGTCGACTACGGAGGTTGTCAAAATGGTCAATGGTAATTCACTTCGAGAGCAATTTTTCAAAAGGTACTGCACTAAACTAAGAATTGTTTTAAAAAGAGCATTGTGTACCTACAGCTATAAAATAAGGCAGAATATTTCATGATACTGGGAATTTTTCCCAAAATTAAATTATTGTTGTCTTTCATTCATAATTTGTCTTATTTGTGTTTTTGGAGTAAAATTCAATCACTGTTTTCAAAGAAAACATTAAAAAGGTTTTGGAAAATCATCCATATAAATTATAAAAATTGGTAGCTGTAATAATGGTTCCATGATAACTCAACACAGTGACAATTCAACACACTTTTAAAAAGTGATATAAAGTCAAAAATTTTTTTTAACTTAACCTAACCTAACCTACTTAAGATGTGATGAATTATCATTGTGATGATTTATCCGGTCACCGGAATAATAATATGTAATATTGTTTTGCAGATAAATATTACCTATTTTGCTAATTATTTTATTCTTTGATTAGTAGAGCGTAATTGAGGAATTCTTGGTAGGTATTAATTTTTACATCAACAAAAAACAAATCAACATTACTGTATGTACTATATGTACCTAATTAAGTAAATTAATTTCAATTATAATTTCTTTAAGCTACAGAATGTTCCATTGTTCTATCTTCATAATTTTAAAATGCGAGAATCAAAAGGATTGGGAAACAGCATGATGTTAAATGGTGGCATTTACTATGAAAATAGTACTAAGTATAAAATATGTAATAGTTAAAAGTGATTTGGAGTATTATTCAAACAATTGCGAAATGTACCAACCAGTTATAGTATTTGTGTTTTGGCTTAAATCGTTCTAATACGTTTTATAGTTACGAGTATCCACAGGAATTATTTTTTTCATAGACATACAGTAAAAAAAGTCTTGATTACTTCGGAGCTCTGAATGTGTCTATAATGAATATAAATATATATACGAGTGAAGGTTTTAAAGCTATATCTCAGTGTTTTGGTAAACCTTGTTTGCAGGATTTTTTAAGGTGTACAAAAAGGAATAGGTTCTATCAAGCTAGTGTTTAAAGGTGAGTAACGACCCATTTGGCTTCTGATATATTACAAGCATTATTTACTCGGTAGCTTAAAATTCACAGGATATATTAATAACCACGCTATTTGCCGTATTTTTTTGGCCTATGCAAACCACTCTGGAGTACAAATTATCCCCATTATCCTCCATTTGTTCCCGTTATGTTGACCAATGTTATCGGTGTGTTAGGGGAAGCAGGGGCAAACGGCGGTAGGGTTCAAAGGGGGAGCAGGGGGGAGTGGGCGAATTAGGAGTGCGAGGTAATTGGGAGTTTGGGGATGTGGGAGTATGAAGTGGTTTAATGGCGACGTGTAGATGTGAAGGTAGTGGGTGGGCGGTGAGGGTGGCTAGAAGGAGGAGGGGTAAATTTGGAGGAAGACCACGTGACAGGCTAATCTGGATATATGGGCCGCCCCGGACTCGCTGCAGATTATACAGCATTCAAATTGAAATTCTCCGAATTATCTTACGACTGATGGAAAATAAAATAATCAATTCAACACATGACATTCCATTTGACGGTAATGCAATTCTCAGTTTTCTCAGTTGCCCGGACTTTATGAATAGTTTTCAGAAATCAGACTAAGACAGTAATGTTCCCCTTATTTTGAACTCCAAGTGTGTAAAATTTCATCAAGAAGTATCAAGATTTTGCTTTAAGGGGTGGACAGTGACCTTTCTTTTGTTTTGAATGTCTAGTGTGCAAAATACCATCAATCTCATAATAAAACTGTAGTTTTGTATAAACTAATTAATCCACAGACTTTATTTATACAAATATATAGAATATATCGTAATTCTTTCTTGTGCGGACAATTAATTTTTCACAATTTATTACCAATCCGGTAGAAGCCTTCGTATATTTAAATTTGCTTTTAGAGGATAAATATATCGAGAAGTAATCCTTCCAAAATTTTCGTGACAGCGAAACTCGTACTTTGATTAGCGTTTTTTTAAACGTTCGTTAAATATCCTAACTTGGTTTATTATATTAATAAGGTCCCAGACGTAACAGCTTAGCGCGAACAGTTCTTAAGTTTGCATATTTGTCCCCTTGTACCGAAAAAAATATTTCAAGACCCTATAAAACCCGTTTCATCAGAAATACATAAATAGAGCCTAAAATCAAGTTTAAAATTTAGCTTCTCGGACACATATATTATCAGTACGGATTTCTAAAATAATACTTCGTTCCAAAATAATTACTGTAGCACTTGGTAAGTTTTTAGATTCTCACGGCCAAAAGCATTTTTGTTGTTTGTTTTTTGGGGTGTTATGCCGTGTTGCGCTAACTCCTTCTTTAGCCGACGTTTCGGACAGCGTTGCACATCTTCGGATCTTCCGGATCTGCCCTGATGATGGACACTGCAACGCTGTCCGAAACGTCGGCTAAAGAAGGAGTTAGCGCAAAACGGCATAACACCCCAAAAACAAACAACAAAAAAACTGTAGCACTTATTCAAGTTGGCTAGGGCGAAAAATAATATTTTATTTAATTTTTTATATAACTTAATGAGTTAAATCTTAAATTGTAATATTTTATCATTGAAGACAGTATTAGCGACTGGCAAACAAAAATTTGAAACAGAAAATCAGAAACAGCTACGTAGGTTTGCATTGCTAGATGCGACCTAATCTGTTTCTGTTCAAGAGTCGTTAATGTCGTCCTCAATGAGTAAATACAGGAAAATAATACATTTAAATTATAATATAAACTCCAAACTATGGTTTAGTCACGCCAAAACGACTTATTTGTGTAATATAAACTTCTTCCCTATTTTTATTAGTATGCATTTTCAAAATTAAATCGCTAATAATAATTTAATCGCTATAATTATTGTATTTGAATTTCCTTTACTTTCAATTTGGGAGGCTGATACGAGTACAGCCGCACCGGGAACCATTTATTAGATAACCAACACTCCTACAATAGGTCACTTCATGTGGTTCGATACGTTTGTTGACTTAGCAGGGGTGCTCAGGTTCATGGGGTGATGTTTGTTTAGGTCTTTGCGGCGGATGCGTTTGCACACCTACTGTGTGAGGGAGACCTTTGGACCTCTCCTGCTGGACTCTCTCTCGACCCATCGCTTTGCACAACAGTGGGAGAGATGGATTCATACATTCGTCACACCTTGACAAATTGACCCTCGAATTCCCTATCCAATGTTTGACTTAATTGTTTTATGGCGACGTGAATATATTACTTTATTGACATTCTCTCCCCCCCCCCCCCCACCATACAAAAGAAGAAGAAAAATTTACATTCTTTATTACCCCATTGATTAAAAAAATCAATTAAAAGAATTTTGAAAATTATTTTAAGGAATTATATCCTTAGCAATTTTCAGAGATATCGGCAAATAACTCAATCACCGATGGTAGTTTAAAATGTGAAGAAAATCTACCTAGGTACTGCTGTCGCTGAATTGAATAAAAATATATTCCCCGTGCAAAGCACAAAATAATAATATTTGTGCTGAAGATGGCGTTGATGTTTCGCTAACAGATATTCAATCAATTCTTGGAAAATGTTTATCTACATTTCCATCAGTTCACAGTAAAAGCTGAAAGTTTGAAATATTTTTGTAGATTCTTTGACATCAAAAATAAAACAGTTTTGTGGCTGAGTTAGATGTCGGTCATCATTGTAACTAGCTTTAAATTGTTTCAGTGAAATGTGAGATGGCTTAAGATCATATATTTGAAGTCAAGGGTAAGTGATAAAAAAAATTCTGCTTCCAACAACTCAGTTTTTCTCTAAAATTTATAATTTTAACAAAAAATCGATAATGGCTTAAAGTTAATTTTTATATTCATTTTGTACTTTTAAAAATAATGTTAAATCATTTGTGCTAGCTGAGGATTTCAAACATTTTATTTCATCTTTGTCCATTTAAATTATGGCATAATATGTTGTATATGTTTATTTGTAATTTTTTTTTTCTCATCTTTTTGAAATAATAGTTTATTATACTTTTTTGTATTCAAATATCATGTTCACCCTACATATTTATATTGTAATGAATTGGCTGGAATTAAATTAATAGGTACTATGTAAGTACCTAATTCTTAGAATCGTTAATGTAACAATATTGTTATTTATTTTGTAAAATTATTAATCTGAACATAGGCCTTTCCTAGTGAGGTTAAAAATTCTATCTTTAAAAAAGATACAATGTAAAGAAACAATAAACAATAAAAAAACAATATTAGCCCCACCGGAGAAAAACAATTTCCCTCCCCTTTTGGGTTGCTGTGGGGAGGGACTTTTTACGGAAAAGAAGGAGAGGAAGTTCTGGAAAGGTAACGTGTATGAGGGTTGGGTAGGAATCTAGGGATCAGCGTGTCCAGTAATGAAAAACGTATGAATATATCCCTCCAAATGCGGCGCAAGACGATGTGTTAAGAGACCAGTTGGAGAGGTCAAAGGGTCTCCCTAAACCAGCCTCTAACTATCTAGCACGCCACGCAGCTGGTGGGCAGACGCATCCTAAACACACCTTGCTTGATGAACCCGGGCACCCCTGCTAAATCACTAAAAGTAGCCAACCACTTAGGTTGACCTATGGCAGATTTGTTGTTCTTCCAATAAATGGTTCCAAACCCGGCTCCCAAATTGATAAATAAAACCATGTTCAAACAATCATCACCAAATTTATGATGAGGTATTTTAAATAATAAAATGTCTGATTCTAAACTTCTACAGGGTTTTCCAATAAGAGGTGTTATTTTGAAATTCAATCGTAAAAGATCAATGTGCTTCAAAAGTAACATCTACCGAAATAGCGGGCTATTCAAAATAACACCTCTTATCGGAAAACCCTGTAGTTGAAATATGTATGTTTCGTCATGTCGAAGAATTTATTAAACAAAGCTATGCTAGCATAGCAATGCATATTGGTTATGTAGATTGTTTCATGGGTTTCTTGAGATTTTATTTAAAAAACAATAATTCTGAAAAACGACCGAAAAAAACTGCGTTTTGTATGCAATTCGAATGTTGTCACTGATTATAAACTTGCATTGTTTCCTTGTTAAATGCAATCATTTAACTCCGTCAATTTTACTAAAAATATTTTCGTGCATACAATTATTTGTATTGGATATTGTTAACAAGTAAAAAAAAAGTGAAAACATAAAAATATAAGGCTAACATATTAAAATGACTTTTTTCCAACTTACATTTACAAAAAACTTATTTTTCGTTTTACAGTCACTTCAGCTAGTAATTCGATTGCTTTCGAAATGAGTTTGGAGTATTTGAGAAGGGGATTCCGATAAAAATTTTACGGATAATTTTCCAGTCGATCGGAACGGCCGTGAAAAAATTAAAACCCAATTAGGACAGAGTGAAAGTGGAGTGGCATTAAGCCCATTATTCCGATGAAAAACTCTTACAATTATTTATAGTGATTTAAGCTAATTAGCATGAGCAATAAATCGATTTTTTTGTCCATACGAGTGAATATAAATTCCATTATTATTTGTATTCTCAATTACGTTATTTTGATAAACTATTTTTTTTATTATTATATTTTTTACTGGGTAAACTGGCTGTTTTCTGGCGTGTGAGAAAGGGTGAAGTAAAAATATCATTAAGACATAATGTGCGATAGTAAGATATTATAAAAAAAAACTCACAGAATAAGGAAAATTATATAAAAGGGGAAAGAGAGATAAAAAAGAATATGACAATGGAAATATAAAAAAGTGATACATTATAAGCGATTGCATGCAAATAATTCGACATTATTATGCATTTGATTAGATTGTAAAATTCTTATTGCTAACAGGACATAGCAAACCTGGCATCGCTTGAAATATTCAAATTGGGTCTCCTGTGACCAAAAGCTTTATGAAATCGGACAAAAACAAATACATTTGGTCGGGGCCACAGCTTTTCATGTTTGCAGAAACATTTTTTTCAATGTTTGTGGTAATATTGGAGACGCGGCTTTAAGAAAACATTTGAAAAATATGATAAAAGCTGTTTGGCCTTTTTTTACAGTAAAATTGATAACAAACTAAAAAGCTAGTTGTTTGGATCACATGAAATACCAGCTGTTGTGCAAATTTCACAACGCCACTCTTCACCTTTTTGCCACTTCCGTACACAATTGTGAGTGCTTTGTATTGAATACACAAAATACTGTAAAATACACAAGCTTCAGCAAACACGCCTGTAAAATCAAACGAACTTAATTAAATTTTTAATTAAATTATTGAAGATAGTTTTATTGCCTGGCAAGGCAAAGGTCCTGAATTCAAGCTCTGGAATCTACCATATCTTTTTCTGAAATTTTTGTTTCATATTTTTATTAAAAATTGGAACATTTTCTTCAATAATTTAATATTACAATTTGAGGTTTTACTCATTAAGTCATTCCAAAAATAAATATTCATCGCACATTTAAAATTTTTATTTTTCAATTTTTCGTTTAAGAACCGCTAAAATTATCTTCAATAATTTGATATTTTTTACTCAAATCTGCTCCGTGTGCAACTTAATAGACAGTCACAACTTTACGCATTAATGATGGATTTGGATATCTATTTCACGACAAATTTGTCCAACATTTTCAAATTATTCCAAAAAACGCAATTAATCATTGCGTTTGCAATCTCTTAAGGGATTCCCAATGAATTTTACTGTAGGATCTCGCTTTATGAAAACATCCGCATTCGTACAAAGGCATTTTCCGAACGAATAATTATCCCCTGAAATAAATAATTATAATTATATCAATGGCGGTGCGCTGAGACTTCAAAGTCTTGATGAAACATCTTCAACCGCCATGTCCGAATCCGTTATCAGAGGAGGAAATCTGTAATCAAAATTCACCCTTTTATCGGAACAGTGGTGTTTTCTGCCAATGTAATTGGAAACACGAGAAAAGCTACGCGATTTTTTAAATTACCCTTTTCTGTTAGAGCATTATTATAGATTAGCAGGTACATGATTTACCTTACTTAAAAAAAGTTGGTATTTTTTTATATTATATGGAAGACCATTAATGAAATAACTGAGGCAATACTGTACCAATACCAACTATGCCAAAACCAACTGTGCCAACGTGCTACTAGAACGGGTAAAACACCCAGTGAGGACCACATTATAAAACAATGTTTTTGAAAAATCTATCTAAAGTTAATAACTTTAAAAAAATAAGAAGAGATTAAATTATAATTTTATTTATAATATCTAATATTTATAATTTTTTGTTTGTTCGTTTTTGAATCCATTTTTTTAGAAACAGTTAAATAATTTTCTTTTTTAATACACTTTATTTGTCAATAAACCATGTTCATCGTATTGAAACATTGTTAGAATAATTAAAATGCATCATCCACATAAATCACCATTTACTAAAAATAAATTTGGCTGTATTTATGTAAGATTTTGCTGAAAATAATTGTATTTGTTAATAATTGAAAAGCTAACCGAGAAATTTCGATAAGTACAACATCAAGTATTCTGTTTAAGATTATTTGGCAATGGGCCCTACATACTTCATGGTTGTGCATTTTTACAATAGGACTGAGACCCACCCAGTGCATTGTATTACTTTTTCCTTCCCTCGTACCTTTGCGGAAACCGCGGATAAGCCGAAACAGAACTCGGAGAATTACCTCTTACTAGTAATTCCATTGGATATTATTACGCTTCTGTAATTGAAAATGAGGTTTAAACCTGATTTATTTAATATCGTTGGAGCATTATTTTTTCATTTCCGCAGTGGGAAATGATTGAAATTACATGAAATTTAATTAGAGTAACCCGTTACAATTATGAAAATTTGCGATTCGAAATTGTGGAGCGGTATATAAAGGTAACTGGTTAGCATTCATAGTAGATTGTGTTCAATCTCTTGTGAGTTTCCTAGCATGAACTAGTCATCAACATACAGGGAGAACATGGTCAGTGAAAATGGCACGCATGAAACCAAAGATATTCAAAATTGAAGATTTGAAAATTCGATAAAATATTGGAATTGGATTGGAAAATACGGAACCAGTTTTGTCTTATATTTTTACAGTTATTTTTTTCCCAATTCATGTTGAAAATAACGTGATGTGATTTATTAAACAATATACTTTCGAATGTGATGTATGATATATGAGGCATTCTTTAAATCAATGATTCACAATTATTATTTTATGCATATATAATGAATTTATGCCGCCTTTCTCATAATAGTTGGTAGTGTAAAAGTCGGCGTAGTTGTCTTTCAAATAATTGATTGAGGTTCGATTCTTGGCCATGGTTTATTTTTTATTCTGTTTCTATTTGTAAAATATATGTACCGGTATAATATTATAATCATATCTTATATGTTATGAATATTTATTTAAAAAATACAAATTTTTGTTATTTTGTATCCCGTGATTTTTCAGTTGTTAATTAATAAGTAAAATTAGTTCATTAATTCGTTGAACTGCAGAAAAAATATGGTGCAAGTATATATTTTATATTTCCAACAAATATTTACAATTCCAATATTTTTGCGCGAAACCGAAAGCATTATTGGTTTTCTTTTATTTTTCTTGACAATTGTTTGAACATAAATTAGTTTTTCTCTTCATCGCTGGTTGTTATTCCGTGCATTTGAATCTAATAAATCGTTTTTAATTAAACAAAAAGACAAAAGCCACGGTTCAGTTCCAGAAATCTTGGAAACAATATTTTTATAATAATCTTCCAGTACAAAGAACGAAATTGAGACTTAAATCCGTCCATTGCCGGTAGTGTACAATTCTTAGGTGCTGATAATACCAATATAGGAATCCCCCAAATTCTTCAAATCTTCAAATCTTTTAAATTAATAGTGATTTTTTTACAAAAAGAGCTTCATCGGTTCCGATAGCTGATCACAGCAATCTGTACAGTGTCAATCTATGTAATATCTTTCATTTTGTGTTATTTTAAGACTAAGTTTCTTTTAAATAGAATATTATCCTCTTAGCGTAAATAGTAAAGCTATTCTCGCAAAGCGAGGGCTGATCATCCGCCTGACTTTAGATCTGAAATATTCAATTTGTAGATACAATTTCCTAATCAGTTTAAATTATACCCTTGTTCTGCATATTAAGCAATAGAGACTGTATGAACAGGAACTTGCCGTTTGGTAAAACATTTATATCTTAACCTGGTTATGAATTTTGATTAGTACTTACCTATTTTAGGTACGTATTGTAGCAATTGTAGGTAATAATGGTAGGTAATCGTTAAATGTTATGTATTATTGAATTAATTAAATTAAATACAATATTACCAGTGACCTTGATTTAATGAAAATGGTTCCACAAGGTGGAATGCTGTTGCCAGTGCTATTTGATTTGAATGCAATTTGTAAGTGTTTATTTAGTTATTTGTGCATTTAGGCTTACAAATTAGTAATTATGATAACTTATACACTAGTAAATAAGTATTTAATATCAATATAAGTATCCACAGTGTGAATATCTAAAAACATCAATTATCATTGATAATCAACAAGAAGAAATCAACTACCCACAATTCATTTGCCACAATAACAGTAATGTATTACTTGATGGCTATTTCAACAAAGACAAATAGATCGAAAACTTTTATGCAATTATCTTAAAATAAATCAACAATTGCGAAGTATTCAAATTATGTATTTTATAAATTCGCTGATACCAAAAATAATAATAAAATTAGCTTGATTCGCAGTTGTGTATTTTTAATATGCTTTGTCTCAACTCAAGTAGGATGTACAAAAATAGCATTAATTCCTTTCTGTCATTTTTCACTTCCATTTCGCAAAACGCCTTTTTTATATTTTTTTAAACGTGATAAGAAACGATTTTTTCTGTCAGAAGTCTCTCTTTACTTGTTAATAATAATAAGATGATCAGCTCTACTGCTTGGTTACTTTTTTCCAGGTAACAAGTAATACATATTGATAAATCTAATAATGAAAATCTCCTGAAGACACTGCTTCGTCGAATTCCGTCAAATTATCGGTTCGTATCAGTCCAGGAGAGCATAAAAGTTGGCCGTTCTGTATCCGGGCAATCGATATCAATTTACCATTTAGCAATTCCGATAAACCTGGAGGAAAAGATCCGGGCGAATCCAGTGGTAAATCACGAACAATTATGTGAAACACAAGCCACCGCCTGTCGAATTTTCCAGAAGTAATTACTTTATCATTGGTGCGCATCTCCGCTTCTATAACGAAACCAAAGGGGGAAGCAAAGGAGGCACGCCAGATAAATCTTACTTACACTCCGCAAAACTGAAGGAAGTTTATATTAAAATTAAATTACAATTCCAAGCCGATATTGCCAAGTTTTAAATGTCTGAGAGCGGAGTTAAATTTTTACGATATTTTTCCACTAACTGAGACCTCTCAGGGGCAGTATACTTTCATGTATAAAATGTTCTGCTAGTCTAAAAAATCAGTTAGTAAATTATATGTAATAATGGCTACTACATCACCCATCATCGTCTTCTTACCGTTGATCTATTCGGATGGTAGATTCATCGCTTGGGTAATGCGCCTCGAGGCGTCTCTGTCCTCGGCCACTTCAGCGGCCAACGTCCATTGCAGGCCTGGCCTCTTTTTGCACAATCTCTGAAGTTGCTCTCCCCAACGTTATCTGAGGCGGTCATCCCTCTGAAATTGCCGACAGAATTTTATGTCGAAGTCAAAAATAAATTGATTCAAACCTCTCGCCTTCTTTTGTACAACAGTAGAAATACCTACATTCTATATTTTATGTCCTAAACCAACCTAGAAATATAGAGATGTTGATCATAGAAGTAAATGGGATTATTAACAGCAAGAGAACTATAACCTCAAGAAAGGTGTTTAGCTTTTTGGTATGTAATACATGAATTATGTAGAGGATTAGGAAGCAGTCTTTCGTCTTCGTGGCTATTGTCACAATAGATGAGAAAAAAGTGGAAGAAGATACCTTTAGACCTGGGGAGGTAAAAAATTGTAGACCTGGGAAATCTCACAATTAATCTCAAAAACTTACATCTAAAACAATAACATGAAAGATTGGATAGCACAATTGTTATTATCTCGAGTGCTTATAGAAAGCTTATAGACCTCCAACGAATAGAATTATTATTTTTATTGATTGGCAAACTACCGGTACTTATACCAGAACAAGCTTTATATTCGTCTAAAACGTGCCCATTAAGTTTCCATTCTATTTCAGTCATTCATAAATTGTAAAACGAATAATCGGCATAAATTGGTAGCAGAATTTGAAGACTCCCAAAAAAGACATGGCACGATCAAGTGAATCAGATACTTGAGTCGGGCCATGTCGAGAGTCAGAATAATAGAGTATGTATGAGACGATGTACGAATATGAATGAGGCAAGGAGTGTGTAAACATTTTGTTGTAAGTACATCAAAAATGTAATTTTCATTGACATGCTTCCCATAATATTAATGCATATATTTATTATATTAATGCATTTCAGATAATACTTGAGGTCAGTCGTATCTTTGGGTTAGAATTGGTTAGTATAATCCTTAAATTAAAATTAATAAAGTATGAGCAAAAGCTCTCGATTTGCCTCAAGTCATGGAATTGGGAATTGAACGAATAACTTATTAAAAAGATTAGAATCTGAATAAGCTACGAGCGTGCGGTCGGCCTTTCTATAAATTACTAACTCTATTCAAACAAAGATGTCCTTATTCGAAATTTGAATTTTAATACCCCCTCCATTAAAGCCTTCCAAAGGAGGCTGTTCCAAGAGACGTGAAATAAAGGTTATTGTAAGGCGGTTCAAATTTCTTCCCCGCAGCACAAAAGGTGAAAGATTAACCAGTTTTTATTAGTAAAAAGATTTTAAAATTATCTTTTCTACCCTAAAAATAATTTAATAAATTGGGTATTGATAGTAGGTTTTTAAATTATTAATAGTTGAGGTGTTTCAATCTAATCATCGATATTTTTTTGATATTACGTTATATATAACGGCTTACGTTAAAACAATAATAATAATATTGGACAATTTGTATAGCGCCGCTTATGAAACGCTATCGAGGCCCGTTTAGCATTTGATCAAATCCCAATTAATTGAAAATGACTACAATGTGAATGTAATTTTACCTTTTTTAACATTTACTCCACCTAGGAGGCCCTGAGGAAAATAATTTCTCTCAGGGCCTATGTCATCTTTGGGATGCGGTGTGGAGGGTCTTTTTAAGGAAAGGAAAGATAAGAAGATATGGGAAGGAAAAAGATATGAGAGGTGGGAAGGAATCTAGGAATTAGTGTGTCCAATAGTGACGGACTTATGAATCTATCCCTCCCGCTGCGGCACAAGGTGATAGGTCGGGAGACCAGTTGGAGAGGTCAAAGGGTCTTGGGGTGACCTATGGCCGACGTTTTGGTAGCTGATCACGAATTAATCCAAATCTAAAGCAGTCTGAAAACGGATGCCGTGTCAAAAAATCAAAGTGACCCCGATCGATTGATGGTTCTCAAAAGTCATGGAAAACTTTATTCGTCTTGTGAAGTCGAACTTGTTAAATTCGTATAGTATTTTCGTAATTATTGTCGTGTATTCCATCAATAACGTAAATATCTTTTTTTAAACTTCATATTTACATTGTCTTAAAGAAGGTTGAGTGCAACCGAAACCGGTCTACCTATTTAACTCAAATAAAATGGTTTAAAACAAAGTGAAAAAATATATATATGAAATTTATTTATTTTCCGTGGGTGTGTGAAATAGTAGGGTAAGGGAGGGCAAAGTGGAAGGGGCGGGCAAAGTGGAAAGTTCATATAAAACAAAAAAATAGCGACTTCCCCCCCCGCTACGCTCACTTACCGCAAGTCACGTGTTGCCCTTATGCCCCTTCAGAAATTTAGTATAGCTACGGCGACCCAGCGCGGTGCACGTCTATGTTGAGTGATTTGTGCAGATTCCTTACGAAAACATTCAAACTTCAACGGTTGATTTTTCATTGAAAGGTAAGGATTTAGTTACATGCTATTTATTATTATATTGCATATAAGTATAATTCAACGTTATTTTAATACGTCTGTAATATTTTGATACGATTTTTCGAAATATTAATTTTTTTGTTCCTTTCACACCATTTGGGCAAAGTGGAAAGTTGTATGTGAGGGCAAAATGGAAACCTTTCCACTTTGCCCGCGCTCGTGATTTCTTAGAGACATCCAGTTTTACTCTAACGTAACCATTCAATTTTATTTTTTTATTTTCAGATGGTTAATAAATATATCAAGCGAAGCAAACAGGGTTCATGGAGCGAAGAAAACATGAGAAGAGCCATGGAAGAATCGAAGACTACTTCCCTATCTGCTGCATCTAAAAAATATGGCATACCTCTTGGGACGCTGCATCGGCATTTGAAAAGTGGAATATGTACTAAAAAATTAGGAAGATTTCGTACTGTATTTTCCGAAGCTCTAGAAAAGCTAATTTGTGAACATGCCAAAGAACTGGATAGTTGTTTCTATGGGCTAACAAAGGAATCCTTGCAAACTTTAGCCTACCAACTAGCTGTTAAAAATGACGTGGAACATCCATTTCAAAATGAGAAAGCTGGTCGAGCATGGGTTACAGGGTTCATGAAGAGGCATCCTGAACTAGCATACAGAACCCCGGAACCAACATCTATTGCACGTTGTGCAGCTTTTAACCAGTTCCAAGTGAATCATTTTTACGATAATCTGTGGACAATGTTGGCACAATATGATTTCATCAACCGCCCTGACGATATTTACAATATGGACGAAACTGGCGTCAAGACAACTTCTGAAAGACCTCCTCGAATAATATCAATAAAGGGTAAAAAACAGGTAAGAGTCATATCTTCCGCTGAAAAAGGCCAGTTGACTACACTTGTGTGTTGTTGCAGTGCTACAGGAAGATTCATCCCACAATGTTTTATTTTTGGAAAAAGAAAAAGGATGAACGAGCGGTTATTGGATAATGCTCCTAATGGTGCACAGGCATGGTGTTCGGATTCCGGCTGGATCGTCAATGATATATTCAATAAGTGGCTGCAAGTTTTTATTGAAAAGTCAAAACCTTCAAAAGAAAAACCCGTTTTACTTATCATGGATAATCATTCCACCCACCAAAATCTGGAAGGATTAAATATGGCTCGCGAAAAGGGCGTTATAATTGTAACCATCCCTCCACACACTAGCCATAAACTCCAACCTCTAGATGTTTCAGTCTACAAACCATTCAAAGTTGCCTTTGAAAGAGCTGTGGACACTTTCCAAAAAAACCACCCTGGAAGACGTATAAACCAATTCGACGTCGCAAAACTTGTTCGATTTGCCTTCGAAAAAAGTGCAACAATAGAAAATGCAGCAGCTGGTTTTAAAAAGTGTGGCATTTTCCCATATGACAGGAATCTTTTCACTGATTTAGATTTCGCTCCTTCTACGGTTCACTACATAGCGGAAAACACTGAGCTGACCACGAACAATGCCACATTGGTTGAAACCGTGACAACATCTACAGTTCCAACGTCTGTAGAACTGGAAAATCAACAGCCCACCGAAACAACTTTGCTGAATTTAGAAACCAACGATGGAATAAGTTTTCAAAATTTATCTTTGGACTTAAACATCACTAGCCCTACGAGTCCAAGCAGAAAAACGTGCGATATACCCCCAGATGAAATAATTGCTGTTTCTCCGAGAGACTTAATTCCAATACCAAAATTTTCTAGACCAGTTAATGAAAAACGTGTCAAACGGCCATGTCAAAAGTCAGAAATTCTAACCAGTTCGCCCTACAAAAATCAATTGGAAGAAAAAATAGCCAACAGGACGAAAATTATCAAGGAAAGAGAGCAGAAATTAGAAATATCAAAGAAAATAAAAATTGAGAAAATGGAAAAGAAAAAGAAAATTTTTAAAAACAAAAAAATTAACAAGAAAGACGAAGAAAAGATTTCTCGAAGAGAACCAGTCAAAGTGAAAATTAATTTTCAACCTCAGCCCGGCACATCGAAACAACAAAATTTGACACTTTGCATGTTTTGCCAAGAAATTTACATTGATCCTCCAACTGAAGAATGGATTCAATGTAATGTCTGTCAAGAATGGGCACATGAACTGTGTGTCGATATTGACAATGATGGAAAATTTACCTGCTTTAATTGCCAATCCCATTAGAGGAATCATTCTATCGCATTCTACATTTTATTGTTCTATATTATAAGTTTCCACTTTGCCCTTTCCACGTTTCCACTTTGCCCTGCTATGCGGGCAAAGTGGAAAAAAGTGAGGTTTTCAAAACTGGGTCTCCATTACTAAAACTGTTCGTTTTTATTATTATTTTGTTTCAATTACCAAAAATATGTAAGTTCCTTATTTTAATAAAATTTTAAAAACTTTAAAAAACTTACATTTTCTTAATTAATCTGTAAGCTAAAGTTAAGTTTTCCACTTTGCCCCCCCTTCCCCTATACATTTATTTTACGCAGTTGTTCCAATTTCCGTCTAAGTAGCTAAGTCATTGATTTTATCCCTAAGGTATTTAGAATGGTCGAGGTAAAGGTTTTATCAATAATGTCGGAAACTTGTTCCCGAGCATGACTGCAGATCACCAACGAACAAAAAATAGTTTATGACAACTAACTGCTCTTATTTTATTCGACGTAAACTGTTGGTGGTAGTGATCTGCAGTCGTACTCGAGAAAGTTTGACAAGTAATCGACATTATCGATCGACCAATCGACCGTGCTGGATAGCCAGGTCGCCTTCTCTATTACGCTTTAATTAATAATGGATTACACTGTTATGTTTCTTTCTTTTAAAAATGTAATATTATAATATATAAAAACAAATGAATTTATAGTTAATTACTGATGTGTATATTAATAAGAACAACGATTTTAATAATCATGTATTTTGAAATCAAAATAAGTATATTTTTTATTCTTTAATGCAGAAAAAATAATTGCAGATACCAGTTAGGTTTAAAACTCAAACAAATTCATAGATTCAAATAAAAACATTTTTCTCCAATTTTTACAAAATAGAACCTGTTATTTTTTGTTAGTAAGTACTTCTAGTATTTCATATAACCGATTGAATTATACTGTGAATTTCGGTTATCATATTTTTTCAAATGAAATATTTTTTTCAGTACCTGTGTTGTTAGTTGTATTTTTCCAGAATGTGTGCAGTAACGTGATAAATTTCCGACTCCACACCACATGGACGTTTTAAAAACATGTTAAATTTTGCATATTTTTTCCCATTAAAAGTACCTACCTGATTCTGCAAACATCAGCTTATGATTTTTACATGCATTTTAAAAAGAGTCCACCATGTGTCATAAATATAATTTTATCGTGTTATTATTTAAGAAAACAAAAATGTATTTCTAATGGTTAATACATTTTGAATATCCATCTTGAGTTTTTCTTACTGGGTGCAAAAGTTTTCTTGTACAGACTGTCTCTTAAAAGGGACTTCGTCAACATATATTCCATCACATCCGAATATACATTGTCTTTCTGATATATTATATGTACATTGTACAAAGGATTAAAAATGCTCGGCTTCATTCTCCGAAATGGCAGAGACTTTAAAAATATTTCAACACTAAAAATCTTATATTCCTCACTTGTTCGAAGTCAAATCGAATATAATTCTCCTATTTGGTGTCCTTACTTTAAAATCCACTCCGACTCTATTGAAAAAATTCAGCATAAATTCCTAAGATACATTAACTATAAACTCGGTCTACCTATAGAATCAATAAATTACAATCATTTGATGAAAGAATTAAACTTACTTAAACTCTCAGATAGAAGACTTATTTCCGATTTGACTTTTATTTTTAAAATTGTCAATGGTATTATAGACAGTCCTGATATATTAAGCCTAATTACCTTCCATATACCCACTAGAACCACTCGATCCAAAATTCTTTTTAATTTCAATAACAATATCAGGACTGAGTCATTTAGAAACTCGCTTATACCTAGATTGCATGCAGTTGGCAATGCTTTCTCAGAAGTAGTAGATGTGTTCAACTGCACGGAATATAGTTATAAGAAGGCTATAATAACAAACCTCTGTCGTAATTATCAATGTTATTAGGCATAATACCATTCTATTCATAAGTTATCACAGAACCTAAACTATGCACTTACATTAGATATCAGACAGAAGAGTGTTATCTAATAATTTTACATACTTAATCAAAACTATAATTTTTCCCAAAATTTTTATGAGATGTCTTACTGACAGCCCTGATTCAATAGAGCTAACTCTTAGTTCTCAGCAAATTCAACCAAATTCAATATTGAAGGTAACAATAACCTCAATACTAAACTACTGTACGGATTGAAAATAAAAATGCTATTGTACCTATGTATACCAGATGTTATTCTTGTTTAACTGTCAACATAATTTCTCAGTAATTATTCTGTTTAACATAATACTGTTTCGCTCCTGTGAACCACTGTAAACATAAATCATGTATATTGTAAAAGCCTTTTACGGCGTCTAAATAAATAAATAAATAAATATCCAACATAACTCTATCTCAATATCTAATTATCGATACATTTCATGCATGCCTATCCCCTTTTGTATTAACGGATGGATAGCAATCCTAGGGAATTCTATAATAGTAAGGCCAGAATTTATAGCATTGTTTTATGAAAGGTGCTCCGAATAAAAGTAGTTTGGAGACCTTCGTTCCCTGTTTGCCAGGTTTACATAATATAAACCTTAGTTCCTTGTTTACCAAGCTTACATAATATTAACCTTAGTTCTTTTTTGCCAAGTTAACATAATATAAACCTTAGTTCCTTGCTTGCCAAGTTAACGTAATATAAACCTTAGTTCCTTGTTTGCCAAGTTAACATAATATAAACCTTAGTTCCTTGCTTGCCAAGTTAACGTAATATAAACGAAATTATTTCAAGACTTAACTATTCAATCAAATATGTTCAGTTTTTGGTAACAACTCATATGGTATCACAGAAATCGTTGTCTTCCTTGTTGCTCTTGTGAAAAATATGATCTAAACTGTGTAAGAAAGAGATCAAATCATGATTTATATTAAAATCTAAAAAATAACGACAGAAGTATTAAAATTTGCACCTATGTTGATTGTTTGTTTATTTTTTCTTTACATTTTATCTTTTTAACGTTAGAATTATATGAATCTGAAGGTTCCGACCGCAATTTGAAAAAACTTATGAGACCCGGAAAATTTTTTATTCAATATTTTTTTATGTGAAAAAAAATTAGGTATCACTAACATTTATTTAATATTTTCAAAAAAGTAAACTTGTGCTTTTTTGGTTATCAGTAATTATGGTGACAAACAACATAAAGTGAACTTTTTAATGTTTGCATTAAAAATGTAATATTTAATTTATGTTTATTTGTATCTAATAATAAAATTTGAAAGCGTGTTTTATCACCACTCTAGAACAGTTTTCGGATTTGTTCAGAAATATTCCATTTATTAGATATTTAATTGCAAAGCGGAAATATTCCAACCTTCTGGTATAATACGCCCAAGACCTGAGAAAAAATGAGATTTATCAATATGTGTTTATAAATTTAACTTAAATAAGCTTACGTTAACAAAAGTTTTAAAAAGTTATCCATCTATGCAAATCCGATTCATAACATTTTAAAGAAAGTTTAAAAAATTACATTAAAGCTTTGTTGTATCCTAACTGTTCCGTGGTCCCATTAAACTCCAGCGTGCATATCGCCAATGATTTACGTTTCAAAAGCAAACTTTTTAAGTCTGCGCAGATTATGTTTTTAAATTTATCGCGAGTAATTTGCACAAAATAGGTTATTCCGCCGGTAATTTACACAAAAAAGGTTATTTCGCGAATTATTTCGCAATATCCCGCGGTGAAATGGCTCGCGCTCGGCGCATTTAGCAATTTAAATACTGAAATTTTCATGCACTTTCTGCCGTTTATTGTGGAAACGAACCAGACCTTATACGTATTATAATGTACCCAGCTTCCCACTTTGTTCTAGTTGAAGTTTGCGGACTCGCCATTACACCTCTGAGCTAATTCGATTACCAGCCCCATGGATGGCGGTTGGAACTAGAGACATTAATGAAACGAAAACTATTAAATTACTGTCGACTCTCGTTTTTCCTGCAGCGATAAACGCTAGTTCATAAGCGAACACTTTGTCGTGTAACTTTATAAATGGAATATACCTAGGTAACTTTGTTTTAACACAACTTCTTATTAAAAGTTTAGATGTCGACTAGGCTTCCTAAATTAGAAAAATATATTGACATTTATCATCTAAACATACAAAACTAAATAAAAATAGCAAATCACTATTTAAATAATATATATTTTTAACATGTTTCAAAACCAAGGGTTTCGTTTAGTGGCTTAAACATTTTAAAATGAATTAAAAATAATATCACAAAGAGTATTTCAAGTAATGTGAATGATTATAAAATTATTTAAATATTTGGGTGAAACTATAGTTTGATTCTATCTTTGCGAATCAAAGCAGAAGTGTAATGTAAAAAATTTTAATCAATTACAAACTTTCAAAAATAAAAAATGCATTTTGTGATGGTTGACAGTATTTAGTAATAGTAAAATTGGCAAATGATTAGTATTAAACTATAAAAAAATTATACGTCTTCAAGGGCTAAATTTAGATGCTTGGGTACATGATTTAGAGGTGTATAAAAGATGGACGAGAGAGGGGAGTGTCACGAGAGTATAAATCATCTGATAGTGAACCTATGACAAAGTCAACGATGACCCAGGAAAACACGGATCAAGCGCAATCAACTTTATCGCGTGCTGGATTTGATTTGTCAATGACAGAAGACCATGTCTCATAATTGATGATGGATGAAAGAATAGGAGAGTAGGTACTAGTAAAAAGTTTTGAGCGTCCATGCCCATGTTGATCAACCTCCTTATTTAACTATAACTTTACGTGATAGTTCAAGCTATGAGATATAGATGGCTATAGTGTAAATAGATCTTAGATCTATTATTAGGTTATAGACTAGGTTTTTACCATCAGGGAGATTTTGAGGGCTTAATAGAGAAGATGTTAGCCTCCAGACCGTTCTACACACTCCTTCCTAATTATAAGAGTTTTTAAACTTTTGGACAAAGTGTTTTGTTTCGAAGAAGGTGTAATTATTTCCAAAAACCATTTTCACAACACGAGTTGTCATTTTTGTCTCTCTTTAGTTAAAGTGTTTTATAGATCGTCAACATACCTGATTTACAATTAATTTAATTGGTTTTTTATTTAAATACATAAGAGTAAGTAAAATTGTCTTTTCTCTATAAATCCTAATAAAAAAAGTGGGTGTGTCAAGCCTACGCAAGACAGAAGTGAAACTTCTAGTTTCAGCTGATGCTTGGCGTGGCGCAGTTCGCTGGTGTCTGAGAGAGAGGAAAGAAGAGAAGAGAGAGAACGTTCGTGAGCGGCTCCCCCACCTCAACAAGGTTTCACTTCAAAAATGCCACAGCCGAGAATCGAACCTCGCTTAACTGATTGAAAGCCAACCACGCTGAGCACCAACTGTAAGCAAAGCCGCATAAATTGATTATATTATGTAGGTTCTGAAAATATGAGAGCTTGTTATGTTTTATAATGTTACCTACATCACACCCAAAATATAATATATTTTTAAAAATAATGTACAATGTACAGAAATAGAATCCCACACAAGATCGCGTAGTGCGCTCTAGCGAACGGATATTTTATCAGAGGGAGATAGTTTTAATTTTTTTTTCTGTAAATTATTACATATTATCAAAATAAATAAATTAATTAAATAAATGTAATACAATTATCATAATATACGGATTAGATAATAATTTTAATCCAACACAATAACGCAAAGCGCGCTCTAGCGGAGTAATGTTTTATCACAGTGAGATAAGTGTTTTTATTATTTTGCAATATTATTTTCTTTTAAAAAATGTTCTGACCTACTAAAAAATAAGATATTGAATGAAAAAGGCGTTAAAAACAAAAAAATAATGTGCGATGGCCGAGAATCGAACTCGGATCAACTGCTTGGAAGGCAACTATGCTGACCATTACACCACCAACGCCAGTTGTCGGGATGAGCTAAGAAGCATTTATATGTTACTTCAAAACTTTGACTAGATCAAATGAACTTTAATCGGTGGTCCCGCATTTTCGTTTCGGTCATGAGTCGGTTTTACTCCGGTCCTCGAAATTGCATGACGCGCGTAAAGAAGTTTCACTTCAAAAATCCCTTTAACCGCCATGAAAACGAAACACCCAAGAGAACGCTGGTAAAAAAAATGTATTTGAAACTCTAACCTGATGAATGGTCGGATATCAAATTAGCCCGAAGTGTTCCCCAGTTAAGTCTCGATGCATCGAGGTGGTTGGTTCCGTAACACCGAAGTGGTAGATACCGTAACACCGAGGTGGTAAGCACCGTAACACCTTATAGTGAACGGTGAACGATGAACAGTGAACACTGAACAGTGAACAGTGAACTGTGAACGGTGGGCACCCCGGGGACTAGCGTGCTTAATGTGTGAAGGTTTATTCGAAAGGCGTGCAGCAATCTAAAGCCTCGTTAAGATTTAAGGTGGATTTGGGAGTTAAGAAAGCATTTTACTTTAGCGTGTTCCGATAATTTTTAACCGTGTTATAAATTTTTTAAAAATACGATTCATTTTGGAAATCGCACACGTGTTTAGTCGAATTATGCTTACTGCTAAGGATACGTTTTAAATGAAGCGATTATATTTTTCGAAAGATTAACTTTATTCAACATATTGTGTTGCACTTAGAATAATTCGTTAGTCACTCGAGAATAATTTTTCGACTGGGGCTTTCAAGATGCACGCTGGTTCGCCGGAACGCGCATGCGCCCCAGTGTGGCGACGAATAAGATTGTCAGTGTCTAAAATTAATTGCAATTTCAAAGTCTTAAAAATACAATAAATTATTTATCAAACAGCATGCTTTGTATAAATCTATACACAAGTATTCATTTTTAAGAAGCGAAGTAAGTACGTAGAATTTTACAATTTTATTTATAACGAATTATGTAGATATATTTATTTGATAAAGTTCATATTGTTACATGAAAAAAATGTTTTATCATTTTGCAACAAATTAAGGTTGATACCTATCAAAACTATACTTTACTATTTCTATGACTTTAAGTGTGGATGTGATAAAATCAAAAGTATCCGCTACATGAAATGGCATTTTACGTACTATTATTTATTCATTTATTTAACGCCCAGAGGTCTTTTACATGTAGGTGGTACAATTTTAATAACAGTTTTGAAACATGAGAAAGAAATATTAAAAATAAAAGAACATAAATTAAAAAATACATGCGATTTGAATGGCTTACAAAAATATAACTTCCATTTAGGAATAGTGTTTAAATAAGTCTTTTACGTAATCCACAAAATTTGCAAAGTTAATATAAAAAATATACAAAAAAATTATGTCTTCAAATATTGTAAATGAGGTTAAAATAAATAATGAAATAATAACTAACAAATCGACCATTGCAGAATGTTTTAATAACTTTTTTACAAATATAGTAGACGAGGTACTTGAATCTTCCGGCATTAATGTTAATGATGATTATATGGAGACATCTCCTCAATTAGATTCTAATAACGATTCAATTGACTCTATAGAATATTTTTCTCCCATTACATTTAATGAAATTGAAAAATATATTGATAGCCTTAAACCATCCAACTCTAAACATTACAACATATTTTTAATATATGCCTCAAAGATGGTCATTTTCCAGAACAATTTAAAATCTCTACTATAATACCTATTCATAAATCTGGGGATACGCATAAATTAGACAATTACAGACCAATATCCCTTGTTTCAAACCTATCAAAAATATTCGTAAAATGCATCAAATTTAGAGTCATTGAACACTGAAAAATATAAAATTCTATCGAAAAACCAATACGGCTTTCGTAAAGATCTAAGCACTGAGGATGCCATATATAATTTGACAAAAAATATTTATACATCTATCGATAAAAAAAAGAAATGTCTTGCCATATTCCTAGATTTAAGAAAAGCTTTCGACACCGTTAATCATAATTTACTCATTAAAAAAATAACTCGACTGGGCTTCAAAAAAGACACACTAAAATTACTATCAAACTATCTTAAAGACAGAACACAACCAACAAAAATTGGGAATAATTATAGTTCAGAGACACAGATAAAAAACGGAGTTCCGCAGGGAACTGTTCTTGGCCCGATTTTATTCTTAATTTATATTAATGATTTATGTAATTTTGTTATCCCTGGTAAAATTGTTTCTTACGCCGACGACACGGCAATAATAGTGGATGGTAATAATTGGACAGAAACTTTTTCGAAAGCAACTGTATGTATTTCACTTGTTTCAAAATGGTTAAAATACAACAAACTTGTCTTAAACTACAGCAAAACATTTTACTCACCATTTTATAAAAACATAAGAAACAAACCAAAAGAAAACCTTAAAATTAGAATCCATAATACAACTTGCAATCGAGAAATGTGCTTCCTGTGCAACGAACTCGCTAATGTCAAAAATATAAAATATTTAGGAGTATCAATAGATATTAATCTTAATTGGAAATCACATATTAATCAAACCACTTCTAAACTAAGATATCTTACCTACATATTTTATAGACTCAAGGAAATTTTAAACGCTGAAAAATTGAAAATGATCTACTTCTCCCTGGTGCAATCTGCAATCACTTATGGCATAATAGGATGGGGTGGTGCACCTGATACATTTATTAAGCCTCTACAAATAATTAAAAAACACATAATTAAAGTCATATATAACAAAAATAAAACATTCTCGACCGACCTATTATACAAGGAATCTAAATTATTTAACATTAGTAAATTATTTATATTACAAACTATGAAATATTTATTTAAAAACAAAAATAATTTCAAAATAAATGAAAACAGAATGAGCAAAAGAACCAATAATATATTTTACACCCCCCAAACCAATACTAAATTAATGCAGACACATAGCAGTTTCATTGGTCCTCGTACATTTAACCATCTACCACTACAAACTCAAATGATAAATAAAAAGATAGAATATATTAAAGAGGTCAAATTATGGCTGAATGACGCAGATATTGAAACGCTTTAACTATAAATTTATTGATCCTTTCTACAACTCACTTGCTGAAACTTTATGAACTATTGTACATAATGTTTTTTCTTTACTTTTTATAATAACTGTAAACAAAAAAAAAACTTTTTCTACTAATGTATATTATACTTTAGGTACTTGAAATATAGTAATCGTTTTATATTACCCACACTCAGGCAGTGCCTTAATGGGTTTTCATTTCTTGTGTATACTATTTGGTATTATATATTATGTTATTATATACTATCTATTAATATGTATAATATATGTAAAGAAATAAAAATAAATAAAGTTAAAAAAAAAAAATTAAATATATAGACATCACTTAAGTATTGGTTTCCCATAGTGTGAAACCGTTGTATTGGGGAGTCCGCAATGTAATTGCGCTTATGTGTGTTGCATTGGAATAGTGTATTTTGTCGTGTTGTTATTGTAGGTATTCGTAAGTTTATGAGTTGCAGAAGTTCGCAACAGTTGAATTTTGAGTTTAGAATCTTGAATAAAAAAGTTAAGTCGTTTATTTTACGCCTGTCATTCAATGTGTGTATTTTTAAGGTACGAATAATACGTACGTATTTAATAAAAAATGATATTGTAAGTCTTCTAGTGGGATATTTAATTTAAAATTATAGTACATAGCTGAGTTTTCAAAGTGAGTTTAGTGAATATATAACAGATCGACTAACCAGATCATATAATATATACGTTTATTTCAGTATTTGGAAAAGTTTGTCAACCACTGTCTCTAGCTAGCGTGTTGGTGTAAAATTGATTCACGGACTTTGCAAATTCACTGACAGACCTTTGTTGAAGTTTTGCTTTGTTCAAACGCATACCTTTCACATTGGGCCTAGTAATCACGACGCGTAATAGAATGGAAGAGATTCTATTGGATTCTCCGATACCTAATTGTGTAACTGAATATGAACATAGGGGGTAAGATTGAATTCCTTTGGTCATGAAATAATTTATTTCAACCTTCGTTTAAATCTTACCCTTGTTCGTAATCAATAAAATACAGTGTGACTTTAGAAGGGATCTTGTTTCTTGATTAATCACTGATTATTAATTTACTTTAGAAGAAACTAGCTGCAGTCCCCGACGTTGCCCGGGCTTTACATAGAGTTTTTCGAAATCAGACTTAGACAGTGACCTTCGTGTTCCTTATAAGATCATATGAGCAAAATTCGGTAAAAATATATCAATATCCATGGTCGAGGGGTAAGGCTCTCAATTTAAGGAATTTGCAAGTACATTTTTTTGACGTAATTGTATTATTTCAAAAATTACTCATTTAAAATAATATATATAGTATATATGCGGCACGTTCCAGAGCGTAAGATACTCTCAGTATCACCCTGCTGTAACACCGCCATTCAGAATTGAAAAGTTGCTTGAAATGGCTTTGGACCAGTTTGGTGTCCAGATCTGAATAGCCAGGTACTTCTCCACCTTTCTCTTCCGTATCTCCTTTTCCTCCCCACCACCTTCAGCCTCACAACATACCCCGATTGGGGATGCCATAGTCTCAATGGCTCCAGACGGTTGTGAGCAGTTGGGAACAAACGCCACCCGCCCGCCACAGAAAATCAGTATATAAATAGATATTGTGGACAGTCCGTAGTGTCTAAATTTGATTGAATGTGGGGAAAGGGTTCAAGTAGGTCGCCCAACGCACTGTAAGGATGGGGTATCCATTTAGAGATATAATTTATTAACAGCCATCGGTACACTCGTTAGGACAGACCCCTACTTTACGTCCTTTCAAAGCTGGAGGCATCCTTAAGATGAAGCTACAAGCCAAAATGTGTTTATTTTTGGTATTCCGTATATCGTCACGGAAAAGGTAATAGGTAATTAAATCGCTTGGCAAACGGAGTCACGAAACGCTCGATTTCAAGCGCAAAAGTGGTTTTTATTTATTTTGTAAACATTTTTGTAAGGTCGCAAAAAAGTTAATCAAGGGAAACCGTCACAGATAATCTTAGCCTTAATATTGTATTTTTTTAAAGTTTTTTTTCATTTATGCCATCATAATTTCTATTGAAAAAATACATTTTTTAGTAGTTAACAATTATATTTTTATTGAGTAATTAAAATATTTATTTGTATTCTACTCAAAGGAAACGATAGAAAAAGCTTCAATTTATATATCACGAAAAGTTCATTCAAAGCTAAATCACAAATATCGTTATGCGTCAGTGTTATGTATCTTAACAAAAATACATATTTATGTAGATATCCATGATCTTATTTTTTATTACATTCGCCAAATGCCTACATGAAACTATAAATTACAAATACTCGATGAAAGAATCACAAGTTTTAAAACTCTCAGAAGACTTGAATTCGACTTATTTATAAAATATAAAATATTTTTAAAGCCTAATTTTGTTAAACAACTCCATAAATTTAAAGTCAGTGTTGGGTCATTTATTAATTAACGCCCTTTTTTGGGGCTTTTACATATGAATATTAAGAAATATACATTATTTATTGTAAATAACTGAATTGCTTCATTAACAACATTTTATATTTATTTAAAGATAAATTGAAGATGTCCACTGACTTGGTATAATTATTTCCCTCCATTAGTATTTTGGGCAAAATACATATGGTAGTTAGTCCCAGAATATCTGCACTGAAATAAATCCTGACTTCTAGTATTACGTTGTGGAATCCGGAAGCTAATCAATTCTAGCAATACCGTACTATCAACCAAATCATTTAGAATTTTATATAGAAATACGAAGTGAGTGAAAATTCTTCTGTCTGTTTTATTTGTAAAAGTAGTTTATTACGTTGAAAACTTTTTTTTATTAATTTACGCACAAATCATTTCAACATACTTTCACATCTTCGGTGGGATAAGTGTAATTGATGTATTACCCGTTCTACGGGTTTAAATATAGTTTACATTTGATAAAATATTCTTCATAATAAAAGACCAAATTCGATGATGGGAATAACGTCAATTTACAAATCTCTCATCAAAATAACTTTTCAAATTGCAAGCATGTTCCCTGTGAAATCCCAAGTGTTAGCAGGCGATGCTCTAACAAGGTTTCGAGGTTTTTGACCAGTGCACGGATTAAATCAAGCGTCCAAACCCTTAAGGATACTCCCAGGAGTTGCGGGGGTTGGAAGTCTTGAAGCTGGACGGTTTCAGCGGTGGCTCCTTCCCAGGGGCACTTTTCTTAGGGGATGTTTTGGTTTTCTAGGGCGCTTTAATTGAATTTGGTTATTTACAATAACAACTGATTTTCATCGCGCTTTTCTGTGTGAAATACCATATCCGTAAGTGTTGCGCCGACCATTCCAGTACTTATGCTCTGAACATGCCTAAAATATACCTTTTATTATTTTAAATAATTAATTGTGAAATAACACAAAATTTTCAATTAAAATTTTACTATCGCACGCTGCGATTTGAACTTCGGGTTGTAAGTGAGAGCTTTATCTCTCAACTACGGAGGCCGTTTATTATGGTAACCGAACAACTCAACACACCTTTAAAAAGTGATGTATTCATGAAAAGTGATAAAATAAAAGCTCGGTTAAATCGGTCAAGTAAGCTAAATTTATGGATTCAATTTTATTTATCGTTTTTTTTACATCAAATCACTTTTTAAAGGTGTGTTGAACGGTGATTATGTTTAGTTATCATTGAACCGTCTATTATGTAATTTTAGATATTCTTACTAGAAAATAATCTGAGAGTCATTATAATCCATTTAACGTCAACACAGAACTTAAAATTCCTAGAAGTGAGATCTATACCGATTTGAATAGAAAATAGATCTAAGACCATAAGATCTTTCGAATCGTAGATGTCGATGAAATTGAATACCTGTTCAAGAAAGAAATTTGATATTTGAAAATTTTCGGTCAAATTGAAAATTGACGTTAGGCTGGGCACACAAACCTACAACACAATTATAATGGTTCACCCTTCAGTAGGTTTAAGAGTTATCCTTCGCCCTTGACTGCAAAGCAAACTTTTTAAAATTCAATACGTAAACACTGATCAATATTATAATATGGTTTATCCCTTTACCCTTCCTAGACAGCGTTTAAAGCTTGTGCCCTAAGGGTCGGGCCGACCCACAGCCTCCGAGAGTGAACACATACGTCGTACAGGGTGTTTTACCTAAGCGTATCGGCAGAGAGCCCGATATCAGCATTCGATTCTTCAAAGCCTCAAAGCACTTAATACGTGTCGTTAGTGAGGAGGCTTTTATAGGGGTACGATGGTAGAAGGAGGAAGGATGACTTTCATGCAGTCGTATTTTATACTCTGATGACCACCTCTTACCATCGGTTCAATTCCTGAGCAGCGCAAAATTACTGAAATAAGACAGTCAAACTGGGAGAACGGGTAGAGTTGCATCTTCACCAACTAAAATATTAATATTTATATATTTTACAATCGCCACTATGGTTGGACAGGGTTTTCTCTTTACTGTACCTTATTCTGAGAATTCTATTCAAAGTTTGCAAATACGATTACTTTTATGTATTTACGAAACTCTGATTTTTAGATTGCATCATGTGTAAAGTATTTTAGTTTGACATATTTAAAAATATATAATTAAATAGGACTTATATGCCTACCATTTTAGAACAAACCTGCAGATAGAATCATATGCAAACAGCTAAGACATAATTAATCATTGCACACGGTTCTGACTACATTTATTTAATGCCATTCCAAACAAGGCCACGTCTAATTATATACATTTGAATGATAAACTAATGTTTAAGGCGCTAACAAGTGTTTCGTTAAGACCAGGGTAATTTACCCGACCGTCGTTTATTGCGGGTACAATGCACCACTAACACAATCACCAGGAACAAGATTAACCTCGTGCTGGCACTGTTGGTGGACGCGGTGGACTCTCTCGCTGCAGCAGCTGGTCCAGTTTCTTAATCACCTATGATTCTTACTGCAGAGTCTCCATCTTCTATCTTCGTGTCACCTGTTCCTGTACTTCATCACTTGTTCCTGTACTTCATTTTATTTAACTTTATTTTTGTAGTATTTATACTTTTTGTAATACCTGCATTAATTTAAAGCGCCCCTGAGATTATATCTCACAAAAGCGGCGCTATCCAAATTGACCAATAAATAAATTAAGAGACAAGGGTTTTTATGCAAAGCACAAAGGATACCGTATTATTTTTAAGCAATAATTATAAGTCTTAAACACCAATACAATTTTTTTAATTTTCCGATACAGCCTTCTGATTGCCGGTCTCTACCAATTGCACTACGTTGGCTTATTAAAAACCCGCCAAATTATTCAATATGTGCAGGTATTTTTTATTGAACAATTATTGCTTGTTAGATTTTCACTAGAAAACAAGCAAAAAATTATTTTTATAGGAAATGCATTGATAATGCTAAATCTCCTACTAGATGGCGTCGAGACATTAATATTTTACCTTAAAATGCGTTAAACTTTACATAAGATTAAACCTCAAAATCAAAAATTGTTTACTAGATTATGAGAATTCGTCTTTACAAACGTACACCTCGGTACACGGTAAAGCAAAAATGGAACCCTATCCAACCAAAGTGGAAAACTACATTACACCTCGTAACAACGATCAACTGTACAAACAAAACAGCGACAGTAAAGGGTTCAATGTTAGAACCTTGTGCAATCACGGTAACGCAAGTTGAAAGAAATGTCATTTAGAACCTTATTCAATCACGGTAACGCAATTTCAAAGAAAGAATAATAATTTTATCAAGTGTTTAGAGTTACTACGCACCATTACAGTTAAGCATAATCCAAACAACAATAAAGTTTGCTCCTAAAAAAGCTTATAAGTTAATTATATTTAATTAACGCCGAAATAGCTGGCACAACAATAATAACTTAAATATCCGCAGAACTATAATATTTTGAAATTGATGGAATGAAATGAAATGATGAAATGGTGTTACAAGAACTAAACACAGTAACAAAAAAAAATTACCAATCATTTATTTTATCACTAAAATCTTACTTAGAGGGAAGAGAGAATGCTCAACTTCTTACAACTATGTAATGAATGAAACGCATTATAAAGGGTCAATGCATCGTCTCCCGATACGTCGACCAAGCCGTCAACCAAACTGTCAACCGTCCGAACCGACGTATCTTGGCGGACTTAGTCATCCATACGAGATTGACAAATTTTGACTTACGGCAGTGTTAAACTGCGTAGGTTCCTACCCGTATTTTGTGGATACCGCGCATGTGTCCTAACTGTCCGAAGTCGTTGGGACTATGGCACCATCGATTGGGGTATATCATGAAGCTGGATGGATTGCAGAGGAGAGAGAAACGGGAATGATAACTGTTTTAAAGTTCCTTACTATTCAAATCTGTTAACTAAACAAGGCTTAACCCTTTAGTTGCGGAATGCTTACATATTAGCACGACACGTTGTGTTACATAATAACATCTGTCCCTATTATTTGAAATTAGAAATATTAGCAATTATTTTTATTTATTTAGCAAATGAATACAGTGATAATCTAAATAACTAAAAAAATTATGTTCATTTGTTCAAAAAGTGTTTTTGTATACCTATATTATATTGATGCAACTTGTTACACATGCTATTTTTAAAAAACAGCGTCATTTGTTGGACGTCAAAGCGAAACCCGATGTTGTTTCTGTATCTGCAAAGACAGACCTAGCCACAGCAACCCGTGGCGGGGTGCAGTTAGTGAATAATAAAATGATGCCTACAATTTGTTTATTTTTCCACAATTCTCGTGAAACTATGGAATAAAAATAAACACATCAACAGTTAAGTCTTTGTCGTTAAGCACGTTTCGATTCCGGATGGTGTTCTTTCTTAGAGTATCTGCCACTCTGTAACGTGCCGCAAAAACTATTTCTCTATCCACTACTGTCTGATAAGACTCAATATCTATCCATGATATCTGTGATATTTATCAAATGGTCTATTAAGCAGTGACAGTTTTCTCCGAGGTGCTTGTGCAGTGAACTCCCAAAGAGTAGCAAAGATGAAAAAAACAAACAAATAGTTATTATAAAATAACTACGTTATTTTGAATAACGCACCACTTAAAACTCTACTCATAAATCCGCCAGTGTGAAAATCCGTTCATAGGAGCATAATTCAGAACGCACCTTAAACAGTTAATTTCTATTTTTTTTTAACTTTAAATATATTTATTAAATAATTAATCAATTTACAGAGTATAATCAATAATGTTAAGAAAGATAATTCATGCAATTAGTACATTTTTTTAAAATTGATTTGAATTATTTAATATGAACAATATTACGTCATTAATATGAACAAAATTACGTTTTATGAAGTGAGAGGTATGTATCTTTCAACCACCTTCCACTAGCATTTACCGTAATATATTTATTTCTTACAAAATACTGTAGCATTTCAAATTATAATAGTATACAAAATTATATAATGTTTTTTCCTAATTATTCTACTACTCTATAAGGTGAGCTGCAGTAGTTGGTTATTATGGGAGGAGCTTTACATGCAAAAAGAAAATATTAGTTAAAAGGCAATTTTTCAATTTCAATTTCAATATTCAAATTAACTACAAACGTAATTCAATATACACGATTTTAGAAAATTAGTTTTAGAAAGATATTGCGAAAGTTTTATTTTTCATATATATATATATATATATACGTTTTCATCCGAGTCGCAGCAAATTTTATAAAAGCTCGAATGCACGAGTACAACTTCACAGTTTACCTATATATATATATATATATATATAGGTAAACTGTGAAGTTGTACTCGTGCATTCGAGCTTTTATAAAATTTGCTGCGACTCGGATGAAAACGAAACACAATAAAGAAGAAGACATTTTTATTATTTTCACTTTTCTTACATCTTTACAAATATTTGACGATTTTCCAATAAAAATAAAAATTTTATGTCAACGGAGATACTTAATTTATTTTTCCTCTCTATAGAACCCACATTGAGGATGACCACGAGCCAACAATTACAAAATTGACCAGTGGAACTCGCAGACTCCCTGGTTTCAAGGCTCTACGGGTCCCCAATAATTATTGATGGGCTTCAATCCCAAACAAGACGTTTAATATTATGGAGTTATCATAATAAATATGTACACCATGCATACATTATCCATACTTCGCTAATAAACCAGTAAACTGTTAAATGTTCAGGCTGGAATAGTACAGAGAAATTTGTGGTGGAACAATATAATATTTTTGACCATACATGTTATGTTTCAGGTATGATATTGAAAATAAACCCGCAAAAACAAAGATATTTTTTTTAATACATTTATTATCAAATGTCTTTTAAACTTTAAAAAAATTGGTTTGACTGATATTGAATCTTCCTACACAGGAACTAGATTCGATAACTCTACTAACCGAGCCAAGTCTCGAAAGTATAAGACCGAGATTTATTGCGTATGTTAACTGTTCTAATGTCATCGAATTTCAAAGACATGCGTATATTTCGTAATGCGTAATTGTCACCGAAAGTTGATAGAATGCATTGTCATCGACAACAAGTCTATCTGTAGAGTTTCAGTTCGATTGAATATAGGTAAGTGGGTTAATTACCACTTCCTAGATTTGCATTCATTCACTAAAACAAAAGTGTAAAACCTATGTTGTTTTAACATAATAACAAAAAGGTACTCATTTCTCCAAATTAAACTTCAAAGAACCCTAAAATATGAACATTTCCCTACATTTTTCAATTATTGTATTTCTAAGTAAATATCCGTAAAATAATACATACCAAGGTCTAATTATTTTCAATACAATTTGATAAGATTATTGTGTTTTGTCTATGATTTTAAACGAGAACATTCACAGACATTCACAATCAAGGACGTACAATGCAATCAGAGTGTCAAAAAAGGTAAAAGCTAAGACGCAAAACATTTAATTTTCAAAGGTTTAAATATCATAATACGCTGCCGTAAATCATAAAAACTACTTACGTTTTTTAGTAAAATTTAAAATAGTATAAAAGATTTTCAATTTTAAAGAATTTGGTGATAATTTGTTTAATGAGGTTTTATTTATTTATTTGGGGGGCAGGTTTAACGGGTTAACCAACACGTCTGCCATAGGTCAACCCAAGCGGTTTTCTACGTTTGACGGGTCAACCAACACGTCTGCCATAGGTCAACCCAAGCGGTTTTCTACGTTTGACGGGTCAACCAACACGTCTGCCATAGGTCAACCCAAGCGGTTTTCTACGTTTGACGGGTCAACCAACACGTCTGCCATAGGTCAACCCAAGCAGTTTTCTACGTTTGACGGGTTAACCAACACGTCTGCCATAGGTCAACCCAAGCGATTTTCTACGTTTGACGGGTCAACCAACACGTCTGCCATAGGTCAACCCAAGCGGTTTTCTACGTTTGACGGGTCAACCAACACGTCTGCCATAGGTCAACCCAAGCGGTTTTCTACGTTTGACGGGTTAACCAACAGGTCTGCCATAGGTCAACCCAAGCGGTTTTCTACGTTTGGTGATTTAGCAGAGGTGCCCGAGTAAATCGGGTGAGGTGTGTTTAGGATGTGCCTGCTCACCAGCTGCGTGGTGTACCAGATCGGAAGAGGCTGGTTTGGTAGCTCCAACTCTCGACCCGTCGCGTTGCCTTGCGGCGCAGTGGGAAAGATGTATTCATACGTCACTCCTGAACACACTTACTCCTAGATTTTTACCTAACCCTCGTACCCTTTACTTTCGTTTAAAAAGACCCTCCATACAGCATCCCGTCTCCTAATTGGGGTTAATGCACAAAAAAAGAACAAGTCAGTTATAATTAGTAATAGTGATGGCATTTTTCTATGTAGGTATCTTTATTAACACCAGGTGTGCATCTCTCTTGTTTACGAGTAAGCGCCTACTTAAATAACGAACTATTCATAATAATATTATTTTGGAATGTTTGATACCTGTATTGTTAAATAATATTATTTTTACTCCTCAGAATAATACCAAAAGAGAATTTACACCTCAAGCTATTTTGTTAGCTTTTGGGAAAAACTCATATGGTCTCACAGAAATCATTTTGTCTCCCTTATTAACATGGTGTAAAGTATGATCTAAACTGTGTTAGAAAGAGAAAATACCATACTTTATTTCCTAATCCATAAGTTAACCACAGAGTAATTGAAATGTACATCAGATGAAATTAAAGGATCGACAATTTGAGGCAAATTAATGAAACTTTGTGAATTTTTTATTAATTATTTTTATTGGAAACGATAAAAAAGTGAGGAAACAAAAACGTTTATAATACATTTGTCTAATAAAACAGTGGTGTTTTTTTTGTCACTATTGGTAACATATAAAAAAATATTTATAATTTAGAAATAGAAAAAAAAATAAAGGCAAGCATTATAAAATTTAAAAAATTATGTTTATTTGTGATAGTCAAATTATTGTATTTAACCTTCACCTTTCACCTTTAAAAAACAGTTTTTAGTTTTCGGATACGTTCAGAAATATTCCTTGTGTTTGGTTTTTATTGCAAAGCGGAAATACGCCGATCTTATAACAGAATACGCCAGAGGCCCGAGGAGTTAACAAAAGAGCATGATAAAACAACAAGAAATATTTGTATGCTTTCAGTAGGTAATGGCAATATGCATATGTATAATATAATATACGATAAGTCAGAACTAATAACATTTCTTCATCATATATTCAACGTATATTTACACTTGAATGTTATAATCACTGACTCTGCTAGATAATCCACTCCTCTCTTAAATGAATAAATAAATCCCTCTGCTACGTAGATATATGTTACGCCTCGCAGTACCCCAGTGCTTCCTTTAATACGCTAATACCCGAGATTCTAGCAGATTGTGGGAGGCGCGGAGGACATTAAGGACCTCCGGGCAATATCCTGCCGAGATATCAGCCTCGTCACACGTGACATATAGTCACTAGTTGGCCTGAACTTCGCATACGGAGTCAAACCGTGACACACGAGATTCTGACTAATATTATGTACGTACTCCTGCTAGCTGTTAACTACTAAATACTTGCACCACTCAAGACATACACGGACAGAAGTGTATCGTGGGCGTGCCATCTAACCAAAATAAGCTGTATTTATTTTGTTGGTACCATTGAATAGATAATACTCAAAGGTTGGCGTAAACTAATACTGGTTGGAGGATAATATAGATAATGGAGCATAATTGGTTTTATTTTGGATATATAATACTTTAGTACAAACTGAAAAAAGGTAAACTGTCGATTTCCTAAAAATTAATAAATAAATAAAAAATAAAAAAATAAATATAAAAAAAACTAATGGGCGTACCAATAAGGATCCGTATGAAAAATCTTTTCTTTTCAGAATAATTAATTTTATTCTTGAGATTTCATGCATATGGTCGCCATTAGAGAATATATAATTTTCTGGGACGAAACTAAATCATCATCAAACACCTTAAACATATAACTACAGATCACATAAAAGCATAATATGTTTTCCCTTCCGTTGCGATCAACAAACAGTCCATAATTGTGCCGCTGCCGACAACAACACATTTTAGAAATATTTTTTGTTTTGTTTTTTAAATAGATAAATAATATTTACATCAGTGTTATAAAGGAAAAAAGCCTCCATTATCAAATTTATTAGTATAAAGAGACAAGTCTTTTGTGTTTAGTAAGGAAATTCCAACTAAATTATAAAGTCATATTATTAATTAGTAACATAAAAATACGTAAGAAAAGGGCAAAATTTATTAATAACAAAAAATATTTTTTTAAATTATAATAAATATATATATATGGACTCTTACGGTGGTTTCAAGTAATTTTCTAAATTAAACTGAAATTCATCAATATTTTCAATAAATTTAGAATTTAACAAAAATTGTTAAAAAAGGTTATAATTATTATTTTCATCAGCTTATCCATATTTCTTCAATCTATCTATATAAATGTTTTTTGTTCAAAACTGATTGCTTTGAAATTTTGACAAACGTTGCATTCGAATACGCTTGTATTTTTGTATAGATATTATATCAAATAGATGTCACCTGTGACAGATAAAAACATATTTTAAAAAAAACAGCGCTATCTGTTGGACAAACATGCTTTTTGAAAAACAGCGTCATCTTTTGGACGTAAAAGGAACATTATAATAAATTCTATCTGCACAGATAGACTGAGCCACAGCAACGCATGGTGGAGTCAGCTATTTTAAATATAAAACGAAATACATTCGCAACATTACCATATAACATAATTAGGTAGAACAATGACGGACGACAGATGAAAAATTATGTTATCCATGTTAATATGTACAAAAATCGGTACCAAAATAGAAGTCCTTTTTTTCATCCCGAACCTTATGAAAAGACGACCCCTATGAAAACCTGACGAAAAAATCTGCCTAAATTCAAATAATAATAAAATACTATAATCATGTGCCCCGGTAGCGTACCTAAATTCTCACTTTCAATAATTGAAAAATCAACTAAAAATAATGATTAAAGAAGGAGATTTTACTAATAATCGAACCTGGGCTCGATTCTTAGTTGCACGCGTTATCTTATTATGTATGTGTCTTATTCAGGTTCATGTATCGTTTAAATGTATTAGTATTATCTTCTTCTTCTTCAATGATATATTACATAGATAACCTTCAAAATAGTTTAAAGAAAAAGTTGTGCTAAAATATACTGAATTTGGTAAAGCTAATGAAGATACTTAAGCCCTCGCATTTCGAATTTCTACATATTTTTTTAACATATTTCTTAATAACACTTATATGAATAACATTTTAAGTTTTTTATATTCCTAAAAAATATATGTTGATTTTGAAAATAATATTTTATCACTTTTAGAGCCGAAAATATAATTATATGGAATTTTCTCACAAAAAATCATAAAGCAAGCTCCTAAAATGATTAAAAACACATTTAATATGTTATAGGCATGAATAAATTCGTATTGTATCTTTAAGGCGATGCCATACGTAGTAATGCAAAATCATGTGTTTTTGGTTTGAAAATTTGGTCGCCTAGAAATGTTTCAGACGCTTTTATTAAATACTGCGAGTAGAATACATCTTGGCCTCTGAAATAATCGAGTTTTTTTTAGATAAGTCTTTTTATAAGCCCAGAAAAAAATAATGTATAAGGCCTATGAAAACTGCTTTAAAGTTCAAAATCTCCTACTTACGAACCCATTTTCGATTATGATTTTATTGTATATTGTGGAAAACTAAGTTATTTATAAAATGATCGGAAAAAAATTTAAATATTTATGCCTGAACATACACAAAATAAAATAAAAGGCACTTTTTGGTCATGTTTTTTTCTTGCATAAATCAAAATAGGCGGATGGTGTTAAGCGGGAATTTAAACCTTATCGCCATCTACGTAAGGGTTATTATTGATAGCGGCTCAATTAAAAATATTACACGACGTAGTGCATCGTCTTAAATGAAACTAATGTAATGGGTTATTAAATATGTTCACAATTTTCGCTTAATTATTATCGTTTTTTTAATGTTAACGCGCTCCCCTTACTATTTTATATCTCCCCTCCCTTTCATACCATCTTCTTATTAAGAAAGAAAAATCGATTCGGAAAACAGTAGAAAACGGAAGAAATAATATTTTTTTGTTTATTTTCGATTATTTAATTTGTAAGCCACATAATAATTAAAATATATTATTGTATCTTTTTTTATTTGGGCACTAACGTTTAAGTAAGTTTTTCGTGAATAAACCATCACCCCCCAAAATTTCACGATTTTACACGGTGTATACATTTGCAGAAGACCCGTTTTATAAAATTTAAAATCGGCCAAATTCACAGTACAGACTAACGTGTTACGTTGTGTATTTATGTACCCACATTATTGTAGGCTCGTCTTTCCTGAAAGTCCTGAATGGGTTATCTAATCAGCAGGCATCGGTGGTGATCTTTGTTGAACACCCCGCCATGATTACTTCTGAGAAGCGGCGGCGGTGAATTATGCTAATCCTTAGGTTTTCAAATATACATACATGAATACAAATATGATAGATAAAGTTATGACGCTAAACAAAATAAGATACATATCACTTACGGATCAAATTTTCAAAGAGACGGAGATATTCACGGTTTCCTTTGTCTCGTTGGATTACGTTATGTATATCAACGGAATTGTGATATGCGGTGTTCATTCTAACGTCTTCATGAATAAATGCTAATAATATTATTATGCCAAGGGCGTGTTTTGGCATTTTTCATTTGTAATTTACATTAATAATTCACATCTGGAGAAAACCACTTTCCAGTCATTTACCTGTATGGAATACCCGTTGAAAAAAGTCGAAAGTATATTTACTTACATTATCTTATTATTTGTTATTACCTATAGCAAAAACGACGTTTTCTATATTTGGAATATAATATACACTTCAATGCTTTAAATTGATTTGATACTTGGTTAGACTTGTATTAGAAATGTATTTGATATTTGGTTGGACGCGAGTTAAGCTTCCAAGTGTAATGCGTGCTGCCCATATTGAAGTCTCGAACGTTCTAGTAGCGTACCGCTACATGTATATATCAGTTATTTAATAAATAAATTATTGTGTCACATATAGAATAACATTGATATTACAGTTATTGTCAGGATGTTGAAGTTAGGCCATTCCGAGAGTCAGAATAACAGCAGAGTACCCTTCTTACGTATGAGACAATGAATAAGTTTGTTTAGCGCGTTTTGCCGTGCGCCATTGATTCCATTTTTGTAATAACTTACTTGTTTTTTGAAAAATTATATTTTTGTAAATGGTAGCATCGTACCAGACGATGTGTTTATCTAATATTTATAATAATATACATGATCTACCATAAGTTTATAATTTTATTTTCCATAAAGTTAAAGTGTTCTTAACGATACAAAATATATGAACTACACGAACGGTGCGTTAGACGGGCGCATTAAAGTGTTACGCGGTAGACAATTTGCTATGTTTTATTTTATTTTATATTATAGAAACAAACAGTACATGATTTACAGTTATGAAACAATATACAGGAATTAAATACTTCATGTTGGGTACCTATTATATGTATGCTTAGTGGAATGTTTATTCCTTAATTACCAGGTGACCTATGTAGTATGGTAACCATGTAGTATATAGGTGTGTGTGTAATAATGTACGTGTGAGTGTTTGTGTGTGTGTATGTATGTATGCGCATTGAACAACTTATATTATTGACATGATAATCTTTACAAAACTAATAACAAGAACTCTTTTATCATTGTTTATTTTGTTATGCTTTTTTCTTCTTCTTATTGTTGGAGATAGTGTGTGAAGGTCAAAGTGAGATGCTGCAATCAGTCAGCACAGATGTACCATAGGGGTACTGATTATTGGAACATTCTTCTGCTATGTTATCTGTTCTTTGAGTATGACACATTCACACAATTTAGAATTTTTCGAGCCACATTTATGCATCAAATAGGCATACACAACGGTTAAATGATAACTCAACACAGTGACAATTCAACACACCTTTAAAAAGTGATGAAAAGTCATTAGTAACGATGAAAAAAAATTTAAACCTAACCTAACCTAACCTACAAAACCAAGTTAATAATTTTTGAAGTGAAACTTCTTTACGCGCGTCATGCAATTTCGAGGACCGGAGTAAAACCGACTCATGACCGAAACGAAAATGCGGGACCACCGATTAAAGTTCATTTGATCTAGTCAAAGTTTTGAAGTAACATATAAATGCTTCTTAGCTCATCCCGACAACTGGCGTTGGTGGTGTAATGGTCAGCATAGTTGCCTTCCAAGCAGTTGATCCGAGTTCGATTCTCGGCCATCGCACATTATTTTTTTGTTTTTAACGCCTTTTTCATTCAATATCTTATTTTTTAGTAGGTCAGAACATTTTTTAAAAGAAAATAATATTGCAAAATAATAAAAACACTTATCTCACTGTGATAAAACATTACTCCGCTAGAGCGCGCTTTGCGTTATTGTGTTGGATTAAAATTATTATCTAATCCGTATATTATGATAATTGTATTACATTTATTTAATTAATTTATTTATTTTGATAATATGTAATAATTTACAGAAAAAAAAATTAAAACTATCTCCCTCTGATAAAATATCCGTTCGCTAGAGCGCACTACGCGATCTTGTGTGGGATTCTATTTCTGTACATTGTACATTATTTTTAAAAATATATTATATTTTGGGTGTGATGTAGGTAACATTATAAAACATAACAAGCTCTCATATTTTCAGAACCTACATAATATAATCAATTTATGCGGCTTTGCTTACAGTTGGTGCTCAGCGTGGTTGGCTTTCAATCAGTTAAGCGAGGTTCGATTCTCGGCTGTGGCATTTTTGAAGTGAAACCTTGTTGAGGTGGGGGAGCCGCTCACGAACGTTCTCTCTCTTCTCTTCTTTCCTCTCTCTCAGACACCAGCGAACTGCGCCACGCCAAGCATCAGCTGAAACTAGAAGTTTCACTTCTGTCTTGCGTAGGCTTGACACACCCACTTTTTTTGTTTCATCACTTTCCATGACTTTATATAACTTTTTAAAGATGTGATGATTTATCATTTTGATGATTTATCCGGTCACCTACACAACAGCTGTGACTGCACCGAATGCGGTTTAGTGAGGTAGAGAGAACCTTGACAGTTTAATAGTTCCATCCACAACTAGGTTACTTGTTATGTATTGAAACACATTCAATTTGCTGTATTCATCACAAATAAATCAGTTTCAACCTAAACCTCAATAATTTTGTTTCCGTTTTTCACAGGGCGACCAGACCAGGTTCACAACTGCAGCATCCTGAATGTGTCGATGAGTTCTTTCACGGTGCGCTGTGCCGAAGGCTTCAACGGGGGCCTGCCACAGACTTTCCTGCTCGAAGTGAGAGAGACCAACTCGCAGGTAAATGTGTGTATTAAACTTGTTTATTATATGTAGTTGAAAAATATGTATAGTCCTTTTTATTTAATGTGCACATTTATATATTAGGATGGCGACACTTCCAAACCACAACAGTTATTACATATACCTGAAAATATACATTTTTTTAATTTAAAAAAAAATCTTTTAAAAAAATACGCTGTGAATAAATAATATTTATTTTTTTGGTGCTGACAACTCGTGGTGGAAATCCCTCATTAAAAAATTAATACCCTTTTCTAGAAAAAAAAATTAATGGTGTGTCAATTTTTTTTAGAATACCATTTAACACAACTTCAAGTTTGTTGCAAAACACCGCTTTTCCCGTGGATAAAAATAAGAACATAAGAATTGCCATTTGGGTGTGTTTCCTGATCCAATAGTTTGACCATTTTTTGCTTAAATTTCATAAGATGAATACAAGTTTCATCATCAATATGAAATTCAAATGTGAAGGCGTTATACGTGCCAGAGAAAAAATAGAGCGTGCTAATTGGGCTAGACCCAAAAGATGATACGTCAGTGGCGACATTGGTTTCCATTCAAATGTATATGGAAGGCATTTCTAGTGTTCTTTTTATTTTTAAATAAAGCTCTACTAATTATTACTTCATGAAATTCGCTTAAAAAGTTAGTATTTACTTTAGTTTTGAATTATTTAAGAAATTCTTTAAAGTCATGTTTGAAAATCGGTAACATCTTTTTTTTAGACATTTTTGTTTAGTTCGGGATAGGTGGAAGAATGCACATTTTTTTTTTTATTTTAATCTTATGTGGTTATTTATGAGATCCTTGATTCACACTTATTTATGTTTAACACTCTCAAAAAAATGTTAAAGTAATGAAGGTATAAGTATTTAATTTATTACGACCTACCTGGGTACTTAAATAACTTTTTCTGTTCAGTAACCAACACAGCATTACTTTCATTAAATATTATGACTTCGTATTATCACTGCCAATTTCGTATTAACACTTTGACTTTTGAGGTATTTCTGATGATAAACACTGCAAGGCTATCCGAAAGGTTGGTTCCGAAGATATTGTAGGAGGCGCAACATTATTCAATATCCCAAAGATCGTTAATTTTCTCATAAGGCAATAATTATTAACATCATCTTCTACGTTATTAAATTGTGCGGTTTCGCACATAGCATGCTAGGAATATTCTGTCAAGTTTATCTTCCAAACTTCCTGGTGTTAACTTCAGGAACACCTACAGATTCTAAACTGAATCCCTAGTGTGCTAAGACATCCACCGTAGATTTGCTGGTAGCACATTGCCTCAATTTCATTGTACCTATTTTTAACCTCCGTGTTCGAAGGGTAAGATTCTCGACTAGCAAACTGGGTGTCACGGGTTCATATCAGGGCGTGCGCAAGTAAATTTTATTTGATAAATTTGTGTTATTACTCAATTTACTCCTTTAAAATATTTTTTTAAATAGTATATTTGCGGTACGTTCCAGAGTGGAAAATATTCTCAGTATCGTCCTGGTGTAAGATCCAAATTCAGATTTGAAATAGCTTTGTACGTTTGGTGACCAGATCTGAATAGCCATGTACTTGCTCTTCTCCATCTACTTCTTCTCCCCAATACCTTCAGCAAACATACTCCAATAAGGGATGCCATAGACTCCCTGGCTCTAGGCCTTTGGAAGCAGTTGAGACTCTACTAGTATGGTTTTATTTTTTTTAAATGCCTTGGGAACTGCAAAGCTTTCGAAAAACCAAAATAGTGGCTAATGGTCAATCATCATGATACCATTTGACTGTGAAAATCAAAAATCATTTTACACAACCCTGCGTCATGATCTAATTATGTAAATACCCTGATGATCAACACTGCAAGGCTGACTTAAACATTACCTACGAAGAAAACACAATTAACCACCAAAAAATCAATCATTGTTATACTTTTGGCCGTGAAAATCTTTAATAGTATCTAAATAATACTGAATAAGAAAACTTATTCTGCATCAATCAAAATTCGTTTATTTTTTCTCCACCAGGCGATGAAAGTAAACCTGAGTTCGGCCGTGCCAAGGTTCGCAGCATCAGGCCTGGAGCCGGGGCACACCTACCTGGCGGGGGTGTTCGCCTACAACCCCAAGGGTAGGAGCGAGCCTGTCGTCATGCAGGCTGCCACCCTCAGGCTACCAGAGAAGCAGCTTACTGAGGAGAAAGGAATCGGTAAGATTATTAACAACTTATTTATTGAATACTTCTATTTGAATTTCCCAATTGTTTTCGTGTATGAATAAAAATCTTGAAAGTGAAAATTAATCCGATTGAGCTGAAACTCGGCAGATAGACTTGTTGTCGATGATAGCATTATTTTGCACATGTGCGCTTTTCTCTGAAATTGGATGACATAACACCAGTTAATATACTAATTGAATTTCAGTCTTACCCGATCGACATTTGGAGAGGTTGTGAGCTCGGTTGACTCCAGTCTCTGAGGATGTTTTTATTTGTGTTTTGACCCTCCAGACTAGGCACTGCCCGTGTTGTGACCGTCCTTTTTTTTGCTAAATATTTTTTACTATGCGTGAATTATTATGGTAAGATTTTCAGAAGTGATCGCATCCGAGTTCCAACTTCCCGTAGTCCTCGTCTTCAATTGGAATATGTTGTTAGAATTAATGAAATAGAGAAAGGAAAGGAGAATGTCGAATAACCAGTTCTGTGAACAGTATGAATTTCCTTAATATTGATTACTCCGACTTGACAGCTCCCAACGCTCAGCGCTCTGGCGGAGTAAAAAGGCACTTTTAAACACGGCTACCATCTTGACATGATTTACCAGACACGGAACACACAAAAAAATTACAGACACACATAATGCAAAGTGGTTGAGTTAAAACAAACAATTATAAACATAAGTGCACACTTTATTTTCTAATAAAGTGGTACAGTTTGTCTTGAAACATAATTTTGTAAAAATTATTAAAATTACTGTGAGAGTCCGAAAGGAATTGAAAGGGGAATGAGATGAGAAAGGGGGCGGTTAGGAGCAGTGTCGTGAAGTTCATAAAGTCTTTTGTTTTTATTGTTTTTCTTTACCATGATTTTTGTAAGAAACGTCTAAGCTATTTTATTCAGTTTACCATAAGTTATGATCATTGCAGATAATATGATGATTAAATAGACAAATAGACATTGTCAAATATATATTTCAAATTTCATTTCCAAACTTGAAAACCATATACAGACTACGTTTGGTCACTGAACAATACGCCCCACTAGTTGGGAGGTATACACGAAAAAGTCATTTAAGTAAATTTTACTTAAATTTTTTTTTTTGTTACTATTATGTATTTGAGGCATTTTTGAGTGTGGAAGATGCTTTCAGTATCGCCCTGGTGTAAGACCACCATTCAGAATTAAAACTTGCTTGAAATGGCTTTAGCCGTGTTTAATGACCAGATCTGAATCCCAACCTTCCTCTCTCCCATTTTCCTTCACCTCCCCACTACTTTCAGCCTCAAAATATACTCCAATTGGGGATGTCATAGTCTCATTGACTTCAGAAGGTTAGGAGCAGTTGGGACTATTGTGTGGTGTTCACATTAAAAAATATGTATTAAAAACATGGAAACTCACATTTTTTTAATGCTAAATATCTTTGCTCAACGTCAAAAGTAATTTTTTTTTATGTAAGCACTTATTATGAATTACAGTAATTGTGCAATAGTTTTTAAAAATAATAACCGGGTAATGAATATAGGTACTATAGAATTGCTCTAAAAAGCTTAAAAATCTCGCTTGAATCACGAAAAACATCGATGGTTCAAATCTTTATGTGGCCGAGACAAAGTTCACTTATCATCTTGGTATTAACTTCTATCAGAATAATCGGTTTATTGGCTAACCACCGCAGGCGTACAATTAGGGCTCAGAATGAACAGGTAATTCCGCAGCGGCAAACAATTAGTGTACCAATCACATCCCCTTAATACCTCTCAGGTAGACACGAACCTCGGTATTTCACACCGTCCACGCCGTATCCCCTTAATGCTATCCAGTACTAACGGCATCAGGACAATACTAATAAATGTTCACGATAATGCATAAGACAAATTACGTGTTAGCCTGATCGGACAACGGGGCTTATTGGGAGGCTCTGCAATAGGTAGTACCTACTTCCGTCTCATTGTATCCAGTTTCTAGATTCCATGAGACCACCATACTATTCTTTACGATTTTTATTACTTTTGATTAATATTTTTACATATTTTAAAACATTATTTGATAGTGTAGGCCTTATTGGGTGCTTTACCCATGCTGAGGCCCCCATTTTACAATTTAATAAAATTCAATAAAAAGAACATGAAATAATAAATTCATATAAAATAAATGCGATAATTTTTTTTTAATCGTCAAATATTAGAGGGTACGGTTGTATATTTATAGTGAACTGTGTTTAATAATGGTAGTGTGTATTACGTATAAGCGTATTATTTTTTTTAGGTAAAATATAATTTTATTTTTGTGATATTTCCTAATTTGTTCTTTAATCCTTCTTTCAATTTTGTAAAGAATTTTTTTTTTGTTTTCCTCATATTTTGCATGGAGTAAAAGATTTTCAAATGCCTTTATTGCCTTATCGGTATTGGTATTCGTGGTGTCTTCGTCCAAAGCTTGTATTTACCGACGGAGTTTTTTAGGTTTTAACTGGTTTAACAATGATAGTGATGAACTATTGTTGATCTTTTTTTTGGGTAAAAATATAAGAAGACTTCAATAATAATTAATAGGTACCTACCAACCTTCACATTACATACATTAATGATTGTTAAATTAGACTTTTTTTTAATTATCCCAGTTGTTTGACACTCTGCCTCGCGTGTCTCGAAGTTGAATTGAAGTTAATTGGTGGTATTTGAGTCACGTCGGGCGTCGTGCGAACGGCCTTTATCAATGTTTGTGATATTAAACCGTAATAGAAACATATCTGTATTTATTTTTTTTTATTATTTATTTTAAACATACTAATTTTTCATGCAACACATTGGTACGTATGCATTCGCAAAAGACTTGGTGGATAATAAATCTAAAATCCTGCAACTGTCCCACCCACCCAATATACTCCCAAAAATTTCACCATGTTAATATTGCAAAATGAGCATAATGTCAATGTGACATTTGAAGCTCTGCAGAGCTCAGTATAAAATACATAGTATCTCGGACAGGGAGGATTGACGTATAACATACCGTATAACCATAACTATGGAATAAATTATTGTGAATATAATTTAACATTCATATTTGGCCCCAACTGCAATGGATGACGTCCTTTTTTCCTATAATCCAATCCTGGGCTTTTCTTATGTTCCAGTAGCCCAGGTTTAAACATTGAGGAATACTGTCTATCAAGTTTAGCAGTTGATGCATTCGTTTTGGGAATGGTCCTTCGGGTGTGCTGCGTAGAGATTATTCCAGCAACACCAACTAATAGAGTGGAATCGCAGTTTTGCAATACTACTAATTGAGATTGTTCATGCATGGGTAAGTAAGTAATATAAAAAATTCCTGCGTGATTCGTAGAAATATTTCTGTTCATTTGAAACTACTCACCATATCAGACAAGCGACAATTCTGATATGAAATTTATTTTATGACTGATCATAATTATCAAAAATATATAATTATTATTTATTTGAAATGTGAATTTGCTTTCTTCAAATACTTGAAAGATGCTTAGATGGATTATTAGAGTGAGGATACGTTGCTGAGTATCGATTCTCCAATCCAGGCCGCTCGCAATCGCCGTCAAAAATACGTACATTAGTTGACATTCTTACTATTTAGTCTCGTTGAAGGTATACAATTACATACGCCAAACGTCAAAAGTCATTCTAATGACTTCGTCGAGAATCGAGGCCTCGTTACAATACTAAACTATGTCCAGTAGACATATTTTCGCTGCCCGTTCTTGAATATATATTTTTTGAATGGCTATCCTTTTCATAAGCGGTGCTACATTTACTGCTCGGTTAGTATGAATATACCGTATCTTGAATTTGAATAATGTAATTGGATATTTTGTCATAATTTTTCAAGTTAACTAACAGTCAAATTTATTATTTTAAAAAGCAAGAATGTTGAGGCAAATATTTTTTTATAAATACTTTTAGCTTCCCAAATCCTCTAATTATATCATCCCGTGATTCTTAACGAGTATGCGCTACTAAAATTATTAACAAAAAACCTTTACAGCAGTGAACTGACATGAGTGAGTCAGTGTTGAAGCCTTGTTTAAGCAAGGACCCTTGAAGATTTTTGGAACAATTTTACGAAATAGGTATTTAGTACTGCTGACTTTAGGCATTTAATAATGCTTATCATGTCTGAAATGAAAAGTTAAAATACGCCAACCATCAGTTTCGTTCATACCTGGTGCAGTAAAGATGTTTTCAATAAAGTTTTTTTCTGAAAATCATGTTAAAACAGAAGTTCCCTCGAATTTTGTTAAAACGGAGATCGCAACCTTTTGAACTTTGAATTTATCTCTGAACTATTTATTATTCATTCAAAGTTAGTTTTACTGACAAATACAACTTAAAGTGCACCTTCACAAATTCAATTAAAAATAATTACAGTGCTTACACAACTAAGTATCTAACCATCAGACCGTTTCCCAGAAAGGGTAGGCATATAGAATAAAACTAACATTGATACGTCGCTTCGTCTCATACATACCCTGCTGTCATTTTGAACCTTTACATGGCCCGATGTAAGTATTCGGTTTACTTCTCATGTCTTTTTCGGGCGTTCCCGACTTCTACCACCATTCACTTCCACGTCTATCACTCTCCTTACAGCCATTGCTTCGTTCATTTGCTCTGCATGCACAAACCATCATACGTCCCTTTTTAAAATCTTATCATTTTTGATAACGCCTCGTGGAATCCATTTCTACAGCATTTAGTCTATTTCAGCCTTTCTTTGCCAGTTACATGCCTCACTGACATACATCAGAGTTGGTATCATCACTACATAATGGACTGCTAAATGCTTTGCTAACCCTTATGAACATATTAAAATATGAGTCGTTTTATAAATTTGATTAGACTGTTATTTTTTATTTGGTTTTACGCCCAGCCGGGCTTTTACAAGGATTTTTAGAACAGATAGTTAAACCTAGTAAGCCATCGAAAATTGGTTCCATGATAACTCAACACAGTGACAATTCAACACACTTTTAAAAAGTGATATAAAGTCATTAGAAACTATGAAAATATATTTTTTTAACCTAACCTAACCTACATAACCCAGTTAACAAAGTTTTTGTTTCATCACTTTACATGACTCTATAAAACTTTTTAAATATGTGATGAATTATCATTTTGATGATTTATCCGGTTACCTCGAAAATTATACACAGCAATTTAAATGCATGAAATAACAGTAAAGTGAATATTTAACAATATTAGTAAAACATGTAACAGTAACATAAAATAATACAGAAACTAGAACAACACTACATACAAGACAAATCACTAAAACTACATTACCAACGCTACTATATTTGTAGGATTCAACAGTGTTGGTATAGATTACGCTTAATTCTATAAATAGAGTCAAAATTATATCAATATTACCCACAAACTTGTTGCCCAGATCATGCATCCTATTGGTCAGTGAGTGTGTCTGATAGTTGGTTGTGTATGTATTGCAGAAGAATGTAATAATACTAATAAATCTGAATGAAGCATGAAACAGAAAAGACAGAAATATAAAAAAATCTGGGAATCGAATCTAGGATCTCTGTCTTACCGGGACAACGCCTCTAACAACTCGGCCATTGTTTTATAAATAATTGTCATTCGTCTTGAGAATTTAACCCACCGACAATAATTAAACAGCTTATTTCATAAGCAAAGAAATAATTTAGCGCTTAATGTCGAGTCGCTGGGTTCTTACTATCCGTCCTCGAGGCTTTCAAGTATTAAAATTGTTTAAACTTTCGCCCTGTTTCAATGAAACATAAATTAAACCTTAAGAACCTACCTGCTAGAATTACCGCCATTATTATTTATTAATAGGATTAGTGCGAAATGCTCGGTGAACATTGGATTATCGTTAAGAAGTAGGTACCTCGCACTAATGCTATTTCTTATATCATCAAACATACAAATTTCGGCTGTCTATTTTCGTCCTGCGTGAAATCTGATTCAATGAACTCAAATTTACATGTAAGAGTCATATTCAAAATTGGAGCGGTTTGGTTTAAGAATTCAGACAAGCAATAAAGTAAATACCAATTGATATAATATTTTAACATAATTTTTTTTAACCCATTACTGTCCAGATTATTTTTTTATTGAATCTAGGTATTCCTTTATTATTTTTGGATTAACTAGACCTTTGGATTAATTTAGTGAAATTAATTAACTAAGTGAAAGTACACGTCATTTATTTTTCACTGTAATAATGGGGCTACCGTATGGTATCGCTGGGTGGATATGGGTGCAAATGACGCAAAAATATGGCAAAAATCTTAAATCAACTGTTAAAAAAATATATATTCAAGCTTTTTTATCGTAATTATAACGTGTAATTGTTTTGTGTGATACTTGGCAAAGCAAAAAATACCCAATTCACATTTTTGCACATGTTTGCAAGACTTTCTTGCGCATCAACGTGGAACGACAAGATGGTCCAGTCGATCGAATGGGAGTCTATAGGAACTCTCAATGTCTTTCTTCTGGGACATATAGGAGATGTACCAAAACGAGTTAGATAAATTTGAGCGAGTTCTCTCAAAAATTTCAGATTTGGTATTCCATTGTGAATTAGTTTTCTGTACAAAAATACATCAATGCATAAATTACCTTATATTATTTCTTTCTGCGTTGGTTAATTCCATAATTTGAGACACCTTCGTCCGTTAGATCAGTTCTACCCATATTTTCATTGAATTGAGCAATACAATCTGGACGCCACATGCGTAACCAAAATGACCTCTCCGGATTTGCTTATTAATCCTTATAAGACGGGTAATATTTTATAAATAGCCAAAGGGTAATATAATATTTAAAATTATATTTGAAATAATTGACAGACATATACTATAATATCAACGTTATACTTGGGAATTTTCATGGACAGTACTGAAATGAGTTCAAAACTAAAAAATCTCTACACACTGCACATTGCAGTGCGCCTGAAGGTAGTCATGATTCCACTGAACTGCTATTGTAGTTGGTTAGATCCTAAGGGTTAATACGTAGGCACTTAAATCCGTTATTTTAGTTTTTTTAAATATAAATTTTTCTATTCATATTTTAACTGTTTTTATATTAGTTTTAATCCATATATGTGTATCATTGTATTATTTAACATGTTCTTATTTGTATTATGTTACCACATTGATACGGGCACTTACCTATTTTGGGGAATTTAAAAATAAAAATAAATAAGAGATTATGCTCTATATCTTGTTACCAAATCTGCCAATAATTACTTTGTAAACTCTCCAATTCAAAGGCTTCATACACTTGGAAACAAATATAGTTCAATCGATGTCTATCATTTCCAATCGGTTTCCAAATTTAAAACCAAAATATTAGAACTTTTAAATTAAAACAATAAAAATTATTGCACTTCTTATTAAATTATTTCTTCAAGATTGACAAAACAGGTTTATACCTACAAACTATCATGTTTAGATTTGTTTTTTGCTTGGTTTTATATGTCTAAAGGTTAATGTTATATTATTGCTTTACTATTCTTTATTTAGAATCTTCACAATATTTTTTTATATAAACTATGTAAAATGGCTGACCGATCGCCCTCGATTTAGCAGGCCACTACAACCAGTCAAATGCAGTATATCTGTTAACAATACTACCAATAATTATTTCTTTAGCTTTCTAACTCAAAAGCCTCATACACAATGTGTCGTATTGTATCATGTTACTGCTGCCACTACCTAGCATTTACATTATTTATTAACTAATTTAAGTCTGTATAACTTAGGAGTAGGAATATTCTTATTTTTGTACTATTTACTTGCTGTTATTATATGGATATGGTTATATGTATTTTTTCTATTACTTTTGTGAACTTGCAATCTTCAGAATATTACTTTTTTATGAACTATGTATGTAAAAGCCCAATGGGCGTATAAATAAATAAATAAATAAAATTATTTTATCTCATAGAGTAATAATTACCCTAAAGTGTTAATCGCATTAAAAGAAAATTACGTCCACAGGAGATCATTTTATCTACCCCTTCAAAAACCGATCTTGTTCATTTTAACCCATGCTGAAGTAAATGAATTCTAAAAAATGTTTCGAATTATATTCCAAATTTGAATTTGAAATTTCTTAACTCTTTTTGCAAAATATTTCACAAAGGCGCGAGTTCACTGGGTAGGTCCGTGTTTTTGCAGTGCCTGCGGTCTATTTAATTATTTTTTTCTTTGATCACGATTTAATCCAATTCAAAATGCTAAACGAAATTTCGATTACGCTAATCACGTAATTGTATTTTTAGATTGAAAATTAAGCACACGAAAATCACTTTACCTTCTTAGACGTTCGTAGGCATAAAGATATTTCCAAAGCACTATATTGTAATTTAAAAAAAAAGAATAAAAAATAACTTAAATATTACTTCATACCTACATCATGTTAAAATTTTGCCATTGAAAATAAACAAAACAAAATGAGACTTTTAACACTTTTGTTCAGTTTGCAATGTTGTCAATCAATAAACATTTTTTCTGTAAAAAAATACTTTTTAGAAATTACATACAATTGTATGCATTTAAAATAAACATTACTATTTTTAAATAGTAACATTTTAATATAAAACGTGAAAAATGTTGTCAAAAACGCTAACCACATGTTTACTTAATTTTTTACTAGAATTTGTAAGAAAACTGCAATTTCATTTTTATCTCGTCCATAAGATAAAAAAAGAAATAAAATTTAAAGTTAAACCGATTGTTACGATAGCCAGGCGGAATACGAATTATTCAGTTCGGCAATTTTAAGGATTTTATTAATGGCATCCAGCTTAAATATTTGAGACAAACTTAATAGAATTATTATTTTTCCATATAATATCCCAAAAATTACATATTTCCGCATGACAGAAAAAAAAACTTTATATAATATGGAAAACCGGTCATATGTGACCCTGAAACGCTGGAGTGGTTAAATGAAAAGATTCATTGTATTAAATGTTGTCTCTAGGATAAAGCAACAAAGATCACTTGAAAATAAATAAAGTGCATTTGAGAGGTATCTTCACGATGCACCATTCTTGAATAAGCAATATTACAGTCACACCTACTCCTGGCTACACCATCTATGCATTTATTTAGATAAATCAGTCGTGAAATGGATCTAAGCTAGCTTGGTGCGGGAGGAGCGCTTGTTTGTTCGCTGATTCGTGAGACGTTTGCCTCTGTATGAAGTCCGGGTAAAATCTAGGAATTTAGTTTCGATACCAACCTAATGCGCGGTGAGGTGATTTTACCACTTGCAGGGTCATCACACTCATATTAATGATTTATATTAAATAAACAAAAGGAACCATCCAGAAGTAAAATTTTAAAGCCCTTTCTCCCTACTCTCCTCCCACCCCTCTACCTACCACGCTCTGATGCTCTGTGCCCTTCTTATATATTTTTTTTCTCTCTTTCATCTTATTTTTTTACTCTTTAACTTATTACGGTCCTAAAAAAGGATAATATTAACCCAAACTATTTGTAAAAATGAATAATAAAGTGGTTTGAACCAAAATAATTTTTCATTTAAATTATAAAGTCAAGCCACGAATGTATTGCTTGCTGCGATAATTCTTCCTTTTTGCTGTCACACAAATTAATTAACAAACATTTGAAGTAATTACTCCTACCTTTTGACAATTATTGCGGAAACTTCCCACAAAACTATAATTTCTTAGCCAGTCACAGTCACAACTCTAATACATCGTAGTTGAAAAAATACTGGCTGCGATTAACACATTTTGAAACCTGATGTTGAAAAGAGCCAAGAAAAAAATACCTTATTTTAATTTCAAGTAAAATTACCTTTTAATAGGCCTGTGGTGATAACCCTGCTTCGGAATATTTCGTCTTTGAAGTTTGATTTCGATTTATTGGAACAAAGCCCGATATTGTGTTTTGCACAACAAATGAACTAATAATAACGAAAATTATAATATTATTCAACAAATTGATATTGCAAGAACTGTTGTTCAATCCGCGAACGTGATATATAATTTAGGATTGACTTGTTCCGAGAAGGTTTGATATTTGATATTAATAATAATTTGATTTAGAGAAAACTTGAGTTTGTTTCATAGGTACCATTCATCTTAACTTCAGCAAAATTTTAGCCGTGATGTTAAAATGATCGAATGAATAAAATGTTTGTACCAAAAAATAGCCAATATACCTATTTGTTATAAAGAATAGGTCTTAAAATGAGTCTCATGCTGAAAATAAAGTATATTTTAATGATATTTGTATGCACATAAAGGAAATGATTTTTTACTTCTAAATTAACAATTAAGGTTATGTTAAAAGTGATGTACAAAAAAATATTTTAACCAGGTTTTTCTGAAATAAGTTCACCAAAATCTAGTTTGATGGAAGTAGTTTCATTTCAAAGAAAGATTTCCATTCTTTGGCCTCGTTTTAGAGTTGGTTCTTGAGTTAGCAAGGACCGTTTTCAGGGAAGTTATCCATAAATTTACGTGCTGACAAAAGCTTGGATGACATGGATAAGGCGTGATTGTGAAGGTGGAGTAATTTTTCTTGAGTTCATTGAATAATAGGTCTTGAAATAGTAGATACCGATAGTGGAGAAACTTGAACAAAATATATTCACAGAATTGAAAGCATAGTTGCAGCCCTGTGCATTTCATTCCGTCGTCATCAATAAATGGAAATAATGAATAATAATAATAATAATAATAATACTAACAATGAATGGAAAAATATTTTTACATAAACGAACTTAATATTTTATTGATTTTTAGGTAAACCGAGATCAGATAGCTCGATGAAACTGTAATATTCTTAATTTGTAAACGTTTATGCAAACGAATAATTAAAAATTACAAATTGAGTATTCCTTACTTTTATGATGCTGTTATACGTTCAATGTTCTTGGGATAGGCGCAAACTGTCAACAACTTTTTTAGTTGTTTGAAATTGAACTGTTTTGACGTGACGGGACATATTTAGGCTGGTTTACAGTGGAATAAAATAAGTTTAGGAAAGAACGCGGATAAAAACGGTGTTAAATTACGTTATGGCGCAAAATTTTACGTCTAAAATGGCGATAAGTTAGTAAAGTGTATTATTTTTCGGAAAGCAAGTTACTGAAAGTGTACAAAAAGCGATAGTTCAGTTTATGTCTAGATTAGTTGGTTATGATATGTAAATAGTAGATAACCATAATCCACGTTAATATAAATAATTTAAAACTTGTGTAGTATCGTTTTTTGTGAAGAATTACCTTAAGGACGCTGTACAACTTATTATGAGTTCTTAGGCTCTACCTAATTTTATTATTTACAAACATACACAGAAAGAAAACTTAACTGTCACTTCAGATAAATACTATTTTATTAGAAAGCTTAAGTTTGGAGAATATACGACTTTGAAATTATTTTAAAACCCTATACATGGACGGATTCAAATGATGCTTTATATTTTATTTAATTACATAAAGTTTAAATTTTATGTACCTACCTATTGTTTTTTCCATTTTAAATTTATTACTTTTATTTTAAATGTAATCTTTGCACATCTCGCGTTATATAACAGATTGGGATTGCACCATCCTCCCATTCGGGTTGGATTAAATTTAAAAAAAAGCATTATTTTACAATTGCTACTTTATTCTCCGTAACCATTGATTTGAAGTTTATAAGAATGTTAGTGGCAAAACTGGTTTATATTTAAATTAAATATAAAAACTTTTGAAATGACCTGAAAAGCTTAAAAATTTATTCTACTTAGGTTTAAAGACGAAATTATTAAACCTACAATACTACTCATGTTGCGACGTATAAAGAAACTACTCGTACGCCCGCGAGGCGCATCATATTGACGAATGATTTTATTCAAAAACTATAAATATGATTGATATTTTTTTACTGTTTTTATAATTTTGAATATTACTAAAAAAAGGAATACAATTTTATACTACTTCACTACAACAAATAGTCGATTATGAAGTAATTAACTAAAAAAAAGTAACAAAAAAATATTTTCGATAATAATTTGACTAATAGCGCAAAACTTACATACAATCTACTCATACGTCTTTGGAGCGCCAAGGGTAGTAATATCAAAAAAACAAGCAAACTGACCGTAACGCCACAACCGACCTGCAACACGTCTGAGATGCCTGAGCTGCCGATGACTGAGATATCCTTGAACGTCAATGCGATACGCGCGAAGGATAAAAAGAGAGAGAGCAATATATAAAAAACGCGGGCGCCTCTGCGACGTAGAGTAGTAATCTAGGGTTAATAGTTAATTGTATTTTTACACATTTAGTTATTTACAAGGTTAAAGGTTTATGACTTTTATTTTATTTTTCTTTAAAGTGTTATCCCGTTAAAAAACAATTAAGCAGTTTGTCTTCAGGATGCACATGTTTAAATACAATGTAAATATGTATACGTTAGATTATAACTTATTATAAATGAACATAATATTGTTACTACTTATAAGATATTCAGATTACTATTATTGGCACACATAATCTAAAATAACACTTAGGACCGGTTGTTTCCAAAACAACCCTTCCTAAAGATGGGTTGTTTCATAGAATTTGAACAATTCATCAAATGTGAACGTTCATTTGCGAGTTGTGTAAATGTCCTATTCTAGTTCTGTTACTATATCATTATAGGCCTGTTACTTGACAGAACTGAAATAATAACAGAAAAGAACTTTCACAGAACTTGAAAATTAACTTTGAAAATTGAATAATTTTTCAAATTCCTATGTCCTAAATCTACATGCTAATAAATAACAATTATTGATTGAGAGTGATGATAAGTATAAATTATTCCTACGTATGGCTTTTAACGAATAAATTGATAGGTGTCCTGACAAACTGTTGGTAAAACACGAATATGTTATTAGGATATCAGAACCCGTGTTCATAAAAATATTCTCTCATTTTGTCTATATATTTATCATGAAAAAAGCAACTGCAAGAACACAATATGTTCCTATATATTCCGAATGGATTAATAATTGCACTGGTGTATGACCACCAATCTGAGTTAAAAATTTGCTTGAAATGACCATGGCCATGTTCGGTAACCAGATCTGAATAGCCAGGTACTTCCAAGCCTTCCTCCACACCATCTTTTTTCCCTCCCCACTACCTTCAGCCTCACAACATACAATTGGGGATTCCATAGTCTCACTGGCTCAATACGGTTGGGAGCAGCTGGGACTTTTGTGCGGTTTCACATATAATTTTTTTAAATTTATTATGAAATGGATTACAAACACGTTTTTAATAAGATTTTAATAAATCAGCCATATTAATTTTTCTCCGCGTTGCCGTTGAAAGTGTGAGTTTGCTTTATAATCAAAATGTTGTTTTCTTTGTTACAGACCTACCTCATACCGCCTTCAAGTTTACTCCGATGATGACTGTCGTTTCGGGCGCCGCTGGAGCAATTGTCATCGTGGCCATGATCATCATTGCCCTTCTCAGAAATCAATGCAATAAGGTAAAAATCTTAGATTCGTATTTATCAATGATTTACCACGATAATCTTGATTTAAAGTATCAAGCATCTGAAGATAATGCAGAGTACCTTAACAATAATAAAAAAAACTAGCAGTTAAAAACCCGCTCCGCGGGTTTTTTTCTGCTAGGCCCTGCGGGCGGCTCTTAGTTGGCCTCGCCCATTTTAAGTGATATTAACAACAGTTACATTTAATAGATAGATATTAGGACATTCACAGAGAGAGGGTTAGTATATATATTGTTAAAACACGGAACAGGAAGGAGTTAATTGATAATAACATGCTAAATTTACGCATAATAAGAATGACAGTTGTTTGAATAAATGAAATTTTACGTATTTGTGATGGATTATTTCAAATGAAACACTATTATTGACTACATGTCTACAACTGATATTAACTATTATCGTACCTAATATAATTAGCTCATAGGAGACTTGGAGTGCTTAAATATGTGTTACAACCGTCAATGTCTATAAGTTTAATCAATATCGTTTAGTTTGTCACAATTAAAGATAGTTATAACAAAGTTGACTTAAATAATAGATTATTACATATTGATTAATTGTACCCGTGTTTATGAATAAAAGGAGGGTAATTGTGCGATGAGATTAGCAGTCGGTTTAATTAAAAGGTGTTAATTTTACTCCAACTGGTGGTAATTCTTTACCTACAAATGTTACTGTATCTAATAAAGTTTAAAGTTAGATTATATATACACCTTTATCAGGAGGGTAAAAATCTATATATAAAGGTAGATTATTACAATATAGCGTCCCTGAGGTGATATCTCACAAAAGCGGCGCTATGCAAATTGTCTAATAAATAAATAAATATAATGTTTATATTTTATTGTGTATACACCGAAGTCAAAAATTAAATATAGATTGCAATTGGGAAAGAAGAAGTGGAAGGAGGGGGGAGGGGTAAGAGTAGGCTGGGTTTATAATAATTAGGAATTACAATATCGTTAGACGGGAAAGACCAGTTAAGTGGGAAAATATTTAAAAGAGAGTTTATAAAAAAATTCTTGTTTATTATATCTGCTTTTATATTAACATGTTTCCTCATTTCTAAAATTTCAAAATTATTTATAGTGAAGTATTTTAAGACCTGAAAAAAACAAATAGAATATATCCATAAAACAATATATTCATAAGACAAATAGCATTTAATAACGGTTATTCTAATAAATTGATAGTTGAAATACTAATTAAAAAAAATTAAACATATTCTCTTCAAACGCTCTTTCTAAAGATAGAAATAAACAATGGCGTAGAATTCTGTTTGTGGATAACGATACTTCTAAAATTATATATAAAAACAATTCTGGTACTATTCAACTGGCGTTTTACACTAATAACAATGAAGAAATATATTCTTAATAATAAATATAGCAAAATTCAAACAAAAAAATCTGGAGTTTAAAAACTCAATTGGGATGATTGTAATTTCTTTTACAAAGGTAGAACCAATAGAAACTTTGAAGTCAGAACTAAAGAATATCGCAGGGCTCTAAATGGAAATAGTGAATTTGAGTTTGCAAATCATCTTTTGAATAATGATCACACTTTCGATAAAAAATCAGGTCTTAAAATACTTCACTCAGGATATAAAGCATCGCAAATAAATAATTTTGAAATTTTAGAAATAAGAAAACATGTCAATATAAAATCAGATACAATTAATAAGCAAAAAAAAATTATAAACCCTCTTTTAAATATATTCCCACTCAACTGGTCTTTCCCGTCTAACGATATTGTAATTCCTAATTCTGATAAAACTCCGGCCACTCTTACCCCTCCTCCCTCCTTCCACTTCTTCTTTCCAATTGTAATCTATATTTAATTTTTGACTTCAATGTATACTAACTCCTATAAAGCATCGCAAATAAATAAGTTTGAAATTTTAGAAATTAGAAAACATGTCAATATAAAATCAGACATAATTAATAAGCAAAAAAAATATAAATAATAATGAAAAATGCCATTACAAAGTGATAAGCTTCCAAAAGAAATCTTATTAAATGCTTGTTATTCGTAAGTAGTCAAATATTGTGTGCTGCATATTTAAATATTCGCGCCATTCATTTGGTTCGTTTTTAAAGCGCCAGAGGTGCGCTCTGTCGGCCATCCATAGCCATGCGTATCGGCCATATTGAATAAGGAACGCGTGTTTTTTTATAAACGTCAAACATAATCACGTAACTGTGAATAATTTTCATTGTAATGTAATTAATCCAATGGAGTATGAACTTTCTAAAACATATTTTCTTCGATATAATCCAAAAATTATATGAGCAGAAACGATGATTTTAAAGAAATCTCGTATTATTATGAGGCGATCCTATTTTAGTATGAAATCGTGTCTTAATTTTCAAGTTAGCTGAATTTACCCGAAACAGACAATTTTAATTCGACCAATCAGAGGGCCTAGATCGTCCAGACGCTGGCATAGTAATACTATCAGATTAAATAATACGACCTCTGCGGTTGAGTGGTTATACTCCTCGGCTACGAAACCGGAGGTCACGGGTTCAAACCCCAGCAAATTGAAACAAACCCTGGTGAAAGACAACCATTTAGAATCGCAACGTTGCGCGTTGTTTAAAATGGCTTTAGATAGATCTGAATTCAATTCAAACAAATCATTCGGATAAAGAAACTACATTTATTTTGCGACAAAACTTCACAACATCCTTACCCCAGATTTAAAGCGAATAGAAAATATTAATGATTACAAATTAGGTAATAATAAAGATCTGTCAGTAAGAAATTAATGAAAAAAATGTTAAAAATGACATAGAAAACAAATAAAATAAGAAATTAATCACTATAGTCCGCCTTAGCACAGGTCATCTTAGTAAGGAGGACTAAGAAATACATACGAGCTCATAATTTGTATATACAGGGTTTTCCAATAAGAGGTGATATTTTGAATAGTCCGTTATTTCGGTAGATGTTACTTTTGAAGCTGTCTTTTTTTAACATTTGACAAGTACAAACTACGTCATTAATAAAAATGGAACGATACACGCTTCAACAATGCATTGAAATTATTAAAATTCACTTGAGTGAATCAAATGCAAATCATCTTGAGTGATGTGGCCCATTTCCACCTCGGTGGCTTCGTCAACAAGCAAAATTGTCGTACCTGGCGCTCGGAAAACCGAAGAGGTATTGTTGAAAAGCCTCTCTATTCTCAACGTGTGACTGTTTGGTGCGGTTTATGGTCCGGCGGAGTCATTAGACCTTACTTTTTCGAAAATGAGGCTGGAGCAACAGTTACGGTAAATGGATCGCTATTGAGAGATGATTAATGATTTTTTATGGCCGAAATTGGATGGTATTGATTTGGACAACGTTTACTTTCAATAAAACGGCGCTACGTGCCACACAAGCAACGAAACCATTGATCTTTTACGATTAAATATCAAAATAACACCTGTTATTGGAAAACTCAGTACATAAAGGGGATGCTATAGTTTCACTGACTCCGGATAGTTGGGTGCAGTTGGGACTCTTGTACGGTAACTCACATGAAAAAAATTATTCAACTAGGAAATACTTCTTAAAAGATTCCACCACAGAATACTTAATTCTCCTACTTATAAAGAAAGCCAAAATTACTTCAAAGTCTTCATTCAAGTATTTTTCTACAATTCTCTTTTATGTAATAGTAACGGCATTGCAGTATGTTGATCCCATTTAACTAGAATCCAGAACAACACTTTAACTTCACTTAGTTTCCGACTTCTTAGTATAATATTAGGGTTCAAGCTTAAAGTAATTAAGATGACTGTTTCGTACCTACTTAGATGATGATGACACACGACGCAGGCCTAATCCTAAATACCAAAAAAACCAAATTGATGCACATACGATCTCCACATGCTTCAGTTCTGAATAAGCCTGAAATAATATCCCACAATTTTGCAGGTATTCATCAAAACATTTTGCAGAACTGCAAATGCGGTAGTATTGAACTTGTTAATGAATATGTTTATTTGGGAGTGACTGTTGATTGCAACTTTAAATGGGACTTGCAAATAAACAAAAATGACATAAGTTTGTATGGTCCAGTTATCTTAATGTTGGAACACTTCTCCGAGGGAAGAGTTCTTGGGTTCAGTTTCTAGATGTGACTGAATCTTTTTCTGTTTCACATTTTTCGTTATAAGCTCGTTATTATTAAAAAATTTCAAATGTCCACTGATGGTAAATTTTAATGTTAAGTTGGCTTTTTAATCACTGATGAAGAAGATAATATTATAAAAAAATAAACGGTCTGGTATCAATAGCTCAGTGGTAAGAGCTCTGTACTGGAAGACAGAAATCTTTGTTTCCTTCCCCAGTTGAAACCGTCACCTTTTTTACTAGGTGTCTTTTCTATTTCATGTTTCGTCTTGATTTATTAATATTAACTTCTTCTACAATGATTAAATAATATTAATTTGATGTGGATATTCTTAAAAAATGTTCAAATCGATTGAACATTTAGCACTTCAATTACGCAATAAGTAATTACCTACTGTTAAGAATCATCAAATATTAAAAATGACAACAAGTTTAAAATATAATTTTATAAAGTCTTTTCGTTATAGATTAATGTGCTAATTAAATATTTGTGTTAAATTAATGCCAACAACTTTTGGAATTAATTAAAATTATTACAATAATGTTGCTTTTATCAACCGTTGTGCTATCTTTCAGTAATGGATATTTTCAATTGAACCGTTGTACATTTATTATAAAATAGTAGATTAGTCCGGTTAAAATTATGTTTCCAGCTAAATCACCCGCATATTTTATCTTTCTATTGAATCGTGATAATTCCTAGTGATTTAACTTTTGGCGTGTACTGTAAATATGGAGTTATGATATCACGAGTTGCCTAGTGGTGGAGGCCTCAAAAAGGATTGCAAATGGAATACTTCAACAAAACATTGTCCGGAATACTAATAAAAAACAATTAAGTTTGCGTTAGCCGATCTCTCTTTCGGAACGGAATAACAAGCAAAACATTTTAAAGAGATTTAGAATATATTTGCGGACAGCTAATAATAATAAAATTATTATTTTTTATTGGAGTAACGTTTCCTTTAACTTTTGAAGGTAATATATCATTGATGAAGATAATAATAATAAATCTAAACAAAACATGAAACAGAACAAGACACAGAAAAATAAACAGGTAACTTTCTCAAGTGGGAATCGATCCAAAGATTTCCGTCTTACCAGGGCAACGCCTCTAACCACTCGGCCATTGGGACCTTATTATTTTATTTTATTTTTTTAGATCTCATATTTCAAAATTAGAAATAAAAATATTACAGAGATTCTGGGTTCGATTTCCAGTTGTGACTATTTCCTTTTTATTTGTATGCGTCTTGTTCTGTTTCATGTGTTCTGTTTTAATTTCACTGCTGTTAATATCTCTTTAAACATAATCAGTCTTACTTATAAAGATTCCATAATTTACCGCTGCAGCGTTGGTATAGCTATACGAGGAAGAGAACCATGAACAGCTTGGTTTAAAATTTTTACTCTTAATAATATTTTCTTACTAATTTGGTTCTACTCGATGGATTACGGGTTATAATTTTTTTAGTCTGGCATCACTCTACTCCAAACCTGAAAAACGCCGTCAAATTCACATTTTTATTCATAAGCTTTGAATATATTCTAATATACTCTCATATTTTCTTTGGTAAATGTATATTTAAATCTAAAATCTCCCTCCGATGGTGCCTCAAATGGGACACACCGCGTTTTCCGTGCGCGATGTGAACGAAACCGGTCAAGATTGCCAAGATTGTCAACAAAATCCGCCATCTCCGTCTAACTATGATCGTAATACGTTTATATTTCTTGGGGTTAGATAAATATCTGTCAGCTACTACTACTGCCGTATTACGGCCAGTCTATGCACTACGCGTGCGCTCGACTATGAGTAAAGTTTTCTACTAACCCTATTTTTATTTTTCCCTTTATATTTTGAGTAAGAGTGTATAAATTTTCATCAAAACAAAACAATTAGGAGGCGACCCCCTTAACATTATTTTAAAAAACACAACAAATTATTAACTGATAAGTTTAGTGCTCCCCCACAATACGGGTAATAATCATAGACATTCAAATTGATTAGGAATGGTTTCCTATTTTATTATTACTTTTCAAGACTTAAATTTTTCATTCTAAAACATCAGCTTCATTGATGTTTTATCCACTCTAGTTTCGACATTCATTCCTCACCACCAACCGCGCTAATACATTTTCATTTATGAACATTATTTTGGAATTGCATTATTTATCGGTAATCGCGGATTTATCGGCCGCTGCCAAATACGTGAACTATTCTAGGCGTGTATTTACGAATGGACGCTTATCGGATATTTGATTTAAGCGGCGAATTGCGTAAATTTACGAAATATTGTCATTCCGATACAGCGTCAATAAATAGTAAGTGTTCGAAAAAAATACTCAGGATGCTTTTTTGAGCCTCTCCGGTTGATGGAAAATATTAATCCCGTTCTGAATTTCAAAGAAAATTTTAAAAATTGTATTTTTTAACCCAGCTCTTGAGAGGTGAAATGGTTAAAATAAAGATATTGACAGTAGGGTTAATCGAATATTTTAATGAAGCAGTGAAAATGATAGTGCCTACTAAACGATCTTTATAAAAGAAGCACAGTTTTGACTTCATTATCTTTGATGAGGAAATGCAAAAATAATGCTTCTCGTAGTACTTCATATAGAATGTATTTCATGTTTGTGTACATATTCATGAAGTGTTGTAGCCTATAATTATGATAAATAATCTGTTTTCTCTTGTTACCAGGACCGCAGAAGAAGGGGCGGTAAATCCGGCGCGCGATCCCCGCCCTTGGGCGCAGAGGGTGGCTCCACCGGCAGTGACTCGGGTGGAGGCTCCCCTGGCGGTAAGGCCGTCTCAGTGGCCGCCCTGCCACCGGGCCAGTGCAAGGGTGGCCGCGCGCCAATTCCCGCACACCGCCATCACCTGCTGCAGCCGGCCGACGGGGCGGCGGACAATGATGAGAGGAACCCCGACATCATCCCGGACCAGATTGATGGAGATATTCAGGTGCGTGAGAGTGAGAATACTACTGGTCGTCAATGCGAGATCCATTCAAAAAGAGAAAACCACTACCTTGACATAGCTTCTAGCACATTCATTTCAAAGACTGCGACTTGACAAATCCGCTCAACACTCTGAGAATCGGCGAATTATTCCGCTTCTAAAGCTGCTACACACGCCCGCGGCAAAGGGTCAAAGTAATCCACGAGGCCACTCAAGACTGACAGTCCGTTTTGCCCCTCTATAAATAAGCAAGAAATTGCTTGATGCGGACAATACTGTCTTCTGACAATGCAGGTAAAGCAACCAAATGCGTTTTTTAATAATAGCGATATCATTGTAGGAAGAGTGATGTCGTCGAAAGGGCCGATCCTTTGGTGGGTGGGCCCGAATATATGTAATAATGTTCGAAAGATAAATTTATTTTATTCACAATATATTACCTTTTTGCCAGCTTAAATATTTATTTGATAGTTGGCAGTCACATATATCCTTTTGTCTTATGCTACGTATACACACGAGTTTAACTCCCGAGCTGAATCACGACTTATGGGAAAGGAACGAAGCAACCGCAACTGGCGCGAAACGCTGCTTGGGGTTACTTCGTTATTTTCCAATAATTAATGGTTCGGCTTGCGTTTCGGTTCGCGAATGTATTAAATTCTCTTTTCTTCACATAAATACACTCCTCCTAAGTGTCAAAACCTTCCTAACACCCCTTTTTAAAATGCAATAGATATCTATAACATATAATTATATAAGTAAGTTTATTAGAGAATCGTGGTAGAGAGAATGTGCTTCAACCGACTGTTCATTCGTTTATCCACTTCTGGCGGATTGCCTAAATACTTGCCTGAATACCAAATCAATCCTTTTGCAAAAAAACTTTTTTCCATGTGTTTAAGCAGATTAATTTTAAATATGAATGTTAATCTGATAAATCTTACTTGGTTACTAGATTTTGTATTTGTAGAACATTGTTGGTAATTTACTTATACAAGTTTTCTGACCGTGGCTAAGGACATAAATAGACAAGTTTTTTTTTAAAGATTAAAATTATATTTTGATCTTAGAGGATTAGAAGCATTACTAAAAACAACCTGATTAATCCCCGACTAATAATGAAAAATGCCCACGCTCAACAATCTGTTTAAAAATGGAGTAGAAAAAAGTTGGATATAATTTTAATCATAATCGTGTATTACCCCTGAAAAATTTTACGTAACACCGCCCTCGAGGACCTAGCCTTGTTATAGTTGGCGCTGATTTGGCGAATTTGATGGAAACTTTTTAATGATGGTTATTAACATATACTACCTAATGGAGCTAGAGGATTCGAGTGATTTATTCAATTGAATCAATTAAAGAAAAATGTAAGCCTTATATTTGACGAATCTTTTTCAGATAAAATGTTTACTCAAGTAAGGGCGGGTTGTTTCGTAGAATTTAAACAATTTATCTAATTTCAACGTTCACTTTCGGGTTCTGTTTAAGTCCCATTCAAGTTCTGTTATTATTTCTGTTATATAATTATAGGCTAGTTGCTTTAAATAGCTGAAATAATAACAGAACTTGAAAAAATCTTTCACAGAACTTGGAAATTAACTTTGAAATTTGAAGTATTGTTCAAATTCTCCAAAACAACCCGTCCTCAGTAACAATGAAGTTAGAAACAAAATTACTGACTGACTATTCAAATTTAAATTAGGTATGTTGTAAGGATGAAGGATAAGGTAAAGGTATAGCAATGGGATAGAAGAATGTTGGGAAGGGCTATTCGAATTTGGTTATAAATAACGACTAAAGTCGTGTCGAGCAAATTTTCGATTTTAAATAATGGTCTTTCACTAGTGGCATATTGAGAGCTTATAGTTTGTTTTGTTATGATATGAAATAACTCATTGAAATAATGAAACAAAATTGCTCACATCGTGTTTGAAAGAAGAGAAATTCTTAGAACAGAACCACATCGATGGTAATCAAAGATTTATCTTCTCGGCTATGAGGATTATCATCTTAAGTGATCCGTCACAAGTTTTGTTAACTGGACAATAAATTGATAATTCAATTTATAAGCACGGTTGAATCATGCCTAAATTATCATCCCATTTTCTTCTCTTCAACAGATTGACTACATTCGCAAAAGACAGCATGTGTCCACCATTGAGACAGGCTCCCCGAGTCGGGCGGGGCTCATTCAGACCGGAGGCGGAGTTCCCCAAGGGGGGCCCAACCGACTTGGGGGCCCCTACGGCACGGCCCCCAGAAATGGCATGCCGCTGCCGGGCATGCACGACTCCCATCATCAAATGACTAATAATGTGGTGAGTGAATAGCAGATAACAAGTTGGCTGAAGGAGGAAGCATAACACAAAAATTAATCACAAATATAACGTCAATAAAGCAAGTAAGCTGCACAATTTTTAAGGCGTAGTCAGTTTTGTCGGTTAGAATCATGAATTCAAAAAATTTGCTTTTCGCTGTCCTAGTTCTTGTATGTTCAATAGACCTTTTTTTGCAAAACTGAGTTATGGATGCCAATATGTTTGTTAGCCTATTGCGTATTAATGAAGCTAAAAAAAACATATTTTTTGGTTTTTAAGTGACGTTTTAAGCATTTTTCGAGTGCCAATATCCACTCACGGAATAATGTTTCCGTTCTTATTTGTTCAATCTCCTGGATATTGAACATTCAAACACTCAAAGTTATGAATATAATATTTTTAAAAAGTTCATAGATTTTTGTTCAACATCCCGCAGAAGGTTGAGGTCTTGAATGTTCAATCTCCACTGTCAACCAATCAGGAGTCGGCTAGTTGAAATGAGCGGCCATGTTGATTTTTAGTTTTTTTCTAACAACGAAATTGTTCCACTAAAAATACGTTTAATAGCGAATATATACTGTTATTGAACTAAAAAATGACTTCACTGACTTCAGAATCAATAAACCTTAGAACAGTAGGTAAAATAGAAAGATAAGTCTTAAAATATGTCATTTATAGGCTTTTTCACCATATTTTACATGTTTTTCTTGAATTTGCTAGGCAAATATACAGGATGCTTCATTTATTATTTATTTATTCAATTATTTATTTACAAACTTAGGACTTTTACCTAAAATGAGTATTAATAAATTATATTAGTGCATTAAAACTTATTTTTATTCAAGAAATACAACAAAAGAGCCAGGACATGGAAATGTGCAAAAAGTCGACTGTCCTCATAGTCTGATTGAAAGACATCTACGACACATATTTAGTCCGTTATCACTGCTGAGATCGCTGATGAAAACGAAGTCCAAATATTTCAATTTTGAATTCATTCAATTAAAAGTTTTTGATTTTTTGTTTTTTTTAGTCACATAAAAAACAATAAACATATTCTAATGTAAGAACTACAATAAAACCAACTAGACAAACGACTAACAACAATAAATGTAATGTTAAATAGCGCACACCCATAACCCAAATCGCGGGATATTATAATTTTAGGATTTTAAGAGCTGAAAGTATTAAAAAAAATATATATTTTACTCACGACAATCAACATAAATAATAAGCTCACGGCAAATAAGACCGTCCGAAAGAAAAAAAATCTTTCTAAAGTAAGTAAACTTTAAAAATTACATTTATCAAATGTAGGTAACGAAACAATAAAAAAATAAAAATTTCCAACTGAAAATTGAACTTCAATAATTAATCACTCGGAATTTTTTTTTATGAAATACCGCACACAGTCTCCACTGATCCCAACCATCTGGAGCCAGTGAGACTATGGAATCCCCAATTGGGGTATATTAGTATTTTGGGGATCAGGAGAGAGGCACGAAATGAAAGAAAGTTGTGAAGGTCACATGTGTTTTATTGATGAGTCAGTTGCCGTGACGAGGAGATGATGTAGGACAAATGTTGAATTCTCCGGTTGCTGCTGTGATGTGTTGGCAGGTCAAGCGCGGGTCAGTGAGTCGACGCCGGGCGCTGGTGACCGGGACTCGATGACTGTCAGGCACTGGCGATCTGGGGAATCAATACTCCAGTGCTGACGGAGGCCGAAGGTGCGGCGGACCTTGTAGGCGGTTGAGCGGGAACGATGTAGACCAGTTAGGATGCTGCGTGTCCTCGTGGTGGTCATGGTAGCGTGGAAGAAGCGCTGGTCAGAGACACTGGAACCAGGGCGCTTGTAATCCGAGTAGCGCTGGCCATGGACGTGGCCGAGGCGCTATGATGGTATCCCGATGGAGTCCATGATGGTACGGGCGAAGCCGGGAATATTGTCCTTTGCGCTAGTAAGAATAGCGCGGGTTAACACTCGTTGATCCTTGTAGACTGACGGCGGAATGATGACTGACTGACTGACTCGCTGCGTCGGGCTTATTTATACTACACGGCCGATGGCGACAGTAGGTAGTAAATTGCAATTAAATCGAGGCCACTCGCTCGGACTGTGTGTTTCGGGAACCTTCGACATTGCGGCGATTATGCATAGGCCGTAGACTCGAACCTTCTGGCGAGTTGTCGTAGTATCCCAGACGGACTGCAGTATTATTGTCGTTGATAGACGGGTAGGTACTTGAAGTACGTAGGTTGCTCTGTTTACGATGCGAATTGGAATGCAGGTACATAATTCGGGAGTAGGTACTAAGTAGGTCGAGCGGTTTATTATTAATTATTTAATCTATATTTTTCTCGACGCCACAGTATATTGTGAGGCTGAAGGTAGTGTGGAGGGGAAGGAGATGGAGAGGAGAAAGAGAGGAAGGAGGGTGAGGGAGAGATGGTATGTGAGTATCTATTCAGATCTGATCACCAAACATGGCTAAAGCCATTTCAATTCTTATGGTGGTCTTTACACCATATCTTCCTCTCTGGAACATGCCGCAAATAGACAATATGTTATTTTAAATGAATAATTTGTGAAATAACATAAATTAATCAAATAATATTTACTTGCGCACGCCGGGATCTGATTTCTAGTCAAGAGTACCCCTAGACCACGGAGGCCGTGATACGTACGATGTAAGAATATTTCACATCACGCATGCACTGACAACCGATAGTAGTATATTAGCGGTAGGTACCTTTGTACTTGTGCATTGTTTTCAAACTTCCAAAATATTGGACGATTTATATAGAGCAGTTTTTGTGAAAAATCAACTCAAGGACTCTGTTTGTATATTTTAAAGTAAAACTTTAAGTCAACTACTAACTAAGATAAAAGTAAAGTATTTGAAATCTGAAAATCACCCTGTATATACAATTTACCACTAATTGGCTAATTGAACAAAAAATACCTTAAACTTATGGGAGCCGAATTGTTCAATCTCCAGACAATATGTTCAATATCCAAAATAATCATTCATCATTTTCAAGCCATGTTCAACGTCCACCTTTAAAGTCATAATATGGGCATATTATAGCTTCAATCTTCGAAAAATGATCTTCAATAATTTCCTGTTACACATATGTACTAAACGAAATGACCAAAATCGAGATTTTTTTAGAATTTGCCTGTAAAAACAAAAAAAACGTCTCCTGTAAAATTTGCTAAATGGTCTATTGAACATACAAGAACTAAGACAGCGTTTTCCAAAACAGAATTAAGCATTTATTTTTGGAATTCATTGTTTATTTTTGAGCCTTACCCGTGATATAACGATCAACTGACGAAACACCGTTTCCCCACGTTCAAATCCTTCTTCATTCATTTATTTATTTATTTATTTTATTACGTACAATATTTTTTGCAATTCAAGGTTTTCAGTAATGTAGGCCTCACTGGGTGGCTTGCCCGTGCTGAGGCCTTCATTTTATAATATAAAAAAACTACATAATACATTTAATGAGAAAAATTATACATTTAAAATTAAAAATACATAATAATATATTTAAAATCTTTTTAAAAAAATAGTACATTGAAAATAATCTTGTGTGTTTGTGAGTGATGTGTGTTTATATTGGTTTTGTGTGTTACGTGTAGGTTTTATTTTTATTTTATGCTATGAAATTTTGGTAATATTGTCTTTTTTGTTCTTTAATCCATTTTGTAATTTTGTGTGTGAATTTATTTTTATTTTCCTCAATTTTAATATCAAGTTTTAAACTGTTGAAAGCTTTTATTGCGTGGTATTGGTAGTGTCTTTGTCCAAAGCTTGAAAAAAAATTAAGCAATCAATATTTTTATGGTTTAGGAGTGATTTTTTAACGAAAGCTATTTATCGACTTTAGCGCCCTTCATTTATTTATTCAAACGCCATATAATGGCTTTTACAATACAGTGATAATCGAATCACAAGCGTACAGTGATAAACGGAATAATAATAGCAATAAATTAATTAATGTATAAACAAAAACACTATTGCAAGTTTTTTTTATTTATTTATTAAATTGAATATAATTACATTTAATACATTATAAGATATGGGTAGTCCCACAAAGCTGTGACAATCAGCTTGTCTGTAGGTTCTACCATTTAATGTTATAACATAATACACATTAGCTTAAGTTTAAATATTAATACCAAACATAATGTTTAGGATAGATAAACGTTTTGTTCATTTATTAACCACTTTTTTTTCAGTTTAGGGCAGGGTTCCTCATTATTTTTTAAGTTAAATTTTTCATTTAATTTGTTATAAATCACAGGTATCAAATAGACAAGTGTTCTGCTACCATACTTATTTGATATTAGTGGAATTTTTGGGCCTTTTTTTCAGTAAATCTTGTTTTGTGACTATGCACCAATGACGTTTTGCACGTATTTTCTCCCGAATTATCCATAATTATAATAAACCAGAGAAGCCCTTTAATTGGAAGTAGGCCCTCAGAGCCATACAGTAATTTTAAGTTGTTTCTTTGTTTGTAAATGCTAGGTTTAACATTTTTTTTAATTATAGCAGTTTGTAAATTTTGAATGTATTTAATAGAAATATTACTCGAGTGTCCCCAAGTTCGAATTCCATATCTAAGTATTGATTCGACCATAGAAAGATATATAAGTTTGAGAGTGCATCGAGGCAATAAAATAAATAAATAAGTGATGCAGTTATGAATATAAGTGCTGTAAGACAATGCATAATTGAAAAGAAATATATACCAGTGTAACAATAGTTGAACTACTTTATACTAGGTTTGTATAAGACCTGTCACAAGTCGAAGTATATACTATGATAATAGTCGGTATTGAGTTTATTGTTACCACAAAATGAATTGTACTTGGAATAGCTATTTGGTTTTCACTAAATAGCGTTCCTCATGTTCCGGTGTTTGTTAGAGATCACCTGAGATGATTTTTTTAGTTGCAGACTACCTGCAATTATTAATTTGGGAGGAGGGTTTAGGCACCGTACTCCCGGGAACCATTTATTGAATAACCAACACCTCTGAAACCCCACCTCAAGTGGTTCGCTACGATTTGTGATTTAGCAGGGGCAACCGGGTTCATCGGGTGACGTGTGTTCAGGATGTGCCAGCCCACCAGCTGCGTGGCGTGCCAAATCAAAAAGAGGCTGATTTGGGGAGACCCTTTGACCTCTCCAACTGGTCTCTCGATCCATCGCATTGCACCGCAATGGCAGGGATATATTCATATGTCAATCTTGTAAACACTGATCCCTAGATTCTTAACATAGCCTCATAACTTTTACCTTTCCAGAACTTTCTCTCATCCCTTTCCTTAAAAAAGACCCCCACACAGCATCCCAAAAGATGACATAGGCCCTGAGGATTTTTTTACCTCGGGGCGTCCTGTATGGGGATAATATATAAAAAAAATTAATAATGCCTAGTGAAACGATTAATTCCTAGGATATAATAGATAATAGTAAAATAGTTTGATTGTGTAAACCTTCTTTATTTTAATTATTATTATAGTAAACTGAATTAAATCGTTTAAACAAACGCCGATTTATTTTGACTGATAACTGATTTGTCTCTGAGAGAGAACAAAGGGTGACTTTAGCCTGTAAAAGTCAATGGCCTTTTGTTTGCCCACTGTCTGAAAATTCTCATTGTCTTAGATTCTTATAAAAATACAGGCGTATAATTACTAATAAGCAGACGTATTGAGCTGAATTGAAATGTTTTCTGATTTCTCTGAGACGCAAATCAATGTCAGTTAGGATAACCGTTAAATTTAAATGAAAAAACTGTAAAAGCTTTAATGAATATTATGAAGACAAAATAATAACGCCTCTAAAAAATATTAGAAGATTTATATTTTACAAGATTAAAAATTTCCTTACCAACATAGCACCAGCTAGTTTGTATAAACCAAATAAATAATTTTATATTTTTATAGTGGAATAACTAAAAATTTATATTTTTATAGTGGAATAAATAAAAAATTATATTTTTATAGTGGAATAAATAAAAATTTATATTTTTATAGTGGAATAACTAAAAATTTATATTTGTATAGTGAAATAAATAAAAATTTATATTTTTATAGTGGAATAAATAAAATTGAGTAAAAACAATAGGTTTTTTGTTAGTCACTGCATTGATGTATAACGATAGCAGTCAAGAAGTATGTGTTAGGAAAATTAAGATAATGTTGGTAGTTCTTAGTCGAAGTATGTTACAGTTAAATATGACCGAAGGGGATAGGATCGAAAAATCTTAGTGGTAAGAGCTGAGGTCCTGGGTTCATTTTCTAAATGCGACCGAATATTTTTTTGATCTCTCTGTTTTACCTTTTTCGTATTATCTTCAATTATAAAATTCTTATGAATTTATAATTTATTTAAATAGAAATGCATCAATAAATGTTTTTTTCATGCGTGAAAGGCAAAATGAGAGAAAAATAATGAGATGCATGGTGCTCGTGCAAGATACAAATCTAGAGCTTCAACAGTAATACTTTGTTGAAAAATCGAGTTTATGTAGCAAGTAGAGATCCCAATGAGGCTTCATTTGGATGAATTCAATTTTCAGATTACGATTTAACATTATTTAATTGATTAATACAAGTTGTTAATCAGACAAAGGAAGATTAAATTGAAAAACATTTAGTGTGGCACTTCAGTTTGTTTCTCGTGCTGGCACAGTCTAGCTCGCTGACAATAAAGCACAATAGGTATCTTATATTATTTCTCTCGGAAAACCAAGATAATCCCTTAACCTTTATTTGTGAGCCCGGGCAAGGACAAATGGGTGATTTGTGTAATTGAATCTGGAAAAACCATTACAATTTAATATTTAACTTCGATGCTATTTCTTATAACTATTACTAACATGTTTGCCACTTAAAATCTGCAAGTTGTCAAAATAAATGTTTTTAAAGGCATCGAAAAATATAAAACAACAAATTGCTTACCAAAAACTTATTACGTTTTTGAGTCTTAATGACGCTCTTCTAGAGTCTTAAACAAATCCTCACAAACGCGTTTCCGAAACACAATTTTTCATTTTCGTTTTCTGCATTATCATATCATATTAAACAACCCTCAGTATTCAATATTTTTATGACAGTCAAATATGCATCCATAGGTGTCACATATTTTTATGACAGTCAAATATGCTTACATAAGTATCACATATTTTTATGACAGTCAAATATACTTACGTAAGTATCACATATTTTTATGACAATCAAATAAGCATACATATCACAATTTTTTACGGCAATCAAATATGCATACATAAGTAGGTATCACATACGTGAAGATGCTACAAAATTTTCAAGATTTCATCAACATTGCTTTTAACACTTTAGGCAACACTTGTTTTGGGAAGAACTCAATCTCAAAGAAATCGTTGTATCTCCCTTACGGTCCTGATGAAATTTGCTCTGAACGGTGTTAGAAAGAGAAAACACGTTGCTTTATATTCAAATCTAAAAATTAACTACAGAAGATTAAAATTAAAAATTATGAAACTCCGCATATTTTAAATAAATATTTTATATAAAATGACAAAAAATTAAGGTGAAACTAACGTTAGTAATTAATTTGTCTGATAAAATGTGTGTGCTTTCATATATGTTTTCGTAATCAATAATTTTAGTTACAATAAACGTAAGGTGAGCCTTTATTATTTTATTTAATGTTCGCATTCATAATTTAAATATATTAAAATTAACATTTTAATATATCAAAATTACATTTCAATTTATCAAAATTTACATTTTAATATATCGAAATTAACATTTTAATATATCAAAATTTACATTTAAATATATCAAAAATTACATTTTAATTTATAAAAATAAAATTCGAAAGTGTGTTTGATTATCTTTCTAAAGCAGTTTTTAATTTTTTGATACTTTCCAAAATTTTTGATTTGTTTGGATTTTATTGTAAAACGAAAATTCTCCGACGTTCTGTCAAAATATGCCCCATGGACACCAAAGTAAAGCATATTATTTCTTAAGTTTCCCGGCTACCTCTGAGGGTGTAAAAGGTATTTAGAGTGATAAGTAAAAAAATAAAGTAGAAATTAAACAGCAATCGATTAATATTGACGGAAATTTTTAAACTAAAAATATTTTTTTTTTTTTTTTATTGTTGATACATTATTTTACAATTATTTCATATTTTAATTCAGTAATGTTGGCCTCACTGGGTTGTTTACCCGTGCTGAGGCCCCCATTTTATAATATAAGAGTTTATACATTTAAAAAAAAAAGAAAAACAACATTAAAATAAAGATAAATTTAAACTGAAAATAAAGATTAAAAATTAAAATATAATTATCACACTAAAAGAAGAATATTAATATATTAATGAAAGAATATTAAGAATATTATATTAATAATCCCAAAAATTATCGCCTGTAAATGAATTACATAACCGCATAATATTATTTCAAATAAATAAAATTACGAATTTTTTGACACCACTATTTAATAAAAATTATATGTTTCACAACGTATAACAAATATACAACAAAGTATATTTTGTAAGCAGATAAAAGATTATTTTTAATAAAATAAAATACTTTTTTGTTTTAAAACTACGATATTTATTAATTTAAGAACCGAATTTAAGAGTTAATACTAGTATTAATTTGTACCCTGATGATGCTTAAGTAAAGCGAAACCGGTCGGTTCTTAAATTAATAAATATCGTGGTTTTAAAACAAAAAAGTATTTTATTTTATTAAATATGTCAAACCACAAAGTGATTGCTTTCTACAATAAGATTATTTTTACTAAACAGTGATGTAAACAAATTTGGTTAATTTATCTCATTAAAATGATACCACACATTTATGTTTCCATTATTCTAGAAATATATTATGCTTATTTTTGTACACTTAATACTAATGAATCTTTCAATTAAAAAGAATGCTAACATTGTAAACATAATTTTAAGCCTTGTAATTATCAACTGATACTAATCATTTTAATTCATGAGTTCGATTGTCAATGAAAACGTTGACAAAAAATTTCGTTACTTTCTTTTTGGAAAAAAAAGATTTATTTTCATAATATTGACTGAATAAACTAGACCATAACTTCATTCTTCCTATTTTTGGTGTATGTGAGGATAACAAAAGAACAAATATGAACTATGCCCCATTTGACACTTGTGTTACAAAGATAAGGAAAACCCTTAGTAAACACGGCCCCCTGCCCAGATAGATCGTGTATCTCATCGAAGCTTGTCCTAAGCTAACAATGCCGAAAGTTTCTCAGGTCAAATGCCTTTCAAAAGCCAACGTATAATTTAAATCGGTAAAACTATCCACGACATGTTTGCTTTGCGAGATAACAATAGTTCGGTACATAAAAACAGTTATTAATGCCGCTCGTAAGAATAGCCTATTAAAATCATTAATCTAATTTTAGCTACTGTTTACTGCGGATATAATGTTGTTAGTTTCGATAACGCTACCACAAGCATCTGGTATTGATTATTTTCGCTTTAAATTGCGGGTTATTTTAATGTTTTGTCTGTGATATCGCACAAAAATACTACCTGCCCGGTGGTACGGCATCATATTTTTAATAATAATAATAATTTCAATAATTTTCTACTATATTGCTATTTTTGTATTATCATATTTGAATATTCTTTTAGTCTATTCTCTACGTTTATATTATTTAAAATACAAGTTAGCAACTTCTTATATCAACCAAGAAAACTTTTCATATTATTTATAAAGTGCAATAACTGAGTAAAAGTCAATACACTAGACTAAACAAGAATCGCTTTTAATAAATCTGCCTATTTCTGACTGTCCTAAAACAGGTAATCTCCTAGTTGGACAGCCAAAGATCACTGTAATATGTAATATGTCATGTTTTTTTAAAAATTAATAAGTAAATAAATTAACTGTGTTAAAATAATATTGATTTTTCAAAGCCCGCCAAAATTATCGAAATCAGTCAGGCTCCGCATGACGTAATAAATACCTCGGTTTTGTCGGTTAACAGTAAGGTCAATCCCACTCGGGTTGGTATGAAATTTAAAAAAATCCAATTTGAATATTTTGCAAGACTTCTCAAAATATTAATTCTTTTGAAATGATTTGTATACCGCAGTGGTGAACCATGCGCAAGTTTACGCAGCTCAGCTTGGCACAAATTTATCGGAATTATAATGAATGCGGCTGACCTACCCGTGTTGTAGCGGCGTTACGTCTGTCAGAACCCGCCGACCAATCACAGGGCGTTTTGATACTTTTACGGTTTCAATCGTTTTTAGATGACGTTTTTATTAATTCCATATGCAATTAATTATACGTGATAAAACTTGTATATTCAGAGTCAGCGTTTGTTGATCAACATGAATTTATGTTTTGTCATAATATTCTGTATTCGGAAAAGTGATTTCCGTTAAGAACGATTTGGTTATGATTATATTCCACTTAAAAAAAAAAAATAAAACAGAACTGTCTTCAACTTCTATCTACGACGACTGAAGTGCTTGGATAACTAGCAAATCAGAATCAAAATGATGGATGATCTGACCATCTCCATCTCCTTCTCCAAGGACTTCCTTCGGAATCACCAAAATACCACAAATATTTTGTATAACCATAGTCCAATTGGCTCCTGGCAGTTAGGACCAACATAAAACATCTATATAAATTTAACTTATATTTGTTGCTCTCCTATTAGATGTACTATTTTACTACTTACCGTCACTTACTTCTGTCACTGAGAATGTAACTAAGATCGTAATCACTGTCTGTAATCTGCAAGAATAATCTTCTTCTCAAAGGTTTTTAAAGGCTCTCTTTAAAAGCACTCTCCGCGGTCCTGCACTACTTGGAGGGCCAAGGACACCGACGTACCGGAAGCCAATGATACTTATTTATTCCAACGCATTGGGGACCTTCCACTGCTTCATTGATTACAAGTTTCTCCAAGTTGGAGACCTCAGTTTTGCGAGCAACGTGTTCAAAGTATATTAAAATATATTCTATGCAGATAGTTGAGCCTATTGTGGACCTTCCAGAATGAACACATTTATGCATCTGACTGTCTATGGAATACAGAGCATTTTTTTCCAGCACCACATTTCGAGGGCGTTCATCCGCTGGCATAAATTTTAACACGAAATAATGTTATTTTGTTTGTCAACAGAGTGCAATACCTCCACCCCTGGCGTACAGCACCCTGCCCCGAGGGGGCCACTGGCCCAGCTACGGGGGCACCATAGCAGGTGTGCGCCCCATGGCCCTACCGCACCCTGGAATCCCCCTACAGCATATGCGCACACTGCCCCGGGGTTACTCCTGCGCTTCTCCCCGAGTGCAGGCCCACGAGGAGGCCATTCGGGCCAACCACCAGGGCTACCACGCCAACGGAGACCCCACCGGCTCCCCCAGCCACATATCTGACGAAGACCTCACGGGTGCCACCCCCGAAACCCCCCTAATGATCAGAGACAAAAGGGAGAGTACTGTCTGACAGACAACGCAGTTGTAAGAACCATAAACAATTTTTTTAAATGGTCCTCACAAACTAAATAAAAGTTTTTAAAATGTGGTTTCGCGTAAAGTTTGAAGGAGATGATGACAGTTTTTCCTTGCGTTAAGTAAAATTTAAATGAATATTGTCTCGTATTAAAATTGACAATTGTTTAACCTCCATAATATCCAATTGAAGTGAGCGATTTTTAAAAAATCGCTTAAGTATTAAAAAAAATGTTTTGTGATATTACAATAATAATTTGAATAAATTTCGTTGAATTGACATTTTTAATGTGAAAATGTGCTTTTAAAAAATAACAGTTTAAACCGTGTAAAAACAGCATTAAAAAATGTACTATATTAAGAAGATTTTTTCATTGTAGCTCAAATTTAATAACTGTGGTTTTTTTAAATATTTTTTACTATTACTTTATTCAATTTGCCTAATGAATATGGGATGTTTGTTAATCCTTATCAACATGTGTACATTTGTTACTATAAATGTGTTAAATCTGTGTGATCATAATTATGATCGGTTAAATTATTTATTTAGCTAGTTTTGAAGAATGTTGAAGAAAATCAATGTGTAATAAACAACCGATGTAAATAAAATATTAATTCATCTAAATTTATATATCGCAATTAAATACTATAAATAAATTGTGAATATTTTGTGTACAGGTTTAGCGAACATAAGTTATCTATATATAATCACTAATATGTTAATAAATTTTGTTAAAATATTTTTTCCTTAGTTTTTGCAGACGAATAATTCAGAAAACAAACGATTTATTAAAGTTTTCCCTGGATATTTTTAAGACAAATTTTAAGGATTCTATGAGCTGATAAACCTTGGCTCTAAAATTACAAAATTCCAAATTTAGTTTTCAGTTCTTTCGTGGACTAAAATAAGTTAAAGATCTCATTAAAAATAATTCATTTGGCATAACGTTAAATTGCATTGGAAAAATATGTTTTTACGAAACCTTAACCCATTTAACTAACTGATATTCAGTGTTTTGTTTTCGGTAATCTCAGACATCAAAGCATTACGATAGTTTTCCACAATATAATAATTAAAAAAAAATTTCATCATAACCGATGCAAACGCATATGACGGATCAAAAACTTTTTTCACTAACGTTTTGTAAGTTGGACAATAAAGTCCCTATTATTTTATATTCTTATTTTTTTATTTTGATATGTCCAGATTGTCGAGTACCCATTAATACAACCCGAAAAACGACAAAAGAAACACCTCATCATTAAGTTCATTATTAAGTTCGTTTTTATCATAAATTTGCTGTCGTTAAAAATCACTAATCAAGAAGATACATCGTATTAAGAATATCCTTACCATAAATGGTGTGAATACAAATATCATACCGGCAATTGCGTCTCTGTATGAGGGAAGCGTTGCATGTATTAGGATGAACGATGGTTTTAAAACACAAAAGCTGATAGGCACGACTGCGTAATGACACCGTGCTTATGCAATATGTTCATAGATAATTGTATGCAGGAATTGAAAGAGGTGGGATTGGGCGCGAAATTGAGTAATCTGAAAGCATTTTGTCTGTTATACGCTTTTGATGCAATGCTGATTGCTGTATGATGTAATTGCTGATTGAAGTATTGAAGATTTACAGCCTCTTGTGTGGAGGATGAACAAAATATGTATGAAGAAAGAGATAATAATGAATCTAATTAAGTCTAAAATCACGGTGTTTGAAAGGGAACAACCTCCAAACTTTATTTTTTCACAAAAAAGGCACAGAAAGGTCTAGCCCTGAGATGAGTCAGAAATAAGTTGACACTTACATTTTATTGAAATAATTGAGAACTTCGCACATAAAATCATTCGATCAAATTGAACAAAGATACAAGACTGATTTATTTTGCCTCATTAAGCATCCGTTGTCTTTTTTTAGTTTTCAATCCAAATGATTGTTTCGAACCTTTTTCACCTACCTACTCTTATCGAACTGTCATCATTTGTTCGATAGTCAGTTTGCTTTACTTTGTGAGTTGATTCAACTTGGAGAAGCCAATTCTGTTGAATTTTCGATACTGTTTCGAGATTTTGTTCTATTTCTTTTTTAACAAACTTTGAAAAAACTTTTCCAAAAAAACTTCATATCAAAATTTCTCTCTTTATCTATAAACATCCTTCTTCATATGACTGTGAGTAACTTAGCAGGTTTTGAAAAGTATTGTAAAAACAACTCTTTTAAAGTGAGTAAGCCAATGAATTTGTATCGGACATCTCGGTTTTAATGATCCAAATAAAACAACAGCGAAGACATATTTTCGGAGAAACTGCATTAACTTACTTGTTGGCTTGCTGATGCGGAAATAATTTCTTTGTAATCATTTGACTACACAAATAACAATAACAGAAGTATTAATTGCACCCTTTTATAATGTTACGAGGCGTGAGGTAATGGGAGTAGAATTAAAACAAATATTCAGAAGAGCCTCGCTAAGTACCAGCTATTTCAAACAACGATGCAATTCAGAATGGTAAGCTTCATACATAATCGCACTCACTTAATGAACTTTGCAACCTTACTTCAGTTACTTCTTTTAGATCTTCAACTGTGAGAGCAAGTCGTTTTTTGCGAAACAATTCGGTTTGAAATTGTTTTCCGAAATTGCATAATATGTTTAATGAGTTGTCAATAGCGGCTACTTGTCCATTCATTGTCTAAGAAACAGACGTTTTCATTACTACCATCGTAAAATCTTCACAGTTATGCCAACTGAACTCACAAACTGCGTTTAAATTGTCACCGTTCCAGGGCTAACTTTATTACATTTTCTTCACTTTCGGCAAGTTGTCTTCGTCTCATCGTGATGAAGCCCGAATTCTACCTATTGAGTTGAAAATTGCGCAGTTGTTGCGTATATTGTTATTGGCTGCATTTGCCACTACGCGTCACCTTCTACGCCTTTACTTCCGCCACCATGATGGTTTATCTGAAGTGTTTTGACCTGGGTACGATAAACATGTGACATACTAGTAGACGAGATTAGGCAAACGCGTCAACACTCCGACTCCATATATAGTTCTCGCCGACAAGCAATGAATTAAAAATTCAGTCATCGCTTTCCAAGTTTGGTCGAATCCCCATTGTGTAAACGTGGGCCGCCATGTTTCGGCACAGTTATAATATTTTCTTACTCATGGAAAGAGAGACAGAATTGGCTCGCTAGCTTTGTCGACGGAATGTCCCTCCTGGCTGTCATTTCAATCCCCCACTGACCCATGCTACATCTGAGTGCCGACACTCTTCTCGTCTACCCTTTCTCTCTTCTCTTCCTTATTCCGTCCTTCCCATTCCTTTTACCCTCTTGCTTCTTCTATTTACTCTCTTTACAGTCTTTGTTCTTTCGAAAATCCCACACCGATAAGCTTCAAACATGCTTCAAACCGCTTTAACCAGAATTATCTGATTTCCCGTTATCGAAAATACGCATTTATTTTTAAATAAAAGAAAACTGTTGATAATAATACTCAATAATGTACGATAATAATTCGAATAAATAAAAAAGACGGAATTTTTTTTGTTTGTTTTATTAACTAAGTTTTTTTATCTACCCTTAGCACTACGCCTTTTTATCGGAAGGATTTGAAAAGAATGGGCCGCTACACAACCTTCATTGCTTCATTCACATTCATCCATCTTCTCATATTTTATACTCTTCTGTTATGTTCTGTTATGTCGACATGTCCCAACTAATGATGTATTTGATTTACTTGGTTATGATGTGACTTTCTCAGGTGTCTCGAACTTCTTCTACCTTCGCGTTATATATTATTTTCCTGACAAATTCATAATTTTAATTAAGCATGCGGAAGAGAAGCCCAAAGAATTTGAGAGCGGTTTATGCAATGACACGTCAGTTACAATGACATGACAGTAACAATGACATGACAATTTTAAATAGAACATAAGCTTACTTTAACAACATATTGATATTCAACTTTCACTGAGCTTTTGTTTATTAGAACGTAATGTCATTATTGAAATCCCAGTCGGAAACAATCAATTGCCAAATTTTAATAGAAAACATTAACTCACTTTATTAATATTGTAAAAATAAATTTGTATTTGTTTGCTGTATTTACTTTTTCTTGTATTATAATATTACTCAAACTATAAACTATTGAAAAAAAATGTTTTCTTAAGGTTGTGATTTAATCAATCCCAAATTAAAGTTCGTTGTTGTACATACTCATCGTAACCAAAGTTTTATATAAAAAGTGTACATTTCATTAAAATAAGGTGCTGTTTAAAATTGTTAGTAGTTAACATTATTTTATGATAGATACATTTGTACAAATTCGAATGAAACAATATAATATTATACTTAATGAAATATACTATGGGATATAAACTTAATTTCAGATTTAGGTGAGAAAGGTTTTTATACGAACTTAAATGATTATTATAACCACTGTAATTATAAGATTTGCGTGAAACAATGGATTAAAAGTGTATATTTATTATTGTTTATTTCATATCAAAGCAAACATTCCAAAACTATGCAGGTTCCTTGGGAATAATCTCTGAACCAATGTTATCGTTTGACTATACTTGTATTTTAAATTATGAACGTGTATAACACGTTGGGAAATAAAAAACTTTCCTATAAAATTAGAGTTTTATTATTTAATGTACTGCTCCGAAATCAACATGTTATCAAAATAAACTTAATCATTCCTTATGAGCTTCTTTTTCATACGCAATGCCACTATTTATGTAGATTCTAAAAAGACTTTGTCTCGGGTAAATTAAGTCAACATCACGCGTCCAACTCATGTAAATAAGTGTCGTTTTTCGGGTTTTTCCAACAAAGGAAGCATATTGATTCAATTTAATCCGAAATCCTTACAATCATTCGTTAGGTATGAACTGCTATTTGTTTTACTAAATGGGGCTAATTCATTTTTCTATCAAAATTAACGTTTTTTAATCTGTTAAAATAATTTGCAGAATGTTCAATAGTTTTAGCGCTTACATCAAAAAACCTATTTTTGTAAATGATCGTACAAAAACTCATTATTTCTTTATATCAATCTAAGTTTTGCAATTTGAATAACGTGAGAAATGAGTTTCCAGTTTATTTTGGAGCAGTGTTTATGTGACATAATTATATAAACAATAATAAAACGACGCATTAAATAGGAAAAACAATTTTTACATAACGCATACATAAAATGTACTTAATAATAGGTAAATTAATACTTCATCATTTGTTTAATTGAATTTGTATAAACCGAATTATGAAAAATATTGTCGTGTATATATATATTAAATTTTACATTTAAATTGAATCCACTGCTGTGAAATATAGATAAGTGAAAATAATAAAATTTGAATCAAAATAATTTTGTCTTTTTTGTGTTTACTTAATTTAGTTATTCTTCTTCTTCTTTTGTATGGAGGGGGGTAAGAGGGGAACATCTAGGTCTGCTAGCCAGTCTAGGGCCTCAGGCGTCGCCATGTGGACCTCATCAATCCCGCCGGAGAATGAATGGAGCGGGCATTCGTTGACCACATGTTCGGTGGTCTGCACCGTACCACATTCACATATCGCCGACTTTTTAAGGCCCCATCTGTGCATCATGTGGACACAGCGGTTATGGAAGCACCTTAACCTATTGATGGCGGACCAGGTTTTGCGAGGCAATGAGGACCCAGGCTGTCTCTCGGTGGGGTCCTGTATGAGATAGGCATTCCCCACATTGGCCGTTGGCCACTCAAGTTTCCACCTATCTTCTGGGGTGAGAGGTAATCGGAGGAGCCTCTCTCCTTCCGCCCAGGAGGGCTTTCGGGACTTCAAGCGGCATGCCGGGTGGGAGACGACATCTTCGTGCAAAGGTATTACGCTTTTTTGCAGCGCCTTCTTGTATTCCATCAGTGTTGGAATTTTTCGCCTGATATTTGGCGGGGTTATGTTTACCAGTACGGGGAGCCAAGGGAGAGGAGCAGATTTTAATTTAGTTATTGAATACATACGATACAAGAAAACTATAGGCATACAGTGTATACATGCCAAATAATGTAGGCATGGTTATAATATACACAGTAAATAATGTGTTTTTAATAATATGGATGAGTATCTTTATGTACGTCGAGTCGAGGATAGGCAGAAATACAGGTGTGAATACATTATGCTCCAGACAATATTAGTATCATAATAGGCAGTTGGTGTTATAATTTTTGATAATTGGTTTACAGGTACACCAAAGTAGAGTAGAATAAAATATGGGAAAAAATTAAGACAGGATATAAAAAAAGGTAAGTGAAACCTACCGGTCGTGAAATTATCTTTATGACATTTTTAGATAACGTTAATAGTTTTTATAATTTTGAAAACCAAGTTTATATAATGCGTACAATTTTAACCGAAACAACAAAAGGACCAATGTTTTAAACAAAATAAAATCATTGTCGTATTATAAGGCTGGCCATAAACGCATCAATTACTACGTTTTAATAGCATACTAAGAATTTTCTGAATTATCGGGTTCAATCCCACCACATTTCCAATGATTTTATAAGTTCATAACAAAATATTGAATCAGTCAATAGAGTTTTTTTTGTAAGAAACGAGATAAGGCTGATTAAATCGGTTTGCTTTTATCGTATGGGACATTGATAAATTAATAGGTACATATAAATAATTAATAATGTATTTCGTATTTTATCATGCAAACTTCCTGAAAAAATATTAGTCATTCATAATTTATCGAAAATACGTGTTCTTTTCATAATCGATATCATGACCGAGTGCTACAATATAAGTATGTCAGTATAAATATCAGTATTTGTATGAACAGGTGGTACGCCGTCCTCACAAAACATTTGCTTTGACTAATACATTCTTAGGAATCCTTTCAATTCATTCGTCAGAGACCTGCTCTCACATTTTTAACCGGGAAACGAATAATTTAACCATATTCAGAAAGTTTTCTCCGCGTACTTGGTACGAATAAAAACTATCTCTTGTTTCCAGGGATCATATGTTATTAATATTATATAATATCATTTTATTATTAAATCCAGAGTAATCATCCACAACATCAGGAAAAGAGAAACAATTCGTGACCGTAGAGAAAACATCTCCACCCTCTGAGGTAGACCAATAAAGGAGTAGAGAGTTGAAAGAAGAGTGTGTAGAGTACAGTGTAGATAGGAGTCAGGAGACTGGCAGAGAGCGGAGACAAGCAATGATTGATTAGCCCGCGCAAGGTCCGCTCACTCCCAGCGCCCGCACCGCCCCGCACAGCACAACACGCACCCTGCGTGGGAATTACGGACAGGCTGACACGTGAATACACAGGGGTGGACTTATGCTTATACAACCTTTGTTCTGTCATTTTTTTAATTCAGGATTATAAAAATGTATTTTTTTAAATATCATTTCGCACGCCCGCCACTATTCCCTTAGTGAAAAGGGGTGTTTTATTCAAAAAGTCCGTAGGTAAAAAAAAATGCGTGGAGTAATGAATTTGATAGTATAGCTATGAAAGAAAGCCCAGCAAAATATGCTGCACCAACCAAATTTACTACAATTTATTAAGGTAAACTGACTATAATAGATCTAGGACTTGAACCCAGGATCTTCGCCTCGCCAGGGCGCTGCTCTACCAATTGAGATAATTTGACGGTCATATTTAACTGTATTATTCTTCGAGTAAGAGCTGCTAACATCATCTTTATTTTACTAACGCATTTTTTTACTGGCGGCTATCTTTATGTATGATTGCAAGATTCTTCCCGAACTAAATGTAATCTAGATAGTGTCTTTGATAAATACATAAATTTTTCATCGCGGCGTTATCATCAAACGTATGGTTTCCTCCTTCACCGCACACGTCAAGACTCTTGTTTGATTTGTTTGTATAAACTACATTGATTTTGAACGACGCTAGACCCTCCGAAGTCCTTGCATACGGGGTTATTGAGCAGTACGCAAGTACTTACAGTAACACAAATAAAGAAAAGAAAAGTTTAAGCACCAATCCATATATACATATATTTTATTTTATTTATTTAAATTAGGGTTTGATTAGCTCAATGGTAGAAGAGCTCCGGCAAGGCTGAGGTTCTGGGTTTAATTCCTAGACGATTAGATCTTTTCTGTTTCAAATTTTCGTTAGCGAGTTGCTAATATTGTCTTCAATGATAACATATTTCAATTTAAGATTAAGTTACTCATTAAGGTATTCCAAAAATAAAATGACTGACTAAATAACATTATTACTGTATATTATTATCCAATGAATATGCAACACTTCAAAGTACATCATCTCAGCTTGGCATATTTTTAACAACGTTAATAAAAATATAGTTGGGGGTGCGCGATTTATTATTTCCTTGCCACATGTAAAATTTTCTTCTATATCCACAAAACGCTTTTTTTAATGTGACAACATTAAAAAGAGAGAGAAAGAGACTTCGTCGAAACGAGACAGATATCACCACAACAGAGGTAAAACTCATTACGTTACATTTACATACTTTGCAGATAATCAAGTTTTAGGGAACTTTGAAGGTCCAATCAATGTTTTTTTTTATTAATCTTTCCGAATATTGCAATTTACAAAATGTGAAAGAAAACTTATGATTTAAAAAAAAAATAAATTAACAAATTGGTCTTAATTACAAAATTATAAGGTTATAATATAAAATAGTAAAAAAAAGTGAATATCTCTTTTTCTAAATTACTATAATAAAAAAATTGTATATAGCGAATACGTTTATGTGTAATTTAACAAAGTAACTAACAATAGTATTTTACTAAACATCACACCGTTTAAGCAGGTTTAGGCAGAGATGATGGCTCTATAAACAGCGGCTCACACTTCTCGCTATTCACATTCAAACATTGTTTCATATATTATATTACATGCCCTTTTGTTATTCTGACTATTGACATGGCCCGACTCAAATATTTGATTCACTTGATCGTTAAAGCTTAAAGCTATAACTCAAAACCTTTCAGTTGAATTCTCCAAACTCAATGCTCAAATTCGATTGCGCATCGTGTATTCTTCTGATTCGTAATCCGGCCATACATTGCTTTACCAATCTTACTCCTCGTGACATCTTTTTTGAAGAGGTTTTTATTTTCTTAAGTAAATGTTCAATTTCTGTCAGAAATACCAGGAGCCATTAATAACTGAGGAGGTGAACGAAATAAAAATATTTTTTTCGACGCATTTTTTACGCCTGCTTAAACGATTTTCTGCAATACACATGACTCCAGATGTGAGAGGATTGCATATATGACATTTCTAGGCTAATATTTAAAAAATAAAACCCTTTCATATTCTTGTGCTCCGGGTAGTTTTTTTCCATAACTTTAAGACTTAAAAATCGATAGATGTTTTTTCTAGAAATTTAGAAAACATTTACTTCTTTAGTTACGTCCTCTTGGTATTTTCTTTACTAAATTATTTCTACACGAAACTTAAAAATAAATCCAAAAAATCTTATTTTAGTCAGGTTCGATACACGCATCATAAAAACAGTTGAGAAGGTTATAGCTTAAAGCTAAAATATTAAATCCCTTAGTTTAAAGGTATAACTCATTTTAAAAATTAAAAGCTCCAGAGAATTCGCTTAAACGACATGTGAATAATTCTACTCATTCGTGATGTGGCCTAAACCATACATACTCCTCCATAAGGACACCTTCCTTTTGGTTGATGTAAAATAGTACACCATTATACCAGGAGCACAAAATAACTTGAGATTAATAAAATTTAAACCATGAATAACAATTATATCTTTTCATTTCATACACCATGGCTAATATTTTCAATGACATTCCGAAAAATATGAAAATGTTAATCCGATAAATCCTGTTAAAGACAAACATTCCCAGGTTACGAATAACCTGGCAATATTTTAAAATCTCCTACTACCACCACAGTAGGCGGAAAATGTTGCTTGTGTCGTGATGGAAGACTTTGCCAGTCAATGAATTGAACGCACACTACGCATGGGTAGGACCCAAACGCGATGCCAACTCGGCCACTGACCGGTGGAAAAAAGTATTAGGATTGCATGGCTCCTAATAATTTTCGTTCAATAATTTATTTTATTAGTTTTAAAATACATGCTCAACTAGGGATATTCTAAATCCACCCCTATAGACCTGTCATACGCCTTGATGGAGCAGGCATATGGAAACAACATGATAACACTCATAAAAAACACACATGGTAATAAATACGTTGTTATTTACGTTTTGCGTTCTAAATTGAAACAAATTTTTAGACGTATCGTTCATCTCGTTACGTATATTATTTTCGTTCTGAGGTCACAGAACCATACAGGAAATGAATACACGTTTATTTTTTGCGAAAACAATATTTTCTTTATTTTTTAGTATTACCTATTGTCGAGACTTACCTTTCGTAACCTTACTTGATCTGTTTTACTGTGATACAAGTTCGTGAGAATTTTTTTATTTTTTTATTTAACGGCAATATAAAGTAAAGTAAAAAAGATACAATATTAAGTAACATAAAGTGATGTAGTTTGTTCTCAGTCCTCCTCACTAGGTATTCCTGTTCCGAGGCAGACTGTAGGTTGTTGTATGTGTGTTGATCATGATTTCCTCATCTTCTAATCTTTGGTTCCCACAAAATATAAAATAAATTAAGCAAAAAGTATTTATGTTTGTTGTCTGTAGGTTGCGTTGGGGTTACTTCATAAATTTAATGATTTCCTCATATTCATGTTCAGTAAGCCATAATTTGATGTCTTTTTTAAACTTTTCTATATCCATGTTTTTTTTAAATTTCAATAGGAAGGGCATTATATAATTTTATAGCATGGAAATGGTGGTTTTTCTGGCCGAAAGATGTATTTAATTTTGGAATGTTTAGTAGATTTGAGGATTTCTTCCTTGTAGTGTAGGTGTGTTGTTCAGCAAGGTACTCATATTTTTCTTTAAAATTGAGTAGTGCATTTTTTTAGTACAGTTTTATTATGCTGAACATGTTTAATTTAAAAAAAAATTCTTTTGATCGAGTCCTTATGGGTACTTTCAGGATTATTTTAATTGTTACTTTTTGTGTTTTAACGAGCTGCTTCATGTGGAGTTTTGAGGAAGATCCCCATCCAATAATCCCATATTCTAAACGCGATTTGCAAAGAACATGGTAGACTTTATATAGATCATTTTTATTTTGTATATTGCGTACGTTCATCTAACTTTTTTTAAACCTCGCGTTTCGTATTCGAAGTAGGACAGATTCTGTTTTTATGATTGAAATTTGTAACAATATTATTTGTTCTTTATATCTCTTGTTTATTCTTATCGGATATCACTTAACATCAAATTCACCTGTCAAATTAAAGCAGAACAAATTCGGTCCAAAGCTGTACACTTCAAATCGTGATAAATTTAGGTTCCATGCGGAATAAAAGTGTTTGTAGATTATTCTTGTTGATAGGAGATTACTTTTCATAGAAATAGATACTAAATTTATTTTTGGCAATACAATAATTATGAAAATCACTTTTACTGGAAAATCCAAAAAAAAAATTTATTGGTGCTAGTAGATGAGATTTTCTATTGATGTATATTAGGGTGTATCGATTTTTAACTTTTTTTTTGTTTTCAAATTCCAAGTTGAAAAAAAGTTGCTACTAGGTACCAGAACTTACCAGAAAAAATTTTGGATTTTTAAAAAAATGTTTAGGTCTCCCGCACAAGGCCTAAAGTTTTAATTTTTTTCAAAAAATATCAAATTTTTTTTAAATTTAATAAAATAAAATCGTAATTTTTGTGTTTATTCCAAGTTAAAAAACAGTAATATTAGGGCATAAAAATAAGTAAGAAACGATTTTTTTTATAAAAAATGGATTTTAGGTCTCCCGCACAAGCCCTAAAGTTTATTAATTTTGATGAAATTTTGTAATTTTGTGTACATATATGAACCATGTTTTTTTTAAGTTTAAGCCTCCAGAATTAATTGTACTTTTCTAACAGAAGGCATAAAATGAGACAATATATATATACATAATTCATATATACATATATTAAAAATATATACCACATGTATACTATATATATATATAATATGTTTTTTACCTGAAAAAAAGATAGTTGGACGGTGTAAATTGTATGAGAAAGGTGTTGAAAGAAACTAATGTTATTTGCTATTACTGTTGTTTATTACAATAGTATAAAAGATTATAACATGTCATAAAATGTAGTAGGTATAATAACTAAGTACAAAATGTTGCTGATTACTTTCCATACGACATGAGTGGGAGTTTTCTTTTTCTACTGCAAAATTACTTACTTGTTTAAGTATTCGTCCTTTCATCTTGGCTTCAAAACCTTAAATCAAAGTTATGTATAGTATTTACATAGGCCTAGTGAAAATTTTATAAATGTTATTAAAGTTCCCAACTGAAATTTCAATTTAATATGTAAGACGTTATTTAGAAACATTATAAATACAAAATAGTCGAAAAAAAACTTACTTAAATTCTAATCCTTTGCAGAGGTTTTGTACTGGCTCTTGGTCTCGAACGTATTTAGAACTTTACGGTCTACCAGTCTGGCACGGATAAAATCATCTCTTTCGATCAGCCCACATACTCGCTTCGAAGCTTCTGTGACTTCGTTGACAATTCGTTCCACCGCTTGAGTGTGAGAAGGAATTCTAAATTCAACCCTTCTACTTTTGCCAGTTTCCGCAATTGACTCCAACTCTTCTAGGCTCATATCAGTAACAAGAGGGGGTTCGGTTACTGAAGTGGATTGCCAGTCAATCATATCTTTAAAGTCTTCGGCATCAAAATTGATCTGAGGGGGTTTAAATACCCTTACCCCTTTCCTTTCGGTTGCGCAAGCTTTCTGGATTATCTTATAAGCCAAGGCTCTGATATGTTTTCGTTCATCGAACAGCATAGCTATCAAACATGCTCTGGGTGAGTCATGAAAGCATTTCTCTGTAACGTTGCATGGACGACTTTTTTTAGCTCATCTTCCAAGTAATTACTGAAAAGAAACATTAAAAAAAAAATGAATGGAAGCTTGCGGGATTTGGGGATTGCACTTAATTGAGAACCATGATGGTATGTAGACCTTCATTATGAACTCTGCAAGCTTTGTTAGTTGAGGGGTCGAATCATCGGTGGCAACATACAAACGAAGGACTCGATTTGCCAGAGTAAGCCACCTGGCGTGCGAGATGTTGCTGGGGTTTCGTTTGGCCAACTCTTCTTTATGGAAAGTAATCAGCAACATTTTATACTTAGTTATTATACTACATTTTATGACATATTAAAACCTTTTATACTTTTGTAATAAACAACAGTAATAGCAAATAACATTAGTTTCTTTCAACACCTTTCTCATACAATTTACACCGTCCAACTATCTTTTTTCAGGTAAAAAACATATTATATAGTATATATATGTGGTATATATTTTTAATATATGTATATATGAATTATGTATATATATATTGTCTCATTTTATGCCTTCTATAAGAAAAGTACACTTAATTCCGGTGGCTTAAACTTAAAAAAAACATGGTTCATATATGTACACAAAATTACAAAATTTCATCAAAATTAACAAACTTTAGGGCTTGTGCGGGAGACCTAAAATCCATTTTTTATTTAAAAAAATCGTTCCTTACTTATTTTTATGCCCTAATATTACTGTTTTTTAACTTGGAATAAACACAAAAGTTACGATTTTATTTTTTTTAATTTTAAAAAAATTTGATTTTTTTTGAAAAAAATTAAAACTTTAGGCCTTGTGCGGGAGACCTAAACATTTTTTTAAAAATCCAAAATTTTTTGTGGTAAGTTGTGGTATCTAGTAGCAACTTTTTTTCAACTTGGAATTTGAAAACAAAAAAAAAGTTAAAAATCGATACACCCTAATGTATATTCATGTGTAATCTGGGATGTTTTCCTTGAATTTTTATTGGACTAACTTTTTTTAACTTTGGGTATAACTATAAAGAGTCAAATAAAAGTTGTTCCAATAAAAATTGAATATTTATTTTGACTTAATTATTTGGAAAAAGGTCACATTTAAATAAAAATCGGATATGTTTATCCGAGACACTATCTAGGTTACAAACCAATTCTTTAGAAATTTGTATAATTCAAAAAAAATGTTAAAAGATACTACTGTTAATTCTGATTTTGAAATATTAGATTGACAAATTTGATGTTTAATAGCTAGGTCGAGTGGTTGAGAAGTTGTCCGGAAAGACAGGAGATCCTGGGTTCAATTCCTTGTTTTGACCTTTACCTTTTATTTTCTGTGTCTTGTTCTGTTTCATGTTTCGTTCAGATTTGTTAGTAATACCTTCTTCTTCAATGATATTATTATTATTCAATATTTTAAGTGTTTTCAATACGAATCTGTTTAAGGTAGTACATAATGTGTACGATTGCATACAATGCATAACCTTGCAAGAGAACCTTATTAATATTTTCAAAGGGTAATCTGGTAACTTCATCTAAATATTAACAAATGCCACGTTATGCAATATTGACCCAATCTCTGTAGTACGAAATACTAGGCACAATTTTTGACCAGAAACTCAAGTAATGATACATTTCATTTCATTTTATTGCCATTTAATTATTTAATTTTATTTGAATTTGAATTTGAATTGAAAAGGCATGTTTATAATCAAAATTGGCCAAAATAGCTAATTAACATCATAGCGGCGCTGTATACCAAACGTGATGTTTCGCTACCTTCACAAATAGCTAATTAACGTCATAGCGGCGCTATATACCAAACGTGAGGTTTCGCTACCTTCACAAATATTCTTTGCCGCTTCCAGTCTCCAGTCATTATTTTTCAGTCCCCATGGACATTATATCTATCCCATCCTACTCCAATCTTAACCGCACAGTCATACCTCGATTTGCCTCTGGGTACCTTCAACTATGGCACTCACATAGACTGAATTTTATTGTCTTGCAAGATATTTGTGTATTCCGTTAGAAAACTTTCAAGAAAAGGAATGAAAAATTTTAAAAACAAAAACGAAAATCTCGAAATAACAAAAATCATTAAAAATAAATTAAGCATTCAAAAAACTAAACTCACCTAACATAGTCAAGCATAACCTTTTGCACCGCAAGTTTGTTTCCACATAATGAGCACACAGGTAAATTTTCATAATAATTAAGTTTATTTTTCTATTAATTTTTAATTTTTGGGATTAAAGGGGTTATTTCTTTTTAACGAGAAAAAAAATTAAGACACCAATAAGTTTTTCTTAAATCGCTTACATCGTAGTATGACATATAAACAACACCAAATAATAATAGATCCCAGATAGAATATCATTTATATTTTAAATGAAATGTTTTCCCACTGCATAAATCATCATTTTGATTGGAAATGGAAGTTTTAAGTACATACGATGTATTACGGCAAAGGATTTCATACACATATAGTGCACTTACACGAATTCATAAATATAAGAGTTAATATCTAAATTACCATCAATCGTTAAATATAAGTTTATATACTTTGTATTTTAATTATATGGGTATATTTAAATTACCATATATAGTAGAATATAAAGTTAATAGCTGCTGTGTTTTAAATATATGGGTATATCTTAATTACCATATATAGTTAAATATAAAGTTAATAGCTGTTGTATTTTAAATATATGGGTATATCTAAATTACCATATATCGCTAAATATGATGTTAATAGATGTTGTGTTTTAATTATATGGGTATATCTAAAATACCATCAATCGTTAAATATAAAGTTAATAGCTGTTGTGTTTCAAATATATGGGTATGTCTAAATTTCCATCGATCGTCAAATATAACCATTCCTTTTGAACGAATCATACAGAAAATAAATTTGGCATTGAATTCATACGTTAGTCTCTTATCAACATTGTGATTAATTGTGTGTTGAAAAATTACATTTATGCAATTAATCAAATACCAAACTCACATTAAACTCCTTTGAACGACGAGACGTGAAAGTACCAAGCCAAACGAAGTCAAATAGCGGTTATGATTAGTTTAATCGTCACACTTGACACTTTAAGTTATTAGTTAGGTAAGTTTAACCCTTAACTCGCGCATGCATATTCTCACACAAACTGCAAGATATTCTTGAAATAAATCTCAAATAATATTGTCTTGAGAGTATTTATTACTGTAAAATGAACTGTGTTTATTTTCGTAAGTGGAATAATTGAAACCAGGGCTACAACTGGACCCAGTTTATCTCGCGGCCGTATACAGCTGTACATGGTAACTTTGCAGTCGGCGGGGTCGCAACACTTTTAAAAATCGTATTTTTTTACTAAAACAATCACAGTACGAAAAAAGCGTCGCAGGCGAAAATTTTGGTAGGTTCAAGGTCAAATCAATAAATGTTGTTGATTTTCATCGGAAAGTTAGTGAAGAAAACTTTTGATATTTTAATGCATTAAAAAGCACCGCGCTCCGAAGTTGATATATTTTCTACAATTAGGTTGAACCATGAAATTTTGTATTTATAAGAATGTGTAAAAAAAGCATATTATTTTGAGCGCCTGATTCAAAACTTAGATGAAAGTTTAAAGTTTTCCCATAAAACGGAACGGAAACCGTTGAATATTTTTCTCACGGTAATAATTTCCCTCGAGGCTTATGTCATCTTTTGGGATGCTATGTGGAGGGTCTGTTTTAAAGAAAGGAAGGAGAGGAAGTTCTGAAAAAGTATGAGGTTTGGGTAGGAATCTAGGGGTGTGTGTGTCCAGGAGAAACGGACTATTAATATATCTCTCCCAGGGCGGCGGAAGGCGATGGGTCGAGAGAGCAGTTGGAGAGGTCAAATGGTTTCCCCAAACCACTGCGTGGCGTGCGTCTCCCGATCTGGCACGCCACGCAGTTGTTGGGAAGACGCATCCTGAACACACTTCACCCGATGAACCCAGACACCCCTCCTTAATCACCAAACGTAGCGAAGCACGTGGGATGAAATATGGCAGAGGTGCTAGTTATCTAATAAAAGGCGGTACCCTAACCCACCTCCAAAATTGATAAAAATATTTATTCTCTTATATTCTTATTCTTCTTCAGGAGTCCTCTTGTGTTCAAATAACACATACATTCCTAATATAAGTCAGATTGTCAACACATTTCGTATATGTAATGCAAAATATTCTGATTTTCATGAACACGTGTTCTGACATCATGATAATATATTTGTATAAAATATAAAGTACAAGTTTATCCGGAAACCTGTAAAATTCATTCGTAAGGCCTGCATTCCTGTTTTTAACCGGAGATACCAATAAATTTAAGATATTCTTAATAAAGTCATTTTTCTACGTGAATGCTCCTCAATATCAACCCGAACGCCATCCGGTAATTATAGATTCATTGTGTGTTTTGTTTATGTGACTTGTTTTTTGTTTTGTTTTAAGGACTAGACCCGCATTAAGATTTCATCGGATGGTAAAACATTCAATTTAATTACATGATATCGTGTTTTTCCATGCGCCAACAAAAAGAGGTGGCTAGATCAACTATTTTAAAATAATATTACATCACTGGGATATTATTAAACAGAGAATATTCTTTGTTTTCCAGAGTATTTACGAGTCCCAAATCCAAACGTTGAATGTTATTTTTAAATAATTTCCCAAATGGTTTGGCCATTGCATTGGAATTTAGATGACATAATATCATATATAACACATCTGCGCTGAATGTCCCGTTTTTCTTTGAATTGTAAAATAGCAAAACGATATTAATAAGGTTGCTCATAAGCATTTAATATCAACAGATTTTTTTTATTTTATTTTACATTAGTTCCACTCAAGAGGCAGTGAGGAAAATATTTTACACCAGGGCCTATGTCATTTTGGGGACACCGTGTAGAGGGATTTTAAGGATAAAGAAAAGAGATGCAACTCTGAGAAGGAAAAAGGTATGAGGGCTGGTTAAGAATCTGGGGGTCAGTGTGTCCAGCAGTGAAGGACGTTTGAATTCATCCCTCCCACTGCGGTGCAAGGATATGGATCGATAGAGTCCTGCTGGTAAGGTAAAAAGATCTGCCTCAACTAGTCTCTCCAAATCCGGCCGGCCACACATTAGGTGGGCAGATGCATCCGACACCAAGACCTAGACAGTGATGACCTATGGTAGAGGTGTTCATCCGAGTAATTGTTCCCGGGACGGCGGTACCCATATCCGTCTCCAAAATTGTATAACAACATAAATCCACTTACAAACATCCTTGTTTTGACAGTACTTACCTCATTTAAAAACAAAATAAATATTAGATATCAAACTACCACTTTAATTCAAGGATGTGTCTAGCTTTATCACAAAATAAAAAAATTACAATTTTAAAAATACATACAAAAAAAAACTAAAAGCTTAACCTCAAACATTATTAAAACACAAACAAAATCCTAACGATTACAAGAAAGTCACTCATTACTCGAAAGATTAAATTTGAAGATGTCTACGTCTGAAAGAACGGTATGAATTACATAACCTTATCAGGTAGGAATTTGTTAAACAGTGATTCACTTTGAATAAACCTTCAAGAACACGTGGAGTGCAAAAGGTATATTAAGTTGCATTACTATTAATTCAGATTAAATTTGAAAAATCCACGTCTGAAAGCACAGTATGAATTACATAATCTTATCTTATCATATAGGAATTTGTTTAACATTGCATCGCATTGAACATACCTACAAGAATACGCGGAAAACAAAGGTAGATTAAATTGCACAATTATTTTTTTATTGATAAACCCGTTGGCGGCATTTATTTTTACTCGGGAGATATTTTCAATTTGTATTAGTATTTCGGATGACTAATTATTGCTTATAATTATTTGTTAAATTGCATTATTATTAATGCATATTAAATTTGAAAATGTCCACGTCTGATAGCACAGTATGAATTATACACTTTTATCAGAAAGGAATTTCTTTACAATTCGTTTAACAGTGCTTCATTTGAAAATATCTACAAGAACACATAGAGTGCTAAAGTACATTAAATCAAACGTTAGAATTTACGAACATCAAAACTTTATATTTCATTATTAAGGGTTTTAATTATTTATAATTTTAGACCTTTAATTGGTGGAAATCCATTTCAATGTCACTGGACCATTTTCCCTTAGAAAGAAAAGAAAATAGGTGAGTAATTAAATGTTGTATTTTGCATCACATTATTCTATTTTCAAGCCAAAATAATCATGGTGGGCATCTTGTATACTATATATTATTGTAGGGAAGTGTGTTTTAACCACGTTTTTATGAATCGATATGTGTTGACATGTTTCTAACCTAAAATTTGGTAGCCTTGTCATTATCTTTGGTACATAATATTATTAGAGTGGCCATCTAACCCTTAACGTTAGTTTCAACCTAACCTAACAAATACAAGCGCTTGTTCATAGGCCTTTGTGGCAACTGGACAGAAGAACAGTTACGATATGCAATACATACTGAGAGAACAACTACAAAACTGAAAAGACAGAAGACTAGATAGTGGATACCGTTTAAGTTGTACTGCAATTGGTTGAATTGACACTGCACAGAATTGTTGACGTTGAAAAAATGAAGGAACCAAAGGAAAGAAAAATAAAAATTAGGTATTGCCATCTCTACCGGATACTCTGGAAAAGATGGCCAGTTGAGTTTTTTTGTTGTTTTTATTTGTTTTACCCTTATCTCTTTTAATAATTGTAAACTATTGAAGAAATATGTTTAAAAGAAATTAAAGTTTTAATTACTATAATCAATGAAATTTCATTTGCTACAACCAAAGAAAATAACTATGGCTAACTACCCCGGATTTACCCCAGCATCTACGTCAGGAATGAATATTATTGTCTTTATACGATATGGCACATTTATAACTTGTTTGTTATATTGTTGGTAGAAAGGCTTTTTATTATCGAATTATAATGGACAGCGAAGATAAAGATATTAATAATAATTCGTAATACATATGGTAAAATGGACAATAAAATAGAATTACACAAGGGGGACAACCAAATATTAAATAAAAAAGATTTCTGTAATCGTTGTCCATTGTCAAAAATGCCGATTCTAAATATAAACACACAATATTCATTTAGTCATGCTACGCTTTAGTTTAAATTTTCGTCACTCTTGTTCGTTTTTGTCCAACAGACCATTTTTGACGAAATTGAGTTAAGTATGCAGTTGTTCTCAGAAAGCATTTATTTATACGATACATGAAAATAATGTGTTTTCAAGACGCAGTTTGTCTTAAGATAACCAAAATTAAACAACATTCCGAGCGTGTTTATTCTACACTAAGGACGGGTTGTTTCGGAGAATTTGAACAATTCATCAAATTTCAACGTTCATTTTCGGGTTCTGTGAAAGACTTATTCAAGTTCTGTTTTTATATCATTGTAGGCTAGTTGCTTGACAAAACTGAAATAAAAACAGAACTTGAAAAAATCTTTCACAGAACTTGAAAATGAACGTTGAAATTTGATGAATTGTTCAAATTCTCCGATACAACCCGTCCTAAGTGTCCTACATCCAAATTAAAAACGTGTTTTCTGCGTAATTTTAAACATTTGGAACGAATTTAACTATAAATAATAATTTCTATCACTTTAAATCATTTTAGTAAGCTTAGAATTGAGCTAATTTAATTGTATATGCGTTTTTCGTAAAAAAAAACTTTGAAGCGCTTTCTCTCGATTTACGTTTTGATCTGTTGGATAAAAACGAACTAGAGCGACGTTTTGTCCATGATGCTTGGTTTGATGTTAACACACGGAGTAGAAACGTTTATCCTCAAATTTCAATATTAATGTACTCAGTTTGACAGCTATCGCTGCATCAGTAAAGGTCATTAGGCTTTATTTTTAATATATTTACATGCGTTTGTTAACAAATATTAAACATTGGCTTATGTATTACAGTACTTAAAAGAAATTATGTCTATTAATAAAAAGTACAACACGATCGGAGCACATCGACGCTCGTCAATATTAATTTAATACTGAACGGTTATATTTTGATGTCATTTTATTATCTATGAAATTGGGCGGGGCCACTCAAGATTATCAACGATAAAGATTGAAATGTTGGGAACAATGGCCATTAGAGGCATTAGAGAACAAAAACACTAAAACAAGAAAGTCCAACTTGGTCGGACACTAAAGCTTAGTTACCTATTGATAACAAGCTCTTCCCACTCCCCACTAAGGTCAGATGTTTTTTCTTACCCACTGTAAAAGAATTAAATTTTATTATTACATAGGTCGGGCAGAGCCCTAAAGAATCTTTGGCGCTAACAATACATGCTCGGCAATATGTATAGAAAAGTGGTGCTTAAAAAATAATTATTTTATTTTTAACAGTTTGGTTTATTTTTGTTTTTTTCTCCTCCTTCTTGTTTGTAAAATGTATTTGCAAGGGTTTTGTCCGTACTGAGTTATGCATGCCCTGAGTCAAGCTCTGGGATAAATCTTAATTATTATAGTTTAATGAACTTCAGCAAAGAGCTTATCGTCTCGGAGTATTGCGAGGTTTGTTAACAAACTTCTCATATTTCGCACTAGTTTCGAGATGCAGATTGCTTAAGGTACACGCAAATGCGGGAGCAGCGCTAACAAAGCGACTGCTCAGTTCTGCAGGTAATGTATTAAATTGCAGGATCATCTGCATTTTTTATAATCAGATGATACTGCAATTTTCTGTTGGGGTATAGATTTAGACATCTTACTATAAAATGCACAAAGAGACCTAGAAAAAATTAACAGTTGGCTTCAATCAAATATCCAAACTATTAATGTAAAAAAAACAGGATACATGATTTTAAGCTCAACCCGTAAAATCATTTGACCTTGGGCTGTGCATTGATAAACACAACATTTATACAGCATATTCAAGATATTAAAGATAATATCACCCCTCTAATTAGTGTATTTAGCCGGTTATTATGGAGCTATTAACAAATAACATTTAAAAAAGGTCTACAATATAGTCTTATACAATCACATTTAAGCTACTTGATGTAAATCTGGGGAAAGGCATATGAAACATATATAATCGAACTACAGGTAACACAAAACAATGTAATCGAAAACCTACTTCACTTCAAACCTAGAACATCCATTATATATGGAAACAAAACTTTTAACATAAACAAAATTATATGTACATGTCTCCTAAAATACAAAATAAATAATAAACTCATACATACAAATACAGAATTCAAAAAAACGTCCCAAGTAAACACAAACTTTACACGGCAACACGATAACATATATTTAAACACAATGCATACTCACTATGGCAAGCAATCCATTGGTTACGAGGGGGGCAACATATATAATTGCCTTACGAAACTAAACTTGACAAAATTAAAAATGAAAAAGTATAGGTATATTTAAAAAAAACATTTTTATGCTCAATCAACAAAACACTGAAAGTGAATAATATTGTTATGTATTTATGTGTAGTGTATTAGTTATTTCTAGTTAAATAAGTGAAAATATAATTAAGTGTACATGCTATCTCGAAATTAACTAATCGCATTGTTAAAAACACAGATGATGGATCCAAGGTGATCGGAATCTTTCTAGATTTTGCTTAGTCTTTTGATACTATCTCTCATGACATTCTGTACGAGAAACTTAAAAAAATTGGTATCAAGGGACCGCCCCTCGACTGGTTTATTAACTAAACTGAAAACAGAAAGCAAATAGTTGAACTAAATAAATGCTACAGTGATCCCTCAAGATAGCGTCCTTGGTCCACTTCTATTTCTCATCATAAATGAATTTACTGATATTAAAATGGCATCTATTGACTATAAGGTAATCAGTTACGCAGATGATACGGTAATTCTAGTCAAAGGTCCAAGTTGGGAAAATTGCATTGTTCCGCTAAAATACGTTTAATTGCGAATATATACTACTGTTATTGAACTGAAAAATGACTTCACCGACTCCAGAATCAATAAACCTTAGACCAGTAGCTCAAATATAAAGGGAAGTCTTAAAATTATGTCATTTATAGGCTTTTTCACCATATTTTACATGTACTTCTTGAATTTGCTTGGCAAATATACAGGATGCTTCATTTATTATTTATTTATTCAATTATTTATTTACACCTTTAGGGCTTTTACCTAAAATGTGTCTTATTAAATTATAATAGTGCATTAAAACTTATTTTTATTCACATTTATTTATTTGCTCCTTTTTATATACTCTACAGATAAAACAAATGTTCATACGTATTAAATTAAACATTGTTCAGTTATGTATTTTCTGTGAAATGCTAAATTTTTATAGTTTTCAATTTTAACACAATTTATTTCATTTATTTATCGTCATATTATATCTACTCGTAATACATATAAAAATATAATTTTAACAAAATTGTCTTATTTATAAATACGAAAAAATCTATTTATTTTGGCATCATGATGTAAGTCGGCTCTAGGGTTTGTAAATCCCGTACATTCTTCAAATCCCGCGGGATTGAGGAATGTAATGTAATGATTTGGATTGCAAACCCAAGTCTGCTCGTATGTATGTATAAGGTATCCGTCTTTTCTCCTTCATTTTAGTCGGGCCTCTTCAACGCCCGCATTAACAAATCTCAAAACAGCCCCCTTCTTAACCCATCTCAAAACGTTGCCCAGCCGGGTGGCGATATAGTTCCTCTTTTTGAGGCGTGCACCGTACGGAGAGCAGCACTCTTGTGAGTAGTCACATAAAAACAATAAATAAATTCATATGTAGGAACTACAATAAAACCAACTAGGCACACGACTATCAATAATAAATGTATTGTTATACTAGCGCACACCCATAACCCATATCGCGGGATATTATTATTTTAGGACTCAGTTCACTAGCTCACGGCAAATAAGACCTTTCGAAAGAAGAATATTATCATTCTAAGGTAAGTAATCTTTAAAAATTACATTTGTTAAATGTAGGGAACGAAACAAAAAAAAACAAACCAACACATTTCAAATAAAGAATTAATTTATTCGATTTAATACTAATCAGTTCCAATTTTCAACTGAAAATTGAACCTGAATAATTTTACGCATCACTCAGAATTTTTTAAATGGAATACCGCACACAGTCTCAACTGCTCTCAACCATCTGGAGCCAGTGAGACTATGGCATTCCCAATTGGGGTATATTCATATATTGTGAGGCTGAAGGTAGTGTGGAGGGGAAAGAGATGGTAGGGAGAAGGAGAGGAAGGAGGAGGAAGGAGAAGAGAGAATGTAAGTAAGAACCTATTCAAATTTGGTCACCAAACACGGCTAAAGCCATTTCAATTCTGATGGTGGTCTTTACACCCGGGCGATACTGAGACTATCTTCCACTCTGGAACGTGCCACAAATAAAGTATATGTTATTTTAAATGAATAATTTGTGAAATAACACAAATTGATCAAATAAAATTTACTTACGCACGCCGGGGTTTGAAGCCGGAACCTCCGGATCTCTAGTGAAGAGCGTTACCCCTAGACTACGGAGGCCGCAATACGTACGATTTAAGAATATTTTACATCACGCATGCACCGACAAACGATAGTAGTATGTTGTTTTCAAACTTACATAATATTTGTTGATTTAGCAGTTTTTGTGAAAAATCACCTCAAGGACGCTGTTTGTATCTTTGAAAGTAATACTTTAAGTCAACAACTACCTTTGATAAAAGTAAAGTGTTTGACATCTGAAAATCATCCTGTATATAAAATTTACCACTAAATGGCTAATTAAACAAAAAAATACCTCAAACTTATGGGAGCCGAATTGTTCAATCTCCAGACGATATGTTCAATATCCAATATAATCATTTATCATTTTCAAGCCATGTTCAACGTCCACCTTTAAAGTCAAAATATGGGCATATTATAGCTTCAATCTTCGAAAAATGATCTTTAAACATTTCCTGTTACACATATGTATAAAACTAAATGACCAAAATCTAGAATTTTTTAGAATTTGCCTGTAAAAACGAAAAAAACATCTCCTGTAAAATTTTGCTAAATGGTCTATTGAACATACAAGAACTAAGGCAGCGATTCCATAATAACTTCTTAGCAAGTACCAATAATCTTACTAGATCCTTGATTTTATGACACTATGTACACTCCATGTTAACCTTTTAGCAATTACCAATATTTATTTATATTTATTTTTAGAATTATGAATTACCTTAAAACATATTATAATATTACAACTTTATAATTTTATTCCAATAATTTTTTTTATTTTATATACTTATGTTTTTATGATTATGTACAGTCATGAGTATACGTAAGTGATTGTATAATGTGTACGGATGTGTACATATATGTTTATGTATGCGTATGAATGCATGTGTATATATTGATTAATAAATATATATACGGATTTATAAATATATGAAATCTTCTAGTGAGGCGGGCTACTTACTTGTTTGTAAATGATAATATTATTTTAATAAACGCCCGGATTGCCGGCAATTTAAAAAAAACTTTTATGTATGTAGAATAAAAACTTGAGAAAAAAAAATGTAAGTGATCGGCAAAATTATGACAGTAGGTACTAAACATAAGCTCTTTTTTTCTTGATTGGCTTGGGAATGTTTACAACATTGGTTTTTGCCCTGGCTGTCTCGCTGTAAGGAGTTCCCGTATCGAGACGGGTTTTGACCCTTGACACCCAACCCAAGCCAAAAAGTCAAGTGGCCCGCCATGCGCTTGTTGATACTATTTTCGTAATGACGTACTTATTTCTGAAAAAAAAAAATTATATTGTACCGTCTAATCAGAAAACGTGTTTATACATTTATAGAAATTATAAATTTATCTATCCTATTTGGGTTTCAGGTTTGATATATTCAGAGAAATGTTTATTTTTAATTTTAAGAGAATAAATATTACATTACAAATAATATGAAAATAAGAATAAAAGAGAAAGATGAAAAGATGAAGATATGATGAATATAGAAAGACGGGTGAAAATACTATTGGGTTTTATATTTCCAGCTAATTGATAAAAGAAAATAATACAAAAATCAAAAAAACCCAAGAGGCTTTCATTTAAATAATTACAAAACAACGGCTTCTGAAACGGCTTTTTCACAGCTCAAATAAATCTGTTTGCAAGTGACAAATGACAAGCCAGAATGATATTAAGAGAATTTATAACCTATCAAAATTGAAGCTAACTAACTAACTAACCATCACACCATTTCCTAGTAGGAGTAAGCAGAGAGGAAATAATAATAACCACCACAAAACTCTCTCTCGGCACACGCTCTTTGCGCCATTCAAATTCATATATCATCTCGTACATACTCTTCTGTTATTATAACTATTGAAATAACCCAACTCAATTAGGTATTTGATTTACCTGATCGTGCTGTGTCTTCCTCGGGCGTCTCCGACTTTATCCAACATTTTCTTACGCGTTATATATTCTCCTTACACGCCTTTATCGTAAGTAGTTTTTGTTAATTTAGTAACAATGTCTCATTCGTTATTTTGTTAATTAAGTAATAATGTCTCATTCGTGATTTTGTTAATTAAGTAACAATGTCTCATTCGTGATTTTCATTTTGCCTTGTTAATTATATCTCCACTTGCACAATTTTTGTTCGTTGTCCTAATATCTACTGGTATTGAATAATGTTGGTACGTATATAATATAATTCTTTACAAAAGGAAAATTTCCCCTTTAACACATTTATTAAAATAATATGCTAGCTAAACCCATTAAATATTTGAACCGAAAAATTCTCATTCACTAGAAAACTAATTTGTCACTGGATTTGTCGCAGATTATCAGCACGTGAACATATTAGGCAATAAGCGAAAATGCATATTTTCTGAATGTTAAACCGTTACAATTGTCACAAAAATGTAGATACGCCGGTGATTTGGCCCATAGTTATATTATATATACTAAAGAAACTTTTTTTTTGATTCTCTATTAACATTTATGCCAACGTATTATTTGTTTTTTGTATTTTTTTTTAAATTTACGAATTTCGGTATTATTTACGATACGATTCAATTGGACTACCCCAGCCAGGAGCACTCCTATTCCCATGAGACCGGTACATCAGGGGGCACTGATTTGTTAGGCTTGGAACATGTGCTCTGAGAATGGTAAGGAGGTTGGAGTTCAATCGACCGGTATACGTGGCAACCTAATAAGCCAATATTGGAATTTACGATTGGCAGGAAAAAATATCTGATTGAGCGTTGTTCTTTCTTCATATATTTTTTCTTCTTGCCTCTTTAAGGTTCTTCCTGGTTCTTTTTGTATCTTCTTGCCCCTTTTTGCTTCTTCTTGGCTCTTCTTGACTCTTCTTGCGTCTTCCCGTACCTTCGTGGCTCTTCTTGCATCTTCTCGCTCTTCTTGGATCTTTCAGGTCCTTTTAATTTCTTCTTTTTTTCTTGGCTCTTCTTGGTTTTTCTTGACACTTCTTGGCTTTTCTGATCTATTATAGATCTTCTTCTTGGCTCTTGCTGTCTCTTCTTGGGTCTTCTTGGCTCGCCTCGGTTGGTTTTGGTTCTTCTTAAATATTCCTTCCCCTTGTTGACTCTTCTTCTTTCTTCTTGGATAGTATTGACTCATCTTGTATTTTCTTGAGTCTTTTTGCCCATTCATGGCTCTTCTTGCATCATCTCACTCTTCTTGGCTCTTCATGGTTCTCGCTGTCTCTTCTTATTTCTTTACGTGTCTAAGTATTATTTAAAAAAATATATTTTCAGGTGTGGATAAGATAAGGCTAAAAAACACATTCATATTTTTCTTAATAACGAATCCCGGTTGTGACCGTTACCTTTTTTTATATTTTTCTGTGTCTTGTTCGGTTTCATGATTTCTTTAGATGTATTCGTATTATCTTCGGGACGCTTAGATGGCCTAGGCATGTAGAGCGAATGGACGAAGAAATGAGTAGTAGGACAATATATGAAAGGTAGAAGAAGTCGGGGACGCTCGATGAAGACATGAAACGATCAATTGAACCAAATACTTTAGTCGGGCTACGTCAGTAACAGAATAATAGTAGAGTGTGTATGAGATGATGTATGAATGAGAAAGAGGCAAGGAGTGCGTGCCTAGACCGAGTTGTTTAGCAGTCCATCCTTTCTGCCTCTCTAAAACGGAGTGATGGTTAGTTAGTTAGTCAATGAATAATTTTAGCGTTGTATTATAACGCAAAATAGGTATTATGCGCGATTGGTTTTTCAATAAAAAATTCTTTTCACAAATGTTTTGGATTTTCTTATTGTTCATTGATTGCAATATCATTATTTAAAATATTTATCGTGGTATTTGCGCACACGGGAGAGGAAAATGAGAAACGAAAAGATGAGAGTTTTTTTTCAGTATTTAGCGGCCAGATCAGAATAGATATCTAACAACTATCGGTTATTTTCACACTGAATTTGTCTTAACAATATACCCACTATCTCTGGACACTTGAGACTCTTGTGCTGTATGGAAATTATACAAATAAAGATATTTAAAAATCATGGTGGAAATAACTTTGATAGATATAATAAACTGGGATAGAAAAATCGCACCATTTGAGGGAATGTATACAGCCCAACAACATAAAAATTTTTTTCTTTGATCAAAGCGAAGTTCTGTTTTTTGTTCGTAAATTTGTTTGTACGTTCCATTTCCTTGGAATAGTGGTCTTTTTAATGGTTCAATAAAGGTTATGTTTTCAAATGCGAAATTGTCGTGTTCATTTAGACTTCCTTATTTGCATCTTTTGAACATGCAAGAAGTAAACCTCTGAAATATTGAAAATTTATTAAAAATCTGGTAAAATTATTAATTTTCCTGTTAAAAACGCAACTGGAGGCCTATAACGAATGATTTGACAAATTTCATTACAAATTGTAAATATAGCACGAATAAGTTATGAGGAAGTCGGAACATATGTTATTAATAATAATAATATTATTTTATCTCGTTCATAATATTTATTCGGTCAGATATATTCTGAAAGACTAGGAAATCTTCATACAGTCATATTTTTAACAGTAACTTGATAAAAAGCCGTACTCGTTGTTTTCCGTGTGCTACTTACTGCCTGAAGAAAATTTGAAAAAGAATTGACAATAATATAGTGAAGTTTCTTCCGACAAATTATACAATTCCTTATTTGAGATAAATATTTTTTTACACTGTATAATAATAATTTATAAGCTCACACCTACAACGCAAGATAAAATAATTTCAGCTCGCATTCATACCTTCAAAAACAGAGCCTGTAAATTTTTCCGTGTTTAATTCTGAGGTACCTACTCTCACTACACACATAGGTCCCCATTGAAAAATCGCACGGGATGAATCAGCTGTCCAAAGCGACACACACATTACATTAATCAAACACAATATTGCGTTTTCTGTTTATTAAAAGTCTAATTCATCAAATAGCAATTTGTTTCCCGTTACTGGTAACTTCATTACGCTTCGGTAAATGAGAAACTGATGGATTTAAAACTGAACCGAATTTTTTTTTAACTAATTGTTATTGTTTCGCCATTTTACATTTTTTTCTCATTAATCGTATTATTGAGTTTTTTAAATGCCATCCATTTTTGTTTGGAAAAGCGTCCATGCTGACCAAATTGTGATTTGAAAACGATATCATTACTTTCAAAAATATATATGTATATCAAATCGTTTTTTTTTAATTAAGAATTTATAAAAATACATATTTGTTGGATACCGCTTGGTTAGTTTAAATAACAAACGTACTGTTTGTTTGGCATTAAAAAGTAGAAAAATTAAAAAAAAATAGAAGCTTACTTTCATGTTCTGTGAAGGTTCTATTCAAGTTCAATTATTATATCATTACTGGCCAAGAGCTTAACAAAACTGAAATTATAACAAAACTTGAATTGAACCTTTACAGAACTTGAAAATCATCTTTGAAATTTGATACATTGTTCATATTTTATGAAACAACCCGTCCTTAATCAACATTAAAAACATAGGGTATTTTAAATTTCAATTAAACAAGTATGATTTGAGATTTTCACGGCCGAAATTATTATAGTGATTTGTTTATGGGGTATTATGCCGTGTTGCGCTACCTACTTTTTTAGCCAACGTTTCGGACAGCATTGCAGTGTCCATCATCAGGGCAGATGTGTAGTTTTGTGTAATTGTATTTTGTGTAAATGTGGAATTTTGCAGATGTGTATCTGCCCTGATGATGGACTCTGCAATGCTGTCCGAAACGTTGGCTAAAGAAAGAGGTAGCACAACACGGCATAATACCCCAAAAACAAATCACTATAATTCAATTAAATAAATTTTTATCTGTTAGTTTGCTCTTCATAAAGTTTTAAAAACTCAACCCGTAAAAACAAAGTTGTACATTAGTTTCTTTATATATAATTACATCTGTAATATTTTTTGTTTGTCTGAGGATTCTACCTTCCTCCCCAGGTACTGGATCTTAAGTGCTGTGAGCTTTTTGACTGAGGATTGAACTTTCCTCCACAGAGACAAGAGACAACCACGCTAACAACGTAGCCAAATCTCAGCTGGGTAGGACCGACGTTTATTTCTAATATTAACTTCTGTAATTTTATCCAATTTCATAGAAATTTACATTTGTCCCCGAGTGTACGTTTGATTGCCACCAAAGTTATTAGAATGCATTGTCATCGACAGAGAGTTTCAGCTCAATCGAATGTCGGGAAGAGGTTTAATTTCCACTTCCGAAATTCCACTTCATTCACACATTTATTCAAGAAAAAAGAGTGAAATTCAAATAAATTTATTTAAAAGATCCTAAAGTTATTATATTACATCTTCATAATATAACAATATTCAGACGCTGTGTTGCTATATAAAATCGTAAGCAACATAACTGACTGTCTGGATTTACCAAACAGAATTGATTTGAAAGTACCTACACATTACATACGCTGGTACAATATTTTTTAATGAAAAACAATGTAAAACTAATTAAATAAATAAATATGAAAACTCAATTAAAAATGTTTTCCCTTGTACACCAACTAAACCAAACTACATAAAATGTAATGACATAATGTATTATGGAGTATATCTTGTTTAAAATTATATAGTTTATATGTAATATCGGTTAATTTTATAAATATCCTGTTTACTTGTTTAATAAATGTGTAAGAAAAGTCTAATGAAGGAAATCTTTAATTGGTTTCCCAATTAACCTTTAATTACCAACGTGTGGTCCGACAGACCCCTCGATCGTTCGAGATTTCGAGTTACCTATGTCAGCGTTGTTGTATTACCCCGGGCTTCTATCTAACTCTCCAGCAGTCACCCGAGATTTGTATTCATTTGTATTGATGTATTGGCGCTCGCGTTATCGGTAAGTTATGGCTTTTATGAGATCACGGTCTGTCAAACCACTCGTTGGTAGTTACGTAACTTTATTTTAGTTTCCCATTTTTCATATTATGTATTTTTTCCCATTTGTTTACAGTCCAATGTCAAAATAATTCATCCAGGGTCTCGAAGAGGCACCAAACGAATACAACAAAAAATCTGTTTCTTGAAATTTTTGACAAGATCTCTGGTTGTTACAAACAAGCAGCGCCGCTCACTACATGTACGCCTGCCACGAGAATTGCGCTCGTCGATATAGGGACCAAATGCACCGGAAAATTTAAGAGACGTTATGGAAGAGAAAACTAATCAACCGAGAAAGCTGTATCATATCTGTCCCTCAAAACTAAAACATAAGACTACATACACATATGACATTTGTATGAAACATGTGTGCCTTCAATACAGTAAGCCTGTTTGCAAACACTGTTTGTAACTGCCGATTTAGATCGCTTGTGATTTTTTTGGTTTGTTAATTCTTTTTGTTATCATTATAGTTTAAAGTGTTATTTAGCGATAAGAAAAAAAATTGTAAAAGTTTCTTAGTTTAGTTAGAATTTTTATTTTTGACTGTTTTTATTATTTTATTTTATTAAGTTAAAGATGTATGGACATCACGTGGAAACAAAAATTGTGGAAAAAATCAGGAAAATCACTGTCATTCGATATTAAGCTAGGTTGGACTGTCAAACCTCACGTCCGTACTTTTGTTACTCAAATAGCACGTCGGTACTTCAAGGTTAAGTAAATTGCACGTGTGAAAATCAACAATATTTTAACTGTTGATTTCCGTAAAATAAAAAAAATAAATATCAAGTTCACAGCTGACAGAGGGAAACATGATTGAAGGGCAAACGGAAAAGATAAAATCTAATAAATGACTTAACCTATTGGATTCAGAATCGTGCTTTATGGTTCTTGGGTATCCCCCACTTCTTTTTTCTTAAATTTCACATATCATATTTTCTGACCTTCAATACGCCCTAGTTGTCTAAGCGATTTATTAGAAATTTTTGTGACAGAACAAAAATGCAAAATTTATTGTTAATAAAATGATCTGCATGCTTTAAGCATAAAGAACTCAACAATGACTTTATACAATAATTCAAAATGTTGCCAGCCTCTTTCATAAAACATGTTTATTTCTGTATGTTAACAGCACGGCAAACGTTACCCCGCTTTCGCAAGTCTACATTAATACATAAACATTCCGAGTTAGCGACGCTTAAAATTTGTCCCAAAGTTCTACCACCGAACACAAGGGGAGGTCCAGTTAACAAACTACAGCACACGGAAGGCGGTAGGTACCGCAAGAGGTCACTTAATAATTAATTAACCATCGGCTACAAGTTACTGAGCATTTAATCATAACTCATTTAGCTCCTTGGTCCGAGCATGTCCAGAGTGACCCCTACTTTCGACTGTCGAACTGTAGAGGATATCGTATTTTCAGCTGTTGAATTAATATTGGCTCAAGAAGACTTTGATTTTGTCAAACTAATATATTGTTGTTTTTGGTTTAGTGAACGATATATATATATATTTTCAAGCCTTCTTTTAATGCGAATTTCACACGATTGCAACTGCTCCCAACAGTCTGGAACCAGTAGACTATGGCATCCACAATTTGCGTTTGTTGAGAGGCTGAAGGTAGAGGGGAATGAAGGGAGTTGAGAAAACGGAAGTTGGGGGAGTACCTCGCTGTTCAAATCTGGTCAACAAACACGGTTAAAGCCATTTCAAGCAACGTTTTCATTTCGAATGGTGGTCTTACACTAGGGTGATGCTGAGAGTATCTTCTACTCAGAAACGTCCCGCAAGTAAGCTTTATATTATTTGGATTTCGTACATTGTAAAATAACACAAATTAATCAAATAAAATATAGCTGTGCACTCCGGGATTTAAACCCGTGACCTTCGGCTTACTAGAGAGCCTCGACTAGGTCGTCTAATCAAAATCTGACTAGCCAGGGACCTACTTCCCGTTCTCGTTCCCCTCCCAACCACCTTCATTCTCATAATATACCCTAATTTGGGATTCCATGATAGTATCACTAGCTTCAGACGTAAAAATATATACATTTGACATTTCGCAAATAACAAATATATTTAAAACACAAAATTATACTTTTGTGAGCATACAAATTCCCCAAGGCTCCATATTTCTGGACTGACTAAATTCTAAAATTTCCACAGCAAAAAAATAAAAAGTAGTTTGATTATTATTATTTTTTCAAATAATCTGATGAGTCTTCTTTGAACTACTTCCAGTTGGGCTAAGTTATTTTTATATGCTCCTCCACAGACTATTATTCCGTATTGCAGAATTGATTGGGCTAGTCCATAGTAAACCTTTTTCATTTATTTTTTATTAATACCCCAAACTAGGCAAATGCCCGTATTATGGTGGTAATAAATAAGAAAATATAAAAAACATATAAAATAAAATATAAACACAATTATACAACGTAATTGTAAAAAGCATTCACTTTGTGGCTCATCATAATTTATAATAAAAACACATAAATTTGTTTTTGACCACGATAGTTTTATTTTCACTCTAACGGTTACGGAAGATCCCTTCCTTCGTCAGGAGAATATTTAAAACTAATATTTTAAATATTCTCCTGACGAAGGAAGGGATCTTCCGAAACCGGTAGAGTGAAAATAAAACTATCGTGGTCAAAAACAAATTTATGTGTTTTTATTAACAATTATACAATGTTGTCCATCTATCGCTATACAAATGGTAAAATAAAAAAAATATATATGCGATAATATGGATAAAGTCGGAATGAATTCACTTAATGGTCTTTCTTCAGTCAGGCAATAATTTCTTTCAGGAAGCTTTCCGATTTCATTCTGCTACATTCTATGAGCCATACGGTTATTTTCTTTTGAAGAGGGCCTGTTTTAATCTTACTGCATTGCTGCTTGAACCCATTATACACCTTAGGAGCCAGAAATACATGGAAACGTTGTCCAAACGATGTGTTAATTTTTGGTACTATCATCCTTTGTTCTGATCTTAGTCTTGTTGTGTATTATTATTATGATCTTTTTTATCATTGGATTGGATTTAGGATTTTCAATGATTTACGGACAGATGTTAAAGAAACTAACAGCCTTGTTGCTTTTCGTGGATTATGCCTAAAAGCTATAAAGAATAAATAAATAGAGGACTGAACGCAGTTGGCGCTAACAAAAAATTGACCAAAGAAGTGAAGTTAGCAGTCCACAATGGAGTGCTGGTACCTACCCTGATGTATGGAAGTGAGGCATGGAACTGGCAGAGAAAAGATGAAAGTAGATTGAATGCTGTTGAAATGAGATCCCTGAGGTAAAACCATGTATGATCGTGTGATAAATGTGGAGTAATGCGTAAGATTAAGAATGGGACGCTTAGATGGTTTGATGAGCATGTAGAGCGGATGAGCATAGAAAGGAGTATAAGGAGGATATATATTGGAAATGCGAATGGTAGAAGAAGTCGGTGACGCCCGAAGAAGACATGGCACGATCAAGCGAATCAGATACTCGAGTCGGGCCATGTCAAGAGTCAGAATAATAAAAGAGTATGTATAAGACAAGAAGAGGCAAGAAGTGTACGCCAAGACCGAGTTGTTTGAGGGTCCGTTCTCTCTGCCTACCCCTGCGGGGAAACGGCGTGATGGTTAGTTAGTTAGTTAGTTATAAGTGCACAATGCAAAATAATTATTTCATCTTCAGACACAGTTCCGTCACGGCGCCGAATTGCGCAGCGCAATCTCAAATAAGCTCCTCTTGTTAATTCAATACTGCAAAAGCATTGCAAACTAAGTTCGAATTGTTCCACCACGTCTTCTTTGGTAATGCATGCATCGTATTTGAACCAGTACTGGACCAATATTCTGCGAAATATATCCGTGATCTGATTTTTAATGACTTGAATAACATTTACAGTCGATACGTATTGGTTATTCTTGTGGAATTGGATTAGAGCGTTTTTAAAAATAAATTTATAGGATTAGAAATTACAACGATAGATAGAATGAAAAACACCTGTTATTACATCTATAACAGACGATTTATCATCAGAGAGCTATAGCGGTAACCTTCAGACCAACGGTGTTTTTCCTATGCTTACTTTGTTTATTATTAATATATTTTTTTTATATTGTTTGTTTACCATGTTTTTATTCTTACAATGAAAACTGTCCAAAGAAGCGAAGCTATTAGATCACAATGGAGTGCTGGTACCTCGCCTCATGTATAGCAGTGTAGCATGGAACTGACAGAGGATGGATGAAAATTGACTGAGTGCTGTAGAAATGAGTTCCTGAAAACCATTTACGACGTGGATATTCGCAAAGAATGCACGGCTGATGGAAGCGTAATGAGTAAGATTAAGAAAGGAACGCTCAGATGGTTTGGTGATGTAAAGCGAATGAACGAAAAAAGTACTAAGAAGAATATATGACTAGGAGAATATGAGCATGGTAGAAGAATACGGGAAGGCCTGAAAAAGACATGGCACGATTAAGTGAATCAGATACTTGAGTCGGACCATGTCAAGAGTCAGAATAATAGAATTGTATTTATGAGACGATGTGTAAATGTGAATGAGGCAATGAGGCAAGGAGTGTGTGCCAAGACCAAGTTGTTTGGCGTTCCGTTCTCTCTGTTTACCCTTGCAAGGAAACTGCGTGTTGGTTAGTTAGATAGTTTTAGTTATGTTGTTGGAAATCGTGAATATTTTCAGTTTTATTATCAGTGTTATAAATCATAAATTATGTATTTTAAAATTATGAATACCGGTTAGTAGCTGAATTGGCATGGCGTCCGGTTCCCATCCAGGCCTAGGCGTCGCTGTCGTAACCGAGTTCAATTCCTCTGCTGGCTAAGTCCTCCATCACTATACACGGAATATTTTTATTTTACTGCGGTGGTAGTAGGAAATTTTCAGATATTGTCAGGTTATTCGTATCCCGGGAACGTTTGTCTTTCTTTAAAAAAAATAATAATTTAAAAAAAAAATGTATATATATGTATATTTTAATATAATTTGTTTGACTAAATGCCATTAAAGAGTCTCAATTAGAATCTTCTCAATGAATAAATCATAAAGTAAGTAAGGAGGTTGCAAACAAGCACAACAAACATAATATGTTACAGGGTGTCCGAGGGTAAAGTGCACAAACTTCGGAAGATGAATCTGTAATAATAAGTTTTTTATTATCTTCCTTTTTGTAACAAATAAATATAATGATATCCTCACTGGGATCTCCCATGCTGAGGATTTCATTAACACATTATCAAAGTTAAGTAGTAAAGATAAAATAAACTTCTAACATCATGTCAAATCATTTTTGACATGATGGAAGAATTTAAAAAGCTATTATTTTTCGAAATTCCGTTGTTTTTTTCTCAATACAATTATATAATTTCCAAAGAAGAATATTATTTTATCCATTCAAATAATTCGACTTTCAACTAGCGTTGAAATATCAATTAATTTATCTTTTTTTCTTGTACTATCATGTAAAATAACCTCCCGAAGTTGTGCACTTTACCCCCCGGACTCACTGTTTAGTATCTTTCGCATTCACAACCCCACGTAAACTGTTGTAAAATTACATACGACTGTTTACGCTGGAAAGTAATATTGGATTATTGACTTACGATAAATAAAGTTGTCAAATAACCTTTATATGTATTTTAAAAAGTATGTGTATTATATACAAACTAAACACATGAAAATCTCAAAATGACCATTTTGTGAGTTACGATATTTTTTTTAAATTTATTTATTTAAGGAAAAAACAGATACAGTAATTAAAAGATAATTTTATAAAACAACAATTTTAGAATTTGCCTGCATCCTAACTATTTCTCACGGATTGACTTTGTAGATAAAAATTAAAAATATTTTTTACATGTAGGTAAAAAGTAGTAAGAAAATTAAATTGTATTCAGACAATGTCAAATAAAAGTGTACAAACATTAAGTTTACGTTGAAGGTGTCCATATATTACATCTACGAGACTTTACATCTTTCAAATTAGTGTGTAAGCCTCCCTGGGTAGGTACTAAAATAATTATAATATGATGTAAGTATGAACCCATCTTCGAGCCAAACATTGTTTCTCAAGTGGCTCGGCAACTTGAATTTGGTTATCACAGATGGCGCTGATCGGATTTTCCGAAGATCATTATTCATGGCCCCCATCCAAAGCGGCGAGGCCAAAGTTGTGGTTAACTTACTGCAGGGACAAGTGAAAATTCTCGGCTCTAACTATGTTGTGCTGGAGGCTTCGCTTGGAGTCGAAAAGGGTTACAACACGTGTTGGTTTGATTTAGTTGTGTTTTAAAGGAGACACACCTTTTTTTGATATTCCTAAGTGTCTAGTTATTTTAACACCTCGAAGAACTGCGCATATAAATACATACGTATTCTTCTTCTTCTTTGCTAAGCTGAGAAAAATTACAGATATTGAAAATATATTACGAATCTCTTCAAATTATTAGCAAAATTGTTGACTCCCCTTCTTTATCAGATATAAGACTTGATAAGATATTACATCTTTTGATACTATGCCCAAAAAAATTATAAATTTGTTGAACTGTTTCAAAATATTTTTGCATATCAATAACCTCTCTTACTGCATCATTTAGTACTAGATATAAGTTATGGGAAGCACAGTGAACATATACCGCATTTGGCTCGATATCTTTTATGAGTATTTGAACTCTACCATAAGTGCCTTTCATTATGTTAGCACCATCATATCCTTGTCTTCGACACTTATTTAGAGGTATATTTTGTGATTTATGGATTTAATAATTTGGTTGGACATTGCTAAGGCAGTTTGGTCCTAAACTTTGTGAAATCATAAAAATGCTAATAATTTGCTAATAACCTTTAAACTATTTGGCCTTTAGTTGTGTCTAACTTTAGTTGATTTCGTGTACTTATATAAAATTTATAATTTTTACTTAATTTTGTTAAAAATTTTAGGTTATTTCTGACTTCTGAGTTTTGAAACGGTCTGCAATTGAATTTTTTATCCGGATTACGAATAATTTGAAGCGATGGTATGATTTGAGATTTTCACTGCCAAGAGTATAAAAGTGATTTGTTTACCGTGTTGTGTTACCTCCTTGCAGCATTGCAGTGTCCGTCATCAGGGCAGATGTCTAATCGAAACGATGGCTAAAGAAGGAGGTATCGCAACACGGCACAATACCCCAAAACAAATCACTATAAATTTGAAGAGATTATCAATAAATTTGCAATACTCATTTTTCTCCCTGTAGGCTTCCATGGCTTAGATTTAAAAATTATCCATTTGAAGTTAATTTATGTCCACTAACCATATAACTATCCAACGGGTTACGCACCGTCACTGGGCCTTGCATTAATTTTAATTTTGATTATTGTTAAATGGATATTATTGTTCTTCAACTGACCATTGATTTCATCTCCACATATTAATATTTTTCAGTGTAGACACATACACAATATTATTCAACATTAAAAAAGTGACAAAGATCATTACAGCTCGAACAAAGCCGAGTATGAATAGTGTGGTAGTATGAATAGTGTAGTAGTAGTAGTAGTAGTAGTAGTAGTTGTTGTAGTAGTAGTAGCAGCAGCAGCATCGGCAGTAGTAGTAGTAGTAGTGGCAGCAGCAGCAACAGTAGTAGCAGTAGTAGTAGTAGTAGTAGTAGTAGTAGTAGTAGTAGTAGTAGTAGTAGTGGTAGTGGTAATGGTAGTGGTAGTAGTAGTGTAAATAAAAACATAATCAGAATAAGAATCACTGAACATGTAAATCGATAAAAGTTTGTTGTGGGTGTGTCTGTGTGCCCGAATTAGAAATCAATTTTACCTTACTTCTTTTTTAAGCAGATGCGTGGAGGTGTACGAGTCGATATTTCACAATGCAAAATCCGCATCACCTTTCCCTCGAAATCTCTTCAACCTCACAACATACCCCTAGCAGAGATGCCATCGTCCTACCGGCTCAGGGCAGTTCGGACTAAAATGCTGTATTCACCTAAGAAAAAAAAAATTGTTACATTCTTAGATTTTAATACTGCCTTTTCTTTTGAGTTTTAAAAATTTAAACCATTTTTACAGATTTTACTCTTTTGATCGGCCTTTCCAAAAGTAACACCAAAGTAAAGTTAATGGAACTGGATCAAAGCGAAACTAGACATAATTGCGATATAAACTCTTTAGTGATTGGAGATGCCAAAGTCTCTGTCTCTAAAAATAATACGAATTAGATAATTTGTATAGTGTCAGTTTTGTGAAAAGAAAGTTAATTTTTAGGCTCTACCTAATAATATCTGGGGCTTAATGCTAGAAGTGCCCATATCAAATTTGTACATTGCTCTGGAATGAAGATTGTTTATTGATTTCTTGGTATAAAAAAAGCTGAAACAATATTTTGACTTCTACATTAGTTAGTCCATCAATATATAGCACCTGACGTTTTGAGGGACTTTCTAGTGCTTAAATCAAATTATCAATAATGGACATAGGCACTTCTTGCAATACCAGGTCTAACACAGATAAATCGATAACTTTACAGTATCAAATTAATAGGCTTAAATAACGATGATTCTATCCCGATTTCCCGAGGGTAGTCCCGCTGTTGATACCCAAATCAGAATTTGATAAACGCTGGCAACACTGACACATCTCTATATTAATTAACATTTCTTAAAGTTAAAAATACCAATAAATTGATAATTTAGAATTGAAATATTTTCTGTAATATACATTGGCAGCCCGTATGTACTTTTTGACACTTAAAAGGGAGTTAATAAGTTCATGAGGTCATAGGGAAAACCTTTTGTGTCTCGAATTCAAATTCTTTCAGTTCTGGAAGCTTAGTTAGTTTTCCCCTCCAATGATTAATAAGCTAGTTGTTTTGAATAATGATTAACATTAACATTAAAAAATGTGCATATTGACAGCTTATCCGACACCTTTGAGGCCGCGCTAAAGTCGCGACTTTTGTCTACCGCCTGTCGGAATCACGGAATGACGAATTTCATCAATACCGTAATGACCTAGGGCTTTATCGATTGTCCATATGTCCATCCAGATGTATAAATAGAAATAAATAAAATATACTATCCTGGGAGGTCACTTGAGATAACCTCTGTTTTATATGCTTGGAAAAGACACGATATGGCACGTATACGACATAATATTAAAAACAGTGCATTTATCTTCCTCTATTATTGACATGTGTGGTAAGAAGATTAGCAGTAAAAGTATAATGGTAATTTATTTGATATAGTTTTTTGAATAAATTCTAAAGGTTTACTGTTCATTGGTAAGAATTGTAGTCATCGTCCCTCTCCCGTATTCTGGCTCACCGTCTCAGTCTAGAGTTGGACACGAGCGCAATAGCGGCGGCAGCAGCTAGTGGTGATTAAGGTGAAACTTAGCAACTAAAAGTTACAGCTCAACCGCGACCCTCTCCCCATCCCGAATCACTGGTTTACTCACGGGAACACGGACAAGAGGGCAGCCTTGCGGTTTATCGCTTCGACCCCTACCACCAAACCAGAACAGCCCCTACGCTAAGTTAAATAATGTATTATTTCGGACGCTGCGAAATATGGACTTGCGACGTTTGATCATTAGTGCTTCGACCCCTAACTCCAGACCAAAACAGTCTCTGCGCTAAGCTTAATAAGGTGTTATTTCGGACGTAGCGAGTTATTGACTTGCAATCTTTGATCATTAGTAGTGTTGAGACGGAAACTATTGCCGCTGCAGGACTGAGAACAAAATTACATATTATTCCAGCCAGTATCCTAGTTTGGTGCTAAGAATTATTTTGTGAGAAATTCACTGTGGTTAGGCACGCAATTCAGAAAAATTCCAGAAATAATTTTGATTACCCTTTTGAAAATGGTATTTTAGGTAACGTGACATAATAATAATATTTTAATGATTTGCATAGCGCTGTTTTAGTAAAAATCACGTCAAGGGCGCTGTACAAATATATAATATATTTCCATAGTGTTCTATTTTATTACTTACAATATAGACTGTCAACTTATGGTTAAAATATTGCATCCACCGGTTCATCGATCACTAATACAAAACTATATACACAATGCATTCGACCAATGAACGTGATGTTGCGTTAGTATATTTATTTACATTTTGTACCGGCAGGTAATACTTAACCATAACCATACTTACCTGGGAGAACACTTGAGATTAACACCTTTATTGCGTATTAAAGATTTTTAGATACAGTTCGAATGCGGAGGATTTTCTTATTACATTATCCCACACAAAGGAAATATAATAGAGGGAAATAATTTCCTTCAGGACCTATGTCATATTTGGGGATGCTGTATGGAAGGTCTTTTCTATGGAAAGAAAGGAGAGGAAGTTCTAGGAAGGTAAAGGGCACAAGAGTCGTGTAGGAAACAGGGGATTAGTATGTCCCGGAGTGACAAACATATGAATATGTCCATACCACTGCGGCGCAAGGCGATGGGTCGAGATACCAGTTGGAGAGGTCGAAAGGTCTCCGCAAACCCGCCTCTCCTGATCTGGCACGCCACGTAGCTAGTAGGCAGGCAAATCCCGAATACACCTCACCTGATGATCCAGGGCCCCCTGATTAATAAGTAGCAAACCACTTGGGGTGACATATGGCAGAGGTTTTGATTATCCAATAAATATTTCCCAGGGCGGCGGTACCCAAAACCGCCTCCCAAAGTGAATATAATTGAAACCCATATAATTCTGGTATTTATTTAAATAATTTATGTATTCATAATCTTTAATGAGCGTGTTTAGGACACGAAAAGAAAATTTTATGTTTGGCGGTACAACAGTACAAGGATTTGATTAGAATGTATGATTCATCCTTCGATATGAGACAGATTTATGTGTTAGGATTTTATTAAATAAAATTCAATCCTCGGACATTGATCAATATTATATTCAAGTTAAAATATATTCCTCATCACCTGAAAAAGATATTTGATAATATTCAACAGTTGAACTCTTGAATAAAAAATGCTAGGACAGTATGCAATGACTTTTTGTTTGTTATGTGAGTACCGCACAAGAGTCCCAACTGCTTCCAACCGCTTGGAACCAGTGAAACTATGGCATCCTACAATTTGTATAAATTGTGAAGTTGAAAGGAGTTGGGAAGGGAAGGAGGTGGAGAGGAGGAAGGTGGGGAAAACATTTTTTTAATTAGGCTCATTTCTATTTACAAAATTGGATTAACTTTAAAAGGCTTATAAAATGATTTATTATTTAAATCAACATCAAATTAACCACAATAATGATAAATTTCAAACGGACCTCGAACAATGAAACCACAAACATTTCTCTAAAATTTCTAAAATATACTTGTATTTGTTCGGTTTAAATTGACAGATTGTATTTTATGCAGGGTTATCAGAAATATCGTTGTGTTTTATAAATAAAAGGTTTGAAATACTAGAGAGAAAATTTTACCGTGTGGTTGACAATTAAACTAAAAAAATTGTAAGACTCAATAGAAGACACTTGATTATTTGACATGTCTGATGAGCTGGGACAAATATTAAAAATTCAAATTATAGTTTCTGCAAACCAAATTATTTAAATGAAATCCAAGATTTTTTTTCTGTTTTTCAATACAGTTTAAATAGAGAATGAAGTAATGACAAATTAAATCAACATTACCAACTCAAAATAAATTTTCACGCTCATTAATTGTCAAAAGTAAAACAAATTATCATCATTTTTTTCCAAACAACGCCATAAAATATTAACGTTTTTTTTTTACATTTCGTAAATTTTTTTTGTATCACTATAAATTTTTCATTAAATACCAATTTATTTTCAGTTCATCACGTTTTAAAAATAATTTGTTAACCCTTTCACAACCGCATTATTGTTTCCACATATATAAAATATGTAATGCTTGGAAAATTTTTGGTATTTAATTTTTTTTTTAATTATTCTATGTTAATTTGGATTAACATTGGACGTCAGTGGATATTTTTCAAATATTAAGGCAAAATAAACATAACACAAAAGTAATACAAATAACTGTTTCAATTCAACAGTGCATATTTACAATTTAGTGATAATCTCAAAGGTACAAACAAATAACATTTAAACTAAAAGTAATTCAAAAATAATCTAGGATAATAAATCTTTAAAAATTCGCCATACCAGTCGAAAACATGTCCGTCACTACCAGTGTTAATTTGAATGAACGTTTAAATTCATTTACAATATTCTGGCAAATGACTTTGAACAGTGAATTGAACAAATGTTATTATTATAGAACACATCTTAATGCGTTAAAATATTTGTAATTCGACATCTCACCTAAAATTAAGTAATCAATGACGGCAGAGATTTCACAATCAGCAGATGTCAAAATATTTATCGTTGTTGTGGCGGGAATAAGGATTTCAACCGAGCGGGAAAAATAGACGCCACAGGAAAGATTACAAGCTATAAGAAAACAAAAATATGGTTTTTTTAAATCACTACCGTTACAGTAAAAAAATTCACAAAGTTCATGTTAATTTGAATTAACACTGGGGATGAAAGGGTAATCTTTTTACATCAAAGAATTTTTTTTTCATTAGCTCCACGATGTTCTGAGAGAGTTCGGCTGCAGATGTCATAAATTATCTCTTTGTTAGTCAACATCTTTAAAATGTTTTTTATTTTTGTCAGTTTACTGATAAAATTCATTGTTTTTCATTTTTTAATTCACGCATTTTCAGTGCACGTTTATTAAAATCAGTACTATAACAACGTTGGATTCTTTTAGTTGGAAAAGCAGTATCGCCCTGTTGAAAGATCATCAAACATAACCAATTCGCTACATGGAATGGCTTTAACCGTAAGTGACTAGATCTGTAAGGTCAGAAAGGTACCTAATTAAAAATTTTCCTCTTCCCTGTCCTCTTCCCCTCCCCACTCTACCCAGCCTCACAATATACCCAATTTCAATTTGGGATGTCTGATTTATTGTTCATTCTGAAATTTCTGAAACAGGAATTTAAGTAGAGGTCCAATTAAAATTTCAGGAATTTATAAACCAATGGGGAGGAATCAAATCCCTAATGAATATAACATTTTGTAAGGCTTTGTAGCGGAATCAATAATTCTCATTATTATAGATTTTTTCAATGAATAAAATAAAATAAAATATTAATGACTCTTACTGGTATTTACGCCTTAAATTTGTGTAAGTCTGTATTGGAGTTAAGAAATTTGTGAAAGGCGCAGTCTTTTAAAGCATTTATTGTAAAATCTTTCCTATGGGCAACTAAAAAATGGATTATTGTAGTCTCAGAGAGAGGTTGTACGTAACGTCATCGTTCAGTTTTTTTGATTTCATGCAAGACGTTTGAGAAGAAAGATTCTTCGTCGATGATGTATGAACTGCCTCTCAAGGGACTACCATGTTCTTTTTTTTTTTTAATAATAGCACATCATTTATTTAGTGTTAAATATTGTTATTGTTCGATAATTAATATATTGAATGAAAATACAAATAATGATTTCATCTATTCTGTGTAGCTGCGAAACTAACATTTACTTTTAATTTACGTGTTATTTAAAAAAAATCGGAATGCATTGTGAGAACAATTGAGACAACCACTTAAAAAAGTTTAACATTCTACTGATAATATTTTTTTTTGTTACTTTTTGATTTCATTTCGTCTATTGTTTCTACTTTTTGTAAATTAATTTTATATTTTTGATCGATTTTATTTGTATAATTGTTAATTATGTAAATATGTATCATCAAACTTATATTTAAAAAAAAAAAAAAATACTTTTTTAATAACAAAAAAATGTTTTAACTGTAATTTTCAAAATTGGATCTGGTTTTTCATGAATTCAGACTATTTCAAGATTTTTCTAGTTAGTATAAAGTAGAGGACGTAAATAAATATTTCAATTGCACTTGTATGTATTATATTTCAGAGTGGAAGATACTACCAGTATCGCCCTGGTGTAAGACCACCATTCAGAATTGAAACGTTGCTCCAAATGGCTTTAGCCGTGTTTAGTGACTAGATCTGAATAGCCAGGTACTTCCCCACCTTCCTCTTTCCCTTCCCCACTTACCTTCAGCCTCACAACATCCCCCAATTGGGGATGCCATAGTCTCACTGGCTCCAGACGGGAGCAGTTGGGACTCTTGTGAGGTATTCACTATAAAAAAAAAATATATATCTCAATTATGTGGAAAGCCATGATTAATAAAGAGTATTTTTGTTTTAAATCCATCAATTATCATAATTAATAATAATTATGATAATTTATTAAAACATACATCAATGAAATTAACACAATTGGGGTTTCTACAAATCGCCCTTATTTACGATACAACGCACAAGAAGACAACTTTCCGGAACTAGTGGAACTTAGAATCCCAAATATTAGGAACGTTGTGTGCTTGGAAGAAAAGGGAGGGGGAAGGGGGGGGAATGAAGGAGAGGAAGATTGCTAGCAAGGGTTTTTGCTAGCAACGGATTATGTCTTTTTACTTTTAATATCAGAAAAATATTTTAAAAATCTTAAATAATAATAGTAAAAAAATCTGTTTAAACCGAAATTTTTTATCATAAGCATTTTTGGAATTACAAAATATTCTGTTTAGGTACCTGGAAAATTGTCACCAATTTTAATTGTAATCTCTATTATACTTAAGTCGCGATTCTGTGCCCTTAGTTCGTCTAAATTATGCAACAGATTTTGATAGGGTTTTCATTATTTCTTCCTAAAAGTTTAAACTTAGAAATAATATATACTTATTATATTTAAAAGAGAAAATCCGAGCAACGCCGGTTGCACGTCATCTACTTATAAGTAAGTCTCTGTTTTATTTTTATTAAATTGAATACTTTTATGCATTTAATATGAAAGAATCTACTAATAATACATAATTACGTAATTATATGAAATGCATGACACAATCGCTCGGCATTCAGTTATAAAAATAGTTATTATTGAAAAATAAGTGCTTACGTAATAATTAGATTTAAAAATAAAATTCATTATTCGTCAGCGGAAGTTCAACCATTTTTTCTTTACAATACTTTTATCCTTAATTCAAACACGAATACTAAAAAATATCATAATAATAACTGTAGGCATCCGATAAAATTCTCAGAATTGTAATGTTAAAAGAGGTATTAAAAAAATTTGGGAAAATCAACAGATAACATTTATTGTTATGTAATATTATTTTTTTATTAAATAAATAATCACGTTTATAGGATTTCCCACCAGAGATATAAGATATTAACTTTGTATACTGAAATCCAGTTTTATAATATTTTTTATTAAAAATTAAAACATTACAATCATTCAAAAACAACATAAGCAACGGGGAGTATTTTAAATTTCAACAATTTCCCCAAATTAGTTTACAGATTATATTATTTTTGTGTTCCACACTTTTTTAGATGTAATTTTTAATAACATTCTTTTTTGTTTTTCTCGAAAGTCATTTATCAACGAGAATTCGTGATTTTAATAATAATTGCACCCTTAAAAATATATTATTATTATATTTCTATATTTGGATGAATTCGCCGACGAGTTCATAAAATACACTGTTTATTTATTATTAATCAGCGTTATTGATAGATTGAACAAAATACATAATAATTAGCATCAGAACTGAAAAATATATAATATAAATGAAATATATTTAGTGAAATATATATTTATATGTATATGTATATATATAAATATACTTTTTTATTTATTATCTTTAGTTTGGTGTAGGAGTAAAATGTAGTAGAATAGATAATAAAACATGTGGTAAAATTACAAATAATTGTAATATTGTTTGTTTGAAATTATGTAACTGCATTTTCTGAATAATGTTATGAGTATTCATTTAAAAAATATATTTATCTTTTAATCTGTTATTTTTTTTTACTTTTTCCGGAAGACTACTAAAATATTTTATCCAGTGAGGCTAAAGGTAATGGGGAGGGGACGGAGATGGGGAAGAAGAAGGGGGGGAAGTACCTGACTATTCAGATCTGGTCACCAAACACCGCCATAGTCATTTCATGAAACGTTTTAATCCTGAATGGTGGTCTTACAACAGGGCAATACTGAGAGTATATCCCACTTTGTAACGTTTCGCAAATATATAATTTATTATTTTTTTAAATAAGTAAATTATGAAATAAGATAAGTTGATAAGGTGAATAAGAATAAGATAAGGAGTCCGTCATTTATGTCTTAATGATGAATTAATTTTTAATTGATTCAATGAATTCTTTGAATATTTGTAAAATTGTTTCAAGTTTTTTTAGAAAATTTTGAAAAATGTTGGGAATGTAAGTTGTTTTTTCAGTTACTTTATTTGTATTTGTACCACCGTTACAGGGTTAACAATTTTTCATATGCAACTAATTATCATATTTCTTACATATATAGTTTTTATTATTGTCTTCTGCTAACAATCCCCGATACCGACATAATACAGAGCTATTTATAGCTCGTACTACTATGAAGCTATATGATTCATCCTTATTATTGTTTAATATCTATCCAAATAGACAGAAAATAGACAAAACATTGTAGTCAACTATACATAATATAGGGTTTTCCAATAAGAGGTGTTATTTTGATATTCAATCGTAAAAGATCAATGGTTTCGTTGCTTTTGTAGCACGTAGCGCCTTTTTGTTGAAAGTGAACGTTGTCCAGATCAATACCATCTAATTTCGGCCATAAAAATCATTAATCATTTCTCGATAGCGCAATCCATTCACCGTAACTGTTGCTCCAGCCTCATTTTTGAAAAAGTAAGGTCCAATGACTCCACCGGACCATAAACCGCACCAAAAAGTCACACGTTGAGGATAAAGAAACTTTTCAATAATAACTCTTGGGTTTTCCGACCCCCAGATGCAACAATTTTACTTGTTGACGAAGCCACCGAGGTGGAAATGGGCCTCATCACTCAAGATGATTTGCATTTGATTCACTCAAGTGAATTTTAATTATTTCAATGCATTTTTGAAGCGTGTATCGTTCCATTTTTATCAATGACGTAGATTCTACTTGTCAAATGTCAAAAAATGACAGCTTCAAAAGTAACATCTACCGAAATAGCGGGCTATTCAAAATAACACCTCTTATTGGAAAACCCTGTATATTAATTTAATTGAAGACAATATTAACGATTCTCAAACGAAAGATATAGGAATGGAAGCCATGACCTCTTCTTTTGAAATCAACTAGCTTATTTTTTGTAACTGTACCATACATGCCGGCGAAGTGCTCTGACCACTGAGCTAATTAGACCATATCAATCAATCTTAATTTTTAACTGAATCATACTTCGGCTGAGAACTACCAACATTATCTTCATTTTCTTAACGCATATTTTTTGTCAACTGTCTTATGTGTGATTGCAAGATTCTACCCGAACTATTTGCAGTCTAGATAGCGTCTTGGATAAATATATTTATTTAAGATTGCGACATGTTTTGACTTTTCTACAAGTCTAGGATGAATACTTTTGGTGTGAAGATTATTTTGGTAGCTCTCATTCGAAGTATGATTCAGTTAAAAACGACGTGAATGTATATGGTCTAATTAGCTCAGCGGTCAGAGCACTTTGCCGGAAAGGAAATGGTCCAGGGATCAATTCCTAGACGCGACTGAATTTTGTCATCATCAGTCGTTTAAGAGTTATTAAAATTGTCTTCAATAATAAATTATTAAAATTTGAAGTTTCCATTATAAAAAAATAAATATTAGTTTGGCATATTTTAATATACAATAGTGTATTTGCGGGAGTGCAGTTTTGCAGTTCGAAAGCAACAAACAACAAAAAACTAATCATCTGTTTTGTTTAAAACCGGATATTTTATAAGGTACATATATTAATGTTGAATTTCAAAACCGGTATTGCACATAATAATGTATGTATTTGTGGTAATAAGTTGGGCACTGAACAGATAATGCATAGTTAAAATCTGTACTGATTTGAAAGTAATCTGATGTCGTCAAGTTGCATCCGTTTTCATCCGTTCCAGTAATAAACTGTATCATGAATCTGAAGTTGGATATTAACTGTATTGTAAATCAAGTCTAAGCAAGAAAATTTCGATAGGTAAGTAGCTAAGGACCACAAACAAGTTTTTTTCTGCAATACAATGTCTTTTAAAACTTTAAAAAAGTTGGTTTGATTGAGGATTAAACTTTCCTACCCAGGAACTAGAGTCAACAATTATACCAACCGAGCCAAATCCTGATTGGATAATACGGACATTTATTACATATTAACCACTGTAATGTTATCCAATTTCAGGGAAGTGTATAAATGACCACGCATGTATGCTTAATAGGGTTCATGGTAACTCAACACAGTGACAATTCAACACACTTTTAAAAAATTATATAAAGTCATAAGAAACGATGAAAAAAAAATTTTTTTAACCTTACCTAACCTACTTAACCCAGTTAATAAATTTTTCGTTTTGTCACTTTCCATGACTTTATATAACTTTTTAAAGATGTGATGAATTATCATTGTGATGATTTATCGGGTCACCGCTTAATTGCCACCAATTATTGTTATTGACAACGAACATCCTGCAAAGTTTCAGCTCGATTGGAGGTCGGGAAGTGTGTTAAATTTCCCATTCCAAGATTTGCGTTCATTCGCAAAAACAAAAGTGAAATTCGAGTAGATGTATTTGAAATCGGACAGATACATCCAACAATCCAACACAACACCTCATCTCTTGGGAAAAGTTGGGTAATAAACTATTAGTTAAAGCAAGTCTATGAAAGAATGTCAATATTATCAAATATTTCAACTTGAAAAAATTGGGCTTACTTTGGAAACAGTAGACAACATACTTCTATCGGTTCAGTTATTTAGTGAAGTTGGGTAATAAAGTGGTTTAGTGTATTCAAGTTCAAGAGAGAATGTCGATATTTCATAACAAGAAAGACATTGTCGTGAAATAAATTTAACTGAATTTGCAACCAAAATGATTACATTATTTTGTGTTTATTAAATTAAAGATAAAAGGTAAAACCTGCAGATAAGCTGCCTTGTGACAGCTTTGCGTGACTAAATTTTGTTATTTTTAAAATCAGTATTTTATAATAAAAATAATAAAGAAATGAAATATAATAAGCAACTATATTCGCTTATAATGATGGATTTATGAGGTTTTGAATATTATCAGGTTATTCGGAAGATGGAAATTTTTATTAATCTATCATTGAAGAAGAATATAATAATAATAAATCTAAACGAAACATGAAACAGAACAAGACACAGAAAAATAAAAAGATAACGGTCACAAATAGGAATCGAACCGAGGATCTCTTGTCTTACCGGGACAGGCGTCTTAACCAACTTGACGATTGGGTCATTTTTATTAATCGTCCTATTTGTCGATCTCATATTTCAAATTCAAAATTAAGAATATCATCTTTCAACTATTTTTTCCCATATTTTGGCATCTACCTTTTTAAATGGAAACAATGTTTCGAATGAAATTGGTTTGAAACCTAGATAGTGTCTCGGATAAACATGTCCGATTTTTATATATATGGGAAAAAGTAGTTGCAAGATGATGTTAATTCTGAATTTGAAATATGAGATCGACGAATGTTACGTAAAAAGAAAAGTTTTTCGTGGTTATTAATTTATTTTTGAAAATAAAATAAAATCGCAGAAGTGAGGTTTTTTTTTTTTAACAAACAGACAAGTCCACACCACACTTATCTCGGTTTACATCTACAGTGAAGTTGGTCTAATAAACACTTTTGTGAATCAAGTCACAGGAGTTCGTTTTGAAGAGGACTTCAGAAACGTGCTGGCCTCAAGTTTACCGAGAAGATGTTCAGTAACTTTATAATAACAGAATACGAGTAAATCTCGCTGACCTTTCGTGATAACTTGTGATAAGTAATTAATATTTTTCCTCGTCTGCCAGGGTTGTCACAAGAAGTCAATAGCTTACTTTGATAACCTAGGTTGACGAAAAATTTCGCAACCACAAACTATTTATGTATTGTATTGTCTTATGAAATTAATTACAAGATAATTACTGTAATAATATTAATCAATTTTAAATTCTCAGAATAATAAATTCAAAAGTCATTTATATATCTACTGTCCAGATGTTTAATTATTTTTTAAAATTTTTACTACAAACCTGTTTTTTGAAACCATTAAATTCTCAAGAGAGAATCCTAAATATTTTTCTACAAGTAGTTAATATTTCATTTTAAAATATTACTTTTTCGATGTTGGGTAATCTCTGTGAAATTGAAGTTTTATATTTATTACATCAAAGTCAATTTTTCAGCCAAATTAAGCATTCAATTTAATTTTTCATTTGGTTTTGATTTTGAGAACAATAGAGTAAACCATTTCAGAGAGGAGAAAAAACAATTTGTGATAAAACTTGAGAAAAATATTAAATATTAAGCAACGTCAGTAGGTACCTAATTGGGAGAATTCATCTATATGCGTAAAATTATTATTTTATGCCATTTTTTAACATATATTAATAAAAATCAAATAAATAATTTTGCAAAATGTCACGGATAATTAAAAAAATATCCCGTGGGCCCTACTTAGAGAACCCAAATCGGAAACGAAAGGAGAACTGAAGAATTGTGGAGAAAGTCAAAAAAAGCCCACAGCATATACGGAGAAAATTTACTGATATAAAATATTGCTAGTTTATTAAAAATCTCTTCAATTATTAAAAACGGGACTGCAGGCCTTTAACGATTGAATTAAGAGATTTCCAAATGAAACATCATCAAAACACGAGTGAAATTATTATTTTTTTTTAAGTGAAAAATTCTAATATTTTCGCATTTCGTCATTATACAATTACAAGATACACGCAGCTGCATGAACACGTATTCATGTTATCGGAATATATTATGAAAGTACTAATAGTTTTTCAGAAATTAGCATGCTGTCACGTTTTAACAGAATTTTATTAAATCAGCAATACTCAAATTTCGCAGTGTATGTATATTACAAAATATGTATTCACACATGATTATAAATACACTCTACAAATCTTTATTTCGTAAATAATAGCAATGACATTAAAAACCGATTACAATAAACTTATCTTTTGTAAGAATTAAAGGCTTCAATTTTTAAAAGAAGTGAATTAAATCAACATTACTGTTTTAGAGTTGTTGAAATTTTATTTAAAATATTTGTTTTGAATCACTGCTTTAGATGACAAATTGAATAAACAACAAACTGGTTTTTCTCCTTGGCCAAGTCCAATGACATGATCTTGCCGGGAAGAAGCAGTCCTGCTCCTGTTTTAAAAATAGCCTCGAATTCAGGGTGGCAACACCGACTTTATTAAAATAGAATTATCGATGGCAAAATAACATTAAAAAACACGTGTTTTGATATTTGATAAATGCATACCTGCATGAATAGATTGATGTCTTCTAAGAAATTCATTTTTTTATAATAATGGTTACATTTATGATGTTTTCAAATGTATAATAATTTAGTTTGTTGTTTTTGGAATAATCCTCAATTAAGAAATATAATATTTTAGGAAAAAAAAATATTTTTATTTTATTTAACCTTGTGCATTATGTGTCTAGGTGACTAGTGTACAATAATTATAATAACATAATTCGTTGCCTAACTCAACTTGCTTCCTCTAAATATTGTATAATATGTTTATTTTTCGGAATAACTTTATTGAGTAAAACCTCAAATTGTAATATTTAAATATTGAAGACAATATTAGTGATTTCTAAACGAAAATCTGAAACAGAAAAATCAGAAAAGGAAACGGTCACATCTGGGACTCGAACCCAGGACCCTTGTCTTTCCGGGACAGTGCTCTACCAACTGAGCTAATGGGACCCTGGGTCCTGATTTTTCTGTTTCAGATTTCCGTTTAGAAATCACTAATATTGTCTTCAATATTTAAGTATAATATGTTGTTGCATTGCAACTCATGATAGTAGCAATTCAACATACTTTAGAAAAGTGATGTAAAGTAACCTATTTAACCTTTTCTTTACCACTTCACAAGAGTGCGTCGTAATGTGTTCAAATGCCACGGTCCCGGGTTACTACAAAATGGTTCCACGATAACTAAGGGCAGTGACAATTCAACACAATTTCGAAAAGTGATATAAAGTCATTAAAAGTAATGATAAAGGGCAAATAGACATAACTTAACAAAACATATTTAACCTTGCTTTTTCATCACTTCACAAGAGTGTGTTGAAATGTGTTCAAATGCCACTGTCCTGAGTTGCACGCTACTCAAAATGATTCCATGGCAACTCAGGGCAGTGACAATTCAAAACATTTTTGAAAAGTATTATAAAGTCATTAAAAGTGATAAAAAGGCCCGTACATATAACATAACTTAACCCATTTAACCATGTTTTTTCATATTTTCAGAAGAGTGTGTTCAAATGTGTTCTAATGCCAATATCCTGAGTTGCCTGACTACCACAAAATAGTTCCATGGCAACTCAGGGCAATGAAATTCAACACATTTTTGAAAAGTGATATAAGTCTTTAAGTGACGAAAAAATTACCTATAAACCTGACAGTTCAAGTGATATAAAGTAATGAAAAGTGATGAAACAATAACTTGGTTAATCAGGTTGCGTACACGGAGAAAACTAACTAATATAAAATACTTAAAAATGTATTAAGAATCTGGTCAAATTATTCGTTTTCCTGTTAAAAACGGGACTGCAGGCCAATAACTAATAAATTAAACAGAGTTCCTAACAAAGTATCAGTTAAAAGCGAGTGTTTTATGAGAACGACGGAAGACGTGTAAATACTGATACACAAATACAAATACTGATATTATTGCATTCCGTAATGAAATTTACTAGGAAAAGAAAACGTATTTTATCAGAAAATTGGAAAGCTATCACTTTTTAACACGATCACTTTTTCTCAGTGTAGATGAGGTTAATTAATTTTTTTCATCACCATTAATGACTTTATATCACCTTTGAAAGGTGTGTTGAATTGTGGCTTTGTTGATCATGGAACCGATTAATTCATATAAAATTTTAACGTTCCCAGTCAGGATGTTATCATGTTGATCGCACTATTTTATTTTATCGATAATAGGAGCATTGGTGATATTTATATTTTGTAAATAATTAATTAAATTTTAAGTCGAAAAACCAGCCCTACTAATAAAACGAGTTTTGCAGGCAACAGACGAACGAGAAATTATTAATTTGTCAGTCTGCCACGCAACCCGTTCCCAGAAGCATTTCGGTATATTAAAAATCGGTGTGTCAAACATTGATAGCTGATGTTTTTATAAATATTTGTGTTGTCACGATAAGGTTATTATTGTCGATATCAAAACATCGTCTGCGACCGAGTGGCATATGTGCAATAACTGACTACGGAAAGTTTAAAGATCAGTAAAAATGGTTTCAAATTGGGTTTTATTTGCGTTTTTAGTGTGTACTGCACTAACATCTGTTTTATCGCGTGAGTTACTTGATTTTGTCATTTAAAATTTTTAATATTCACTTTCAAACTTTTTTGAGTCTCTATGAGGAAACAATATACACATAATTTATGTAAATATAATGCGCAATTTGGATAATGATTTGTGAACAGGATTTTTAATGTGAATATCACAAAATAATCCCAGCGCTTTCCACACATCTGGAGCCAGTGAGACTATGTCATCCCCAATAATTGCGGTGTATTTTGAGGCTAAAGGAAATGGGTAATGGAAGAAGATGGGGCAAAGGAACATTGGTAAGTACCTGGCTATTCAGATCTGCTCACCAAACACTGCTAAAACTATTTCTATCAACGTTTTAAAGCTGCTTTTGTGGCTTAACGGTTACTATTCTTGGCTACGAATACGGAGGTCGCTGTGGTAGATACTGTCAGTATGGCCCTGGTGAAAGACCACATTTCAATATCGAAACGGTGCTTAAAATTATGCGTGTTTTGTGACCATATCTGAATAGCCAGGTACTTCCCCACCTTCCTCTTCCCTATCTATTTCCCCTCCCAGCTCCCGTCAGCCTACCAATATATTTGTGGGATGTCATACTCTTAGTGACTCCAAGCGTTGGGAGCAGATGGGATTCTCGTGCGATATTCACAAGATTCTGAATTGTAGTCTTTATCCAAGGACTATTTTATGATGAGAAGAATACAAAATGCCTACCTCTTTCTAGGAAAAACTTATTTAAACAACCTTTCTTTAAATCTAAAAATGATTCAAAATATTCATTTATATCTGCTTAAATTTAAAAAAATCTTAAATTTTATTATTAATTAGGATCCATTATTTTTATTTTTTAAATTTTTCTTTTCTGTTTTTGATAAATAATGAGTTTTTATTATTATTTTCATTTTATTATTATCAATATTTTATTACATTCTTACCTGATTTTATCATTAAAACTTGAATCTTCTCCAAACAGAACAGCCTTGTCTCTTTATGGTGAGGAAACGCCATTATAATTTGTCTTTATAATACTCTGTGAACACGTAAAAGAACACTGAAAATTTATTGCAAAACATACGTTACTTAAATAATCAAGTTATAAAATAAAAAATAAAATAATTTGTATTTAAATATTAATCTGTGAGAAGGGAAAAACACAATTAACTTCTAACAATATCTTCAATCATCATAGTTTTTTTTTCATAGTTTAAAGTTCATGATAGCATTGTGTTTGTTTTATTTATTTACTATTAACAGCACAAGTGCCATTTACAAACGCGATATTTATTGATAGTCTTAATATAATACAGAAAGAAAAGTTGTAAGATAATTTTTTTAAGACTAAATAAGTACACAATAAGACAAAAAAAGAATATACGTTGGTACAAAGTTGAAAGAAATGAAGAAGAATAAAAACAAAATCAAAAAGCCCAAGACCTCGTTAAAATATCCATTGCTTAAATGTTTGTTCTGTGCAGATTTAAATATTAATAGGGTCATATTAAAAACATCAGCTAACATAGCATAAGAGTGACCAATCTATAACAGAATTGTAGCTTGAACCATAGTATAATTGTTACAATAATACATACTAGAGAACCTTGATCTAATGGTGGGAACATGAAAGTGAATCAACATTAATACATCAGGGCTATTCAACTGATTAATTTTTTAAATATAAGAAAACACATTTTTCTTCAGAAACGATCATAAACTATTTATTCTAATGGAATTCCAAGTCTAAAATGAATGCACCTCAAAAATTTGCGTTGGACTCAATATATGAGGTGATTATTAAAGACAGATGACCAAATTGTAGAGTTATATTCTGGAATGCTTCTAATAAGAGTTGTGACAGTATTTTTAATGAGTTTTTTTTTTAATCGTTGGTAATCCTTATAATGAAATACAACACGTTGACAGTCCTGTTTTTTATAAACGCATAGCCTGGCATTTTTTAATATTTAGTTGAAGCTTATTACTGGAACACCTTTTGAAAATTGCAAGGTTATGCAATCGTACACATACCCACCTTACACAGCTTCACATCGTAAACAATTAAAATATTGTATAATAATAATATCATTGAAGAAGAATGATAAGCACTTGTTTTGGTTAGATTTATTTATATAAATCTAACCGAAACAAGTGCTTATCATGGGTAGATCCCAGTTGAAGAGAATGTTCTTATCATGTGTAGATTCCTAGTTGAGAATATTCTTATGATGTGTAGATTCCCAGTTGAGAATGTTATTATCATGGGTAAATTTGAGATTGATGTTTTCGCCGTTGAGAATGTTCTTATCATGTGTAGATTCCCAGTTGAGAATTTTCTTATCATGTGTAGATTCACAGTTGAGAATGTTCTTATCATGTGTAGATTCCCATTTGAGATTGTTCTTATCATGGGTAAATTGCCAGTTGAGAATGTTTTTTAAAAATCTTTTTGTTACTTTTTCTGTTTCATGTTTCGTTTAGATTTATCAGTATTATCTTTTTCTTCAATGATATATTACATTGATGGGTTTAACCTTCAAAAGTTAAAAATAAAAGTTGTTTCAGTAAAAATTGAATAATAATGATACTTAATATAGAAAACAATTTGTTTCGGTCTGTCCGTTGGGTTGCTGATATGATAATTATCATATAAACATTTATTGTATATCTGCTCGTTTATAGATGACGCTAATTTAAATATATAAAAAAATTGCAAGTTATGCTTTAAAATGATATCATCAGTTTATGGTTTGCGCCTGTACATGTTTATGGAATATAAATATGAATAATAGTTTTTTTCCGCATAAAAAATCAATTCTTTCAAGAAAGGCATACAAATATAATATTGTATCGGTGATTCCATACAATATTGTATTTGCTTGGCTCTCTTGAAAGATTTGAGTCCTTATACGAACAAAATTTTTTACAAGCAAAAGTATGTACAAGCGCAAATACAATTTAATTTTTTATAGTATAATTTTTAAAAAGATTTTTTTCCAAAATTAATTAAATTATTTATGAACGTGAAATTTATGAATCATTTTGAGTTTACCCTTAAGTAGGGTTAAAGAAGCTAACATTTTAGGGGATATTTTACCATCCACTCGATAAGCACTATCCATTGGATAACGAATATTATCTATGGTAACCGGGCCACTCTGAAAAGCGATGAAAAAAGTAGGTTAAATGTTTTAGGTTAGCACAGGTTTATAGACCTTTATTTCATCATTTTAATGACTTTAAATCAGTTGTGTTGAATTGCCACAGTTCTGGATTGCCATGGAACCATTTTAAATTTACTATAATGATCTATTTATTTATTAAGTCCGAATTTATCAATCGGTAGGTACTCAAATCTACATGTTTTCATATATCGGAAGACTTAGCCGAGTTCTCTACCTATTGCGTATATTTATTTGTTTATTATAATGAATAGTTATCCGTAGAATGGTGAAAACCCTATTAATTTGTTTGTAAATTATGAATTAGGTAAAAACCTTTAGCACACAAACTTGCTTCTGATTATTAAATGTTGTTTTGGATTTGAATCTTACACAATGTCACACCTCCGGTGTAGTATGTAAGTATAGATTACTTACACAAATGCATTGACTGCATACAGCCATAGAGGTATACAATTAGAGGTGCTACTGAGTACTAACATCTCGTCGAAACGTCTTACACCATTATAACGCGATAATCTTCGGCGTAGACCGGATTCGGTAGTTTTAGTTAGAGCGTTGGGAGCGTTGGAGGTCAGTTCAAGGCAATAAAGCAGAACTTGTTTTTTCTAAATATAATACATCAATGCCTACTGCGAGTTTCAAACGTGTTATTTCACCTCAAAAAAAATACCGGTGTATATGAAATAAAGTTCATTTTTTAAATAATGAAATGAATATTGAAGTGATCAACGGTATCAGATTTTTGAATAATCATGATGATAATAATAACTTGGCTGATTTTTAGAGCGTGAAACATCACCTCAACCGGATGTTAGATATGATTACGTTTCTATGACACAGAGGTCAAAACTGTTTATCATAATATTTATGTCAATAATAATACCACAGAATAATCTCATATTTATTTATTGTAAGAAACAAACAGCAATTTTATACAGGATGAGTTATACAAGAGGTTAAATATGAGGTAAGCCAAAATAGTTTCTTATGCTAATGTTGGTTAATATGATATAATACAAAATTGTAATTGGTTATAACCATTAACTGAAAATGAAATTAACAAAAAAGAAAAAAAATCATATAAATATATTAGAAGGAAGAAGGAATAGGAAAGGGCAAGAGGCAGAGGAAGATGAGATGGGGACAGGAGATATTGAACAGGGTGTATCAGGAGGTAACCGAAATGCTTTAACCTGCAATTCTTGAGCTTCTTTGGAGAAAAAACGAACGAAGTTATACAAAAACCGCCCATCCCCAAAAGATATTTTTTAAATTTATTTTTCATAGTAAATATATAAATTTTACATGCTACGCAATGAATTATAAATACAAAATTAATTGCTTTTCCTCACCATGAAGAATCAAGACTCTTGTATTTGGTGAGGGAATTAAAACGAAATAACCAAAAAAAATAATTTATGTTTGAAACCGCACACAAGTCCTAACTACTCCCAGCCATCTGGAGTCAGTGGCATCTCAAACTGGGATATGTTGTTAAGCTTAAGGTAGTCGATAGGAGATGGGGAAGAAGAGGTACCTGGTTGTTCAGATCTGGTCACCAAACACCCCAAAGCCATTTCAAGCAACGTTTTAATTCTGAATTGTGGTAAGGGAAATACTGAGAGTATCTTCCACTCTCAATAAGTAAGAAATAAAAAATTGTAAGTAAAAACGTTAGATTTATTGATAATAGAAAAGAAGAGTATAAATAATTGATTTAATTAAAAATAATAACAAATACCGATTCTAATGGTATTTTTAGGTGTTTTTTAAATTCATACTGAAATTCAAGAATATTTTCTATGATTTTTATTTAAAGGAAGGCTTTAAAAAGGTATTCCTAGATAGGGGTAGTTAGGTATTTTGAATAAGCAACTCGAGAACATAAAAAAGACGTTTGAAAATTTGTCTATGCAAAAGCATATTACGGTCCTTCTAAAGCGAATGTCAGTATTTTTTTATAACGAGTATTAGTAGAAATAGATAATTTATCATCTATCAATTGAATGCTTTCTACAAAATGTTGAAATGTCAAAGAGATTAGTACTAATTCGTTCCAAGTGGGTTAGATTTTTTCTGCGAAATGATAGGCTAAAATTTTTTTCACATTGTTTATTGTATATCGTTGGGGAGGTATTCTAAGCCTTGGAACACCGAGGAATTACCTTAGAATCTAAGGACAACTTTTTTTAAACTATGTGATAAATAAAAATATAAATATAAATTTTGCGACGGCAAACTATAGTATGTATTATATCATTATATGTGAATGTACATATAAACTTTTTTTATTAACCAATATACATATAATACATAATTAACCATTATATATAATATATAATATCACATGGACGTTTTAAGTGTTAATTTAAGTCAGACACCTGAAACGTAGGGAAGAATTATAGAATTACCAAAAAACCATTATAATTTTATCTTGGATTAATTTAGCAAACCTCAGGAAAACAAGTAAAAATTATATTATATTATAAATATAAAAAAATTGCTGGCTGGGCGCTTTTTTAGTCTATGTACAATTGTAGCTGAAATTTTAACCTACAGTGATTTTTAAAAATTTATTTTCTTTAAAACCTATAAAATCACTAGGTAGGTATTAGACTGTAAGCATCTGGGTGGGGTAGGACCAAAGATATTAGAAGAACGAGATATGCTATGTTGGCCGCCGGACCGTAGGTGGAGTACTACCTAATTAGGGTACGTTGAACGGTATCGGGACGTGTACGCACAGACATCTGTTCTATGTATTAGTGCGGATACCTTAGCGTAAGCGAAGGTGTGCAGTAGTATTGGTGAACAAAACCGGCGACACTCGGCAAAACAATTCTACTCAGTACGAACTGCGCATAGCACATCTCGTTCTTCTAATATCTTTGGGTAGGACGGTTGTCGGATTGACAGTAATGACATCAAAAATATCAAAGTAAATCAACTGCCATTTAAAATTTTTGCTCCAAATAATCTCAGGAATTATTGGTTAAAGTATTTTGGATACGTCCTGGTAATAATAGTAATAACATGGCATTTATATAGCGCAGTTTAGTGTCATTTCATTTCCAGTGCGCTTGACTATAACAAACTTAAAAACAGTAATTCAGTATTAGTGGTCATGTTCTTAAAATTATTCTTACAGTGTGCCTTACCCAATACAGATCTAATATTATAACACTAAATATGCTGTATATACAAATTGATGATAAAACTTAGAATAACAATAACAGCAGGACAGGACAAAACAAGGATATTAAAACTAAAACATAATATAAATCAGGAGGCAGTTTGTGCTCAGAAATGAGAATCTTCTGAGCAGACATTTTAAAAAGGTACAATAAGGAGGCAACCGAAACCAAACAATTACCGGAAGTTTTAGAATATGGCTTATTATAAAATATTGAAAAAAAGTTAAGATTTATGAATGGTAAGATTTTTTAAACAATGTTTTTTTAAAGCCCGTTTAAATTCAGTCAAATTCTGGAGATTAGTAAGAGCTGAGGGAAGTCTATTCCAGATGAGCGGGCCTGTTACACTAAAAGAGCGATCATAGTAAACGGCTCGATTTGACCTAGAAAGTTCGATTGTATACAATCAACTGTTTAATTGAATGTAGTTTTCATTACGCATTATTGGCTATATTAAATAAATTACTTTGAGTTTACACATCACGAAAAAATCATTGTCAAGGACAGTAATTTTATATAATGGAAAGCTATTTAAACAATTACGTTAAGGCGACATTTTTATAGCGCGGATTTCTGATTACCGTATTACTAAAATCTTTTCTAGAAGGATCACTAAGGTTGTAAGTTATTTATATTTAAGTTTAATTAAAACAGGACCCTTCCATTAAAATATTTTATGTGAAACGGTTTGAAAATGTTATAAAATGTTTATCATCTTTAAAATTAGCCGTAAACATCTGAATTTAATTTTCTAGACGGTGAATTAGTAACTTCCGGAGGAATACCTCTAGAAGTATCAAAGATTTTAGTAATACGTTCTTAAGAAATAATTCAAATTAACCCCACGGAAAGTTCGATTTTCTAGGCCTGGTAAGGCAAAGTCGACCGTAGGTCTGTCCATTGCGCCTAGCCTCACGCCGAATTTTATTTTACGCGACTTCATCACTTCTGTCGCTTAGATTCCCATTTTATTTTAGATAATTGAAAAGGCATATTCAACCGCAGGTCTGCCCGATACACCAGGGCCGCTCATCGCATATTTTTGTGCACGGCTGCTTCACTTACGTCGTTAAAATTCTGGCATTATTTTAGGGTATTATCTCGTTTTAAGGTTATTGGATGAATAATTATTCTCAATTTGAGTATGGAAGAAATTAATATGTTAGATATGAAATTAATGTACTGAGTATTTTTCGAATCATCCCAAAGCTCCTTAAAAATTGTCTTTTTAATTTTTCATAATAATATATTAAAAAGCATAATGTCATAAGTTTTTTTTACGTACAATATTTAATAATTATTACTTACTTATCTGCACTTCAGATCAATATGTTTGGATAGATTGTTCTAATTCATGTGTAAAAACCCAGTAAAATAAATAAATAATAATATTATGTGCCCATCAAAAGAATAAATAAACCTATGATGATTTAAATCGACGGCCTCCGTGGTTGAAGGCTAACGCCCTCTACTAGCAATCCGGAGATTGCGGGTTCAATTCCAAAATAATAAACAAAATTTTTGCGGCTCATTTAAAAGTGGAAGACCACTTTGTATTGCCCTGGTGCAAGACCACAATTCAGAATTGAAACGTAACTTAAAATGACTTTAGCCGTGTTTGGTGACCAGATCTGAATTTTAGATCCATCTTTTCTCTTCCCCAACTCCTTCTCTTCCCCATTACATTAAGCCTCACAACATACCCCAATTGAGGACGCCATAGTATCACGGGCTCCAGACGATTAGGAGTAATTGGGACTGAAAATATCTTGTGCTATATCTTGTCTTGCTCTTCATTTTATTATCTGTTGAACTTTACCCAAGAGCAAGATGCACAAATTATTAATGTTTCGTCTTCTAACTACATAATTCAATGCTTTTATCAATAATATATAAAAAAAAAAATTATCTCACTGTTACTTAAGGTTCCTACTTATAAAAATAAAATCCTTAAAAATTATTCCATATTTCAGTGCATTATAATTTTAGTCATTTATCTTAAAGCGAAGCTTAATGCCAAATCACTATTTTGATTAATCTTTATAACGAATTGGTGTACATTATGAATACCAAAAAATATGCTTTACATAAAATGAAGGTTTTTTAACCGCTTCGTTTGAGTAGAATACAAATAAAAAAAAAAAATTACTCAATAAAAAATATAAATGCAAACTACTAAAAAATATTTTTTTTCAATAGAAATGTATGAACGCAAAAAGGAAACAACTTTAAAAAAATACAGTATTATACCTAAAATTATCTGTAATAGTTTCACTTGATAAAATTTTTTGCTTTCTTATAAAATTATTTACAAAATAAATAAAAAACAGTTTTTTGATTGAAATGGAACGTTTCTAGACTCCGTTTGTCAAACGATTGTAATGCCTATTACCTACGATATAAGGTATACCAAGAATATACACACTTTTAGCTTGTAGCTTCAGTCTAGTTCGGCCGTCTTCATTCAAATCTTAAATTTGGATTTGAATCCAAAATACTTACAAAAACTGATTATATAAATAGATATAGCATAATAATATTTGCTGTTTTATTTATTTGTTTGTTTTAAATTATAAAATGTATGCCATAAAATAATTTAGAAATTTTTTGTTATATAATGGTAATTATTAAAAAAATATATCTTTCACAACCTACTGCGTAAATATGATGAAATTTAAATCGGGTATTTGGGTCCTAATTTTAAATTTATATAAGAAAAGTTAGTGTTCCAATGTAAATCAAAGGTTTGTAGTTAAAATTTAAGCCAACCAAGGGTTATTTTTTTTATAATTCTTATTTTTAATTTTATTATTCACTAAATTTACATCGTAGGTAAGGTTAGATTAGTTTTTTATAATTACCATTAATTCACAAATAATTGCAAAAACTCGTACCTGAAATCATATCGATTACTTCAACAGCCCATATTTATTATTATTTTTTAGTAAACTTAATGTTTTGAGACAAGATTTTTATGCATAGCACAAAGGGTAACAATTATTTTACAAGTTGGCGTCATGTATCTTTTATCAGGAGATTTTTCAATGTGGATGAGTGTTTCAGGCGAACAATTATTGCTTGTAAAATAATTGTTACCCTTTGTGCTATGCATAAAAATCTTGTCTCAAAACATTAAGTTTACTAAAAAATAATAATTAATATTTGACAAGTTCAAGTATTTCACCTAAAAAATGTAGACAATTTGTCTCGACGCCATCTAGTGAGAGAGTTAGCACTTACAATGCCTTTCTCATATAAAAATAAAGTTGGTTGTTTTCAGGTGAAAAATGTAACAAGCAGTAATTGTTGAATGAAACACTAGTATATATTGAATAATTTCGCGGGTAAGAGATAAGCCGCCATAGCTCAGTGGTCAGAGCTGTCGACCGGAAATCGAAGGGACACGGGTTCGAGTCCCGTTGGCGTCATGTATCTTTTATCAGGAGATTTTTCAATGTGGATGAGTGTTTCAGGCGAACAATTATTGCTTGTAAAATAATTGTTACCCTTTGTGCTATGCATAAAAATCTTGTCTCAAAACATTAAGTTTACTAAAAAATAATAATTAATATTTGACAAGTTCAAGTATTTCACCTAAAAAATGTAGACAATTTGTCTCGACGCCATCTAGTGAGAGAGTTAGCACTTACAATGCCTTTCTCATATAAAAATAAAGTTGGTTGTTTTCAGGTGAAAAATGTAACAAGCAGTAATTGTTGAATGAAACACTAGTATATATTGAATAATTTCGCGGGTAAGAGATAAGCCGCCATAGCTCAGTGGTCAGAACTGTCGACCGGAAATCGAAGGGACACGGGTTCGAGTCCCGTTGGCGTCATGTATCTTTTATCAGGAGATTTTTCAATGTGGATGAGTGTTTCAGGCGAACAATTATTGCTTGTAAAATAATTGTTACCCTTTGTGCTATGCATAAAAATCTTGTCTCAAAACATTAAGTTTACTAAAAAATAATAATTAATATTTGACAAGTTCAAGTATTTCACCTAAAAAATGTAGACAATTTGTCTCGACGCCATCTAGTGAGAGAGTTAGCACTTACAATGCCTTTCTCATATAAAAATAAAGTTGGTTGTTTTCAGGTGAAAAATGTAACAAGCAGTAATTGTTGAATGAAACACTAGTATATATTGAATAATTTCGCGGGTAAGAGATAAGCCGCCATAGCTCAGTGGTCAGAGCTGTCGACCGGAAATCGAAGGGACACGGGTTCGAGTCCCGTTGGCGTCATGTATCTTTTATCAGGAGATTTTTCAATGTGGATGAGTGTTTCAGGCGAACAATTATTGCTTGTAAAATAATTGTTACCCTTTGTGCTATGCATAAAAATCTTGTCTCAAAACATTAAGTTTACTAAAAAATAATAATTAATATTTGACAAGTTCAAGTATTTCACCTAAAAAATGTAGACAATTTGTCTCGACGCCATCTAGTGAGAGAGTTAGCACTTACAATGCCTTTCTCATATAAAAATAAAGTTGGTTGTTTTCAGGTGAAAAATGTAACAAGCAGTAATTGTTGAATGAAACACTAGTATATATTGAATAATTTCGCGGGTAAGAGATAAGCCGCCATAGCTCAGTGGTCAGAGCTGTCGACCGGAAATCGAAGGGACACGGGTTCGAGTCCCGTTGGCGTCATGTATCTTTTATCAGGAGATTTTTCAATGTGGATGAGTGTTTCAGGCGAACAATTATTGCTTGTAAAATAATTGTTACCCTTTGTGCTATGCATAAAAATCTTGTCTCAAAACATTAAGTTTACTAAAAAATAATAATTAATATTTGACAAGTTCAAGTATTTCACCTAAAAAATGTAGACAATTTGTCTCGACGCCATCTAGTGAGAGAGTTAGCACTTACAATGCCTTTCTCATATAAAAATAAAGTTGGTTGTTTTCAGGTGAAAAATGTAACAAGCAGTAATTGTTGAATGAAACACTAGTATATATTGAATAATTTCGCGGGTAAGAGATAAGCCGCCATAGCTCAGTGGTCAGAGCTGTCGACCGGAAATCGAAGGGACACGGGTTCGAGTCCCGTTGGCGTCATGTATCTTTTATCAGGAGATTTTTCAATGTGGATGAGTGTTTCAGGCGAACAATTATTGCTTGTAAAATAATTGTTACCCTTTGTGCTATGCATAAAAATCTTGTCTCAAAACATTAAGTTTACTAAAAAATAATAATTAATATTTGACAAGTTCAAGTATTTCACCTAAAAAATGTAGACAATTTGTCTCGACGCCATCTAGTGAGAGAGTTAGCACTTACAATGCCTTTCTCATATAAAAATAAAGTTGGTTGTTTTCAGGTGAAAAATGTAACAAGCAGTAATTGTTGAATGAAACACTAGTATATATTGAATAATTTCGCGGGTAAGAGATAAGCCGCCATAGCTCAGTGGTCAGAACTGTCGACCGGAAATCGAAGGGACACGGGTTCGAGTCCCGTTGGCGTCATGTATCTTTTATCAGGAGATTTTTCAATGTGGATGAGTGTTTCAGGCGAACAATTATTGCTTGTAAAATAATTGTTACCCTTTGTGCTATGCATAAAAATCTTGTCTCAAAACATTAAGTTTACTAAAAAATAATAATTAATATTTGACAAGTTCAAGTATTTCACCTAAAAAATGTAGACAATTTGTCTCGACGCCATCTAGTGAGAGAGTTAGCACTTACAATGCCTTTCTCATATAAAAATAAAGTTGGTTGTTTTCAGGTGAAAAATGTAACAAGCAGTAATTGTTGAATGAAACACTAGTATATATTGAATAATTTCGCGGGTAAGAGATAAGCCGCCATAGCTCAGTGGTCAGAGCTGTCGACCGGAAATCGAAGGGACACGGGTTCGAGTCCCGTTGGCGTCATGTATCTTTTATCAGGAGATTTTTCAATGTGGATGAGTGTTTCAGGCGAGCCCATATTTTATCATTTGAAACAAAAATAAATAATTATTCAGTTTGGTGGGGTATTTTGGCCTCAAATCCAAATACAAATTTTCTAAAGAGGCCGCGCAACGGTTCCCTTTAAGATTGGCGAGTTTTTAAAATGAATTATTTGACTCTCCGTTTTGAGGCTATCGGAAAGGAGATTGTAGATGTGTATACCCTCATGGCCTATGCTTCTTTAATTACTTTCAGAGTTTACTGTATCAGAGTTTAACTTATGTTGTCTTGAATTATATCACAGCGTTCTTGAATGTTTTATATATGTTTTAATGTGTTGTTGTCTTTTCCTCCCCAAACTTTTTAACTAAATGTACTAAAAGACTTAAATATATGTATTACTGAAACATGATCATTTTTCATTGCAGAAGAAACTTGTACCTCTCCAAACTACATTGAAGGAACATGTATCGACGTCAGACAATGCAAATTCATGTCGGATCTTGTTAGAAAAAAGAACAGAACAGAGACCGAATCCAAGTTCTTGAGAAACTCAGAGTGCGGCAGGGATGGACCAACTACGATCAAAATATGCTGCGAACCAGAAGTATCGCCTGTAAGTCAAACAATAGGGCATTTCCACAGTTGTTTTCAATTTATTCATATTGCGACGGTTGTCGACCACTAACAATCAGTAGCGGAACCTACGTCTTAGCTCTAACAGCCAAATACAAACCTCTTTGGAATTTGCGGTTTTGGATCAAATTAGAATTTTAAGAAATATATACTATAAAGTTTTCACACTTTTTAAATGGTACTTATTAATAATATCCCATTATTTTGTTGTACATAATATAATAAACAATGTTGAATCAAGTGATACCTGATGCCATTTACTAAATGAACAACCTTTCGTTGATGACCTCAACAAGTCACCTTTAATATTCGAAGAAGGAATGTAAAAAATATATATATTGCTTGGATAATATTTTTTTCACACCCATTTTTGTGTAAAATCACCCCAAAGTATTCAAGATTTCATAATTCATACTATAAAATTCATACTATTCAAGATTTCATAATACATACTATAATTTTCATTTTCATATAGTACTAACTATCTTTGTTTTGGGTTTTTGTGTAACCAGATTTGGGTCCGATAATGACAATATTTAGGTAGCAAAGTTGTGAGAAAGGTTCCTAAGGCAGTTTGAGAATAAATTGTGACATTTTGTCAAATGTCCTTTCAAAATCAGTTTTTAATTTTTGGATACGTTCAGAAATATTCCACTTATTTGGATTTTATTGCAAAGCGGAAATACTCCGACCTTCTGTCAAAACACGGCTGAGGCCTGACTAGCTACTAACTCGAACTTAAACTACATTTTTTTTATAAAATAAATCAAATTTAACAATTTTATTTTTAAGCAATTTTTTTAAGAAAAAAGGCGAAAACCAATGCCTTCTATGATTATGACTGGTCATCAATATTATAATAATATTTTTTTCAAAGCATACTCGTAGATCATTGATTTTAAATGAATACCTTATGGGAAATTATGTTTAGTTAGAATTTTGTATTACACGTGTCTCGGTAAAGAAAATTTCTGTGCTTTATTTTCTCTTTGGGTATTTAGTATCTGCAAATTGAAAAATTGAATTAAAGAAAAATTCTGTGCTACATTTTCTCTTTGGGTATTTAGTATCTGCAAATTGAATAAAAGAAAACTTCTGTGCTAAATTTTCTCTTTAGGTATTTAGTATGTGCAAATCGAATAAAAGAATATTTATGTTCTTTATCTTCTCTTTGGGTATTTAGTATCTGAAAATTGAATAAAAGAAAACTTCTTTTCATTATTTTCTCTTTGGTTATTTCGTATCTGCAAATCAAATGAAAGAAAATTTCTGTAATATATTTTCTCTTTGGGTATTTAGTATTTGCAAATTGAATAAAATAAAATGGATAAACAAAAGACTATACGCTGTCGTACAAAATAAATAATTACTTAAGTAAAATAAAATGCACGAAAAGGAGTTTATATGTATTACGTAAATATTTAAATCATTTAATTTATTTATGCTGTTCTCACTTAAGTGTCAACAATCGAGTGATTAAAAAAAGTTAGGAAACGTAATACGAAAAATAACAAAAACTAAGTCAAAGGATACATAACATCTGCAAAAAAAATCGCTCATAGTTAGTAATAAAATAGATCATTGTAAAAATGTATCATATATTTGTACAGCGCTCTTGAGGTAATTTTGCACAAAAACGGCGCTATACAAATCATCTGATAGTATTATTACGCTAGCGTCTGGACGGCCAAGGCCCTTTGATTGGTCAAATTCAAATGTTTCGGGTAAATCCCGCATTGGGGGTCTGCAGGCAAAAAACGACAACTCTGCCCCTCAATTTTAACCAACCGTAAGGTTCATTTCAGTTTGCACGCGACCGAATCCAAAAAAAAGACTTTAAAATTAAGACCCGATTTCAAACTGAAATAGGATCGCCTCATGTAATACGAGATTTCTTAAAAAACATCGTTTTTGCTCATATAATTTTTGGATAATATCGAAGAAAATATGTCTTAGAAAGTTAATAATCCATTGGATTAATTACATTACCATTAAAATTGTCCACAATTAAGTGATAATGTTTGACGTTTGTAAAAAATCACCTGTTCTGAGGACTTTCAAAATGGCCGATACGCACGGCAGATATAGTTTCCCTGATGGCCGACAGAGCGCACCTCTGTCGGTATAAGAACGAACCAAATGACTGGCGCGAATATTAAAATATGCATCTAACAATACACACATTTATTCAAAATTATATGACCATTAACAAGCGTTTAAGGCGATGCACATGGTCGTGTAATATTTTAAATTGAGCCGCTATCAATTACAACCCTTACGTAGATGGCGATAAGGTTTAAATTCTCGCTTAACACCATCCGCCTGTTTTGATTTATGCAAGAAAAAAAACATGGCTAAAAAGTGCCTTTTATTTTATTTTGTGGATGTTCAGGCACAAATATAGTAGGAGTATAGTATAAGTAGGAGATTTTGAACTTTAAAGCAGTTTTAATAGGCCTTTACATTATTTTTTTTGGGCTTATAAAAAGACTTATCTAAAAAATACTCGATTATTTCAAAGGCCAAGATGTAAACTACTCGCAGTATTTAATTAAAGCATCTGAAACATTTCTAGGCGACCAAATTAACAAACCAAAAACACATGATTTTTCATTACTACGTATGGCATCGCCTTAATAAGAATATTTCTTCTTGAAGCTTATCACTTTGCTGTGGCATTATTTATTAACATATTTATTTATTTATTAAAACACAAATAACTTTGTTTAGATCACTTTATTATATACAACCTCTATACGTTTCATGAACGAAGTTCACCTTATCAGGAGTATGTATACACTGAAGTCAAAAATTAAATATAGATTACAATTGGAAAGAAGAAGTGGTAGGAGGGGGGAGGGGTAAGAGTGGGCGGAGTTTATCATAATTACTAATTACAATATTTTTAGACGGGAAGGACCAGTTGAATAAGAAAATATTTAAAAGAGAGTTAAAAAAAAATTCCTTTTAATTATATCTGCTTTTATATTAACATGTATTCTAATTTCTTAAATTTCAAAATTATTTAATTGCTGTGCTTTATATCCTAGTATTTTAAGACCTGAAAAAAATAAATAGCATTTAACCATAAAACAATATATTCATAAAACAAATAGAATTTAATAACGGTTATTCTAATAAATTGATAGTTATTTCGGTTATTCTAATAACTTTGACGGCCGGCGTGGTCTAGTGGTATACGCTTTTGACTACAGATCCGAAGGTCGCGGGTTCGAACCCGGCGTGCGCAAATAAATTTTATTTGATTAATTTGTGTTATTTCACAATTAATTAATTAAAAATAATATATAGTATATTTGCGGCACGTTCCAGAGTGGAAGATACTCTCAGTATCGCCCTGGTGTAAGACCACCATTCAGAATTGAAACGTTGCTTGAAATGGCTTTAGCCGTGTTTGGTGACCAGATCTGAATAGCCAGGTACTTCCCCACCTTCCTCTTCCCCATCTCCCTCCCCTCCCCAATATACCCTCAGCCTCACAACATACCCCAATTGGGGATGCCATAGTCTCACTGGCTCCAGACGGGAGCAGTTGGGACTCTTGTGCGGTATTACGGTAAAAAAAAAAAAAAAAAAAAAAGTTAAAATACTAAAGATCTGTTGTTTCATAGAATTTGAACAATTTCAACGTTACTCACCCTCTCTCTGTGAATGATCTAATATCTACCTATTAAATGTAACTGTTGTTAGGATTACTTAAACTGGGCGAAGCCGAAGGTTCCGGATGTCCAGACTTACCGCTCCAATCTGTTAGACCTATTCTTAACTACTGTGCCACACGGTTATAAGATTGAACTCACAGCGCCTCTGCGATCATCCGACCACTGCCTAGTGACGACATCAATCCCCGTTAACCTCAGACCAACCAATAAGAGGCTGAGGAGAAAAGTGTGGCACTATAGGTCAGCAGATTGGTTCGGTATGCGGGCCCATTTCAACGCTTTTCCGTGGTCAGCTGTTTGTTTTCGGACTTCGGACCCTTCAAGATGTGCCCAGGAGATTGGTGAAGTCATCAAATCAGCGATGGATGGCTTCATACAATCGACTACTAAAGAAACTGGTGTGGGCTCAAAGCCGTGGTTCAGTCGACAATGCTCCGAAGCAGTTCGACGAAAAAACGCGGCTTACCGAGCCTTCAACACATCTCGAACGCCCGAAAGCAGATCTGCAGATCAGCAAAAAGCTGGATGTCTGCCCGCATGGCAGCAGAGCATTCTGGTCGCTTGCGGGCTCAATAGGTCGGAATTTTTGCAAACCCAGTTTGCCACCTCTTACCAGACCTGACGGCTCACTAGCAAACACCGCCACCGAAAAGGCTAACCTATTAGGAAAATGTTTGAGGAAAACTCGACCCTCGACGACGGAGGTGCTGTTCCGCCGTCGGTTCCTCACTGCGGCTTCTATATGAAAAAGCTGAGGATCCGGCATCGGGATGTACTCCACGTTATACGGGGGCTCGATGTTAACAAAGCTAGTGGACCTGATGGAATACCTGCCCTGGTATTGCAGAGGTGTGCTGCGGAAATAGTTCCAGTTTTTACAAAGCTCTTCAAAATGTCCCTGAAGTGTGGCACTGTGCCCTCTGGTTGGAAAAAATCGGTCATTCACCCTATTCCCAAAAAAGGTGACCGCTCCAACCCAGACAACTACCGCCCCATAGCGATCGCATCAGTTCTGTCCAAAGTGATGGAACGTGTGATCAACGACAAACTGCTCACATACCTCGAGAAGAATAAAATTATCAACGACCGTCAATACGGATTCCGGCGGAACCGCTTGTGCGGTGATCTTCTCGCGTATGTGACGCATGTTTGGGGGCGGTGCCTGGAACGTCACGGTGAGACCCAAACGGTCACACTAGACATATCCAAGGCCTTTGACCGGGTCTGACACCGAGGACTTGTCAACAAATTGCCTTCTTATGGACTTCCCGCATCCCTGTGTACGTGGATTGCTGACTTCTTAAAGGATAGGTCAATTCAGGCAGTTGCTGACGGTTTCACCTCTTCCTCACACTCTATAAATGCTGGCGTCCCACAGGGATCAATTCTGTCTCCGACTTGATTTTGTTGCACATCAATGACCTTTTGACATGTGCGCCGATTCATTGTTACGCGGATGACAGTACAGTTCATGATAGCTTTTTGTTTGACAAGCCCCCAAAGGGCATACAAACTCCAACGATTCGGAGGGCTTTGAAGTAGAGAATGGACGGTTATCTCGAAAGTATTTCCTCCTGGGGTAAAAATAATCTCGTAGAATTTAATGTTTCAAAGACCCAATCCTGTCTGATTACGTCTAAAAGGGATCCAAATGATAATCTAGTCTCCTTCAACGGAAGCAATCTTCCGAACAGGCCTTCCATTGATATGCTTGGTGTAACTATAAGTGACCAGCTCAGGTACGGGGGCTCCATCGAAGCCAGAGTAAAGTTGGCCTCTCAGAAGCTGGGCGTACTGTACAGGGCCCGCAGATACTTTAATAGTACACAACTGCTGACCCTGTACAAATCGCAAGTGCGCCCTACTGTCGAATTTGGCAGCCATCTCTGGTCCGGAGCCCCTAAATACCTGAAAAAAACCCTTGACTCTGTGCAAAAACGGGCGGTCCGTTTGATAGATTCCCCAATCTTAACAAACGGATTGCAATCTTTAGAGCACCGGCGTCTAGTAGGTATGCTGTCCTTGTTCTATCGGTATTACAATGGAAGATGCCCTGAGGAACTAACGTCATTGATCCCTTCGGCACCGGTGCGTAGTCGGGATACACGCCAAACGCGCGCCCAACATTTGTACATGGTTGACATTTGTCACATGACAACGGGTCGCTTCTACGATTCGTTCTTAAGTTCAACAGCTCAGCTGTGGAACGAACTGCCGGCCTCTGTGTTTTCTCCCTCCTACAACATGGGACTCTTCAAGACCCATGTTCACTCCTTCCTCTCCACAAAAAGACCCTCCACACAGCATCCCTAAAGATGACATAGGCCGTGAGGGAAATTATTTTCTTCAGGGCCTCCTGTGTAGAGTTACTATAAAAAAAAAAATAAAATAAAAAAGAAGTCCAAGCAAGTGCCGCCCGCAGGGCCTAGCAGCAAAAAACCCGCAGGGCGGGTTTTTAACTGCTAGTCTTAATATTATTACTATATCTTGCCATACACAATAACGGTAAATAGCAACCAAATATTAGCCTTGAATAAAAATATAAATGTTTTCTTCCGTTTTGTGAATGCCTTGCTCTTTTGAGCTATAAAAATAATTGCAAAAATAATCTTTAATTCCATATCACTGACCTTAGCACACGTTGTTATGATTTTCTCAGTCAGTAAAGAAATTATTCTATAGTATATATGTAGGTACTGATAGGACTGAAAAAATAAAATGTTGAAACATTAATAATTATAATTATTATTTTACAAGCAATAATTATTCGCCTGAAACACTCATCCACATTGAAAAATCTCCTGATAAAAGATACATGACGCCAACAGGACTCGAACCCGTGTCCCTTCGATTTCCGGTCGACAGCTCTGACCACTGAGCTATGGCGGCTTATCTCTTATCCGCGAAATAATTCAATATATACTAGTGTTTCATTCAACAATTACTGCTTGTTACATTTTTTCACCTGAAAACAACCAACTTTATTTTATATGAGAAAGGCATTGTAAGTGCTAACTCTCGCACGAGATGGCGTCGAGACAAATTATCTACATTTTTAGGTGAAATACTTGAACTTGTCAAATATTAATTATTATTTTTTTGGTAAACTAATGTTTAAGACAAGATTTTTTATGCATAGCACAAAGGGTAACAATTATTTTACAAGCAATAATTATTCGCCTGAAACACTCATCCACATTGAAAAATCTCCTCATAAAAGATACATGACGCCAACGGGACTCGAACCTTTACGAACTTAATAATAAATCGAACTTAATAATAATAGTAGTTACAATTAGTTCGCATATTAAATCGGTATTATGTAAATACGTAAGGGCATATTTGTTTATTTTTCGTTGCTGTGATCGGTTACTGTTTCGATGGTTATATTCAATAATAATATCTTTATTTAATAAATTTGCAACTATAAACATGTAAATAGATAGAATACATCACAATTAGATAAAGTTGAGTATTCTCGTAACCTGCCTCACTAGGCTAGCGGCTAGCCCGTGTTGAGGCAGTCATTTTAATAGTTAGTTTAAATACTTGTGAGTATACCTATACTTATATTATAATATAAAAACTCAATATTTCTGTTGAATCAATAGTTTAGAATTTGGGTGTGGGCACCGGTAAAGGCCCTATTTTTACTTTTAATTCAAATTAAAATGTTCTTTTTGAAATTTGTTTGATTATAAAATTTTTTTATGTTCTCTGGAAGAGTATTAGTATCCAGTTTGATTTTCATTAAAAAATAATAATCCACACTCAATGAAAACAATTGTATATATTGGCAACTTATTTATGATCATTTAAAACACTTTATGATGATAACACAAGAAAATGCGTTGTGCTGTATAAATAAGAGAAAAAACTGCGAGCCGAACCACAAATTACGGGAAAATAACAGTAAGCGGTGTTTCGCGCCTTTTGCGGTTGCTTCGTTCCATCATTTTCCAGCTCGCGGTTTTTTCCCCTGTTTATACGCAGCCTTAGAAACGACCGTACAATAGTAATTTATTTATTAACTGTTTATTATAAGTATTATTAACGATTTCATGACAATTTTAAAATAAACCGTTTAGGTAAAAAAAGAAATCAACAATTCTCCAGTAAGCTCTTTTTGAAAATGCACGAAATAAAGTTTTTTTTGTTGGGCGTTCAACATTGTAATGTTCCGTTTAAAAAGGCTTAACAAGGAACTCGGAAGGAATTTTTATTATAACATAACATTTGTTCATAAAATTAGAATTAATAAATCGACTTCAAAGGTTATACAGCGAAAACCAATATAGCTATTACCGCAGCACCATTGCGTTGTGGAGAAATTGACAGCTATTATTGTGACGTTTGTGTTTCGAAATCACTTCAAAACGAGCCCGTTTTCATGAGATGAAAAAATCTTGTAAGTCTACTTACTGTCTTTAAGCCTGAAACACAAATATAAATTGAAAAAATCTTCCGAAAATAAATAAATGTCGTCGACGGTAATTGAACCCGCACCTTCCGATTGCCGTTCAGGTGCACGGAACCTAAACCACCGGAACCACCATTTATTAATTTGAAGTTAAACATCTTTTCAGAACAAATCAACCACATTTTTCTCATTAAATATTTTAAATGTATATACACTTGAGGTTCGGCGTAAGATAAGCAAACATTGCTTATTTTTCAAAATTATAAATTCAGAGTTGCGAAAACTGTTGCAAACTTATGAGTCTGGTTAATTGAAGAGTACCTACTTAACACACTAGGTTTATGAACCTATTTCAATGTCACCAAATTAGGTATCAAAAACAAATTATGAACCGAATTCACCAATTCCTCGCCTAAATAGTTTAACAATGAATATACCAATGATATTGATATTTTTAAGGTAATAAAAATAAATGTTTAAAACATTTTTTTTAAGTCAAGTTATCATTTGTGATAATTTCAGCTATGTAAATATACATTTTTTAATCCAATTGTAAGCCACTTGTGATATTTTACGCTTTTCGCCATTGTTTTTATTTGTTTAAAACAATATAAAATTTTCTTCTCTCTTGGCTCTGACCGATATTTAATTTTTTTTTTCTCTAAGGCTTTGCATATGTGTTCGCAGGGATGGAAAATTCCTCCCCTACAACACATAAGCCTCCATGAAAATTGGACCCTTTAATTTCTTTTATAACTACAGAAAGCTACTTAAAGCTCTCTTGTACTGTATATCTTTATAGACATATGTACTGTATATTTGACGAACTCAGAATAGCCCTTTACTGGCATAATTTGGCTCCTATCCTCCTGCAAGTAAACAAGGTGATCGAGAGTCAACTAGAAATTCGCACAATCATGTGACACGATTCAATTGATTGGTACCTAAGTTACCGCGTCCCAATAAAATCTTCCTTCGTCATCATGCACTGCCTTCAGGTCTTCTCTCGAGCCTTGATACTCCCAAATTCCGACTCCTCCTTGGACAACAATTTACTTAGGGCGAACCGGTTTCGTCCTATATGCAATCATATACTCACGGTTGGTGTAATGACAAGTTTCCTAGGCTTGCCACCACTCCAAGAGAAAATGCGAGAGTGATCAGAAGACCTAAAATGCAAGCTGTATGCAGGTCCGCATTCTCCAATGGACAATACATACGAATAAATATATGTATACATACATTTTGGGAAAGGTTTATAATTCACATTGTTACATTTTCTCATATGAAACATTGGGAACCGAGAATCTCAAATCCCAGGGTTGTGAGTCCTGAGTCCGATATCTCGATACATAAATACTAATAGGAAAATATGAATAAATACCAATAAAATAAGATCTTATTGATAGTTTGTTTTGGAGAGCTATCGAACTCCAGGCTTTTGTTTGGTTTTGACGTTTTTATTTAAGAGAATCGCCATCTCTATTTTGTTTGGATAATGGTCTTGTTATAGGAGCGACCACTGCCTCCTATGGGATGAACTGTATTTATTTTAAATTTTTCCTCCAGGGATCAACATTAGATTTAGTTCATCCTATCCCGTGATTTTTCAACTGTTTCATGTAATTGATTGCCACATAAGAGAGTACACGACTCCCAGCTGTCTCAGGCAACTGATGGGATCTATGCGAACACTCCATCAATAATATTCAAATGTTTCGTATAATTATTCGATATAATTCTTACTAACCCGTGATTCTTCAATTGTCGTTTGTGAATGATAGGTATTTGTGAATACGCAAATCGCTGCACATTGCACAATGACATCCTGATAATTGTCTAGTTGCGGCCAAGGTCGTTTTCAAACTAAGCGTTTTTAAACTTCACAAAATTTCTAAGCACCTCCCCTTTCCACCTATCACCCCTTCCCTAAACCTCCTCCCCCCCCCACACTACTTCCTTTTCTACCCACACCTGTCTCTATATATTTGACAATTTAGTTTTTAGTACATTAATTGTCCTGATGAAGAGAACATCGTTCTCGAAACATGTTGACTTTATATAAAAAATAAAGATTATCGTGGTAAAAACAAAGTGTTTTTATTATTTTATTAATAAAATGGTGCAACAAAGTGAATTTGAAAAATTTGAAGAAATAATGTAAACACCTCCTGACACACTAACCTAAATGTGAGATTTGTTTATTTTAAAAATTCCTTAAAAGTCAGTTGTGCCTCTTTATTTTTATTGTGCATTATTAATTAAAACCTCACGACTTTGGTATTTAATTCAATATTTTTTTATTCCTTTTTAAAGTCAAACTATTTATTTCATTTTCCGAAATTAGTAAATTTACTAGAGGTTAAGTGAAGAAAAAATATATATATATAAGTACACATATCTCGATTGCCAAAATATGTTAAATAAGAGTACATATATTAATAAATAAATATAAGATATATGATTCTACATAAACTTGAATATTAATAAACACGTATTTTCTTTTTCAGTAATATAGATATGTCCATGGGTAGGTATTTAAAAATCGTTACCATTCCGATGTTTTGATTAATAAATAAAACTAGCAGTTAAAAACCCGCTCCGCGGGTTTTTTTCTGCTAGGCCCTGCGGGCTGCTCTTAGTTGGACTTCGCCCATTTTAAGTGATATTTATTTATTTTTATTTTTATTTATTAATCTTAAGTTAGCTCACATCTTCGTGTGTGCTAATAGTTTTATAAACATATAAACATGTACATTGTTTGGAAAATATAATCTTTCTTTAAATATTTCAATAAAGTCACAAAAAAAGAAACATTAATAATTGAGATAGACATATTTTCTTAATTCATTTTTGAACTTATTAATATTTTCTATCACAGCAATTTCCTTCGGGATTTTGTTATAGAGTTGAACGGCCTGGTACATCAGAGATTTTTAGGTGCTTGTTTTTTTTCTTGTTGGCAATCTATTTGCTTAGAATTTCTCGTCCAGTGTCCGTGTATCTCGTTATTGTAATTTATTTTTCTTTTCAGTTCCTTAGACATCATCCCTAAGTTAATTTTATGTATAAAAATAAGTACATTCAAATACACAGTTTGCTTCACCGTCAAAATATTCAGCTCCTTTAACATGTCTCTTATCCGTGTGTATATGTTGCGCTTAAGTATTATTCGCATTGCTTTATTTTGCAGTATTTGCATTTTTTTCATTTTCTCTTTATTGCAGAGAAAAAGAATACTTGAACAGTAATTAAAGTGTGGTGATATAATTGTATTGTATATTATCTGGCATGTTTCTTTATTTACTTTGTTTCTGATTCTACCAAGAAATTATATTTTTTTTGCAATTTTTTTAATTGTATAGTCTGCATTTTTTGAGAAGTTCAATTTTGAGTCTATAATAACACCTAGATATTTAATTTCTTCCACTTTTTTTATGATTTCTCCATTTATAGAAACCTTTGGTTCCTCATGCGTATTTGTTCTGCCTATATGCATGTATTTTGTCTTATTTACATTTAGTTTTAATTTATTTAGTTTGAGCCATTTTGACAATGTTTCTAAGTCACTATTTATCTTTTTGATTGCTTTCTCATAATTATCTTCTGCAATATAAATTAGTGCGTCGTCTGCAAACAGTCTTATTTTGCAATGTTTTAATATTTTTACCAGATCATTTATGTAGAGTATAAACAATATCGGACCCAATACAGATCCTTGCGGTACGCCCAGCTTATTTTCAATCGGATTTGATATATTGTTTCTTATCTTTGTTGTTTGTTGTCTGTTGCTTAAGTAGTTTTTAAACCATTCCAGTTCTTTCCCTTTTATTCCATATTTTTTTAAATTTTTTAATAACTCTTTTTCTATCTATTGTTTCAAAAGCTCTCTGAAAATCTAAAAACACCGCAACAATATGCAAGTTTTTATCTATATCTTCCTTCCAATCGTCAATTACTAAATTTAACGCTGTTTCACATGAATTATTGTTCCTAAATCCAGATTGTTCGTCACAAAGGATGCTATTATTTTCCAAGTATTCTTCAAGTTGAGATTTAATTATGTATTTCATCACTTGCTCATATTTTGGTAACATATTTACAGGTCGAAAGTCTTCACATTTTTTTGTGTTCGAAATCTTTGGAATCGGTATCACCATAGACGTTTTCCATGATTCAGGAAACTTCCCTGTTTCTAACGATTCGTTTATTAAACTAAGAAACTCTTCTCCTATTACTTATTTATTTATTTATTTATTTATTTATTTACGGACAAATAGTCCATTAACAACATATTAATTACACGAATAAGTTTTATAAACAGAGATGACAGTGAAAGGAGAGCATATATAAATGAGGAGCGAAGACAATAATAATGACAATAATAATAAATAATAATATTACAGGTTATGCATGTTCTAATATTTGAATAGTGATCCCATCTTGGCTGGGCTTTGATTTGATTTTGGACAGTATTCTTTGGAGTTTCTGGCCGTCTATTTTCTTAAACTTTAATTCGCAAGTTTTTTCTTCAAAATTGAAAATTTCTTCTTCTTCTGTGATTGGGATATTTTTGTTAATTTCTTCTATACTTGTCACAAAATATTTATTAAACTTATCAGCCATGTTGTTTTCGCCAGCCAATTCGGTTGGGAATATGATATCTTTTTCCACATCTTCACATTTATTTTTCATCATTGACTTAAGTGTTTTCCACATTTTCGTTGGATCTCCCCTTTCCCGTTGAATTTTGTTGATGAAATGTTCATTTTTTGTATCCTTTATAAGTTTTGAGTACTTGTTTCGAATTGTTTTAAATCTATTCCAATGTTCGTTATCCTTTGTAATTTTTGCTATTTTATAAGAAGTATCTCGTTCATATTGCATTTGTCTTAGTTTTTTGGAATACCATTGATTATTGGTTTTAATTACTAAACGTTGTTCAGGCATTATTTTATTTATTGCATCAGTCATATTGGTTATTATAGTTTCACCTTTTTTGTGAAAATCTAAGTTATTTACATCTTTCCAATCTTGAATCAATAATTCTTGAATCATTTTACTCTTATCGTATCTTTTCAGGTTTCTTCTTTTAATAACTTTTTCGATATTTTTGATGTTTTTATTTTTTGCCATCACTATATTAATGATGCTATGATCTGTTATTTTAGGTGTATCTAATATTTTTACATTTAGTTCATAATCATTTGATAAAACAAGATCTATGAGTGTACAGGTTGATTGTGTTATCCTAGTGTATTCTTTGACCAACTGTTTCATTCCTGTAATGTTGATGATGCTTTTCATTTTCTTTGTATAAAAATCTGTTTCGCATTTCATGTTTATATTAAAGTCTCCAATAATTATATTGAGATCAGTTTCTTTTAAAAAATTTGAACACCAGTTTTCAAAATAATTTATAAAGTCACTATTACTGGCATTTGGGGAGTGATAAATTACGCAGTATACTCCTGGTCTAAATCCTTTCTTAATTTTTATTGCTAAGATCCAGGTACAGTTTTTGTGATTTTCGTTAGAAATTGTTTCAAAATTTATATTATCTTTCAGTAACATTATTACTCCGCCTGTATGCCGACTATTCGAATTACATCTTATTACCTTATAGTTCGAAAATTTTATTTCAACTTCTTCTATTTCTTCTGTGACATGCGTTTCACTGAGCATGATAATTTGAGGTTTTCGTTCTTCGAGTAAAATTTGTAACTCTTCATGGTGTGCAGGCAAGCTTTGTATATTAAGGTACAAGATCTCTTCGGTTTCTAATTTGTTGTTCGAAAATATTTTTATGTTACTGTTTACCTTAGAGCAGGTCTTTAGTGATATAAAAAATCAATTTTCTTTTTTTCCGCTTCAACTTTTCTCACGTGCACTGAACATTCATCACTCCAAGCAAAATGGTCAGTTGGCAGTTGTAATTTTAATCGATCATTCATTTTTTTGCAATTAATGCATTGGATGTCTCTTTGACAGCTTTCGTTGTCGTTGTCATGTGTTCCGGAACATCGAGTGCATGCTTTTTCACTTCTGCAGTCTTGTGCCTTGTGCATGTAGCCATTGCACTTGTAACATTTTAGAAGTGAGATTTTGTCGAACACCTGACATCTATCCCAACCAATATTTACTTTTCCTTCTTGTAACATTCTATTGTATGTATTACCATCAACTTCCATAAAAATGGTGTAGTTAATGTCTCCTCGTTTGGTTTTAATTTCTTTCATAAATTTAATATCAATTTTACTATCAAGTGTTTCAAGGTAATCATTTTGCATCTTAATTTTGGATACAATTTCTTCCGGAGTGGATTTATCCGATAAACCAATAATTTTAAGTTTGGGATTCTTAGGTTTTGGTGTATTCACATCATAATTTTTTCCCATTTTTGATATTATTTGTTCTTCCATCTTTTTTGTTGCAGCAACATCCTTACACTCTACTATTACTGCCCCTTGTTTAAAGTTTCTAATTCCGGTGACACCAAAATTAACAGCAACATATTAACATATATACAACACATATTAACAACAGTTACATTTAATAGATAGATATTAGGACATTCACAGAGAGAGGGTGAGTATATATATTGTTAAAACATGGAACAGGAAGGAGTTAATTAATAATAACATGCTAAATTTACGCATAATAAGAATGACAGTTGTTTGAATAAATGAAATTTTACGTATTTGTGATGGATTATTTCAAATGAAACACTATTATTGACTACATGTCTACAACTGATATTAACTGTTATCGCACCTAATATAATTAGCTCATAGGAGACTTGCAGTGCTTAAATATGTGTGACAACCGTCAATGTCTATAAGTTTAATCAATATCGTTTAGTTTGTCACAATTAAAGATAGTTATAACAAAGTTGACTTAAATAATAGATTATTACATATTGATTAATTGTACCCGTGTTTATGAATAAAAGGAGGGTAATCATTTTCGGTAATTATTTGGTAATTCTTTACCTACAACTGTTACTGTATCTAATAAAGTTTAAAGTTAGATTATATATACACCTTCATCAGGAGAGTAAAAATCTATATATAAAGGTAGATTATTACAATATAGCGCCCCTGAGGTGATATCTCACAAAAGCGGCGCTATGCAAATTGTCCAATAAATAAATAAATATAATGTTTACATTTTATTGTGTATACACCGAAGTCAAAAATTAAATATAGATTGCAATTGGGAAAGAAGAAGTGGAAGGAGGGGGGAGGGGTAAGAGTAGGCTGGGTTTATAATAATTAGGAATTACAATATCGTTAGACGGGAAAGACCAGTTAAGTGGGAAAATATTTAAAAGAGAGTTTATAAAAAAATTCTTGTTATTCATATCTGCTTTTATATTAACATGTTTCCTCATTTCTAAAATTTCAAAATTATTTATAGTGTAGTATTTTAAGACCTGAAAAAAACAAATAGAATATAACCATAAAACAATATATTCATAAGACAAATAGCATTTAATAACGGTTATTCTAATAAATTGATAGTTGACATTCTAAATAAAAAAAATGTTCTCTTCAAACGGTCTTTCTAAAGATAGAAATAAACAATGGCGTAGAATTCTGCTTGTGGATAACGATACTTCTAAAATTATATATAAAAACAATTCTGGTACTATTCAACTGGCGTTTTACACTAATAACAATGAAGAAATATATTTTTAATAATAAAGATAGCAAAATTCAAACAAAAAAATCAGGAGTTTAAAAACTCAATTGGGATGGTTGTAATTTCTTTTACAAAGGTAGAACCAATAGAAACTTTGAAGTCAGAACTAAAGAATATCGCAGGGCTCTAAATGGAAATAGTGAATTTGAGTTTGCAAATCATCTTTTGAATAATGATCACACTTTCGATAAAAATTCAGGTCTTAAAATACTTCACTCAGAATATAAAGCATCGCAAATAAATAATTTTGAAATTTTACAAATTAGAAAACATGTCAATATAAAATCAGATATAATTAATAAGCAAAAAAAAATATAAATAATAATGAAAAATGCCATTACAAAGTGATAAGCTTCCAGAAGAAATCTTCTTATTATGCTTGTTAATCGTAAGTAGTCAAATATTGTGAGCTGCATATTTAAATATTCGCGCCATTCATTTGGTTCGTTTTTAAACCGTCAGAGGCGCGCTCTATCGGCCATCTATAGCCGTGCGTATCCGCCATATTGAATAAGGAACGCGTGATTTTTGATAAACGTCAAACATAATCACGTAACTGTGGATAATTTTCATTGTAATGTAATTAATCCATTGGATTATGAACTTTCTAAAACATATTTTCTTCGATATTATCCAAAAATTATATGAGCAGAAACGATGCTTTTGAAGAAATCTCGTATTATTATGAGGCGATCTTATTTTAGTATGAAATCGTGTCTTAATTTTCAAGTTAGCTGAATTTACCCGAAACAGACAATTTTAATTCGACCAATCAGGGGGCCTAGATCGTCCAGACGCTGGCGTAATAATACTATCAGATACATATATATAAATACATTACTCATAAATATATTCTTTATATACAATACATTATTTTAAATTTACATAGATAAATACATAATATACATATATTAATGTGTAATTCTTTGTTTTGTTGTTTTTATAATTTAATTGATATACCATAATTAGCTGTACCTCCTCACTCCTAGGGCCTGAAAATTATTTATAAAAGGAAAACTCAACTCCTTCAAGATTTTTCCGGTTGGGATCTACACAACAAACCTTGTCGAAGAAATCCTACCTAATTAACTGTATTTTCCAACTAATTTCAAAATAAATCTGTTCGACCATTTATTCCTATTTAATATTTTATTCTTGCTTGATTCATATAAATTAGCTGATATTTAATATTTTGTGATATAGATGTGCCGGAAAATTATAAATTATTTAGGTCGAACTGTTTTTGTTATTTTCACTTTTTTAATTTTTTATATAAATTTATAAGAAAATTTATTCCGAATTGCGCAAACTTTTAATTATTTCGATTCTGAATAAATTAAATATCTGTTAAAACTTTCTCCTAAATTGCACTGTTTTCACCAATATTTTAAACTATCCAGAATTAATTTTTTTCGAACTGTTACTTTTAGAACGAAGGTTTGAGAATTTACTATTGTATCCTTTTTTTGTTTTTGTGTTTCTTTTAAACTAAGATGTAAGTATTTACTATTTATATTTTTAAACAAAATTGATACTAAATTATAATCTATTTTTAAATATCAATTCGCAAACACGTTCACTCTAGATTAACGATAAAACTCTCAATTGATTTTGAATGTTTTCACTTTGAATGAAATAATTATTTTTAAAATTTAAATAATTCACTAATCACTTTTTGCACTTTTCACTTAAAAGTTTAGATAATCCACAATTCACTGTTTACTTTTTTCACTTAACACTTTTAAGCACTGAGTTTAAACTCTATTTATTTTTTAACACTGTTTGATTAAATTAAACTGACTTATTAAAATTTCACTGATTTAAGTACTTGTACTTTTCCCGAAATTCTCTAAGTCCAGGGACTTGTTCGAAATGTTTAACACTTAAAGAAATTCCACTGTTAATTTTACCAAGAACGTAGTACTGCCACGTAACAACTTTTCAAATCCACGGCACGACTGTCTCCAGACTGATGTGCATCAACTTTTATACCCCTCTCAGGTTCCAAAAGACGTATCTGAATTTCTTTTGATGCTTAATTCTATCTCCTATCAACTCGTAAATTTGAACATATCTGCCACTAATTTCGATTGTGCCTCCATACGATCTTCTGTCGTCCGGCTCTGGGCGGTGGTCTGTTTTTATCTCACGTCTCTAACTCGATAGGGTCCGAATTGAGTAAGTCTGCGTTAATTGCCCAAACTTCCTTTGTCCTCCTGTTCATACAAAATTTAGTTAGCATATCATGTTTTTGGGTTCCTTTTTTTTCTCAATTTGCGATAGGTCCGTCCTCAATAACATATATATAGATCTCAATTTTATGCATCTCGTGCGAAAAATGATTAAATCCATGTCGAAATCTTTACTATGCAGTTTTGAATTTCAATTTGTCTAAATTCTACTTAACTTTGTTGTCACCTATATGAGCTTTTTCATTTTCACCCGTACCTTCTCCCTTTATGTCGCAGATTTGAGTTTTCCCTTTTTCCTTTTGAATTCAGACGTTTTTCTACACAAATTTCTTCTTTATTCTTATGTTATTTCTCTTAACTCTATAATTATATTCCAAGCCGTATTTATTAATTTTACGGATAACTTAGAATTGTATCGCTTTTCTCCACTTGGATCATTCCTTATCCCCGTTCTTTACCCTTTCTTTATCTTTTCCACACTTTTCCTGATGTGTGTTGCCCCCAGGAAAATTTCATACTTCATTTATTATTAATTAATATATAATTTTCCACACTTCTATGGGAGATATACCTAATTTGACTCTGGGATATCCGTCATTTTTATTGTTTTATTCAATCTCCGCCCAATTTTCTATCTCTCTCATACAAGATTTCACATAAAACATACGCATTGACATTTGTTTACGTCTCAAATTTTGGAACTACGCTCGTCAATTTCATTTAATTTCAAACCTATTAATTTTTATATCTTTTGCTTTATATAAACATTTCATAAGCCCTAAGTTAAATTTAATAGCTTTTCTAATGGCTTATTACTCTAACGTAAACAAGAACCATGTTTGAATTTTGATTGTTATTGTCTTAAAATACACATGAGATCGTCAACCTTTTATCTTGTCTCATTTCTTTTGTAGTCTTGTGTAACTCTTACATCTATCTACCCTGATAATCATGTAAAATGTCTACTTTTACTGAATCTAATCTATCGCCATATGTTTATTTTTACTGTCTTCCTTTGGTTCTCAATTATCATGTCCCTAGGACCTTTGTAGTAGCTCAAAACTTCTGAATTATCCCTCCGTTCAGTCGCTGCACTTTTTCTAAAATGTCTATTTTTTCGCGAGATTTTCATTCAAAATTGATTTCCCAATATGTCCGCTTCATCTTAAATTGATAACGATTAGTTCCCATTGTTTCCAACACTCTCACCTCTCTTTGGTACGATTTTCATCGAACTTGACACCCTCCTTCTATCATAGGTAATTGCACGACGGTTGAAAATCCTGCCAGCAACTTTCCTTCGCTTTCCCGCCCTTCTTTTATACTATCACGTTTATAATTTGTCCATTGCATTTTCGCGTGTGTGTTTTTCAACATGTAAAATCTTCAAAGCACTCGATTTCTATGGTTCGCTATCTCATAAATGTATCAGTTATTCTTAACATTCCCAGGATTTGTTCCCTTGAACGTCGATGTTTACACTACAGTGCGTTCGACTCAAATTTCTGTGAGAATAAAAGGGTCATTAATTATTTTTTTAATCGCTGGGTCCAAAGGTCTTTCCTTTGTCTTCCGTTGAAACACGCCTTTCGGTTTTTGATTGGAACACTCAAAATTTTATAGCTTTTGTTTAGATCTAATTGGTTGACAAACTTCAATGTTTATTTTTAAACCTAGACAAGGGGAAATCCCCTACTCGAGATGATTTTTACGACATCTGTGCTGGCGCTCTAGAACCTCGATATAAATCCAACTCTTACAGATGCCTACTGGAAACAAAACTGGATCAATTTTAATTCAACAGATGTCGCTAGAATGACGGTTTTCATAAATAATTAGTATATTTTTAATCCGCGAAGTGGGAAGCTACGGTTTATCTGTTTTCACTGTGATTTAAGCCTTTTATCACACACTGTAATGTAAACTTGTATTTTTGTCAACCACTACATTTTTTTAATTTTTTTATTTTTTTTTTAATTGATTTTATACATATATATATAATTAATTATATGTAATTTATATATATAAATTACAAACAATACAAAACGAAATGTACCTTTGTCTGTCCAACTGGGAAGGATTCCCGTTTCAGGACAGCCAAATAATATCTCAATTCAATTCCATTCTAAATACGTGTATTATATTATTAGCATTGCGCTTTGCAGACCATATTATTTTTAATAAATATATAAAAACAGAATGGATTTTTAAATTTCAGATATCATTAAGCACTCGTTTAAACAACGAGCTTTTACCAGAGAGCGAATGCGGTACGGAAGAAATGGGTCTGGGTAACAGGATCAACTTTGGAGAAGAAGCAAACATAGACCAGTTTCCGTGGACGGGTCTAGTGGAGTACAATACTGCCACCAACGACACTGTGCGTGTGTGCGGAGCCTCGCTCATCAGCAAGCGCTACGTCATCACTGCTGGCCACTGCGTGAGAGGGATTGTCCTTACGGTCATTGGGACGCCGTAAGTATGCTAAATATACTTAACAGGGTGGTAAAAGGTGCAAAAAAATATATTTGATTCTTTTAAATGCAATATTTTGGGTATTTCCCTCTGTTGTTTCCTATGGAATCCTTAGAATCCTTGTCCTTCTTGCTGGAATGCTAGGAGTATGAGATCTAGACCAGCGGTCGGCAATTAGTTTTAGCAGTGGGCCGTATGAATATGTTCATATTTTAGGGGGGCCACGCGACGCTGTGTGTCTTGCCTAGCTGTATTGTATAGCGCAGAGAATTCTACCCTTAGTTAAAAAGTGTGACCGCACATAAGAAAAATGCGCCATAGGTAAAAACAAATTAATTGAAAATTACATGTTTTGAAATATAACGACAAACTGATTGGTAGCGTGGTAGTTCTTGGTTAGGGGTCCGATCCTAGTTGTGAATCCTAGTTCCTCCATCATTGAACAAGCGTCATTTTACACTTATAATGATGTAAATGGTTGGTATTTATAAATTGAATATATTACCGGAATAACCTGACAATATTTGAACATCTCCTACTACAACCACAGTAAGCGGAAAATATTGCTTGTATTTTGACGGAGGACTTAGCCAGCCGAGGAATTGAACACATGATACTTGGGTGGGACCCAAATGCAATGTCAACTCAGCCACCGGTCATAAACACCGGACATGGAGAATACTACTCTCTTAAAACACATTTGTTCTAAGGTAGACAATGTTTAGTTAAACTTCAGTGACTTCAAGATTGCAAGATTTTTAACGCAAGGTTGTGTCTCAACCGATGTAATTAATTCATGTATGACATAGCCAGCCGAGGAATTGAACACATGATACTTGGGTGGGACCCAAATGCAATGTCAACTCAGCCACCGGTCATAAACACCGGACATGGAGAATACTACTCTCTTAAAACACATTTGTTCTAAGGTAGACAATGTTTAGTTAAACTTCAGTGACTTCAAGATTGCAAGATTTTTAACGCAAGGTTGTGTCTCAACCGATGTAATTAATTCATGTATGTATGTTATTTATTTTAAATGTAATAATTGGATTTACTGTTATTAACAATAGATAAATAAATTTATTATGTTTAGTATCCTGGTGAAAGACGATCTTTAGAATCGAAATGTTCTCGCAATGATTTCAAAAGCTCGTTACATTATTTACGTCAAGTGTGTCAAGAACCTACTCAATGTATTTGAGTTCTCTTAAAGAGATGAATCATCTGTGATGAATCTTTAGAGATGAATCTTGTGAGATAAATATCCCGAGATTGACCTTCAGAGATTAATCTCCAGAGATGAATCTCCCTAGATGAATCATCCGACATGAATCTACAGAGATGAATCTTCAGAGATGAATCTTCTGAGATTAATCTCCAGAGATGTATCTCCCGAGATGAATCATCCGACATGAATGTATCATGATGTATCTTGTGAGATGAATCTTTCGAGATGAATATTCTGCGATGAATCTCATGAGATGAATCTTCTGAGATGAATCATTCGAGATGAATCTCCAGAGATGAATATTCTGAGATGAATCTCCAGAGATGAATCTCCCGAGATGAATCTTCTGAGATGAATCTTCTGAGATGAATATTCTGAGATGAATCTTCTGAGATGAATCTTCTTAGATGATTCTTTTGAGATTAATTTTATGAGGTGAACTTCTGAGATGCATCTCGTTCTCTTAAAACTTTAGGATTCCTAGTAATAATGCCTACTGAAGAAAAAAGCTTTTCATTGCTTAAGAATTTCAAGGCGAGGGTTCTGGGTGCTACCACTGTCAGTTTAGTACTCGGGAGTCCTTCCGAAGCTCTGATTGGTTTATTTATGGCTCTGTACAATTTTTAGCGTCAAAGGAGACAGTCGTGAAGATGGCCGCTCTCGTGTTTTTGGTGTAAAATATTATCTAAAAGTCTGTTTTTTTAAATCGAATCAAAGTTACTATGTTATGTTATCAACCTAGTGATTTTCGAAGGCTCCTGCCCGTACTTTGCATCTTCTGTCTAGATACGCAGGAGATTGGATCGCATTACGATTCTGCGTATCTTCTCAAGATGGTCACCTGCGGCCGAATGCGTCTACAAAAAGATATAAGCTTTTATTGAAGAAATAAATTCATGTATGTCTTCTTTTGAGCAAAGAGAAATAGTTTAATATTTAATGATCCCTGTTTTTATGCATCTGTCCCTTCATGTCTTGTAAACGTAGACGATGGTTTTATAAGTTAAACATAAATGAACTGTGAACACGAGAAACGTCTTATAAATTAGTATATTCAATCAGTATATTGGAACATTAAATCAGTAACAATTAGATACTGGCTTAGTCCGTAATACTTAGACCCTTTTTAAACATTTTAATCCCCATATCATTCTCCTCTCTATCCTCACAGCAACAGCACACCCAGATTGTTTCAAAAATTTATTATCAAACTTCTCAAATAGAGGATCATACCATCGTCCTTGAAACTCCGGGTCACATCTGGCCTTTACCCATCCAGTCATGTACGTTCGTAACGAAATTAAAATGATAACTGTATTCAGAAAATAATGTAACTAATCAAAAGTTTCGTAGATACTCCACTACGTCAATAAAACTATGAATGCTTAAAAACTAATCAAGAACTTGAAAATCTTTTGTTTGCTTAGTCGTTGTTCAGAGAGGGAACCAAATAAGATCGTGATATTATTTTGTTGAAAACAAAAAAAGTTCTAAGTCTGCGTTACTTTGTGCGGCAAAAAAAATAACTAAGATTTTTTATAATACTCTTATCAAATATTATACATCAGTTGTTCAGAAACCTTTACAACCTGAAAAAGATAACTTTGAAGGTGGCTAAAAGATGAACTTAAGGTGTGACCCTTTTTTTGTTAATCGGCTGTCAAATATTTTCAATTATGTTCTTGGAACTTTTTTTTAATAAATAATAAATTACAAAATTTGATATAATTTTATTTTAAAATAAGCAGGTGAATAATGATAATCATATATTTTTAAACATAATTAAAAAAAAAAAAGAAAAACAGATGCAGCACTTTTTATAAGCAATGATATTCTTAGTGAAAAAAATGCGGTAAATTTATTTATTTATTTATTTTATTTTATTTGGTACATTATTTTTACAATTTATGTTTTCCAGTAATGTAGGCCTCACTGGGTGGCTTGCCCGTGCTGAGGCCTTCATTTTATAATATGAAAATCTAAGATAGTAAATTTGAAAAGAAAATAATAAATTTAAAATTAAAAATAAAAATACATAATAATACATTTAAAATTAAAAAATAATACAATGAAAATAATCTTGTGTGTTTGTGAGTGATGTGTGTTTATGTTGGTTTTGTGTGTTACGTGTAGGTTTTATTTTTATTTTATGCTATGACATTTTGGTAATATTGTCTTTTTTGTTGTTTAATCCATTTTGTAATTTTGTGTGTGAATTTATTTTTATTTTCCTCAATTTTAATTTCAATTTTTAGACTGTTGAAAGCTTTTATTGCATGGTATTGGTAGTGTCTTTGTCCAAAGGTTGAATTTACTGTTGGAGTTTTAATGTTTTCTTTGTACGCTTGTCTAACTGGTCTGTTAGTGTTATTTTGTGTGTGTTGAAATTTATTTTTTTTGTTAAAAATGTAGTTTAGTAGTGTTTTAATGTATAATTGGCGTATATCTAGTACGTCACAGCTGTTGAATATTTGGTCTGTATCGGTCAGTCTATGTTTTTTTAGTATTACCTTTAAGATCGTTTTCTGTGCGGTTTCTATGTAATTGATAGCCGAGTTTGTTGCTCCTCCCCAAGCAATAATTCCATATTCTATTATTGATTGGCAGAGTGCAAAATATATTGTTTTCAATTGTTTTATTTTATATATGTTTCTTATGTTAAGGAAAATGTGTATTGTTTTGAGAAGTTTATTTGTGATTTGTTTGATGTGAGGTATCCATCTAAGGTTATGGTCAATTACGATTCCTAGATACTTTATTTGATCTGTTTTTTCTAGAGGAGGGCAATCGCAGATGTTGGTGTTTAAACATTCGTGTATTTTTATGGTGTTTGTATTGTTTTTTGGCTGTCCCGTGCTATTTATACTGTATGTTGTGAATTTTGTCTTTGATATGTTAAGTGTAAGTATGTTTGAGTCTAGCCATGTTTTGACTTGCGAGATTCCCAAATTCGCTATGTTATATACATTATTCCAATCCTTAGATTTGAAAAGTAAAACTGTGTCATCAGCATAGCTAACTATTTCACCATCTATTTTCATGCTGCAAAGTTCATTTATGTAAATAGTAAAAAGAAAAAATACTGAATTATCATTATAAATAAATTTTGCATATGTTTTGTGAAAATGATTTTATAATTATACACATTTTTATGGCTTTGTTTAAACGGTCTGATAAATTTTTTTGTTTGTTCATTTGATTTCAATACATCTATCCTAAAAAAGATTCTACTATCCTAAAATTAACAAATTATTTGGGTAAAATATAATTAATAATGTTTTCTAGTTCTCCGCACTCTAAAACAATCAAATAAAAAAATATCTCGTTTTGTACAACATTGTTAAGAAGGTCTCCCTTTGACATTTTTGGAAAGTATTAATCTTACACTTAATATGAAGCCACTTAAAGCAAATCAACTACAGCTCAATCTCATTATGAACCGAACCATTTTGTTTTCTGGTCAGGGTGAGTATTCGTCTCGGCGAGCATGATCTCAGCACGGAAGTAGACTGCGTGACGTCTCAGGGGAAGGAGATGTGCAATTTGCCACCCTTGGTGGTGCCCATAGAGACCATCATCCCTCACCCCGAATATAAACCAGCCCTCACCAGCCAGATACACGATATCGCCCTGATTCGATTGGCATCCGAAGTCACCTTTTCAAGTAAGTATTACAATTTGTTTGTGCGATTGGAAAGCTGGCGCTAACAATTTTTTTTTGAAGACATTTTTTGATGTATGACAGTGAGGCATGTAAATGGCAGAGGAAATATGAAAGTAGACTGAATGCTTTAGAAATTAAATCCCTGAGGCGTATGCATGGTAAAACCATGTTGATCGTGTGAGAAATGTGGAGATCCGCAAAGAATGCAAGGCTGATGTAAACGCAATGAGTAAGATTAAGAAAAGTATACTTAAATGGTTTGGGCATGTCGAGCGAATTGTAAGGATAATATATGACCCAAATATAAATAAAGTTGACTTGGCACGATCAAGTGAATCAGATACTTGAGGCGTGCCATGTGAAGAAGCAGAATAATAGACGAATATGTATGAATGAATGGGGCAAGAAGTGTGTGCAAAGACCGAGTTGCTTAGCGGTCCGTGCTCTCTGCCTGTCCCTTCTGCGAAACGACATGATGGTTATTTAGTATTACTATTTTGTGTTCTCGTCAGGGTGAGAATTCATCTTAGCGAACACGATCTCAGCATGGCCGTAGACAGCGTGACGTCCATACTAAAGTACCTAACCATATTTAACTGAAAGTAAAGTTTATAAAATAAAGACCGAAGTTGATAGGGTCGAATCAGCTTAGTAAATCAGCCTCGGCAAACTGAAGTCCTGAGTTAAATTCCTAGACGCGACTGAATCATTTTCTGTTTCAAATTTTTCTTTTATGAGTTGTTATTGTTATTTTCAATAACTATTTTTTATTTCAAAACCGACAGTAGCGATAAAAAAAAAGATTAAGCTTATTAAATTTATATTCATTTTTTTCCAAATTTCACTCTGTCTGTTGAGGCCGATAAAGCTAAATAAATTATGTTAAAATACAGCAATAATCACCCGGACTGCCGACAATAAAATCCGAAATATGATAACCTAGATTCTAGAATATTCAGACAATTTCTCCAGGAAAAAATATCTGACATCATTATCTTCGCATACAATTTTATACTGTTACAACTATTTATTGCTGCTAAACTTCAATCACTCTCCAATATATAAATACACGAAGAGTTGGTAAAGATAAAGATAAGCTGTGTTTTTACCCGAGAAAATAATACATTTAAAATTAAAAATACATAATACATAATAATATATTGGTAATGTTTTTGCGTATGTGCACTTTTTATGGGGCAGTAAAATTCATAATCCACTTCCAGTGTCCGCGAAGCCAACTACACATTGGAGGTACGAAAACGAGCACTTTTTCCAACCCATTTTATGTGTTAAAAAGCTTCGCTGTTTTAATTGTAATACTTGTTCTCGGTCCACTATATTTAAAAGAAACCTTGACCTAGTTGTTTTTCTTCTAGTCACTTTAATTAAAACCCCAATTTATTACATATTATATTTCAAAATTGCCAAATTTGTAGATTTCACAATTTTATTTGTTTTTTATTTGGTTTTAATCATTTAAACCGTTATTACAGCTTTCATACGTCCAATCTGTCTTCCAAAGAGTGACATCACCAAAGTAAAGGGCGTAGAACTGGTGGCTGCTGGATGGGGCCAAACAGAAACAGGACGTAACAGCGAAACCAAGCGCTTTGTCTACCTGCCAATAGTGGCCTTACCAAAATGCCGAGCCGCTTATATCGTTCCTAGGATCAACATCCCTATTGAGGATAAGCAGCTCTGCGCTGGAGGGGTGGGGAACAAGGACTCTTGCAAGGGAGATTCAGGGGGACCACTAATGGGACAAAGAGAAAGCCAGTGGAACTTGGATGGTATTGTCAGCTTTGGACCGCAGCCTTGCGGTAGGAGCGTTCCAGGAGTTTACACCAAAGTCTTCAGTTATGTTGACTGGATTTCGAATGAAATGAAACCATAGATAGAAGCATCATGGAAACTTCTTGTTTTTGTCGAAATTATTAAGTGATTTAAATTGAAGATTTAAGTTTTCGATCCCTAAAAGTCAAAATCTATCCATGATTCAGCTCCGCTACTCCGAGGTATTTTAGAAAACTTTTGATCCAAGATCTGGGTTACATCAAAAAAAAATTTCAATGTTATTTGAAAAGTTTCTTAAATCACCATTTCATTTGATATACGTTATTAAGTTTCATTTGAATAAAATCTGCATTAGATAGCGAGTAAGATTTTATGTTAGACTGTTTAAAACTTAACGAAGTGTGCCAGCGTCATGTGATTGTTGGCTAATTAAAAATATATACTTATCTGATAAATCTTCTGCTTTATTGCATGCTTGCAGCTTATTTACAATTATAAAACTATTTTTATACGTTTTTATCAATTATTTAAAACCTTTAGGAACAAAAATATAGACATAATTAAAGTAAATGTTTTTTTTCATGCGTGTACAGGCAATGTCAGGTAAAATGGTTTTTAAAGCATACTTAACAATATTATTTAAAAGCGAAAATTAATATTTTACATAGACAGGCTATTAATGTTTTGTTTCAAACGATACTTAACTATTTGGTTTTATCAAAAATATTATCTTATCATGGTAACGTTCAAGGCAAATCAAATACAGATTTAGAAGGTCCCAAGGTAAGATTACCCAAATATTAAGAAAGAAATTTCATTGTCAAAAAAATAAGTTGCCATGTTTATGAAGTACTAGCATTAACCCGCCACGTGTTCCTGTGGCCAGTCTATCTGTGCAGATAGAGAAACAATAGCGCATGTTGCTTTTACGTCCAGGTCACAGGTGACATTTATATAATATAGGTACATAAAAACACACGCGTATTCAAATGCAACGTTGTGCTAAAATTTCAAAACAATCGGTGAAGAACTATCGGAGATTTAAGATTTTGAACCAACGAACTTTTACATTTTTGATTATATAGATTGTTCAACGAGAACAAAGTTCAACCAGTAAAAAAAAATTATTTTAGTCAAATACATCTATTTTTATTGATAGATGTATTTAGAAGTACACAATATATTTTTTGCTTTACCTGAGGATTGAAGCGTTCTCCCCAAGAACTGGAGGCAACTGCGCTAACAACTAAGCCAAATCCCAATTGGGTAGGACCCACATTTATTTCGTATATTAATTGCTTTAATATCCGATTTCAGAGAAATGCATATACGTCAGCGGGTGTATGCTTGATTGCCACCAAAAGTAGATAGAATGCATTGTCATGGAGAGCGAGTCTATCTGGTGAGTCTCAGCTCTACTTCATTTGAGGGAACAAGAGTCGAATTCAACTCATTAGAATGAGTTGTTTCATAGAATTTGAACAATTCATAAAATTTCAAGTTCTGTGAAGGGTCTATTCAAGTTTTGTTATTACATCGTTTATATTGGCCAGTTGTTCCACATAAATGAAAACTGAACTTAAATAAAACCTTCACATAACTTGAAAATCAACTTTGAAATCTGATGAATTGTTCAAATTCTGTGAAACAACCCATCCTAAGATGTTAATTTATTAAAACGAGTGAAAATCAACTAAGAGACGTAATTAATGAGTAGGTCAAATGAAGAGTTAAAATAATATGTATAAATAGAAAAATCACGGACCAGCTAGAAGTTCATTACTGAGCTAAACCCATTTCCATTAGTGAGTGATGAGTTCGAGATTCGAGTGATGTGAAACGTCACACGGAGTGTTCTGTAACATGAATGCCGTTAGTATTTGTTCATTTCCCGTCTGGGTCCCGTGCGGCCACTCATTGGCGTCCCATGCTCCCTTTAATTTGTGTAGTCTTTGTGTAAATTCGCTCGCAAAACGCTCTTTTTCCTTATTAAACGTGGCTTTCTAATTAAAAAGGGGGGCATGGGCGGAGCTGAGGGTACCGGGGGAGGGCTGAGTTATGTAATATTTCCTCGAGAAGACGTAAGGGGGATCATTACACCCTGTGCCGTGGCACCTTTGGCTTTCTCCGGTGAAAGTGCTGGCTGGGGAAGTCAAACTGTGTTCACGGTAATTCTTAAGATATAATCTTCAAGGTGTCGGGTTTTGTTGGGTATTTAAACCGTTGAACAAATAATCCCTGCACGCAGAAAAATGATGAAGGCTTTTTTAAAAATGTGACTGCTTGCCTATTTCCTGATAAAATATTAGTAATTTAATAAAATAACAATATTTAATGTCAGTAAGTTTTCTCCGCGTGGAATTTAAAACTGACAGAACATTGAAATTGATTATTCATTCTGTTCAAGAAATAATTTCGGTTAGCATTTGAAAATGTTTCATTGCTGCACTGATTGCATAGCGATTTTCAGTTCTCATAGTGAAGACACGGAATGCCGTGTATTTCGACAATGTTATTTTTCACGAGAGTAAGGAACTGCAGTGAAAAATAGTATGACTTCCACTGGAATGATTGGTGTCACGTACATACATTTTCCATATTATTTAATTAATACCGTTCCAGAAAATAATAATATGAAAAGATATGAAACTGCTTACTGCGGTTTAAAGCCAATAAATCCACATAGATTTCGCATTCAATCGCATATTTTTAGGTTCTCTAAATATGGCAGATTATGACAAGCGATCTGTCAAAACGTTTTTGCGAAATGGCAAAATATGCCAAAAAAACTCCAGTGGTTAAAAAAATATATTCAAATTAATCACGAAAATATAAATCATAATTTTAAAAGAAAAACAATACCATCCCATTAACACACACCGTTTGGTTGGCATGACTGCAGTTGCAACACAACCAGCCTACGTGAGTAATATATCTATGACACACACATTATGTACAATATCCACATCAGGGTCGCCAATTCGTGGAAAACGAAAGAGAAAATCCGAAAATGATTATATAATAAAAAATAAATACTAATTGTAATAGAATTTTGACGGCAAAGAAACTTTTCGGGATTTTGTGAGGAATTTGAAAATATCTTCACCTCTTGTGCGGATTTTAGAATGTATGCATTGGCAAGCTCCGGTCCACATCCACATGTTGTTAAACACCAGTAAACAATACAATAACATTAGTTGACAAGATGTTAACCTTTTACGTACTGTTCTTTTATGCTTAAAGAGGGTAAACATAAGAATAAAAAACGTCTCGACTCACATAAAATACAGCGCCAGTTGAAAACAACAGTTGACTTTTTTTGGACTGGTCATATGTGGCGTCGCAGCTCACGACCATAGATTCCATGTATTTTTTTAGTAAACTTGGAACAGTTATCTTTTTTTTCTTAGTTTTTACTGGAATTCAGATGTCAATAGAACACCATCAGAGTCTCTCTATTTCCAACAATAGTCAAAACATAAATACAATTGCTCAAAGTGACGTGTATAGATTTGAGAGATAAATGATCCTTTCACGGTCATTTTATGTCGCAATACCACGAAGAGAGCCCAACTCACTGGCAGATGAAAATATATTAATAAAAATTGTGTCTTTGGTTAATTTTTCGAAAAAAATGTTAAACTGGGAAAACACGTTGGAGAAGTCCATAAAAGCCCAGCTACGCTACTCGCGAAGTTGATCGAAGTTGACCGAATACGATAGTGTGGGCACGAACTTCACTTCGCTTCGGGCAACTTCGCTTCGCTTCGCCCGACTTCCGATTGTTGTCGGTAAATGCGCCCGAGTCAAAGAACTCGAAGCGTTACTCGCGAAGTTGCACGAGTGTGTGGGCACGCACTTCGAACTTCGGCTAACTTCTTCGAGGACTTCGTCGAAGCGTCGAAGCGAGTAGTGTAGCTGACACTTAAGACATCTTGAAAAATAAATAAAGTAGATATAGTGTAAGCTGAAACCGATGATTGATTTGTATGTTTTTGTACAAGGTGGGGCAAAATTAATGTCCCAATACGTATGTGAGATATTTTTTTTGTAAATGTCGTTAAATGTCATTGTGCTTTGTTTTAACGCAGCGTGAATTTCGTCGTCCTTTTCTAAGTCATCCTGCACCATGTGCGCGAACAATAAATCGTTCAGCTGAGCGTCTCGTGCAAGCCTTTAAATAAACTTTCCGTGAAAACACAGCCCATTTTTTCTTATATCTAATTAAATGGCAGGCAATTCTCATAATGATATTACTTTTGCCCCGACTGCGTTAAAATAACATACCGGATATTTGTCAAATAAGGAACAATAATTCTGCGTTCTTCAGGTGTGTACCGCTCCATTGGTTATTGTCATACAACATGAACGTCAAAGTACAATTTCCAAAAATTATGGCACATTCACATTAAAAGATACAAGCCCCAATTAGTACATTTGATATACAAGATAACAAGACCTATCACAAAAGGTTCAAAATTAGCCTAATAATAAAGTTTAACATTTCAAGAATAATATCTAAAACGTGAGACGTTCACTCAATGAAATTCAAAATTTTGGACAAATATGATTGATTGTAAAACACCTTCCAGTCTACTAAAACTTCCTTCCCACTAAAATATAACACATATCGCTGTAAAAGTGTTTTGAAATTATGATTTTTAAAGAATTTTTTTTTCATCTGAAACAGATTTTTAGAGGATTACAATTTATTTGAGGTATCTCGACTATTATAATTAGCTTTATCCCATATCATGGTAGTGGTAAAACCACATGGGCAAAAATGAATGTTTTTTGTTTGTCTTGAACGCGATCCTACCATTCATCGGCTTGCGATGAAACTTTCAAAGTTCGTTATTATTAGCGCCAGGAGTATTAAGAGAGTAGCTTGAATGATAAAAGAAGTCGGGACATTACTACAGTGGTATTCAAGAATGACAAGTTCCTCCGGGAATCTGGGAGAGCTGCGATAAAACCGGATCTATCTTGCAAATTCATCTAGAGTGGAGTCTCGCGATAAAATAAATTACACCCAACACTGTTCGAGCTGGATTATATATTGTATTAACCAATTCTTATCTCCCGGCATCGACACTGTAGGCTAAACACTTTTTGTTCGGTTTTATTGGGCCATAACCAAATGTTCATGGGGTGATCTCGACTTCTCAGCGAACAAAATATCATGATAATTTATTTCAGATATTTTTACAGCAAACATTTCCGTCGCAGCTCTTTTTATGTGGCGTTTTACGTTTTTCACGAAATTGCGAGGTAATTCATTGATGGGTTTAGTTAAAACACTTTGAAAATGGTGAGTTTTATAACTAACGACGGTCTCCGTGGTTGAGGGGTTAAGCTCTCGACTAGCAAACTAGTCTAAACTAGCAACTAGGCCGCGGGTTCAAATCCCGGTGTGCGTAAGTAAATTTTGTTTGATTAATTTGTAATATTTGACAACATATTAATTTAAAATAACATAAAGTACAATTGAGGCATGTTTCAGGATAAAAGACGATTTCCATTTGAGACCGTTACCTTTTTATTTGTCCTGGAGGTTATCCACCGCTTACCCGCCCTGGTATAAGTAACAGATGGTTACTCCTTCAGGGCTCTCACAAGGACTCTATTTTTTTTTGGTTAAACGATTCTACATTTATTATAAAATTAATCTAGACCTCCAATGTCCCTGCATAGTGGTTAGGCTGCAGGATGCCTACAATATGCACAAAAACACAAATAACAATATTAAAATATGTACACTGTACAGGTATAGTAAAATAAATTAAGCCTAAAAATAATACAGGACGAAATAACTGCTTAAAGACTAGGCCATCTGTAGTCGTTGTTAACAGACCGATTGCCTTCTCTAATGCATAGACGCAATGTAGGCATGCTGTGTCTGTTCTACAGGTATTTCAATGGAGCCTGCTCCGAGGAGCTAGCAGCATTGATTCCTGATGCACCGGTGCACGTGCGCGAAACTCGACGGACACGAACTGAACACCCGTTCACGGTTGACGTTGGCTTCATGAGAACGGGCCGTTTTTACGACTCGTTTTTGTGTAAGTCGGCTCGTATGTGGAACGAGCTACCGGCAGCTGTTTTTCCTCCCTCCTATAATCCGAGCCTCTTCAAGGCCCGCATTAACAAATCCCTTCCTACAGCCCCTACCTTACTCCGCCTCACAACGCCGCCCAACCGTTGCACTGCACAGGCAGGGACACTCTTGTGAGGTGTCACATAAAAAAAAATAAAAAAAAGAGAAAGAAAAAGCAAATTAAAATGAAAAGAAACACATTACATACATTCATGTTTATATTGTAGGAATCTACATTTAAACATTTTATTTGTCCTATTCTGTTTCCTGTTTCCTTTCTCGACCACCAAGGCGGTTGTTTGTTTTAAGAGTGCGGTTTCAGATAGAAGAGATTTTCAGTGCGCCGCCCCAGACAAGTTGGGAAAACTACTCCAGAGGCTGTTTTTTACAATACGCTATTTTTTTATTATAGGCTATTTTTTCAACACCCTGAGAAGAATTAGTTTCTCAGGGCCTATGTCATCTTTGGGAATGCTATGTGGAAGGTATTTTTGGTTGGGGAGAGCAAACTTGCTGTTGAACAGAATCGAGTTATCGACAATTTTGTAATATTTTTAAACTTAATAAATGTATTGAGAATCGAAAGAAAACAATTTTGGCCCGGAGCTGTGTATGCCACTATTTAAAAGAGTCAAAAAGGATTTAGTGGAAGTTCTGGCAAGTTAAAAGGTATGAGGGTAGAGTAGGAATCTAGGGATCAGTGTATCCAGGAGTCATAGACTTGTGAATATATTCCTCCCACTTCGACCCAACGCGATAGGTCGAGAGTCGAGAGACCTGTTGGAGAGGTCAAAGGGTCTCCCCAAACCAGCCTCTCCGGATCCCGAGCTGGTGTGCAGGCGCATCCTGAACACACCTCACCCGACGAACCCGGGCACTCCTGCTAAATCACCAAACGTAGCGAAGCACTTGTGGCGACCTACGACAGAGGAGTTGGTTATCCAATAAATGGTCTCCGGGGCGGCGGTACCCAAACCCGCCTCCCAAATGACTGTGCGAGAAAAAGATGGACCAATTACTACAGGGACGCCAGGAGGTGCCTTGTCGAGGCCCTGACCCGAATAGGTCAAGGGTAGAAGATGAGTTGAGACGTTTCTTCTATTCGTTATTTTTTTTTTATAAGTGCAAGGATTTTTTGCCGATTTCTAACACCTTTAAAAAAAATAAGTTTTTAAAAAAAAAAAATTTCATGTAGTACATATTGCAGCTGTGTAATATATTATCTAGTTTAACAGTCCAATTATTTCCACAATACCACCACTATCAACTTAAGAGTTCTTGTTTGGTCATTAAAATTTTACGTCGGAAAACATAAACCATAAAATATTTTGCAGGATCATCAAACTAGACTATACCAGAAGCTATTTTAATGTTTTGTGGGTCTCCGGGTACACTTAACTATTGTGATAGTGTAGTTTTAGTAAAAATGATGCTGGGCTATCACACTTCCGTCATATCATTACATTTTTATAATAAGTAAAAAAATGTCTTATTGCTCTTCTCTTGCTCTTAAAACAAACTTAGCATTGCTTTCAAAATGACCACCAATGAAACTGAGTGATCGCTATATTAAAATATAGCTGAAACACAATACAAAAGCACACCATTTTTGCTTAACACAAAAAATGTCCATAGACGCCACTTTCTAATTTTGTAATACTAGCACTACCACGTACAATTTATCTGTAAATTCTATAGAGTTCAGAAAATATCTGCAGCTTCCAGTGAATAATGCTAAAATTTCATTAATGGGTGCAGTTTAAAAAACAGCAAATTTATTTTTTTGTACTTTCATCTATAATAATAATAAGCAATTTTCATGAAGAAAATTTACGATAACATTTTAAGAATTTTACCTTTGACACTTTCCTATGCCGTTAAAATTTACAGATCATACTTTTGAAGATTGCTTGTTTTACAAATTTACAAAGTGTGTATTATTTTATAGTGGTGACCTCTAAATTTAAATTAACCTTATCTGAACTATGCACTAATGAAATGTCTATAGTCCTTTTGTGTTTTCGTTGAACCATATTAGAACATTGTTCACAAACGTGTTTTAAAAATATCTTTGGTTTCCAATTTGATTTTCGTAAATTAAGCATTTCCAAACAGACTAAATTGCCTGTTCATCTGATCAAAAAAAATTAGAATTTTTTTCCTTCTCTAAGTTCCTAATTTCAAACATATTTTTATGTTGTTTACAAAATATAAGATGCACAAAGCCATATGTTAATGGTTTTTCTCTTTTCAGAAATAAGTTTGCTAAACTTAAAGCCTTTTAAGATATTTTTTACGCATACTACCACAGAAACTGACAAATAATACCCTTTTAAAATGTGTAGTTAATTGCACAGTGGTTTAAAGTCGTCGCTCGTTTCAAACGACGCCTCTGAAGATTGAAATAAAACGTTTTTTTGCAACACAACCTCGGCGAGTTGAAACAAAACTCTTTGCAAACACGCCAACTGCGAGCAGCAAGCACGGACCATGGATGCGTTGGTAGATAGTTGGACAGTACGGAGGCGTTAACATAGGTACTTCAGCGGTTTGCGCAAAGGATATTTTTAAACTGTAAAACGACTTTTACAAACGTACTTAAAATGTCTGGTGGAATCCTAAATAGAAAATAATAGAAACAATGGAGATTGGACATGAACTAAACTATTATAAGTGTGAAAAAGTGTTGGCACCACCGTTAACCCATACTACGCACAGCTGCCGGCGAATATCCTTCGTTTACTCCCCCATTTCTACTAAACGTGTTTTTAACTTTATGCATCCGAAACACAACCATTTACCACACGTTAATGTTGGTTTGTAAAATTTAAAACACGTTTCTTTATACATTAACCCTAAATTGGAGGCCCTGAGCAAAATAATTTCTTTGTGTCATCTTTGGTGATGCTGTGTTTATGATCTTTTTAGGAAAGGAAGGAGGCCACACATTTCGAAGAACCTCCAATTTAAAGTGACATTATAGCATAAGAAAACAGTTTTTATAACCTTAATATTTTTTTAATTTAATTTATTATTTTGTGGTATTGTAACCTGATTAGTCAATTTTATCTACGCATGAATGCCTTAGTTCTAGCCTTTTCCTTCATTTCAATACTCGCAGAGGTTGGTAGATAGACACAAAGAAAATATAAAGGGAACGTTGGCAATGAGGCATGAAACTGGCGTAGAAAGAATCAAAGAGACTGATAAGAAATGGCATGAACATTATGATCAAGTGATTCAAATCTTGAATCGGGCCATGTCAAGAGTCAGTACAACAGAAGAGTAACAACAATAGAGTTGTTTGTTGGTATATTCTATCTGCTTTCGCCTACGGCGGAATGGCGTGATGGTTATTTTTTTTTATTTTTTTTTTTATATTAACTCCACACAGGAGGCCCTGAAGAAAATAATTTCCCTCAGGGCCTATGTCATCTTTGGGGATGCTGTGTGGAGGGTCTTTTTGTGGAGAGGAAGGAGTGAACATGGGTCTTGAAGAGTCCCATGTTGTAGGAGGGAGGAAACACAGAGGCCGGCAGTTCGTTCCACAGCCGAGCTGTTGAACTTAAGAACGAATCGTAGAAGCGACCCGTTCTCATGTGACAAATGTCAACCGTGTACAAATGTTGGGCACGCGTTTGGCGTGTATCCCGACTACGCACCGGTGCCGAAGGGATCAATGACGCTAGTTCCTGAGAGCATCTTCCATTGTAATACCGATAGAACAAGGACAGCATACCTACCTGACGCCTGTGCTCTAAAGATTGCAGTCCGTTTGTTAAGATTGGGGAATCTATCAAACGGACCGCCCGTTTTTGCACAGAGTCAAGGGTTTTTTTCAGGTATTTAGGGGCTCCGGACCAGAGATGGCTGCCAAATTCGACAGTAGGGCGCACTTGCGATTTGTATAGGGTCAGCAGTTGTGTACTATTAAAGTATCTGCGGGCCCTGTACAGTACGCCCAGCTTCTGAGAGGCCAGCTTTACTCTGGCTTCGATGGAGCCCCCATACCTGAGCTGGTCACTTATAGTTACACCAAGCATATCAATGGAAGGCCTGTTCGGAAGATTGCTTCCGTTGAAGGAGACAAGATTATCATTTGGATCCCTTTTAGACGTAATCAGACAGGATTGGGTCTTTGAAACATTAAATTCAACGAGATTACTTTTACCCCAGGAGGAAATACTCTCGAGATAACCGTCCATTCTCTGATTCAAAGCCCTCCGAGCCGTTGGAGTTTGTGTGCCCTTTGGGGGCTTGTCAAACAAAAAGCTATCATGAACTGTACTGCCATCCGCGTAACAATGAATCGGTGCACATGTCAAAAGGTCATTGATGTGCAACAAAAACAAAGTCGGAGACAGAACCGATCCCTGTGGGACGCCAGCATTTATAGAGTGTGAGGATGGGGTGAAACCGTCAGCAACTGCCTGAATCGACCTATCCCTTAAAAAGTCAGCAATCCACGTACACAGGGATGCGGGAAGTCCGTAAGAAGGCAATTTGTTGACAAGTCCTCGGTGCCAGACCCGGTCAAAGGCCTTGGATATGTCTAGTGCGACCGTTTGGGTCTCACCGTGACGTTCCAGGCACCGCCCCCAAACATGCGACACATACGCGAGAAGATCACCGCACGAGCGGTTTCGCCGGAATCCGTATTGACGGTCGTTGATAATTTTGTTCTTCTCGAGGTATGTGAGCAGTTTGTCGTTGATCACACGTTCCATCACTTTGGACAGAACTGATGTGATCGCTATGGGGCGGTAGTCTGCCGGGTTGGAGCGGTCACCTTTCTTGGGAATAGGGTGAATGACCGCTTTTTTCCAACCAGAGGGCACAGTGCCACACTTTCCGGAACTGGAACTATTTCCGCAGCACACCTCTGCAATACCAGGGCAGGTATTCCATCTGGTCCACTAGCTTTGTTAACATCGAGCCCCCGTATAACGTGGAGTACATCCCGATGCCGAATCCTCAGCTTTTTCATATAGAAGCCGCAGTGAGGAACCGACGGCGGAACAGCACCTCCGTCATCGAGGGTCGAGTTTTCCGCAAACATTTTCCCTAATAAGTTAGCCTTTTCGGTGGCGGTGTTTGCTAGTGAGCCGTCAGGTCTGGTAAGAGGTGGCAAACTGGGTTTGCAAAAATTCCGACCTATTGAGCCCGCAAGGGACCAGAATGCTCTGCTGCCATGCGGGCAGGCAGCCAGCTTTTTGCTGATCTGCAGGTCGTGTTCGAATTTTGACCTATTAATGATTCTCTTGCATTCCTTTGCCGATTTGTTGTATGCTGATCTGCTTTCGGGCGTTCGAGATGTGTTGTAGGCTCGGTAAGCCGCGTTTTTTCGTCGAACTGCTTCGGAGCATTGTCGACTGAACCACGGCTTTGAGCCCATACCAGTTTCTTTAGTAGTCTATTGTATGAAGCCATCCATCGCCGATTTGATGACTTCACCAATCTCCTGGGCACATCTTGAAGGGTCCGAAGTCCGAAAACAAACAGCTGACCACGGAAAAGCGTTGAAATGGGCCCGCATACCGAACCAATCTGCTGACCTATAGTGCCACACTTTTCTCCTCAGCCTCTCATTGGTTGGTCTGAGGCTAACGGGGATTGATGTCGTCACTAGGCAGTGGTCAGATGATCCCAGAGGCGCTGTGACGTCAATCTTATATCCGTGTGGCACAGTAGTTGAGAATAGGTCTAACAGATTGGAACGGTGAGTTTGGACATCAGGAACCCTTGTAGGCTCCTGAACCAGTTGCTCTAATCCGTAGCAAATGGCAAAGGATTCCGCCTGTCGGCCAGCCGAGTCCGTTGGGCCAGAGAACTTCAACCATGGTTCGTTATGAACATTGAAGTCCCCCAGAACAATAAACTCGGCCGAAGGGTAGCGGGGCAAGAGATCATCAATAGTATCTCTTAAATGTTTGAAGAGCTCGGAAGTGTCTGATTCGCTATGATTCGGGGAGCGGTATAGACATGCGTAGAATCTTGCCGTACTGGCAAGATTGACGCGCACCCACATTACGTCGAATCTGGAGTTTTCCAGACTCAATAGTCGTACACAGTTGACGTAGAGGCAGACTCCTCCTTTGAATCGGAACTTGCTTGCAAGGGTAAAGCCCGGGCAGTCCAGATAGGAGGAGTCTGGCGGCTCGGCTATCTGTGTTTCGGATAGGAAAAGAAGATTGGGACGTTGGGACAAAAGATGGTGATGAACTGAATTTAAATTAGTGTGCAGACCGCGAATGTTGGCAAAATTTACCAACAGTTTTGGCCCGCACCGTGGACGCCTGCTACTCGCCGCTGTAATGATGTTAAGTTTGTTTTTATGTATATTCATGATTTTAATTTTGTTTTTTTTTTTTTTTTTAAGGGTATGAAGTGAAAGGAAGGTCTTGAATGGAAAGGTATGAGGGGTGGGTAGAAATATGGGGTTCAGGCTGTCCAGGAGTGATGAGCGTTTGGTTCCAGCCCACTCACTGCGGTGCTAGGCGATAGGCTGGGAGAGTCCGGCTGGAGAGGGCATCCAATGCGCCCCAAACGCTGCTGCTGGGTCCCCTCCGGTCACGAACCGGCACAACAGCAGTGGCAGGGTTTTTTCACTCGCTGATGGGGCAGCCCACCCTTAGTCGTGAGCCTGAGGGTCGGGCCCCTGTACTATCGAGCGGCCCGGACAGCGGTAACCGGTTGTAAAGGGTCTCCCTCAACTAGCATCTCCCAACCGGCCCGCCACGCAGAAGGTGGGCCGACGCACCCGCCACCAAGACCTGGGCAAACCTTAACCCATGAACCCGGGCATCCCTGCTAAGTCACCAAACGTAGCGAACCACTCGGGGTGACCTGTGGCAGAGGTGTTGGTCATCCAATAAATGGTTCCCAGGGCGGCGGTACCCATTCCCGCCTACCAAATTAAAAAGTTAGTTGTTGGTTAGTTAAATAAAGAGTATTCAGAAAAACCAGTGACCCTTCAATTGCGTGTGAATGTCATAAAACGTTAACTAAAAATGGGTTTGCCGACCGTTTATCTTTCTACGTTTAATTTCGTTCTATTTAAAAGTCCAGGGAAAATACTTCGTACCATTTATCTACGTAAAGTATGATAAAATTTAGTGTTATAGATCTGCCAAAAACCGTTTGACTAACAGTTGCTTTGTTTGCTGTTGCCAATTTCCTGTAAATAGCTACTTATATTTTCACTTCAATAAGCCATTTGTCATTTGTTGTATTTGTAAAAACAACACATTGTTCGACAACTTCCATGACCGAGTGGTTACCGAGTGGGCATTCGCATCATTCAATATTATTTATTTTACATTATATATCTTTTCACTATTTAAAAGGTTAAATATAAATCATCCCAATAATTCATATAAAAAATAATTTTTGCTTTTGACCTTGATAATAATAATAATCCGAATCCTTCAAAATACCAAGCTGCTAAAAACATTAATCTTTGCTATTTCAACTGATATCCCCCATCACAAATCTTACAAAATTACTTCCTGTTAATGAAGTAACATTAAAATATAATGTGACCTAAATAGATAAACTAGAACATACTATCCAAGGGCGTGCGGTACAAATTCTTAAAATTTTGAAATTTTTTTAAATCATTGAAAAAAAATTGAAAAAAGTCTTAATATTCCTACTCTTTCTTCTGGTGCCCTATATAATCGAAGAACAAGTCTACGGGACTGCACTCCTATCGTCTCGCATATTACGCTATGAACTCATATGAAGTGCGGGATCTTCCCACGCTTCGTATTCTATAAATCTTCCATTGGATTCCAAAAATGACTCTAATTTTAATTAACTTTTAATTTCAGTAATGTTGTATTTTTCGTTCCACATAACATTACCGAAATATAAGTGAATATGAGTTTTCTGTTTTTAGCTCACAGTTCTTGGTTATTCGGAGAAGAACTTTTAAACCGGTTACCCTATCGAGTAACTATCATTCAAGGAGGAGCCCAAATTTTAATTAAATTTCCGTGCTAATGGTATGTTTAGCGTTTTTCATATCGTTCAGAAGAACAGATCAAACTAGTGATTTTGATTCAAACCACTTAAAAATGAAAAAATCTTACTCTCTTCGAGTCGAATGAAATGTCTTCGTACGCCACTGGTCCTATCCTAGTTTGCTGAAATAGGCTAAAGTAACTTTTGCCATAAATATTTACTTTCCCTGAGAAACACAAGTGTCAGTTAATAAAACTTTTACACTTCTTCCGTCAACAGCATCTCTCATTCCTTCCAAACAAAAAGAACAATAAATACTCCATTGATCATATAAAAAAATTAATTTTAATTTTCACAAAAAAATTACAAATAATATTTTAGATGGTAAGCAAATTAAAATATGCTTATGTGAAAATTTTCATTTTGTTTTCAATTTAAGAATAAAAACGTCTCAAATTTCACATATACTATCCAATACTGTGGGTATCTACCTATCTGTCAAACGACAAAAATGTCTATATATATAACTAACTAACAGAGCGGTGAGTACAATACCCTGTCTGCCATATGAAAGCATGCATATACATGAATTACATTATATAAATTTGTAAATTCTCCTTCTATGGTGTAGGGGCGCGCTCTGCCACTGGGTGACGGCCTGGAAGAGAGTGTTTTCCGATTTCCTGTAGCGCAATAATACACATTTTCCAATTTGCACATCCGACGTTGTTCGTAACTTATTTCTCGAAGTCTAACTTATAGTTTTAAGCTACTTTACAACAGAAACGTTGAAAGGCACTTTTTCGTTTTTTGTACTAATTCCGTTTTCCCTTACAACAAAATACAAATAATTCTGATGAAAACGTGAATCAAAACAATATCCACCTAAACCTTATTTCATCACGTATTTTGTATGCGAAAGATAATATTTTTTATTGAATATCTTCGTCAACAGAATATCTTTGATATAAACATGAATATCTTCAAAATATTATTAGACAAAATCAAACCCTTGGGAATTCAATAAAATAAACTTTGTTCCTTCAATTCCTTCATTCTTATAATATGGGGAGGCTAATAAAAATACGATTGTTTTGGGTCAAAGTCATAAATCAATCAGGACACAGCAAGAGTATTCTATTTATCTGGCCGTCTGGTATTTTCTCGACATTGGTGGAAGAAATGTAGAGGACGTGTAGCCGTCATTAGAAACCCAACTGCGTTTTTTATATTGATTTCATGGAGATGTATATTTTTATAGTATGCCATTTAGGAGCCATAAATTCACCTATTCGAATTTCGATAATTTTTTCGTGAATGAATGAATATAAATCTTCGAAGTGGAAATTAACCCGCTTCCCGTCATCCGATCGAGCTGAAACTTGGCATTTAGACTTGTTTTCGATCACAATGCATTCTATGATATCTTTTGATAGCTATTTTATTTTATTTTATTTGGGATACCAACAGTTTACATCAATAACAGCATAATAATAATTTAGTTTCAGTAAATAAACCATTTACAGGTTTCCACATAGGTATTATATACAAGTGTATCTGAGTGTGATTCCGAGATATTTACTAATGAAAATTACATTTCAAGAAACAAGTTATTTAGGGGGGAATAGGGAGGGGGTAGGATGAGGAGGGATCGGTTAGGTTGAGGTATGTATAAAGGAAGTTAATAAAGTGGTGGTTGTATTAGATGGTATCTGTAGTTATTGTTGTTGTAATGTATCGAGAGAGTGTCTGTGAGATTTTAAGGAGTGTGGTGCAGAGATATGCATGATAGTGTTACTATCATGCATACACATGCGGACATATACCTAAGCATTTCTCTGAAATTGGATGAGATTGCAACAGTTAATATACGAAATAAATGTCGGCTCTAAGTAATCAGGATTTGGTTAAGTTGACTCCAGTCCCAGGGTAGGAAGGTTCAATCCCACTTCAAACAAAAAAAAAATATTTTACATTATATTTTTTTGGAATGACTTAAAAAGTAAAACTTCACATTGTAATATTTAATTATTGAAGACAATATTAGCAATTCCTAAACAAATATTTGAAACAGAAAAATCAGAAAAGATACGGTCACATCTAGGACTCGAACCCAAGACCCTTGCCTTGCCGGGGCACCGCTCTACCAACTGAGCTAATGGGACACTATCTCCTTAGGTCATATTTAACTGTATCATACTTCGAATATGCTCTTACCTATTTGATCCCATTAGCTCAGTCGGTAGAGCGGTGCCCCGGCAAGGCAAGTGTCCTGGGTTCAATGTTTTTTTCTGAACTTTGAAGCGAAAAATGTAGACAGTTACCAAATACAAAAAAATAGTCTATCATAATAGCAGGGATAAATCTTTGACTCTCAACTGGTGTTGGAGGTATGTAAATAACAAAAAATACGCTAAACTATCACAGAATAAATTCGCTGTGTAATTTTTTTTCCATAATTACTCATGTTCTCTAACATTTGATGCATTGATCTATGTATTACGATTGTCATACACATTTACTAATCTATTGACCGTAAACCTTGCTAAATTAAAAACGGTAGACACATCTTTAAAAAAGGTAACTCGGTATGCTTTCATCCTTCAGTGGTTAAATAAAGACTGATACAAAACAAGGAGGGCTTAGAACCAAAATGATGAGTCAAACAAATTCAAACTTAACAGAATAACAAATTATGGGATAATTCTTCACTACTGTGTTTTTCCGGGACTTAACTTAGGATTTAAGTCTTTTAGGAAGCATTCGGTTATTACATCATTGTGATTCTAAAATAAATCTGCACTTTCTAAATATCATAATATTAATCATCAAGAATTATTGAAACTCGACAAAATGTATACGCAAATTAAAGATATTCAAAAAAGAAGTTTTTTAAATTTTGCTAATGGTGCAAATCTTTTCCGATTGACTGGCGAAGGTTATGGTCAATATTTTTTTTTGTTCTTCTTTTAAATTAAATTATTTTCCAAGATTATTCAACAAACATTAACAATTCAATTCATCTTAATTGAAAAAAACTCAATAGTCTGAAATGCTCTACCTACTCGTGGTGCTTGAATTATATTCCGATTTGAATCTCACCACTGGCCAGTGGCTCCACTTCTATTAGAACTTTGATTTTAATGCCCCCACAGCGCTGGCAAAAAGTGCACTCCGGATTCATAAGAAATTCATTACTGCGAAGTGGTGTCAGAAGTACGGGGCTAAGAAATTTTGATATATCACAGAGGAATGGTAAAAGCTTGACCCATGAAAGCATTTTTAGCTGAGTAGTCATCTAGCAGGATTTGAAACCCGGCTGGTGCAAAACATTTATAATGTCACTTGAATGGTTATTGGTTAATAAATGTGTAGAAAAAAAGAAACATTTTGTGGTCCTGCCACAAAGAGCTCCAATGTAGCGTAACTTTATATATATGTGTCGTTTATTAGAAAGGCAGAAGTTACGCATTTACAACAAAATACTATCAATATCGCACTGATGAGAGACAACCATTCAGAGTCGAATTGTCATTATAAATGGCTTTAGCTACATTTTATCACCAGATATGAAGAGACAAGTACTTTCCAACCTCCAATTATTTTACTCCCCCTTTTCCTTTAGTCTTACAAAATTCCCAAAAATAGGTCCACTGCATCAGACTATTATATATAATATTCTATAATATTATTCTTCTTCGTATGGATACAACCAGTACTGCCAACTTATCTATCTAAGACGGCTACTAAAATATACATTATAATTTTTTGGTTTGCTATCACATTTTCTGCCGAATTCGTTTATTTCTTGTTTATTTCTTCTTTCCAGCCATGTCGTTTCACTTTGGAGCCACGATTTACGAGATTTGTCCTTCGGCTATCCATCTTCTTAGCGATGTATCCTGCCCATCGCTGTTTGCCTGTTTTGACATATTCTTCCGATTGCTTTCTTATCCATTCGTTTCTCGTATTCAATTTTTCAATCGTTTTTTTCTGTATTAGTACTCCTTTTTATGATGTTTTCATGGTCAAGGGTTCATCAAATATCTACCGCAATATTTTTTCAAAAGTTAAGCATTACAAAAATATATACATGGCATCCACTAAGTTCAGCAGATAGCACAAGACTAATTTACAAAATAAAGTCAGTTTATAGTTTGTGTACTAGAAGAATAAAAAACTTGTGGCCAATTTCACTTGCAAACTATTCGAAAAAATAGCTGTAAAATATACTAAACTCCGGTGAGATACTTCCAGAATAAATCTGCTTCTTTAGGAAAATTATCCATATAATTATATGTTTTCCTAGTAAGGTTTTATGATTTATAATACTTAAAAAGAAGGATGGGGTTCCTTTACGGGAACTGCCCGTGCCTCCGTCGTTCGGAATCGTGATTCAATTGACGCAGCATCCCGGCGCTATTAGTGATCACATTGATCGGATTGGAGAAACTTTTGCCTAAAACTACAGTAACAATAAAAATAAAAACATTATTTTGAAAAGCTCATGACAAGAAAGCATTAGAAAAAGCCAATCTAATTTTATACTCTAGTGATAAAAACGCTTCACACTTTCACAATGTTACGACAAAGACACACCACAACATATTTACACATTAGAGACACAACACACGATTAATCGTTGCGGTATTTCCTCAAATAATCCTTTCAAATCGTTTTTCTTATTTAGTCTCGTTTGGCAAATGATTGTATTATGTGTAGGCTATGATTTTAAAAGTATTAACCGTACACGGCTCACAACTCTTAATATAACTTTCCTTCATTTAAACCTAACTATTAACATCAGCGCAAATTTTATTTAACAGATCGCTACCTGCTGCGTAATATTGACGCCCACCGTAGTTTTACAATACTTATTTAGTGCTTAAATTTATTTAGTTCTAGACTTACTTTTTTTTTCAAATTGTGTTCCTTTTGTGCGTAATTTTGTTACTTTACTGTGACAATGCCTAACAATGTCATTTTATACATGCGGTTTCCATGGATACGTGCGAATCAAATTTATCAAAATCATACAAGGCTCACAGCGAATTTTATCGGGTATGTTTGTCCCCACACAAAGGATATTTAACAGCCATGTCTTTCATATGGAAAAAGTCGGAATTTCAGAAATAGTATTTTTTATCTTTTTTACTCATGACATCATGTAGAATAACCTCCCGAAGTTAGTGTACTTTACCCCCGGACACACTGTATGAGCAGTATTTTTTAAAACGTTTATGGTAGTATCGTATATATATATACTATAAATATATACTATAAATATATACCTACTTATTGTAAAAAATGTAACTAAAATGGAAATCCCTTGATTCGCCCCTATGTAATGGGTGGTCAGCTCATCCCTTACTGCCTAACATGACTGAATAATTTGCTGGAAGTTGGTGGAGTGAAAAGTTATACCGGGTTTTTTTCCCCTTTTTGTATAAATGCGGCTTGTTTTAATTAGATAAACATGATGATGATACGTGTTACGTGCGTGCGGGTTGGTTTTGGGTTCTGGTCTCTGGGCCCTGGGTCCAGGGTAAGCACATAGCATAATAAATGATTCAATTTAAATTTAAATAAACAAGCGGGTAGTGCTGAAAGTGAAAAGGAATAATATTATGTTAATTATGGCATTCAAACCTGCCTTTGCCCGCGGTAATCATACTCTATTAAATGGTAATTCTTATTTTTTTAAGTGATTATCGCACACCAGTGGGACTATGGCATCCCGATGTTGAGAGGCTGAAGGAAGTATGCAGGGGGATGGAGTGGAGAAGAGGTATATTTGGAAGATTCTGGCTATGTTATAGTACGATGTGGCAACTAACATGGCCAAAGACATTTCAATTCATTCTTCTTCATGAACAAAAATGACACTACTTATTTACATATTGATTTTCTTATTTAACAATTCCATAAATTAGCTATTTTACAAATAATTTATAATTTTAAAATTTGCATTATTACCACCATTTCACGTATTAATGACTCGTAACTCAATTCCTATTTCAACCTCCAGTTATTATCAAATTCACTGTACGCATTTGAGTCAAACACGGAGAAAAATTACCGTTTTAAAAAAGTGACAGCATGCCAACTTCCTGATAAAATATTGGTAATTTAGAATATATCTAAAACACGTGTCCTTTTCCTAATGCATATCATGACGAAATGCAACAATATCAGTATGTTAATATAAGTATTAGATTATTTGTACGAACACGTGTTCCGCCGTCCTCATAAAACATTTTGACTGATTTGTTAGGAACTCTTTAAATTCATCCGTTAAAGGCCAGCAGTACCAATTTTAACAGGAAAATAAATAATTTGATCAGATTTTTAATAAACTAACACTATTTTATATTTATGTTTTCTCCGTGTAGTACAAAAACACAATAAAACGAAATAATCTACGAACATATATGAGCTATTGACAGCTCATAACGCTCTCGCGTCAGTTGGAGTATAAGATTAGATATATATATATAGACTCTGGTGGAGTATAAATGTACCATTCACCACGGCTTTTAGCTCCACACAGGTGACCCTGAGCAAAATAATGTCTCTAATGTCTCTAAGGGCCAAGGCAGTCTTTAAGGAAACTGTGCGGAGGGTCTTTTTAGGATAAGAAAGGAAACGAAGTTCTGGGAGGAAAAAAGGTATGAGGAATCTGGGGTGCAGTGTATCTAGTAGTCACGGGCGTATGCATCCATCCCTCCCACTGAGAGGCAAGGCAATGGGTCAAGAGAGTCCTGCTGGAGAGGTCAAAAGCTCTCCCTCAACAAGTCTCTTGCCGCCAAGACCTAGACAAACTTCACTATATTTGGTGTCGGGCAAGTCACCAAACGTGGCGAACCACTTGGGGTGACCTGTGGTAGATATGTTGGTTAACCAATAAATGGTTCCCGGGGCGGCGTTATTCATAGCCGCCTCCCAAATTGAGATTTTCCAACCTTAAAAATCTTAATATGATTTACCGGACACGTAACACACAAATAAAATTACAGACAGACGAAATGCAAAGCGCTTGAGTTAAAACAAACTTCGCCATTCCCTGTCAACCATTGGTTCCGTATACACGAAGATGGGAATTGATGGAAACGCCCGTACACTTTCTTTTGTACTTTTGTTAGTTGGGAACTGCTCTGCGTGGATGTAACCATTAGAGAAGATAATATCCACAACTCTAAATTAAAACCTGTCAAAGAGTACGGATCTCGACTAGCAATCCGGATGTCGCGGGTTCAAATCCTATCGTGTGTAGTTGAATTTTAGTTAATTTTTGTTATTTAACAATTTGATCGCTTAAAATAATATGTAGTATAATATTTACGGCACGTTCCAGATTGGATAAGATACTCTTAATATCGCCCTGGTATAAGATCACCATCCAGAATTGAAAAGATGTTCAAAATGGCTTTAGCCGTATTTTTTAACCAAATCAGAATAGCCCCATCTTCCTTTACCCCATCTCCTTCCCTCCCCACTACACAACATTCTGTCTCACAACATTCCCCAATATTGGGTTTGCTATAGTCTCACTGGCGCCAGACAGTGGGGAGCAGTTTCAACTCTTGTGCGGAATTCCATAAAAAATTTAACAAACTAGTGGGTCCGGGCTGACGTTGACCGCCTTCTATGGAGACCGCCTTTTAATTTATAGCTGTTGTCGGAGATTAGCGTGTACGAACACAGTGACGAATAAAATTATCTTTTTCAAGTCTATATATTAATAAATTATTACAAGCAATAATTAGTCGCATGTAATATCAATAGGTACACATTTAAAATATCTCCCGAGTAAAAATAAATGCCGCCGACGGGAATTGAACCGGCGCTTTCTGATGTCCGATCAGACGCTCTGGACCACTGAGCCACGTCAGCGGGTTGGAAATCCAACCCGCCAAATAATTCAAAATGTACTAGTACTTCAACCAACAATTATTGCTTATTATAGTGGAAAAATATGTGATATTTATGTAATCTCCGCATAAATGGATAATACTTCAAATATTCTACAAAAATCCAGCAATTTCTGATTATTTCCCCACATATTGTAACAAATGTATGAATAAAAAAGCAACTCTTCTTGTTCAACGCTTAGAAACGTCGTAAATCGTCGTTCCTACCCTTTACAGCCAAGCAATCTCACTACGTATCACCTAAAAGTGCGATAAAACGGATAAAATACGATAGTATTCGTCATATTTTGAAGAGCAGTTTTAGCAATTTGTACCTAGTTTTCTTGTTTACCTACATCTGTTAGAAAAAAGTGGGAATTTCGAGAAAATAACCACCTTGTGACAAACTTTGACAAAACATTATTTGCTTATTTATCTTTCCCGAGAACTTTTCCAGTTCTCATTTATAAATTATTGTAGTTTCCGTGTTTTTCACCGAGGAAGGTTTATTAATTATGGAAAAAAAGTTTCTACTTGATGTTGGAAATGTTTATAAAAAACTCGTTATTATGTTGGCCTACTTTAATAAACAAACATTCTTCATTGAGTGAAGAAAATAAAATAAAGAAACCTGTTTTTATATTTTTTGAATATATTTTTTATATGAAACCGAATCATAGAAAGGACCAGATAACATTGTTAATACGTTTTGCTTATTGAACACGATTTTACGATTTAGATACTATCTCTTTACTATAAGGTGTTTTAAATTTTACATAACTGATAAATAACCATTTAACATACATCAATGGTTGTATATCTGTCCCAAGGATCATATCTGGGACCATTGCTGTTCACAATTTTCTTCAACGACATTATAAAATGCCTTAACTATGCAAATTTGCGATGGTTTGAAAATACTCCTTCCTATTAATTCTATTATTGACTGTTGTAAATTACAAGAAATTTTGTATAGACTGAATGACTACTGTATCATCATCATCTCAACATGAACACCTCTAAATGTAATGTGATTACCTTCACTAGAAACAAAATAAAATTTGACCATAACTACCATATAGCCAGCCAATTACTTAAAAAGGTTACACAAACCGTGACCAAGGTTTTCTTCTTGATAGTAAACTTACATTTGAGGCTTATATTGATGTGATTGTGAAGAAAGCCCTTAGATTGTTATGTTTCTTATTCCGTGTTGGAAAAAAATTCAATAATATTCAAACTAATTTTTGAAGTCAACCCGTATTTGCTTCCCATACGCAATCCTAAATATAATATTTACATAAAGCGCATTGAAGCCATCTAAAGAAAATTAGTCCATCAATTAAATTTGAAATTAAATATTGCTAATCATGACAAAAACATCTCAATGGACAATTATGGACTAAAGCTATTAAAAACTAAAAGAGACTTCGCAGATATAATATATCTCCAAAAAATTACCAATAACTTTATTGATTGTTCGCCCCTTTTAAATGAGATTAATTTTAGAGTCCCAAGCCCGAAAACTAGAGATAAATCATTTATTCATCTTTATAATCGCTCTACTAACAACAGACAAAACTCTTTTATGATCAGTGTGTAACAATTAATAAGAATTTTAATTATTTTTACATATTTCCATGTAATTCGAGAACATTTTAAGAATATATCCTGGCTAACATTGAATAATTTGTATTTTTTTTTAAATGTTGTTGCTATGAATCCTGTTCAGTTGCATACATTTTATAAACATTCGTTCAGTTTAGTTGTAGGAATATATTAATGATTATTGCTGTTTTTAGTGTAGTTAGGATAATTTGTTTTCATATATTGTCATTTATTTGTGTTCTTATATCTTATTTTATTATTTATTTAATATTTTAATTGTTTGTAAATATTTGAGCCCACGGGTACTGGACCCTTAGATTTTTGTTATAATTTGATGTTATTGTAAAAAATCTGTCAGTAGATTTATTTATTTTTTATTATGTGCTATATAAAAAGGCTTACATTTTTTTGGCTTTGCATGTCTCACTAGGAAATCCTGTGCCGAGACAGACTACTTTACAAATATTTTATAATATTAAAATAAAGTACATTTTTCAATAAAGCAAAAATATTTGACAAAATTTTTCAGGTTTCTAGGTAGTGGTAACAATAATGAGATAGAGGATTATATTTGGGTGAGGTGACTAATTATTGCACGACCTTTATCGATGATCCATTGTTTGATCAGGATTTTGTATTTGTTAATATTATTCGATTTTCTTGTTTTTTCAGGTAGGTTATTGTATATTTTAGACGCAATGTATTTGAAATTTCTTTGACCAAATGCTGTGTTTGTATGAATTATTTGGTTTTGTGCCTCGTGTTTACAATATTTGGGGTATTTTCATAAAATGGATGTATTTTATTTTTAAACAGAAAAGTTAAGATAGTTTTTGTGTAAATTTGTCGAATATCTAATACATGGAATTTGTAGAATATATCTGCAGTACTTGGTTTTAAGGGAACATTAAGAATAACTTTCATAATTAATTTTTGTGCCTTCGATAATGAATCTATAGCTGATAGTGTTGCACCTCCCCATTCGGTTAATCCATACTCAATGATAGATTGACAAAGAGAGTAATAAACAATTTTCATAGATTTGGAGTCTAGTATGTTTCTAATGTTTTTGAGGAAATAAATATGTTTTCTAAGTTTAATCGTGATAAGTAGGCAATGTGTATTCCAGTTAAGATATTGATCAAATGTAAGACCAAGGTGTTTGAATTATAATATTGATTATATTTGTAATGTTTAAAGTTAATTATATATGTATATAAATATATATGTATGTAATAATTAAAGTTCTTTATTCCACTGAGTTGGTAGGTATTTATGAAAATATGGTCAAGGTTTTTTCCATCGGTTTAATGTTTTAATTCAAAAAATTTAAGATTGCAGTGACTGCTTTTTTTGCTGAAATATCATCTTTGACTTGACCCGACATAACGTTACTATTTACAAGGATAGATGCTGGGAGGAGGATCTTGAGAGAAGAGGGGTGTTGTAGGATGGAGGAAACACGAAGGCCGGCAAATCATTCTACAGCCGAGCTGTTGAACGCAAGAACGAATTGAATGTGACATCTCTCATGTGACAAATGTGTACATGCGTTTGAAGCGCGTTTGGCGGGTCTGGTGCACCGGAGCCAAAGGAATCAATAATGCTAGTTCTTTGGAACATTTTCCATTATAATACCGGTAGAGACACAAAGGCAGATAACCTATTTGATGCCTGTGCTTTAAAGATTGCAATCCGTTTGTTAGGATAAAGGAATCTATTAAACGAACCACCTGTTTCTACACGGAGTCAACGGAGTTTTTCAGGTATTGGGTCTTCAATTTTCCAGTTCGAATTCAAGTTTCATGAAAGTTCTATTCTAGGTGTTATTATTTTATAATTGGCCGGTTGTTTCACGGTATTTTGTAAACAACAAAACATGAATATTTGCTTTTAAATTTGATTAATTATTGTATAAACTCTATGAAACAACCCATCCTTATTGTTAGTAATCTATTTTACATATTTCTTCCTATTTCCAGAACTCGTATGAAAACACTCTTTCCCTACAAGTACATACGACTATGCTAAAGATAATAATAATTTCCCAAAACAATTAACAGACACGTCAATTAACTCGTTTTCGGAACTTTCAACAAATTGTTTTACTTTTTCCATATATTAGTTCCGAAGAGAGTTCGAGACTGTAATTTAATTTTTCAACAAAAGCACCGAAGCTCCTGGGGCGATTTCATAATTTAACAACAGAAATGATGAAAATCAGAGTAACTTCTGTAATTAGTGTTTCGGGTTACTTGTTTTTTACGACTGGAAAAAACCCTCCAGGAACGAGAAGACGAAAAAATATGCAATGGACCCGTGAAGAGACGATTTATTTCACGGGTGGCTTAATGAAGTTTGCGGAAATTGGTACCAAATAACATCGCGACGTTTTTTTTCTTGTAGAATGGTACCTACTGTAAGTGCTTGAAACCAGCGAAATGGATGCATCTTTATTTGGAAAATATTGTGAAGCAGGACGGGGAGTCGTTTAGGGATGACGAAGTTTTGGAAGCACCTGGCTATTCAAATGCAGTGATTAAATAAATAATAATGAATGGGTTATGTACATAGCATAGTTTTCATGGAAAAATCACTTAAAAGAGCTTTATTACTTTATTTATTTAACCTATAACTTATCATTTAGACTTATAACTATGATGAACGTATGTCGGAAGGACAATTGTGTATGAACGATTGTATAAAAGGACTTGGCTACTTTCTGTCTCGTCTCCTTATCATTTACTTTCCTGATAGTAACTTGTATCGCAGTGCGACAGTAAAGAGTATGTATTCTACCGAAATAAATTTATTATATTCTATACATTATAATTATTTACGTGGTGATCCAGTTCTTGTATAAACGAACATTCACCGCAATAACTAAAAACTTAACGCCAAGATTTATTACTAGTGACTTACAACTAACTAAATAGTGAGACTTATAATTAATGACTCGTTTATAGCAACTGACTTTCAACTAAGACCCAGCTGTTTTGCAAAAGTTCAAATATAACATTGTTATCAAGTGGCCATTCAGCTCCATATTGTTTTTTTTACATTTGAAATGTTCTAGTTAAGCACCTATTCTAAGGGTTTCAGTAATTTGTTAGTAATAATCTGATAAGCTGACAAGTTAAACAACATCATAGTTGTCTTTTTCTGCTGATCACAATTTGTTCATCAGCTAAATGGACTAAGAATCTGCATTTAAAGGGAACCTTTCAACTGGCAAAAAAAATGAAATGGCCATTTGAAGACTTTGTCGCTCATGAGTATCTGCGAAACAACTGGGCCTAAGACTTATTATAATTAGTAATTGAGGAGGCTTTTTCACAAGGAGGCATTTCTACCCTAAGCTGTTTGTAATTTTTTATTCATTTCTCTATTTAGGTCCTACAAAACGGATAATTTAGACTTTCAAAAATCTATTTACTTTTCGGTTCTGTGTGTCAATTTTAATTTATAAAGTTTCACAAATTTTCACATTAAAATAAAATAACTCAGTGTAATAAACATAATTATAAATGTAGGTATTAAAATTAAGTAATCGGTTATTATCTTATTTCAATGTATCTGAGTAGGTTCCTGTATTTATAATGAAATAAACTTTTTTTTTCTGATTCCCTTCCACATGTTTTGCCTAGGTATTAAATCTTTAATGTACATATAAAGATGCATTCGGGTCTGAGTCCGGGTCCGAGTTCTCTGTTGGAGTGGTTAATTTTGAAAATAATTAGTAGTGGAATTCCCCTTCCCGCAAAGGACTAGGGTTCAAGAACTCATTCCAGCTGAACCTACACACTGCTAGCGAGCACCTCAACCCAACGCGTGCTCATATTTTTTATTTTTTTATTTATTTATTTTTATTTATTTTTATTTAGGAAGCAAACAGTCGTACAGTAAAAAAATAATAACAATAAATATTCATATGTTCTAGACCAATCAAGTTCCATTGAGTTAAATGTTAATTTAGTATTTTTTACCTACACAACATATTAAATGGCAAAAAAATAAACATAATATAGAAATACATAAAATTAAAAACAAAAAGAAAAAATACAACTTTTCGCATAGCTATACTATTCACTACGGGTGATAATAATGTAATTTTCACAACAAAAAAAACCGAATAAAATAAAAGTATTTTAATTTATTAATTTATTAAGCTGAATTTTATATGATATTAAGTTATGGTTGAAAATGTCTACATCTCGTAAGGCATTGTGAGTTTCACAGATACGTACTATTACAGAGTTTTGCGCGTATTTGGATTTACAATATGGTATTCTAAATAAATCGTTCGATCTGGTGTTTTGTTTGGGGCAACGAAATGCAATCCTTTCTAACAGATATGATGAATCAACAAGGCAGTTCACGATTTTGTGTAAGAATAATGCATCAGAGATTTTTCTGCCTTTATACAAAGTGACAGGGATAAATTGATGGTCACTAAAACGATACGATAGGTGTTTCATAAATTTGTTCTGAATATTTTCAATACGATCAATATATGTTTGATATTGAGGATTCCAAATTACTGAGGCGAATTCTAATTGTGACCGTACATATGACATATATAACAGAATTAGGGTATGTGCTACCGTAAAAGACTTTGTAATGCGAATAATGAAACCCAATTGCTTATAAGCTTTTTTTAGAATATTTTCAATATGAACCCTAAATAACATTTTAGAATCTAGTATTACTCCAAGATCTCTTATTGTTTCTACTCGTTGTAAGGGTACATGGTTTAGTTTGTAAGTATAATAAATTGAATGTTTTTTCGTGTAAAACTAATAACATTACATTTATCTATGTTTAGATATAGTTGATTGTTTTTGCAATATTCCTCAATTTTACCAAGGTCTTCTTGTAATTGGACGCAATCATCTATGGAGCTAATACATTTATATAATTTCATGTCATCAGCGTAAAATAGGAAACAAGGATTACTAATAACACGATTCATGTCGTTTATGTATAAAATAAACAAGAGAGGCTCTAGATGGGAGCCTTGCGGTACCCCTGAGGGAATAATTATAATTTGTGACATGTAACCTTTTAAAGCAACAGCTTGACTTCTATTTTTAACATATGAAGAGAACCATCTCTGAAGATTTCCACATATACCAATCTTCGAGAGCTTGTTTAACAGTATGTCGTGATTTATTTTGTCAAAAGCCTTAGAAAAATCTGTGTAGATAGAATCTACCTGTTTCCCATTATCCATAGAGTTAAGAACAAAATCAGTAAACTGTCCTAGGTTCGAATCAACAGATCTACCTTGAAAAAAACCATGTTGATGGGGGCTAATAATAGTATTTTTGAATGAGTCAAAAAGTTGATTACACCCGATTTTTTCCAAGATTTTACTTAAGATACATAGTTTAGAGATAGGTCTATAATTTTCAATGTTGTGTTTGTCCCCTTTTTTAAAAACAGGTGAAACAAAAGCTTACCTTCTTTAAAAGATTTTTGGAACAGTAGTGTTACAGGAGTAACTAGTGTTTCAGCACAATTAACAATAAAAATTGGGTGTAACTTATCACAACCCGCACTCTTTTTTGTGTCCACATTTTTGAGATGTTTTAACACTAATGGTGCAGTTATTTCAATTGAATCAAAATTAATTGAATTTATGGTAACATCATTACTTGTATCAACAATATTTGTGGAAGTATTATTAGTAGTTTTATCGGAGATAAAGACAGATTGAAAGTAATCGTTAAAAAGATTGCAAATTCGTTGACCATCACTTGAGGAAATGTTTTTGTAATACACGTTATTAGGTACTTCAGATGATGACTGTTTTGATTTCACGAAAGTCCAAAAATATTTCACATCTTTCCTTATATTTAACTCGGCTTTCTTTATATAATTAGTATAACACTCTTTTTCTGTTCTTTTTTGGCCCAGTCCTGAGTAATGAGAAGGTATGGTAATCTGAGGGGTGTGAATAATTTTTAAACTTTCGGTGATACTTTAGCTTTTCTTTGATGATTTTGTGTACCACGGGGGATATTTGGGAGACAGATAAATGGTTTTTGATGGTACGTAGTGATCAATAGCTACCTTAATAATTTCGTAGAATTTATCAGTTGCTTCTTCGATACCCCTTGAACTAAAAATATTCGACCAGTCAAATTGCTCCAAAAACTCGTTAATCTTGACGTAGTCAGCTGAATTAAATAATAAGACTTGTCGTGGTTGATGTATTAAGCAAGGTTCGTTTTTTAGTCTTATTTCTATTGTGAAAGATTTGTGATGCAAATCTTCAGTTAAAAGGGGAGGAATGCAAGGTTGTAATGAGCAGTTCATGTTGCTAATGGCTAGGTCACGAACACGTTGATTTACATTTAAGATGTTATTATATTGAGAAAAGTCACAAAGAGATAAAAAGTCTATAACAGTAAAGCTGGCTTCGTCAACAGGTATTTGTGGTATCATCTGTCTTTCAGAATTTAGATTCCATATAAGTCTAGAAATGTTATAATCACCTACCAGAAGAAAGTCATCATCAGGATAGTTCAATCGGAGCTGACTAGCGGACTCAAAGTGAGCTTTAAGATTTCTAATATGATTCGTACCATGGGGATGGTAAGAGCAGCAAATGTTAATATTTTTATTAGAGGTAGTTGAATTAATAGTTACCCATATATCTTCAGCCTCTAGTGTGGACCAGCTAGTTTGATGAGTAACATTATATTTGGACTGGACAGCAATAAGAACACCCCCTCCCAATGTTTGACCTGTGAGATTATAGTTTATGCCACGTCTAAAACATTATATCTGTCGTCAAAAATCTCCGGATCACAAATATTATCGAGAAGCCAAGTTTCTGAAATACAGATAATATCAAAGTCATTGTTTAGAACAGCCCTTAGAAAATCATGCGTCTTTGTGCGCAATCCTCGTACGTTTTGATAATATATAGTTAAAGAAACCATATTGTATTACACAGATAAAATATCAGAAAAATGCATTTTCTATAATAAAAATAATAATAATGGTATGATGAAGTATGTATGTGAATTCGATTCATATAGATAAAAAGTGTTCGATGCAGATTCAATACCTCACGAGATGTATAGCATGCCATAATCTGATTGAAAGTAGTTTGTTTACTGACAGTTAGTATATAAAAAATGAAGTATAGTTTAAGTTCTGTGTGCGACTTAATAATATTAAATGCGAAACTAAATGAAAAGAAAAAAATACTTTGTTTAGATAATGTAAGTGAAATAAAATTAAAATGCGAAACTAAATTAAAAGAAAAAAGATTTTGTTTGAATAATATAAGTGAAATTATTACGGTATTTATAGAGAGTCATGCTATTTTGCTTATATCTGCCTCAGAGGAAATTCGAATGACAGGAGAGCTGTCACTTTTTCTCATAAATATATTGCAGTTTTTTGTCCACAGATAATGATATTGTTTTTCAGCTTTAATTTCCCTGGCTTTCTTCATCAGTAGCTTGTTAGAAGGCGTGAGGTGGTCGTTGAGGAATATGCGCATGGCTGCTCCTGGAAGACCAATATCTGCTGAAGTCAGGGTCCGGTGGCGTCGAGCAGCTGTCAGCAAAGCATCCTTATAATCTCGCCGAAGGAGACGTAGAATAATGTTTGACGTAGATGTAGGTGTGGGTGTGACTTTGGGAGTTGCCTTTGACCTAGGCCATTGGCGAACTCTATGGATGAAATCAACGTCTTCTCTTTTTATGGGGAATCCTACTTTTTGGGATATATTGCCAATAATGTCGTTTAGATTCTCTTTTTCTAAGGTCGGGACTCCATTGATTTCAATGTTACAGGATCTGTCCCATTGATCCCTTAGATTGTTTTTGAATTCTAACATCTTTACACGTTCATTCAGGGTTATTATTTCACAATCAAGGGTTTTGACTTTAGCTTCATAATCGTCGATTTTAGCACAGCAGAAGTCAATCGATGTTTTGAGGTCGGTTAATTCATTTTTGAATTGTTCTTTAATTGATTTAATAAAGAGTTCACTCATTTCTTGAAATTTCTTATCTATATATTTGATTAATTTGTTTGAAGAAACATCATCTTCGTCTGTGTCACTCGAAGTCACTGTTTTTTTCTGCATTTTTCGCTGTTTACTCATATTGTAATTGGTTGATTTGTGAATTTAGAGGCGCGATGACAAGTTGAAATCCTTGGTTTGTTTTTATTATTATTATTTGTTTGTTTTTTGTTTTTATGTTTATTTTTATTTTTATTTTATAGGAATATTTGGGAATGACGAAGAAATTTTTAATTTTTTGTAAGCATGGTTGAAACATTGATGAATATACCAGAAACCAAGCTATTCTATCACATAGATAAATGTCTCACCTTTTACCTGTGATACATATAACGAGTGCATAAAGCATATTAAACTCAGAATTTGTGGATCAAGCCGATATTCAGAGGGGCGAGGATTTCATTTTCTTGATTAATATGAGTATAAAATAAGAAAAAAAAGCTTCTAACATGTATCGATATTGTATCGAACGTCCAAACAAATCATCATCAATATAACATTCACATCAAATATAACAAACACAACAAAATTCCATCATATTTACCACTGTCGAAAACTATGTAAAACCTTCCATAAAAACTAATGTTGATAAACCTGCCCTACAGATAGGAAACTCGTGTTTGAAAACCTGCGCAGTCGATTAACGATACATTTTATTCGATTCAAATGAAATACCTAAAGTGCTTTATTTGAACGATTACAAAGGACAAAGGTAAATGTGTGCCGGTGCTTATATTTTATAGTTTTTTCTTGTGTAGGCAAACACGTCCCGTACATATCTATATTAAGCATATAAAACCAGGGAGACATAAAAATAAACACTGCTTTCTTATCTACCATTTACGTCCAAGCTTAAAGAAATATTTTGATAAAAAGCAGTCACTTTGTGGTTTGACATATTATTTAAAAAAAATAAAACACTTTATTTAATATCATTTTTTTTTAAATTTCTTTGCGTACTCCGGAATTCGAACCCCCGACCTCTGAATTCATAGTCGAGGTGCTTAACCTCCACTAACTTTCCTCCATCATACGAATACATCAATACAAAGTCAGCAGTGCGACCGGAGGAAAAATTCGTAATTTTTGTATGAAAGAGGACAATCCAAAGCAATCTATATCAGCGAGTCTCATTATTCAAAGCTCCCGATAAATAATAATACGAGAATAATTTGACAGATGGCACTTCGGGCTCTGTCAAACCCAAGGCAGTTTATAGTCCCGTCGGACTCCGCAGTAATCTTGAGCTCGTACGATCCATTTAGCTAATTGGTCGCATCTGTTCCCCGAGTTGACAAGTCGGTTGTAATCAAACGGAACAATGTTATATCAGCCGGGTAGCGGTGCGGGAAGCGGGAACGGGAGCGGGTAGCGGTAGCGGGCAGCGGGGAGAGTTCAACTAAATGCTATGTTTAGGATATTTGTATTACAGTATTGTTTGTTTGAGATTTTGGGATAACACTACCGGGAGTTTCAGAGTATCTTTAAAAAAATTTATTGTTTTATTTTTTTCAGGAACTCTTGTCCAATAATAACAAACACATAGACTGGAGATCCTTTTACCTCCCCAGCAGGACTCTCTCGGTCCATTACCTTGCACCGCATTGGGAGGAATGAACTTAAACGTCCGTCACTCCTGGACACACTGACCCCCAAATTCCTACAGACCCATCATACTATTTGTCTTCCCAGATCTTTCTCTACTTTCTTTCGAAAAAATACCCTCCACACAGCATCTCCAAAGATGACATAGGTCCTGAGGGAATTTTTTTCTCAGGGCCTCCTGTGTGGAACTAAAGTAAAAAAATATATATTTACGTTGAACAGATAATTCTCTAGTGCGATCCATACTCAATGGCAGGATTTGAAAGAAAATTGATGGCTCCAATTTATATAATACCTTTTGACTACTTACTTGGCCCAGACAGACAATAAAATTGTGCATTAGCTCAAGAAATGATAAATTGGTATTTTATGGTGTTCTCGTCTGCATAATCATTGATAATGTTTTATTCAATTTAACAATGTTTACGGTACAAGAAAAAAATTTTAAGTCCCATTAATTGTACAATCGTCTTGAAACTCATGCAATCTAATCAGTCTAGAATGTGTTCTATTTCAACTTTCAATGGATTTATTGGTCACTCCAAGAAACTATCCTAAAAGATATAACCCGGTTAAAATACACAGGTCTCTTAAAAGATAGTTAAGTCGGGTCTCTATCGTTCAAATGTTTTCAAAATATCGGACAAAAACAAAAACATCGGCCACGGAAAACAGAAAACATTTTGGACCTGCCCCGGTGTTCCATGTTTAAGAAATTGCGCGTACAAAAATTCGGGAACGTTGTTCACTCATACAAATGCAAATCACACAGCGGCGCCCAGCCCCCGTGTCTGCTTACAACATCAAACGCATAACTATCATTGGCTCTGCCACGTTGATAATCCGTGCAGTTTGGTCGTAGCTCAGCGATACGCCTCCATATCTCACTTCGTTTATTTTATCTACGCGTAAATATGTACTAGACAGTTTGAAAATGGGCGGCGGATTAAATATCTCCTCGCAATGACGAGATAAAAAGAAACTTCGTTAAGACAGACAAAAAAAAGTCAGTACATGAAGGGGAGACATGAACCCTGCCCATTTGAAGTGAAGTAATTATTCACCTTTTAATTTATCACCCCCCCCCCCCCCTCCTCCCTCTTAACTCTGACCCGCCCGTACATTATTATTTTTATTATCACTTTTATGAAGACGTCCTCTTTAGCATGAAGGGCGGAGGGCTGGCCATTAAAATTTAAATGATTGTTATTCGGACGAAACGCCATACCGCTCCTAAAATTAAGCACGCGGAGTGGTGTTTACTTAGAATTTTAAGAAAAGTACACCGTACAAGAGCCCTTGCCTAGAATTATGGCAATACCGATAGGATTGATTTGTCAGACGTAATAAAATATAAGAAGTAGAAGTAGAAGCGAAGATTTTAGTGTTTTAAATCTATAAAAATTTAACTACTATTGGGAAAAATGCCAAACACGCGCCCAACTTTTGTACACGGTTGACATTTATCACATAAAAATGGGTCGATTTTACGACTCGTTGTTGAGTTCAAACGATTCAAACATTCAAGCTGTGAACAAATTTGCCGTCTCTTATGTATATATCGGACGTGATAGACAATTTCGTTCATCTCACATTCTTTTGATAAAATCCTTATAAAATCTGTATACTTTATATACAATACTATTATATCATATCACACTACCAATCCTTTTCTCGTTTCTCAAGCTGAGACCAATGCAATTAATTTTAATGAATATTCGGCCTTATCATGCATTTAAAAATAATGTCCTTTGTTCAACTTTGCTATCTCATGCACCCTGTAAGCAGATCAACAATATCAAAATAATTACCCATATTAAGCACATGTAGGAAATGTACAAATTATATGAGAAGTCACTGGCACTGCAGTCATTTCTCATCCGACAGTACTCGGGGAAAGTAATACGTTGTTTTATTGACTATTTTCCTACTGGTCCTACAAAGCTTCAGCTGCCATTATAAGCTGGACTCCACCTGAACAACTCAGGCATCAAAGTGTCCACGTGTGCCGGTGTTCTGTCGATATATTGAGTATCTTTGTGGGCTCCCCTTATCGCATACACTTACGTCTCTTCAAAACCCATATTCACTTCTTTCTCTTCTCTAATTTTATTTTTTTCAAGATGTTCTGTGTGGTGTTAATGTATAAAACGTATTATCGTTACAAAGTTTACAAAGCTATAACACAGGAATGTCCATACGCCAAAAATTTACAACGATTTTAAATTCAGTGAAAATTATTAAGACGATGCCATACGTAGTAATGCAAAATCATGTGTTTTTGGTTTTGGAAATTTGTTCGCCTAGAAATGTTTCAGATGCTTTAATTAAATACTGCGAGTAGAATACATCTTGGCCTTTGAAATAATCGAGCCTTTTTATAAGCCCAGAAAAAAAATAATGTATAAGGCCTATGAAAACTGCATTAAAGTTCAAAATCTCCTACTTACAAACCCATTTTCGGTTATGATTTTATTGTTTAATGTGGAAAATTAAGTTATTTATAAAATGATCGAAAAAAAAAAATAAATATTTATGCCTGAACATCCACAGAATAAAATAAAAGGCACTTTTTGGCCATGTTTTTTTCTCGCATAAATCAAAACAGGCGGATGGTGTTAGGCGGTAATTTAAACCTTATCGCCATCTACGTAAGGGTTGTTATTGATAGCGGCTCAATTTAAAATATTACACGACTTAGTGCATCGCCTTAAGTAAAAAAATTGAGTTATTGAATTTCACTACAGAACTTAAAACACTTATATATATTTAATATATAAACTTTATATATTTATATTTACGTTTATATATTTATTGTCGTGAAGAAGGTTGGGAACAACCGAAACCGGTTGACATATATAATAAAATAAAGTGGTTTAAAACAAAAAACTTTTTCATTTTACTTACGTATTTTTAAGTTTCTTAAAAAATTCAAATCTCTTGGTGATCTTTTTAAAAGAGGATGAGAAAGTAAAATTGTCGTGAAAATGCAATTAACAGGACGGCTGAGCCGACCCAGGGCGGACACGCTCAAACTAAGAGTAATAATTAAAATCTGCGGGGTTTCTTTTGCCTTCCTCTGGACAAAGAGAAGATTCAAGGTTGCGGAGGGTGGGGAGACGGGGTAATTCATTTAGGGATAGCATTCCAACCCCGTTAGACAGCCCCTGGATGATCGAAATCTTCAAATTATAATTAACCCCTTTTACTTACCGGTTTCGCATTCAAAATAGCAGTTTTTCAATATTCTTAAAGCTTTATATTTGACGATGAAAGTAACAAAAAATATTTTACCAGGTGCCATACTACTCTTCCAAACATTTGAAAAGTATGGAGCAAATACTGTATTTTCTTTTATATTTTCAAACTTTACAATTTATGATTGGGACAACTTTTTCCTGAAATCAATTTTCAAAAATAATTGCGTTGACTTAGAAATTCCCGACAGAAATAGATGTGCAAGTTTTCCATAGAAAATAAAGAATATATCTAGAAAAACGATGTGGACTTGTTTCGTCATCCAAAATCTTTTTCATCCATTACTTGCTTATGTTTCAAATAAAGAACTGTGTCATCATTGTTAAGAAATTATCATTTCGATCAAATGGGATGCCAGTGTACGATGTCTGGCAAGTATACAAGCGATAGAGCGCGTGCTAAATGGACTAAAACAAAATGAACTAGTAATTCAGTGGCGACATTGGCGTCAATTCAAATTTGCATGGAAATCATTTCTAGTGTGAATTCAATGAAGATTCCATAGCCAGAGCTCAAGTTTGCTTGTAGCTGCAAGTTTTTGCAAGCTGCTTAGAAACGATGTTTGCTAAAGTTAAGATAATACGTTACCACCAGAAATGTGATGGAAAAAGAACTTCAGAACTTGCTTGCTACAAAAAAGTCACATTATTATTCCAATTCATTATTTTATAATGAGAGAATGGAAAGTTTTTACTGACAAAATCGGTTCAGATCCTACAGGACCGAAGAAAATTATGAAAAATTTACTAACGTAGGATCCTAAATGCTAATAAAATATTTTAAGGCGATGCACTACGTCGTGTAATATTTTAAATTGAGCCGCTATCAATAACAACCCTTACGTAGATGGCGATAAGGTTTAAATTACCTATTATTTTTTTGGTAAACTAATGTTTAAGACAAGATTTTTTATGCATAGCACAAAGGGTAACAATTATTTTATAAGCAATAATTATTAGCCTGAAACACTCATCCACATTGAAAAATCTCCTGATAAAAGATACATGACGAGAACGGGACTTGAACCCGTGTCCTTTCGATTTTCGGTCGACAGCTCTGACCACTGAGCTATGGCGGCTTATCTCTTATCCGCGAAATAATTCAATATATACTAGTGTTTCATTCAACAATTACTGCTTGTTACATTTTTTTCACCTGAAACAACCAACATTATTTTATATGAGAAAGGCATTGTAAGTGCTAACTCTCTCACTAGATGGCATCGAGACAAATTGACTACAATTTTGGTGAAAATACTAGAACTTCTCGAATATTAATTATAAGTTTTTTGGTAATCCAATGTTTAAGACAAGATTTTTTATGCATAGCACAAAGGATAACAATTATTTTATAAGCAATAATTATTAGCCTGAAACACTCATCCACATTGAAAAATCTCCTGATAAAAGATACATGACGCCAACGGGACTTGAACCCGTGTCCTTTCGATTTCCGGTCGAGAGCTCTGACCACTGAGCTTTAAATTACCGCCTAACACCATCCGCCCGTTTTGATTTATGCAAGAAAAAAACATGGCCAAAAAGTGCCTTTTATTTTATTTTGTGGATGTTCAGGCATAAATTTTTTTTTTTCAATCATTTTATAAATAACTTAATTTTCTACATTATACAATAAAATTATAAGCGAAAATGGGTTCTTAAGTAGGAGATTTTGCACTTTAAACAGTTTTCATAGGCCTTATACATTATTTTTTTCTGGGCTTATAAAAAGACTTATCTAAAAAAAACTCGATTATTTCAAAGGCCAAGATGTACCTACTCTAATCGCAGTATTTAATTAAAGCATCTGAACATTTCTAGGCGACCACATTTTCAAACCAAAAACACATTATTTTGCATTACTACGTATGGCATCGCCTTAATGCATCTGCAAAGTACTCGATTCATTTAGAGATTGGCGCTGGTTTATATTTTGTTTTAACGATTGCAGGATGCGAAATCAATAGGCAGCAAAAAACTAATTACTGAAATCAAATTACTTGTAGTGTTGCCATCTTGTAGAAGAGTAAGGCTCTCGTTTAGCAAGCTGGAGGTCACTGGATCAAATTCTAGCGTGCGCAATTAAATTTTATTTGAACAAATTGTGTTATTTCACAATTTACTCATTTGAGTATATATCAGAAAATAATATATAGTAATTTAGAGTCAAAGATACTTTTAGTATCACCCTGATGTAAGACCACCATTTAGGATTGAAACGTTGCTTGAAATAGCTTTGGCCGTGTTTAGTCACCATATCTGAGTAGCCAAGTACTTCCCCATCATTCTCTTCCCCATCTTCTCCTCTCCCCACTACCTTCAGCCCCACAAAACACGTTAACAGGAGTTAGGACTCCTGTGAAGTTTCACATTTAGAAAAAAATGGTTAGATCACACAGATCCTAGAGCGGTAGATTCTCTCAGAATCGTCCGGTGGAATATCACCTTCAATATATAAACATTGCCTGAAATAACTTTAGCCGTCTTCAGTTAGCAGACCTATTCATAAAATAGTCAGATACTTTCCAACCTTCATCTTCCATACTCCCATCAGCCTCATATCATACCCCACTTGGGGGTGCTATGTTTCTACTGTTTACGGTGAGTTGGAAGAAGTAAGATTTCTTGTAAAGTATTCACAAAAAAAAAAAAAAAAATGATTGAAGTCTTTATTCGGATACTAATAACTTCAGGGGAAAATTCCTGATCATGCAACGTCAAAATGGAGGAGTTAAATTTTCCAAAATAAATAAATAAATGTTCTTAGCTACGAACTCATCAACATTATTGTTTCTCTAACAAAGCTCTGAAAACTTCTCATCAAATAGCAACATGAAAGTTTATTTTGAGAATACATTTTTTCCAAAGTAATTAAGCAACGTGCTTAGCGAAAAACAATTACTGCTTCGCAAGCCGTCAAGAACCTCCCTGTCATGACATTTCGTTTGTTTCACCCGTTTAAAAAACCTCGTCTACCTTTATGACCCAACCATGAAATGGCATTTTGCATATTTTTTCAACACAGTACATGGCAACCGTTCGCCCACAACTACTGTTGGAACCACCGCAACTTCTGGATGAACTAAAGTCCACAGAAAAACTGAAATGTTAGTTATCACGGAAGAGAGTTTCAGACAAAAACAGTAACTTTAGTTTCGGTTTAAGAACGTGGGAGAAAAGACGCCTGATGAAATAGCCTAAGTAAAAATTGCAAGGAAAAGTAGGGAGAAATTGTTTATTTAGTAAATTTGTAGTAGAATGTTTTCATACATATTAAAATAATTAACTTTTTCCAGTGAAAAACTACTCAAGCGAAGAATTTCACGTGAACAATAGTATCAATTTTTAAGAATAACAGAAATGTTAAAAAGTACGTAACAAAAACTAATAATGAATTCCGGATTCTGACAGTTTTTTTTTCCTCTTTTTAATTTGTTTATTTTTTTTATATTACAATAGCGATTAGTTAAAAAATCTCATATATGACAGGATGAAATTACATTACGTAAGTGGGAGGTAAAGCTTTATATTATTTCTACATGAATTCCTGACAAGAGTCCATTCTACCCTGAGTAGGTGGGGCTATTTCATCCCCATTCTGGGTATGCTTTAAGCTGTGAAGAGAGTTGCGAAAAAATGGAAAATAGGAAGGTTCTATAATACCTTTCTATTCAGATCTGGTCACTAACCACGACTGCAGTGATTTCAAGCCATTTTTCTTTTCTGTGTTATTATGGTGTTTCACATATACTGAGGACACTCTGAAAAGAGTCACAGTTATTGTAACAACACATATATTTAGGTAATAAAAAATAACTGGATAAAAGAACATTGATAAAATAACAGGTTAGGTTTGAATAAGTTTTTATTTCTTCCAATTCTCTATATTGTCATAGTAAATAATATAATATATGTACATCAATGGGTAGCAGAGCTAATTTCTTGTTAACTAGGGGTACGTATACATTTGCGAACCGAAACGCGAACCTTTAATATTTTTAATATACTTACTACTATACTACTTTTTTAATATTATCTTTAGTTTCAGTGTATGGCACTTCCATCATTAAAGCACATATAGATTTTGTAATAAGGTGTGTGGATCCTTTTACGTGCATATAATAGTCAGATAAAAATAATAATAATCTTTAGTTTCAGTGTATGGCACTTCCATCATTAAAGCACATTGTGTATTGCACATATTTCCAACAATACATTTTTTTGGTCACTGCGGTTGCCAAACCTCACTAACTCACCGAACCTAGGGTTTCAAGTCTGGGTAACAATTCACTCCTTGAACGACAACCCTAAGCGTAGGTCTTTTTCTGCACTGACGGATGATGGATCCGTTAACTCGTGAATAACGCCACCATTACCTGATATTGAAGACTGGAATCTTGGAGAATTTGGTAATCGGGAAACTGGACTGGATCTCCTGAGCCTGGACACTCACGCGTTTTTGTCATGGAGTCATTAAATTATTTATTTCATCAAAAAAAATTACAGAATATATAATATATCATTAGTAAGTAAAATACCTATATGTAAGTTAGTAACAATGACATAGTTCAAAAACTAATGTTACAATAAAATAACAGTTTCTAATAGATGAAAAAGTAAATATGTATATAAGAGTGTTATATAGATATGGCATTATATACTATATTTTAAGTTCTGCATAACCTGCCTCACTAGACGAACCTGTGTTGAGGCAGATTTTTTAGTTAATTATTTCTCGCATTTTGTTTATGGTTTACTTACAAATGTTTAATATATGATTTGACAAGGCCTATTTTGCTCTGTCTGCCACGCTGTTCATTATCTACGCTTCAAGAAACAATCGGTATCACATCGTATTAATTCATGAGCAAGCCCTTTTTGCAGACAAAATGCAATCTTGGGATATATTTGTTTTTAATGTAAATCTTAAATGGTTTTGAACATTTCTCATCCTTTCATTCAGATAACTTACCAATCCTTACAGATCAGATGTTAATATTATTTTGCATTAATGGAGTACTTAGCTCTTTTTTCTAAAATTTACAATACAATCAGAACATTAATTTGTTTTTTCAATTATTATATTTTATCTATTTATTCATTTATTTATTTTTTCAATTGTTATCACCTAGTCCCTTGATAACAGTACAATAAATAAATAAACAATAAGTTATAGCAATAACACTTTTTTTTCTCATCAGCCATGTTGTCTCCGGTTGTTTTGTTCATTACTTGAGCGCAGACCACGTTCACTTGTACAGCCGGCTGCGCGTGACAGTTGACAGTCTTGTTAAAATTTAAAAATGGATCGCGGGTCAGAGAGATGCCATCCCCACTCACAGCTTCTCAACATTATAAATGATACATATACACATCGGGCAAGCCGGGAATCCGGTAATGGACTTTTAATAATGGACATTTAGTTTCTGACTAAGAATACTTAGATAATGTGGTATGAACTAGTAGACATATTTTTAATTTACAATATGTAATAAAAAAGTATTATTTTTAAATTGACATACGGGTAATCTAACAAAAAGAATTTAAATATGATTGGTCTCCACGAAATTCCTCTTTTCCTGGTGTTCAGTTTCCGCTTTATTTAAAAAAAATTAAGGCATGGATACACATGCTCATAAAGTAAGCATGCTAGCGAGCATGCTTAAAACTAGCATGCTATTCAACTGTATACATTTGCTGGTTTTAAGGGTACTCCTAAATAAGCGTGCTCAAAGAAATATTTAAACCTATTGAAATAGTCTCCGTTCCTTACTACAGCGAACTATTATCGAATCTATAATAGCATGCTCATAGCAAACCTGATACACCCATACGCTAAGAGCACACCTCTTCCACCCAATCCTCTGCTAGAATGCTCATAAATCTTTCAGCATGTTTTAAGCAAGCTATTTACAAATAAACATAAGGCAAGGTTTCCTTTTATTTTTCCTCGTATTTCCAGTGATTTTAACAAGATCGAATGAACTTAATTTTTTTATTTATTTACATACTATTTTAAAAGTCATTTGGCTTCAAACAACATTTATTAATTTGACAGTTACGTCTTATAATAAGACAAGTATTGTATAACTTTTCTTGGTAATTCAATAGCGGAAGTGCCATAATTTAAGCAATCGAACCACCTTCAAGTTGAGGAGTCGCGCCATTTACAAAGGCAAATAATATCAATCAAAATTTCAGTTTCCCCTAATTGCACCCACCCTACTCCCACCCTCCCGACTGGGGCAGGGGTGCCAATACTGCCAATCATAAATCTATGTCGACACCCGCAAAACGAAGCGGCCGGAAATACGTTCCAACCGTAAAGAAAATTATAGATGAACCCTCCGTTCAGCCAGTAATCAGTTCAATGAAATTCCACCTAAATCTGCTGCTGGCTCGACACAGGGAATATTAGAAACAGAAAGGGAAAATTTATTGAATCGACTGAATGGAGTCATATTTTAAATTGCTCGAATTAGGAGTTTTGTGATATCGCGTTGTGACAATGATTAGGTTATACTTTAACATAATTTGAATGCCAACCGCGTGACCGTCGGGTTGTGGTGTCGATTTTCATGATAGTTTATCAGTTTACTTTGAAAAATTCCATTTCTTACATTTTGTCGGACTATTTCAAAAATAACAGAAGTGCCAATTCTGAGTTGTGACGTGGTTGTGGTAAGTTGGTGAGGTAGTGAGGTGGTGAGGTGGTGAGGTAGTGTGGTGGTGAGGTGGTGAGGTGGTGAGGTAGTGAGGTGGTGTGGTGGTGAGATGGTGTAGTGGTGAAGTGGTGAGGTGGTGAGGTTGAGGTAGTGAGGTGGTGTAGTGGTGAGGTGATGATGTGGTGAGGTGGTGATGTGGTGAGGTGGTGAGGTGGTGAGGTGGTGAGGTGGTGAGGTAGTGAGGTGGTGTGGTGGTGAGGTGTTGAGGTGGTGAGGTGGTGAGGTGGTGAGGTGGTGAGGTGGTGATGTGGTGAGGTGGTGAGGTGGTGAGGTGGTGAGGTGGTGAGGTGGTGAGGTGGTGAGGTGGTGAGGTGGTGAGGTGGTGAGGTGGTGAGGTGGTGAGGTGGTGAGGTGGTGAGGTGGTGAGGTGGTGAGGTGGTGAGGTGGTGAGGTGGTGAGGTGGTGAGGTGGTGAGGTGGTGAGGTGCTGAGGTGCTGAGGTGGTGAGGTTCCCACGGCTGCCAAAAATGGTATGATGGTTAGTTAGTCAGTATTTCCCATATAATTTATTCTCAACACCTTTTTAAGGCGTTGCCTAATTGCTAAGGATCATACCTAGATTCCAATTGCCCCTTAAAACCAGGTTCCTGCTCTTCCCACGATCCTGCTTCACTTGGAGAGGTGTAACACTAAGGACGGGTTGTTTCGGAGAATTTGAACAATTCATCAAATTTCAACGTTCATTTTCAAGTTCTGTTTTTATTTCAGTTTTGTAAAGCAACTAGCCTACAATGATATAATAACATAACTTGAATAAGTCTTTCACAGAACCCGAAAATGAACGTTGAAATTTGATGAATTGTTCAAATTCTCCGAAACAACCCGTCCTTAATTGTTCTTTTGTAACAGCTGCTTTCCTGTCTCCCATTTAAAAAAAGGAATTGAACCAATCTTTTATTTATATTTTCTTTTTATCAAATACATTTACTAGCCTAAACCGATGATTTTGATAGACTTCATAGTATCATCAAAGTTTCAGTGAAAAATTGAAAAAAGAGAGATTAATAAAAGGTAAATTTAATGAAAACAATTTGAATTGAGGAATTAACTAACCTTGCGTTATCCAAATCAATGGTTCGTGTAGAGGCCGTTAATTGACATTTCTCACCTGTCGTTCCGAAAACACTGAGAGCTCCTAAAACCCCTCCGTGCCCATAATAGCTGGATAAAGTGTTTTAATTATATCTTGATTCTTTAACAAGCTTCCATGAAACTACCCCGTCCCCCACACCACCATCCGCAGGGGTTAAAAGGGGCGAAATTAATGACCCGAAAAAACGCCATTTAAAAAATCTTTAGCACTCGGCAGGAATCCCGTTTGAAATTAATAAAGGTAGTTGGGGAGCCTTAAGCGATCTAAGTTATGAATAAGATTTTTATTATTTTTGGAGCGACGCAGAGCGCCAGGGTCCTTCATTAAAAGGATCTCTCTTTTGCAAGCTGCCAATTTTTAATGATTGTTATATAGACTTCCGGAAGACCATCGTCGGATCCAAGGAAAATCTTTTGATTGGAATTAATAAACTCCTGAAATAATGCATTTTGATAAATTCCCTTTTTTTCGAAAGCAGAAAACAAAATACGAATCATTTTCATTGACAAAAATTTTCATAAAATTGCTTTACTTTGGAACAAGTTTCCACTCTATACTAGTAGTGAAAAATATAATAAAATTGATTTTTCAATCATCACTCGCGATTGAAATTATGCTAGAAGATGAAAAATATATGTAGTTAACTAGAAATTCATGAAAGAAAAGCTGTGCAATATTTATAACACAAGAGCTCATCTTCGATAGATTTTGACGTTCAAGAAAGAACATTCTGCTTATACTTACAGTTTTACAGCCCATATTAATGTTACAACGGTATATTTTGGTATTATGACATAGTTACTATGTGCAACAGAAGAACTTATTGTAAGTTTTGAATCTAAATGTTTTCTTTGTGGTCTGTTTTTTCAACAATAATATTTACTTCAGAAATTTGTTCCGATTCAAATATATGTTTGTACAAACACAAAAATTTTGATATTTTACGAGTTTTATTTAGACTTTTAAGATTAAAGTGTTATTAAATATTGATTGTGTTACACTAATTTAATATTATGTTATAGCGCAACGAACATATTAATTATACTAGGTACAATCACATATCGCACAGCACAGTGTTGTGTTTTATTTTTTTTTTAAACTAGTGGGCCCTGGCAGATGTTGTTCTGCCACAGACTGCCTTATATGTAGACCACATTTTATATACACCTCATTTTACGTAAACCGCCTTTTATCTGTTGTCAGTACGATGGAAAATCCGTAAAAATGCGGCTATTCTCTTAAAACTGTCTTGAAGTATATGTCTTTCACAGTGTGACAGATTGCCGTAAGAATACGATCCATAGAAAACACTTACGATATACATTATTTATTTAATTTTCTTTATTTATCTCATATTCAAATGTAATAAATAAAATTAAAATTCTTAAATGATAATGGATTCAAATTAAACAAAAAATATTTTTGTTTTAAATTTTATTAATGAATTTTAATTTAATATAGTGCGATTTGGTGAACAATATTTTTTGTCAATCCATCTTTTGCTAATATGAATCAATTGGTTAAAAAACTATCTTATGTTTCAAGTTGAAAGCAAGAACACACATTCACAAAATTTCATTGAAATAAGTTGGGCGGTTTCTGAGATTAGCGTGTATGAGCACTGTGACATGTGATTTTAATATATTAAAATAAAAAAGGTTTTTTAACCAATATTGTGGGGAGAGAGATTTTAAAATTTCAGTGAAGTTACTAACTAACTATTTATTGGTTTAAAATATGAATTTATAAGATTTTAAAATTTCAGTGAAATTACCAACTATATATTTATTGGTTTAAAATATGACCTAATAAGATTTTAAAATATCAGTTAAATTACTAACTATCTATTTATTGGTTTAAAATGTGACTTAATAGGATTTTAAAATTAATTACTTAAATGTTGTTCTTACCAGACTCAAATTCCGCAGGATCTCTTAGTTTTACCATTCTTATTAAATTCAATAAATGAACGTATTCTTAGGAGGCGCAAGCAATTTCTAAATGGAAAAATAAGCTTTTCCAAAGAAGGGAAATCCTTTAACGTCGTCCTAAACGTAAAAACGAGGTCCTGTTGTCCTGGTTCTCATTATCTGTTACTTTCGTCCTTGCAATTAAAAACATTTTTGTAAATATTTGCGCTTCACGGATTCGTTCCTTGTTTCGGGAAAATGTTGATCTAGGAAAAATAAACAAGACTTAACAATGGTGAAAAACATTTTAGGTAAAAATAATTATGATTTATTTTGAAATTTTATTATTTGCCAACGCTTTTAGTGCCTATTTCAAAACTACGTAATTGTATTATGCCGGTGACATCATATCGACCTTTTGATTTCGATTATTTACTACGTACTTTCTAGACATGTCGTACCTAGCTAATTCAATTAAATTAGTGAATTACTTCCTTTGGTTGAATGACAGGAGGCTATTAACATTTTTGCGTTTATTAGCTGTACCTTGCCACGCACTGCTATGGCCCAGTCTGTCTGTGTCGATAGAAAAACAAAGAGAGTGTCGCTTTTACATCCAACAGATGGCCCTATTTAAAAAAGAGCATGTTTTCCAACAGATGGCGCTGTTTTTAACACGTTTTTACCTGTCACACGTGACCAATTACTAAACAAAACTCCATAAATCTTTGTCAAAATTTGAGAGAAATCGGCGAAGAAGTTTCGGAGATTTAAGATTTTGAACAAACGAACTGTTACATTTTTATTTATATATATTATAAGGTAGTAAACCTTTTTTCATGTGTCCTTGATTAATGAGTAAGAAGTGCTTTACCACAATCTATACAAAAAATGAATGAAAAAAATATTTTTTCTAGTTAGGTGTACTTGCCATTAAAATCAGGGTTCCTCTATTTTATGTAAACTAGTGAACTAGTTGTTTTGAAATGGAGCTTAATTGGCAAGAGAAAAAATATAGGTAGGTATTCTGTTCTCCTACAATATATATTAAAAAAGTTATAAAAGATCCAAACATCCTTTATTTATTTAACGCCCAGAGGGCTTTTACATGTAGGTGGTACAATTTTATTGACAGTTTTGAAACATAAGAAAGAAATAATAAAAATAAAATTACATTAAAAAATAATATATTTAAGAAACAAAATTAAAAATAACAAGAACATAAATTAAAAAATACAGCGATTTGACTGGTTTACAAAAATATAACTTCAATAGTGTTGAAATAAGTCTTTTACGTAATCCACAAAATTCGCAAAGTTAATATTAAATATATCGACATCACCTAAGTATTGGTTTCCCATAGTGTGAAACGTTGTATTGGGGAGTTCGCAATGTAATTGCGCTGGGTGTTGCACTGGAATAGTGTATTTTGTCGTGTTGTTATTGTGGGTATTCGTAAGTTTATGAGTTGCAGAAGTTCGCACCAGTTAGAATTTAGAGTTTAAAATCTTGACTAAAAAAGTTAACCCTTAAATGCATGATTTATTTATTTTTCTGGAAAAAATTTTTTTTGTAGATATTAACATGCATATGCAAGGAAATATAAAGAATTTTATTTCTTGGTAATTTTTTAATGATATTTGATTAAAAAAAATTGTTGCAGGTTTACAAGACCATGTATTTAATAAAAATTAATATGAACAATTTACGTATGAAAAAAAAATAAAAAACCTAAAAAAAATTCTCAAAACTAATAACTGTACCGGAAAAATACGAGTTATTACATATAAGTATTGTATTATTGTATCTACTTACCTAAGAAAATCAAAATAATAACAGCAAAACAAAACTGTAATTCTAACCTCCAACCAATTTTCGAGAATCTTCACTTTGTTAAAGAAAAACTGACATTTGACATTCGCGAAAGAAAAAAAAGTAGATGCCACTCGATAAAATATATTACCGTGAACTTGATAATTCTAAAACGGCATGCATTAAGTATACACCAAAGAGTTAAAGGTGGTTTGAACGGTATGTTGCAGTTTTGCAACAGTATGCATTAAGGGTTAAGTCGTTTATTTTACGTCTGTCTTCCAATGTGTGTATTTTTAGAGAATTTAATAAGAAATGATATTGTAAGTCGTGGAATATTTAATTTATAAAACGTAGAATTTTTTTTTGTATTCGCTCAATGTTATCAATGTGAATATTATCGTATTTTGTTGTACCTTTAATTGGTACAAAAAATACGATGATAGATTAAAACTTAAAACACAAATTAAACCGTGTTTAATATCCTTAGTACGCATTTAATCATATTAAAATGACATGCGTGCATAAAATACCCATCCAATATTATGATGACCTGTATATTGATGAATTTTACAATTTTATTTTTTCTCCGGAATATGATGGTTTCAATTCCTACGCAGCATAAATAAAACTATTATTCTTTAATAAAAAAGGCTCATTTATAATTAAAGTTTTTTCTAATTAACTCCACAAGAAAGTGTTAAGGAAAATGATTTCCCTCAGAGCCTGTCATCTTTGGGGATGATGCGCAGAGTGTCTTTTTTAAGGAGAGGAAGAAAACATGGGTCTAGAAAAACCCGTTCTAAGTTACGTTAGGTAAATAGTATTACGCGTGATACTTGTTTCGCCTACCGAAGGTATTATCAGTACAGTACCTACCTTCGGAAGGAGGTCAGAGAAACTTTCTTAGTCATGCTAAGTAATTATTACAACGCGTGACAGCTGTTTCACCTCCCAAAGACTTAGTCAATATATTACATTCGAAAGGCGAAACAGCCGTCACTCTTAATACAAATTATCTAGTAAAATATGATTTAAGATATTCAAGGCCAAAAGTATTTTTGTTATTTGTTTTTGGGGTGTTATGCCGTGTTGCGCTAACTCCTTCTTTAGCCAACGTTTCGGACAGCATTGCAGTGTCCATCATCAGGGCAGATGTGTTATTTGAGGTTGTGGTGAAATGTGAGCTTATGTATGAGGATGTGATACCGTGTTGCCAGCTCGAACCCTCTGAGCTGACATTAAAGTGTAATTTTTTTTTTTTTATATTGGTTCCTTCGTTTAGCTCTGGTGTATCCATCAATTACCGGATACCAAGAACTATTGAGCTTAGCTCCATCGTCTCCTCACCCCAAAAACAAATAAAAAAAAATAAAAAAAATTCTAGTAGATTTTTTTTAATAAATAACTCTTTTATTAAAAATAAAAACAAACTTTAAACTTGATCAGCCAGTGGCTAAATTGACAGACTGAATCAGAAACAACTCAACCACACTAAAAATCACTACGTAATGTATTTATAATTCTTTCAGTAAATTTACGATATTCATTTTAATATGAAAATTAAATCTTCAACAGTAAGGATATATCCTGTCGGTAGCTGAGTTGACATCGCGTTTAGGTCACACCCAGGTGCAGTGTGTTCAATTCCTCGACTGGCTAATTCCTCCATCACAACCCAAGCAACATTTTCCGCTTACTGTAGTAGTAGTAGGAGATTTTCAAATATTGTCAGGTTATTCCTAACCCGGGAATGTTAGTCTTTAAAAAAAAAGAATTAAACAAAAATGGAAGTGTACAAATTAAACTTGAAAACAATGAATTAACATATTTAATTCTCACAATCTCTCAATCTGCGTTTTACATTGAAGTATTGTATACTAATGGTAAACCGAATAACTCTAGTTTTGCAGATGTTGTAATGAATAAAATAGAATAATAAGTTAGGAAAAACAAAAATATACCATTTCCAACGTATAAATCCCAGGAAAACAACATGCTTTACCAACATTTATGAAGGAAACTATTACTCTTGAATCTATGAGTAAATACAAGGAAACATGTCCAAAAACAGTTTATTCTGTTTATTCCCACTTAAAGCCGGACTATTCTAAGGGCGCATTGGTACGAAAAGCATCAGATTGGTATTTCGATTTATTTTACCAATAAATAGTAAAAAATAAATTCGCTATCCGCGTCTGTCTGTAAACTACGCAACGGATTTTGATTTGAGTTTTCACTATCATTTAAAGATTATCCTCTGAAATGTTTATATATATTTATATTTAACATGCTTATTATATTTATAAAACGTAAAGAAAAGTCGCTGTTTATCCTAGAATTCACAACCCAAAACTTTACTTCAAATTATCCACAACCCCGAGCAAGGCCGGGTACACGTCAGCTAGTAATAAAATTTAAAAAAGTTGTTTTTGTCTGAATCAGAAAGAAGATTGGAAAAAATGCTGATATTTTGATTTCTCAACAGATTTTTCGTCATGAGCTGTAGAGCAACAAAATAATGAAATATCAACATAATTTTATGCGTGTCGTTTTATTGCTTATCTTCCACAAATCTTTGCTTGTTTTTAGATATTATTTATAATTGTCGTCACTGTTTATTGAAGTCCAAATTGTCATCGTTGTTTTATTGTCAAAATAAATATTGTTTTTTTGTCATATTGTTTAACGGACATGCTATTGAAGGACTTCGTTGTTATACTTATAATTGGTTTATTTAGGTTTTAAGATATTTATTTTTATTGAACGCCAGCAGAGCTTTTAAAAATACAAGACACGTAGAAAATTTACAAACATTATACATAAATACATATTAATACCATAATATTAGTATATGTGTAATACAAATAAGTACAATAAAAACATAAGTTTTATTTTACAAAAATACCGCAGAAATATATCAGTTATATTCACAACTTGTGAGGCCAACACCTCTGCCACAGGTCATACCAAGTGGTTCACTACGTTTGGTGACTTAGCAGGGGTGCGCTGGTTCATGTGGTGAGGATTGTCTAGGTCTTGACGGCGGATGCGTCTGCGCACCTACTGTGTAGGGGAGTAGATTTGGAGAGACTGGTCGAGGGAGAACTTTTCACTTCTCCAGCAGGACTCATCACCTTGTGAGGGATCATCAGTGGGAGGGATGAAATCAAACATCCATCGCTTCTGAACACACTGATTCCCAAATCCTCTTCTTTTTTCGTTGAAAAAATCCTCCACACACCATCCCCAAAGCTGAAATAGGCCCTGAAGTAAATCATTTTCATCGGGGTCTCCTGAGTGAAGTTAATGTAAAAAAACATTATTTTTTTATTGAAGACAGAGAGGTTTTGAATATGTCGAAAAGGTTCGGAAGGTGGCGGCAGTTCAGTGAAATCGTGCTAGTGATAAGTGATATAAGTATTTAATACTATGTTTGTCAAAGGGGAAAGATCTAGTATATAAAACTTATTACAACACTTTACATTTGAGGGCAGTCAATGAAGGTATTCAATAATTTAAAAAAGTGTAATAATATCATTGATAAAAAGTAGCGGTTGTTATAGAATTTGACGTTAATGTTCTGTAGCAGATATCAATTGCAAGTTGTCTCAACTTATATTGAACATATCTAAGGATCGTCCTTTGTGCTTTCTTCAAGCGGTGTAAGTTACAAGTACAAATATTAGACCATACATGAGATGCATATTCTAGCTGAGATCTCACAAGGGAGCAGTAAAGTAGTGTTATTGACTCGAAGTTATAAAAAATTATTGTGTTACGTATTACAAAACCTAAAATTTTCATGGCCTTTCTGGAAATTGTTTCGCAGTGACGATCAAAGGTAAGTACCCAGGAACCTTTCCTTTCGTTGCCCCGCAAAGGCCCTGGGTTCGAGTCCTAGATGTGACCGTATCTTTTGTCTGATTTGTACTGTTTCAAATTTTCGTTTAGGAATCGTTAATATTGTTTTCAATAATTAAATATTACAATTTGAGGTTATACTGATTAAGTTATTCGAAAAATTAAAATATTCATCCTAAACTTGCAGAAAAAGTCAATAGATGTCACACATTAAAATAAAAATATGATATAGGTATTTAACTAGACACTGTCTATATTCCATTTATTTCGGGTTGAATCTTGCGATTATACATAAAGATAGCTGCCAATAAAAATGTGCGGTGAGAAAAATGAAGACAATGTTGGTAATTCTTATTCGAAGTGTGGATACAGTTAAAATATGACTGAAGGATATAGGGTCCCATTAGCTCAGTTGGTAGAGCGGTGCCCCAGCAAGGCAAGGGTCCTGGGTTCGAGTCCAAGATGTGAACGTATCTTTTTCTGTTTCAAATTTTCTTTTAGGAATCGCTAATATTGTTTTCAATAATTAAATATTACAATTTGAGGATTTCCTCAATAAGTTGTTTAAAAAAAAAACACACTAACTAACATTTTTATTTCTATGTGATTTATGTTTAACCAAGTCTATCTATATTTTGCTGAAGGATAAGCGCATCATTTGAACATTTAATAATCTTGAAAAACTTTAATTCATCTTTAAATCCAAAGGGTAAATGTTGACTCGATTTTTAAATACACATACCTACTTGAATTTCGATTTTGTTTTCGTGATTAAATGAATAAATCAAAAGTAATATCGGAAGTGGAAATTAACCCACTTTGCGACACCTGATCGAGCTGAAACTCGGCAGATAGACTCGTTGTTCATGACAATGCTTTCTATCAACTTTTGGTAGTACTCATTGCCACAAGCACACGCGAACACAAGCATTTTTTTTCTGAAATTGAATGACATTATCCTTAGTAAATAAAATAACGATATAACTGTCAGTATGATTGTATTGGACACAATTTTGCTCAGTTGTTACAATTTTTGACTCCTGTTCCTTGAGAGGAAAGTTCAATCCTCAGTAAAAAAAACATAAATAGTATATATAATCGTATATAAAAAATTAAAATATATATATACTTTTTAATACTATCTAAATAAATTGAAATGTAAATGTTCATTTGTCTAAAGTTTTTTTTTTTTTAAACATGCAACAAACGATGTTGTATTTCCATGAGTTATTAAACTCATTAAGGGATCGCCAATTGGTAGTTTTGAAATAGAAGAGTAAAAAAAAAAAGAGTTTTGTACAGAAAAATTAGACCCAACCCAACCCAATGTGCAGACACAATGTATGAAGAAAACATTTACAAAACATTTCACAGAAGAAACATACAGACACAACATATGAAGAATCACTTTACAGATATGTCACAAAAAAAATTGTCTTATAAGACTTTATGAATTATTATAATCACTCATTTGATTTATGTACTTTTGGTGTCAAAAAGTTAAAAAAGTATCCTCAATGATGGACTATAGAAATGCATAAAAACAAAATCAGGAAAATACATTAAAAAGTACGGGCTCAAAAATAAACAGACCTAATACAAGATGTTTTACATTCAAAATACATGAGAAGATTAAAAAAGTCCATCATCTCTGGATGTACAAAGTATGGTATTTGGAGATAATTAGGACGGCTATCAGAACGATAATTAGGACGGCTATCAGAATCATAAATTTCCGAAAGGTCTTCACCGATTGCTTTGAAATATTGACACAAGGTTGCATTCGAATACGCGTGTGTTTTTATATACACGTACCTATGACAGGTAAAAACATGTGTTTTTTAAACAGCGCCATCTGTTGGACGTAAAAGTAATAGGCGCTATTGTTTCTCTATCTGCACAGACAAACTGAGGCACAGCAACGCGTGGCGGGGTACAGCTAGTTATTAATAAAAATAGATGAATTATAGTAAAAATAATTATGTTTGATTTTGTAAACATCGAAAATTGATCACCTTTTTAGACGATTAATTTCATACTGACATTTAATTTATCAAAATTGTTTCTACATATCCAACAATAATAACGAAGCAGACCGGATTAATTTCGATGTGACAAACACCAATCTAGCATTTTACATAGCCATGTACAGAACTAAGCCTGGTCAGTCTCAAACAATGAGCTATCTCGCCAGAACAACAAAGTGATATTCATCTTCTGAAACAATACACATAACTTGTTACATATCTGATAACAAGGGTGTGCTTGGTCAGCTAGAATCCTTGACAAGTGTGCCCAGTCTTAGTGTCTTTCATTAGCCCATTCTCAAACACCCATATTATTGTCTTCTACTACAAGAATACTGAAGATTGCATAGTTTCGGTGATACGATATTTGGTTTATTTTTATTTTTAAATATGTCCATTTGAATGCAAATCTTCAAAGCGGAAATCAACCCGCTTCTCGACATCTAATCGATATAAAACTCGGCAGAAAGACTCGTTGTTGATTAGAACTTTTAGTAGCAATCACGTAAACACACGCGGACAGAACGCATTTCTCTGAAATCGACATTACAGCAGTTAATACACGGAATAAATATCGGTCCTACCCGATCGGCATCTGACACGGTTGTAAGCGTGGTTGGCCTCTGGGAAGGAAGGTTCAATCTTCAGAAATACCATTTTTTTCTCTTGATTTAAAATACATCTTAACGTAGATGTATTATAGTTAAAAAAAAACTTTATTTTTTACGGGTTATTCTTTGTTATCCAAACAGTGTTTTAAGTAAAAGAAAAATTACACATCTGATCAAGGTATTGTGGTATAGTGTTTTAAATATTTTAAATTGTGTCTTGTATAATTTTACATTAAACGTTTCATTCAAATAATGTATGTTCTAAAAAAACTGTTCAATTTTTTCTAGCTTGGGACATAAAATATGACTTAGATTGGATCAGAGGATTGATTCACTAGGCGTCTAACCGGTTAAACACAATGCTGAAAACCTGTTGAAACTTAAATTATACGATGTATATTGGCTCAATTGGCTGTCGGCATAGTTAGGTTATCTAAGTTAGGTTATCTATCGAACTACTGAAACCATTTTACTAAAAAGCATCACATTATTTTTTGTAACAAAAACAATGGAATTTTGCTCAAACTTATTTATTATTTTGTCAGTGCTAACATAGATGATTTTATTAATAATATTTTGTCCTAAATACGTTACTTTAATCAATCGTATTTGCCTGGTTGTTGTATATGAGCAAATTCTATTATAATATATGTTTTTTTAACTATATCTAAAAAGAAGAAATATATACAAAAAAAAATCGAAAAAATATATATACGTAAAATTTTTAACTGTTTAATCAAATCACCGCAAATAAAGGTATAGAATAGAGGTTCTAAAGTTTATATTTGCATTAAAAAAGGTTCGATAAAAGAACATTTAAGTTTTTCGACAGATTCAACAGAATTCAGTGTAAAACAATTTTCTCGAATATGTCCAGAACAAATAAAGAAATGTAGCTACAACACACTACCTCGGTGTTCAAATATTGATTGTCCAGAGGGGGAACGGGATGGGAGTTGTAGGGTGGGATTCCCTTTGTTGCCCATATTTTCCATTAGGGCGATCTACGACCAAATACTGCCCTCATTGAATTTTAAGCTACGGGCGAACTTTTCCATTGTACGCGACTCAAGGCGGTTTTCAACACTTTTACAGCTGAATAGATAATTCACACTAGAAATGACTTCTACGTAGATATGAATGAAAACCTTTCTCTTACACTGCGTGACATCGCGAATCGCCAAAATCTCTTTAATTGGTAGTGTTAAACAGTAAAATCTATAACTTTACTGCATCGGATCGATAGGCGGAACTACCGATGATTTTTATACCGATTTTCCGAGCATGGTTGCGATGATTGATATGCAGACCAATTGGTAACGCAAAAAATCAAAATCGATATACAATGGCAACAACTGGTACACCTCTCTATGAATTGACATTCCTAATCGACAAACGGCTACATAAAAGTTAAAAATATTAATTAATTAACAATGTCGAATTGAAATATTAACTTTAATTTACATTAACAGTCCGCATGTACTTTTTGACACTAAAAATGGAGTTAATTATTTCATTAGGTCATTATAACATCATAGCACTCATTCAAATCGTCTCCCAACTTGTATGAGATTCAACCTACAAATAATTAATAACAGTTTTGATTTTTATTTTATTATATAAACCTTTTATAAAAAATAACAATTAAAACTGTTTTAGTGATTTAAAAAAATCTGATCTAGGATTTTTAGAATAACCCACGATGCCAGGTCAGTGGATGAGTTCAACTTCTGCCAACTTCAACTTCAACATTATGGTGACGATACTTTCATATACTATTGTCGTAAATATCTGAGGGAACTTGTAGTTCTTATGAATATATATATCTAGCAAAGCTAGTTAATTGGCAGGGAATAAAAAATGAAGCTGCAATGTTAAAAATAAACCCCCTACCTTTTATTCAAATGTTTCTGGTTTCACCCTTCAAGGGTGAAAGGGTGTTCTGAGCCATCATTTGAAATTATTGAGAGAGAGAAGGTGAATTTTTAAATTAATTTTATTTAAAATAAAAGATGTAAATTTAGACATTTTTAAAAGTGGTCTAAAACAAATTTATATATTTTTATTGTAAATTATGACGAGCTACAAAGCTTATTACAAATATGTAATTTTATTTAAATTGATAAATTTAAAAAATCAAAGATTGGAGTCGAATTCAGAGTTAAAAGAGATGAGATTTTGAATGGAGGAGATGCAATTTTAGATAAGGTTTGATAGAAGAGAGGACATCTGTTTAGAGAGGGACAGCCAACAATATATGAAATAATTATAAGCAATAATTAGTCGTCTGAAATATCAATACAAATTGAAAATATCTCCCAAGTAAAAATATATGCCGCCAACGGGAATTGAAACCGTGCCTTCTGATGTCTGGTGAGGTGCTCTGAAACCACTGAGCTATGTCGGCTTATTTTCAACCTGCCGAATGATTCAATATGTAATAGTAGGTAACTCAATCAACAATTACTGCTTATTATATTTTTTCCACCTGTACACAACCAACTTTATTTTTGTAGGAAAAGCTTTGTTAGTGCTAAATTTCTCACTTGATGTCTTCATCAGAAGACACGGGTTCAATTCCCGTTGGCGTCATTTATTTTTACTCGGGAGATATTTTCAATTTGTATTGATATTTCAGGCGACTAATTAATGCTTATAATTATTAGTTATCCTTTATGCTATGCATAAATCCTTGTCTTTATCACTAACAAAAAACAAAAATGTATGATTTAAATTTCCCACTTCTACAACACAGAACGTACAATTTGCGGATTAAACCACGTGAATTTTATTAATGTGAGAAGGAACGGAACAATTTCCAATCTTCATTCAAATAAGTGAGTAAATTTATTTTTTGAAACCACGGTTTTGATGGGATAGCAGGCTCTCTTGGATTGACTAGCAAAAAAATGTGCCAATACTATTTCCAAATATTGCGGGATCTATCTTTGAGGATGGAAAAAAATGTCTAATATCTTAATTTCTGAAGAAAGTATAATGTGAGCATGAATTTCATTCTTGGAAATGAAAAGCTCCAAAATGTACAAGTAACGAAATATTTGGGGTTACTCTTAACCTGTTTTTGAACTCCCATGTTGAGTATGTATAATCTGAAAATTTTCCCCACAACCGGTGTACTCCTTTGACTTCAAGATGTGCTCCCCACTTCTCTACTGCATGCCACATAGTATCCTATGATCTACTCTCACCTGAGTTATCTAGTTAGTATCTGAGGCACCATTACCAAGAAACAAATATCCGAAATACAAGTTATTCAAAATAGAGCTGTAAGGAATATGTATCATCTACCATGAGATACACATGTCAATGGTATATTCTCATGGATATAAATACTTCCTTTTACGATTTTGCCGAAATGTAACATTATAACTGCCACTCTACAAATAATTCAACACACCAACACTAAACCAGCCTTCAATTCCGACACACACCAGCATAAAACACAAACACAAAATCAAATACACATATCGGCATCTACTCACACATCTAAATTTGGAATTAACTCTTTACAAATACATCGCATACACGCGATACAACTTATTACCTAGTAACCTAAAACTCCCAGTAACGAACAAAAAATATTGACGAAAGCTCTTAAAAGATATTTTCTCATCGGTTTTATTAACCAGTGACAATGTTTCTTTGGAACTCTCTAACTTTTGTAAGTCTTTTTAAATGTATTTGCGATTTTTTTTATTTACTTATGTCTGTCTAGTCTGTTTTAAAGTCTATGTTAACTCTTCATTGAACTCTCTTTTAATTTAATTGAGTTATGTTGTCTTTCCTGAAATTAGCACAATAAACTACTTGTTAATAGTGTATTGTAAATAATATTGTTATAATTTTAATATAATATATTACCAAATAAATATAAGATATTTATTTTGAAGAAAAAGGAATACTAACAAATCTAAATGAATCATGAAACAGAAGAAGACATAGAAAATAAAAATAAAACTATCACAACTAGGAATCGAACACAGGATCTCTCGTCTTATCTTGTTAAAGAAAATTTTTTCCATTAAAAATTGAATATTCATAGACTTTAAGATAAAGTCGATAGATAATATGTTTATCCGAAACATTATCTACGTTAAAAACCAATTCATTAGAAATTTGTGACAATTCAAAAAGGTAGCTGCTCTTCGAAGATATATTACATTGATATAAACTACTAAAGTTAAAGAAAAGTTTTTCCAATAAAAATTAAATAAATATCTGTTCAGTCAATCAATTCAATTCATTGGTTAGAAGTAGACTTGAGAGTGGGTCAGTAGTTTGGAGCCCGCACCAGGTGAAGTATTCCCTCATGATGGAGAAGGTTCAGAGGAAATTTCTGAGATTTCTCTATTTGAAGGGATATGGCTATTACCCGTGGCTCTATCCTACTGACTTTCTCTTGAATGTGCATGGAATGAACCATCTACGTGTTAGTATGGATGTACACATTGATACACATGTATTCAGACTGAATCGTGGATGATTAGAAAACAGGGCTATCTTGCGGAGCATTAACTACTGCATCCTAGAAAGTTATCTCCGCCCCCGACAGCATAGACTGTTTTATCTACCAGCCTGTATAAGTGTATAATCTCGCCAATGGTCATGCTTGTGGGGAGAACTATCTTGTTGTTAAATATAATCACTTCGGATATATCATATATTGACATATTTAGCATCATTAAAGTTCAATTTAAAGGGAAATTTTGGTTTTTGTTTCTATAAAACCTGCTTTTCACGTAACTGTATTTAAAGAGGTATTTATTTAAAAATAAGGTATTTAGGCATAGGCATTTATTTTAAAAGAAGTTGCAAATTGCGAATAAATCAGGTAAATAAATTTTAATTTTTGAAAGTATGAATAAGTCATTTTGTAGACCTCGTAGAGAATAAGAATTATTTATTTTTTAAACCGTTTTCGTAAATATTCTATTTTGTCAAGTCAATCGAGTGATTCTCGACGCCCTCAACCAGTTGAATAGTATCACTATCAGCATCCCGCTTCGACCTCTACCAACTCTCTTGCACCATACGAATAAGTGGAATAGGAATAAGATTTATTTACAAATAAGTTGTATTAACAAATCCAATTAGGTTTATGGTGTTACACTTTTTACAGAGAGGCTTTCCGAAATAGATTGTGTTAAACGAGGTGTATAGAGATGAGTCACCGAATGTTGTTTTAACATTCCGGAAAACCAAGCAAAAAGCATTATGTTGATACAACCGTATTATTGACACTGTAAAAACAATGAAGGGAAAAAGCAGATGGAATCCCAAAAAAAATGTTTGCTTTGTTTTATGCCGGTGGAAAGGTAATGTTTTGATGAGAGGGGATACGGGTGTACTCACAGGGTCGAATTTATATACCCTTCCTGATAATTTAGCTATTTTAAGATTTTTTGATCCTTTTCACCGAGAAAAATGATCCTGTTAAAAAACTGACAGCATGCCAACTTCCTGTTAAAGTATTAGTTATTCAGAAATTTTTAAGAACACGTGTACATTTCCTAATAGATATCACGAAGGAATGCGAAAATATCAGTATTTGTGTGAACACGCGTTCTGCCTATAAAGCATTCCTCTTTTGACTGATACTTAAATAATAATATTTGGCTGATTTATATAGCGCCGTTTTTGTGAAAAATAATCTCAAAACGTAAGGAACTCTTTCAATTCATTCGTTAGAGGCCTTCAGTACTATTTTTAATAGGAAAACGAATAATTTGATGAGGTTTTTAATGAATCAACAGTATTTCACATTACTATGTTTTCTCCGTGTTTCTGTTCGGGGATTTAGGATCACAGGGGTCTAATTACAAAACACAGTTTTGAGATAATTGAAAAAATAATGATTGGCATGCTCATTGTTCAAATGCCCAAGTGTATAATCTTGACCCAACTGTATAATTTTAACAGCTGTATATACAAGATGTACTAGGTGTCACTAATAAATATGATTATGGCATTACCGAAACCAAGTTACCCAGTGTTATCATCCGTCTTTCGTCGACAACACGAAGAGAGGAAAAATTTGATTGTATTATGTACCTAAATCCTTTGGATAATTTGCGTAGCGCCATTTTGGCGCTACAGAGTATTTATCATTAACTATCTATTCCCCATTCATAACCGGATGAATGCTTCCCAAAGTTATTTCCAACGTTCCCGGTGTCATGTTTTATCATGAATGTAAGATTTTAAATGCCTGCCTCTTTACGGGAACTCCCCCCAGTAAGACATGCAAAGTAAAAACCATAGTTAATTATGAAAATAAAAATAAACTGAATGTTTTAATGTCAATTTTCTTAAAAAATCTTGCTCCAATACGAACAATGGTTTGCAAGTTGAGTCCTAGAACCGCGTACAGCAAACAGCCCACGGAAGCAAAGTTCCTAAAAAGGGAAGTGCTCTGCACGAACTTCTCGCATTAATCACACACGCCGAAAGTTTGTATTTTATTATAATATTGTTCTGCGCTACTGTCAACGGTACTGTGCGGTGGGCACCGCGCACCTCGCACCGCACACCGGTGAGCGCTTGTTTCCTGGATTTATTATCCGCTCAATAAATATCCTGTGGGATCATCTGCCGGCAATGCTGAGGATATCTTTGTTTTTCAACAGCTATCCGCAGCAGCGGCCAAATGCTTATGAACGTTCAGATTTAAACGAAGATCTATGTATGCCGGAATTGAAAGAAATCGATAATACAGTTCACTTACTGAATTTTTTTCATAAATTTGCATGTTTTAATATCTAAACTATTTCCCAAACTAGGTACTTAATAAACATCATAATTGACTTAACAAGGTTCATATTAATATTATTTATAATTTTTCTAACACATTTTCATGGTGAAATTTCATGTCAATATAAATTTATGGTTAAACAAGTTATTTTCACTTACCTATTTATAAGAATAAATGAAAAATTTTAATGGTACTTTCAATAAATTCATGCTCCGTGGTCGATGGGTAAGGCTCTAGACTAGCACTCCACTTAAAATAATATTCGGTGTATATATTAAGTAGTTATATATTAATGGTGTAAGATCACCATTCAGAAGTGAAAAGTTGCTTGAAGTTGCGTTTGTCAGGTTTGGTGACTAGATCTAAACAGCCAGGTACTTCCCCACCTTCCAACTACCTCACAACCTCACAACATACCGAAATCAGGGATGCCAGTCTCACCAGCTCTAGATGATTTCGAGCAGTTGGGAGTCTTGTCGGGTATACAGATATAAAAAAATCTGTTCTTCTTCTCGTACTACATCTCAGAAAAACTCTTCTATGAATTAAGCGTCTTGAAATTTGACCCGCTTGTTCTGTCGACAAAAGTAATTCATATGGTTGTACTTATGATGGAATAAAGCAGTAAGTACAACGAATTAACAAAAATAATATATGTTTTACTAATGATGGAATAATGTGGTTAGTTTGATGAATTAACAAAAATAATATATGATTTACTAATGATGGAATAATGTGGTTAGTTTGATGAATTAACAAAAATAATATATGATTTACTAATAATGGAATAATTTGGTTAGTTTGATGAATTAACAAAAATAATATATGTTTTACTAATGATGGAATAGTGTGGTTAGTTTGATGAATTAACAAAAATAATATATGATTTACTAATGATGGAATAATGCAGTTAGTATGATGAAATAACAAAATAATTAATACTTAAGTTAGGTATTTAAGTTAGTTAGAGTTAAATCAGTAAGCACAATGAATTAACAAAGATAATTAAATTATCAGTATTTAATAAGAATAATGGAAAAAAGCACTAAACACAAAGAATTAAAGAAAATAATTTAAAAACCTGTTTTATCTTCTGTTAATGGAATAAAGGTAAATTATAAATTACGATCTTAAAGGTAATACTAAAAAAACATAGACTGACTGATACAGACCAAACATTCAACAGCTGTGACGTACTAGATATACGCCAATTATACGTTAAAACACTACTAAACTACATTTTTGACAAAAAAAATAAATTTCAACATACACAAAATAACACTAACAGACCAGTTAGACAAGCGTACAAAGAAAACATAAAAACTCCGACAGTAAATTTAAGCTTTGGACAAATACACTACCAATACCATGCAATAAAAGCTTTCAACAGTTTAAAACTTGAAATTAAAATTGAGGAAAATAAAAATAAATTCACACACAAAATTCACACACAAAAGAGACAATATTACCAAAATTTCATAGCATAAAATAAAAATAAAACCTACACGTAACACACAAAACCAATATAAAGACACATCACTCACAAACACACAAGATTATTTTCAATGTACTTTTTTTTAATTTTAAATATATTATTATGTATTTTTAATTTTAAATGTATAATTTTTCTCTTTGAATGTATTATGTAGTTTATATTTCATATTATAAAATGAAAGCCTCAGCACGGGCAAGCCACCCAGTGAGGCCTACATTACTGGAAAACTTGAATTGTAAAAAATATTGTACCTAATAAAATAAATAATAAAGTAGGAAGTACAAAATAGTAATATCAAAAAATTTTGGTATGTATAGTTGGAAAATTCCACATTCTATGTAAAACACCAGTTCACAAGTCCAGTTCCAATAATACCTGAAATTAATTTCCGGATGCCATCAACAATCTAAGCTTAAACTTAAGTTTTGACTCCAAGCGCTGTAAGGGTTGGTAGGTTGGTGGTAGGTTTGTGGGAGAAATAGGACGTATTGCCGTCAGTAAATCGTACTGCACCGCTTTCAGCCTTCAGCGATCGCCTTTGGTGTGGTTGAACTTTATCATTTGCGACAATGATTAATGAGAAACGATTAACCCGCGATAGATTTGCTTAACTCGAGTATTTGCACGATTCTTAGCAAAGCGTACGATTCGCATACTTGAAATAATACGAGCCCAAAATGTCTTTTGCAGGAGAGAATTTGATGAAACGAGTATTGATGCAAAATGTACTTCATAGATTTGTAAGCGACGCGAATGGAACGAGTGCAGATCCGTAGAGATATCCTGAACTAGAGCCTGCAAGCTAAAAATTGCCTGGTAGCCAACCTTTGAATGGAAAAGTCGCGAGAAGAAGAAATCAATGGAGAAAAGCCAGCTTCACAACCATCTTATTTTAATTCAGATCCTCTAAATTCTAAATGAAAGGGAAAGAGAGATGCTTTTGCTTTCATCAACTTTTCAACATTATCTCTGAGTAGGTCAATAAACGAGTATCGGTGTACATGCACTATTGCTACATTTATGTGGAGCTGTACCAAATTCCCTGAACTCAAGAAGCTAATGTGCACCAATATGCTGATTTACAAAATTCACTGGGCTACCATCGGCGGCGGCTGCATTGTAGAATTGTGTTGAAATGGATTCCCCTTATCACTTTTAAATATAATTTATGTAGTTGCCTGAAGTGAAGAAAGAGAAAGGCAAAGAGGAATTTTTCGATTACCTTTACGCACAAACCTGGTCACTAAAATTGGCTTTTGTCACTTCAAACAACGCTTCGATAATATAAAAATGATTTTCACTTCGACGGTACTGAGTACTGGTTATACCATGGTACTGGGTAACTCCCCCGCCCCCTTACATGCAAAAGGTTATAATTTTCTGTCTCCAAGTACTAAACCTGCAAAAGTCAGAACTTCACAATCACAGAGGTCTTCTATCAATGTAAAAATCATCACTTAAATCAAAGTGTTCACATCCAACGCCCAAAAAACACTAGAAAACCATTACAAAAGTCTTTAAAAATCTCAACCGCGCTGCAATACAACGCTACTAATTTAGTTTTACGTATTTTTAATAAGCCCTAATCTCTTAAATGAATATTTAGTCCTTTAATTTCCGCGCTTTCCTGCTGGTGGTGAAAATGTGAAAGTCAGGAATCGTTAGGGAGAACTAATAGCTACGGATTAGGGCTCATCTCGGTTAGCTCGGAAAGTCGGCCAGGTAATTGTCCCATAAAAAATGAAATGCTGTTCTTGCTTGGATTATAAAGTAAGCAGGCGACGCGACGTTATTTTGTAATTTAACTTATTTTTTAAACAACTTTACTGGCGTTTTGTATTACGGGACGTTTTACTTTCTTGGTGCCATAATATTACAAAGTAAACGATGCTTTTTAATCACGAGTATATTTAACTGTGAACATTTCGGACCTAACTGCAGAAATTGATTTGATTGAACATTGAGGCTATAGGTGTTATGTTGTTCTTGCATAAAAATAATTTAAATTACCTTCATGCATTGATCTATGACCAAATATGGGCGACCTAATGAAGTTTTTAATGTTCGGGTTTCAATTTTCTGATGCATTGAATTTTGAAAATGGCCATTTTGTTATCATCTTCCGACGATTGGTGTAGTTAATCAAATAGACGAGCCTTCAAAATCTTACCATTTTTTTTGTGCAATGAAAAAAAATAATATTGCTGATTTAATGAAACCCTGTTAATAACGTGATGGCATTCAGTCTGATTAAATATGAGTCAATTTAGAATAGATCAGGATACGTGCTCGTGCAGGTATACTTTCCTGATAAATATAATGCGACGAAATAAGTATTTTTATGACCACGTCACCGCCGTCCTCATCATAACACATTCACGTTTAACTGATAGTTTGTTAAAAAATCTGTCAATTCATTCCTGAAAGGCCTGCAGTCCCGTTTTTATCAGGAATACAAAAAAATTTACCAGATTCTTAATAAATAAGCAATATTTTATGTCAGTGAGTTTTCTTAGTGTGGTTCTCAATATTTTAGTGCAAGTACCTTTCAGCCTCTGTGGACAGTGGTCTAATTAAATTTTTCTGAGATTATTTTGAAATTCTATTTATATTCTTAACTAACTGTACCTCGCCACGCGTGGGTATGGCTCAGTCTATCTGTGCAGATAGAGAAACAATAGCGCGTGTTGCTTTTACCCACAACAGATGGCGCTGTTTAAAAAAAAACATGTTTTCCAAGAGATGGCACAGTTTAAAAATTAAAAAAAATAATGTTTTTACCTGTCACAGGTTATATGTAAATAATATAGGTATATAAAAACACAATCGTATTCCAATTCAACGTTGTATTAAAATTTCAAAACAATCGGGGAAGAACTTTCGGAGAATTAATATTTTGAACAAGCCGAGCATTTACATCTTTTATTTGTATAGATAGATAGATTGCTTTGCTTTCAAATAGTAAAAATTATTAAAGCCATTTCTTAAATAAATATCAAGAAGTTTTATTTCTTATTTATTTTAAATTAACACAAATTTCTACAAAAATATTAATAATTCCTTATAAATGATTTACCTGCGTAGCATATCTATGTTTGAAATTGTGCACAAAAATTGTTATCTTTTACCTATACTTTATAAACTACATAATTATTTTATTTGTTATGTTTTAATTTAATTCTTTAATTTTTCACTCATCAAAATTTAATACTGTACTATGTATGTGTAAAAAATAAATTCTAAATAAATAAACGATATTTCATAGATCTACATTTTTTATGATGTTTATAAAAATGATCTGATTTCGAAAAACTTTGTTTAAAACCCGTGCAACGCTGCGGACTTCAGCTAGGATTAATACATAATAATGATCTTTATTAAAATATTATTAACAATAATAATTAACACTAAGTCCTTTACTTTTAAACGCGTTGTAAACAGTGAAACAGTGAAAATCTTGACTTATTACCAATGCGTTTGTTTGGTTAAAACGGTCTTAAACCAGGATTGAGGCCGGTATTACCACACCAACATTGAACGGGCGTGTAAAAATCTAATTAGTAACAGCCATTTTGTATTACAAAAATAAAATTATTTATCATCGGAGGTTTTACCTAAAATGACTCACTAATAATGAACATTTGATAATGTGCCTCTCGGTCAAGGAAAGGAGACAGCCTTATTTGAATATTATGTGTGCATTTATTAAAATATTAATCCAATCCGTTATGTTCCAACAATGTTATTTCTAAAGCTTGAGAGCATAATATTCATGGCCTTTTAACAGTGTTTTAAACCGCACGCTGCAACCTGTTAAAGTTATATCATCAATGTGTTTGCCGCCTCGTCCCGTGTAACGTTCAATGGAAATTTAATTTGGAACCCTTACAGAACCTAACCAAGAAAAATTGCCCCGTTAAGTATCTGAGCGCTAGAAAATTCAATCGTTGAAGGTTTTTTGTTTGTTTTACAACTTTATCTGAGTCACGCTTTTAATGGAGATACGTTGGATAGATTTAATAATTTCTCATAAAAATCTATCAGCAAACATTTTAATTATAAATTTGTTGTTACAAACACTTAATTAACGTACTTAATGTATGTATGTTATTATTATTTTACGTAAATATCTTTGGTGTGTAAAAGATGTTATGTCATGTTGTTTTAGGAGTGTAAAATATATTTGTCGAAGGACCTTGAATTTAGTGTAATTACCAATGCATATGAGACAATAATATGTCGAATGGAAGGAAGGACTCACTATTAGGAACATTGGCACTCATTTCTTCATGTTTATTCTTCTCACAGCGATAGCACTGAACACGTAACTGTTTGCACGATATTGGCGTGGATGAAAAGATGTAATAAAATAAGCGAGGTAAGATATCGAGCGCATGCGACTTTTTTTTATAGTGAACTATGCGAGATATTGTGACATACTGACTACACAATGTGCTCATAAAGGTATAGGAATCGAAGTACGTAGGACAAAGGAACAACAATACTATCTCAGTACAGTGGTCGCAGGTATGTATATATGTGTGCATAAGATGTATGCGTAAATTAATGAGTATGGGCACAACCAATCTTCTTTTGATGTCTAGTTAGGTATTTGGTATTAAGGAAAAACTTTTTCTTTAACTTCTATTGAAGATTATACCCTATCATCGAAGAAGGATAAAGAATAAATCTAAACAAAATAGTGGGTAACTCATACGAATAAAAATTCGAGACGTTTATCCGAGACAATATCTAGGTTACAAACCAATTTCATTAGAAACTTTGTAATCATTTAAGAAAAAGGTAGCTGCCAAAAATTTGGACAAATTTTGTTGAAAGATGATGTTATTAATTCTGAATTTGAAATATGAGATCGACTAATATGACATTTAGTTCCCAATGGCCAAGTTGGTTAAGGCGCCTACCCCGGAAAGACAAGAGATCCTTGGTTCGATTCCTAGTTGTGACCGTTATATATTTATTTCTCTATGTCTTCTACTGCTTGTACTATTTGAAGTTTCGTTTAAATTTATTAGTATTATCTTATTCTTCAATGATATATTTGGTATTGAAAGCGTTATAATATATTTTTAACATAACTGATGTTTTTTGGGCTCTTTACGTTTCCTGTCAGCAGGTGGAGATTTTCTAGGCTATTCAGATCTGGTCATTAAATACCGCTAAAGCCATTAAAGCAATGTATCAATGTGGTATTTTACCAGGGCAATACTGACAGTATCTACCACTCTACATTAAAAACAAAAACAAAAAAAATCTATCACGTGTCGCCAATGATCACACTACTACACATCGTGACGTATCACGTGATACATGTTCTGTCTCATCTATTACCGGGCTTCTGGAACGAGACGGAGTACATATCATGTGACCCGCTAGGCTATACTCAACTACCCAGTGGCGACGTGTTATGTTTTTTTTATGTATTTTTTATTTTTAAAACTATATCATTGGACATAAGACAACTTACATAACTACAAATATGCTCAAGAATCGCTAGTTAAAATCCATCGGGTACATGCTGATACACTTTGTATATTAAAAAGCATTCATTTTTCTGGAACCTGCAATAGCGAATAAAAGGCAACCTCTCGGGTGGCACTCCCCACAAAGTAGGCACCATAATGCCATGCTAATGCGTCTTAATGTGCCGCCTGCACTGCATAAGCCTTCTGAGGCGGCATATCCTCAAATGCTGCCGCCCAAGACGTCTGCGACTCCTTAACGTCGAGCGTCGCCTGCTGGAGATTCTCGTTTGAAAAAGTTTGCGGAATAGTTTTTTTAATAAAATTATTGTTTGGATTTTTTACAGTACTTTTTATTGGATCAAATGCACGTTTTTAGTGATCTGATTTTAACGTTACCCAACCCAGCCATCCTCACCTAACCTAACTTACCTTAGTTTCTTCTTCAACCACAGCAAACTCATCTTGTGGCACCATTTTTATGAAATATAATAATCACAAAATTTTAAAAAGTTTTAGTATTTAGATACAACCAACGTGTTTCTTGAGCAATGCTTACATTATTTGTAATTATGACCTAACCTAAACATAAATCGGAATGTAGAACTTGAAATGTGTTTAAAAATTAGAGCGGTTTGCTGTTTAATACAAATAATCTAAATATCATATTTAAGATAAAACTTTCTAAAATAAACTGATACAGATCAGTGGCTGAGTTGGTATCGTGTCTGGTTCTGGGCCCAGGTGTCGTTAGTCTAATTCATCGGTTGGATAATTCTTTCTTCACGACAAAAGCAACATTTTAAAATATGGACAGATTATTCGTAATCCGAGAATGTTTGAAATCGTAGACCGAATTCATAAAAATTTGTGTTGATAACATGACTGCCCCTTTTCAGTGTTTTTCTTTGCGTAAATTCAATAAATACAACAAACCTTTTTCAATAGAAGAAAATCATACATTACTGAATTACAAAAAACCTTACAATATTATAATTGTTGATTTGTACGTCCATTATTAAAAGAAGGAAATGTTGCACGTGAAATGCTGGACTTTGCAAGAAGAGGGTTGACTATACAACGCCCGGACGGAAACTGGAAACCCGACAACTAACCAGTCAATTTATTACATAATATTATTATTTTTATTTAAAATCCACAGATAACAATGGTCAATATGGTTTCATAATAATGGACCTGTTAGACAAGCCTACAAAAAAAACTTAAGAACTTAGACGGTTTTGGACAAAGACTTCAAATATTCAAGATGTTTGACGTTCTAGATTTATTCATTAATTTTTTTTTTATTTATTCTTTAATTTTTTAATTGTATTTATTTTTTAACGCCTTTTTCTGAGCTTTTACATATAAATACTAAGAAATATACATTTATTTATTGGATGATTTGTATAGCGCCGCTTTTGTGAGATATCACCTCAGGGGCGCTTTACAGTTGACGCAGGTATTACAAAAAAATATAAATATTACAAAAATAAATTGAATTTAAGTTAAATAAAATGAAGCACAGAAACAGATGACACGAAGATGGAGAATCTGCAGCAATGAAACATAAAAAATGATTTGAGTTTTTCACGACCAAAGTGATTTATTTTTAGGGTATAATGCCGTGTTGCCTCCTTCCTCAGTCCGAAATGTCGGCCAAAGATGGAGGTAGCTCAATACGGCGTAATACCTCAAAAATAAATCACCATAACAGTTAAGTTCCATTTAAAATAATTTTAGTCAATGTTACAAATTAAGAAGCAAGTAGATATTAAAAGTTATTATATTACATAGAGTAAGCCAAAAATGAATAAAAATAATAAATAAAAGATTGTTAAATAAAGGTACTTTTTATGGTGTCAATCCTGTTTATTAGCCACTTCCTTCCTTTTATTTATAATACAACACTAGGACGCTTAGGTCACAAGTTGTTGTTGGTTCAAAGAAAATTTTAAGACAAAAAATATATGAAAAATAAAAGAAAAATGATTACCACGGTAAAATAGGAATCTACACAATTGTCAAATAAAATAAACTGGTTGCTATGGTAAAAGAGGAATCTACTTTATCATTCTAATGATAAATAAAAGAAACTAATAACTACGTTAAAAGAAGAACCTACCATTATTATTGTATTGTTAAATTAAGAATACAAATATTGAAAATATTACCTAAAAATTTTTTGATTTAAATACATTGTAAGGTTAATTTGATGTTAAACATTGTCGAGAAAATCTCCGAGTCAAATTAATTAATGCAGCTGAGAAAATAGCTGCGTTTCTTTTGGAGGTATTTCAAAGTAAGGTCATGTTTAACCACTTTTGCCCCTTCTTGTTTCATAGAAGTATTTCGTTTTTTAAGGGTACAGTGAAAAATATTAATATATCTTGTGTAGTGAAAGAACGCTGTAAGATTTGCAGATAAATCAGAGTAAAGAACCCAAAATGATATCTATTTTAAACGATTTAAGATTTTTGATGAACTACCGACAGATGTTAAAGAAGCCTTGCTGCTTTCGTGGGTTATGCCTTAAGTATAAAAATAATAAGTTTTAGATGTATTGTGTCCTTAATGTCATAGAAATAAGTTTTTAAAATATTTATACTACAAATTAAAATGTAATTTTTTAAAACTAAATAAAAACATACAAAAAACAAAGAGTTTTGTGTATGAAATGTTGTGTACAAATTATTGTGGTTTTTGATCTGGTAATGCGATCAAGGCAACGAAATGCAATCCCTTTTAATAGAGCTTGTCAGTCAATAAAGCCGTTTAAAATCTTATACAGAAACAGAACGTAAAAAAAATCTTTCCATTTGTATTGAGGATTCCAAATGACAGATGCAAATTCGAGATGAGATCTTACATACGCCTTCAAGTAGTTCAAGTATAAAAGGTTTTTTAATGGTTTTGTGATGCATAGAATGAAGTCCATTTGTTTTTTGACTTTTCCTAAGATGTGATCAATATAATCTTTATTTTGGAGTTAATTCTCCAAGATCTCGAATCGTTCTATTTGTTGAAAAGGAACGTGGTTCAGATTGTAATTATGGATTTTTAAAAAATAATATCATATTACAAGTGAATACATAATTTTTTAAACAATTGTTCTACCCTGAGCACTAAAACCCGTAGTTCTGTGATGAAGACTCGCCACACTTAACGTACTTACGAACAAATTTACAGACAGACAAAACACAAAGTTGAAACATGAATTCGCCAAACTCTGTCAATAAAGCTGAATACACGAATTTGTGTCTAGATAATTGATAGCTAAGTTTTTAAATTTCTTCGTTTAATTTTTTTAATGTTTTTCACTACTGTTAAACCTTCAATGTTGCAAAATGAGTCTGTTTTTTCTTCCTACAATGCATCAGTTAAGTAATAAATATCTTCAAATTTATTACGAGTGAATTAGGTTATTATCGATGAAGTCAACCTTTCAGGAATGCAATAATTTCAATTAGTATATATTGCTTATAAGAAAAGCAAGATATTCAATTTTACTATTACTATTGGAAATTAGGTTGAATAAATAGGTACCGTAGCTGGTTCTTGCATTTCCCAGCATTAATGCAATAACAATAAACAATGCATCGAAAGTTATCGCTTTATCGAGCACTGCGACGGTTATTTGCAAGAAATGTTATTGGGAATTGAGGCGACAAGTTGCAGCTGAAATTCGATAATACCACAAAGGGAACTAGTATCTTTTGTTCTAGTTTTCATCGTGACGAAGTTTGAGTTTCACTTTGATTTATAATAAAGTAAAACAAGGTAATAGGTCAAATGTTTCCTGATATTTAATTTACATCATTTACAGCATTATTAATCTACAGAAGTGTCATACCAATCGAATACAAATGAGATGTTAGAGTGTTTCAAGTAAAGCGACCGGTCGGTGGCTAAGTTGACATCGCGTTTGGGTTACACCCAGCCGTAGTGTGTTCAATTCCTCGGCTGGCTAAGTCCTCCATCACAACACAAGCAACATTTTCCGCTTACTTTGGTGGTAGTAGGAGATTTTCAAATATTGTCAGGTTATTTGTAACTCCAGCATGTTTGTGTTTCTTTTTATTTATTTTTTTAAAGTTTTATTAATTTTAAAGTTGAGTTTTAAAGACTTGCACACACGTTATACAAGATGTAACTGCACGTACCCGAAGGATTTTAAACAGCGATTATTGAACACATTTTGAGTTAAAAATGCCAGAAGTCATTTTTCTTTCCAATATTATTTTCTTTAATTAAAAAACAAAACAAAAAAGATCAATCAATGAAGACAATATTAGCAACTCGAACGAAAATTTGAAACAGAAAAACATAAGTTTATTGGAAGGAAAAAATTAATAGCAAGTCAATTTCCTGATAAAATATTAGTCATTCAGAATATATAAGTGTTCTTTCCTAATAAATATCATGACGGAGTGGGACAATATCAGTATTTGTATGAAGACGTGTTCCTCATAAAACTTTGGGGATCAATGGTGAGGCACGAAATGAAAGAAGGTGTTGAAGGTCACATGTGTTTATTGGTGAGTCAGTAGCCGTGACAAGGAGATGATGAAGGACAGATGTAGAATACTCCGGTTGCTGCTGTGATGTGTTGGCAGGTCAAGCGCGGGTCAGTGAGTCGACGCCGGGCGCTGGTGACCGGGACTCGATGGAGGTCAGGCACTGGCGAAGAACGTAGGTCTTCAGGCACTCCAGTGCTGACGAGACGGCCGAAGGTGCGACGGACCTTATAGGCGGTTGAACGGGAACGATGTAGACCAGTGAGGATGCTGCGTGTCCTCGTGGTGGTCATGGTAGCGTGGAAGAAGCGCTGGTCAGAGACGCTGGAACCAGGGCGCTTGTAATCCGAGTAGCGCTGGCCGCGGACGTGGCCGAGGCGCTATGATGATGTCCCGATAGATTCCATGATGATAGGGGCGAAGCCGGGTACGTGTCCCTCGCGCTAGTAAGAAGAACGCGGGTGATCACTCGTTGAGCCTTGTAGACTGACGGCGAAATTATGACTGACTGACTGGCTCGCTGCGTCGGGCTTATTTATACTACTCGGCCGACGGCGGCAGTAGGTAGATGGATGGCAACTAAATTCTAGGCACTCGCACAGACTGTGTGTTTCGGGAACCTTCGACATTGCGGCGATTAAGCATAGGCCGTAGACTCGAACCTTCTGGCGAGTTCTCGTAGTATCCCGGACTGAGTGCGCGTTAGTATTGTCGCGAGTATGCAAGTAGGTCTTGAAACAGGTAGGTTGCTTTGTTTTGATTTCGGCTGCAAATACGTACCTAAGTAGCAAGTACGTACCTAAGTAGATCGAGCGATTTATTATTAATTATTCAATGGATTAATATCGACGCTACAAAACATTCCATTTTAACTGTTTGTTAGGAATTCAATTCATTCGTTAAAGGCATGCAGTCCCGTTTTAAACAGTAAAACGAATAATTTTGACGAGATTTTTAAGAAATTAAGAGTAATTTATTCAAGTTTTATATAAGTTTTTTCCGCGTGCTATATTTATGTGTGCAAGATTCTTGCTTGTCCTATTTCGCTGAAAATTTTAAAGTTGGTTCTTTTTAGTGCAAGGAGTGATTAGAAAGTGATTTGTATTGTACAAGAAGTCAGGGAAGCCAGAGGAAGATGTTAATCATTTCTCTGTACTGGAATGAGATACGGAGTTCAATTTAATTCAATGTAATGTAGTTTTTTTTATAGTAACAATATGAATTTCATGATACTGCGTGAATTCGGGGTCGCCAGAGAAAGACATGAATCAAATAACTATTTGCGATAAATTGAGGCTTACATAATGAATGAAGAAAGAGGTGTAAAAAGAGTGTGTGACATGGAAGTAAATGGTGGAAAAGATGGGGACGCCCGAAGAAATATACGTAAAAGGAATCTTTTCAATTCACCAAAATGTACCCAGTTTTCTGGTATAGTGAATTATCACAACCCCAAAACTTAACTCCAAAACATTCATAACCCCAGAATCAATGCCAGGTACCATGTCAGCTAGTAGAATATATGTAAATACAGGTTAGTTACAGACACTATATTTGAATACTCTCGAAAACATAATACTATCAGGGGATTGAACCAGCGCGACGCCTGAGTGCCAACTTACACCCAAACCTTTGTATAAACCCATAGATTTGTATCACTCGGCCACTGATCGAAACACTTTTTAGAGTAAAATCAGGGGTTTAAGATGTGTCTACTATTAAAAAGATCTTAAACTACCATGGGTTGTGAGACAGTGAAAATGGGTCATTTGACTAGACGCCCTTGTGGTGATTTTTCCATTTCATTCCAAAACATTTTTGGATATCCGTCAATTACGATCGGAAACGGTGAACCATTATCTTTCACCACAAAACTACATACTTTTTATATATCTTAAAGTTTTAACAATCGTAAGATTGCAATTATTGCAATTATCTTCCACTTTTTCGGGAAATCCAATTTTTGAGAACTAAAATGGATGGAAACTCAATCACGCCTGGGAGGTACTTCAGTGTTCACCCACAAAAATCATCTACATTCTTTTTTGATCTCCTACAACTAATGACGAAATGAAAATTCACTAATTTTATTCTACTTCTTTAAAATAGTTTAAATTGTTCTCTTCAATATAATTTATTGCTCTTATCGCGTGAACCAACTGATTTACATCGAGGTTGTTAAAATATTATGAAATAATATTTCCTCATAACCCAAAGTGATAAAATATATAATTATCTGATATTATTATTACGCCAGCGTCTGGACGATCTAGGCCCTCTGATTGGTCGAATTAAAATTGTCTGTTTCGGGTAAATTCAGCTAACTTGAAAATTAAGACACGATTTCATACTAAAATAGGATCGCCTCATCATAATACGAGATTTCTTCAAAAGCATCGTTTCTGCTCATATAATTTTTGGATAATATCGAAGAAAATATGTTTTAAAAAGTTCTTAATCCATTGGATTAATTACATTACAATGAAAATTATCCACAGTTACGTGATTATGTTTGACGTTTATAAAAAATCACGCGTTCCTTATTCAATATGGCCGATACTCAAGGCTATAGATGGCTGACAGAGCGCACCTCTGGCGGTTTAAAAACGAACCAAATGAATGGCGCGAATATTTAAATATGCAGCTCACAATACTTGACTACTTACGATTAACAAGCATTTAATAAGAAGATTTCTTCTGGAAGCTTATCACTTTGTAATGGCATTTTTCATTATTATTATTTTTTTTGCTTATTAATTATATCTGATTTTATATTGACATGATTTCTAATTTGTAAAATTTCAAAATTATTTATTTGCGATGCTTTATAACCTGAGTGAAGTATTTTAAGACCTGAATTTTTATCGAAAGTGTGATCATTATTCAAAAGATGATTTGCAAACTCAAATTCACTATTTCCATTTAGAACCCTGCGATATTCTTTAGTTCTGACTTCAAAGTTTCTATTGGTTCTACCTTTGTAAAAGAAATTACAAACATCCCAATTGAGTTTTTAAATTCCTGATTTTTTTTGTTTGAATTTTGCTATCTTTATTATTAAGAATATATTTCTTCATTGTTATTAGTGTAAAACGCCAGTTGAATAGTACCAGAATTGTTTTTATATATAATTTTAGAAGTATCGTTATCCACAAGCAGAATTCTACGCCATTGTTTATTTCTATCTTTAGAAAGACCGTTTGAAGAGAATTTTTTTTTTATTTAGTATTTCAACTACCAATTTATTAGAATAACCGTTATTAAATGCTATTTGTCTTATGAATATATTGTTTTATGGTTATATGCTATTTGTTTTTTCAGGTCTTAAAATACTTCACTATAAATAATTTTGAAATTTTAGAAATGAGGAAACATGTTAATATAAAAGCAGATATAATTAACAAGAATTTTTTTATAAACTCTCTTTTAAATATTTTCCCACTTAACAGGTCTTTCCCGTCTAACGATATTGTAATTCCTAATTATTATAAACCCAGCCTACTCTTACCCCTCCCCCCTCCTTCCACTTCTTCTTTCCCAATTGCAATCTATATTTAATTTTTGTTTGACTTCAGTGTATACACAATAAAATGTAAACATTATATTTATTTATTTATTGGACAATTTGCATAGCGCCGCTTTTGTGAGATATCACCTCAGGGGCGCTATGTTGTAATAATCTAACTTTATATATAGATTTTTACTCTCCCGATGAAGGTGTATATATAATCTAACTTTAAACTTTATTAGATACAGTAACAGTTGTAGGTAAAGAATTACCAAATGATTACCCTCCTTTTATTCATAAACACGGGTACAATTAATCAATATGTAATAATCTATTATTTAAGTCAACTTTGTTATAACTATCTTTAATTGTGACAAACTAAACTATATTGATTAAACTTATAGACATTGACGGTTGTAACACATATTTAAGCACTGCAAGTCTCCTATGAGCTAATTATATTAGGTACGATAACAGTTAATATCAGTTGTAGACATGTAGTCAATAATAGTGTTTCATTTGAAATAATCCATCACAAATACGTAAAATTTCATTTGTTCAAACAACTGTCATTCTTATTACGCGTAAACTTAGCATGTTATTATTAATTAACTCCTTCATGTTCCGTGTTTTAACAATATATATATATATACTCACCCTCTCTCTGTGAATGTCCTAATATCTATCTATTAAATGTAACTGTTGTTAATATCACTTAAAATGGGCGAAGCCCAACGAAGAGCCGCCCGCAGGGCCTAGCAGAAAAAAACCCGTGGAGCGGGTTTTTAACTGCTAGTAAATAATTAATGTTCTTAATTGGATTTTCTAAATGTAAGCAACCTGATTGACGTAAGTAAATTGATGACACATAATATTTTGATCAATAATATATTAATAGAACAGCATATAAAAATCGGTTTTGAAAACTGGCAACGAAAAAGATGTCCCGTAATAAAATAATTCAAATTGTTCAATAATTAAGCCTTTTTAGTTTTATTTTCACTCTTTGCTCGAAATCCCAGAGGAGAACGCGAATAAATTACCGGGTATTTAGAAATCCAAACATCGTTAAACATAAACTCTTTAATTGATTAATCGACGACAAGTTTAGCTTTAATAATATAGATCTATAATAAATTCATCCGGATAAACCTGAGCTCTACAGAGACAAATTACTCCGAGAAGCTGCAGAGAGAAGAGAATGTAGCCATACCGGGATAGCAGGAGAGCAAATGAAGCAGGAGTAAGAAGGTGTGGAGGTAAGGCAGGGGGATTTATTGTCCTCGTTAATCCAACATTAAGAAGGGCTAAAAACATCTGAGGACAAATGGACAATAGGGGAAAGACGGTTTTCTTCGGGTTTTAGGATATTTAGGAGTTGTAACGTGCTCATTATAGACCATTTGTATTAGTAACTTCTCTACCTATTTTATATCTTTTGTTGAATACTTACCATTTCAAATAAGAAATGTAAAGAACTTTATCTGACGACAATAAACCCAAAAGTTTGATCAATAATTACTTATGGAAACTTAACATGGCAAAGCTTTTAAGTATATAATATTAACTTAACCTCACTTAACCCTTTCAGCCAGTGTTAATTCAAATTAACATGAACTTTGCGAATTTTTTTACCGTAACTGTAGCGATTTAGAAATGCCATGTTTTCATTTTCTTATAGTTTGTAGTCTTTTCTGTGGCGTCTATTTTTTCCGCTCCTTTGAAATCCTTATTCCCGCCACAACAACGATCAATATTTTGACATCTGCTGATTGTGAGTTTCATCGAATTTCTGCCGTCATTGATTACTTAATTTAAGGTGAGATATCAATATTTTATACTCGAATTACAAATATTTTAACGCATTAAGATGTGTTCTATAATAATAACATCAGTTCAATTCACTGATCACAGTAATTTCCCAGAATATTGATAATGAATTTCAATGTTCATTCAAATTAACACTGGTAGTGACGGACATGTTTTCGACTAGTATGGCGAATTTTTAAAGATTTATTATCCTAGATTATTTCTTTATTTATGAATGAATTTTAGTTAAAATGTTATTTGTTTGTACCTTAGAGATTATCACTATATTGTCAATGTGCATTTTTGACATGAAACAGTTATTTGTATTACTTTTGTGTTATGTTTATTTTACGTTACTATTTAAAAAATACCCTCTGACGTCCAATGTTAATCCAAATTAACATAGAAAAATTTCTAAAAAAACAAAAAAAATTAAATGCCAAAAATTTTCAAATAATTTTCTTAGGTATAATCAAGCATTACATATTTTATATGTGTGGAAACAATAATGCGGGTGTGAAAGGGTTAACCTGATTCAACCTCACCCAACCTAACCTAACCAACCTGAATAAGTCTGACTTATTACTTTGTTGGTCGATCATATTGTGTTTCCTCTCCTAATCACAGCTAACCTTTTGGACAGCTTTGCAGTAGGTATTCATATTTAGGGCAGATATGTGAAGTGTAGACAGTTGATTATGAATCTTGTATTTGGACACCAAGAAGTGTTGAGTTATAACTATTCACTGGGGAATATTTCGAAGAAATGATGAGGGTTGACAGTGACACGGTATCTCAAATTCAAGAATAAACCTATTCCCTGGTGTTGGACACTGCGAAGCTACCCGAAACTTTGACTCGAGAAAGAGGAAGAAACATATGATGCGTTCTGCCAACACTAAAAGATAACCATACTAAGAACAATAGACATTCTTAACTCTACCGTATTTTAAAAGTTAAAACCACTTTCCTTCAGATATTTAAAATGATTTTATGAAAAATTAAGTAATAATAAAATATCTCTGTAAAAAATGTACTAGGTAACGAACACTTTTATTATAAAGTCATGTTAATGAGCCTAAAAGATCATGAACGAAGTTTTCACTTTTATTTTACGATACCTAATCAATTGATAAATTATTTTAAATAGCGGTCGTCTCAGTATACGAAGGACCGATATCGATTTATAATGTACCTGCTCAAATCACGGGGAAGTCAGAATACCTACAACAGTGAAAAAGATGACGCTCGCAAAAAGTTTTAAATTGGGGGACCAATGACCGACCCTCTTTATTAAAGAAGCAATCATCAAATTAAAAAAATCTTTTTTTCTTTTCTGATATTCGGCAGACGCAAGTAAAAATAACCAAGGTATAATAATCTGGGTGTATGAACAAAATTACACAGACGTGAATTTCATTTACCAATATTACACTGTCAAAATAACACACGAACGTAATTACACATAAACGAATATACACATGAAGAGAAATAAACATACATAAATTATATCTACTGGAATCGCACACGTCAAAAAATACATGGACGCAAATTGTATGCGAATCAGTTGGTGGTGAACTGTTATCAATATTTTTTAACCTTTCAAATTGACACAATCACTTGGGATAGCTGATTAACATTTAGACCCCTCGTCTTTGACATTCTGTCCCTAAGAGATCAAGGTTTCTGTATCAGACAGGATTGTATGACACACAAGACTGTAAATAAGGGCGATGATCCCAATCCGTGGAAGCAGAAGGCGTCGTTCTTCAGTGGCGTGGAGGGGTAGAGCGGGGCGTCTCTGTAGCCGTCGTAGCTGGTCCGATGTTGATGCTGGTCCTTGTTGTAGAGTCCGGGTAGAGGCAGGGAGGTCCGGGGTGAGGCGAGGGTCAGAAGAAGAGAAGGCGAGTAGATCAGATCAGAAGTCGGAGCGAGGTAGGAGGCAGAGCAGAGAGTTGTAGAGGTGTTGAGCTGGTGGAGGTTGCTGGCTATCTGCCTTTCCAAGGGACTGTTGCCCGTTTTATAGGACCCCGGCGGCCTTCGCTGGCCGAGCGACGTTCACACGGGCCCGCTTTCTCTTTGATTCCTGGAATCGAGGCCCGTGTTTGTAACGTGCCCGCGGCCCGCCGCCGGGTTGGCTACCGCCTCTCGGCCGGTAATTTCGGGCTCGTGGTCGAACGCGACCACGGCCTCTCTTTGTTCAGGCACGGTTCCCAGAATAGCGCTTGTGGAACGCTCGGGCGGCAAACCACCTCGACGCTATGACGGCGCGCGGCCCTTTGCTTCGGGTCGCGGCCGAGCGTTCCCTCTCGTATAAGCACGATTCTCATAACCGTGCCCGAATTAAATGCTATTAATCCACCAGCTCTCTCAGTATACTTCTCTGCCCGTGTCCCCTAGCCAAGCTCCGATGTTTCATTTATTGTTTTCATTTACATGGCTTTTACATACATAGTTCAGTTACATATTTGACATATTTCTCATAAATTCTCATAAATTCTCATATCTGACATAAATCTCTATTTTAATTTTAAATTTTATTTTATAATTTTAACGCGGGTGACTGCGGCCGAGCCCGGAGCAGTACGTCCGTCACAGTTTCCTTAATATATTCGAGATTATTCACTGAAGAAAAACTTTACGTATACACTGCACAGGTTTTCTTAGTAGATTGATGAGGTATCAATAAATTATGAAAATTTTCACTGAAGTACGTACTCCACACTCTCAGAAAGAGATACACTAATTGGGTAACAGATTGGGTGAGAGAATTCAGAGTGTAAGTGTGTGCTAAATAAATTTAATATTGGAAAAAATTAAAGATAGGTTGGGTTAGTGACGCCGTTGCTTAGTCACCGCTAGCTTCGTTCTGTTTATTATTTTTTGGTAAACTAATGTTTAAGACAAGATTTTTTATGCATAGCACAAAGGATAACAATTATTTTACAAGCAATAATTATTCGCCTGAAACACTCATCCACATTGAAAAATCTCCTGATAAAAGATACATGACGCCAACGGGACTCGAAGTCAGAGCTGTCGACCGGAAATCGAAGGGACACGGGTTCGAGTCCCGTTGGCGTCATGTATCTTTTATCAGGAGATTTTTCAATGTGGATGAGTGTTTCAGGCGAATAATTATTGCTTGTAAAATAATTCGTTCTGTTTCCCACCAATTACAGAGCTAAGGCTCATAATAACTTAACGTACTGCACATTTGCTGTACGTACGTCACCAATGCGACAACAATTCAGCCAATGACTTCAGCCTAATCACCACATGATTATTCGATGAGTAGAGACCGCTGTTTAATATTACGTATTGAAAGTTCCATATCAGTAACGACTGATATTAAACCGCCGCAAAAAACCGAATCGTTGCAAGTGATGATCGCTGTGATTAGTAACTCTAATACTCTTATCGAAATACGGGCCAACATACATTCACATACATCAAGATAATCAAACACGCTGGTAAGTACAATTTTGTATTTCACTATGTGAGTGGTATGGGTCAGCGCGATCCTATGGGGATCACAAGTTTCATTAGGCAGACAGAAGATATAATCCTTTTTTTCGGACCTCGTACGTGACGCGACCTAACGCTCAACGTACAGTTAGGTTTTGTAACGTGTAAATTCTCCCTATTTAATAATAATAATAAAAAGAAGAGTTTTATTCCAGAATGTATGCAAGGGTTGTGCAAAGCAATTCATTCCATATCACTATTATTGGTTGCGCCAATGCGCAATAGACATTAATTTATAAATACATCTCATGCACACATACACACATACCTACGACCACTGTACTGAGATAGTATTATTGTCCTTTGTCCTACCTTCCTTTCCATTCCTGCTCATTTTATGTGCCCTTTGGTAATCAGTATGTTTCAATAACCCAAACCACTCACAATAAAACCGCATCCGCGCGAGATCTCATCTCCCTTACCTTATGACATTACCAGTCACGCCGATATCGTGCAAGCCGCTTCGTGTTAAGTAACATTGTTGTGAGGAGAAAAGACAGGAAGAAGCGAGTGCCCTTTCCTAATAGTGAGTCCTTCCTTTATCCGTACAACAAATATTGTCTTATGTGCAGTGGTCATTGCTCAATCATCCAAGGTCCTTCGACAATTATTTCTTACACTATCATAAAAACAACTTCATAACTTCTTATACACTAATTATCATATATAATTAAAATAAAAAAAATCATAATACACAGATAAACACAAAAATTCGGAATTTAAGTGAAAAAAGATTAACACAAAAATGTGTGTAAGCAGCCGTTTATGCAATTTCTTCGATGCGTAATTGTATCCAAGTGTTATTCGGACCATGCGTAATTCTGGAGTTGAAATTTATATTTCTTGCTTCAGAACAATCCCGATAAATTGTGGACTGGAAGAATTCACAATACATAAATGAGAGGTAATGCAATTTCACTATTTTATTATTTTGAGAAATCAAAAGTATAAATTTAAGAGGGACGTTAAGTTGAACCAAAAAGAGAAAACAAAAAGGAAACAATTAAATAAATATAAATGTCCTTGTGCTTATTTATATATAAGCACCCAAGGTTGTAATTTACAGAAAGTTTAAATCTTATCTAGCCCACACAAGAAAAAAAGAAATTATAGATGATTACAAATACGGGGAAAAGGAGAGAGAAAAAAGAAACAAGGCTAATAAAAAACATGACAAGAAAATGAAATATTTTCTTTTTTCAATGTACTTATATTTTAATATTGTCACGTGAAATTCACGCCCGTGTAATTTCGTCATGCAGCCAATAATCTGTTGTTTTCCGCTCCCTTAGAAGTCAATCACAATTTGTTGTCTCATGGGTCCCCTAGTTGGAGTTTCATTAGACGTGATGGGTTCCGGGTACATTCGGTTGTCGTTTTGTGGAATCAGGATTGGCCATGGATTGAATCGGTTGGTAAATATGACGGGACTGACGCATTTCAAATTTTGGTACGATATTATTGCATAAAGGAGTAAATAAATAAAATAAAAACAGTGAGTATTTTATGGACCATGTGATAGTAGGCAGACATTATTCTTATTCATAAGTCCCGGGGATTTATTTGAACGGGATGGTAAATTTCATGTGTTATTTTTTTAATTTTTTTTATTTTATATTATTGAAACAAACAGTACATAATTTACAGAGATGAAACAATATACAGGAATAAGATACTTCATGTTGTGTACCTATGATATGTTTCCTTGTAATGTCTGCTAAGTGGTATGTTTATTCCTTAATTACCAGGTGACTTGTGTAGTTTATAGGTGTGTGTGTGACGTGTGTAATGTGTGTGTGAGTGTTTGTGTATGTGTGTGTCTGTATGTATGCGCATTGAATTCTTTAAATTATTGACATGATGCCACGTTTGAATTTGGGCAGTGAATCCGAAAAAATGTCAATGTTAGAGTTAATACAAATATTATTTAGAGTATGAAGAGCTCGGTTAATTGTCGAATTAGATGCTGCATTTTTTTTATAATTAAGCGTGTGGAATAGCACTGTATGTCGTGTACGTCTCAAAGGTATATATAATGGAATTAAAGACAGCCCTGATTTATTCAACATAATTACCTTTCATAATATAACAACTAGAACTACTTGCTCAAAGTATCTTTTTAAATATCGCAGCCACATTATAGTTTATCACATTATTGTTATCTTATTTTGTACCTAAATTGATGCATTGCAAAACTTTCGCAGAAACAGTAAGTGTGTTTTACTGAACGCAATATAATAACAAGAAGGATATAATAACAACCTCAATAATAATAATAATGAAATAAAATAACTTTAAAAAATAACTTATATTATTGATGTCGCTATTCCAAATTCCTGTAATATTCAAAAATTTGTTTCTGAAAAAATAAGAAAATACACAGATTTAAAATAAGATTAAAAGAATTTGGCATTCTCGGACTATAAAAATATTACCATTTGTTATTTCGTCTACTGGCATTGTACCTAGCTCTCTCATTATAAATTTATTCGTATTAGATCTGTCAAGGAATATTTATATAAAAATGCAAAAATCAGTCATTTAAAATACATGTATGATTACGAAAGATTTTTTAAATATTTATATTGAGGGATCAGTAGGATTTATAGGTCCAGTTAAAAGTTCTACCGAGCCGAACCCTCTGATATAAATATATCTGGAGTCGGTGAATTATTTTTCCATTTGATCTCTGGTGATTTGACGTGTTGTTCTTGTATTGTTTTGTACTAATTATGCTTATATAATGCACTTGCATAATGTGGAAAAGTGTGTGGAAGGGTTAAGTTTTTCATGTGGGAAAGATTTAACCCGGACATAAAGTCGAAAATAACTATTTTGTTGTTTTGCATTAACCCCACACAAAAGGCACTGAGGAAAATAAACTCCTTCAGGGACTATATCATCTTTAGGGATGCTGTGAGGAGATTTTTAGTTAAAAGAAGAAGAAGTTCTGAAGAGGGGTGGATAGGAATCTAGAGATCAATATTTTCAGGAGTGATTGACGAATGATCTATCCCTCCCACTGCGGCGCAAGGCGATGGGTCAAGAGAGACCAGTTAAAGAGGTCAAAGGGTCTCCCCAAACGAGCCTCTCCCGATCCGGCATGCCACCCAACTGGTGAGCAGGCGCATCATGAACACACCTCACCCGATTAACTCGCGCACTCCTATGGCGGGTGACCTATGTCAGATGTGTTGGTTATCCAATTATTGGTTCCCGGGGCGTCGGTACAAAAATCGGTCGGTCAAATTTTAGCTATTTAAAAATATTAGCATAATTTTATTTTTCTGCATGGGTATAACACGGTATCGGGAGGTAAAGTGCACAAACTTTGGGAGGTGATTCTACATGATAGTACAATTAAAAAAGATAAATACCTTTTTTGACATTTCGAAGTTTTAAGAATGTTTTCAGGTACAAAAGTTGAATTATTTATGGAGAAAATAATAATCTTCTGTCGAAAAAAAACAACGGAATTTTGAAAAAAGTTATTTGTCATTTTAACTTCTACCATCATGCAGAATCACCCCCCGCAGTTTGTGCACTTTATTCTCGGACGGCCTTCATAATTTATATCGCAAATTTGACTTCAAGAAAAATTTTCCATTAAATTATTATGTATTTGTAAAATATATTTGTAAAAGCCCGTACGTGCGTATGTGGAAAGTAATAAAATCGTTAAAAAGTATTTAAATTATTTTTGCTTTTGCTATCTTAAATCTTCGATTGAATATCAAATATCGCATTTTTTAAAAGAGTACTAGCTGAAGTTCCCAGCGTTGCCCGAACTGTGACCTTTTTCTTGTTTTGAAAGTCAAGTGTGCAAAATTTCATCAGTCTCGGAATAAACTGTATATTTTTATACACATCAAATGGTTGTTAGTCAGGCCTTAAGGTGGTTAGTTTTTATGCGTACATTTGTGTGCTTCGTTTTTAAGTACATCTAACACTTGATGACTATGTTTAAAGAAATAGAAAACTGATGTCCAAAATCCCTGGTAAAGTGCCTAATCGACTAATGCATATACAGGTTCCAAAGATATGAACGCTTCTGAGGTTACATTGAAACTTGATTTCTAACCATTTGTTTGTTTCCGGGACATGGGGGGATGCTCTTTACCCCCGAATTAAGGAAATGGTGTAGACGCTCAGACGGTGCTGCATTTGCGGAGACAAATTGACTGTGCTGCCATTGTTGGTGCAGGCGATGGCCCGATGAAACTGGCACTTACCTACAAGTCTTGCTGCTGCAAGCGTTCGGTCAGAACTTAAATTGATTCATTATTGGGGCAAACAAGAAGTTGAAACAAGATTTCGTGTCAACTAAATGATTCCAAATTAATATTTTTTTTGTAAAAAATAGAGATAAATATATTTTTTTTTTTAAAAGAAAGACAAGCATTTTTGTGTCACGAATAACCTAACCATATTTGAAAATCAGCTACTACCTCCACAGTCAGCGGAAAATGTTGCTTGTGTTGTGATGGAGGACTTAGTCAGCCGAGGAATTGAACACACAACGACTGGGTGTGAACCCAAATGCTATGTAAAGCCACTGACCGGATATGTCCTTACTGCTGAAGATTGAATTTTAAATATCAATGAATATCGAGATTTTTCTGAATAAATTATAAATGCATTACGTAGTTTTTTTAGTGTGGTTGAGTGTTCCTGCTAATGGTAAAAAAAGTAAGAGACGCCCGATGAAGACACGGCACGACCAAGTGAACTAGATACTTGAGTCAAGTCATGTCAAGAGTCATAATAACAAAAGGATATATATGAGATGACCTGTGAAAGTGAATGAAGCAAAGATTGTATGGCAAGTTTGACATATTAGGCGGTCTATCGTCTCTGCCTACATATAGGGGGAAACGGCGTGATGGTTAGTTAGTTAGTTTGGAATGCAGTTCGGATGGTATGTGAAGAGAAGGGATTGAATCTGTGTAGGAGACAGAAAACACTTTTACATGTCGGGAAGTCTCCAGACGCACTGTTGATCAAAGAAAGAATCGTAAAAACGACTTGTTCTCAAAATTAGATTCATAGTCACGCACCCGGCTTACTCCTTAAATTCCCAAAAAAAGCAGTAAATTCATTAAATTACATATTTTATAATCTTACGTTTTAAAAAGTAATAACTTATTCTACCACGGGTTTAAGCGTGCTATAGATTTTATAACCAATCCGCACATTCATTTCCAAGTTCGCACCGATTCCTTGCCTAGATTCATTTCCTTAATAATAGCCTTTTTAATGCTGGTGCAAAATATCCAATCTCGTTTCATTTTTCCGTGAAGCTTAATAATTTGATTTTCTTTGACTTTAAAACCTTTACTTAGCAATATATTATTCTAAAACATGTTAATTTTTACCTCGTTCTCGCTGTGATTCAATCCAACACCAAAGTTAAACCAATTACAGTTTTTTTATAAGGAATAACATCAATACTTGATTTCCACTTTAGTAGAATTCGTTTATTAATTTTTCATTAGAAAAAGCTTTCAGCGATACCCAAGTCTTGAGCTCCATTAAAAACAGGCTCAATGTGTTCAAGGAATCGAAAATTGTCTACCTACTCCTAAGTAATGGTATTCCAATCAATATTCAATTCGTCCTGCATAATTGGATACCTTCCAAGCGGATTAGCGATGGAGTGACGTCACGCATAACCCTTACTCTATTTGGCGTCTAAAAGCATTCAGTCCGTGTAAGGAACAGGGTTGTTCGAAATTGAAAAAAAATTAATCAAATACAATATTATTTATTTTATACTTTTCTAATGGTTTTGGTGTGTGGTAAGTGATTCACAATATTTATTAAAATTACTGTACGATATAAATCTTTTTTAATTTTTATTTTTTGTACATTAAAAATGACGGCTGCCCAAGATTATTTGTGTTTATAATATACTAGCTGGCATGTACCCGGTGTTGCTCGGGGACTTTTAAATGTTTTGGGAAAAAAATTGATATCGTGGATTCAAGATTACCTTGACAACTTGGTGCATTTTAAAGGTGTGAATAATATTGTTGTATTTTAATTAAATTACTTTTTTTAACTTGATCATGCCATGACTTTCTTGGGCGTCTTCGACCTCTTCAACCATTCATTTCCAAGTCATACATTCTCATTACACCTCTTTCTTCGTTCATCACTTACCTCATTTACGACTTACCCGACTTTTTCTACCATGTAGTTTAATGAAATTCACATTGTCACTGTTAAAAAACTACATTAATTCGACTCCGTATCTCATTCCAGTGCAGAGATAATGCGTAAAATCTTTCTCAAGCGTCCCCGACTTCTTCTACCATTCAAACCAATTTATCTATCTAAGCACTCTTAGCACCAATAAGAACAAACTTTGAAAAGTTCAGCAAAATTTGATGAATGGGTTACTGCCAAAAGTTGGTAACTAAATTTTTAGTTTTTTTGAGTTTGCGATGATTTTACTGTTTATTTATTAAAATCTATGTCTAGAATTAATTTGAGACCCCTCTTATGTCGTTAAGTAGGTTTTTATCTATTTTTTATAGATAAGGAAATATTGTAAAAGCACTTACAAAATAAGCATGTTTGATTAAAAAACAACAATCAAATGCTTTTCTTCAAATTAACATTAACATTATTTCCGAAAACCTTGACATTTAAAATGAAGTTTACTGCAAATCATTTTTTTTTGTTAAAAATATTTGGATGATTTGTACAGCGCCATTTGTTGCAAATCACCTCAAGGGCGCTGTTTAAATATATAATATATTTCTACAAAGATATATGTTATTGCTAACTACAGACTAGTCAAACTGTTATAAATTTATGTCTAACAGATTGCATCCACTGGTTCGTTCATCAAGCCATATGTCAAATGCATTTGATTGATGCATTCGAACGTACTGGACATATTTATAAAATAGGACTTAATTGACCTTTCTTGTATTTAGTTCAATAATATATATTTATGTTCTTTAATTAGCGTGTTTAGGAAAGAACAATCTAACTTTATGCTGGGCGGTACCAGAGTAGAAAGTTTTGACCAGTATTCATCCCTCGGTAGATTTCGAATAATATAAATCCAATAAGAAAAGTGGGATTAGGATGTATTATAGGCAATACAAGAATGCTGCTCTCAGGCAGGTATATTGAATTTATGAAAGCTTAAAAGGGTATGTTTTTAGTTTAGACCTGAATTCTGTTGGACTTGTTCAACATCTTAACATCTTTTGGCAATATCCCCACGATATTTGGATTTATTATGTCGTTCTAAAGAAAATTAATTTTTTTCGTTTTTTTTTCACTGTGTACGATTAAATAAAATACAAATTTGAAAAATTTTTGTACCTAACTGTCTTAGATTTTATTTTTTAACACTTGCATTGGGCACTTGCATAAGGTTCAAATGGCCAGGACAGCTCAATTAGTTAAAATAGTTTCCCGAATTTAGTCTCGTGGGTCTTCTGAAAACAGAAAAACTAATTCCGTGAAGAAAATTTTGAAAGAATGGTTTATTTTGTGTAATAAAAAATCACTCTGTAAAATTCTGGAAATAGGTTTCAAGTAGGTAATTTGATTTCTCCAAAGACTCTGAAGTGCTTAAAATATTCGCAGCTTTCAATTCTGGAAGTTATTCACCCTACAAAAATACAAATCTGAAGGATTTTCCACCCAACCATTGGGAATCGAATAAATTGATTCAAACCTTTATTTTCAATTATTTTCGAAATCGTGTATATTTATGCGACGCATAAATTGACAAGAATGTGGGTCACATTCTAAAACCAATCATGTCGGATTAGGCATTAATGCAAATGGACTTTTCATTTTTACATTTTTTACATTGTTCCAGTTTTCTGTGACTGATCCATCAAGGTTGCCAAACGTACGCGGAGATTCATGAAAAATATTTTGTGTTATTGGATATTTTATATTTCAATATGTTTGTGAAGTTGATAGGTACACGGGAGCGGATTGATTAAAAAAATGTAATTGTACTGTACACCTGCGTCAGTGACATCGACTGTAAACTGCCGGTTTCCTCTTGGGGGTACCCTGGGTAAGGATTTGCAATGATACACAACTTTGCGAATGTCGTCGTCTGACTGATTGGGCCAGTTGCTCAATGTGCACAGATTATTCTTATCTCTAAACAGGATGCATGAAAGCATCAAGGAACCAAGAAAAATAACCAAAATTTATTTACTACGTTAAATCCTATTTGATATCCCACATGATACGTGTCCAGTGATAAACCTCATAAAGGATTCGGTATCGTAAAATGTGTAATAACAGATAAATATTCATTTTCTTAACAATTTCAATTATTATTTAGGTACACCTATCTGCTGTCTTTCTCGCACTTAATTCTCGAACTTCAACATGTGTGTAATTCATGATGAGCTTTAGAAAAACAAAAAATTTCGAATGTAGTAAATTTTGTATGTTTTAAGAACAATTATTTATTCAAATCATCAATTTTTTTGTAGCTAGCCCAGGTAATTGTTTTACTTATGGTCATCGTTCCCAAGCATTACTGCAGATCGCCAACGAACAAACAACAGAACGTTAAAGGTTCTGGAGTATTTCACAAAAACAATATAAACTTCCAGAGTGTGGGATACTCTCACTGAGCGGAAGATACTCTCAGTATGGCCCTGGAGTAAGACCACCATTCAGAATTGAAACGTTGTTTGAAATGACTTTGGCCGTGTTTGGTGACCTGACTTGAATAGCCAGATACTTTCTTTATCTCCTCCCCTTCTCTACTACCTTCAGCATCACAAGATACCCAAATTAGTGATGCCATAGTCTCACTGGCTCCAGAGGGTTGGGACTCTTTTGCGGTTTCACATTAAACAGTAAAAGTTTCACAAAAAATTATCATATCATATCATATCATAGTACCTTCATAAAAAATCAAACTTTTTAACAAAATCTCTTTGTACGACTAATTTTACAACAACCCAAATACAACACCATTATATTTACCAAATCATAAAAAACTAAATTAATCTCCCTTCTGAATCAACCAATTAGAACAAATAAATAAAATTACATTAAATATATGTATAAAAATACTTTAAACAAAGTAAATGAAAAAAAAAAACATTTTTTTATTGAATTAATAACCGACAGTCACCCAGGTTTCGTTTATCTCAAGCTTCATTAGGGCTATTATATGAAACTATAACGATAGTTTTTTTTACTTTAAATTATTTTATTATAGCGTCAATTTAAACATTGTAGGTACATACAAAATATGATAGTGAATATATTTATAGTAAATTGTATTTCTTAGTCCGCCTCACTAGCGTAACCTGTGCTGAGGCCCTAATATCTTTGGCTGAGGCGGACTAAAGTTATTCATTTCTGTTATATTAATTTTCAATGTCGTTTTGAATGCTGTTTTCAGAATTTTTTATTAACATTTTTATTCTTGATTTGTAATCATTCAGATTTTCTATTCGCTTTATATCTGGGGAAAGGATGTTGTGGAGTTTTTTCGCAAAATTAATGTTATTTCTTTTTCCAAATGTGGATTTATGACCTGGGTTATTTTATATGTCATTGTGATTTGACCTTGTTTGATGAATACGCGATACCGTAGAGGATTAAGTACTTTTTATAGTTTTAATTGTATACTTTAGCATAAATTTTCTGTACATTTAGTACATCGAAACTATTAAACATTTCAATAGAAGGCGTACTTAAGGACTTCAAGTGTGGTCTTAATGATTCCTTTTTGAATTGTGTCCAGATTTATGTATATACTAAGATACAGCAGATCCCCAAATCAGATTCAGTGACGGACTTGATAATTTTAGTCAGTTAATTTTAATTGGCAATGAGGTATTAATTTCATGAAAGTGTCTTTTTGGGTTGTTCAATTTTAATACACCTTTTCCTTGCTATCCGTTTTGAATTCAGCTCTTCTTCCTTAGAACTTATCCAGGGATGTACTTGACTTACTTTAACCCATTATCCCCATGAAATTTATATTTATTTTTATAAATTGGTAATAAATTTTGTAATCTTCTCATGTATTTTGAATGTAAAACATCTTGTATTAGATCTGTTTATTTTTGAGCCCGTACTTTTTAATGTATTTTCCTGATTTTGTTTTTATGCATTTCTATAGTCCATCATTGAGGATACTTTTTTAACTTTTTGACACCAACAGTACATAAATCAAATGAGTGATTATAATAATTCATAAAGTCTTATAAGACAATTTTTTTGTGACATATCTGTAAAGCGATTCTTCATATGTTGTGTCTGTATGTTGCTTCTGTGAAATGTTTTGTAAATGTTTTCTTCATACATTGTGTCTGCACATTGGGTTGGGTTGGGTCTAATTTTTCTGTACAAAACTCTTTTTTTATTTTTAACTCTTCTATTTCAAAACTACCAATTGGCGATCCCTTAATGAGTTTAATAACTCATGGGAATACAACATCGTTTGTTGTATGTTTAAAAAAAAAAATATATTATAACTCGATAGTTTAGACTTAGAGCTCAAAATCAATCATGGAATTTTCCGCCCACCCACCCACTCACTGGAGCGTCTATAAAATTGATGCTTGCAACGCTTAGAGGTAACCTCCTGTAAGAAAATTAATGTTAGCTATGAGTAAAATAAGTTCAAATATATGAAATTTATTGACAAAATTAAATTAAATTAAGTTTTTTTTTACATAAATCAATTAAAATATCACTCCGTTAATGAAAATTACATATAACATCATTGAAGAATGTGAAAAATTAGCCGAATCTGGGTTATTTATTTTCCAGGGGATACTGTTCGAAGAAGTCAAAGTGAAGAGTATGGTTACAAGACCCGGAACGACAGACATCATTCTCGTTTTCTGTCGTCTGGTTTCCCAAATCATCAGATCATACTTCATCAAGAATGAGTGCAACTCAAACCCATTTACAAGATCTTTGCTGAAGCAAGACACAAATAAAAGCCAGTACCACTCATGTACCAAAGTTGACCCGAGTATTTCTAATTCCGTTGCCAAGGAGCACCACCCATTCCCACATTATAATTTCGCATTGGCATTAATAATGCCAATGTTGCACTTGGCTTACCGGCTCCTTTCGATCATTATTCGTGGCCACTATTTCCTCACGATTGTCTTATCAATGGCATACGAGTAATTTGTTTTGCATGTCTACCACCGCATCAAATTCACACGTAATTGGAAGAGTCGAGAGAGTTACATAGTGACGAACAAAGCCATACCTGCCTTCAACTCGCCTGAATATTCAAGATTAGGGAATTGTACTGGTTTACAAATTGGTACCAGTAGCGCATATTTCCATATCCTGACGACAATACAACGGATTATCCCTGACCTAATTCAGGGTCATGCTGGTATCATGACCGGCAGAAGCAAAATACCTAATCTTACAAGAATGTCGACCAAAATAGGTCACTATTTGATTTGTCGATGGAAAGTTTGTGAGCGAAAACACCGAATTGAAGATATTTTATGTTCAACAAATTGAATAAAGGATAAATCTTCAGAGGTCAATTTGGTTTTCGTACATCCGTTTGTTGACGTTTTCTGGAGAAGTAACAACTGTAGTACGCACACTGTCAGAGCACTCAAATTCTGTCATTTCTTTATTGTGATTTAATAGTTTCATAATAAAATGACAAATGACAGGCGGAGAAGTACGTATTTCCGATAAATTTGATAACTGTGTGATAACCGCAGATAAACTACAAATTTGAATAAAAATTACTCACAAAAACATAGTAAAACCACTTCTTTGAGGGTACGCTAACTAACAGCCTATACAAACATCTGTCACAGCTGACACCACCTACTTTGAGCAACACATGGCGGACATCTTGTGCATGTAATATCATTTTGAAATAGTATTGCCGGTCATTTGTTATTTTGATAACATTACGTCATGTACATATTTTTTTTAATCATCGTTCTATCTATTTTTTAATTTTTTTTTGAAATTAGGTCTATTTTCAGGGTTTTGACCAATAATTAATTAAAAATAGAATAATTAATAATTATTTTTATAGCGAAAATACTAATCTTGAAATACTACGTAACGTCTTAGTCGTATTTTACTTTTCTCATGGTGAAAAAAATCGTATTTTTCATCTTTTTCAAAGATGCCTATAGACATCGTCACGAAGGTAATGGTTTAACCAGTGATTCCTGTTGAAATTTCGGTCACCAAAGATTTTTTTCATCAACTAAAAACTTTTAAAATATATTTTTTTTAAATATTACTTTTATATTTCATTATTTAAATTTTTTTAATGTTGTATTATAAGAGCTAAAGTCGAGTAGAGAGGTAACATTTATAATTGGTTTGGCTATAAACTACAAAAAAACGTTGTGTAAATATTACGCCGCGCATAAGGTTAGAAAAGTGAACAACTTGACTTATTACTCTGCTTTTCGTTTGGTTGAAACGGTTTTAAACCAGGCTCGAGGCCGGTTTCACCACACCAGCATTAAACGGTCGTGTAAAAATCTAATAAGTAAAACGGTAATGCAAACTCTAGTTTTCGCAAAAATGAATAAATCTAGAGCAAATGCTTTCTATCACGGACTAACAGAATTTTATCCTACCTGCAATAGAATGATTTCTACCTTTAAAAAGTTAGTGAAACACCCCAACAAGAATCACCAGCTTTAAACAGGTTTTTCGCGTCACATGACCCAGCCACGTGACCCCCCGTATCAATCCACCAGGATCACTCCTCGAATTGATTGAATGAATAATTAATGAACTGGATCCCAGGTCCGCAATTTTTTATCAGTTTTTAACAAACGGATCCACCCACAGTGACGAACAAATGCGGAATGTAGAATTGTTACCGCATTCAATGTGAATTTATGGACACATGAAAATATGGAAAAGCTCTCAATTATTTTCTTTAAATATATTTATTTGGGAAACCACTTCCAGGGTACTTTCGTCATATATTTTCACTTGACTTTGGACTGGAAATGGATGTTCATCTTTTAGAGACCGAAACAATAAATATTTTTGCACAGTTTGCACCTAGGACGACTATGAGTTGTTAAGCGAGAATGGAAAATATTTTGCCTAGAATTCTAAAGATATAATGTATCTACTGTCGTTTACTGTTTTCGTTTTCAAACAAGACGCGTAAGAAGGAACGGGACGAACGTTGATGTCGTCCGTACAAGCTTTCGCTGGAACTGATTTAACTATGCAAAAATTGATATAGTTTCATTAAACGTCGCAGAAGAGGTCTAACTGCTCGGAGCCAGTGGGACTATGGCATACTCAGTTATTAAGGCACTAGCTTTTACCCGTGACCACTCGCGTGGTATTAGGGAGAAATTATGTTATAAATAATTTTCCCACATGAATGAAATATTTTTCTGGGATGTAACTTCCCTGTCCTCCAACTATCCCTAAGCAAAAATCACGTTGATCGGTCCCTCTGTTGCGACGTGAAAGAAAGACAAACAAACAAACAAACGCAAATGCTATTTATTATATTAAGGGAAGTGGCGAGAGGAAGGAGATGGGGTGGAGAAGGTTGGAAAGATCCTGGCTATTCAAATCTGGCCATTAGCAAATAATTTAGATTATTATTAATAATTTTAAGTTTTAACAAATTTGTTCTAATTTCTAATGTACGCGTGAGTTGAGTTAAAGTAAGCCAGGTTAAAATACAAATTTACTTGAATTTATAAATACATATTACGCCGAATTCATAATTTAATGTATTGAATTGTATCAAAATCATTTATCTAAATATCATGTAACATAAACAACTAAACAACCATGCCATAACCATACTTATTTATGCTCGCAATAATACAACAATATCAACATACCTACAAAATCGGTAGATTTTCCAATCAATGGTACATCGAACAACCGTTAAAGAAAGACACCATTTAGAGAGAAATTCAATTTACTGCGTATAAATCATACAACAGTTTACCAATCTCCTACAAAAAACTTAAAATACAATACTTACAATATATTTTAAACAAAAATCATAAAACAGTGGATCTAGGTCATGGAGAAACACGAAATTGATAGAATATTGCAACCAACAAAAAATGATATTCCGCGGCAGTTCCCCAATTGATCTGACCCCCTCTCCTGAGGAAGTTATATCGTAGTACGACACAAATAAGCGTTGATGTGTAAAGCGTAATGAGTAATGAGTCTTAAGGTTTACAACCGATGCTAGCCGATCAGTTCTAGTTCCCTCCCTCGCCAGAATACCGCAGAGTCTCCTGTAGAACGGACACACGTCCTGCTAGATATTCATTGTAATTATCTCACTATAGTAAAGTTACTCGTTATATTTGACTGACCGAAGTATTTATTAAAAACACATGATAATAAAGTGTACTCCCATTTAGGAAGACAATTAACAAGACATTACAACAAAATGTAAATTGAATAAAATAAAACTTAGTACGGAAAATTTTATCCCGGGGAAATCTCAGCGGGAAAATTTTATATAATTTAACTATATAACTACGAATCATAGTAAATAAATACGTAAACAATTTTTTTATCATTTGAATTTGTTTCGGTAGAAGATTAAATGTACGAGGACAAACAAAAGTGATATGTATTTGCATTTATTTGGTATTGGTTTCGGGGGTGTAAAATACTTTATTGATTATTTTGCTAATTCTATTATCGTGTAGTTTAAATAATTTGTGGATATTATATATTTTAGTTTCTTTTGTATAATAAATCAGTCGAGAGTTTTCTATTATAATAGAATGTTTTTTTTTCAAGTCATACATACTTTCCAAACTCTACAAGTTTAACTTATTAATGTCACAATCCAAACGCATGACTTTGTTCCCGAGCACTTTATGTACAATAATTAAGGTGCTCTATATTCTGAAATGAGGTGAAAATAGTTTTAGTTTGAGATCGCAATTAGTACTATTTATGGCAGTATTCGAAAATTAAACTAATTCCAACATCTAAGCAAGTCGTGTAGGCTTACGGACTTTCCGAAGCTTTCCGCCTAAATTGGAAGCGAATTCCATGTCACGAGCCACCTGTCGCTGGAACTTAGAATCCGGCCAAATTGGTCGGAGGTAGAAGAAAATTACTGGAAGATGTAGGAAAGTGGTCATATGGGAAAAAATTCTAGCTTCAAGTTTCGAAAACTACTACCTTTTTTTTGCTAATACATTTTGTTTTATTTAAACCCACGGTCTGAATAATCTATTAATTGACTTGAAGATTAAAAATTAAAAGTAATAAATAAAATATATTCGCTAAACATTTTTAGAACTGTATTTAAAATAAAAACTTTATTTTAAATGTTTAGGTATTCAGCAACTGGTATTTTAATATAAAAAAGCCACCGTTAACTTGCTCCCTTACGGGTCAGTAAGGAATCAACCGACAATAACCCGGGTGCAGTAAGAATGCAACCAATCGACAAACGCAACACCGCTCCCATGCTGCACCGACCACGACCCGTGTACAGACAGAATAGACACACATACTTTCGGGGAATTTCTAGAGTAGGAGTAACATAAAATTTTGAATGAGGTGAAGTGCAAATGTGAAAAAAACACAGAATGAATTCAAAGACAATGTCATCTAACGTTCCGTACTCTCTAGTAGCCCCTTCGGAGACCAGGAGAGGTTGCTGGTTCTGATAATTTTTCTTACGCAAGGATAGAAACAGAATGTTACGGTACATAGCTCAAATTGTGTACTCTAACAGTTAAAAGAAAGTCATAACATTTAATTATATATGTTAACCCTTGAGAAGTTGACTCCCTTTAAATGAATGATGTCAATAATTAGTAACTCTGATGAAATAAACAACGAAATTTAACATTTTTTTAGCTTCAACAGCAAAAAACCCCACGACAAAATAAACTTTAAGCCCTCACGAAGTAACTTTGAGAGTATTTAATTCCCCGTAGAACTGCATCCCGTACAATTTTTCAATAGGACCCCGGATTAATTCACTTGTTAGCCGCGGAACTTCAAGTTGGAACTCAAGAGGTGTGGACTCGGGGGATATTTGCATGCGATATTCACCCGGTACACTAGATTCAAGGAGGAACTTTCCAGCATAAAAAGTCTAATAAAATCAGCGTGCTCTGCGACATTGTTCCACGGTGAAAACACGTGTTGCTCACAAAGATACATCTGGCTTGCCGATTCAATTTTTTTTTTCGAAAGCTTTCTAAGTACCCATATTTTGAATAGGTTTTTAATAGTAATAAATAATAAGGAAAATAATTTTGAAAATTTGATAAAGGCTACCATTCGTGTAATGGTGAATCATTTTCTGGAATCCGTGTGGCACTGCCTTTGTCTTCATTTCCATCGCTTCATTGTATTATTGATACGCAAACTTCTGTCCTACATACTCGCTCCAAATATTAGATATGAATGTTTTGCCATTTGTATTACTTATTCCAGTCCGAATAAAAAAACTCAAATATTAAAGAATTATTAATAAATGGAGAAAAGTCAACACAAGTCTCGGTTCAAACCGAACCTAATAAAATGGTTAATTTTATTAACACACAATTTGCAAAAATTGGTACAAACTTAGCGGAAAAATTCTTCAAAAAAATGCTTAACGACTTTAACCAATCTATTTTCTACCAATCACTCGTTTAATCTATACATACAAAATAAAAAATACCGTTGCTTGAATTCTTGCTGATTTAAATAATAGATCTGTGTATTTTGAATTTTGAATTCTGTGAATTTTTTGAAGATTATTAAGATATATTTTTCAATTTTTTCGTGTTTGAAATTAAATTTTGTACTTTTTAAATATGAAATCATATTTCAAATAAAAACATCTAAAAGATAATTTTATACAGTTTCATTATGGTACAATGCCACTGTTAAAAAACTACATTACATCGATTTTTGTTATTTGTTTTTGCGGTGTTATGCCGTGTTGCGCTAACTCCCTATTTAGCCTAACTCCTTCTTTAGTTAGCGCAACACGGCATAACACCCCAAAAACAAATAACAAAAATACTTTTGGCCGTGAAAATCTTAAATCATATTTTACATTACATCGACTTTAATTCGACTCTAAATCTCATTACGGTGCAGAGATATTGCGTTAAGTACTACTCGGGCGTCTTCTACCATTTAAACATCTCTAAACACTTCTGTCACTAATAACAACAAAAATTAAACATTTTCAGCGATATCGCTGGACTGCTTTTCAAGTTTTGCGAGCACAGACAGACGCAGGCTCAATTTTCATTTACTAAGATTAGAAACTAGTTAGAAATTAACTCAACCATTTGGAATGCATTTTATAATATAAGACGTTGTCCTGCCACAGAAAGCTTTAATTATTGCGTTTGCATAGAACTCTCCCGTAGAAAAAGCTGTGTAAATTACTGGAAACCAGGAATCGTTAGAGAAAAAAATAGTGGCCTATTCCGACAGATCTGTCGAAATATGCTAGATATGACATATCTGACAGATACGATCCTGTGTATGTGTGTATGGTAATCTTCGATTCGACAAAGCAGGTGTTGGTAATTATGAAGGTTTTATCATCACGCAAAGCGAGATCCCATTATGCACATAAGATTTCGAACATGGTAACGGGAAGGTTAAGATTGAGAGTCGCTCAAATAAATTGGCGGTGACATAAAATCTAAATAAAAATAAACGCCCGAGTTGCAGCACTGAAACTGATATTTTTTATTTGAATAACTGCTCCCAACCGTCTAGAACAGTGTTTCCCAGCCTTTTTTATGCCATGCCCCACCGTAGTCTTTTCAAAAATCAGATGCCCCACCGGCATCTTTTTTTAATTAAACAGAACATAAATTTTCTAATCATATTGTAATATGTTTGTAAACATGTGAACCCCTAATGAAATTAAATAAAACATATTCTAATACATATATTATAACTGAAATTAAATTCAGTTACGCTTGCTATAAAGAAATTTTATGTCCTGATCTAACTTAGTTAATTTCAGTCTTAGATCCCCTCTATTAGTTATATCCAATCGATTTCGTTATTTAATGAGTAAATCGCTTATGGCGCTAAATCCACATTCCACCAAATAAGTTGAGGGAAAGGGTAATAATAATTTTCTGGCATGCAAAGTAATATTAGGATATTTTGTGTTAGTTTATTCGCAAATCCTTAGTGTAAGTTTCTTCTTTAGACCTTTATTTCACATTCTCACTCACACTGAGCAAAAACCGTTCTCGTAACTATTCATGTTCAGACAAATTTAATGACTCACATTCGTATTCACACTAAGGATAAACCATTTTCATGTTCTTACTGCGATCATTTATGTTCACAGAAGTCACGTTTAATGAGACACAATAGCACTCATACTAAAAAAAACCATTCTTACTGTAATTATTCATGTTTATGAAAGTCAAATTTAACGACACAGACATTATCACTTATATTTAGGATAAATCATTCTCATTTTCTTAGTGTAACTATTCATGTTCACAAAAGTCAAGCTTAAGAAGACGTATTCGCACTCATACTAAGCAAAATCCATTCTCATGTTCTTAGTGTGATCATTCATGTTCACGAATATCCAGCTTATTGTTACAAATCGCACTCATGCTTAGGAAAAATCATGTATCATGTTCTTATTGTAATAATATATTTTATTTTTATAAAACTAAAGTTAACAGTTACTTGGTTGGTTTATATATGTGCAATTTACTTAACTGAGAAACCAATTATAGATTTCCTCATTATACTCATACATCATGTATAAAACAACTAAGCAGTATATTGTATATTAAGCAGTATACAGCTACATCCTGCACAGTTTCTGTGTTTTTAGATAATTATTGAAATTGTAACGGGTTTCATTATTTTTGAAGTACAAATTGCTTATTTTAATTTGCGGAATGCCTACGTCTCTCATCTCTGAAGCGTGGTGCCCCACCTCCGAGACATTATGCCTCACCGGTGGGGCGTACGCCCCACCGTGGGAAACACTGGTCTAGAACCAGTGAGACAATGACATCCCCAATTTGGGTATCTTGTGATGCTGAAGGTAGTAGGGAGGGGAGGGAGATATAGAAAGTATCTGGCTAATTAAATATGGTCACCAAACACGGCCAGTTTCAATTCTGGTGGTCGTACTCCAAGGCGATACTGAGAATATCTTCCGCCCAATCAGGGTATGTTATGAGGCTTAAGGTAGTGGAGAGGAAAAGAATATAAAGAAAAGAAAGGTGGGGATGTACCTGGTTATTTAGATCTGGTCACCAAATACGGACAAATCCATTTCAAATAACGATTCAATTCTGAATGGTGGTCTTACTCCAGGGTGATACTGGGAGTATCTTCCGTCCAATTAGGGTATGTTGTGAGGCTGAAGGTAGTGGAAAGGGAAAGGAGATAAGGAAACGGAAGGTTGAGAAGTACCTGGCTATTTAGATCTGGTCACCAAACACGGCCAAAGCCATTTCATTTCTGAACGGTGGTCTTACACCAGGGCGATACTGAGAGTATATTTCACTCTGAATACTATATATTGATGATTACTATATATTATTTTTAAATGAGTAAATTGTGAAAAAACACAAAAAAGCACCCGCGACCTCCAGTTTGCTAGTCATGACTTTCTTACTATAAGTGTTTACATATTATGTGAAAGTGTGCGGTGTTGGTTGCAGAATAATGAATTTTTGACTGTCCAATTGGGAAGGTTTCCTGTTTCCGGACAATCAAATATATAGGTTTAGTTCATATGAAGTAGGTTATGTGACATAAATATTAAATTAATATATTTTACCTCATTGGGCTGCTTATTGAATCGCGATTAGATCTTAAAATACTTTCCAATTTATTTTTCTAATTTAAAAATGTATATTTACTGCTTCCGTGCCCCTAAAAGCAATTATCTTGTTTACAAGCACAAACATCACATTAAACTCTGTATATAGCTCTCGGGAGGTTCCAGGTATATGAAGTGTGGGTTAACTAGATTACTAAACATTATTATTACTATAGCTTTCCGCAGTTTATAGCGGGCCATAATCAGTTTAGGGGAACTCGAATATTAAGCACGGGAATCTTCAGCACTGCGAGAGAGCTACAACTAATTTACTCCGAACCAAATAATGACTTATTACTTGCTTACTGAAGGAAGGAAGGGGTGCCAAAGGAAAGATAGACGTTAACTTGAAATTGAAAGAGACGTTTAAGGGCTGTTTTTTTAAGAAATTTTGTGCCTAACTGAGAATATATGAACAAAAGCTAATGGTAGAAGACATCGGGGACGCCCGAGGTGATATATTTGAAATTTTATTTATTTAAGTACAAACATTAACAAGAACATAAAATGCAAAAAGTTTTAAATGCAGAATATCTAAAAAGGGATAGTATAAGTACATATTAAAAAAAAACACATTATTAATAATGACGTATTTATTATTAATAATATTATAAAATAATAATCTGTTTTACAAACACTAAAAACATAATGCGACAATAATAATCCCAAATAGAACGAACATAAATAAAAATCGGATAGGTTTATCCGAGACACTTTCTGGATTACAAACCAATTTCCTTAGAAACTTTGTTTCTTCAAAAAGATATATGCCAAAAATATGGGCAATATTTTAAAATATGAGATCGACAAATATAACATTTAATAAATAGCTCCCAATGGTCAAGTTGGTTAAGACGCCTGTCCCGGTAAGATTAGATATCCTGGGTTCGATTCCTAGTAAAGACGGTCATCTTTTATTTTTCTGTGTCTTATTCTGTTTCAATAATACCAAATAGAATTATTTGCCAATTATGCCAAACTGTACAAACCCATAAAACCCATAAATAAATAAAATGATTTTCAAATAACATGATGACTTAAATAGCGTATTACGAGAGTGACCAGTTTTATAGTTGAAGAAAAAAAATTAATCAATTATCTATTAAATGAAAACTATAGCAATAATTTAAATGGCACACAAATATAATTACAAACAAAACAGCTAAATTTCTGGATTAATATAATGAAATACAAATTACAAATGAAAAAAAAAATCTTTGTTTAAAACCACTATTTGAGTTATACCAGTCGACCGGTTTCCGTTGGTCTCAACCTTCATCAGGACAATAAACGTATAAACTTTTTCATTTGTGTAATGTCAACCCATAAAGTGTTTGCTTTTTTCAATAATTACATATAAAAGACTTCACGAACATTGTCATATTTAGCAAACAACTACATTTAGAGTTTTTATGTTGTCTCCATTAATGCATTACATATTTATATACGAATATAGTATATTATGCAGTGCTTAAATGATTTAATTATTTTATCATAGTAAGTACAATATTTATAATTAAAAGCTGTTTTCCTATTCCCCAATTGAAATCCAAAAACAGGTGATTACTTTTACTTACATTTGTATTAGCTCTAAAATTTTCCGTTTTCAATACTTCCAAAACATATTGCTGGCAAGCGAGAGCAATATATTTTTGACCTTCCACAAAAGGCATCCGGAATTTCTAATATTTCAATAGAGTTTTCTAGAATTCAACCCAATCTGACCTATTACTTGTGAATTGATGAGAATGAACTTATTTTGAACGGTTGAAATGTCAGGTAAGAACGGAAATGCTTATAGAACTATTATAGAAGTATAATAAATTTATTTTATGAATACGCATTGAAAAGTCTTTTCATAATGTCAGAACTGCTTTCACTTGTTTATATACTATTGGCAGTTCGTGAACGCTGTACGAAGCGAAATGGTGGTTTTTGTAATTTTTCTGTTCAAAATCGTTTTGTACCTTAAAACGTTCTTTCGAAGTTTAGTGAAGTGAATATTTAATATAATACCTCTTCGGTATTTAAAAGTGGTATTCAAAATTGTGGTACACCTTAAGGCTGAATGGGATGAGGAAGGGAAGGAGATGGGAAAAGAGAGGGTTGAGAAGTATCTGGCTATTCAGATCTGGCCACAAAACACAGCTAATGGTGAATTAAATCAGAAATTTTATTGAAAAAACTTCTTATTTTAATAATTTTTGAAAGGTTATACCGAGCAATATAATAATTCATCGAAGAAGATAATACTAACAAATCTAAATGAAAAATGAAACAGAAAATTAATAGGAAACGGTCTCAACTGGGAATCGAACACGGATTTCTATCTTACCGAGACAACGCCTCAATCAACTCTGCTAAAATTTAATTTACTTCAAATATGTCCCTAATAATTGTTAAGAAATTTCAGATTGCTTGAAAGAAGCAAATTCGATAATTCATAAATAATTCAAATAGTCTACCTCAAAATACAACAACTTCAAAATGTATAAGGTCACTAGCCAAGGATTATCAAAACCCATTAAAAACAGAAAAACAATGAGCATGTTACACACAAAGGTTGACAAAGTACCGACTCCTTTAAAAGGCATTATTTAGTGAGAACCATTACACAGTAGTAGTCTTTTGAAAAGTGTTCTCAGAAGTCAAAGGTAAACTACAGCATTTACTAATTTATATGTAAAATTATTTGCATACATTTATGAAGGATACCGCCCCTGGTCACGGCACCTACCGAGAAGTAGAAAATATGAAATGCCGGCTTAATAGTGAATCAGAATGACAGTTTGCCGCCGGGGTTTTGTGTCGTGTAATGTAATGCCTGCTTCTGCAGGGCACAGGGCATTGATGTAGGATATGTGAGATTAACCTACGGATCATGGATTAACCTTTGCCGTACCAAACATATCCAATATTGGGCGCTTTTATTATTCCTACTGCAACTTCACGGAGACGGCAATTCATTTCTTTAATATGTATATAATATATATAATTTATGATAATGTTTACCTTTGGGGAAAGCAGACATACGTACGCAGACGTTGTTTGTCCCATTTTCAACAGATCATTTTTCTGAGTACGTTTTTTTGGTTCATGTATGCCGTTGCATTGCCGTAACCATAAGAATTATAATATCATTCGTTGGTGAGAGACTTCAGATAGGTAATTTATACATTTCTTACTGACGTGTATCCGGCGTTACTCGGGGATTTATAAATGGTTTTTGGTAAAGTTTGGAGGTTGTGAATTCTAGAGTACCTGACAACTGGATGCATTTTTAAGGTTGAAATAATATTATTGTATTACAATGCGTATTTTTTTTACTTGATCATGCCCTGTCTTTCTCTTCAACCATTCACTTCTAAGTCATTCATTCTCCTTACACCACTTTCTTCGTTCTTAACTTACGTCTCATTTTACCACAAATAAATATTTTATTTATGTATTCCTCGAGCGTCCCCGACTTCTTCTAACATTCGAACCACTCCTGACACTTATAAGAACCAACTTTGAAATTTTTATATTGGAACGAGTACGAAACAAACAAAGAAACATAACACACACATTTATATATATTTAGATTCCTCCATGGTGGGAGAATGCTCACAAAGGTTTTTTGAAAATCATATTTTAATTTCCAAATACTGAATTGTGTTTAATTTGCCTTTTTTTGGATATATAAGAATGGCTTGCTATATAAAATGATTAGACCTTAGATATTTTTATGTCTATTTCTTACCAGTTTTCTATTGTCGTCTTATTTTTTCACTGGTAAAAGAAAAAGAGAAGACTACTCGTTTACCAGAATCTTTACAGAAATCCTCGAGAGTCGACCAAAATTTTAAAAATCAATCATTTTTATCTAACGTCGGCCAAATTGACTTATCTGAAAAGCCTCTGAAATTACATAACATGACAAGAAACATTAATATCGGTCAAAAACAAAGGTCACAGATTTAAATCCCGAGATGTGAAAATAAATTGTATTCAATGGATATATTTAAAGTAAGACACTTACAGTTTTTTTGGCACACGTTAATGGTAGATAGTAATAGATAAACAGACAGAAAAAATATCAGAATAGAAACGATTAAAATGGCTGTACCCGTGTTTGATGTCCAGATCTCAAAAGGCATGTACTTCCCAAATATCCATTTCCTCCTCGCATTCTCTTTCTTCCTTTAGTCTCATTGCATACCACAATTTGGGAATCCATTTTCCCACTGGTTTCATACAATTGGAAGCAGTTATGACTAACATAAAAAACAAAATATATATATATAGATATATGAAGGATACCGCTCCTAGTCACGGCACCTACCAAGAAGTAGAAAATATGAAATGCCGGTTTAATAGCGAATCAGAATAAAAGTTTTCCACCGGGGTTCTCAAGAGACTTCCGAGACTCTCAAAGAAGACACTGCAGAATAACTCGTGCCAACTTTTAATCTTAGGGCAGATCTAGTATGTTATATTCCAATAGGCCTCTTGTACCGGTACAGGGATGTCCCACCCGGTAAAGTTTCGCTCACTCGTATGAATATTTAAAAGGCGTCCCGGCAAGGGCCCCGGGTTACCCTCTCAACCCGGGGAAAAACTCCTTTTAGAGGCAGCGCAACCCAGTCTTTGGCTAATTAAGTTATCGGTTTAAATTGGTTCCGCCGTCGTCCGCGCCGCGAGGGTTGGATGTCGGAGCAACCCTTTCGGATACGATTTAATTGTCGCGCCCGGTTAGGCGGCAAACAAACGCCGCGCCGCAGGAAGATCATTTACATTCTTTCAACCCCTTAACCCCTAGCGCCTTACGGCTACAGCGAAACTATGGCTCATCCTCGATTCTGATTTAGTTATCATATTTAATAGTCGGTATTTTACCGAGAAAGGTAAACTTTAAGTAAAAAGTAATGTAAAAGCTGGATACTCTTCATATGAATATATTTTTGAAAGAACATTTTGATTTAAAGTAAATACTATAATAGATCTATTTACTTCGTGGCAGATAGAAAATACTGCATTCTAATCGTTTAAATTATTTGTTTCCATGGCGGCCATTATTTTTAAAGGGACTGTTTTTGTGTTATTTTTGCTTCTTTTTAGTTTGTGTTTAAAAAAAATTTAAAAAATCTAACCAAAAAATTATTATGTGTAAAATTTTGCGTGTTGTTAACAAATTATTAAAATACAATATTTTATTATCTCTCCCGAATTAAAGAGTCATATTTTATAATAATTATGTTGAATCAAAGGGTTATCTTAAAACATTTTTTTATTAAATATGTTTAACGACTACCCCAAGAAATTTTATTGAGTTTTATCTAACACAATCTTAGAAAACTCTTTTTCGGCAGGTACCCATCTGTTTGAATTTTGTCACAAAAATTGTTACCACGCTAAGGATGGACGGTTTCACCGAATTTCAACAATTCATCAAATTTCGAAGCTGATTTTTTTAAATAGAAACCTCATAGAACTTGAAAATCAGCTTTGAAAATTGATGAATTGTTCAAATTCTGTGAGACAACTTGTCTTAAGACGTTTAAGATCATACCAGGTACCTATACTCTTACAGAAATACGAATGAAGTGCGATTCAAATATTACCGACATTCGTTTGTGTTCATTCGTGAACAATGAAACAGTACCTATTAAATTTTAGATCAAACAGAACATTTTTTGACAACTCACTCGATATTTCGGCAAGAATTTAGTATCAATTTCAATAAACCAAGAATGTTTTGACAAAAATGGTTTACTCGCTAAGAGTCAAGCAAGGTATATCTTGCGAGATGGAAAAACTAATTAGGGGACAAAGAGTTAAGTCAAAGATTTCGGCAATATCATCAATATTAACCCCAATTTGAACTATTCACCTATCGTATATTGTATGTTGCAAATCTCTACTTACATGTATGCACATATATTATATTTGCGTGACGCGCTCCAGTAAATTCAGAATCCGTTACGTTCAACGATATTATTTCGTTATTGTTGGAACTCTGCATTTGTCGTTTCTCTTTGCCGTAGAGATAAACGATTTTCAGATAATAATTCCAAATGCGAACATACTGAACATGTTGAGAAACATATTGGGTTTATCATACTGTTGAACAAGTGATCCTTATATGTTTATAAGTAATATATGTACAAGATCAGTGGTTGCAAACTGGTCGATCGCGTAAATGATTTTTGATAACATTGACCGACATTCTACACTGTACAACTTTATTTATTATCTATCTAATCGATCCATAAAATAGCTAGTTAACTGGCATTAATTGTATGAAAGATCTTATATTTAAATGTATTTTTTTTATTTAAATACTAATATTTAAAATATTCATCTGAATATCCTCACAATCTCAGTCATTACCCATTGATACATTTTAATTTACTAGAAATGCCACGCTGAAAGAAGGGATGCAGGTAATAATCGCTTCTGGTATTTTTGCATTGAAATATCTTTGAAGTAAGAAGCACAAAGTCACAAATACAAATATTGCTATTTATATTTATTCTAAGATTTGCGATAAAAATAAATATTTATAGACAAAAGAATCGACCCACAGTCAAACGTGTAAACAAAATACACTGCGCAGAGAATCATAAAAAAAACCTCAAAAGTTTGATCTGAGGTTAGGTTAGGTTAGGTTAAGTTAATCTGAGGTTAGGTAATGTATAAATATATTTTTATTAATAATTGATTTATGAATTCCATTAAAGTATCTAGAATACCTATTTTAACTCTATGCCACCTTCTATTATTCTCACTTATATATCTTTCCAAACTTCTTAAATTTTAAAAGATTTGCAAAACCTGTTTCATGAATACGGGAGTTTCTCTTACACTTACAATAATAATTGAAGAAACCATTCATTTTAGACTTTACAATGTCATCAAAGAAATAAAAAATCATTATATTTTCTAAACTATTTAGTTTGAAATGAAAGATCTATATTAAAAACCGATAACTTTGTGTTTGAAACTAGTTGATTATTTTTTAAGTAAAAAAGATTATCAAAATAATGTAAGCCAAATTATTGGGTTTTAAACAAATTTAAATTGTCAATTTTATAACAATATCTTCCACTAGCGTCATAAAACGTCGCATTTCACATTGTAAATTTCCCTTTTCTTCTGGCTGGAAATTTTATTTTATTTTTCCCCGAAGAAATAACGTCATTCGCCAATGTTGCACTATTTAGAGTTTAACTAAGCATTGTGCCACATAAAGGTATAAAATTCGCCCGGAGACATTATTCACGGAATATTACCAACGGCCATGGATGTGAAAAGACCTGGATAGGGCCGACTCTGTTTTGCATTAAAATGACACTTTTAGCCTTGCTGGTTTTATTTCAACTAAGCCATAACCCTAGTTAACCTTGGAATATTATCAATATTGGAGATTGACTGCAGCCAGTACAGTGAATCAATAGCTTGATAACCAGGCTCCGACAGGAGAAAGCACCGCAATTTTAAACAGGTACAATATGGCATGATAAATGTCAATCAAATGTAAATCTTGGCAGTATCATTAAAGATCTGCGGAGTCCGCCCAAAAAAGATGGTGGAACACTAACACAAAGAGCAAAAATTAACCTTGGGAGTTCTCTCGTTCGACCCAACACGAGTGAAAACAGAGTAAACCTCACTAAATATCTCACTTGACCTTGTTTGTGAACATGTATTTTTCAAAAATCTCCACCCCTCTATCTGAAATCATATTTTATCAAAGACGGTAGGTACTGGCGATCATATAACCAAATCGGATAGAAGGTTCACTTCTGAGTATTTATTAATTTATTCATGTTTTCCATAAAATGAGTATGCACCAATATACTACTGTGATCACAAATTTGAGGTACATTTAAGTATAAAAGATCATGGGGGCAGTTTAACTATTTTGTGACATGCGTCACAATATGGTTGCTGAGTTGCTGAATTGTCTATAAATGAAGATGAAAATTTCAATGTTCAATTCAGAATCGTAAAGCAGTTGCAGTTGCTCTGTTGATTGGTGCGTTCTAATAAGCATAAATCCTAGCTTTTGGAGTATAAAAAGTGCAAAGGATCTCCCACGAGTATACTCGCTAAGCACATATAAGTTAACTGCTTTCAATATAAGTAGATTCAATACAGTTCCAGAGATAAGCTTTTTTTTAAATATTTTTGAATTTTTTATTTTGCGTGTATCTATGGTGTTGAAATCGAGAATTCCTGTTAAGAACACAGATGGATACAGGAGTGGATAGTATGTATATTCTCTCACATATAAGTAACGCATAATTTTCTATTTCTAGGTTATAGTTTTGTTCTTGACAATCGTCAATGCAAATATTCTCTAGGTAATCATTTGTGTTGTGGGAGCATTCTAGTGTATTCTTCACCAGTGCATCCAGCTTTCCTTAGGCACCCTGCCTTATTTTGCAATTTTATGGTACGGTATATTAAAATCACATACATCTTACCGGAAATTGTTATAAGCCCGACTTGATTGTTCGTCTGTGAAAACAGCTTTTCCGGGTGATTATAATTAAACTACCTGTAATATATTTTATCTATGGCGTAGTTATAAAATATACTGAATAAAGATTTAAATTATAATTTTGTGTCTTACCTATTAACTGAAACATATTCTAGGAGTAAAATTTTTAACTTTTACTTAGAATGTAGTCGCAATAATCTACGAGAATCCGTTTGTGGTTTTATAGTAGACTGTAATGTGAGTGTTAAATATTAATAACGCGTGGATAAATGTTAGAATTTGGAAGGATTCTGACATACCCCTGTTTTTTTCGATCGATATTATGGATTTGAGGAATACCGCACAAGCTTCTGTAATAGACTCAAATTAAACCCATCGAGGCGACACTGGATGTAGGAGATTATAAAATAAGGTTTTTTTACCGGGAATGTTTGTCTTTCTTATAAAAAAAAATAACATAAAATTAAATTGTTGCAATGTCACTGATGTAAGTACTCCACGCTGTCAGACAGGGACAAGTAATTGGGTAACAGGTTGCGTGGCGTAATGCAGGAACATATGTTAATGGGAGGGGCAAATAGTTGCGTCAGCAAAGAACGCCTTTCTTTTACACAAAACTTAAATTTGGATTTGAGGTCAAAATACCCAACAAAACTGAATAATATATTTTATTTAAATCAAAGGGAATGGCAAATTTATACGTGCTAATTTATTTATTTGTGTTTTGAATCACAGACATTAAAGAAATCAATTTTAGATGGAAATATAATTGAATATTAATGAAAAATATTAATTATTAAAAAGAGCATTTAGATGGGGTTAAATTTAACTTGCAAATGAGCGATTTACGTTGGAACACAGATTTGTAGAATATAAATTTAAAATTTCGACCCAAATAATGGATTTTTTCTAATGTTTAATTCTTTTTATTTTATGTTTCATTATATTTAGGTAGTAGGTTGGTCAATGTTATTTTTTTATAATAATTAGTAACTGAAAAAAAATAGTCAGAGTTACATCTAACATCATGAAAAAATGATTACTTTCATGGCATGTTTTTAATAATGTAAAATATAAAAATATAAAGCAGTATATATCCGTACTGATAATTGCTTTATCTTTTGATTTTAAGAAGAATTAATCAGTTTTGTTATTTTAAAAAAGGTTAAAAGTTGAGGTAGGTATGATCATTGATCAAAACCATAAGTGCAACAGCCATATTACCGAGCTAGTAAAGTGAAGGATGAGATATTTTAAATGTCAAAATAATCGAAATTGTGTACTATGCCCTTATTCACTCTTTGCTTAGCTGTGGCATTATTGGTTAGGGTTACAAAAACAATCTTAACTCGGTTAAAGTTTCGCAAAGATTCATCACAAAAAAAATTCTCAAAACAATCACTTTTTAAATTGTTTCCAGTACGAAATTTCAGTGAAATATTTAAGCAAGCTTCCATTATCAAAATGTGTAAAGATAAAAATATCGAAGAATATCGAGAGTTCTACAAACTAATGAGAAATAGAAGTCAAATTATTACACCTAATTTTAAAACGCCACAATTGCAAAAATATTATATTTACCAAATTACAATCAGCTCCCATCTGAATTGCGCTGTATTATCAACCAAAAAAAAACATTTAAAAAAAAAAAAATTACATAGAAAAATATATTTTATTTCATACACAACATATTATAACATACAACCAAAGTAAGAATGGTGGTTCTCTTATCAGGCACAAGAGTTCAACTTTTCTGATAAGGTATACATGACCAACAATACTATTACTTTATAATATTTTATTTTATTTTATATATATTACAATTCATTTTCTTTATAAAATAATAAAAAAATTAAAAATTAAATTAAGAAATTTTTGGCCTCAAATCCAAATTAAAGTTATGTGTAAAAAAGTGAGCGCTCCTTAAAATAAAGTTACTGTTTAACTATCCGATATTTCGTAAAATCACATATTTTAATTAGAATACCGCACAAAATTCACAACTGTCCTCAGCTTTATGCAATCAGTGTAATGATTGCATACCTATTTGCGGTATGTTGTAAAGGGAGTGGGTAGGGGAAAGAAATAGGGAATAGGAAAGCGAGGAAGTTTCTGAATATTCAAATCTAGTTATCAAAAACTGCTTAAGCTATTTCAAACAACGTTTCCATTCTGAACGGTAGTCTTGACCAGGGCGATACTCAGTATCTATCTACCAATTTGGGCATTTGCGTTTAAGTAGAAATTTTTAGAAAAGTTAGAATTTCCGTTAAAATATTATACTACATAACTCGAGTATTTCATCCGTAAAAAAGCATTATACCCAGCTCTGATTAAAAATGTAATTTCACAATAATCCAATCTGCCAAACAACGCACGAGGACAATTCAGAAGATGATTCCACGATATAAAACAGGCAATCTCGGACCCGGATTAGAGCGGAATTCGAGTTTGGGGCTCTAGAGCGAGCTTTGAGTCATTACAGTACAAATGAGACATATTATGTATTATTATTTGTACCGTGAGAGAGGGATGGGGCTAGGCGACGAGAGGTAGCGGGAGAGGGAGGAGGAGAGGCGCTGGAGATAGCCGACGCCTTCCGGGGACGCGTGACTAGAATACCGATGGCTGATGTGGAAATCACAATCAGGGTTGCCAACTGAAAGAATTGTTCAAATTGATAAAAATTGTTAAATGTTAAAAGATGTGGAAGTATGGTCAATGGACACCTATGCAGGAAATAGCATATTAGTAGGTGAAAGAATGAAGAGCTATGTAGTTCCATGCGATTCGTTACGCGCTGCGTACGAGGACCGTAGATCCAGCTCGTCAGCGCAACGTCGTCAGTCGAGCGTCGGTAACCTTTGAACTATTCTAACTTTAGAGCCAGCAAAACAAAGGAAAACGAAAAGACGCCCTCAAAATATTAGAAGAAAACTCAATCGAATCAAGGTGATAAATACTGGTGAAGGCCCACGATTAAAAAAATGAAACTTTGGTTGAAATATCTTCTGCCATGTTTAATGATTACACTTGAATAACAGAATCTGAAACTTTAAACTACAACTTTTCCCCGTTTCTTTTCCATCCAAATTCCCTTCAGCCACACAATATATTGCAGTTGCCACGATCTCACTGTATCAGCAAAGAGCATGGAAGTTCTTCCTTAACTGTATAACCGATGACTACCCGAATTACTACAGTGTTATGCGAATTAATTTCAACAAACATAATTTGGGAATATGTTAATTGAATTGCATGACCTGGTGAAAGATGGTAAAAGCAATAATGCAGGGCTGGTTTCAGAATGACCAGATCGTGGAAAACTGCTAAAAATTAATGCAAAAGAGCAACATGCCAAAAGTGTGCAAGCAATCATTAAAGTCAAGTGAATACATATTTTATATTTTACTAAATAAAACGTATTATATTATTAAATGTCATCAGTAACTGAATGTATAGAAATATATGAACAGTATACTTTCCCGGTGATATGTTGATATTTTTTGATAAAAATTCATTTATTATTAATAATATTATTTTAAAAACAGCATTTTCTTTTATTTATATGACAAAATTATGGTTGTTCACATTTTTTTGCACAATACTGTATGCAGAATAGAATATATAATAACACAAGAATTGTGTTGTGGGCACATTTCGTAATCCAAATTTAAGTCCAATTTGGGCCTATATTTCCATGCAAAACTGTGTTTCATCATGATTACGAAATTCAAATGCGACGGAGATATACAATTTCAGGCAAGTTTAAGAGAGACAGACAGCGTGTAGAATGATCTGGAACCGAAAGATGCTAAGTCAGTGGCACATTTTTTTTCATTCAAATTTATATGGAAGGCATTTCTAGTTTTCTTCTTTATTTTATGGGCATCGACAGATAAGGTTGCATAGTATTTTCTGTATTAAAATAGTAAATACTTAAAGATTTTTTCAAGAAAAGTAGAAGAGTTATAATTATATCGTATTAAAAAGGAAGCTTTGGTATGGCCTAACCTTGATAAATACTAGCTACGTCATCAAACGAGCAATTTGTCGTCAAGATTATTCAACCAACAAATTGTTAAAGTGGTGAACGTGCTCGTAGCCGTATCTGTAACTGTGTTCATATTGATTGCGATACAAGGCTTTCTACAGGGCAAATATTGACTCAATTATCACAACTTTGTACGGAAAATGTATTATTTCATATTTTATTACTTACTGTGGTTTTAACTGCATATTATTCATATAGTTAGTTCCGTGGCAGAACGCTGGGTATAAATAATTATGTTTTGAGCCAAGGGATTTCAATCTGATCCCTAAACATGGCTAAAGCCATCTCAAGCAACGTTTCAATTCTGAAAGGTGGTCTTTCTCCAGGGCAATACTGATAGTATCTTACACTCAAGAAATAACACAAATTTCTCAAATACAATTTACGTCGGGATTCGAATCCGCGACCTTCGAATTTCTAGTCGATAGCTTTTCCTCTCGACACGGCCAGGGGTAGGGCTCTATACAAATTTTGGCACTAAATTTATAATCCAAGGGAATATTGATGGGCGGCGAAGAGAAACCGCACTTCGTGGCTTCGTAATCCTCGTCAATGGTACTAATACAGTTCTGCAGAATTGTTTTGATGCCTACAGAAATAAGATGGTAGTCAACCTCCAAAAGGATAAACCAAGAAAAGGCGGTTAAATAATACAGGATTTTCCAATAAGAAGTGTTATTTTGATATTCAATCGTAAAAGATCAATGGTTTCGTTGCTTGTGTGGCGCGTACCGCCGTCTTGTTGAAATTAAACGTTGTCCAAATCAATACCATCCAATTCCAGCCATAAAAAATCATTGATCATCTCTCGATAGCGCAATACATTCACCGTAACTGTTGCTCCAGCCTTATTTTTGAAAAAGTAAGGTCTAATGACTCCGCCAGACCATAATCCACACCAAACAGTCACACTTTGAGAATAAAGAGGCTTTTCAAAAATAATTCTTGGGTTTTCCGTGTCCCAGATGCGACAATTTTGCTTGTTGACGAAGCTACCGAGGTGGAAATGGGCCTCATCACTCAAGATGATTTGCATTTGATTCACTCAAGTGAATTATGATAATTTCAATGCATTGTTGAAGCATGTATCGTTCCATTTTTATTAATGGCGTAGTTTCTACTTGTCAAATGTCAAAAAATGACAGCTTCAAAAGTAACATCTACCAAAATAGCGGGTTATTCAAAATAACACCTCTTATTGCAAATCCCTGTTTAACAACAATATGTAGATATTATTATTTTTACTACTCAAAATCACTATGGTCACAGGTAACCACAGTATATACAGGGTTTTTCAATATTAGGTGTTATTTTGATATTCAATCGTAAAACATCAATGGTTTCGTTGCTTGTGTGGCACGTAGCACCGTCTTGTTGAAAGTAAACGTTGTCCAGATCAACACCATCCAATTCCGGCCATAAAAAATCATTAATCATCTCTCGATAGCGCAATCCATTCACCGTAACTGTTGCTCCAGCCTCATTTTCGAAAAAGTAAGGTCCAATGACTCCGCCGGACCATAAACCGCACCAAACAGTCACACGTTGAGGATAGTGATGTCTGATAGATATTGGAAAGTAAAAATATGTGTGAAGAACAAATACCAATTCAATTTACTTTTAATTGAATTTTATTGTTAGTGTATGTAACAAATATTGAGTTCATTGGATCAATTATCAATCCTCCAACAGATATCAGATATATCTATTTCTAAAAATAGAAGGATTTATAACGGAATAATCGGCAAAATGTTAACACGGCAAAGTAGAAGTGAAGGGAATAATCGCAGTACAAACTTTGTCACAATGTTCAAACATAATGTTAACCCATCTATTTCGAGCGAGTAAAAAAAAAAAGGATAATAATTTATCTAACATGAACCATACCCGACAATATCCCTAGAATCAAAATCACGAATGACCATCATCCGGAATGACCAACATCCCCCGTGACGAATGTACCGAATGTGAAATGAACGAACTCCCGAATGATTGAATGATTTCAATCACTAAAAGACAACTGCTCAAAAGTAGAATACTCGATATTATCTTTTTTTTACATCATAATCAAATCAAACGCTAGCTCTTTGTTTTTATTTTAGTTTATTAAAAAATAATATTACATTTTCCACTTATTTAACTTGAATGGTTAACTAATTACATTACAACACAATATTGTAATGATACCTTGATAAATATACTATGAAAATTTAGATAAATTTATTGTGAATATATTATTGAACATTTATTTACTATACTCTTTACCTTGATAAATATATTATGAACATTTAGTTTCACAGGGAAAACATTTTAAAGATTCTCAAGGCGACATAAGACTAACATTTTCCTAAACATATATAAAACAAAACAATTGAAAACATATTTTACACTTTGCCAATGAATTATAAAATATGGAATTATTGCTTGGGGAGGAGCAACAAACTTTCTATCAATTACATACATAGAAATCGCACAGAAAACGATCTTAAAGGTAACACTAAAAAAACATATACTGACTGATACAGACCAAATATTCAACAGTTGTGACGTACTAGATATACGCCAATCAAAATTAAAAACACTACTAAACTACATTTTTGACCAAAAAAACAAATTTCAACATACAAAAAATATCACTAACAGACCATTTAGACAAGCGTAGAAATAAAACATAAAACTCCGACGATAAATACAAGCTTCGGACAAATACACTATCAACACAATGCTATAAAAGCATTCAACAGTCTAACACTTGATAATAAAATTGAGGAAAATAAAAATAAATTCAAACACAAAATTACAAAATGGATTAAAGAACAAAAAGAAAATTTTAACAAAATTTCATTACATAAAATAATAAAACCTACACGTAACACACAAAACAAATATAAATCACACATCACTCACAAACACACAATTTGTTTAGTATACACGTTATTTATTTTTATTTAAATTTTATTTTACTTTAATTTTAAATCTATATTTTTAGTTTAAATTTATCTTAATCTTTTGTTTTTTTTTCTTCACCAACATTATATATATTTTCTGTATTATGAATATTTTTTGTATTATAAAATGGAGGCCTCAGCACGGGTAAGACAGTCAGTTAGGCCAACATCACTAAATTGTGCAAAAAAATGTTAAATATTGTACCAAAATAAAAATAAATAAAAAAAAAACAAAATGATTCCAGTTTTTAATAATACTTTATCAGAAATAATTAAAATAAAACCCACGGGTAGATCGATTTTCTAGGCCTGCTAGGGCAAAGTCGAACGTGGGTCCGTCCATTACGCCGGGCCGCGCACTGAATATTGTTTTTACACGACTTCATCACTTATGTCCTTAAGATTCTGGCTTTATTTTAGGGTGTCTTAAATATATATTTTTTTAAATCGTCTGAAAGTGGAGAGTGTTGAATGGTGTTTAAATATACAGGGTGCGGCAGAGAGGACGGACGTTTTTGAGATGGGTAGTACTCTTCCCCTCCGTCTACGAGAGAGGTGGGGGGGGGTGCCGCTTGACTCGTTAGTTCCTAGCATTTTTTTACCAGTTGTCGTCATGGAGCCGTGAACGGTGGAGCACCGCGTTTTCGCCTATGATTGTTTCGTCCGAAATAATGAGTCAGTCACCGTCGTACAGCGTGAGTTTCGTCGCCACTTCAACATTCATCAGAATAGAGCTGTTCCCTCTCGAAACACCATCCTTCGTTGGCTTGAATCACTTCGCAGGCGTGGTGAACTGATCAACAAAAGACCAAGAGGAGCTCCGCGAACAGTTCGAACTCCTGAAAATGGGGACATGGGGACAACTCAAAGCTAGAGTATACGAGAACAAGCCCCGAACTCTGGACGAATTGAAGGACGCAATTCGCGTGGTGGTCGCCCAAGTTGAGAGAGCAATGTTGGAGAGAGTCTACGCGAACTTCCAAGAACGCCTCCAGCACTGCATCAACGATTTCGGCCACTACATGCCTGATGTGATTTTCCACACTTGACTGTCTCAAATGCTATTTCCTCGCGAACCTGATTCCATCAATAAATTTGTTTTTGAGTAAAAATTAACTATTTTATGATTTTTTTAAAACCGTCCGTCCTCTCTGCCGCACCCTGTATGTTACCATTTTTTCATGTATGTACTTATGACGTTTGAATGAATTCTGTATATGCATGTATGAGATTATTATATATTATATTAATACAGTTATTCTGTTTGATCTAATATTTTTTGTTGAATCTTCAGGGATTGAAGCTAAATATCTTTTTAATTATCTTATCTTGCATCACTTGTAATTCATTTACAAATTACGTTTCGTATGCGAGATGTAATATGAATATAATATAATATTATTACAGTTTACTATAACTAGTATTACCGGGACAGTCGTCTTAACCAACTTGACCATTGAGATCAACAAATATGATGTTTAATAAATAGGTCCCAATGGTCAAGTTGTTTAAGACACCTGTCCCGGTAAGACAAGAGATCATGGGTTCGATTCCTATTTGTGACCGTTATCTTTTTTTCTGTGTCTTGTTCTGTTTCATGTTTCCTTTAGATTTATTAGTATTATCTTGTTCTTCAATGATATATTAAATTTATGGGTACAACATTCAAAATAAGTTAAAAATAAAAAGTTGGTACTAATATATTATTATTTGGGCTATAATTTAATCCTTTTTTTAAATGATATGGTAACAGATGTGATAATCTCCTAAAAAAATCTACATAAAGGTAATATTTTTATTGTATTACTTGTGCATGCTGTTTAAAAGTTGAATTAGAATAGATCTGCACACATAAATATGAGTCGACGACTTGCAAAACGAGCTCTGAATTTTTTTCTGAAATCTGTAGATGTTACCAAAAACTGTTTGGAACGCTTTGAATATACCTTTATGCTAAATATCAACAGAATTATACATTATTCATATCAACGGAATTATAAATTATTCATATCAACAGAATTATACATTATTTATATAAACAGAATTATACATTATTATTTTGATATTTAGCGAAAAATATTCTTATTTTAAATTGACTTTAAGCACTTTTTGTGAATGTATAATAACCGCAGAAATTTCCAGAGCAGGTTTTGTAAGACGATAGCTCATTTTATGTACAATGTTAATACGTAAAATGTATACAGCAATATCTGGAAGTTTACGTGTACGTGCACCGTATGTATCCCAAATCATTACTGCAGCCAGATTTGAGACAAGATATCATTTGAAATGAGATACTTCTGACAGCGCAGTGTTCATACCTTATGCATTAAGTACAGTGTCAGTGTCTTCAGAAATCCATGAGCAAAAAGGTTTGCAGGTTGTTGGTATCTTCGTGTTTTGGCTGCTTTCCACCGAACCTGGTCCTCCCAGCCGTGAAAACTGCCCGAGGCCGATAATGCATGGACTTCATTGGTTTCGATCTAGCCTGGAATTTCAATGAAACCTGCAGAAAGTGAATCAAAAAGTAAATCCCACGGTTTTAATATTTGAAGCACGTTCGTCAAATTATGCCGGAGCTTGTTTCAAGAAAATAATTGATTCGTTTTGTTACACGGTTTTTATAAGTTTGGTCTGTATTTGAAATTTTTTTATTTGAAATTAACAAGTTGGTTAAATTTTTAACATTAACAAAGCTGATTTAGGTGTAGGTCCAACCAAGTTGAAGATTCTGAAATCGATTCTCAGTCGCATATAAAAAAAAATTCTGTGTGTGTGTTTTTAATGCATAAACGAACACTTATTTTTTTGCATTAACCCCACACACGAAGCTCTGAGGAAAATAATTTCCTTCAAGGCCTTTGTCATCTTTGTGAATGCTGTGTATGAGGGGTGGATAAGAATCTGAGGGGCAGTATGTCCAGGAGTGATGGCCGTATGAATCCATCCCTCCCGCTGCAATTCAAGACGATGTGTTGAGAGAGACCAGATGGAGAGGTCAAAGCGTCTCCCCAAACCAGCCTCTCCCAATCTACTGCCCCATGCTCACTCGATCATCATCCGCCCCCGAGATCTGAACCCACCTCACCCGATGAAACCGGGCACCCCTGCTAAGTCATCAAACGGAGCAAACCGCTCAGAGTGACCTATGGCATAAGTGTTTGTTATCCAATAAATGGTTCCCCGGTCGGCGCTATCCATTCCCGAAAAATATAAACATTTTCTTATAATCAGTATTTATTAAACCTAATACTTGTTTATAATATTTTGTATGTATTGTACCTCCTTATAGAGCTTGTATTAATTTTATACTTTCTGTCCACATTTTATGATCAAATGAAATAGTTAATTATTATTTTTGTTTAAATTGACATGAAATTATATTTATACCGTGGATATTAAATAAATTATTCTTTCCTTAATATAATGATGCCATGATATTTTACGTTGTGGTAATTAATATAAAAAATATCTTAATTTAATAAATGAAGCAAAGACTCGATTTTCAACCACAAATATCATTTTGAATATACTACTGTTTTCGTTTGCGTGTGTGTAGAATGAGCATGTTATACAGGCGAAGAGGGAGACAGAATATAAAATAGTCAAAGATTGCATGACCGGTCGGTGGCTGAGTTGACATCGCGTTTGGGTCCCACCCAAGCGTATTGTGTTCAATTTCTCGGAGTCTTCTATCACAACACAAGCAACAATTTCCGCTTACTGTGGTGGTAGTAGGAGATTTTCAAATATTGTCAGTTTATTCGTAACCCGGGAACGTTTGTCTTTCTTTAAAAAAAATAAATTATGTAGTGTGTCCGGGGATAAGGTGCGCTAATTTCAGGGGGTGATTCTACACGATATTATAAGTAAAAAAGACAATATACTTTTTTCGAAATTCCAACGCTTTAAGGAAGTTTTTAGGTAAAAAATTTTGAATTTTTTTTATGGGAAAACAAATATTCTTCAATAGAAAAATATTTTTGTTTCGGAAAATACCATCATGTTGAAACCTCCTGAAGTTAGCACATTTTACCACCGGACACCCAGTATTTTTCTTCTTCTAGATATTTAAACTGACCAGGACTACAACACGCCACCAAAGCAGACCTTACAGCTCTGTTTCGGAGATTCACACAATGATTAGATTCCAACAATTCAAATTGAAAAGGACTAAAAACGCGACGACAGCAGTATTTTTTTCCTCGCTAATTTGAAGCTCTTACCGATCAGGCCTTCCCGCGATAATACAATATAATATATACGTGTACACTTCGTGAATAATGACTGGCCGGCAAGTCGGAATGGACGCAGCTACTTCCGGTTCCTGGACGTATTGCCGCCCGCCAAAAACCGGAAAGGAAAATGATTATCTGGCAGACAAATTGATTTCCCGCGCAGCCGGCCGACTAATGACCGCTTGTTCCGGGGACCAGCGGAACAGAACAAGTTCGTTATTTTACTTTACGACAATTTTCAATGAAATCGTTTCGATTTGTTCAAGAGGTTTAATTTGTACTTCGCAATCGATTAAAAAACCGACGAAGTGTGCTTAAAAAAGTAGAATTACAATTAAAATCCGTAGAATTAATATTTTCTTTTCGTAAAAATTACGCTCTCTTGGTCAGTAATTATTTATGTACCCCGTAAAATTACAGCACATTAAAACATACAACAATACAAATCACTCTCAAATAGAATTAATCAAATGTCACTCCACTTATGCTTTCTTCGTCTCTTTATGTGGTAACAAGAATAAGTTTTGGTCAAACGGTTATGCTAAGAATAGACGATCTTCTTTTATTAGATTATATCGTATGAGTATCACTTGTTATGTAGTAATAAGAATAAGTTTTGGTCAAACGGTTATGCTAAGAATAGATGATCTTCTTTTATTAGATTTTATTATCGTATGAGTATGTATCCAAATTCACACAATTCATTGTAGGTACAGATTAAAATAAAAATATAATTATAATGCGTACGTCATTTGATACATACGAGTATCTCTAATATAATATCAAAATCCTGTATGTAAACACAGTAATCTAACATAAAATCAAATTGCGAATAGACTCTCGAATAACACACCTTTAATAAAGGGATCGATTGGCTCTAACTTACCCCTTCAACTCGCATGATCAAAGTGTAATAATCAGTAAACCCACCCCCTATCCCTCCGCACAGTCCTCAATACAACGGGGGATAGTCTTTGAACCACCCTGTGGGAATCACGTAGCAGTTTCCGATAAACTTAAGGTTATTAACAAACGTCATCCGGTCCAATACACCTCGTGGCCCAGTGTCTTCAATATGTACCCGTTTTGACACTATATGTACCCTTGAGGCTGGGACAAGTCTGTCGAAAGCCCTTTGCCAATTTGAAGGGGCTTCAAACGAGGGTTTTTTCTTTCACCGACCACAGACACAGATATACTCGTATAATATGTAATAATATAGCATGAACGAACAAGACGTGTCTGTTCGCGAAGAAAATTAATTTATTTGGGTGAGTGCGCGGCACTCTGCACAGATCTATGAACATAGCTCCAAAGGACCAAATAAGAGAGAACGACAGAGAAGGTCATGGTACAATATGCGAAGAAAAACAGTATGACACCCATAGACATGTGGTGAGACGAGTCGATGATTTAAAAAAAAAATCGTTCTCTTCTTTTAAATCTCCCATTTATAAATAGATATGTTTCTTAAATTAAATGAAAATAACCAAAATTAATCAATATTCCTTTGGTTTATAAACATTTGATTTTTTATTAAAAGAGTGATTAAAAAAGGTTTATTGGTTTAATTTAATTAAAATCATGCAATATTATTGAAGAAGAGATACATATTCTTTTACAATTATTATTACGAGAAAATCGTTTTGGAGATGTTCTTTAATCTATTTAAAAAGGCAGATAAAAAAAATTGTTTGCCTTCCAATTTTACCGCAGTGAAAAGTGTATCATTTTGCTTACTTACCACCGACTAACAGAAATTACTTACTGAAATTCAGTAATTAAGTAATAAATCGAGAAGTAACTTTTACTCCACGTTGCTTATAAAATTATATTATTTATTCCAGTCAGCTTCCATTAAAAGCTTAAAATAACTTTTTGGGACTCAATTAAAAATGTAAATAAAGAGAGAATTTGTAACTTAATTACCAAATGAGAATTTCATAGCGTGACTGGGTTCCGTTGAGGGTAGTTTTTCTTAAAGGTATTCCAGCCTCTTCAGATCAATATGAATTCCAAAGGCGTCCAAATTGTAAATGATTTAGTGACGTTAGGTTAGGTATAGATTATTTTCCGAAATGCATAATTGATAGTTTTTAAATAAGTTTGTGTAGCATTGTACCTTGATCATTGAAACATAAATATCAATATAATTCCCTAATCAGATAATTGATCTTGGCATTATGTTCGATTTAGTTTTTTTTTCTCACATCAACACAGTAACAAACAAAGGATTAAAAATGTTTGTCATCATTCTCCGCAATGGTTGAGATTTTAACCCTTAGGATACGACTAACTACAAAAACAGTTCAGTGAAATCATGACTACCTTCAAGTGCACTACAATGTGCAGTGTATAAAGCTAGGTTTTAGAAGTTTTAAAAGCATTTCAATATTGTCCATGAAAATTCCTAAGTAAAACGTTGACATTGTAGATGCCTGTCATTTATTTCAAATATAATTTTCAATATTATGCTTGGCTTACAGATGTTAACAAAATATTAGCCGACTTCAAAGGGTTAAAAACATACCATAAACATCTTGTATTCTTCTTTAGTTCAAAATCAAGTCGGATATATCTATCTGGTCCCCTCATTTTAAAATCCACTCCGATTATATTGAAAAAAAACAGCATGAATTTATAAGATATATCAACTGTAAATTTGATCTACCAATAGAAACATAAATTATTAAAACTCGTTGACTTATTAAATTTAACTTATTACGTCAAATTACTTTCAACATGCCAACTAGAACTACTCGGCCGAAAATTCTTTTTGACTGTAATAATAATATCAGTGATTTACATACTCGCTTGTACCTTGCATTGCATGCAATCATAAGGTTAGTACAGGGTTTTCCAATAAGAGGTGTTATTTTGAATAGCCCGCTATTTCGGTAGATGTTACTTTTGAAGCTGTCATTTTTTAACATTTGACAAGTAGAAACTACGCCATTAATAAAAATGGAACGATTCACGCTTTAACAACGCATTGAAATTATTAAAATTCACTTGAGTGAATCAAATGCAAATCATCTTGAGTGATGAGGCCCATTTTCACCTCGGTGGTTTCGTCAACAAGCAAAATTGTCACATCTGGGGCTCGGAAAACCGAAGAGTTATTGTTGAAAAGCCTCTCTATTTTCAACGTGTGACTGTTCGGTGCGGTTTATAGTCCGGCGGAGTCATTGGACCTTACTTTTTTGAAAATGAGACTGGAGCAACAGTTACGGTGAATGGATTGCGCTATCGAGAGATGATTGATGACTTTTTATGACTGGAATTGAATGGTATTGAGCTGGACAATGTTTACTTTTAATAAGACGATGCTACGTGCCACACAAGCAACGAAACCATTGATATTTTAAGATTGAATATCAAAATAACACCTATTATTGGAAAACCCTGTATAATACTTTAATTCTGCATGGGCATTTTAAATGAAAATTTTACTATTGATTACTGTTCTACTGAATTATTATGTACTTGTTTGTAAAAGCCCATATATGGGCATATAATAAACATAAATAAATATATGAAATGACAAAAAAATTTAAATAATTACTTGTCATTTGAAAAAACAAGAGAAACATTTGTACGAAGGCAGAGAGGATAGAATGCCACTTACTTCTGTCTTTGAACCCAGTACTTTCTTCATTCACATTAATACCTTTTATATTAACCCCTCCCAGAAGGCCCTGAGGGAAATAATTTTCCTCAAGACCTATGTCATCTTTTGGAATGCGGTGTGGAGGCTCTTCTTTAAGGAAATAAAGGAAAAGATGTTCTTTGAAGGTAAAAGATTCAAGGGTTGAGTATGAATCTAGGAATCAGTATGTCCTGGAGTGATAGTCATTTGATTAACTTGATCATTAAGTGTATTCAGGGGCGTCCCCAATTTCTCCATTCCAACTAGCGCGTCACATGTTCTCAAGACATTTCTTTCTCTGGCTCTACGTGTCTAAATCTTCTAAGCCTAACAGCTGTTTTAAGGGAACTAATTTAACTCTAACTTGATACGCCACCGGATATCTCAACAAAATGACAGTTCAATACACCTTAAAAAGTGATTTAAAGTCATTAAAGGCGTTTTAAATAAAACTAATTTATAAACCGACTTTATATCACTTTTTAAAGGTGGTCATTCTATTTTGGCTAAAAGAGATATCAGAAGAAGAATTCGCTGTTATTGTACATAGGTAGTTGTTCAAAAGAAAATCATAAAAGTTTCAGAAAATCCTCTACCCAAAATCTAGTCTGCCTCAGCACAAATCTCCCGAATATAAAAATAAGAACAGTTATAATGCATACTTCACAATATAATAAAATCGGTCAATGTACAAATAATGTCATATTTAGGAAGTTACCTACAAAATATAAAATAAATTTGTTACAAAAAAAAATGTAAAAGCTCGTGCCAAAAGTAGCTCAAAGCTCTGGTCATGTATTTGCAAAGCACTGTCATAAAAATTTATTATCACATCACATAATGACAACGTAAAGCGTGATCCAATAAGGTTTATTACGCGTTACTTGAATGTTTCGGTAAACGATAGCGCCTCGTAAATCAGAACCTTGTCTCTATTAAGCCCAAGGAACATTGATAGAGAATACGAAGGATGAGCCTTCTACTATGTGGTACAAATAAAGTAGAATAATTAACGGTTACACACTGATCGAATTCCCCCCTTATACACTAATGAAAGTGTTTTTAATTTTACATATAATTGTATAATTAACATGTTTATTAGTAATGACTATGGGACCTTTAAACTCTAGGCACAAGTTAACGTGAAATGGATTAAAGAATTATTTATTTACTATTTGTAATGTTATACTAATGTTACAAGGTCTCACTAAAAATAGTGGTGAAATTTTTTTTCAATTGATAAACGACCGTTTATTTGAAAACCTTACTAAATGAAACATAAAATAGAAACTGACATAAAATAGTTCACGGAAAGATATTTAAGGTGTACACATTGCTTATCCAGTGAAAGGGGATAGATTATCTGTTGTATAAACTTAAAATAATAATAATTTCTCATCGAAGTTCGGAATTTTCCAAAGGTATATTAAATTTTCTATATTTTTCTTAATTTTAAAGATGTCATAAAATCAAATACTATTTTGGAAACAAGATAAAATTACTTTTAACATTTTTCTATTTGCAATATACTTTAATGTTTAGAAAATTAAATATTTTTTATTCAAACATGAAAAAGTAAAAAAAAAAACTAGGCATAAACATTTTTTAATCAAAACATTGAAACATTTCGGAGGATTAAAAATTCAAAGAATACAGGACTTTTATTTGAAGATTTTGGAAGAAAACTGTGACTTCATTTTTTTCCACCTTCGTACAATTATTAAATATTACTCGTACAATAACAATTCCCAGAGAATACTTAAAAATTCAGACTCTTGAATCCATTTTTTCATCAATAATATTATATTTTAAATGTATTATTTTCTCTTTAAATGTATTATGTAGATTATATATTTATATTATAAAATGAAGGCCCCAGCACGGGCAAGCCACCCAGTGAGGCCAACATTACTGTAAAATTTTTTAATATAAAAAATATTGTACCAAAAAAAAAAAAAAAAAATACACATTTATATATATATATATATATATATATATATATATATATATATATATATATATAACATTGATTTTTGTACGTTGTATTTACCTATACATGCATAATGCATTTATGTTATTAAATAACATCGCATATATATATATATATATATATAAACATTGATTTTTGTACGTTGTATTTACCTACACATGCATAATGCATTTATGTTATTAAATAACATCGCGGTAAAAATCAATTAAAAAATAATCAGTATAAAATATACTGGCTTTTTTCGTTAACATGAAGCTATATTATTGACATTATTAATGGATTAAATCTGACCAAAATAACAAATCATATTAAATACATTGAATAATACTAAAATAATAGTGAATTGGTCATTAGAATAGAAATTATTCTTAAAAACATTATTTCAATCACACGTAACAAACCGACACAGTCATTCGCGGAGAAACAGACGTGCATTGCTCGCATGCACGCAAAGGTGCACGCATTTTTTTATGCGTAGCCCAAAGGATAACGTTTATTTTTTGATATTTTTATTTCTTGCTACAGCAATCCTGATGAGCAACAATACTCATTGTAGGACAGAAAGAACTTAAAATACATAGGTTGGAATTAATAGGTACAATTTACTTAATTAGTTTAACATACAAAACAGTACAAAAATAGAAATATAATCAAAATTATAAGAATCGCATACAAAACAATATTAAAATAGAAAAGGGGAGGTTACCCACTAATAAATAGGTAAAAATAGATTATGCTCGATTACAAATATAGGGGATAGAAAAAAAAAAGAAAAAGAAACAAAACAAAACACAAAATGACAAGAGTTAGGTATTTTCGTTTTTAAATTCATTTAAAAAATATTATTTTAAAGCATTATTTTGAATTATTTTATATGATGGCAGTTTTTATACATATCTTGAAGAGTGTAGGCAATATAGTTATTACTGAAAAATTTAGGTGTCTAGGTAAACCGCTGTATTGTGTACATGCAATGTATTGTAAGGAGTTAATTGTATTTGTTTTATAGCAATAATTACTAAATTATGAATTTAAATGAAACTTGGCTGGAGTCATTTACTATATTAAGATTTTTCACGAGCTTTAACATTTTATCGAAAATGCATTGAATATTATTAAAATATTCCGGCTATTAAATTCAAATTTGCTTTGAAATTTTCAGAATTGAAACCAATGATTCTGCGAATTCAGACAAGCGATAAAGTAGTGTACCTATCTATAACCAGAAAATTGTTTTATTTGTATTTCAATAATAGTATATTTGAAATGTTAAATCTTTTACGGATGTTTTTTCAAGTTTACTGGTAGTGTTCATTCGAAATGTAATTTTCTGACGTTTTAAAATTGATTACAACTCCATATTTTTTGACAGGCAATGCGATTCAAGCTTTGCAGATCCCACAATTATAATATCGTGTGATTGTGTCTGCGCTAGGTTTCCCTAAAATACAATTGATTTTTTCAGTTCTATCAATGGTGAATTATGGCTTCATTTTTCAAATCAACAGCCCGACATGCACTAACTGTTTGGTTTTGAAATTGAGAATATGCTTAGTTACTCCCGCGATGTCATTTATCCAGTTCCTACCTATCCCTAACAATCACCTTGCTGACAAAGTATTTGAAATTTGGAACAATGGCAAGAACATAGTGCAAAATCGAGTACATTTGTTTTGAAAACAGAAAAAGGATTGGGACTACCTCGGAAGCAAGTTGTTTGCAAGGTGTTTTTGGTGTTCATTATCTCGTTGAAAATTACCTCAACGTGTCTTGGTGGAACACACTATACTTTGATTGTGTTGTGTGCTACTTCGCAGAGATACATTGGTAAGTGATTGGTCATCACGTTTTCCTTCCATCCATACTTTGTTCATTCGTACACATACTATCACCCTATTTCAACAACGACCATGTATTCCAAGTTGTTGTACCATATACTGCAAAAGCCCGGTATCCTAAGAAGGTGTTGGGATGGTGCATTTTAAATACTTCGAAATATTTCCTTCCTTGTGTAACCACAGAATACACAGCGAAGAAAATAAGTTTCAAATTCCCCAAAATAGAGCAAAGAGAAGATGGAAACCAAATTTTCAAAATCGTGATGGTATTTATACTTCAAATTATAAACAACCTGTTACCGAAATGCATTTCAAACTAAATAATATAAAAAGGACATTAAAAGACTTAACACAAGGACGTATATTGAAATCAAACTACCAAAAAGGACAAATCCAATATCCAAAACAGTTTATTCTACAAAGGATATTATAATGCGCTGCATGACACTATACGATGAATTCCAATTAGTAAATTCAAAATGAATTATTAAAACCACAAAACAAGGACAAATGTAATTCTTCGTAAATTATAATAAATATGTAATTTATATACTTAAATGTACAAATATGTAACTAAAATAAAATTAATAAATAAATAGGTACTGAGAATGGTTGCAATCTCGGCAATATGTTGTCACTTCTATGTCTCTCGGGCCAATCTCTAGTATGAACACCGCAGGCCACAACAGTTTCATTATAACCGTCTAAAGGCGTTACCTCCTCTTCAACGATTATTATGCGCCGCCGCGCCGTTATGGGACACTTGAACCCCGGTGTAATGAACTACCACGATACCCCTCTCCCCGTACTGAAAACAAACCACTTATTTGTTTACCGTTTATTTTTTAGTTCAACCACTAATATCGGGAATATTTGTAAAAAAAATAATGAATCAAAAATAGAAAATTCAAACACATTAAATTTACCTACTAATTATAAATTCAATTAATAATATTTCAATACACATTGTATAGCAGCACTTACCCAATTCCTAAGCATATTTAGTTTAAAAAATCATACCGTAAATAACAAAGTTGTTTACTGTAATACATGAATTTTTAAAAGAAATAAAAAAATAATTTTGGTGTAACTGAGAATTGAACCTCCCTACACAGAAACTGGAGACGACAACTTAACCATCCTCGCCGAATGCAGATCGGGTAGGGCCGACATTCATTTATATTAACTGCTGTAATTTTATCTGATTTCAGAGAAATGCGCATATGGCACCCCGTTATAGTCAAAATGCATTATTTTCAACAACAAGTCTATCTGCCGAGTTTCAGGTCGATCGGATGTCGGAAAGTGAGTTTATATCCACTTCCAAGATTTTCATTCATTCATTGCCGGAAACAAAAGTGAAATTCAAAAAGATGTGTTCAAAAATGTAGTTGTAATTTATTTTCAATTAAACACAAACAAAAAAATTAACACATCCCGAAAATTCAGTAGTTAGGCAGATGGTGGGTTACGTGATACGCACTCAGTCGCATTATAGCAGCACCGTAACAGCCGCATATCACGTGATCTATTGCGACGTGTAGCCGTGTAATCTTTTGAATTCTCAGTGTGATGTAGATTCACCAGTTTTCCGTTTGCACAACGAGTTTCAGGACACTGTGTATATATAAAATGCAAATAATATTATGTAAAGTCAAGTAAGAACGATATTATGTACTGTAAACAGGCCCTCCGTTGGCGAACGTACGTGGCGTGCATGCACCGAACGCGGGTGGCATGTTCACTCAGTGACCGTCAAACTCATCTCGTTCAAACTACTTCTCATTAATCAGTACATCATAATGAACGTCACTAAATTTATTGTTAACATTATTATTATTTAATCTTTGACGACAATATTAACCGTAAAATTGAAATTTAAATATCAGAAAAGGATTGAACTTAGAACCTCAGCCTTCCAAGTCAGAAAGTTGTTAATCAAGTATTGTTTTATTTTAATTGCATAAAAAATTCCTTTCTTCGGTTGACATATACTTTTTATTAGAGATTTCCGGGTATTTTATATTGAAGATTGAAGTTATTTTATACTGGATATTGCCAAATATTTATATTGGAGATCGCCGGATATTTTATACTGAAGATTGCCGTATACTTTATCTTGGAGATCGCCAGGTAATTTATACTGGAGATTGCCAGGTACTTTATATTGCAGATTGCCAGATACTTTCAATTGGAGATTGATAGCTACTTTATATTAGAGATTTCTGGGTTTAATAATTGGATCTTGCCAGGTTTCTTATATTGGATATTGCCAGATAATTTATATTGGAAATTTCCGGGTATTTTATATCGGAGATTGTCAGGTACTTTATACAGGTCTGGTTATTGCCATAAACTGTATATTGGAAATTGCTGGATATTTTATATTGTAGTATGCCAGATACTTTATGTTGGAGATTGCCAGGTCCTTTATATTGGAGATTGCCAGATACTTTTGTATTGAAGATTGCCAGGTACTTTATATTGGAGATTGTCAGATGCGCAAATGTCGTTATTTGTTATTGTTACTTACTCTACGCTGCTTTACGCTGGAAATCAAAATGCTCCCAACCTCTTTTGCTAACTAATAAAAGCGCAACAATAAATGTAAAATTGCGGGGCTACAACTCACGTGGGAACGCTTTTGTCAGATTGCATATAAAATCATGATGGCAATAATTCCATTGCACTATAAAAAGAGACCAGGTCTTAAAAGAACACTCTACTTCTCCCAAGGCTGTAACATTTCTACTTTATCCTGTTTACACGGTTAAGTGTGTTTTATTTTATAGATGGTACGTTTACTGATGTAATGTTTCTAGTGAATCCATATATTGGCCGGTGACTGGTCATTAATTACATTGACAACGACTAAGAAGGAATTTAGTCGTTGTCAATGTAAATAATGTCCAGTCCATATATTGGCCGGTGACTGGACATTAATTACATTGACAACGACTAAGAAGGAATTTAGTCGTTGTCAATGTAATTAATGTCCAGTCCATATATTGGCCGGTGACTGGACATTAATTACATTAACAACGACTAAGAAGGAATTTAGTCGTTGTCAATGTAATTAATGTCCAGTCCATATATTGGCCGGTGACTGGACATTAATTACATTGACAACGACTAAGAAGGAATTTAGTCGAGTTCTCTTCGTGGTAAAAAGTTACACGTGGTCAAAGATCAAATGAGTCTTATGAATAAATCTAATTGATCATTATTCGTTTACAGACCAACTTATTTGTTGACTTTGTGTGTGTGATTATTAAATTTAGGTAACTGTAAATTACTGCTATAATGAACTGGTAAGAAAGAACCGTCTATAAAAAAAATTATTATTTTCGAACGACACATTAATCTCATTTAATAGTACAATATGTGTTGTGTTGACATGAAATAATGAGTTATTCAAATAGTAACTAAATTTTTTTTACTGTTTTAGAAATTTTTAAAACCATTTATTGGATAACAAACACCTCCGCCATAGATCACCTCAAGAATGTTCACTACTTTTGGTGATTTAACGGGAGTGTTCGGGTTCATCGGGTGAGGTTTTTCTAGATCGGAAGATACTGGTTTAGGAAGACTTTTTATCTCTACTGCCATCAATATATATATAGGGCGTCAATAAATAAACAAATAATACATTGATTTTATTCATATATATATTAAATGAATAAAATCAATGTATTATTTGTTTATTTATTGACGCCCTTTTTAAAAGCTTTTACATACGAATAGTAAATATTATTAAGGGATCAAAAACACAACTAACTATTAAAAATACACAAATTAAAAATACTACTCCGTTTTAAAATGATCAGCAAAGTAGATATTTTAAATATAATTGAAAATATGAAAGGAGGGTCATCTCCTGGTTATGACAGTATAACAGTACAAATTTTATGATATTACTGGTAAGTATATTTTAGTATGTTATTATATACTGTCGTTACTGTCGTTATTTTATTGGTCAATGACATAACTACTCTGATCACTGTTATATATGCATGTATAAAGACTGTTTATAACGCTAATAAATAAAATAAAAAAATAAAATAAAATAAAATACTAGTTAGTATATTATAGGCATGAAGAATAGCCCAATACTTGTTTACTGATCTTATTATTTATTTATCTTATTATCTATTTATTTGGATACAGATTAATTTTAATACTATGGTTGTTGGGTTTATAATTATTTGATCCTATTTCCAGAGAATATCTCTGTGAAGCTATGTAAAAAATAGTATTAAGTAAAACAAAACAAACTTGAAGAATGTGGGCGTGTAAATAGAAAATATATAACGAGACATTTTTTTAATAATAATACGAGAGAAAACTGCCGCAGAGTTATGTGCAAAATACTATTATAGAGTACAAAATAAACTTCAAAAATATGGATTCGTAAAACGTAGTTAAAAATTTCTATTTTATGACATCCTGAGGGAGACATTATTAAAACATAACTATTTTCACCTAATTAATATAAGTCTAAAAAATGGAATATTTCCGTCTAATTATAAGAAAACAATTATTTCACCTATATTTAAAAGTGGAAATACCCAAAATGTAAAAAATTATCGACTTATTTCCCTCATCTCTAATATAGGCAAAATATATAAAAAAATTGTAAAATCTCATCTAATGGAATTTGTTGAAAACAACGAAATACTTCACGACAACCAATACGGATTCCAAAAAGCGCGAAGCACACAATATGCAATTGCAAATCTCATATCACGTATATACGAAACCTAGCCATGAACAAAAAATGTGTTTGTATTTTTATAGATCTGAGAAAAGCTTTCGACAATATATCCCACACAAAACTTATGAAAAAATTGGATAATCTGAACATCAAAAATAATGCAGCAAATTGGATAAAAAACTACCTAGAAAATTGCCCTCAAATTATCCAAATAAACAATGTATACAGCGATGAAGACACGTCTGATTATGGAATCCCACAAGGCACAGTACTGGGTCCGATATTATTCATCTTATGTAAACGGGATATTTTCTCAATCATTTCATTGTAGTATTACCTCCTATGCGGACGATTTGGTAATCGTTGAAAGTGACAATACATTAGAATTAGTTAAACTAAAAGCAACAGAAGACATAAATATTCTTAAATACTGGTTTGCCATAAACTAACTAAATAGCGAAAAAACGCATGTTATACCATTTGCAATTAAATCAAATGACATTCCACAAAATTTTTACATAGTAAAAATAACTGTACAAGCAACTGTTCCACATTAAACATTTCAAATAACATTAGATACTTAGGAATAATAATAGACAAAAACCTAAACTGGAAGGATCAAATCAACCTTAACGTCAACAAAATAAGAAAATTAATTTATATATTTTTTTTTAATTCTAAATTTCCTATCATTGACATATCTAACATCGGTCTACCACGCTTTAGTTCAATCAAATCTCCTGGGAGCTGCATACAAAACAAATCTTCTACCTATTGAGATTGTACAATTTCTGATAATAAAAATAATATTGAAAAAACCAAGAAATTATCCAACTCACCGATCAATCGAAAACGATAAACATCTACTAAAAGCGATTAAAGAGAAGTTCATTGTAAAAATGCCACAATGATGAAACTATCTTCTAAATTAATTATAAATTTAAATTTTTGTTCATTTACATATATTATTTAATATTAAAATTTCGTTGAATCATAATTATAAACATTAAATATTCTTCATCCTGATGCTCAACACTTTTTTAAACACAAGCGCCAGCTTCTATAGAAGAGAAACTAAACTGCTTCAGTAATAATCTTTTGAATTTGTTAAGTGATAATTAAAGATGTCTACTGACTCGTTATAATTATTAATTATTTCGGAGATTATTCTCATAAAACAAACAAATATGTAGGTACTTGAAAGTATTAATAATTATTTAATAGTTAAACCCCTTATAAAATCAAGATGTCGGTAAATGTAAGTGCTTCCAAGTATTTTAGCTGGAGTCTAATTTGAGAATGTTATGAAGCGTGAGGAAATAGGGGTGTAGAAGACGTTGATTTGGATTAAGCGTTTCCGGTCGCATACAAATTTAATCTTGTAATCAATATTGTCAATAAAATTACATACAAAAAGATGAAGAGTTCCGTTGCAAAGTGATACAAGATTTTGTCTTGATATCCAATACTATTTTTTTAGTCCGACGCAGCTTTTAAATATAGACATATATGAGTTTATTTATTACACTTTTATACTTGGTGGAATTATATATTATTAAAATAGAAAATAAAACATTTTTTAACTTATTTCCACTTGTTTACTTTTTATAAACAAGTGGAAATAAGTTTAAAAATGTTTTATTTTCTATTTTAATAGACATATAATTTGTCATTGCTCAAATTAAAAGTAACTTTGTTTTTTATATGTTTATTCCAATTTATTATATATTATATCAACTAATGTCATAAATTCTTCAAGAAACCAACGTTCACGTGAAGTTGCATTTCTTGAAATCGTATTTTAAATTGACTGTTATGATTTTATTTAACCAAATAAATATTATTAGCGAATTAAAAAAAATAATTAGAAAATTCTAACACCTTTAAACCAAATGAATCGCAACGTTCTCATATTATTAACACCTTCATAAAAATGGTTACAACTTCCTTAAGGCCCCGTAGTAAGCGTTCAAATATGCTTTGAAAGGGAGATATGTAAATACGAATGTTAGAGGGAGTGAGCTGGTATTAAAAAAACGATAGTAAATAAGTGAAAACTGTGAAAATATTAAATAAAACACGACGCATTTGAAATAAAGCAAAAATCTCTCGACAAATGCTTTTGTTGCATTTAAAGATACACTGTGATTTTTTTCATGCCTACAACATAGTAAATAACTTTTTAGAATTTTTATATATAGAATATTTATATATATTATTATAGAATTTTTTCAATCGAGCATATATTTTTTTTGGAACTTAAGGGCCCGCTTTCCGCGTAAAGAATTTAGATTTGGGCAACACCTACAAAATTTAGTGTTAAAAGAATCCGACAGAGGTGTCTGAATTCGTATTAGGAATAATTTTGGGGATTATGAAATTAAATTACCGACATCTATTGCAATTTTAGAAAAACAGAACCATTTTTAGTTAGCACCGACCTTAGAGTAATAATGCACCGACCAAATGAGAAGGAAGTCGAAATGAAGATGGTTCTCAAAATATGGGTTTTATTACGGATTTAATTAATTATTTTTTTTTTTAATTTTACAAAAAACATTTACGAAAGTTATTTGTATAGGTATAAAAATTACTTTACTTTACTAAAATACTATTCTCACTTTTATAAAAGTAATTTATAACTTTTATAAAATCAATAAATATATTTTTACATCAATAAGGTTTTAAACTTTTTTACTCGAAAACTATCTTAAAACGTTGGAATTCCAAAAAAAGTTTTTTTTTCTTTTTTACTTGTACTATCAATTAGAATCACCTCCCGAAGTTTGTGCACTTTACCCCCGACATCTTGTATAATATGCGCAATATAATATTTATACACGTGTAATATCTACTTTTGTACATTTATATAAATTATATACACGTTTACATTTTTATGCTCATCAAATTTATTATATTATAAAGATAGATAGAAAGATCCTTAGTGCTTCCTGAGGACTTACAAATCAGAAGACTTTTTTGTAATTATTTATTTATTCATTTAAACAATTCAATAATTATAAAGAGTAATAAAACATGTAAGCAACATAAAATTACATTCTAAAATGTGAAAGGGGCTCTATTTATTTACATTTTTATGAAATTACTACTTTTAATAGTTTTAAGCTTTCAGTGAACTTTCAATTTTATTTTTAACTTCTCTAAATATTATTTGTTTAAATCGTCAAATATAATTTAATCACAAACACAAGATTCACTCAAAATGAAAGATTGGTGGTTCTGAAATGTTCCCATAAATACGGTGAAAGAACCCTAAACTATAAACTTATTACCCTAAACATGCTTCGAGCGAAATGCGGATCTGGAAACCTTATCGTCAATCTGAGCAAAACATACCATGAACGTCAATATAGCAACAGCCTTTGTTCTGCTGCAGTTTCATTAAATGCCGAGAGATCCGTTTACAGTCTCCAAAAAGCAATACTGGGGCACAACCCTAGAAGCAAAGCTAAATGATTGGAATACAGAAAGATAAAAACACACCATTGTCAAAAATATCTTGGCCGTAAATGATTAAATAAAATTAGATTTATTCAGGAAGGCAAGCTATCGATCAAATGATTTGCGAATTCGGAAAAACCGTTATTATTGAGGTTTTATTGATGTTTTGTTTCTCCCGATTTATTCGTATAACCCATTAGTCTACATAATTATCTAGCGGGTTTTCCATTACTTGTGCACTTATGTTAATGTATTTTATGACCGTCTTTGTGTTGCTTATATTTGTATCATGTTGTCTCCCTCTATATTTTGTTATATATATGCACACATTATGTACTTCTTGTTTAGTATTAATTTGTACCCTGATGATGCTTAAGTAAAGCGAAACCGGTCGGTTCTTAAATTAATAAATATCGTGGTTTTAAAACAAAAAAGTATTTTATTTTATTAAATTATATTCCCCACAGTTTCAGAACTTTCAATAGCTTCTTTCGCTCGCATGTTCATTATTATTCTGAATTCCACGTTCGAGTATTGTTATTTGAAACAGATGGCCCGTATATTATTATTACATATTATATTATATTTCGGACATCGTTGCATTGTGAATTAATAAGAACTTGCCCTGTAATTTCTAATGTTTTGGAATTAGTTTTATTTCCCAAAGTACGTATTCTGAAAAAAATAAAATAAAAATTTTTATAACTTTTTACTACACAATACATAAATAAAAATAATAATTAATTTTTATAATAAATTATCGTTTATCGTATTCTGAAAAAAATAAAATAATAATTTTTATAACTTTTTACTACACAATACATAAATAAAAATATGAATTATTAATTTTTATAGTAAATTATCGTTTATAATAAATATAAGCTTATAAATCAAAAATTGTATTTTTTTCTTCTCACCTATTAGATAGGATATAATTTTATGAGATATCATTTTTTCTTTGAAATACGGGATATCTTTCGTGTATTTCCCATCTTTGAAAAAACAATATTTATTAACTCATAAACTTTACACGCGTAAAAATTATCTTTATAGATTCAAATATTTGCACGTAATCGCACGTCTGTAGATCATAGAACGTTGAACGACATGTCTGCCCCCAAAGCCCTCGAGTTGGCGAATGAACTTTTCAAAGAAGATAGGTTAATCTTCAAGTCGGAGCGAGCGCGCTATAATAAATATGATTTAAAAGCAATAGGCGTAAGCGACAGTTGTGAAAATGTTTAATAAATCACGGCGTATTTCAAAAATAGCAAAAATCACTTTTGGGGTCTATTGAGTAGCATTAAAAGAAGCATTGTGATTTTTTTCATACATATAACTTGTAAAATAACAGAAATAAACGTGTTAATAATATTTTTCGGAGCATACTTTGCGATTTATTTCTATCGAGGGAATTTCAAATAATTACCGTTTCGGCTTTTGGAACAAATAGATACTATCTTAAAGAATAACATATATTTTTTTAAGAGCTTAAAAACTTCAAAATTTTAAGGAAAGTATGTCGGAAATTGGATGAAATTCGAATAGTGGGCCCTTAAGAGTTAACGAGAAACTTGTTATAAATCGGTAAAAGTTGGGTACGCGGTGGCTTAAATATAAATTTCGTATTGTAACTCTTAAAATATTATTGACTTAGCGTAGCGATGTTCTATTTGACTTGACCAGTTTGTCTGTAAATTTATTTGTTTGTTCCGAGTCCGGTCAATTCTCTCAAGATAGTAATTGTATTTGTTAGTACATGAGCGTTGTGACTGTTTCGAGCTGTAAAGTCAAAATCATCAACATTATTCGAAGTCTACTGTTCACATAACTACTAGTTAGCACCTTTATACAAATTTTATTGTATTTTCCTTAAATACTATCAGCACCATAAAGAAAATCTTCTATTGCCAAAATTACGTATGAACACAATTTTTATTATTTCTCTGTGAACTGTTAACATTTTCCTTAGCGAGGGTCGAAGCAATTTCTCTCAGAGTAATCGACTACACGTCCGGTGGCACAAAGGGGAAGTATCTTGTATAGTACAATACGTAGCCAGTCTCGATATTGGCGACGCCATTTTGTGCTAACATTTACAGAAGATTATCTGCTCTTTATCTGAAAGCAAACATCCCAATGGCCGGTAAACTTTAAAGAACCCACGTTACGTTACATTATTATGTACCAACGAAAAATAAATGTTTAACTGTAACATTCTGTATGTTAAATAAAGTGCTTTATGTGATAATATATCCAATGTATTATGTTTTCGATGATCGGAAAAAAATAAATCTTTTTCATGTATGAATGCTTTGGCCGTGTTTGGTGACCAGATCTGAATAGCCAGGTACTTCCCCATCTTTTTCTTTCCCATCTTCTTCATTTCCTCTTTACTTTCAGCCTCATAACATACCCAATTGGGGATAGTCTCACTGGCTCTAGACGATTGAGAGCAGATGTCTTTAAACTTGTTACGATATACTTGTATCATCGTATATCGTAAAATTTATAGAAAGTATAGGCCCAGTTGTTTCGCGGAAATTCAAATGTAACATTGTCATCAAATAGATATTCAGCGCCATTTTGTTTTTTGACAATTGAAAGGTCCCCATTGAACGTCGATTCTGGATGCGTTTCAGATTTCTTTCAATTTGTAATTAGTTGACAATCCAATCAACATTAGAATTGTCCTATTCTGTTGATCACAATTTTTTTCAAAAGTCGAAGTTGAGGACGTTAAGGATGGGTTGTTTCTCAGAATTTGAACAATTCATCAAATTTCAATGTTGACTTTCAAGCTTTGTGAAGGTTGTATTCAAGTTATGTTATTATATCATTATTGACCAGTTGTTTCACAAAACTGAAATGGTAAAAGGACAGAATCTACACAGAACTTGAAAATCAACTTTAAAATATGATGAATTGTTCAAATTCTGTGAAACAACCCTCCTTAGAATCGACATTTAACCCGAAACTTCAAACTATTAAAAAAATAGCGCTGAGTGGGCATTTGATGACTTTGCCACATGTGCATTTTTGCGAAACAACTGGGCCATAGTGTCCCCGCCTTCGAATTAAAACTTTATTAGTAACTGCACTCAGGTAAAAAAATAAATACTTCATTTCAACAAGTAAGGATAATGAACAACGCACCATCCTCGCGAGAACTTATCCATAGTTTAACGTATTTTTCGATTTATTTTTTTTAGTCCAAGTTTACTATTTCATACTCAAACCTATAACCTCAACTTAGAGTTGCTATATATATATTTTTTTTTTTAATTTTTTTTTTTTTTTTTTTTTATTATATTTATTCGATAAAAAAATTTACAATGTGTGGTATACATATATATATTTCACTAGTAATAAGATGAAAGATATTATGATATGATTAATATTTATTATTTTTCAATGTTCTCCTATAATAAGCAATTGCTTGTGTGTATGGGATGAGGTATTATTTGTTTAGTTTCTTAGATTTTTATTTTATTTTTTAAATTTTTGTTTTTGTTTTTCTTTTATTTATTTACGTTTTTTTTAATTAGTTTAGGTTTTCAGTATATTTTTTTATTTGATTAATTTTGAATTCTTTGAAACTATCATTTAGTGATCTTATATTTTCTGGCAATTTATTGAAGAAATTTGTTCCTAAGTATTTGTAGGTTTGCTGACCCAAAATAATATAAATAATAATATCGGATAAGTTTTAATATAAGCTGAGTTTTTTAACTAGTGCGAGAATTTATTACCTTATTTATTAATATATGTTATCCTTTGGATAACCTTTCAAGAAAATTATGAAATATTCTTTAAAAAAAATCAACAGCAACTCTATGTATTGTAATATGCAAAATTAATACATCTACGAAACGAAATGTTTAAACATACAATTACATAATTACAACATGAACAGAAAAAACTTTAATTAATTTGAGGCGCCTCAATGGTTAAACAAGTTAAATATAAAAATAAAAATGTAGAAAAAAAAATATTTAACAAATTATCATAAGTAATAATTATTTGCATGAAACACAAAATATAAATTGAAAAAATCCGTGAAAAAATAAATGCCGCCGCCTGAAATTTAACCCGCACCTTCCGAATGCCGGTCAGGTGCACGGTACCACTGTGCTACGTCGGCTTATTTTTAACCTCCAAATAATTTAATAAATACTAGTATATCATTTAACAATTATTGCTTTTTGATTTTTTTCATCTGAAAACAACCAACTTTATGTTTTTAGGAAAGGTATTCTTAAATACTTTATTTTTCACTAGGTGGCGTCGAGATATATTATATCTTTATTTAATGGTGAAATATTTTGACTAGTCATAACTTATTATTTTTTATTAAATAACTAGTGTTTACGAGACAAGGTTTTGATGCAAAGAAAAAGGGTAACAAATTATTATAAGCAATAAAAATTGGCCTGAAACACATATATAAATTGAAAAAATCTTCCGAGAAAAAATAAATGCCGCGTGACGGGAATTGATTATTTGGCGGTAAAAAATAGGCTGATGTAGCACAGCGGTTCCGTTCACCTGACCAACAATCAGAAGGTGCGGGTTCAATTACCGTCGGCGGCATTTATTTTTTCTCGGAAGATTTTTTCAATTTATATTTTTATACACATAAATGCCGGTTTAAAAAATGACGTTTTGTTTTAATAACTAGAATAATTTAGACGATAATTTCTTAAATGTAAATTAGTTTGTAATTCTAGTTCCCTTCAGCACAGGATCCCCTAGTGAGGATTATTAAGAAAATATTCTGCATTTTTTGTGTTTATATTTTATATATATATTCTTACAATATCGAAAATATTAAATAGATTTATTTTAAAAACGACCTATTTAAGTATTCACTATGGAGTAACTGGCAAAGTTCCACAATCTCTTGACTTTACATCGAGATTTCAGACAGGTAACCGCCCGACCAGTGAATTTTCCAAGATTCGATAGTCGATGCCATTTGTAATACATAAAGAGTTAATCTCCGGGATTATCTCGGGGTAACAATGGCTCCTGCTTCTCTCGCAGCACTTAGTGAGGCCACCGATCATTCTTATCGAAAAACGGATAGTTTATGCCTCACCTGGCTTTATTATAATCTATATAAGATATCGTGTACAACGGTGAGGAGCGCTTTATGCGGGCAAAGAAACTATTTTAGTTTTGTATGAGGTGAAATCATATATACTTAGCTACGCAGTAAAGAAGAAAATATGTTTTTTTCGAAACAATAAACTTATTATTAATTCAATAATCAGGCAGCCGACCGGGTTTCACTTAGCTTATTTTTTTATATTTATTAATTTAAATTATAACATTGTTTTCGTAATAATCGCAAAACAATGGAAACAAAAGAGTGAATATACAAGTACGAGTATTTCTAAGCCAGTGAAGACAACTAGCCAGTGGCGGTTCTTCATAGGGGGACGATGGGGTCTCTCCCCACCAGATATTCCCGAAATCCTTAACGAGAAAAATAGTTGAAACTTTGTCTTCATCAAAACGAATTAATTTCCTTAAATATTCAAGCAATTAACTTTTGCAAAAAAATTGTAATAATTTTTTCAAGCTTGAAATTAGAATAGTTCCTGCGGACGAACTGATGTCCGCTCCGTGACCTTCCTTGTAATTTACTATATAATACATGCATAAATTCACAATAACAAAATAAGAGTGGTGACAGATTACGTTAAACACATCAAAGTGTTTTATATAACTCCGTATAGCTCTCCATACAATCCCATACAGACCTGACACACCTGACAGATGATGTGTCACAAGTGTCGGCGTGGCGACCGAAAATCATGCGACCCTCTATCCTGCCGTAGGAGGAGAGGGGGTCAGATCATTTAACTGAGCCCCACGATTACGCGGTTGTCATCTGTCAAGGTGAAGAATTCCATACAAATAAATTATATTCCGGGGCAGTTCCCCAGTTGATCTGATCCCCTCTCCTGAGGAAGATTATAGAGTAGGGTGACATCTTGACTTATAAAACGTATAGGCCGCGCTTAAATTATGCGTTACGCGTACAGCGTGATGTGTCTTAGACTTAATACACAACACAATACTTGAGCTTAACTAAGCTTTGGCCATGCGCAATGCGCAATGCGCACTGCGCAGTCATGTGACTTCACCGTGCTTTTTGCTTGAAATTCGTATTAAGTGCATTTGGATTGGTTTCTTATGAATTCCGTCTTATTGCTCAATTGCACAGTGAATCTCATGGAGTTTGGGGACACACTTTAAAATCCTCTTTTTAAAGTATGCTTATTTAGTATAACGGTTTGCTAGTTTACGTTAGTTTAGATATTACGTTATTTTTATTAGTCTGCATTACAAATTGGCATACATCTTGAGAGATTTTTTGATGATTTTGTGTTTAGATTGCTGATTAGGCGCATGACTTGTCCGTGAACATTTTCGTTTGACAAATATTATATATTCTTCGGTTGGTGATATTTCAGAACACATACAAAAATTCAGTGCTTGAACTAGCACTTGAGTTTGGTACAAGAGTAAGAGATGTAAAAATAATATAATGGAGTGTAAAATAGCATATCTTAAGTACTAAAATGTTATATTTAAAATATATAAATATAAAATATTTACAAAATTACACAAGCTATCCGGGGGTAAAGTGCACTAACTACGGAAATTGTTTCTACGTGACAGAATAATTTTTTAAAAAAGATTTAATTCTATTGTTTTATGTGAGTTTTCAGGAAAAAAAATAATGGAAATGTTTTAGGAAAAAAAAAAATTATGAAAAAAAACTCTGGAATTCCGAATTTTTTTATTTTTTTTTACTTATATCATGGGGTAGAATCATCTCTCTAAGTTAGTACGCTTTACCCCCGTACACTACAGTCAGTACATAGTAATTATAGTCAGTACACAGTACATAGCCCTGACGGAGCTTGAGCTAAACAAAACCCGGTATGTTGTCTGTACATTAATGTTCAATAAAGTGGTATATTGAAGTGTGCTTCTCATTCCATAAGAAAAAATGTATGAACTGCCTTTCATACAAGCATGTAAATTTATTACGAAATCAGAAATTCAATAATTATGCGTATAAAAGAGGGGAAAAAAAATTTGCGAATTTATTTGCTTATTTATTAATATGTGTATCTCTAATCTACATTCGCTAAATATCTTTTATCGTAATTTTTTCTTCTCATTTTTATACTTGAGGCATGCTCACCTTTATGCGGGTATTTTAAGGAGAAAATTAAAGTGAACATCCCAAATTTAATTTTATGTAAAACCGTACAAGAGTTCCAACTGCTATCAACCGTCTGGAGCCAATGAGACTATGTCATCACCAACTGAAGGTAGTGGGAAGGGGAAAGAGATGGGGTAGAAGAAGGTGGGGAAGTGCTTGGCCATTCAGATCTGGTCACCAAACACGGTCAGAGCCATTTTAAGCAACGTTTAAAATATAAATATTGGTCAAAACTGAAATCTGCCTCAAATATAATATACAATATTTTAAATGTAAATAAAATGTTTTGCTTACGTCGGGATTTGAACCAGCAACCTCCATCTTTTTAGTCAAGGGTATTCTTACCCCTTGACCACTGAGAACTTGCTAAATTTTGATGCCAGAATTAAATTTACATAAAACAAACGGGCTAGATAAACACAACTAATGTAAAGAGATTTGAATTATTTAATCAAAGTATGTTTACCCGTCAATGTTTAAGCTATTGTATCTCGCAACAATAATAATTTACGAAATCTTCAATTTTTTAATAACGAGCTCAAAATAATTGCTATTAATTTTCCAAAAGTTAACATTGCTTCAGGCATTCGCGATCTGAGCACAGAAATGCGAGTATAAACAGCGTTTGTTCGTTTTAACACAATATTATTACAACACTAATTATTCAGTTAAGAAATTCCGCAGGAACGAGAAGACAACGAAGTAATGGCATAGATTTTCTTACTTGGTGTAATTCCAAAATATAAGATTCATATAATAGGCCTCGCAGCAAGAAATAATGGTTGTTACCTATTTTATAAATAATAATTCAATTAAATTTATAATATTCTGCGAATTTTGTTTGCGAACAATCCACCTCGCATGGGCTTTTAATTTATGTTTAATTTGTAAATGAGTGACATGGTTTATTTTATTTTTCAAAGAATCTAGATTAAAATTAAATAACTCATTTAACAGACGATATTATGTATTATTAATAAAAAATTTCAGATTTTTACCATTATTTCTTCATATGTTGATAAGGGATTTTGATTATATTTAACTAACCATTTCAATAATACCATATTGAAATTCACAGCTTATATGCTGTGCTCCACGCTCATATCGAAAAATTTTGATGGTGCTTATCAAAAATTCAAGAAAAAATATCATAAAGTTTATTTAACAAAGCAATTCTAATTACAAAAAAAAATCGTACTAAAAATTCACTAGTGTAACCGTAGCTTTACTTTTGCGAGTAATGCACGTTTTCGGATAGTAAAATAGCCGCCCTCACATTTCAAATCTTAAATAGAACAGCTGACCGATTGGGAAGAAATAATTATTATAAAGGTATGTTTATACAAACGCTTTGTAAACCATACAAAAAATGTCTTACCTTTTTTATGTGGGCTCTAAACTTAAAATATAAAGGACCAGTTGATGGGTATTTTATGGGTATAAAAAATTATAAAAATTTTAAAGAAAAAGTTGTTCATGAATATTCTTTTAGTTTTTTTCGAAAAAGTCCATTAGAATCCCATATAAATAAAAATCGGATATGTTTATCCGAGACACTATCTAGGTTACAAACCAATTTATTATAACTTTGTAATCATTTAAAAAGATAGTTGCCAAAAGTGTGAGAAAAATTAGTTTCAAGATGATATTGTTAAATCTGAATTTTAAATAGGAGATAGACAAATATGACGTTTAATAAGTAGGTCCCAATAGACTAGTGATTAAGACGCCTGTCCCGGTAAGACCAGATATCGTGGGTTTGATTCCTAGTTATCTTTTTTTTTCTGTGTCTTATTCTGTTTAAAATTATTAGTATTATCTTCTTCTTGAATGATGTCAACAATAACGTATCGCGTTACGAGCGTGGAACACGGTGTTTAAATGAGTGAAAACCCAAAAAACATGTAAAATAAATACATTTATTTTTTATTTCGATTGAAAGAAAATTTTCTGGAACGCATGTTTTATGGATATGTGTATTTATATATTTATGGTACCTACCATTTCACTCGAAGTATTTTACGAATTTTTCCCTTCCATCTCGGCTACATTCCATGTTATCAATATTACAACATTATCAGTGGGCCTGCTCGCCCGTGCAGGAATGAATTCTTGGACATAATTTAATAAATAACGCTCTATCAAACATTATAGAAACTTTGGCGAAAAGAATGTTGCGCGATTCGAGCAATCTTTATTACGAGAGCACTTCTACGAGTAGGTAACTGTGTACATTATAATACAACTATTATACATCTATAATACAGTATATACTGGTTCTGCTATAGATGTTTGAAGAGTAAAATATGAATAATAATATTAATAAATACCTAATAATAATAATATTACTGTACAAATAAAATCACCCCTTGAGCCTTGTACAAATTAGATTTATAATAATAACATGATTTACATCTAAGTATCTAGTGACTTATGACTAAGGCTTAATCGACTGACTTAAAACTAGTGACTTACATCTAAGTATCTAGCGACTTAAAATTAGATATCTTAACCCACCATTTTACCCAGGAGTGATTCACATTCTCTACCATAGTGCAACCATAAAATTCTTTGTACACTCTGCCTATCGCCCTAATGAAAGACTACCCTATTCAGATCGAATCCATTTATTGTAAGAAAGTATAATTTGTAGAACTCTATTTTAAATTTAACCTTTCAGGATAATTTTTTCGATTTTGGAAACATCTCACGCGATCTCATAAAAATCGTTTTATCTCAATTACTGTCAAGGTGGGAAATATGATCTAGATGGTGTTAAAAAGAAAAAACCACCACGTTTTATATTTAAATCTATAAGTAAACAACAAACGAAATAAAATGTGCTCCTTTACGAAACCGACGGTTCCGAACGCAGTTTGACAAAAAAATATGATATTAGTGAATTTTAATTCATTATGAAACCGAATCGGCAAAAATAGAAGACTGGCTGCAGGTTCAATTCCCGTTTGCGACATTTATTTTTTCTTGGGAGATTTTTTCAATTTGAATGGGTGTTTTGTGCTAATAATGATTGCTTATAATAATTTTTAAATTAAGTATTTCAGGTATCAGCGAAAAACTTTTAATCAGGTGTAGGTAGGTAGGAACCCAGTTTAAGAAGAAAATTTGTTTGTACGAAGCAGTAAAATCTTTGTTGTGAAATATGAACATCTTTTTCCCTCTGTATTTCTACAAAGTCAATAGAAAAAACAATGATTAGATTGAATAGTTTAAATAAAAATATCGTTAAAAGTTTTTGTAAATTTTACACATCTAACAGTTTATTAGTAAGGGATGTAACGTTTTCAGAAGATGACATGAGACTGCTTATATACCTACCTACATTGGCTACAGAATAGTCTACTTCAGGCGAGGCCAGGAAGTGCCGGCGCCTGTGAACTTTAGGAGCGGACAAGTCATGCGAGGGATGTCCTATAAATATCACGATATTGTTGCAGCGCAGCGGCGCCCTGGGCAACTTAGAATGCAGAATCGTCCTAGAATCATATTTAACGATTCGAATATTTTTGCATGAAACTAACCATTTTTTTAATAAATAAATCGTTTATCTGCCAACAGTGTCTCAACAGTTATCAAAGCGTTAGAACAAATCACAAGTTATGAACCCAACTAGTCGACTGCCAGCGGTTTTCTTTACCTTCGAAAGACGTGGGCCTCACTAAACCGCATACGGCCCAGTACAGTCGCTGTGCATAAACCATTCATATTATAGTATGAGGTCTAAAGAATTCTGTACTGTGTGAATATACACAATTTAGAATATGTCTTAGAAGAACGTCCACTGCACCCTTAAGGTTCCGTATAAAGTGTTTAAAAAGAAGAAGAAGATTACTGAAGATAGTATTAAATATTTAATAACAAACTAATATTCTGAAAGGGAGTTATTAAATACAGATGTAAAAAGGAGGTTGCTAATTTAAAAATAAATAAAAATTATTATCATTACGAATGAATTTACATAAAAAACGCGACGTATTAAAAATAGAGCAAAAATCTCTCGACAAATAATTTCAGTAGCATTTAAGGCAACACTGTGAATTTTTTTATACCATTATCATGTTAAATAACAGAACCAAGTATATTTTTTATAATTTTCCGAGATTTTTTTTTCCGTCGATGGAATTTCAAATAAGTATGGTTTCACCTCGGCTAATAAATATAGATTATCAAAAATAACACATTTTCAATGAGAGCTAAGAACTTGAAGTGATCGAGGAAGCATGTTTTGTCGAGATCTGTGTTGATCAATGTTGACTGACTGACTATATCGAAATCGGTGACCGGATAAATCATTAAAATGATAATTCATCACATTTTTAAAAAGTTATATAAAGTCATGGAAAGTGATGAAACAAAAACTTTATTAAGGTTAAGTAGGTTAGGTTAGGTTTATTTTATTTTTTTCATCGATTCAAATGACTTTATATCACTTTTTAATGGTGTGTTGAATTGTCACTGTGTTGAGTTATCGTGGAACTATCGAAATCCCATTATGACCTCCATTAAATTCTCTTCTCACCATAGCAAGAAGTCGCAAAAGTTAAGGGAAAGTGTTGCGCGGCCCTTTACAAAATTAAATTTGGTTTTGAGGTCAAAATACCCGATCAAACTGAATAATATTTTTTTTAATCAAAGGTGTAGCAGAAATCTATTACTGATATGTGCCACTTTAATTATTTCTATTTCAAATTATAAAATATGTGCAATTAAAGAAATACATTTTTTGCGATTTTAGAGGCAATTTTTACAATTATTTGTGATTTAATGATAATTACTAAAAAAAATCTTACCTCATTTAACTATACAAATATAATTAAAAATAAAACAAATTTATGTATTATAAAAATAAACCATTTTTATGGGCTTAAATTTAACTTTCAAACGACCAATTTACGTAGGAACACAAATTTTTCGTATATAAATTTTAATTTCCGACACAAAAAACCTTATTTTATTGTATTTGAATAGTTGATTGATTTAGAAAGATTATTATAATTATAAAGATTATTATAATTATAATTATCATGGCACATATTTTGTAATTTAGTACACAAACAAAAAAAAACAGCACATATATGATATTTCTTTGGATTAAAAAAATAATTATTCAGTTTGGTCAAGCATTTTTGCCTCAAATGCAAATTTAAGTCCTGTATGAAATGAATCAAACCTAACTAGATACATTTGGAAGCAGTAACGAGAATTTGACCAAATTGAAACTCTGGCAACTAATTGGCTTAGATGTGCACTGCGCCATCGTCATGTCAGACTGACAGGTGACTTTATAACATTTAGTTCCGTCGGTCCGGTGCGGTATGTAGTAAATGTAGCATTTACAGTATGACCCCGATAGCTTGACAAAGAAGTGCCATTGGTCGCAAGTAAGCTTTCATGACTGATTTCCGCTGTTAGCTGGTATTTATTGTGGAACCGCAATTCTTGTATTGCTCCAATATTGATATTTGGCATTAACAATATTGTTATATTTTCAGGATTGTTAGCTGGAAAATTTGAAATAAGTTGCAGACTATCCGAAATTGCTAACATCTAATGACGCATAAATCTCCCTTTAACATATATTCCTGCATTCCTACACCCAATCACCTGTTACCCAATTGTTTGTCCCCGTCTGACAGTGTGGAGTATCTTCATCAGTGACATTGCAACAATTTATTATAGGTTACCAGTCTGTTAAGAAAACCTATGCAGAGTACATGTTAAGTGATCCCTCGGTGCGTTTCATTAAAGTCAATTACGGAAGCTTGTACAGTGATCAGCACAGTTCCTCTCAAGGCCATTATATCGTTACCAGTCTGTTAAGAAAACTTATGCAATTTACACGTTAAGTGTTCCCTCGGTGCGTTCAATTCGAGTCTATTACGGAAGCTTTTATAGTGATCAGCATAGTGCCCCTTAAGGTAATAATATCGTTACCAGTCTGTTAAGAAAACCTATGCAATAAACACGTCAAGTGTTCCCTCGGTGCGTTTAATTCGAGTCTAATACGGAAGCTTGTACAGTGATCAGCACAGTGTTCCTCAAGGCCACAATATCGATTTTCAATAAGACGTGTACCAAAGACCAGAGGCAAGTTTTAATCACTTACTAATTCTAACTGATAACCATAGCTCCCCAACAGTTAAGTCAAATATTAATTACAGTTCACAATAAAACCACAAACTGATTCGCATACAATATTTGCGAATGTGCTAAAATCGTTTTTAAAAACGTTTCAGCAAAGAACGAAGTCTTCAGGCTTGCTTGCAAATATGATATAAATATATTTATTTTTAAACTTGTGAGTGGCTTCTTTTAAGAAAAGCTTTCAAAACAAACCCTATTACTAAATCACAACAGCCTCCATTTTGTGCACACTCTCGAGCCTGCAACAAATAAAGTCCCCCTTCTTTCCCATCTTATGAGGGGGCAACTAACACCCCCTACCCCTGCCCACCAGTAGCCCCGCGCACTCAGCTTTTGGCGCGAAACACAATTTCCCTTGAATTCTTAGTGATTCGCTGGAGAACTAAACTTCAGCATAGTTCCACAAATTAAAGCACAAAAGTCCATAGACTTTATGGAATGCGATATTATGTGAGCACATCGACGGAACTTTCTCATTTAATTAAAATTTTCAACAATCTGAAAAAGTATGGCAAAATTTTTCGATGAATTTTTAAGCATTCTGCAGCGAACTTATCTGGTTCCTGAATTTAATGCTCGGTCTTTTCTGATATGACGGGAATAAACATATTCGCGGATACAAAGTTACAATATTAATTTATGAATTTCATCAAAATTACAACATAAAATAAAACCATAGCCTTATTGGCCTAGTAGTAAGATCTTTAACGGCCCTCCGCCTAGCGACTATATTCAAGTCAAAGTATTTTATGATTAACTGGATGATATAAATGAACAACATAAATAAAAATACAGATCTGCTACACTGACGTAAATGCATTTCTCTATCTATTTACACAGACTTGTTTACTTTTCAAAATACCTTTTAATGGAAAATCTTTATGTTGTTTATTTACTTCAGTAAATTAAAACAAGCTATTTACTCTCAGTATCGCCCCGATGAAAGCCCATTTGAATTGAAACGTTAGCATTGAGCCATGTTTAGTGACCAAATCTGATTTCTAGTTATCTAAGTATTATCCAACCTTTGAAGATGAAGGTCCCACTCCCTCTAGGCGGTTGGGACTTTTTAGTATTTTTTTTTTTTTTTTTTTATAGTGAATACCTCACAAGAGTCCCAACTGCTCCCGTCTGGAGCCAGTGAGACTATGGCATCCCCAATTGGGGGATGTTGTGAGGCTGAAGGTAAGTGGGGAAGGGAAAGAGGAAGGTGGGGAAATACCTGGCTATTCAGATCTAGTCACTAAACACGGCTAAAGCCATTTGGAGCAACGTTTCAATTCTGAATGGTGGTCTTACACCAGGGCGATACTGGTAGTATCTTCCACTCTGGAACGTGCCGCAAATATACTATATATTATTTTAATTAATTAATTGTGAAATAACACAAATTAATCAAATAAAATTTATTTGCGCACGCCAGGTTCGAACCCGCGACCTTCGGAATGGCAGTCCAATGCGTTACCACTGGACTATGCTAGTTATAATGTATTCAAAATTTATTTTTTTTGTTGCCGAATTTCGAAGTTTCACGTGATTAAGTCAGTGCCATCGAGCAACGTCAGTTTCCATATAAAAAAGGTGTAATATTGTATTCAAAATTAACTTACACATCAAACTTTTAATATGTGCTAAAAAGGCATAAAAAGTTAAGTTAGAAATTTTTTACATTATCTAGGTTACAAATAATTTCGATACAACTTCGTAGGTACTCATTCAAAAAAATGGTAGCCAAAAATTTAAAGATAATATTGTTGAGTCTGAATTTGAAATATGAGATGGTTGAGTTGATTGAGGCGTTCTCCCGATAAGAAAGAATTTCTAGGTTCGATTTCTAGTTGAAACCGTAACGTTAAATTTTTACGTCTTGTTTTGTTTCGTGTTTTGTTTAGATTTATTACTATTATCTTTTTCTTCAATAATATACGGAAAATGTAATATAAACTAACTCCAACTGTAATATAAAGTTGTTGAAACTCTTTGTCACTGCTGATTAGTATGTGGTTTTACCACAAGCTTATTAAATATATTTTATACAGTGAAGTTGCGCGCCCAGGTCTTTATTTGAATGTGATGGAATTAGTATAATTAATTATACTACAGTGCCGACACGCGTATATTATATATGCCTTGGAGCAGGTATGGCCATGTGTCATTTGGTTTATCTACGGGACGTTATATTTAAATAATTTCGCTAGTTATTTTTGACATGATTATCCAGCCTTTCGTAATGCGGTCCCGAGACTTATTCATATATTTTATTTTTTGTAAATCAGTTTCCCGGCTGTATAAATATTTGAGCATTACAGTTTTAAGGAGATGACCGTGAATAATAAATTAACCTTTATGGTGCCGCTAACTCCCATCTAAATCTTTTAAATCATGAAATATTTCGAGGACAAACTTCATTTTACATATTCAAAGGGACTAAACAAACGAATGGCTTTTGTTTTTCGAAAATTCACCTCCCACAATTGTCCCAAGCACAAAGTTATGGTCGCACTCTGTGTATCCCCCTACCGCTTAATACGCAAGTAAGTATCTTGCACTCTCACAAAAAGGAAGAAAACCATTCAAAATCTTTTATATATACCTTTTTTCGACACTGCTACCCTTTCGAAGATGTACGTAATTTAACGGTTGATGTGCCGTTATTTTGATTTAGCTAACCATACAAAGAGCCTTTCATAATGCAGCAAAGTGCATGCCGTACACCGATGCAATCTGCAATATGAAAAATGCAATTTGTCCAAGTAAATTGGACCCCACCAACAGGCGATGCGGTCATTAAATATTTGAAATAATGCGTCTCGTCCATAAAACATTACGTGGTGATATTGTAGTCGCTCGTATAGCATAAACGTTGAGGCAATCGAGATACCATAATAATATTTTAATTATTGTAGGGAGGATTCCTATAAATAGGACAATTTATGAAAGGGACATTCATCCTCTAAACAAATATGGAATATACATGATAGTAGGGCCACGGAACAGACCGGAATCGACTAGGAATCTCTGACCCACCACTGTAGCAGCGCAACGATTTAGAAGTGTCTTTGTGCAACTTTTAATATGTATCATTCTTTAAGTGTACCATCTCAGATGATTTTAAAGTAAGTTACACCAATTTTGCTTTAATGTAATTGTATTTTATAATGACTGTTTAATTACAAAAATACGGGTTTTCATGAAAGGGACACCGTGTGAATTGATTAAGAAAAAGAGGTCCCTTTCAAGGGCAATGTGTCGCATTCAATGGTGATTTAAAAAAAATTAAATTGAAGAAGAATTCCCACTAGTTGTAATAAATTTCGTAATTATTAGGTCAAAATGCCATAAAAAAGGAAAACCGTAGCACAAATCAAAGCATCGGCAGATGAAGTCGTAACAAAAAAAGCAAAGTACTCGAAGAGATCGGTTGAATGACTAATATCGAACAATTGCAGGTAGAAAATCTTCCAGAAGATACCACAAGAATCGAACTCGAACCGATTGATAGCACGAGCGGTCACAAATAGGAATTGAACCCAGGATCTCTTGTCTTACCGGGATAGGCGTCTTCAAAAATATTAGAAGAACGAGATATGCTATGTTGGCCGCCGGACCGTAGCCGGAGTACTACCTAATTAGGGTACTTTGAACGGTATCGGGACGTGTACGCACAGAAATCTGTTCTATGTATTAGTGCGGATACCTTAGCGATGCCTTAGCGTAAGCGAAGGTGTGCAGTAGTATTGGTGAACAAAACCGGCGACACTCGGCAAAACAATTCCACTCAGTACGAACTGCGCATAGCACATCTCGTTCTTCCAATATCTTTGGGCGTCTTAAACCACTCTACAAGAGGTAAGAAGACAAGAGATCTTGGATTCAATTCAAAAGTTGTGACCGTTATCTTTTTATTTTTCTGTATCTTGCTCTGTTTCATGTTTCTTTTAGATTTATGAATATTATCTTATATTACATTGATTCGTATAACCTTCAAAATAAGTTCATAATAAAAGTTGTTCTTGAATATTAAGAATCTCTTCAAATTATTGGTAAACTGGTTAAAAAACGGTGTTGCAGGCTGTTTCCTGATAAACTTGTAGTAAATTCGTAATTATATCGGAACACGTGTTCGAATCACCTGCACTTGTCTTGACAATATATTATGAAGGAATCCATAAATATTAGGTTTTTTTATGAACATGTTTTCCGACATCATGTCAATACATTGGTATTTTGCTCTAAGTTTATCTAGAAATCTGTCAAGTGATTCGTTAAGGGCTTGCAATCCAGTTTTTAACCGGATTACTAATAATTTGAAAAGATCCTTAATAAATCAGTATTTTTTACTGTTACATATATTGTCATGATACTTAATTTTCACTACTTAAGCCTTCGCATTCCCAATTTCTCGTTAATTATATGAAATTCCCTCAATAGAAAAAAATCACAAAGTAAGCACCGAAAATTATTAAAAACACGTTTTATAATTTGTTATTGGCATGAAAAAATTCACAGTGCAACTAAAGCATTTGTCGAGAGATTTTTGCTCTTTTTTAAACGAGTCGTTTTTTTCCAATATTTTCTTTTTCTAATATTAGCGTGCTCCCTCTAACATTTGTATTTACATATCTCCCTTTCAAACCATCTTTAAACGCCTACTACGGGGCCTTAATCTACTTGTATAAATATGCCATTCATCTGTATAAGTTGGCTTTACTATTGTTTACTGTGCCTTTCTCATATATTAACAATATAAAGGCGCATTCTCAAAATACCCTGGACAGATATTAGGGTAACCAAATTATTTAGATATTCAATTTAGCTAAATTTTAAAACAATCACTCGTTCAATTGGTCCCGGTAAAACTGGGTTCGAGTTCCAGTTATGGCCGTCATCCTTTTATTGTCTGTGTCTTATTCCATTTTTGCATTTACACTGAGAGTTGTTATTAATATTTACAATCGTTAAATAGAGATTAGATACTGTTGCCCTGATTTTGAAATCATGCACAGTAGAAATTAACCTGACAAGCGTTATGAGAAAAAAAAGTAAAATTATTATCATGTAAATAGTTTTGAAACTTTTCCTTCATAGTGGAATTCCATCTTAATGTGTCTTTTTTCTGCATCACTTCAAAAATGTCTGTCATAAGATGAAACCGGTCCGGTCATAAATAAAAAAATTTTAAAAGTTATAAAGATTATTCGATCCATGAAACATCATATAAAAATGTTAAATATCAATTTTCTTCAATCTCATATTTCAAAGGAAGTAAACACTTCACGCCAACATAATGGATCAATATTATTTTTAAATTGCCTACCGATAACACGCCAGAAACAAAATAAGGTTTTCTTGATGTTACCCATCTCAATTTAAAATCAAGAAGTTTCACATCAGAGTTTTTCTTACTTCAATTTCAGTAGCCTTTCTTCAATTTGCCTAAAATAAAATACGCGTCATATTACATGTAATATAAGTAATATTCGATATAAACAAAATACGCGTCAGATTACATGTCATATAAATAAAATAAACATCATATTACATGTCATATAAGTTTTATGTCATTCAAATAAAATACACGTCATATATCATGTCATATAAGTTTGTTATTATGTTATATATAAATCAGGAGCTCTGTGTATCATAGACACTCGTAGAGGTGAGCTCTGGCCCAATGAAATTTAATAAATTATTTTTGGCTGGAATTTTACGGTCGACTAAAAGCTCGCAACGTCTCTTGCGTGACGTGCTATGAAGATGTTGAAATACCCAATTGAAACTAATAATAATAAATGTTTTATTATTTTTTGTAACAAATACAGATGATGATATCCTCACTGGGATCTTCCGTGTTGAGAATTTCGTGTAAATATCATTAAAATTTAGTCGAAATTATGATATAAAATAATTATAATTTTGTCCAGTGATTTTTTCTGAAATAATTAAAAATATATTATATACATGGCGATTTTAAGTGCAATTGATTGGTTTCAGTTTCAGTCTGAATTTGATGTAAGTATATTTTATATTTCTGATCTCCCTGTAATCTGTATCCAACTGTGGATTCGTTGACTTAAATGTTATGTAATATAGTTGAGTTTTGAATGAGAGTGAGATTTCGTTGACAATATATTGCATGTTCTCAAATTATGAGCCTTTGTGGGTCAAACATTTATATTATTAAATCGTTAATTAATTACGACTACCACCTAAAAGTCACTAACTTAGTTGGGTTAGGTTATGTTAGGTTCGGTTAGGATAGGTCAGGTTACGTTGTGTTAGATTAAGTTAGTTTAGTTCAGGTTAGGTTACATCTAAATAAATTTTAATTACCTACTAAAGTATCTTGGTTATATTTTTATGGATAAAAACGCGACATATATAATGTATATTGTTCAAGTCAACGTATATAGAAGCCAAACAGTATTTTAATTATCATATACAGTACATTATGATACAAGTGTTAAGTTATATTGAATTATAATTTTTTAAAGAATCTTCTACGTGTATCCATACAATACCTTAGTCATTTCGCTTGCGAAGAGAATAGTTTGTCTTGTGGTGCGTATACACATAAGAAAAAAGAGAGAGCCGAGCAACGAATTATGGGAAAGGAAGGAAGCTACCGTAAGCAGCATTTGGCGCCTTTTGTTCCCTTCCGTGAAATTCGTGACATTGTAAAAAAGTTATAAATTAGTTTTATTTGTTAGCAATCATGAAAAATATGTAATAATTTTTCATAGCAGAGGTATATGTTGTGTATGTGTTATTTGCTGCATTAGTGTTGTTGGCATTGTTGTTGTATTTCTATATGAAGAAGCCTGGTATGCCTCGTTAGAACATTTAAATTATATCATGTTTTATTAATAATATCTATAAACGCTTTGCCCTGAAGTCAATGGTACACGAAAAATCATGTATCTATTGGTCCCAGGCATCCACCAACAATATCATCGATGGTTTCAGGCCAATTTGAACCACAATTTCCTAAAAATAAACTCTTTGATGTTTTTCGCTTTCAGTGTGAATATGTGGCGGCTGATATTGTTTTCGCCATCGACAACGGCCATTTTTCCGCATTCGTTCGGCTTTTGTCAAGCGCCAAAAAGTATGTAGGGTTGCCGTACTTCGACAATAGATTGTTTGTGACTACGACCATTTTGAAATATTTATTTGTTTTAGTACCTGCTTTCATTCCCAAATTTGCCGCACTACAATGGACGACATTTTGTTAATTTTCTTTTTTATCTTCCATCATGTAAACGTATTTCGTCACGTACTATGTCATTAATATTCGTTGACGAATGCTCAAAATATATTATAATTAAATATACTTTAACTAACATCAAAAGTTCATTATGAGCACGGTTGCGTTATCGATAGCCAAACAGATTTTGACTCTAAATAAATAAGAAATTGTTTTACGATGGCAACACTGGCGGGTATTGCCTATAGTTCATATTTCCGAAACCTCAAACAGCTACTTAAAAACATTAATAAATTAACAATGTCGAATTGAAATACTAATTTTAACATACATTGGCAGTTCGCGTATACTTTTTTTAAGTTAATGACGTCTTAAGCCACAACTTGTGATATATTTGAACAACTTTCGTTTCTCCAAGCTCGATTGGATTCAATTTTTTTATTTATTTTTTTTATTATTTAATAAATGTTTACATGTTACATTTTTTAATTACCATACTAGGCTTATGCCCGTGTTGTGGTAGTTATAAGATCTCGTTTAGTAGTTAATAGTTATTGATCTCGTTTACGACTTCATACTTATAATATTATAATAATCTGTAACTTTTTTTTAATGTTGATGTTTGTTATTTTTTTTTATTTAGTAAAAGATTATACATTTATATACATTATTTAAGAAATGTTTTGACTGCTCAACTAGGAGGATTCCCGTTTTAGGACAGTCAAATTAGGATGAGTATTAACATTTTGATAAGTTGTTTGATAAGTATAGTATTTACTATAGTAATACATATAAATAAGTAAAGCAGTTAACCCCTCAGCCTAATTTGTTCGTTTTTGAGAACAATACTCATAATGTCTCATAGAAATTGTTGTAACTCCCTCACTGTCATGGTGAGAAGCTTTATATTCAAATCCAGAAGTTAACCACTGAAGAATTAAAATGTGCACCTTTATGAAACCAAAGGGTCCACCGCAATTTGAAAAAACATATTTTTTTATTAATTAAGTAGTAAGAAGAAACGATAAATAGTAAGGTGAAAATGTTTTTTTATATATTTTTTCACCACTAATAATTTTAGTTACAAAAAACGTAGGGTGAACCATTGTGTTAACATTATTTTTTTTCAAAAATGACAAGATTATTTCTAATAATAAAAATCGAAAGCGTATTTTATCAGAAAACAGTTTTTAGTTTTTGAATATGTTAATAAATATTCCATTTATTTGTATTTCATCGTAAAGTGGAAATACTCCGACCTACAGGTAAGCCAGAGGCCTGAGGCATTAAGTAACTCCCTTACTGACTCGATAATTTATTTTGTAAGCTTTTCATGCCAGGATTTAAATATTTTTCAATGTCAATTGATATAGATCATTTTTTAAAGAAATCTACTCTACAATTTAACATTTTAGAATCCAGTGTGTTTATCTTAAGGATAATAGCTTTCTGCTATCATTTTCGACGTGTGCCTTGTATGTGAGCAGCCACATGCAAGGCACAACGCTTTTGCACATTGGCAACCGCAGCGTGGCATCGCGCTATGCCACCAGCGTGGGTAGTGGGAACCGTACTGGGTTGGTACTTACTGTAAGTATACTTATATGCTATGCAGAACGGCGCGGCACCACTAGCTACTACGGCGGACCAGAGAATTCAACAGAATAAAGAGACATTTTACATTACTTTGCATTCACGTGATGCGCGGTTTTTAAAGCGCACCATTCATGGCTTCAGGAATTTTCAATTATCAAATATAAAAGGCTCTTATACTTAAGGTCTCGCCAGAGTTAACGATGAAACGACTTAGCTGTCGCCTAATGTTTAAATGAATCACGTGGCCTAAGGGTTGTGGCCCTAAGTGGCGTATACATTCTAAAAATAGACCACTGTCAATTCACTCTGCGCGACCAAAGAATTAGTCGCAACGGAAAAGTTTATATGAGTTGTTTGTGCGTCGTCGTGTAGATCTAGAGGTGCGGTAATATAATGTCGTTGTAAGATCTACAAAAGACAAAATAAAAATTAAAAAATACATTCGTATAAATTGACTTTCATTTTCTTATAAATTGTGTCCAGTGACGAACGAAAAAAGTTTTTTTTTTCACCCAAAAATGTAACGTTAGTATAGAGACTTGTAGTGTAGAGTGAGAAAAGAAGAAAATATTCCTCCCGGAGTTTTTTGGTGGCCTGGGGGAACCGATCAGTCACGAGACTGGCCGAACGAAGCGCCGTACTTACATTTCCATGTAAGTGCGTCGTCCCGTCTTGCCATGCTTTAAATATGTTTCAAATCAAAAAAGGAAAAATATTTTTATTTATTTACAAAAAAGCATTATTTACTTTGTGGCTTGCCATAATTACAATATAAAAAAATAACTTTGTTTTAAACCACTTTATTTTGTTAAAACATCGAATTACCGGTTTTAGAAGTGTCTTCCTTCATCAGGGGAATATTAAAACCCTTTTATTATTTTCCTGGTGAAGGAAGGGCACTTCTGAAACCGGTAGAGCAATGTGCAAACTCCTCGGGCTAATTTGTTCGTTTTGATTAACAAACAGCTTTTATCCGTAGAGTTAATTTGTTAGCTTTTGGGAACCTCTCATATCGTCCTCATAGAAATCGAGGAAATCCCTTACCGTCATAGTTAGAAATGTAAACTAATCGGTGTTACAATGAAAAAATACCAACCTTTATATTCAAATATAGAAGTTCACCACATAATAATTAAAATGTACACGTCTATGAAACCAAAGATTCCGACCGCAATTTGAGAAAAAATTATGAAACATTGTGACATTTTTATATGAAACGACAAAAAAGTGAGGTGACAGTAATATTTACAATACATTTTTCTAATAAAATATATGTTTCTTTCGTTATCTGTAATTTTAGTTCAATGTTTAGATGAAAAGATGTAAGGTGAACCATTTTTACAACTTTTTATTTTTATTATCAAAATTTTAGTATTGAAAAATTATATTATGTTTATTTATTTATTTCTAATGACAAATTTTGGAGGATTTTTTTATCACCTTTAAAAAACTTATTAATTTTCGTATACGTTCAGAAATATCCCATTTATTTGGATTTTATTGAGAAACAGATATACATGCAAATTTTCCGACTTTCTAAAAGCATCAAGAAATGTAACGGTCGATATGCCTGAAGGGTTAGAACAAAGAGGTTTTAAACAAATTTAGGTACTTATATTGTACTGACTATCAATCAAAATGGTCGCATATCCCTTGACAACACCTGCCAAATTTCCTTGCAGGAACAATATCGCACGGCCGGTGCAGCACGGCCACAGCTCATAAAGTGCACCTGGCCGCGCGAGGGCGCTTTACGAGCAGAATGCGAGGTGTGTCGGCAATGCACTGACGGTGCGGCCCGTCTAGTGCTAGAACTCGTTTTTCACTCAATATTAAAACAATTTAGCATCACACTTGCCATATAAAATGCTGTGACTTTGTGACCACACAGAGAAAATTTACCGATATGAATTATTTTTAATTTATCAATAATCTGATAAAATTATTCGTTTTCCTGTTAAGAACGGGACTGGAGGATTATAACGAATAATTTGACAACTTTCATAACAAACTATTGGTAACTCTCGAATATGTTATGAAGAAATCTGAACACGTGTTCTTCAATAATAATAATAATAATATTTTCGCATCTCGGCCATTAGGACACCTGTGTGAACACGTGTACAAATATATTCTGAATGACTAAAAAATTTTGGGAAATAGTCATGCAGTCACACCTAACAGTATCTTGATAAAAAAAGCTGTAGTCATTATTACCAAATGAAGAAAGATCATTGCATATTAAATCATTATTAAATCCACCCTTGCAAAAAAACATGAATCTTACCTCGCACCTTCCATATTCAATATTTTCTTAAAAGAAACACAACATACAACTCAAATCAACAAAAAATGTACATATAAATACTTTAATACGTGGCTAATGAACAAAAAACGAAATTGCATTAACAAGTTACTTTCAAACCTTCCATGCTAATTTTTATATGACATATTAAAAAAAAAATTTAAAAAAAAAAAATAAATAAATAAAAAAATAAATAAAAAAATAAGAACTTTCACAACAAAAAATGTTCAATTATTTGATTATTTGATTCACACTAAAAAAAAAAAAAATTACATATGTATGTAATAATTTATATTTAGATTATTTTATCTAGGTAATCTTTTATTTTTTAATTACGTTTCTTTTTCCTGTATTTTGTATTTTTTTTTTATTTACTTTGTATTTTTATTCACTTTTATTATTATTGATATATGTAATGGTAGATACTGCTACCCGGCTCAGAACAGATATTGTCTAGTGAGTCGGGTAGCGCACATAATATGTAAACAAATATTGATGTCAATAAACGCCCGGGTTACCGGCAATAAAAAAAAAATATATATATATTAAAACAAGCGTTTTAGATTTACATTGATTAGTGAAGGATAATAGATTCGGATTTTGTGCAATTAAAATCGAAAATGCATTTTATCTGCTTCCCTAATATTTCAGTAATGAACACTTTATTTGTTTCCTAATTTAGTCAGCTAAGATATACGTATTATCTACATATTATAAACGTTGCTAACCGCGTCTCTCTGTGTGCTTATTTCTTTTAAACTTCGCAACAAATTGTTTAACGGTTTTCACTATCAATTATAGAATTTCTTTCTAAAGGTTTATATGTATAATACATACTTATATAAAGTAGAGAAAATTCTCCGAGCAACGCCCGGTACACGTCAGCTTGTAAGTAATAAGGTAACTACAAAAAGAGATGATCGATAGAATTGTGTTATGGACATTTCCATTATACCGAAGTTAGCATGTTTTTCTTTACAATTAAAATGAATCAATCGTTTTTTTAACATCAAAATTCTTTCAGATTCTAGCGTATAAACGTTTTTATTTGCCAGTCTGGAGCCTGGGAGTCAAAATTGGCAAAATCTGTTTTCTTTCAAAGAAAATAATATTAATTTTAATTAAAAACAACGAAAATAAGCAAAAAAATTTATCTTCATGCAGTGAAACCTTACTTTAGATTTGTTTGTGACTAGCTGAAGTCCCGTGCGTTTTCCGGGCTTTACGCAGATTTTTCCGAAATTAGGTGTATATTATAATTTTCTTATTTTGAACGTCTAATGTACAAAATTCATAAAAATCGGAATACAACCGAACCCAACGGGGCCCATTATTTTAAAAAAACTCTGCAGCATGGCATTATTATTCTTTAAATCTAAAGATTGAAATAATGTGTTTAATATACCTAAATTAGGAATCCTGCGAGTGAAAACATAATCAGGTTCAAACACACTTACAGTAAACATATCGAAAACAACATTCACAATATACAGTTTTAATAACAAAGGAAAGCCAAAAAACAATACAAACAATACAAAAATACACGTCTATATAAACATCAACATTTTCAATTGCTATTCTCTAGAAAAAACATAGCAAATCAAATATCTAGGAATCGTAATTGACCACAACCTCAGACGTGCACAATGCACATCACATTAAACAAATCACAAATAAACTTCTCAAAACAATACAAATATTCCTAAACATAAGAATAATATATGAACTAAATCAATATATCAATCGATAATAGAATATGGAATCATTGTTTGGGGAGGAGCAAGAACTGTGTTTTTAACCACTTTTTTCACATTTTTTTCAAAAATGTATCAAGCAGTAATTATTGAATGAAACACTAGTATATAATGAATTGTTTCGCGGATAAGAGATAAGCCGCCATAGCTCAGTGATCAGAGCTGTCAACCGAAAATCGAAAGGACACGGGTTCAAGTCCCGTTGGCGACATGTATCTTTTATCAGGAGATTTTTCAATGTGGATGAGTGTTTCAGGCTAATAATTATTGCTTATAAAATAATTGTTACCCTTTGTGCTATGCATAAAAAAATCTTGTCTTAAACATTAGTTTACCAAAAAAATAATAATGAAGAATATGAGGAAAAAATGTAATCGTTCGTACGCCATGCTCCTAAATAATAATATAAAGCTACATAAAAACATAATTCATGTATGTCTTATATACTCTTAAACTTATATTAAATATGTCGATATTTGAGGAGAATTTGTTTGAAAGTGTATACACGTAGTACATGATACCATTACAATAAAAACTTCATTATCTACAACCGTACCTAAAAATACTACTCAGTACCGCCTTTATTAATGTTTGTTCTGTCATCTCAGTTTTATTTCAATTTATTAATTCACATTATTTTTTACAAACATAATTTTAATAAATTTTTAAATGGGGGCCTAACTACAGACAAAGTACACAGTGAGGCTAATATATCATATAATGTTTGAAAATACATTGTGAAATATTATTGTATCGATAAACATTGAATTAAAAAATATATACACAGGGTGTCCGGGGGTAAATTGCGTTTAATTCGAGGGGTGATTCTACAAGATTTTAGAAGTCAGAAATGTAAATATATTTTTGAAATTCCAATGCTTGAAAGTAGTTTTTCTCTTAAAAGTTGATTTTTTTACTCTTATTAGATACTCTTCTACCTGTGTGGATTTTTTTGAGGTTATTGATAAATGCACACTTGACGTTGAAAGAAAAGGAAAATTACTGTTTGTCTGATTTTGAAAATATCTGCTTAAAGCCAGGGCAACGCCGGGGACTTCAGCTAGTATTTCTACGTCGTGTAATATTTTTATTCGAGCCGCTATCAATAACACACCTTACGTAGATGGCGATAAGGCTTAAATTCCCGCTTAACACCATCCACCTGTTTTGATTTATGCAAGAAAAAAACATGGCCAAAAAGAGCTTTTTATTTTATTTTGTGGATGTTCAGGCATAAATATTTAAATGTTTTTCGATTATTTTATAAATAACTTAATTTTCCACATTATCCAATAAAATCATAACCGAAAATTGGTTCGTAAGTAGGAGAATTTGAACCTTAAAGCAGTTTTCATAGGCCTTATACATTATTTTTTTCTGGGCTTATAAAAAAACTTATCTAAAAAATACTCGATTATTTCAAAAGCCAGGATGTATTACACTCGCAGTATTTAATTAAAGCTTCTGATACATTTCTAGGCGACCAAATTTTCAAACCAAAAACACATGATTTTACATTACTACGTAGTGCATCGCCTTGATAGATAAATTTATTGCTTAGTTCTTCGATTGAATGTAAGATTTAGCAAAACCTTACAACAATTTTTAGCAAACATTTAATAGGTTAATTCATTGCAGTATTTCATTAAAAGAGGACCGTAGTAGTACGTCCCAAAAACAATAATGAGAATATATATGAATAATATCAAGTGACAGTTGTTATTAACCAAATATGCATATTTTAACGAACCTCGTCCGCCACACCCGCGTTAATTTAAAAATATAATCCGTTTCACCAACTGATGGCAGAACCTAGAACAACACCGGAAAAAATCACATTTTGATGAAAATATAATTTTTACTTTTTACTTTGTGTTTATTTAACTTCGTTATCAATATTTTTCATAAAATTTGATGTAGGTTGTTGAAAAGGTCAACAAATATTATATTCTAATTGGGTTGTTGTATAATTTCGCTTGCGTTTTTATTAAATATTAAACTAATTTCAAAGAATCAAACAATAATATATTCTCCAGCATTTTTTTCAAAGGCTTAGCAGATCTTTGTCTCCATATCCAGAGGTGCGTGTGCAAATATAATTAAATTGCTCATTAGCTTATGAAAAGTTTGTTTAGACAGAATTCCATAGCAGACGAGTCAGTTTTTTTCTTTGGAAATCAACGGAAGTATTTTATTCATATTGTAAATTTCACTACGTATTACTAGTACTAGTACCTTAATCACTGACAACAAATGTCTTCAATGTAGATTTCAATGGAAACCAATGTCACCACAGACTTTATACATTTTGGTTCTATACCATTTAGCCACTTACCTGAGATCGTATATCGCAATCTCATTAGAATAAAATAAAATTTCCATAGTGACAGTTTTGTGGTGGACATTCAAGCCCAGAATGGCCAGACTTATGGATCACGAAATACGCTTACATTTCATTTTTGCGTTCTTCTACAATTCATGACATAAATTATGTAAATATTTATTTATTCGTAAGACATGACTTGCGTAATTTCGTTTAATTTTCTGGATGGAATTTAGCTCTAGTTGCGAAGCACCGTATCTCCCCAAACCTCTCCGTGGTAGAGATTTCGTTAGTGTGGCAGCAGATAATTTTTACTAGAACTATATTTTTGATGTTATACCGCACAAGAGTTTCTACTGTCCAAAACAAGTGGAACAATGTAATGCCTTAGTTCAGAGATGTTTTAAGGTTTAAAAAGTTAAGTGAGGGAAGAAGAACGGAAAGACGAATGTAAAAAGAATGGAAAGAAGAATAAAAAGGGGAATGGAAAAAAGGAAATAAGCATGAGAACAATAATGGAAAGAAGAAAGGAAAAACTAATGGGAATAATATTGGAAAGAAGAAAGGAAAAACCAATAACAAGAAGAATAGAAAGATGAATGGAAAGAAGAATGGAAAGAATATTGGAAAAAATAGATAAAAGAATAGAAAGAAGTGTGGAAGGAGGAATGGAAAGAAGAATTGAAGAAGAACGGAAAGACGAATGGGAAAAATATTAAAATGGCGAATGGAAAGAAGAATAAAAAAAGAGAAATATAAAAAAATGGAAAGACGAATAGAAAAAAGAATGGAATAAAAGAATAGAAAGTTGAATGAAAACAAGGATGGGAAGAAGAATTGAAAGAAAAATGGATAGAACAATGGAATGAACAGTGAAAAGAAGAATGGAAAGACGAGTTGACAGGAGAACGAAAAGACGAGTGTAGAGCAGAATAGAAAAAAGGATGGAAAGAAGAATGGAAAGAGCAATGGAAAGAAGAATGGATTGAAGAAAAATCATATGTATCTCCATATTCAGAATGGTTGCTAAAAAATTGTTGTTTCTCTTCTGAATCGTCGTCCTGGTACCGACATAATTTATAATATTCCATCTGGGAACGATTTACTAACAAAAAAATCAATAAAAGTAGATACATTCGATGCATAAAATAACCTATTACATTTCACGGGTTTTTAACCGTTCTGCCAGATTACTTTTTAACCTCACTATTTTTTTATCACGCTTTGTCATATATACCACATACACAGGTTTAAATAAGCCGTACCTACAAAGTGTAATGTTTGGTACAATAACATAATGTGAATATTCGTGTAATTCGGGCTGTATCACGATACAAACATGCGGCTGCAATATAAACCGGCTTTAGGGCCCAGCTGTCGGCCGCTGTACGCAAACTGCGGTACACCCGATGTGCTGCGGTAGAAATACATTAATTATTTGAAATAATCCGACAACGCAAAAATGGACATCGTATATACAATTATAACAACATAGCTACCACACAATAATAATATATCGTACAACGTAACGAACGTACAAATTACAACATTCAAATAAAAAAACGCAGCCATCAAATTTAAATTTAACTGTTAATTTTAACTAGAAAACCTCCCCGGCTTCACACTGTTTTTATTGTCTTTAAACACTTGACCATGTATTACGTTTTTGTTAAAGATGTATAGTATTTGAATGGACTGTACTTAACAAAAACGTAAGCTATTTTTTTTTCTTTAAAAATACGTCCACAAAAGTAAAAATACTTAAAATTTTTCAAAGTAATCTTAAGGACAATTTCCCACGATTCTCCTAGTACATATTGTTTTCAGAAATTAGAAGAAAAAATTATGAAAGGTTTTCTAGATTAATTATTTTTTTAGTTTTTATATGTGATATTATTATTTATAAAATAAGTAATTAAAATTTTACTGGCGGTCTTTATATAATACTTCTTATAATGAAAATCAAATTCTTTTATGTTTTTTAATTTTTTTCTTTCAAAAGTAATGTAAATAGATTATCTGTACGTGGCTTCACCGCAATTTGATAATACTTTCGAAAAACTAAAAAACTGACACGCGTTAAAATAATTACACCACAGAATTTTTTTAATAAATTTATAGTTTTTTCACAAAATAAATAATAATATCATTTTATATTGATAAAAACTTTCACTCACTAAAATAATAAAAAAGTTTTCTAAATTTTTTTTTACTTTCTACTAACTCTACAAGAAAATAATTTTATTTGAAGGTTTTGTTAACGACAAGCTCGAAGTGGAAATAAAATGATTTTTACGGTTACCTGCTAGTCTATCATCCCACCCACGTACTTTAATAACTACCTGACATGTACCCGGCGTTGCTGGGGGTTACCCTTAGGAGATAGACATGTACCATGTAAAACTTTTCTGTAGGCTTTTTAAGATTTACAATTACGTAGTACATCATTTTTATGTATCTCACAAGATCAAATTCTCTAAATAAAAGTGAAAACCCTATCAAAATCATTGATTGTGTAGTTTAGGAGAACTAAGCGCACAAACAGACAGACGCAAATGGCGACTTTATTTTATACTATTTACAGATGGAGTTCCAAAAATAAGTACAATACTTATAAGTAAAATCTTTTTTTCAATTCTTCTTAAAAGTGGATTCAGGTCTGCTTCGCCTATGAATCTTTTTTCCGTTACTTCGCCACAGAAAATAAGTGAGCAGAAAGTTGCCTATCGTATGTGAACTTTTGTTTCCCGTGGGTATATTAAAAATTCACTGGTTACTCGAACGTCCAAATGCCTAATATTTTCTTCCAGATATCCAATGCTTTACTTATTGGAGACTTTACCAAACAGAATAGAGACTTATTTATAAACATCCAGTAATTGGTTTCATAGGTTTTGGGTTCAAAATCTATCCTGCCCACATAACAATTTATGTGGGTTCATCCAAAATATTATTTGCACCCTGTTGCGGATTGTAAACTGTAATTGTAACTCCCGGTGTCTATTCTTCGATAAAATCTCAGAGATCAACAGAAGACTGTGGACTTTCAATTAGTATAATTATAATCGCAGTTTTTTACAGCCAGTAGGTCAGTTTCTTAAATTATTAGGAATAATTCTGAGAACGCAGCCTTGAATATCAACGGTATTTATAAACCTATAAATCTCTGTACTACCGACAGTTCAATATTACCGCTGCAAGTGCCATCTGTGGTGAGCAATATAACAATACTAGAACTATAATCTAAGGTATGACATAAACCGTCCATAGTAAAAAGCCTTCAAATCTGCTTTCAATATCTTTAAATTTTAGAATTTGATGACTTCTTTCTTTTTGAGAAATAACTAACTCGGTAATAAGAAATAAAAACAGAAGAGAAAAAAAGAAAAGGCTTTTAAAATAACTCGTGAAAGTGCTATTGTTTATAACTTTAAAATAACTAGTGAAAGTGCTGTTGTTTATATCTTTAAAATAACTCGAGAAAGTGCGGTTGTTTATATCTTTAAGAACATGCAAATAATCGATGTACGTTTTCCTGATCTGATTAGCCAGGCTCTTCAATCTTACTCACTCTTTTTTTTGCCCCTCTATCTTAAAAAGAATATTTTTTATTATTTTTTTTTTATTATTTTTTTTTTATTGATAACCATTTAAAAACTACAAAGCAAAGTAGTTTATTCACAGCCCTCCTCAGTAGGGATTTCAGTACCGATGCGGACTGTAGGTAGTTGTGTTCGTGGTTATATCATGATTTCCTCATCATCCTGTTAGACGACTATGTTAATTTCCTTATCTTCATGTCTGTTTTACTATGTTTATTAATGTCCTCATCTTCATGTTTGTTAATTTTCTCATATTCATGTTTGTTGACTTTGTTTGGTAATTTCCTCATATTTATGTTTGTTGACTATTTTTGTTAATGTCCTCATCTTCATGTTTGTTGACTATGTTTATTTATTTCCTCATATGTATGTTCATTGACTGTAGGATGTGTTGTTTTATATTTTTTTATGATTTCCTTATCTTCATGGTTACTTAACCACATGTCAATGATGTTTTCAAACTCATCTAAATCCATGGTGTTTGACTTTCATTTGGAAATGCATCATATAATTTTGAAGCATAAAAACTGATTATTTTTCTGAATTTTTCGATTCGCAAATAACTTTTTATAGAATCTTATTCTTTGTAATAAAAATAAAAATATATCGGTACCTCTTTAAATTGAATTACTAGTTAACTTATTAGACTTGGTTTTTTATTTTCGTGAAACCTTTAATTTTTGGCCTGTACACCTTGTGATTCATGCATCAAAATCACCATTGCATGCCCAATTGAAAACATTTAATCATTATTCAATTAAGTATTAACATTCACTAGTAATTCATGATACAAACCATTATTCGATAACTGAAAATAAACAATAATTTCAGATAGAGATAATCATAAATGCATACTAAATCAGCTATCCCGAAATAATATTATTCTGATCTCGATACTCGTAAATACGACTCTCTCTGCTTCCGAGTACTGAGTGGTTACATTGGTATTTACTTAGCTACGAATATCAAATAGGGTTTCATCTGACTATGTACAATTGTACGTATATTTTACAAATTCAAATTATATTATAACTATTTACATACATAAATGACACTACCTTATATACTCTGTGAGCAGAGGCACGCACAGAGTTTTTCATCAGGATCGGCACTGTAGGCAGTAGAAAAAACAGCGAATCGATTGATAAAAAAAACTTACCACAGACTCGATAAGTTTTTGATAAGAATGGCTAAGCTGATTTAGCCAACGTTGATTTGGATTTACCATCAACTATTAAAATAACCCCTTCATTTTTGCATACAACAAGCCAATCACGGGATATATTATATTAAAACGAAAAATTTTCCACCTCACAATTTGCATGAAAGAAAGTTTTTTTTGTTTATTAAAATTGTTACTAATTAATAGAGGTAAGTACCAACAGATACCACTGTGATTTATACATTTATATTTATTTATATTTGTACATTTGTAGACACACATTTGTGATTTGTACCGAAAGGCACAGCATTTTTCGCCAATAACACAAACATTCAACACGTGATTCAAAATGTATAAGCAGATGATAATATCCAAAATAAAGTAAAAGTAGTAGTAGTAGACCTCGCATTATGTTGATTATTTGCTCGTATCCCTCATACAAACTCTGGCGGAGTAAAACGGTACTATCCAACACGGCTACCATCTTGACAAGATTGACCGGACACGGAACACACAAACAAATTAATAGACAGACGAAACGTAATGCGCTCGAGTTAAAACAGGACTTCGGTACGTTAAGTCGATAAACAATAAATATTATATTGTGTACAAATACACATAGACGTATAAAATATGAATTTACCGCAAAGTATATTTTCCCAAATAAAATAAAATTAGTTGTTTTTTCTTTTTGTTTCTTAAGAATCTTTTATGTAGCTATAAAATTTAATATTTTATATTTAATGTATATTTATTCTAAATATACGATAATAATATTATACTAGCAGCGGGTTTTTGCTGCTAGCCCCCGCGGGCGGCACTTGGTTGGGCTTCGCCCAGTTTAAGTGATACTAACAACAGTTACATTTAATAGATAGATATTAGGTCATTCACAGAGAGAGGGTGAGTATATATTTTTAAAACACGGAACAGGAAGGATTTTATTAATAATAACATGCTAAATTTACGCATAATAAGAATGACAGTTGTTTGAATAATTGAAATTTTACGTATTTGTGATGGATTATTTCAATTTTTTTTTTTTTTTTTATTAGTAAAAAAAAGATACACGAATTACATAATATAACAATTACATAATATAATTACACAATATAGTACGGTTATTAATTACATAATATAAGTATTTGATGTACCCCCATAAATAAGCAGGGCTTGTGTGTATGGGGGTGTTGAAACACTAGTATTGACTACATGTCTACAACTGATATTAACTGTTGTCGTACCTAATATAATTTGCTCATAGGAGACTTGCAGTGCTTAAATATGTGTTACAACTGTCAATGTCTATAAGTTGAATCAATATCGTATAGTTTGTCAAAACAATTAAACATAGTTATAACAAAGTTGACTGAAATAATAGATTATTACATATTGATTAATTGTACCCGTGTTTATGAATAAAAGGAGGGTAATTGTGCGATGAGATTAGCAGTCGGTTTAATTAAAAGGTGTTAATTTTACTCCAACTGCAAGTGGCAATTTTTTACCTACAACTGTTACTGTATATTATAAAGTTTAAAGTTAGATTATATATACACCTTCATCGGGAGAGTACAAATCTACATATAAAGGTAGATTATTTCAATATAGCGCCCCTGAGGTGATATCTCACAAAAGCGGCGCTACGCAAATTGTCCAATTAATAAATAAATATAATGTTGACATTTTATTGTGTACGGATGCATTGATATACAACGGAAATAGATAAAATAATGTTATCCGATTAAACTTTATTTTATTAAAAAACAAATAACTTTTTTAACATCACTTTATTATATCCAACCAATACATGTTTCATGAACGAAGTATACACCGAAGTCAAAAATTAAATATAGATTACAATTGGAAAGAAGAAGTGGAAGGAGGGGGGAGGGGTAAGAGTAGGCTGGGTTTATAAGAATAAAGAATTACAATATGAAAAACCAGTTAAGTGGGAAAATATTTAAAAGAGAGTTAATAAAAAAATTCTTGTTAATTATATCTGCTTTTATATTGTAATGTTTTTAACGTTTTGCCTATGTTTTTTTAACGAAATTGATTATATTGAAATTTCTTCCGCAAGCTCCCGGCCACGGCCGCCACTGCTCTACTGATTTTAATGTTTTACTCGCGTATGATTTGGGTAAGTACCCCTCTCCCGCGCAAAACGAATCGCTGATCTTACCTTCTCACTTCGTGAAAAGTAATGATTTCTCCCGCCTCATTTGCAACTTCTCGCGGTACATCAACCCTTCAACCTTATCGAATTAATATGTCACGTTGTGTCAATTTTTTGTTTCGACAGTGATTAATTCATTGAAGGATCTCTCTAATTGGTTGTGGTAACTTTGGTTCTTTTTAGATGAGGCGTGTTACATTCTGTATGGTTTTAAAATAAGACAATGACCGACTACCCTGATTTTAACTACCTTTTTCCTACCTTGTTTGCTCGCCAAAACGTTTCCGGTTACTGCAGTCGATGATGAGCTAATACAATGGGACAATTAAATGCAAGTACATGAAATTCTCAATAGACAAATTCAATTCAAGATGCACAAGATTCTAGGGTAATAATTTGACTATAGATTGTTAGTTTTGTGAGTTATTTCTACGAGTAGGTATTTTTGGGAATAGCTAGAGACAAAACATGTGTTGCTTTCGATTGGTCTCCGTCCAAATCCCATCCATCAACGTGACCAGCTCGAGAGCAGCCAAATTGATGGTTCAATCCCAACTCCTCCAGAAATTAATTGAATATCGCTCAGCGACAGATGAAATAATGACATGTTTTGCCTCCTGCCGGAGGGTGATGAAGGTAGGATTCCTTTGAATTCTGATATGTGGGTCCTTGTTGGTAAATGATGATGTTGATGATGATGATGATTGATGAAGATTCATCTTATACCGTTAGGTACAAGGAGCTGCTCCGGTTCGGTGGGCATGATAGCCTGATGTCAGGAACAATTTGGGTCATGTGGGTAGCGCGAGGTTTAGGTCGCGTCAACCTCCCCCAAATCGATGATGAGTTAAGCTCCGCCAGCATGCCGAAAGTTAGGAGTCCACTCTACTAACCTCAAACATAAACATATACTGAAGTGGTTTGCATCAGCAACGTCAGGAGTTCGGGAGTCCGGTGAACACCCCTCTGGTTTACGCTCGTAAGAATAATGATGAATTCAGCTTCGGTTTGTTCGCCTTCGCCTCTGCAGTCACGTTACTCCAAATAGCTCCTGGTTCTAGTCTATACAGCTTCTCGTTCCAGTAGAGGTAATGACACATGTTTATCATATGAGCAATACAGAACATCCTTCAAGTCTTTCTTCCACACTCAAAATAGTCATATCAATATTTAATTTGAGTGAGGGCATCCATCCGACATAACGAATGTTTCCGGGACGGGAGATTCTACTCCACTTTAAAGTCATGGTCACTCGCTCTATCGTTTGTTACCTTCCGTTCGCTTCAAATATCAAAGAATGGTATAAAATGATATCCTCGACTTCCAGCGCTAAGGATCAGGGATACTGGAATTATCAGGTCGTGAATCTGAAATCATCCGATCTCCGTCAGCTCAAACGGTTTCAGTCAGAGTCAATTCCCAACCTAATTCTGGATGACTTCTCCTCCTATAGTGGGGTAAGTATTTATTGAATTTGACAGGAAGGACGTCAGAAATCGCCGAAACAACTTCATATTCGTCACGATCCCTTCGTTCTGCCAACGAGAAAACCCTCCCCATACGTCAGAAAAGGATAGCATAGCCATAATCCGCTTTGTTCCTTCGTCTACCAAGCTAACTCAAGTAGGAAAGCCCATTAGCAATCTTCGTTCCCTTCGATTGGAACTCCGTGAAAGCGTCCTCTCACCAGCTGAAAATACTCAGAGCAGGGGTCTATCCAGGGTAACCATCTTAGGCTGGTCCTCCAACACCTTCGACAGAAACCGATACTTTTACGGGAATAACTCAACCACACCAAGAGCACGGGAAAAGCCGGCGCTGCCCTACTGAGATAGACGCTCCTCTGGTATCCAGGGTTATCGACTTTGCTAACACAAAAGAGTTCCTATTAGGCAAGCCAATTACCAATTTCGATTCCTTCGCTTTTGTCGCTTCTATATGATAGGACAGCCTACGGAAAATTCGTACACTCCGTCCCAAACCAAACTTATGTGAATGAAAATCTCACTTGATAGAATAGGGAAGCTAGACAGGTGTATTCTCTGGGCGGCTTCCTTCAATCCGCTGCGTTAATTCCGCGAATAACTTTGATAATACCAAATATATTGGATGTTCAAGGAGAATACGATAACTTATTGTTGAATAACAGTTATTGAAGCATATAATTAACCGTTCTATCCGTTACTATTCCGCCTATAGGTATCTGATTGTTTCGACTAATAACCGTTCCCCGGATTATAAAAACATCGCATAAATACAATGGTTTATATTTTATAAATTTTTGACGCTAAATATAACTACTGGAGAATTATTTTAAGCCATGTCAAATTGCGAAAAATAGTCTTACTCACAAATAATGCCTATTGTTGAATAATCTAAAGCGGTTTTAGAGTAACCGATCTTCGTCCTTTTTGTAATGGCTAAGTCTCGTAATTTATGGCCCCTTTTTGTAAAAGGGCCCGGACTTAAAATTCTTCTGTTAAAGATTTTAACATAATTACCTATAGTATTCAAGTAAAATACTCCTACTTCACAACACAATTGAATCATTTGGTTTACATAAGGGTTAATAATTAGATTATAATAAGACTTACCAGTTCATCTCTGTGCAATCCAAATAATTATAAAAAACCAAACACAGTCACATGCAGTAAAATACCCATGCTGTTAGAAAAATCACACTTCCTACACTAAATGATTTTAGCCGTGTTCGTGTCCCGACTATAAATTCTTTGTTGGCGCGCCTTGTAGCTTTTAATCGCCTTGACTATATTACAACGTTGACCGATGCTGGCTATGCTTGACCGTCTCCCAAACCTTGAATCTCTGACCCCCTTGACTCTATTCTGCTTGACTCTATTTGACCGCCTTCCAACGCTTTCAAAGCCTGACTATCGAACCGCTCTTTTACCCTCGACTCTCTTCCCCCGCTCTTCCACGCTGACTATCTTGACTCTATTTGACCGTCTCCCAACGCTTACAAAAACTCGACTATCCCGCCCGCGCTCCTTAACCACGACTATCTCCTTGCGCTCCTGAATCTAGACTCCCTCATCTCCTTGCCCGTCTCCTTCCCCAAACCAACCCCGCCTTTCGCCATATGCGATATCTAATTTATGTCTTTCGAATTCTGAAACCTTTTTGTATTCAAAGACAGAAACGCACTAAAAGACCACATCAATTATGAGCTCTAGAACCCGTCACATTAATTTAAATCGTTTCAAAACCAATAACTTGTTGAACTGTCAGCCTCTTTGTCCCAAAGATTGAAACTTGACCCCCCCCCCGAAAAAAGTTAAACAATTTAAAATATATTCAATACTATAGTCCAGTGGCGTGTCGGCCTACCAACATTTTAGCCCGGCTTTCAAATTACCAACACGATCTAGGATGTATTAAATATTTATTAAATAATAGTTTTATTTTTTAAATCTTCTTGCGAGATTTTAATTTAATTAGGCAACTTCCAAACTCGTCCTGTTAAAATGTGATTTACCTCGCCAGTCACAATTATAATTCGTCTAAATCCTTAGAAAAATTACGTAACTATACTTAACGGCGTATTTCCTACTTAGAAAGTCACTTAGTAGCATTGCTCAACGGAGTTGAATTGTTTCTAATTGATCTTGTTAGGGTTTTTTTTCTATCCGCCCCCACCTGGCAAATTCGCTACTACACTGGAATAAGTCTGAGAATTCGAAGTACCATCACGGAGGTCTCTGACGATACAGTGCATGTTCCTATTTTTTTCTCTAGTACCATAAATTAAAGCACTTGTTCTTAGAATAGCTCTCCAACATCTGGTAAATCCCTACTTCGTGAGATCAACTGAAAAATTCTTTCTCACCATAATAAATCAATAAGGTAGGTGTAGCCTGTTTATTTCGAACTTTAATTAGGCTTCTTAGAATTAATTAATTCCTACAATAAACGGAAAAATATTTATCCCAGGGCAAGTTCATCCCAATATTAACAGTTTTCTAATTTCTAAATTATTTATTTGCAATGCTTTAAATCCTGTGTGAAGTATTTTAAGAACTGAAAAAAAAAAACAAAAAGCATATAACCATAAAACAATATATTCATAAGACAAATAGCATTTAATTACGGTTATTCAAATAAATTGATAGTTGAAAGACTAAATAAAAAAATTAAACATATTTTCTTCAAACGGTATTTTTACCCTATTTCTAAATATAGAAATAAACAATGACGTAGAATTCTGTTTTTGGATATTGATACTTATAAAATTATATATTATAACATTCCTGGTACTATTCAACCGGCGTTTTACACTAATAACAAAATGAAGAAATATATTCTTAATAATAAAGATAGCGAAAATCAAACAAAAAAATCAGGAGTTTATAAACGCAATTGGGATGATTGTAATTTCTTTTACAAAGGTAGAACCAATAGAAACTTTGAAGTCAGAACTAAAAAAACATCTCAGGGATCTAAATGTAAATAGTAAATCTGAGTTTGCGAATCATCTTTTGAATCATGATCACACTTTCGATAAAAATTCAGGTCTTAAAATACTTCACTCAGGATTAAAGCATCGCAAATAAATAATTTTGAAATTTTAGAAATTAGAAAACATGTCAATATAAAATCAGATATAATTAATAAGCAAAAAAAAAATTATAAATAATAATGAAAAATGCCATTGCAAAGTGATAAGCTTCCAGAAGAAATCATCTTATCAAACGCTTGTTTGGTCAAGTAATTTTGCATATTTAAATATTCGCGCCAGTCATTTGGTTTCTTTCTTATACCGCCAGATGTGCGCTCTGTCGGCCATCTACAGCCATGCGTATCAGCCATATTGAATGAACGCGTGATTTTTTATAAACGTCAAACATAATCACGTAATTGTGGATAATTTTCATTTTAATGTAATTAATCCAATGGATTATGAACTTTCTAAAACATATATTCTTCTATATTATCCAAAAATTATATGAGCAGAAACGATATTTTTGAAGAAATATCGTATTACATGTGGCGATTCTATTTCAGTATGAAATCGTGTCTGAAGTTTTTAATGTCTTATTTAAACAAAATTTGAATTTGACCAATCAGAGGGCTTACATCGTCCAGACGCTAGGACAATAATACTATCAGATTATCTACGTACTAATATTTGGACTCCACAACATTAAGATATAACACACGAAAAACTGCAAGACTTTCAGCTTCCTTTAGTTCCGTGAACAGTAGACTTCACGTAATAGTGATTATTCCGATTTGGCAGCTTGTAACCGTCATGCGAATTTCATCAAACAATTCATCAAAAAAATATATTCAATTTCTGCGTAAGTACCATTGAAGTTCTGTTATAATGCTAGTATTGTGAAACAGCTGGCAAATGATGAAATAATAACAGAACTATAATAAAACTTTCACGAATTTGATTTTTAACTTGAAGTTTGATGAGGCTTCAAATTCTGTAAGACAACCCATCCTTAGTGACGCCAAGATGAGAAATGAGACAAAGTTGTTTAACTAGAAAAAAATCTAATTTTTATTAATTAAAAAAATTATTTTTATTTTTATAATTAAAATTTTAATTTTAATTAATTTATTTTTTTAATTTAAATAAGAAAAAGCTTATACACAATTGGGATTTATTATGCGCATTACAAAGCCTATCACTATAGCACACACACTAATTCTGCTATATATGTAAGGTCACAACTCGAGTTTGCCATAGTCATTTGGAATCCTCAAAATCAAACATACATTGATCGTTTTGAAAACATCCAATCCAAATTTATTAAACACCTATCGTATCGCTTTAGTGATCATCGGTTTGCCCTATTGCTTTATATAAACACAGAAAAAATTCTGATGCCCTATTCTTATACAAAATCGTGAACAATCTTTTTGATTCATCATATCTGCTAGAAAAGATTGCATTTCGTTGCCCTGAACACAACACCAGATCGAACGACTTATTTAGAATACCACACTGTAAAGCCAAATATGCGCAAAACTCTTTAATGGGACGTATCTGTAAAACTCGCAATGCTTTACGAGATGTAGACATTTTCAACTGTAACTTGAAAACTATAAAATGCAACTTACTAAGCTGATTTAAACTTAATTTTTTTATTTTGTGAAATAATCATCTTAGTTTATTTCATTGTTTTTTATTTACTGTCTTTAATTGTTTTATAACATTTTGTAATTCATTATGTTTATTTTTTAAATATTTCTTTGTCATTAATAAATATATTGTATAGGTGCAAATATTTAATAAACAACTAGAATTAATGGAAAATTATTGGTCTAATATTGTAAATAATTGTTGTTTCTGCTAAATATATAAATGACTGTTTGTTTCCTAAATAAAATAAAATAAGAAAAAATAAAAAAAAACTGCTTAATTTGGGTTTAGTTAAGGATACACTTAAACGCTTAATCCTTTTTTCATTTTGATTTTTAGATTTTTTTATGAGTGTTTCATTCGTTAAGGATTGTGGCGAGAAACTTAATCAATTTTATATTAATTTAATCAAAAATTGTCCACGTCAACAAGGTATTATACTCGTAATCACGAATTTAATTACACAATGCTTTCGATGCAAAATCCTCTTACCTCAGCCCTCGGATGTAATTCGGTCCAATTACACAAGCGGCAATTATGCCGGCAATATGCCCTCACCTCTAGCAGGTGATTAATGAATGGCTGGTTTAACTAGCGGAATGCCTTACCTGTGCTGCGTGGTGGCTGGTAGCTGGTAGCTGGTGGCTGGCGGCGGTGCTCATTCACACGATCTCGAATCTCTCGTAATTTTAACTAAATTACATCAAAATCAATACAAATAATGAACATATTGGTTTACGCTGATTTAACTGTTAAGTCTTTGCGAGTTTGTCCCTTCGTTTCAATTTAGATTTTTTCATTATAAAAGTTTGGTTTGTACTGGTTTTAGAGGTAAGCATTTGATCTGTTTCCTACTAGATCATTTATTTATTTGAAAAAAAAACATACTGCCCAACATGTGCCATTAACATACAAAGTGTAAGAAATTATAAAAATACAAAAGGAAAGCAAAAAAAATGTTAAATTGACGTATTAATGAAATATAATAAATTATTTTCCATTGATGCCAGTCTGTACAAACCCATAAATAACCGCTATTATCAAATTACAGGTGACTTAATTAGCGTAGCTATCTGTCTGTTGTCAGAGTAACCATTTATTTTTTATGGTTCAAGAAAAGATAAAAAGAAAAAAAATATATTGTAAAAAAATCATTAATCTTGTAAGAACTTTAGTGAGGGACAGTGTAAATGTAACACTATCAGATAATAAACAAGGCAATTAAAATACCTCGATCAAAAACACGAAAAACAAAAGGCTTCAGAAACATCGTCATATCAAACAACTATACTTTGCATACGCATGAATTAAGAGTTTGCATTGACTATGTGGGTTTCATTAATGCATTACAACTTATAATAAAATAAAATACATAATATTTAAATATATATATATATATATATATATATATATATATATATATATATATATATATATATATATATATATATATATATATATATATATATATATATATATATATATATTATAAATAAAATTGAATCTAATCATGAAAAACATTTCTTACAAATCGCACTATCGATCTCATAATGAATTTTCTTGTTGCAACTGTGTTTTTCAAAATTTGCTTCATTGAGTTTACGTAAACAGTTTGCAGATATTATTATATAAAATCGTAAACATCTTTACCTTATTAAATATTAAATTGAATTGAATTGAAAATACGCACGCGGCACACGCATTTGTGATTTATTTTTAATGAAAAACAATGTAGACAAATTCGAATCAAAATGCATAGATTGTGTTCAACAAAGTATAATAACATTCTCTCTGAAGTAGATATCTTCAATTGCAACGATTATAAATATAAAATCTCTGTTAAAAATTGATTCTTATCCCAAATAAACAAAAGTACATATATTATTGGGTAACTCTTGTTGCAATTTTAAATAAAATGTAATCGCTGTACTGTGTAATTATTAAATCTATAATGTGTTAGTATATTCATGAAATTAACTCAACACAGTGACAATTCAACACACCTTTAAAAAGTGATATAAAGTCATTAGAAACGATGAAAAAAAAATTAAACTTAACCTAACCTAATCTAACCTACATAACTCAGTTAATATTTTTTTTTTGTTTTATCACTTTCCATGACTTTATATAACTTTTTAACGATGTGATGAATTATCATTTTGAAGATTTATCCGGTGACCGTAAATTTGATTCAACCCGTTTTTTTGTTCTTTTTAGGCAATAACAAAAATAAATTATTTAAAATTTTTCGAAGTGTGGAATACCCGTGTCTATTCAATTCTGGACACCAAACACGACTAAAGCCAATTCAAGTAAGATTTGAATCTGAGTGGGGCCTTTCACCGGGGCGATACTGATTGTTATTGTTAATGAATTAATAATAAAACAATACAAATTATTTACATCAAATTTATTTGTGAACCCTTGACCTATGAATTCGTAGTCGAGAGCCTTACCTTTTGACTACCTTTTACCGACATCTCATTTAAGCATTCTCGAACACCTCGACTATCCCTATTATGAATTTTTAATATTCTTATTATTTATAACTTTCAAAAGATCGATAAATCAAATTAATTTATCCTTCAAACTTGTATTCGTTACAACACCTTAATTTTGTAAAATGGATAACCTGTCACTTTATAGACGGCTTTACGGCTTGGCAGTCCCCTCCCCCCACCCGCACCCCGCGGGGGTAGGCGGAAAAGCTGTCTGAAGTCGTTCATTGAAACAACTTCATAATTGAGTGAAAAAACTGGCGTGACGTCATGCAACATCCCTAACGGTAATTGACTGTCGGATAACCAAAGCAAACGGTGATATCTCCGCTCCCATCTCCCTCCCTCCACCCTGTACTCCATAATTCCGTCCCTCTCGCACCGGTGCTAAATCCTGAATACTGGGTGGCGAAATTAGCGCGAATGGAAATAATAAGATTCTAAATTTATGTAGCCATATCCGACAGCCGACGGAATATTACGGAGAACCAGAATAATAATATTTACATGTTCAAGTCAATTAATTTCGAAGAGGAATTACACCTAAATCGATGAGGAAATGGTTAAAGACCGACAGCTAATATATATGACCTTTTGAATATTATCAGAAATTTGCTTTTGAATATAGTTCACTAGTGACTGATATTTTTAGTTTTGTTATTAGACTAACAGTTATACTATTAAGTATTTATACAACAAATATTGACAAAACAAGACACAAATCCTAATTGGGTGTTAACTGCTGTAATCAGTGGCGGCTCTTCTAAGAAGGTCATTTGGTCAACTTCCTCCAAAAAATATGCTGCAATAGTATTCATATTAAAAAAAGAATTTAAAAAACTACCTGATTATTAATTTAGTTTTATTATTCGTTCAGATTCTTACGTTTTTTCGGTTCGTTCCACTGCCATCTAGCGTCCAAATGCTTTTGTATGTACCTACCGTGGGTCACTTTAAATTTTGTCCCAAACCAATCTTTTTTCTTTCTCTTTGTTATAGAGACAAAGGAGGTAAACACTATTATATCTGAAGTATATTTTAAGGAATAAACAATATCCATCTAGAATTATGTTTTTCATTGTTGACGTAATTTGCTTGGAAAAATTTAAAATGTGATATTTTGTGGATATCGTATTGAAATAAATCGCAAACAATTCAATGAATCATAACAAACGTATTAAAAGGTAAAAAACGATATCTTAAACTTAAAAGTTATAATTTTTGTCAGTGGTTTTGCGGATGCAATAAAATTAACGAATATGTACTTTTGCTTTCATTGTTTACTTTTTAAACAATGGACTGAAGCTGGAGTTAGTGATTTAAAAACTTTTAGGAGGAAAAGATCTTTCAAAAGAAAAAAGAAGAAGAAAATTACGCTGATTTGTTATGTGTGTAAATAATTAGATAAATAATCTTAAACAATATTGAACTACCGGTTTGAGAATAGGTGAGTACCGGCAAATTAATTACATTCATTGGTGTTTTTATTATATTCACTACGCATAAGTAATATTTATTAACATTTAATATTCTTTTTTTTTTGACTGACCTTCCACTTCTGAACTCCTAGTGCTGCCTTTGGCTGTAATGTCATCCGATTTCAGAAAAATACGTGTATATCCCCGTGAGTGTATGAGATTTCCACCAATACGTGACAGAATACATTGGCATCGACAACGAGTCTATCTGCCGAGTTTCAGCTTGATCGGATGTCGAGAAGTGGCTGAATTTCCGCTTCCAAGATTTTCATTACCGAAAACAAAAGCGAAATCCAAATAAATGTATTAAACAAGTGTTGTCATCGGATCGAAAGGGCGGGATAGATCTTATTGGAGTAAAGTACCTACTTATTTAATTGTTATAATGTTGCGATTGTGGAAAAAATATTCAGAAAAAGGGTAATGTTGCGATTGTGGAAAAAATATTCAGAAAAAGGGAAAGAGAAAAAAACATAACTTTATGAAATGTATGAAATGAAAATATATGCATTTTGATGACTTCAAATATCATCCGACAAATTATTATCAAATTTATTATGATACAAGCGTACATTTTAAATGCATAACAATTTTGTATGAAAGTAAGTGCAAAATCCCGCAACATGCAGATTTTTCAAATTCATCGATATTGGTTTAATAGAGAAAATAACTCTTTATAATATAAACTCGCTAACCTGATTTTCCAGGATACAAAATACAACAGCAAATTGCATTACTGCCATATAGTATTATCAACAAATTTCCTCATACATTTTTTTAATTACCTACACAATATAATGGTTCCAGGAAGCTTTCCAACGTATTATTTCTATTAGAAAATTGTAGAAATATCTAACAAGAACAATCTGTTTTTACACAAGGAATACCATAAATATTGAAAACTCATAATAATCATCTGTTCCTCTGGAATGGAATTTACAGATAAGATATTCACATTCCATAATATTATATTTTTCATACAAGCAAATTAGATAACTTACAATTTTAAAATTTATCTGTGGCGTGCGGTGACTTTTCTTCAGTTTCATTATCGACAATGACACTTTCAACGACCATCCGGCATCGTGTCATGCAACATCTGTCATGCAACATCGTGTCATGCAACATCGTGTCATGCAACATCGTGTCATGCAACATCGTGTCATGCAACATCGATGTGCCCTGGAGAACAGCTAGTGCAGACATTCTTCTACAATGTGCTCTGTGATTTGAACTCCTCCATTTTCCTTTAGTCCTCTGGTTTCATTTCGTCCTTTAGTCCCGCTTTGTTTATCATGTACGCTCAGTGGCTGCAACTGCACCAGGTGTGGTTGAATCGGTTTGATGTTGTCCACAAATTACGAGAGAGAACTTTGGCAATCAGTTGTTTGTTATTTAACAGTAAATATAACCATATAAATCGCTGATTTAAAAATCTTCAATATCAAATCTTTATTATAAAAGTAGGAACTAAAACTAAAAGTACATGTTAAAAACATTGTACAGTGATTTACAAAAATTGACAAGTATGTAAAATTAACAATAGAAAATTATGTATAACACATAATAAAAGCAGAGGTTTTTAAAAACCAGCCTCACTAGGCTAGCATATGTCAATACATTTATATATAAATTAGTGAACATTTATAAGTGTTAAAAGTGTAATTTTAATATGTAAATATTAATATAAAATATATGCAGGAATATGCGCAATTTTAAAAATGGGTGAAATTATATTTTCAATAATTTAAAATTTATTGTGAAAACGATTTGATGGTTTGTTCGCAAAGTAGGACGGACCTACTGACTGGCGCCAACTTTATGAGACTAAGCCATTGATTAAATACACATCAATGGGCTAAGCATATCAGTATAACACAAAATTAACATTTACGATTTCACAAGAATGAAAAGAATCAATTCCTGTAACTGACTGACAACTACTACTAATAATTCTTAACCGATAGTTAGCAGAAAACAAGTAATGGTAACAAGAAATGGTGAAAGTTGCAGAAAATAACTCATTGCCATTCTACTCGTATAAAGTAATAAATATAACGTTGAAGAAGAAGATAATATTAATAAATCTTAGCGAAACATGAAGCAGAAAAAGACACAAAAAATAAAAAAAGATAATTTTAAATTTGAAATCGACAAATATGACTATAATAATTATGTCTCAATGGTCGAGTGGATAAAGACGTTATCCCGGTAAGACAGAAATCTTGGGTTCGACTCCCAGTTGAGATAATTATATTATTATTTCTTTTTCTGTTTTATGTTATCGTTTAAATTTATTAGTATTATCTTTTCACAATGAAATATTTCATTAAAAAATTAAAGAAAATTTTTTCAATCAAATTTTAAAAATATAACATTAGAATATGCCCACACCCCACAGCATCAATATATTCCCAGAAACAATGTTCACTTCATTATTAATTCGTTCTTGCGTACGGGTATAGTACAGTGTGCCTGGACCTCTCGAATCGCATTAATCTCTTGGAGTTATTATTGCTTGCTCTGGAGCGGCATTAACAAAGCCATATCCCGCTGATGACAGCCGGGGATGGACGGGGACCGAAACTGGATAACCGGGTATTCCCATCAACGAATTAATTGTCTCGCAAATCAGTTTGGGTGCAAATATCCTTTCTAAGGTGAATAAAAAATGAAGTGAAGTGAAAATGGCATAGAAGTCAAGTTTTTATTTTTCAGCGAGGTATACTTTTATTTATTTAAGGCGATGCCATACGTAGTAATGCAAAATCATGTGTTTTTGGTTTGAAAATTTGGTCGCCTAGAAATGTTCCAGATGCTTTAATTAAATACTGCGAGTAGAATACATATTGGCCTTTGAAATTATTGAGTGATTTTTAGATAAGTTTTTTTATAAGCCCAGAAAAAAATAATTTATAAGGCCTATGAAAACTGCTTTAAAGTTCAAAATTTTCTACTCACGAACCCATTTTTGGTTATGGTTCTATTGTATAATGTGGCAAATTAAGTTATTTATTAATTGATCGAAAAACATTTAAATATTTATGCCTGAACATCCACAAAATAAAATAAAAGACACTTTTTGGCCATGTTTTTTTCTTGCCTAAATCAAAACAGCTGGATGGTTTTAACCCGGAATTTAAGCCTTATCGCCATCTACGCAAGGAGTGTTATTGATGGCGGCTCGATTCAAAATATTACACGACGTATGGCATCGCCTTAATACTAAATATCGGTGTGAAAAGAACTAAATGCCTTGTATAACAAGAATTGTTAGTTATAATTAATATAAAAGAGGAAGGATGAAAGTGGACCGATTGCTGTAGAAATGAGATCCCTGAGTGAATGTGGAGATTCGCAAAGAATGCAAGGCTAATGTAAGCGCAATGAGTAAGATTAAGAATGTGGGCACGTAGAGCGAATGAATGAAGAAAGGAGTGTAAGGAGAATATAAGACGTGAATGTGAATGGTAGAAGAAGTCGGGGACGCCCGAGGAAAACATGACTCTATGAGAAAACGATCCTGTTAAAAAAGTGATAGCATGTCAAATTCCTGATAAAATATTAGTCTTTCAGAATATATGGAGAACACGTATACTTATTGAAATATACTCTGCCCTAATACCCTAAATACGCCCTGTTGTAAGACAACCATTAGCTCTGTTTGGTGACCAGATCTGAATAGCAATGTACCCCATATTTCTCTTTCTCATCTCCTTCCCCTCCATAATACCTTCAGCCTCACAACATACACCAGTTGTAGATGCCATAGTCTCACTGGCTCCTGACGGTTGGGAGCAGTTGGGACTATTGTGCGGTATTTACATTAAAAAAATACTTTTTTTTGGTAGTGACAAAATAATACTAATCAATAAATAGCTTTACATAAATCAATATAACTACACTTGCAGGAAAGGCGACACGACGCGCTAACTTCGACTATATTTGAAAGATAAATAACTCCTCTGGCACTCACCTTGAAAGAGACGATACATCTCGATATCAGTTATCAGGCATTGAGCCTAGAACTGCATTAAGATCTCGCTGGAAGGGACGACACATATCGCTACCGGTATCAATCAGGCGTTGAGCCGACGACCAGCTCGGGATCTCTACTTGGTTCAAGGCAGTGCACTCGCTTTTATAGGCCGTTTGTGGTATATCATTCTGTAGGTTTGGATACCGCCGCCCCGGGAACTATTTTATTGGATAACCAACACCTCTGCCATAGGTAACTCAAAGTGATTCGCTACGTTTGGTGATTTAGCAGGGGTGCCCGGGTTCATCGGGTGAAGTATTTCCAGGATGCGCCTGTCCACCAACTGCGCGGCGCACACATTTTATCTCTCCAGTTCATCTCTCGACCCATGGCTGCTATGCAAATGACCCTCACTCCTGGATACACTGATTCCTAGATTCCTACCAAAACCTCATACCTTTTTCCTTCCCAGAACATCCTCTTCCTTTAAAAAGACCCTCCACACAGCATCCCAAAAGATGACGTAGACACCGAGGGAAAATATTTTCCTGGGCCTCCTGTGTGAAGTTAAGGTTTAAAAAAAAGAGGTGGTGGGAGGGCGAGCCACTGATTTTTAAACTGTGAGCTGCATCTCCAAAAGTAGATCTACGATAACCTTCGTTTGTAGATAAGGATGCCGTATTAGGTGAGAGTGAGAAAGTATTCGAGCTCGTGCGGTTTCGTCCAGTTAAACTTGTAGAATTCGTTAGCGCAACATTTCTGAAAAATCACCAACAGAATACTTTATAATAAAATAGTCAAGTAACTTCATATAATTAAATTAAATCCAATGATTTTCTTTCTTACAACCTACATATATTCAAAGGCTTAATATTTTTTAAAAACTTTCCCCCAAAAAACATACAAATAAACCTAAAAACCCTTCCGATAATTCCAGGCTTTAAAATCAAAAAACATACTGATAATCATAATAATTATTAGTATTTATTTTTGTAGATAACGTTGATTGACTTTAAGAACTTAAATTATTGGTATGATTTTCATACAATATGTTGACTGTGAGCCCTCGTAGGTAGCTACGGATCAACTAGAGTCTGTGGTCAAAAGCGTCGAATTTCTCACCCGGGCGCAAGCTTCAATCTTTTGCTAGGCAAGTTACTCATCATCGCTCAACCAATATTTTCTACTTATTATAGTTTTGGTGGTGGGAGATGGATTAATCGTAACCAGAGAGAACTAACTATCTTTCTGAACAAAAAACTTCTCTGGCGCAAGAGCCGCCAAATCGGAATAATCAACATTATGCGAAATCAACTGTTAATATAGTTCTTCTAAGAAAGCGATAGATACAAATTTACACTGTAATGATTATTACCGAAGATTTTTTTTAGAAAAGGACTTTTTTAATATATTTACTAATTTTTGTAAACTTCATTAGTTCGGAGGCAAACAGAGTATAACCAAAACCTCCTATATCACAAGGCCGGATACTCATTCAAAGCAGCCTCCTAACTTGCATGGGATTTTACAAAAAGTTTCGTTTTAAATTTATTATTATTTATTAAAACATCTTAAAATGTTTTAGTTAAATCAAAAAAACTAAATAAAAATTCATTATTTGAAGGTTCTCATTCAAGTCAGGAGGCTGATTTGATTCAGTGTCCCGGCCTTGTGATCTAGGAGGTTTTGGTTTTATTCACCTTTTTGGTCACCGCATTACGAGGTTCACTCAAATTTTCAGGACACTTAAATTATTACCTTATATCTCCTATGGAAAATATAAACTGTCTGAAAAAATCTCAAAGATTGGAACCTGATTTTTAAATCATTAATTCCCTTGTTGACAGCTCTGCATTATTGGAATTGATTTCAAGTCATATTCCTAATAGAATCACAAGAATCAAATCTTTCACAGCAACAATAATGTAAAAACTTATTATTTTATAAGCTCCCTTATAATACGCATAGACAGCTTAGGAAACCAATATGCAGATATTTTTAATTGCACCGAAAGAACATTTTTTTTTAATTAGTTATTAGTTAACATTTCGTTTCCTGTAACCTGATTGTAAATTTTAGTTGTAATTGATTGTAATTATGTTATTATTCTGATTGTAATTATTAGTATATTTAGCACATTATGTAATTGTTTGTAATCCTTTGTTTTAAAAAAATATCTTTTTTCTTTAAAAGTACCTTTATAATTGCATCGTAAATAAATAAATATTTTTAATATACTTATAATAGTATAGAGAGATCCGCAAATACTTTTACCGTAATGATCTTTTTAATATGCCTAGGTATCAAGTAAATTTTTGTGAAGCAATTTATTTTTTTATAACATTTACAGAAATCGCATTATTCAAGTAGTCCCAGAAATTTTAAGTAAACTCTTAACAAAGTTATTTTACCCATCGCGTAATAAAGTTAGTTTAGTGTGCCGTTTGCCCAAAATTACCCGAACTGCTTTGATCGTCTGTCAGGGCCTGGTGACAATTATTCTAGCGGTACCGGTACGCCGCTATATCAGTACCGGTACCGACAGCGATAACGCTTGAGTAACGCCCCCCTGTCGGCGGATGTCGACCAGTTGGTTGATGAATATAGGGAATAATGATGCTTGATGACAACTGATAAATTGGCTACGTCGTTTTGATACAGCGATATATAATTTGAAATGTTATCACGCTTTCAGGATTCGATAGGTAAATTTGATTGTGATACGGTGGTGACGTTAGGCGCCTTGTCGAGTCACGAGATTTGGGTGTTGAGTGTTGATTGAACTTGAATCTTGATTGCGGATACGATAAGATAAATGTTATGTTTTACGTTCAAAAGGTATTGGCAAAATTTGAACTTCATCATTACTTGCCACTAGACGGGCCGCATAATGCACGTGAGCTACCCTGCACCGGCAAATAAATAATTATGCAATTAAAAGGGCAAATAAAGTATTCAACTGTGGCTATAATTATCCGCAATTTATTCAAGTATTTATTAACTGTATTGTTAGTTGGGAGCTGATTATGTGCATTGTTCGGCCCGTCTGGAGTAAACACTATTAGTATTTTCGAGGTTGTTTATATGAGAATACGATGTTCAAAAGGACTATTTTTGATCATATGAAACTCTTTTAGAAAATAGTTTACTAAATTTAAGCCCCACGGCTAAATTTGGCTGCCACCTCTGTTCTGTAAAATACCCCAAAGCCCCAAAGTGCAGAAACATATTGTAAGGTTTGATAGATTATCCTGTTTTAACAAACTGATTGCAATATTTAGAGCACATGCTTTGCATCGGAATGCTGCCTTGGTTATACCGGTATTTCAAGAGAAGATGCTCCTAGGAACTAGCGTCACCGATGCCTTCCGTACCGATATTTATATTTGCACGCCCAAAATGTGTAAGCCTTTCCTCAAAAAGACTCTACACACAGTATCCAGACGAAGACGAAGATGATACAGACCACGAGAGAAATTATTTTCTTCAAGGTTTCTTGTGTTCAGTTATCGTAAAAAAATTATATATATGGGTACATATAGCAAAATATACATTAAAAACATAATTTTTGGCCAGATCGCAGGTTTGCATATTTTGTAAATTAATATCGTAGATAACAACAATTAATGATGACATAATCAAATCATTTACTCAAATGTTTGTTCTTTTTTTGCCACTACCAAATAGACAAATAGTTGGAAGATTATCCAATTGATAATTCAAGGGAAATTTAACGAAAATTCAGCACTTCACGGCTTCGAAATCCACGTGACTGATATAAGTGCATTTCCCGGAGTTATTCCGGTCTGCAGCCTGCATGGTGAAGATTATCTGATTAAATTCAACCTCCGATAGGAACATTCAACAATACATACTAATATAATCAGTGAAATTTTTGCCTAACAACATGAATCCTTTGAAACCGAACTCGAATTTCGCAACTGCCTCAAAAAAAAGTCCTTGAATTTTAAATAAAGCATTAAAAATGTACATTAGGAAAGTTATTGTCTAAGGTCTAAGGCTTATAAAGAAAGTTTATTCGCTCAATGTGTCCTAATTAACCTTTAACCGCCGAGTCGAGTAAACAAAGATTAAAACATGAATTAATATTAGTGAAATTTTATTATTTGCTCGAGCAAGATTTTTTATGGCAGCCATTATACGTGATGGGCTTCTCGAAAATGTTTAAAAAGTTTTTTAACAAGAATATTATCAAGTTTGGCGGAGTTAACTACATGTTTTGAAGCATTCCGAGAGAAATTTTACAGCAGAGTGTTTACTGTTTGGTCGCGCTAGGAACCGTTACGAATGTGCTAATTAATCATAATTTAACTGGTGGAAAAATATTTTGCAGTACATCTGTTAGCATGACTTGAAAATTTATGATGATTGTTCACGCAATACATTTGGGATTGGTAGATATGCATTCGCAAAGACTGAATGGGAAATCTCAAATCCTGCAATAGTCCTACCTACTCAATGTACTTATCCCATAAATGTCACCATGGCCGGTTGTCGTTGCGAGATGTCAAACAAGTGACATTACGCTCAATCTGAGCTCTGCAGAGCTTAATATAAAATATTATATCAGGGAGGATCGATCTATGACATAACAAATAATAAATTAATGTGAATATAACTTAATATTCATATTTCGAATATTGAAGAATATGGTAGACTGGTCCCAACTGCGATGGGTGAGTTCCTTTTTATTAGGATATAGGTAATCCAATCTGGGCTTTTCTTATGTTCCAGAAATCCGGCTTAAACATTGAGGAATACTATATTTCAAGCTTAGGGAAGCAATAAAAATAAATTGTCCCATATAACATTGCAATTAGCATAGTGGACTGATCCTTCGTGTGTGTTGTGTATGGCTTATTCCAGCAACACCAACTAATAGAGTAGAATCGCAGTTTCGCGACACCAAAGATTAAATGTAAATTTTCAGTGATTTAATAAATCACAATACCAAATAATGGTCAGATATTAGTCAAGTTATATGGCGAACGACAAATAATACAACAACAGCAAATTGATAATCTATGTAGAGATTGAGGGAAGACTTAGTAGGGAAAAAAGTCGCACATCATGACTCGAAATCTGACTGAAGGATAAGAGTGCAGTTCCGTTGATTTGCTGCGGGGTAAATATTACCCTGATGATGTTTCGTAAGCAATGCTCACCTCTTCGGGGCTTACTATAAACTAAATAACAAAAATAGACTTAAAGATATAGTGGGAGAAGGATTCAAAAAGTTTTTCATACTCGTATTATTGATTATATTTACATTCTTCTTAACACTATTTATATTTTTTTAAATTTCCGGTTTATCCGAATAAATGCTATAAATATTACAACTTAAAATCTCTTATCTACCATTATTAAAATCAAAAGTATGGTTAATCTCTGTTGTGTTCGTACAAACAGGTCTCCAACTCGTCTTGGAAGGAGTTAATAAATAAGTGGTTCTTTTAGATTAATCAGGAATTTATTAATATTCCGCGTATTATAAAGGTGACTAAGATATTTTATTTTAATCCATAATTCTAAAACAAAGAGTCTATACAATTTACAACAGGTGACTCTAAATATTTCATAATACATAAACACAAAAAAAAAATATTATCACTGTTGTCGTATTTACAAGTAGCCGTATTTTTCCTGGAGGTAATTTCAAGGACGTCTAGGACGAAGCCTTCCAACCCAAGAGGTTGGCTGAAGTTGTGGTGGACTTCTGATTCCCTCTGGAAACCTGAAATGAGGAGAAAATCGGTTTAAAATCCCTGAATAAAAATGACGTCTCCATTTCGTCTACACAGCATTTCGACATATCAGACGCGGTAGGGTCTGCTGTTGTTTCATCTCTCCAATGCACAGAACACTTCCTCAGCTGATCTATGTGTCTTTTCCAAGAGATCTTTCTACCTAAAATTTTAATATTATATAATTTTTTTGACTTTTCTCGACAAAACCTTTAGCCCAGGAACCTTTATTCGGATGTCTGAAATCTCTCGGCAAACATTCCTGACCTACCCGAAAATTCCTGCAAATTACCCCACCAAAATTCCTAAGCTGATTAAATTGACTTTTTTCAATGTTCTTATTTGCTAACCGCTCTACCGAGGATGCTCTGACTTCATCGATCCTTTTAGGAATTATTCTACCAAAAGTAGATTTTAACTTTCTTCCAAACATGAGGACGTACGGTTCGACCCCCGTCGTAGAATGTGGGGTGTTCCGATAATCACTTAAAAATTCATATAATCTATTTTTATAATTTGATTGAAGTACATTATTAACGACAATCTTCTTCAGATTTTTTTTTATTCTATTCCCTACAAACGGACCGCAATAATCAATATGGAGCCTACTCCGTGTTGATTCTGAGTAGGCCAGACTGACAAATGACTCTTAGCCGGCATCGGCCTAACTGCTGCACAATCGTTGCAACTTTGAACGATTCCTTCTAAGTCCCTTGTTCAGTGATGGCCACCAAAAATAACCCTTAGCTAGGCCCTTCATCTTTAATATGCCTAAATGTGACATGTGCAGTAAATCTAACACTTTACTTTGTAGCGAACTAGGAATTACAATTCTATGCTGCCAGAACAAACAATCGTTGACAGTAGATGATTCGTTTCTTTTTACCCAAATTTTCCATAAGGAACTATCCCGATTAACTCTCTTGGGCCATCCGCCACGCAGATGCCCTAAAATCTCTTGAATTTCTGTATCGAACTCTGTAGCAGCGACTATACGCTTTACATGTAAGTGCTCGCACTTCTCTATATAGCATACAAAATCCGTCCCTTGATCGTCTTCAAATTTTTCCTCAGAAGTTTCTAACGGTAGCCGCGATAAAAAATCTGCATGATTATTGGCTGATTTGACGTACTCGATCTTGTATGAAAACCGAGCCAAAATAACCCCATAACGTTGTAACCGATTTGCTGCTAACACAGGTATATGTTTATTCTCTCCTAGAATTCTCATTAACGGCATATTGTCTACACTCGAAATGTGAAAATCTACTTAGAAGGAATGAAATTATCTCTTGGGGAACGTGAAGAATTAGCCAGTAATATGTCGGTGTTAGACATCGCTAGTAATTCGGTAAAGTCGGAGATTAACATCATCAATAAAGGTTCCAACATTAAACACCCAGTTTTCAAAAACCAGAAGTCGCTGCCACGACGCCCGTCACGAAGGCGAAGTTTTTATCCTCGTCAGGCAGAAATTGTAATGTACCACCGGGTGCAAAATTGCCGTGCCGAATTTGCAAGAAAACGGGTCATGGTAATAATTCGTGCAAATTTCGAAAAGCTAGATGTTACAAGTGCAATCGAGTGGGTCATCTACAGAAATTTTGTGTTTACAATAATAATTGGGATAGTGTCAATCCAATTTTTTAGTATTACCGTAGTAATGATAACCTTATAGCGTCAACCAACCCGTTTACAGTAGACATTCTAATAAATAATTAAAGATTTAGGGCGATGGTCGATTCGGGATCATCGTTGTGTGTAATGCAAGAGGAAATTTTTAACCGTCATTTTGGTTCGGTAAAATTATTGCCAGACAACCGTGTTATTTCGGGTTACGCAGGGAACGCGTTAAAAGTTATTGGCAAAGCAATTTTTGAGGTGAGGTAAATAAAAACATGAATGTTACATTCATTACTGTTGCTGGGGGTACTCGGTTAATTGTAGGTAGAGATTTAAAATACCATCAATTCGGTGGATCCGGAGAAGCAGAATACAGATAATAGAATAGAGATAAGAGATAACAGGAAAGTTTAGCGAGAGATTTCAGACAACCGAATAAAGGTCTTTATAATACACTTCGGTTATGTGGTAATAAATAAATACAGTAGATACAAAATACACTTCCCACAACAACCAACATTGTACCTACATCCTAGAACAAACGAAATAAGCTAATTAAAGGACTGTTTTCATTAAATTTTGCTAAGTAAGTTTGTAGATTTTTTTTTTCGTAAATTCCTTATTATATTTAACGTGGGCACATAATATAAGGAAAGAGCATAATATCACACTTGCAGCGTTATTCGCTGCCATTAAATCCATACCGTTTATTGAATACAAAACTTCTCGATTAACCTTTTATGTTGGAACACGTATTTTAGAGTTCGAAGTTTAAAGCTCCCGTATTTTTCTTTTATGCTTTTGTACAGGTTTAAATGGAACATTTCTCGGGTCATTTGATCCTCTGAAAGTGGGACAAACTTTATGACGGCCAAGTTTAAAAAGCCTATGCCCTTACGCCATATACCAGAGGTACGTTAACTTTTTGAAATGTGCCAAATTATTGTTTGTAAAAGCACTCCCGTAAACTTCACACGCAATAAAAAAAATCGTAAAATGTCATCGCTAAAGAAACATACCTACTTTAGGCGACATAAGACATAACGGAGGCTTGCTCAACGCTCACTTAAACATGTTGTTAAGATTCCCAACTTATTTAGAGATTTGATAGTCCAAATTCAACCGCCGGTCTGTTCAATACACCTGGACCGCGCGTCGCATATTTTTGTTCACGGCTGCTTCACTTACGTTGTTAAGATTCTGACTTTATTTTAGTGTATTGTCTCGTCTTAAAGCAGACGTCGTGCGATTGGGGTTCTTTTAGGTGTGTTCTCGAAACATGTTATGTTTAATATTAAGGCCCCGTAGTAAGCGTTCAAAGATGATTTGAAAGGAAGATATGTCAATACGAATGTTAGAGGGAGCACGGTAATATTAAAAAATTAAAACAATTAAGCGAAATGGTGAAAATATTTAATAAAACACGACTCCTTTAAAATAGATCAAAAATCTCTAGACAAATTCTTTAATTGCATTTAAAGATACACTGTGATTTTTTTCATTCCTATAACATTTTAAATAACAGAACAAAACGTGTTTTTTATAATTTTCGGAGCTTATTTTGCGATTTTTTTCCATCGAGGGAATTTCGTATAATTAAAAATTTCGGAGTATAGATATTATCTTCAAAAATAAATTATGTTTTGGAATTTAAAATCTTAAAAAGTTAACGAGAAACTTGTCAAAAATCGGTAGAAGTTGGGTATGTGGGGGCTTAAGTCAGTAGACAGGTATGTATATATAAAAAAAATAAACACATTATCTGGTAAGGCGGAACAGTTTACTAACACATAATTTTGCAAACATTAAATAAGTTATTGTGAATATCGTCACAACGGGCGAACGGTGGGCGATTTGAATTTTACGGTGACCGGATAAATCATCAAAATGATGATTCATCACATCTTTAAAAAGTTATATACACTCATGGAAAGTGATGAAACAAAAAAATTATTAACTGGGTTTTGTAGGTTAGGTTAGGTTAGGTTTAAATTATTTTTTTTATATCAATTTTTAAATGTTTGTTGAATTTTCACTGTGTTGAGTTATCATGGAACCCTAATTTATAAAGGCGCTGCTTTTATAAAGAAAATAAGATGAATAAATATGTAACAATCAATTGTAAAATAAATGTTTTTTATCAGCAATCCGATAAACGCTGGTCTACTAAATGCGCCACATGCTAATTATATGCTTATTCTTTATGTTTGGCCCGCGATTGCAAATTCTACGCCGAGCAGCCGGTGCTTGCTTACCATTAGTGATACGCGGGCCGCGGCTTGCGCCGCCCTGTCATGAAAGCATGGTGGCGAGTAAGCACCTCGCGGTTGGAGAAACGTGTATATGAAGTTATTCTATGGCCGATTCGTATGCCGTGCAACCGTATCTATGGCGTGGGTAAAGCGCCATTGCAACGTAGAATGGGGATAATCTCCTGTGAAAATGTGCAAAATGTATTATAATAGTTGATTTAAAGAACATTTACCCCGGTTCTCCGTCTGATGGCAAAACATACAACATACATTCATGCGCAACATGCTTACGAAACTTTTTAAGAGAACGATCCTTGAAAAAGGTCTCATTGCTTCTAGATCTCCTACTGAGGAGGACTAAGACAATATTATGTATCTGTTTTTATATATTAACATAACACATCTTCCTGAAATGACATAATGAAATAATAATTCCTTTAACCATTGGATTGCTTTTGGTAATTTAAATGCGCCAATTTAAATGCCTCCGATTGGTTTATTGAAAAAAAAATGCAAATTATCTCGTGATCTCAAATCCTACAAAAATAAAATAAACGGTAAAATACAGGTTAACTTATAGGATATATAGCACCATAACAAGTTTGTATGACTCCATGTAAAAATTCTAAGTTATGTTTTTTTAATGTTGGCGAAAAATTAAAACAATGATCGTCTGGATTCCTCGAGCAATCGAGGCAAAATTATTAATTTCGCGTGGTCGCTCCAGTGGATAAAAAATTGAAAAAAACTTCGATGGCTTTAGGACGTTCATTATTAATTTAAATAGCGATGAATTCAAATACTACAAAAGAATAAATGTACAATTATTATCAGGATTAAGAATGCTTAAATTATCTTATTTGAGAATGCAATGAAGTTTATTAGAATTCTTGAGTGAATGTTTGCAGATGTGGCCCCGAGTCAACATTGGAATGATGTGTAAATTTGTTGAAAGCCAAGTCGGAAGCAAGGTAATAACTTGTTTGTTTATTTAATCATCTGAACTATGCAGTGGTCTGCTACATAAAGTATTCTTTCCTTGTCTACCAGTTTGGAAGACGATCAAACTCCCTTGGAGGTATTTCTGGAAAGCCAAATCGGGCAGTTCGGAAATTTGGCTTCCTCGGGTGAAATTGTGTTTCCGAAAAGTTTGCTACTGAACTCCAACTTAGAACGGCGAAACAGTAAGATACAATGTTACCGAGATGGAATGCAGGTAGTAAGAAACTAATTAATTTAAAGGAAGGTAACCAGCTGATGTTGGTACCTAACTAAGTTTTGCGGTATAAACGTGATGTACGGTGCATAACCACGTCGCGTTGGCATGTGGAATGATGCACTTATAAATTACTAATAAAATCACATCAATTTTGTTACACACTGTATGAAAACTGTTAAAGTTTAGATTCGAGTTGGAACTAATAAAAAATATATGTAACTGGGTTCCGAAACACCTGGCAACGTCGCATTTCAGCCGACAGACAAGTTAGGTTATTTCAGGCATATTATTTTTTAAATGACTGTTACCGTATTTGTTTTTTTTATTAATATAAAAGTTTTATGCATGTGTAGGTAAATATAAATAATGAATTCAAAATCCCATGTTTTGTTTTTGTTATTCTCGGGAAATGATTATAATATAAATTTTTGTATTGCATAAACGAGATGAAAAATGAGGTGATAGTTTTATTACAGATTCCCTAAATAAAATTGACGTGTTTTCAAAATGTAGTATTCTCTCAATTTTTCGAAAGTTGTAGTAAAAATATATATATTTTTTGAATTTTCCATTTTATAAATATAAAATTAAATTAAAAAAAAAAAATAGAAGATAATTTTATTTTGTTTCTTAAATAATTATTTGTTTTTTACACATCTTCAAAAAGAATTAAAATATGGCAAAATAAATATAATTTGATGAGATATTTCAAGTTTGTTTAACAATCGAGTTGGTACTAATATAAATAGGATATTGTGTATATGAACTAATGTCTGTCAGTTTTTGTATTGGTAATGTTTTCTCGTACACGGCCATTTATCAATTGAATAAAATTTTCACTACATTTTTTAGCAAGGCTGTATATGTGTTAACTATTGATAAAATTTAACACATCTGTTCCCGAAGTGGGTAAAATATACAGGATGGGGCAAAAGTAATCACCCGATGTACTTTTACTAAAATATTATTTAGTCTTACGTATGTAAAAAAAAAACGAAATAATTTTTTTTAAATCTTGTTCCACCATTGTAACGATGACACAAAGCTGTAACTGAAAAATAGAGCACTTCTGTAATGACAGAACATTGCAACTTAAAATTCAGCATTCTGTCAAGATAACGAGGACAATCCTACAAATACGCTGTTTAGCCATTGCAACGCAGTTGCCGTGGGGGAGTCGGTACAGTGCGCGCGCGTTTAAATTTACCACGTACTGTGTGTCAATATGCTGTATTTCCTCAAAGCTAGTTTTTAGATATATGATTTTCAAATTTTTCAGATTTTTAGTTATTTTCCTCGCAAACTAATAATAGTAACGATTTAAAATTTGGTGAAAGGTTTGGTTGAGAATTAATTTGAAATGTTTTAAATAAATACCGAATATCATGAATGGTGTATTTATATGGATTTCGTAACAATATTTTAAGTGAAATGTTAATATAACTACTCTTAGTTTGCGAGGAAAATCACAAAACGTCCAAAAAGTAGTAATTTATCTCAAAACTAGCTTTTTGGAGATACGGCGTATTGCCATTATACTGGCGATTTGTTAATTTCTACCGAAACCAATCGATGATGCACAAAAAACGCCAAGAAAACAGTTCATGGACTTGAATAAATTATTATTTTCAAAGTGAAGAACATCCTAGTTCATGCACGGAGAAAATTTACTGATACGAAATTAATTTAATTTATTCAAAATCTAATAAAATTATTCGTTTTCATGTTAAAAATGGAACTGGACACCTATTACAAATTTAATAGTTAACCATCAGTAAAGCACGAATATGTTACGAGGAAGTCGAAACACGTGTTTTTAAAAATAGTTATACGGCCATATATAAGGCCACCTGCGTGTAACACGTGTTAAGATATATTCTGAATGACTAAAAATTTTCTAGGAAATGATCATGCAGTTTCATTTTTAACAGTATCTTGATTTTTTTTAATCCGTACTCATTTTTCTCCGTATGATAATAATATTCAATCGCGAAAAAGTTTGTCGCTTGCGGCGACATAATATATTATTCAGATTTCAACAAGTTTTTAATTCTGCAGAAGCTCCCCTTGCGACCAATTTCTTCTCTGGCTGAAAACTGCAACTGTTAACTTTTTAATATGGTTACTACTCTGTAAGAAGTCTGTTTCCTTGAAATCGACTGAAGCAAACCAAGAAGCATTTTAAATAGGGTTGGTAAAATGAGGCATTGGTGACAATAATTCATTGAAAGGTATTTTCACACCAATCACTGAAGAGATTAAGTGTGTGATGTTTTGGACACTCACATAAAATAAACGAAACGAACGTGCTCAAAAAAATTTTTTTTGAGCACGTTCGTTTCGTTTATTTTATGTGAGTGTCCAAAACATCACAGCCTCCCTTTAGTTCTAAGCCCAGCGGGTAATCTCGCTTCCTCGTGTTAGTCGATGGGATTAGAAATAACTATAGGTAATTTACGTTTCTCGAATACCTCTGTATTTATTTTTTTATTTTTATTTTAAATTTTATTTTAATTCTTCCAAAATGTTGAGCGCCCCTGTTCTTCGTTTCTAACCTAGCATCTGTTTATTTTTTGGTTCCCGTGATTATCGGCTTGTTCTGCTGGTGAGTTTTTTCCCGCCCTCAGCTTTTTCAAGTGTTTTTGTGTCTCTATGGGTAGAAATTCAATATGTCATGTCACACTTGTTTATTTTCGAATTTTAAACTCCGAGTTTTGTTTATTACATAATAGTACTTGACTTAACTTTGTGTTTTTTCATCTCAATGCGTTATTTGTATTATATTCGAGTGTTATTTATTTCCATGTTGATTTGTTTTTATTTTGTGTCCTCGGCTGTGATCCGATGGTTTTTTTGTCCGTCTGTGTTATTTATGACTTAAACATTCTCTGCCTTTTAGATCTGGAATAAACAATAATTGTTTACAGTTATTCTAATATCAATGGTATAAAATATGCCATATACTTCACGATATCCGATGCAATGTTTATTTTAGATTTGTCCCAGCTATCTTATTCTTGTGTTATAATTAATCCGATTTCGATGTTTGTTTATCCTTTGGCTTCGTTGTTTATGAACATTTTAGATGTTTTTTGTCGTCACAATGAATTCAATGTTTTCCGGGTCTGTCTGTTTATTCTATTTTGCCTTTGAAGTACGATGTCTCTGTTATCATTTTTGACGATAGGTACCATTTCTTTTGCTGTTAATGTGAATTAATAAGGTTTATGAAATCCATTTTTTTTCTCAACAACAGTAATGAACTCAAGCCAGCTTTTATATCTATCTCTCCTGGTCACGGCTCCAAATTTTCCCTTGCGCACATATCCGAAAATTTCTCCCAAAAATGTGTCTTGTTTCTGTAGTTCAGTTATATTTTCTAAGTGTTTTCGAATCTGTTGTCTACCTTTCACTGCAAAAGCTGCTATCTCTGGGCACGTGTTTTTCTCCTCCTGTACATTTTCTGCATCACAAGAATAACGAGATAAAATATCAGGCCCTATATTTTCCTTCCCTTTGACGTACTCTACAGTGAAGTTAAATTGATTTAAATATAAAATCCACCGTGTTAGTCGGCCACTGTACATCTTCCAGCTCTTTAAAAATGTCAATGCTTGATGATCCGTCCTAATTATTAAGTGTACTCCTCTTAAGTATGTCTCAAATTTGTGTAAAGCATATATTATCGCCCATAACTCTTGTTCTGACGTGGTCCATTTCAACTCCGGTCCTCTTAAAGCTTTGCTAATAAATCCAATAACGTGGTGATTCCCTTCCTCATCCAACTGATATAATTCTCCTCCTATGGCGAACCCCGAACTATCTGTCTGTAAATAATAAGTACTATTTGGGTCATGATGATGTAAAATAACTGTCTCTAAAAATAATGTTTTTACCCTCTCGAATGCGCGCTGTTCTGAGTCACCCCATCGCCAGGTTCTATTTTTCTGAAGTAAATCGCACAAAACCCGTGTTGTTTCCCCATATTTATTTGCAAATCTACGGTAATAATTGCAAAATCCTAGAAAAGCTCTAACTTGTTTTATTTTCTTGGGTACCGGAAAATTTTTAATGGCGTCAATCTTTTCCGGATCCATTTGAACTCCCAAAGGCGTTATAATATGTCCTAACATACGTACTTCTGTGAATAAAAATTGACATTTTTCGAGTTTACAAGTCATGTTTGCTTCCTTTAACCTCTCAAGCACTGCGTTTACATGTTCAAAATGATCTTCTTGACTACCACACGTATATATTATTAAATCATCTAAGTAATTAGCGCAGAATTCCCTCACCCCTGGTCCTAGAATTTTGTCCATTCCTCTTGAAAAACTCCCTACTGATGTTTTTAACCCCTGCGGTAATACCTTGTATACGTAAGATTTTCCATTGTATACAAACCCAGTATACTTGCGACTTTCTGGACTGATAGGTATTTGAAAGTAAGCTGAATTTAGATCTATTGTGGTTATGAATTTTACACCATGAAAACGCTGTATAATTTCTGAAGTTAATGGTGGTTTTTCTACTTCCGCCTGCATTCTGGTGTTTAAGAATCTAGCATCTAAGAGTATCCTAACCGTCCCATCTTTTTTCAAGGTAAATGTTAGAGGACTAGAAAACTGCGTGGCCTCTCTACTGACGATTCCTAACGACTCCAATTCTCTAATTTTTTCATCAATCTTATCCCTGTAAGCAAAAGGTACTGGGTAGGATCGCTTAACGAAAGGCGTCTCGTCCGTCATTCTTATTTCGTGAGTGTACAAAGTAGTTAGACCTGGTCTGTCTATAAATACATTCTTATGTTTAATTAAAATCTTTTCTAACCCTTCTTTTCCTTTTGAATCTAAATTCAACTCGGACACAAAGGTCGTTATTCTACTCTCGAGGCACGCCGTATTATTTATTTCAGGGTTTACTTCAATATTAATTATTTTTCCACTTGTGAAATTTTGATTTCTAACCTCCTGTTTAGGTTTCCTATGAATTACGGTTGAATTTACTAACTCTATTTCCTTCTTCCCATTTCCTGTTTTTATTTTTAACTTTCTGTTTTCTCCACATTTAAATTCAGCTGTATATTCGTCTAACCAGTTGATACCCAATATAATTGGTCTAATTAACTTCGGTATTATTAAACACGGCGTATTTATTATAACATCTCCAAATCGCAATGGTACTAGAACCAACCTAGATATTCTCTGACTTTTATGTCCTATCGCTACTTTAATCTGTATAGTCGTTACAGGCATAATAGGATAAATTGTTTGATCATTTAAATAATTTTCATAAAACTCTTGAGAAACGCACGTGATTTGACTTCCAGTATCTATTAAACAGTGAACTTCCGTGTTATCTATCTGTGCTTTGGCTTCCGGTAATAACGGTAAAGTGCTACCCTTTTCTACTTCCTCATAATCTCTGTCTTCGAAAATGTTGTTGAACCCACTAATTTCCCTTCTTGTTTTCTCTTCGTTCACTTTCAATTGATTCCATTCATCCGTTATTTGTTGTAAAGAATTGACACATACTTCCACATCTATTTCCGCTTCCGTTCTCGTTTCTTCCGCTCCATCCTTTCGTCTTCTCACATTCCTTTCTGCTTTTATTGGAACAGTCATCCCTTGTTCATTTCTTCCCAATCCTTTCATTGGATTCCACCCCCATTTCATCATAATCTTCAATGCAGTGTTGTGTTTTGGTGCCGGCGTCCCTCTCCCTGTGTGAGTCGTATTCATGAGGGCTAATGAATCAACCTTCGGTCGTTTCCCGAATTGTTCGCGATTACTAGCTCCTTGCCGCTTGTAGTTATTGTAGAACCTCCCTTTGAAGATGTCGTAGCTTCTGCACACTTACTGCAGCTAGCGCCTCCTTCCACACTCTCTATTGCGTGAATTCTCTTCTTTATAGCGTGGTAACGGTCACGGTATTTGTCCTTCTTGGTGAACTCCTCCCCACTCCTTTTCTTTGTGTTCCGTTCTTCCGGTGTGCAAACCATTGTATCTAGTTTTCGAAGAAACTCAGCAGCGACAATCTCATCTCCTGACTGTCCTGAAAACCATAGCGATTGAACTTCTTTAGGGTAATGTCTCATAATCTCGTCAACTACGCCCAACGGTGTCTCGGTAATTTTTAATGCTTTCGCTAAATCCCAATAATTTGCGAAATGAGTGAGCATGGATATATCTCTCTTGGAATCATATACCCCTTCCGCAAGACGACGGCGAACCTCATTCTTCTTTATATCTCCCCAATAGGTAGCTAAAAAATCTCTTTCGAAATCCAACATTGTTTCCCATCGCTTGTTGTATAACTTGGCCCACGTTTTTGCTTCTCCCTTCAAATTTTCCCGTACGACAATTAATGGATCTGTACGTTTAACTTTTCTAGTGTATTCTTTTAAATCTTCTAAGAAACTTATGGGGTTTTGGTTTCCACCGGAAAATGAAGGTCGTTCCTGCTGCGGTAGCATTTCCACTACTTGGAGAACGTTTTTCGGCGCACTATCCTCTCCTGTCACCGCCACTGTTGTTGGTCTTCCTAATTGTTTCTCAAGTTCCTGCATTTTATCAACAAGCGGTGCTAAAGCTGCTTGAATTATTGTAGTAATATCTCCGATGTTCACTGTTGACGTCCCAGCTGTAGCATTTTCCTCGATTGCCGTCACTAAAGCTTCTGTTTGCCTCCCCATTCCACGTTTTCCCACCATTTTCTTAGATCTTCCGAATGTTACCGGCTTATGTATCTATTTTTTTTCTTACTAAGCGACAACCTCAATATTCCTATTTTAATTTTCTTAATTATTTTATATATATGTTGCCTTTTTTATTCTATATATTTTTTTTTTCAAATTTTTCTCGTTTTTCTTATTTTTTTTTGTTTTTCTAGATTTTTCTTGTATTTTATCACCTGGCTGTTCCTGTAAAATTTCAAGTTCGTTTATGATTTTCACATCATCCTCTTGTATACACTTGCCTTGTTCGATATCCGACCTATTTTAAATTTTTTTACAATACCTATCAAGATGTTCCGTTTATCTATTTTCAATTTACAAAATCTATTAGGATTTTTTCAATGCCTAAAATGAATTTCCTTTTAATAGGTATATATACACATATATATAATCCCATCATAAACATTCGTCAACGACATTAAAAGTCTCGAGCCGACTCTGGATTGTATTTTTTTCTTTGAGATTGAAAGTCGAATTCTCAACTAACACTTTGTCTTTTCAAAACAACGTTTATTTGTTTGGCCCATACTTGAATTCCTTATCGAATCCATTGACTGGGTTCTTTGTGTCTTAAAATATGCCTCAATAGTCAACAACCTAACCTGAATGTCAACAAACTTATCATGAGTAAATCTTACGTTATTTCAACTTACCCGTTTATATGGTAAATTATATTATGTAAGATTAATCTTACCTCACAAAACAAAACATCAAATGTTTCACCCTCATTAATGACTCTGTCGATTATCGAGATTTGTGATCCTGACTAAATCTATCTACTCGTGCATTGGCGGCACGTAGAGCGATCATTTGAATTTAACACGTGGTCCTAATGATTAACTATGATTTAATACAATTACACTTTTCTATTTTGATATTATTGTTTTCATAGATCTACCTATCACACGATATGGGTGTAATATTTCCGTTATTTATTATGTTACAGATGGTCATAATAGATAACACCCCAACATGTCATAATAATTGTTTTTTCTTTTGTTTTATAATGATATTAATGTTAATCAAAAAAAAAAATATTTTTTTTTTGTTAATCAATTGCTATCAATCAATTTTATATTTTAAGTAATCATTATTTTTGTAAAACCAATGATATCTAGTAAGGTACATTGGGTGTTGTAATACATTAATCAATTTAATTTCTCTAAACCTTTCTATTCTTCTAATAAATCTGTCGAATGTCTAGTGATAAAAATAATAATATCTTTTCCTGACTTTGTGAATAATTTGTTAAGTACCACGGCCCGCCGCTGGTCTGTATTTTTTCTAAAAGGCAGAGAATGTTTAAGTCATAAATAACACAGACGGACAAAAAAACCATCGGATCACAGCCGAGGACACAAAATAAAAACAAATCAACATGGAAATAAATAACACTCGAATATAATACAAATAACGCATTGAGATGAAAAAACACAAAGTTAAGTCAAGTACTATTATGTAATAAACAAAACTCGGAGTTTAAAATTCGAAAATAAACAAGTGTGACATGACATATTGAATTTCTACCCATAGAGACACAAAAACACTTGAAAAAGCTGAGGGCGGGAAAAAACTCACCAGCAGAACAAGCCGATAATCACGGGAACCAAAAAATAAACAGATGCTAGGTTAGAAACGAAGAACAGGGGCGCTCAACATTTTGGAAGAATTAAAATAAAATTTAAAATAAAAATAAAAAAATAAATACAGAGGTATTCGAGAAACGTAAATTACCTATAGTTATTTCTAATCCCATCGACTAACACGAGGAAGCGAGATTACCCGCTGGGCTTAGAACTAAAGGGAGGCTGTGATGTTTTGGACACTCACATAAAATAAACGAAACGAACGTGCTCAAAAAAAATTTTTGTTTAGACAACGACGGGAGATTTATGGACAGACAGGCCTGGAGTAAACGCATTCACACGGGACAGGGCGCAGGGACGGGCAGTCAGGTTTGGAACTTGAGTACGTTGACATCTCCATGAAATCGATACAAATGAGAAGTGTTGTGTGAAATTGCAGTGAATTAGTGGATTCAGACGGTGTTAATAGTATTGTGGAATTTTGAACTAAAGTGAAATATTAGTGATCCGGTGTTTGTGTGAAGTGAAAGTGGTTCGACTCAGTGGGAAAACAATTAATAATAATGACAATAATAATAATTGGATAATTTGTAGAGCGCCGTTTTGTAAAAACCCACCTCAGAGGCGCCAGGTGTTGTGCAATCGCGATTGTGTTATAAAGTTGTGTTGATTTAAACGTGATTTCGTATACAGTTCGAACTAGATTGCTTGTCTTAAAAACATGAAAATAATAAAAATAATGATTGCGTTTTTAAAATAGAGTGAATGTACTTAAAGGCAGGAAGTGTTTAATCGGGCTAAGTTATTGATTTGGCGAGATGGCATTCTATCCACGGAGACCGAAAACCAGAGAATCAAATAGATTATTAACTGTGGGTTCGAATCCTAACAGATTAGGGAGGTACAATTTTATTTACAGGAATATTTAATTACCCTTTTATAAGCGTAGGGAGGAGGTCGAAAATTAAAGTGATTTAGCTATATAGTGTAACCAGGTAAGCTTCACGCTGAGAATGAGAGGTGACTAACTGGGTGAGTTTTTTTATATTATTTATTAAATTTCAGAGGACCCTTTTAAAGACGGATACAACTAAGTTTACTACACCTGCCGCCCAAATAATGTTATCATTAAAAGGAATACCCTAGACGGATTGTCAATCAGCTGTGAGCGAGAGACGAGTCAACGACCTTTTCATATATAGGACAAGGCGCGGTGTACAGTCAGTCAAAGGGGAAGTTTTGCTAGCGTATGCCGTCCCAAATTGAAAGCGATCGGATGCAACCAGACGGAACGAAATGAAAACTTTTCTTCTGTTATTTGACTTTCTAATTTAATACTTTTCATCTATTATTTGACTTTCTAAGTTACGAATTGGGATGCACAAAAACAAATCTAAAGTCGAAAGAGGGAGATGGTAATCTCCGAAATAAAACTACCAACCGAACAACTTTTCTCAACAGGTATCTTTCGAGAGGTAGGCAGCCTCTTTAAATTAAATGCAAAACATCAAACCAATTATCCGTTTATACCTTACCTGAGAGGATAGGTATTCAGTAGAAGTTACCCATACCTAATACACGAGGATGCTAGTAACCTCATAAAATAAATACTGGAACCAAATATTAAAATACAGACAGTCCTCATCCCAAATTTGGCATTTCGAGTAGACCTTACATATATCTCACATGATAATTGGCTGAATGGGTAGGCACACAACCTATCGTTAATAAGCAGGCAAAATGTCGACAAGATCGTCGTGTGTTACCTATGTATTGACCTAGAAAGGGATGTAAATCCCCGACGGCGTGGGAGTTACAACGTTTTCTGGAGGTGGCACGTAACTTAGGACCTTGCGTGTCACATTTTCGCGACTAGATTCGTAACAAGGGATGTCATGGTTTTCCCCTTCTACACTCAGTAAAGTAGATTTTCCTGGAGGTGTTTGAGATTGGGGCAATTCTGAAATTGGTGATGAGACCTGGTTTTCTTTATTCTGGCGTGAAGGTTGCCGATTTGGAACAAGGGGAGACCCGGCCGGTTGTGATATCCAGACACGCAGATATCGATCGCCTTGTTCGAATTATCATCCATCAGTTTTGTTTGGTAAGCGGAGGAGCCAGTCTTAGCTTGGAAAAAGTTCATTTCCTTTCCTCTCCTTCCCCTCCCAAAATATATACATGGATGGCGCCGACAACTAACACCATAAACTTATCGTATGTATATCACATATATAAAATCTAACACTTTATTATATTCACATTACCCTACGATAGGTAGAATCGAGTAGCTAGTGGGGGGGAGCAGGCGACTTAGAAGATAAGGTTTATAAAATGGTTTTAAAACACAGCGGTAATGGATTCAACTCACTCTATCTCAAAAGAACCAAGGGATACCACACATACATAAATAACTAGGTTTCTAAACCGAGAAACAAAAACCCAACACAACGTTCGGTGAAGCCTTTTTATACTGAACCGTCACGTGAAATGAGTACGTTCAAGGTCGTACGTCACGTAGACAAACTAGGATGTACACTCTTGAAGGGGTGTGTAATAAAGAAAAGACGGCAGGGAGGACCTTCCCTCCCCGGATATATATATATAACCAAAGCCTTATGGAAAAGTTACCTACGGGACTTAAGGAAAATTATCGTAGAAAGAAGAGAAGGAAAAATTTGAAGTAGAAAGGGTAGATCATGACAAGTGTACCTGAAATTAACACAGTTTGCCATACTTTTTTGTTTTTTTTTTTTCTGAAAAAATAAACCCACAAAAGTGAGCTATGGGCGCGTCTACGTGTCCGAAGTAAGGCGAAAATTAAGAATTACAAAAAACGGTTTTTATTCACAATTTTTTTTAAACACTTTGAATCAATTTAATAACAAAAAAAAAACAACTATATCAGTCACTGAAAATGAAAAATGATTTTTATGATGCATTTTAATAGATATCACGTTAAAATAAATAAAATATCTAAAATGAAATAAAATACTTTTTGTTTTAAAACCACGAGTTTTTAATAATTTTTTGAACCGACCGGTTTCGCTTTACTCAAGCATCATCAGGGTACAAATTATTATTAGACAAGAAGTACAAAGTGTGAACTTATATATAAAAAAAAACTTTTTTGAGGGAGACAACATGATAAACACTGTTTAAAAAAGTATATATTAATACACAACACTTTATACTTGATTGAAAAGTTTTCATACATTTTTGCTTTTTTGGCCGTACTCGCCAATTTAATATTATTGTAGAAAGCATTCACTTTGTGGTTTGACATATTTAAAATGAAATAAAATACTTTTTGTTTTAAAACCACGAGTTTTTAATAATTTTTTGAACCGGCCGGTTTCGCTTTACTCAAGCATCACCAGGGTACAAATTATTACTAGACAAGAAGTACATAGTGTGAGCTTATATATAAAAAACTTTTTGGCGAAAACTTAAATTGGCGAGTACGGCCAAAAAAGCATAAATGTATAAAAACTTTTCAATCAAGTATAAAGTGTTGTGTATTAATATATACTTTTTTAAACAGTGTTTATCATGTTGTCTCCCTCAAAAAAGTTTTTTATATATAAGCTCACACTTTGTACTTCTTGTCTAGTAATAATTTGTACCCTGGTGATGCTTGAGTAAAGCGAAACCGGTCGGTTCAAAAAATTATTAAAAACCCGTGGATTTAAAACAAAAAGTATTTTATTTCATTTTAAATATGTCAAACCACAAAGTGATTGCTTTCTACAATAAAATAAAATATCGTTCACTGTTGTGAAATTTTTAAGGTTAGTTTCTTCTACTTTTATTAAACCCCAAACTATGAACCTAAGAATCTGAAATTGGTTTTTATTCTATGTTATTTCTACAGTGTATGGGTCGGCCATCGTGTACGCTTCCCCAGGAGGAGCATATATATATATACAGGTACGCGCGTTCCACACTCATATCGCAAAGCTTTGGGATGTGGTTATTCATGACAATCTAAGAAAAAAGTCCTGTTAAAGTTTTTCCAAACAAAGCAATTCTTATTACCAAAAAAATACATTGCATTAAAGATTATTACCCATTGTAATCGTAGCTTTACTTTTGCCAGGAATGCGCGTATTCGATTTACAAAATGGCCACCTTTTAAATCTTAAATAGAACGGGGAGAAATAATTTTTATGAAACTGTATTTAAACGGAACATTGCGGCAAACGTCATACTCATACTAACAATAACAAAAGATGGCCTCGTTATTACAATAATTTGTGCGTGTAAAGCCTGAAGCGGAATTCTAGTATTTTACCCATTAGTTCGCCATTATTTCAAGCGATAATTACCAATATTTAGGTAGATGTTTTTTAATAATTATATTTTTTTAGATTTATTGGTTTATAACCGCTGTAAGCAGTTCATGTTTCCGTATCAATATTTGGAAGCATCATATTAATTAAATCGATTGGCCGAATCAAAAACCGAAGACCCGAAAATCTCTATCGCTCGAGTGGTTGATCTTTATTTCCAAAATAAATTGGCAAAATATATGGTTGTGGTTTTTGAGTCATTTATCCAAGAGCACCATGCATTATGTGAATGTAATAGATTGTTATTCTTTCGTATATATTATGATAATATGTATTTAGACCGATCAGTAGCTGATATTGCATCATCTCTGGTTTCCACCTAGGCGTCGTGAGTTTAATTCATCGGCTAGCTAATTCCTCCATATAAAAAATAAGCAACATTTTCCGCTGTAATGGTAGTAGAGGATTTTCAAATATTGTCAGGTTAATGTAATCCGGAAACGTTATATTTTATGTAACATATATATGTTATGTGTTTCTTTAAAAAAACAACAACAATTACGTATTTTTGGATCTCTTGACGGATTGACAAAACATTTTCTGTTATTACATCCCTTTTATTTTAAGGTTTTCACCGTGACTCGACATCAATGCGTGTTTTAGCACAAAAATGACATGCTGCACGACAGTATTACAAAGTGAGAGAGTTTTCAAGTCTTTTTATTTTTGTTAGCACCCAATTAATTTATTTCTTCATTCCGTTTCATGTCTTAATCAGTTTTCGACCTACAGAAAACAGTATGACACAATTAAAACCAGTCATAAAAGTACCGTTATTAAAACAGACTGTTATATAATGAACAAATTGACAAAGCTTAACGTTATTTAATCTATTTATTTATTGTTTTTGTGTTTAATTCGTAGAACTCCATTTAATTATTTTTTTTGGTTTCCAAAAAATACTTGCAGAACTTAATAATTATATTATTAAATTTGATTTTAATTAAATTAAAAAAAAAAAAAGTTATTTAATCTGTTAATTTTTTTTTTAACTGACGATCGACATTATCGTTATCACGAAACTTTTTGTTCATAAATTTTATAACAAAATGATAAAACAGATGTTGGTGATTGGGAGATGAGATTTTTTTATTAATTTTTAAAAAAAATTTATATTACAACTACTGGCGTATATTTTTTTTACATCTGTCTCTGTGATAACGAGGGATTGAAATTGTAAAAGCGGGACTTAAGACTACGGTTTCGTCATACGCGGTAAGAAGTGTAGTGTAGTTAACAATGTAGCTCCATAGTATTAAGACGCGTACATATATTAGCAATGCAACATGCAGTGCGACAAAGGTTGCAACAAATTACCAGTGTTCAATTCGAATCACATCTTACTTATTTTTTAAAAAGTATGTAAGTAAGTATGACATATTTTTAAATCGGCAATTGCCAAGCACTTATTATACTATTGAAATCAGCCATTACTTTGGATTTGTTCCTAAAGTCACTTTAATTAAACACACACTTCACCACCATCAACACAAATGCCCTAATAACGGATACAGAAACGCTGTCCGAAAAGTTTACTAGAGAAAGAGGATACGCAACACGGCACAATATAACATAAATAAATCACGACAGTCAGATATCTGTTTCATAATGAAAACGGGACTGCAGGCCGTTTACTATAAAATTTTTAGTACATTACCAATTAATCGGAACACGTGTTCATGTGCCTGCGTTTCTCCTGATAATATTCAATGACGAAAAGCGAAAATATTATAAGGTTTACGAACACGTGTTCCGACATCGCGATAACACATTCGTGTTTTACTGAAAGTTTATTAGGAAACCTATCAATTCATTCGTTAATTTATTAGGAATAATTTGAAGTTATTCTTAATAAATTAACAATATTTTATATCAGTAAGTTTTTTCCGTGCATGCATTGTATTTTTAAGTCCTTTTTTGAATGGCAATAAAAAATAAATAACAAATAAAAAATGAGATATCTGTATACTTATTCGTTTATTGCGAATTTTTAGTCACTTATTCCCCGATCCTACCAAAATCAAATAAATCATTCACGGATTCCACCTGATCGAACATCAGAAGCCTTTTTTACTTAGTGCAACTTCCTACCCCCAGAAGTGGGTACCCGGAGTTGAGAGAACATCCCTGCCGCAGCGACTAACGTCTCTATTATCTGTATATATTTTATTATGGGGAACTTTTGTTCGTGAAGTGAGTTCTAACATGAAACAATTAGGAAGTCTTGTAACGGATATTAATTTTAGTACGATTTTCATCGGGGATTTTTTCCATTCATTTTGCGCCGTAACTTTTGTCGTAACAAAGTCGGAGGCGTTAAACTTTTCGCTCTGCGTTCATTTTTAAGTTTCAAGATAAATTTTTTCACGGTTTATACATTGTTTCCCGGGAGTTAAGAAAAATCCTTGATAGTTTTAAGCATTAAGACGAGACAATACCATAAAAGCAAGTCGGTATCTTAACGATGTAAGTGATGAAACCGTGCACACAAATATGCAACGCGTCCCCTGGTATATTGGACAGACCTATGGTTGAATTTGCCTTAACAAATCTCTAAAATAAAGTGTGAATCTTAACGACAAAAGTTTGTAAAAACAATATTCGTCGCGTGGCAGGCGTAATGGATGGACCTAAGGTCGAATTTGTCTTACCTGGCCTAGAAAATCGATCTTTTCGTGAGGTATATTTTAATTATTTCTGATGAACGTATTATAAAAATCTCTGATGTTTCTAGATAAGATATCACTCGGGAAGTTAATAATTCATCGTCTAGAAAAATAAAATCTGGTACTTACCGCTAATTTTATTGATGAAAAAAGTTTCATAAAATTTTCGAACCGTTTTACATGAAATATTTTAATGATAATGTACTGTTTAAATTAATCTTAAATATAAATAACTTACATCCGTAGGGATCGCTCTAAAAAAAATTATTAAATAAAATATTTTACGAATTCGTCAGAATTAATCAAAATGTAAGCCTAAATGTAAGATACGTACATAACCATTGCTGTTAGCATGATGCGTACATAACCCTTGATATTTGCATGATACGTACACAACCATTGCTGATTGCATTATACGTACATACTCATTGCTGTTTGCGTGATACGTACATAACCATTGCTTTTTGCATTATGCGTACATAACCATTGCTGTTTGCTTGATAAGTACATAACAATTGCTATATACATGATACTTACATAACCATTGTTATTAGCATGATACGTACATAACGAAAATTTTCCAGAAATATCCATTAATTTCCATAAACATTCTTAATTCATTCTTTCCAAAAATTGCCATCCGACTATCCATAAAAATTCATAAAATTGTATTTTGGATTGTCGAGTTGTCGAATTATGGACAATGTCGATGCCAAAGTTAATTACTCTTTCTAGCTTTTAGCCTAAAATAGTATCTAATGTCAATATATTTATTATATAAAAACTTTTTCGAGGTTCGAGCTTAAATTAGTATATAACGGTAATATATAAATCAATAAAACTGTTTCGAGCTTCAAGCCAACATTTTGTCACTGCACTGCTGAATAAAGTCACAAGGGATTTTCTCTCCAGAAACAAGTGTCCACTTAGCCATAGTTAAATGTTGATTGCTTCTAAACAGGTCCTGTAAGGGTCTTTATTGTGGCTCTGTGAATTATGTATCGCAGCTTTAACGTTTGCTGCTGTTACTGAGCATAGCAAAAAAATAATTCCTGATGAAAAATAAATACTAATGAAGATTGAATACAAAACGAATTGAAAATTCCAGAACGTTATTTAATTAATTGATGGTTGGTACCAGACATTCGATTTTCAAAACTTTTTTTTGAAAATTTGAGCACATATTTTATTATTCTTTTCCTGTTTAAATTTTTTAAATTTATATCCAAACAATATTACCTTCCTTTCTTATTGTTTGACAGGACGTATTTATTAAAACTCTCTGATTGAAGACTTAATATTTAGGTTCACAATTGTAAATTGTAGAATAGACTGCCTGCATTTACTTAAGCTCATAGAATTTCATATAGGTACCTACGAGAGCAACTCTTTCCAAAAGCATGTTTAAATGTAAAAATACCAGTACTGAACATTTCAAACAATCGCTTGAATCTAGATTACATTGAGAAATAGATACACAGATGTAGCGGATCTATTTAACTGCACGAATTCTAGATACAAGAAGGCTGTGCTATCATATTGTTTCATAGTGCTTTCACAGAAACGAAGTATTGAATTCCGTAAGTCTAAACTTAAACTTTTGGGTGCACAGTTTACACCCGCGCTGTGCAAGCGGGTATGAACAGAGATACAGGGATAAAGAGCATCGGACCATCCCATATCGTTTCAATCAATAATAATTTAACATAATTCCACTTATAAGTTTTGCATATACTTGAATCTCTAACTTTTATATCCGTTTAGAGTTTCTGATCACTTTATGCGTTAAGATGTCATTGCATGATTATGCTTTTTGTTAATGTTATACATCATATATTTCAAAGCTCCGTTGCTCATTATGAAATTATATTGATTTTTTTTTTTTTTATAGTGAATACCTCACAAGAGTCCCAACTGCTCCCGTCTGGAGCCAGTGATACTATGGCATCCCCAATTGGGGGATGTTGTGAGGCTGAAGGTAAGTGGGGAAGGGAAAGAGGAAGGTGGGGAAGTACCTGGCTATTCAGATCTAGTCACTAAACACGGCTAAAGCCATTTGGAGCAACGATTCAATTCTGAATGGTGGTCTTACACCAGGGCGATACTGGTAGTATCTTCCACTCTGGAACGTGCCGCAAATATACTATATATTATTTTAATTAATTAATTGTGAAATAACACAAATTAACCAAATAAAATTTATTTGCGCACGCCGGGTTCGAACCCGCGACCTTCGGAATGGCAGTCCAATGCGTTACCACTGGACTATGCCGGCCGTCACCTGTTTTTACCTGTTATTAATAAGTTGTATTCTATTTTTGGGTAAAAAAAATTTTGAATTATTATTTGGACTCCTTTTTCGATTTTCAAAGATTTGCAAGAAATCATGAACGATTATTTGGAGAAAATGTTTGTTTTACTTCTTTTCAATATCAATATATCTTACTCCCTCTACTAGAATATTTTTGGTTATGATTTATTGAGAAAACACAGATTCAGACAGTAATTAAAAGATAACTTTATAAAACAATAACTTGAGAATTCGCCTGCATTCTATTTCTCACGGATTGACTTGGTAGATAACAATTTTAAATATTTTTTTACATGTAAAATAGGAAAAAGTATAAAAGTAAATTATTTTGTATTTAGATAATGCTCAGTGTCAAATAAAAGTGTACAAATATTTTTTTATTCATGTTTAGAGATAAATCACAATTAATATTGGACGGGAGTTTGCTTCAAAAAAAGTACTTAAAGAATATAGTGAATGAAGCATGTACAAAAATAAAATTAAAATAGTTACATTTGGTAATATAGGTTTGAAACAATGCCCAGTAAAATTTCCACATCTTAAATTATTACGGAAAAAAACAAGTAAACGAACTTATATGAAATTTTAGACAAACTTTGTAATAATTTTAATTCTTCTAATTTTAAAGTTATTTTTGGTTTTTATGTTATGTAACTCATTTGTTCAAATTCTAATAGATTTACATCTGACGATCTTCAATATTTGTATTTTAAATGATAAACTAATATTTAAGAGAAACGGTTTTTTATGCGTAGCAAAAAGGATAACTTATTATTTTTAGGCAATAAGTAAAAACTAACACACATATTAGAAACACTAGTTCTCAGGGTAAAAAACATATCCAACAAGCAACTACAACAGACAATATTTAGGCAAAAAAGCTTCCTTTATTATGGTACTAAACTCTACAATAAAATCCCACTCAGTTCAAAACTCACAACAATATTTTAACATTTAAATCTCAAATAAAAAGCTGAATTCAAAACATAGGGAGATCAGAAATAGATAATATACTGACACCAAATAAAAACTGAAACTGAAACCTCTCAACTAAACAAAAAAAACACCATATAAAATATTTATAATCATTTCATAAAACTTATTTATTCATAATACTTTATAGTATCCATACTACTAAATTTTAATAATAATAGTAATTGTTATTAAAATTTAGTAGTATTTACTATTCCGATTTTATGTCCGGGTTAAATCTTCCCCATAGGTAAAACTAAACCCTTCCACACACTTTTCCACAAATGATCATCTAGTCAATCAACATTATGCAAGTGCATTATATAAGCAAAATAAAAACAAAACAATACAAGAACAACACGTCAAATCACAAGAGATAAAATGGGAAAATAATTCACCGACTCCAGATATTTTCATATCAGAGAGTTCGGCTCGGTAGAACTTCTAACAGGGCCTATAAATCCTACTGATCCCTCAACATAAATACATGAAAAATCTTTCGTTATCCTACATGTATTTAAAATGACTGATTTTTGCATTTTTACATATAATTTTTTTGATAGATCTAATACGCCTAAATTTTTAATGAGAGAGCTAGTTATAATGCCAGTAGTCGAAATAACGAATGGTAATATTTTTATAGTCTTAGAATGCCAAATTCTTTTTATCTTATGTAGTAATAATTATTATTACATTATTATTACTAGCCAGAATTAGGGATGGTCCGATGCTCTATAGGGAACCCCCTTGCACAGCGCGGGTGTAAACTGTGCACCTTAAAGTTTAAGTTTAGACTTATGGAATTCAATACTTCGAAATTTAATAATTTAATAAATTTAATAATTCGAAATATTATTTAATACTTAAAGTTTAAGTTTAGACTTACGGAATTCAATAATTCGTTTGTGTGAAAGCACTATGAAACAATACATTATTATTATTATCCAGAAACACCTAAATAAATTGAAAAAAAAATTCAGAGAAAAATACATGCCCCCGACGGGAATTAAGCCCGCAGCCTTCGGATATCTAAGAAAATCTAATCATCAATAATTTGGCGGGTTTTGAATAGTCATAGCGGGAGTCAGAAGGCTGCAGGTTCAATTCCCGTCGGCGGCATGTATTTTTTAAAATTTATGTAATTGTTTCAGGCTAATAATTATTGCTTAAAAATTATGTGTTATCTTCATAATTAATTAACAAAATGTCTTTAGTCTAACATAATGTTAATATAATATATTATTATGTCCGAGAATGAGATAAATACTACGTTACAATCTTCAGGAAACGTGTGCACTATTTCTAACCACGTAACTCCGTCAGTTAACTTACGATACTATCAGTAGTTACGATAATGTTGCACTGACAACACAATTTATGCCAGAGCGAGACTTGTATATATCTACAATCTACATACTGAGCGTCGGGATACGTTTCAATTGCGATGTGTGTCAAATAGTAAGAAGACGATAGGATATCTGCTTTTGTGACGGGTAATACACGGGTAACTTCATAAAAATACACCAAAGTATATAATTCCCAATAAAAAATTAAAAAATCTAAATTTTATGAATATTAACAATATTAATTATGCTTCTGACAATTGATTGATTTACATTTCACTTGGCCCTTAGTCAATTTTAAATCGTTAATTTTTACTAATATTGTGCCAATGAATTTTATGACATTTTCATTTTAATAGCTAATTTTAATGCCAACTCCACTTTTAAGCTGAAAAGTCTGCCTGATATCTGAAGCAGAAATGCGATCGATTTTTATTTTTATGTGACAAAACAACCTAAGCTCAGTAAAAGTCTCGCAAAAAATTATTATAAAGGTAATACTTAAAAAAAAACTGTACTTTTCCAACAAAATTGCTTTTTAAATTGTTTCCACTACCAAATATTGATGATATAATAATAATAATAATAATAATAATAATAATAATAATATTTTATTCCAGGATGTGGGGAGGTTAGTGCAATCCCACACGTCCCATATAAATATACATATAGATTTACATTGTATAATACATATAATAAATTTACTAATAAGGACAACTATGCAGGGTGTGGTCTTGAGTGCGCTTGGGCCCAGCGCTCACTCAGGAGTGGCGCTTGGTGCTGGTAGGCTGCGGTCACCAACTTGTTGGCGGAGGCCATTAGCCGCATCCTGGCTCCAGTGACCCGGTGTCTCATCAGGCCGGCAAATCCATGCAGTCCTACTTCCGTGAACATCGTCGATGCGCTGCTGTATCGTCGGTATCCAAATATTATTCTACAGGCGTCATTGTATTGAATTCGGAGTCGTTCCATCGAGCAAGTTAATATATTTAAGCAAACTTCCATTATAAAAATGTCTTAAGAAAAAATAACACAGAATATCAAGAATTTTCCAAACTGATGAGAAATGGAAATCAATTTATTACGCCAATCTTTAAAACAACTCAAATGCAAAACCATTATATTTACCAAGCCATAAAAAACTACAATAATCTCCCTTCCGAATTGCGCTGTATTACGAACCAACGAGAACAAATAAATAAAATCAAACTTTTTTTCCAAAAAAATTTATAGTAAAAAATATATATTTATAGTAAAAAAAATATATAGTAAAAAAAAGTATATAAATATATTTTTTTTTTTTTTTAAAGAAAGACAAACATTCCCGGGTTACGAATAACCTGACAATATTTAAAAATCTCCTACTACCACCACAGTAAACTGAAAATGTTGCTTGTGTTGTGATGGAGGACTTAGCCAGCCGAGGAATTGAACACACTACGCCCAAGTGGGACCCAAGCGCGATGTCAACTCGGCCACCGACCGGTCATATATTATTATATAATAGTTTACATTTAAGAATCTAAGTAAGAATCGTGGCTCCCTTATCAAGCACAAGAGCTTCTCTTCTCTGATAAGGTATACATGACCAATTATGAACCTAAATATTATATTTTACAAAATATGTTTGTATTAATGTAACCCATATGATCTATATTAAAATAATAAAAAATAAATAAAATAAAAAATAAAAAAAATAAAAAAATAAAAACCTCACAATAGCGTCCCCGTAAGTACAGTGCAAATGCAGGGGAACTATCTCACCACCCGGTTGGGCAGAAATGGGTTTAAGGTGGGTAGTGTATGAAGGGATTTACGAATGCGGGTCTTGAAGGAGAAAAAAAGATGTCGGTAGCTCGTTCTACATACGAGCCGACTTAAAAAAAAACGAGTCGAAGAAACGACCCGTTCTCATGAAGCCAACATCAACTGTGTCTTTCGAGTTTCACGCACGTGCACCGGTGCACCGGGGATGCCGCTGGCTCCCTACAGCAGGCTCCACCATCAAACGCACCACCCTATTTTGCACAGAATCAAGTAAGTATATCAGTATCATGGGTGTAATTGAGACCACTATTGAAGAATCTGATAGCCCAATACAAGACGCCTAGCGTATAGGAGTTTGAGAGTTCTGACGTCTTGAAAATGAAAAAAAAAACTATTTAATTTTTGTACAGACAGCATAGACATAATTTGGATGCCTATGAAATACTGGTTTTCATTTAGTCGATTCAGCGATGTCGTGTTAAAAAAAAGAAGTTTTATCTATGTCTTTAATACTTCTTCAACTAAAAGCTAACTAACTTAGTATCTAACTAACCATCACGCCGTTTCTCCGCAGGGGTAGGCAAAAGGATGGACCGCCAAACAATTCGGTCTTAACACACACTCCTTTCCTCATTCACATTCATATATACTCTTCTATTATTCTGACTCTTGACATGGCCCGACTCAAGTATCTAATTCTCTTGGTCGTGCAATGTCTTCCTCGGGCGTCCCCTACTTCTGCCTTTTAAAAATCTTCATAACCAATGTGAAAACTCTTTACATTGTGAGAGGTATATCAAAAACGGTTCCATGATAACTCAACACACTTTTAAAAAGTGATATAAAGTCATTAGAAACGATGAAAAAAAAATTTGAACCTAACCTAACTTAACCCAGTTAATAAAGTTTTTTGTTCCATCACTTTATATAACTTTTTAATGATGTGATGAATTATCATTGTGATTATTTATCCGGTCACCATCAAACACAATTGTTACAACTATTATCAACACAAATAAAGAAAAAAAAAATTAATCCCACCGGAATGGATCGTGGAGCCATTAGCAAACCCACAGCAAAAGCGAGCAAGTCCTGTAAAGTGCCTTTTGAGTTTCTACCTAGAAAATTGCATCAGCCGGTGACAGCGAACAGCCCTTATGGTATACCCATTCTCTAGCCAAGTACCGATATTACATGCTAATCGGATTTGAATGCATTGTCCGCCTAATTATACGAGACTGGCGCGGAGCCTAGTACCACGCTTACCCGATACCCAGCCCTGGTATAGTCATGCGTCCAGCATAATGCATTTGCGCCTGCCAACTTGATGATCTAACGGAGCAGAATCAATTTCGTAACAATCCGACGAGCGGGACGTGATTTTTTTAACGATTCATAAAATATTCGTTAGTCGAACATAATCCACTGACCACATGATTTATTCCTCTTCACTAGTCCTGAAATATGCATTACGATACGCTTCCGAAAAATTTTCTTGTAAATTTTATTTAATTTATTAGAGCCTACGAGTGAATAATAATTGCTTATTGTTGTGTATGTGAGTTCGGGAGAGTAAGATAGGTGATGCAAGAATGAGAGCACAATTGTGTGTGCACAAGGTTTTAATAAACGGCGGCATTGATAATCTGGCCTTACGAGTGACAGGTCGAGTGTGTCGTTTATAAATTTAATTACGTTGTGTAAAATATTGAGTTACAATTAATATTATTATAATTTCCAGCTGGACTTCTGACATCTTGACATCTTGTTAGCGCTAACTGAGCTTAATGCAAAGGATTTACTGCAGATCTAATATATCCTTCGTGATCTGTACTACTCATCAATTAGTCGAATTGATTGTTATGAAGTCAGAATACCAATGTGACCATGTAAATGCAGCCAATTAATGGGACATTCTAACCTCATTATTATAATGCAAGGTTGATGAAGGGAAACATCATCAACAAGGTTAAGTGAGCGAAACTTAGCAGGTTAATCAAATACTTAAATGGGATCATATAAAAAGTCACACTAACGGAAGTAATGATCGCACTCCTGCAAATTACGCTGTTTTTTTAAAACACCCAGCAAAAATGGCAGATATCTACTAAGAGAGGACTTCGCATACCAATGAAATATTCTGTCCAAAAATGGCTAGTACAAAAATGGCGGCCAAGACGTCTACCGACACACATCTTTTCCATGGTTACCAATAGATATTGGTAACCTTGACCTGACATTGAATGGTCAAAAGAAATTGTGGTATATTTTAAAGTTTATCTCCCTTACTAATAAACTTGTTTTAAATTTTACGCCTGATAAACAATCATTTACGAAATATTGATAAAACATGTTTATTTAAGGCACATTGTGTGTAATTCTTAGAATTCAATTTTTGGTGCCAACTGTTTTGGAGTTGAAAACCATTATTAAGCTATGGTCAAGTTACACGCAGATAACTTTGTAACCACCACCGTTTTTTTCGTTGTAATTTAAAATTATAAATAAATAATTATAGCAAACATCAATTTAAATAAAATAGTAAATAATAAATAAGGTCATAATACATTATCATTGTATGTTCTCCATACAAATAACTTATAAATAATATGATAACTTTTAACTTTACAGGACACTAGCAAAAAAACCACTCACGAAAATAGATATCTTTTAGATCCTGTTGATAAAACGTTTTTCTGTGTGAATTCTTACACGGTTCCCAATTTTCAACCGTATAGCCTCTATCTACGATTATCTTTGTAGATTGACATGTGTGCTACTTCGAAACCTGAAAAATGCAAATCACAAACATGTTTTTTAATTCCATCAAATGACCTTTGATAATGGTAGGTGATAGTACACAAATAAAATGTGACGCAACTATGCCTAAACTTTCATCAAAAAGATAATAAAATAAAATGCGATTAATTTTCTGTGAAACTATTAAAGTGCTTTTCACTAGTAAACTAACATCATTACAAACAAAAGCCTAACGCTGGGCCCGTTTTCGCTGCGCCTACGTGTGATTGAAATTGTCGATAGGCAATTTGTTGACAACTGACCATTAACATGATGAATTGAAATATTCAACTGTGTTAATTTTTATTAAAATTATGCCCCTTGGTGAATCCAAATATTAACAAACAACACTGTTAAATGTCGTTCGCTGAAACATATCTGAAGAATAAAATAAATCTAAACAAATGTATAACGCAAATGATATTTTAAACATTAACTCACCTGTGAGACGATGTTCCTGCAGTAGTCGTAAAATAACTTTTACAGCTGTAGGCTGAACACTTTGGCAAAATTTTGTGTATTTTGAAAGATAATTAATTAATAAACGATAAGGTGTTTAAGATTGACAGTTTAAAAAATTACGTAGCGCAAAGATGGCGGATACGGAATACTGGAAAAGGGAAGAAAAAGCCTCGGCAATGTCAAGCATGAACGTGCGTGCTGCCGATGTTATTGTCTCAGTCTAACAAGGGATGTGCGAAGCCAAGAGAAGAGTGCAAGTATACAAAGCCCTATGCAATGTCAATAATGAACGTGCGTGCTGCCGATGTTATTGTCTCAGTCTAACAAGGGATGTGCGAAGCGAAGAGAAGAGTACAAGTATAAAAAGCCCTATGCAATGTCAAGCATGAACGTGCGTGCTGCCGATGTTATTGTCTCAGTCTAACAATGGATGTGCAAATTCAAGAGAAGAGTGCAAGCATACAAAGCCCAATGCAATGTCAAGCATGAACGTGCGTGCTGCCGATGTTATTGTCTCTGTCTAATCAAAATGCATGCTAATGAGTAATTACTTTTTTCTCTCTGTTAATATCACGGCATTTCTTCTGTTATTCTATATACAATGGTTACTGCAACTAATAAACTATGAAAGTCTTTTCTCACGAACATTTTTTTATTTGAATTTTGCTGTCATAATGTAGTCATGTATATTAATTAGACTGAATGTTGTAGAAATGAGATCCCTGAGGCGTATGTGTGATAAAACTATGTATGATCATGTTAGAAATGCGGAGATCCGCAAAGAATGCAAGGCTAACCTAAGAGTTCGTCAGTAAAAAGAGATGCACAGATGAACAGCGAATGAACGTATAAGAAGTCAGGGATGCCCGAAAAAGACATGCCACTATCAAGTCAACCAGATACTTGAGTCGGGCCATGTCAAGTGTCAGAATAAGAGAATGTGAATTAATCAAGAAGTGTGTTCCAAAACCGAGTTATTACGAGGTTCTTCCTCTCTGCGGGAAAATGGCCTGATAATATATTATTAATTATAACAAGTAACTCTTTTCGTTAAGCCTTTAAGTTTTTAAGTTCCTAAAAAATATATATTATTGATTTAAGATAATATCTATACATTTGTTATGCCGAAACATTAATTATATTATATTAAATTCCCTAGATAGAAAAAAATCGCAAAATTCGAAAATTATTAAAAACACGTTTTGTCTGTTATTTAATATGTTATAGGCATGAAAAAAATCACAGTGTATTTTTAAATGCGACTAAAGCACTTGTCAAGAGATTTTCGCCCTATTTCAAACGAGTCGTGTTTTATTAAATATTTTCACCATTTTAGATTAATTATTATCGTTTTTTAATATTTTCTCGCTTTCAAACCATCTTTGAACGCTTACTAAGGGCCTTAATTGAAAAATTATACATATTAATCAAATAAAATTTTCTTCGCACGCCGGGATTTGAGCCCGCAACTTCGGGATTGCTGTCGAAAGCCTTACCTCTCGACAACGGAGGCCATCAATATATTAAAGTAGTGATTTACAGATCTTTATACTAAAAGACGTTTTTATCTGCGCTTTCACATTGTGATACACAAATTAAAATCTGAATTCAACTTTATGCAATATGCACAGTGATGATGCAAAACTTTAAAATCCGTTAACGTGATATAAGGAACGATGTAAGACTTTCATACTTGATGAAGAGGAAACTACGAGCCAAAAATAATAATATTGTTTTATTTTTTTTTTTAACAAATAGATATTATGATATCCTCACTGGGATCTCCCGTGCTGAGGATTTCATTTACATATTATGCATAATTTAATTATAAGAAAATTAATATTACAACAAAGTTGCATATGAATTTAATTATGAACAAATGTCATGTAGCATATATATTTTATTTTTTTTTATTTTAAAATAAGTAAGATAGTGTTTTTTGGTATAGTTCAGTTGATTCTGTTTTAGTCTGTGTTTGATATCAGTAAATTTTCTATTTCAGATCTCCCTATATTAAGTATCCGGCTTTTTATTTAAGATTTAAAAGTTAAAATGTTGAGATTTTTGAGTGAGAGTGGTATTTTATTGTAGAGTTTAATACTATGATATAAGAAGCTTTTTTGCCCAAAAGTTGTATTAGTAGTTATTTGTTGGATAAATTTTTGACCATGAGATCTAGTGTTTCTATTGTACGTGTTTGTTGTTATTTCTTGGGTTTTGTACTTATGAATGTAAATGGTATAGTTTTAGAATATAGTTGTTTAATTGACATGATGTTAAGATTGGTGAAGATTTCGTCAGTGCTAGTTCTTACAGGAACTTTCAGTATAATTTTCATTATGGCTTTTTGAGTTTTAATTAGTGGATTTAGTATATTTTTATTTGCACTGCCCCATCCGATAAAACTGTATTCTAACAGTGATTGGCAGACAGCCATGTAGATTTTGATTAAGTCTTTTTTAATGAGCACATTTCTGATAGTTTTGAAAAAATAATAATAAAAAATAAGTTTTTTAATTTTATTATCTAAATAGCTAATGTGATTGGTAAATTTTAAATTTCCATCTATTTTTACACCTAGATACGTTATATGGTCAACGTTTTCTAATGAGGGACAATTACAATGCTCATTTAAGTGATGCGGGCTATGAATTTTCAAGTTAAGGTTTTCTTCAGAGTTTTTTGTATTTTTTATTTTGAAAGTGATAAATTTGGTTTTATTAGCATTTAGTGTAAGTGAATGGTAGTCTAGCCATTTGTGTATATTATTGGTATACCTTATATTGTAGGTAATAGGCATTAAAATCGCTTGACGAACGGAGTCTAGAAACGTTCGATTTCAAGCAAAAATCTGGTTTTTATTTATTTTGGTAATAAATTTATAAGAAAACAAAAAAATCAGTCAAGTGAAACTGTGACAAATAATCTTAGTTATAATACTGTATTTTTTTAAAGTTGTTTCCTTTACGTGTTCATACATTACTATTAAAAAAATATATTTTTTAGTTGTTTGCATTTATATTTTTAATTGAATAATTTATTTTTTTATTTGTATTTTACTCAAGAGAAACGATAGGAAAACCTTCAATTTATCTAAAACATATATTTTGGTATTCATAATATACACCAATTCGTTATAAAGATTAATCAAAATAGTTATTTAGCATTAAGCTTCGCCTTAAGCACTGAGCGTGTGCAACACGAAGTTGTTTGGTGGACCATCCTCTCCGCTGACCCCTGCAGATAAATGACGTGATAGATACTTAGTAATGTTCACTGTAGCTGCACACCAAGAACGGCCAAATCCTATTTCACGAACTAGAAAATTTATGAAAAATGACCTACCTACCTACTCATTTTTGTCATACCCCTAATTAATCACAAATTACGTTTATGGTGATGATTTTAAAGAAAGATCAATTCCAACACTATTCGAACCAAGTCTTGTTGATGTATAGAGCTAGAATAAAAGTTCTGTTCTACAAATGTCTGGGTTTATTAAGTCCTGCAGTGTAAAGCCGTGTTAATTCTGGCAACTGCAGAAATACAGCGCTGTTCGTTTATTTCCAACTGTTTAAAACAAAGCACAAAATGCTCGACTACGTCATTCTCTTGTTATGTATAAAAAAACATCAAATTGTTTCCCAGAAATAACTTTTCCCTACGAAGAGTGTTCTATTCTATTCTGTATTTTATTTAATAACTTAAGCAGGATGAATACTTTCAGTATCACCCTGGTGTTAGACCACAATAATTATCTTTCCCCTCTTCACTTCCTTAATACCCACAACAGTTGGAAAGGTAAACACATTTAAAAAATAACCACTTCGACTGTTTATCGTGGCAGTTTTACAGGGGATTGAAAATAATCTTAGAATATATTGCATAAGAGTCACAACTGCTCCCAGCCATCCGGTGCCAATGAGACTATGGCATCCCCAGTTGGGCTGAAGGTAGTGGGGCGGGTTGAACGATGGGGAAGAGGAAGGTGGGGAAGTACTTGGCTATTCAGATGTGGTGACTAAATACGGCTAAAGCCATTTCAAGCAATGTTTTAATTGCGAATGTTGGTCTTACACCAGGGCGAAAGTGAGAGTATCTTCCACTCTTGAACATGCCTCAAATACACTTTAATTTATTTTTAATGAATAAATTGTGAAAAAGTACAAATTAATTAACTTAAATTTACTTGCGCACGCCGTGATTTGAATCCGCGACCTTCGGATTGTTAGTCGTGAGCATTACCCCTCGACCACGGAGGCTGTAATCACAGGTCTATCTAAACATTTCCGAATCTTTCTGGGAAATATAGGGTTACTTGGATTCCCTGGTGTAATTTGACGGAAACTTATCAGATTAGGTGTGACCGTATTAAGCTCATGTGCCTCAGATGCCACCACTTAGGTGCTCAGATGTCACCCTCGAGATGAGTAAATGAAAGACCTTATACTCAAATTTAAGATGCCAATGAGAGGGAGTTGATTTGCGTTTGATGATTTCCAAAATGATGAAGGAAGGGGGAAAGGCAAATTTTCTAATTCATCGCGGATTTTAGACGCTATAGTAACAATGCCATAGAGCCTAATTTAATAAGCCAGTGTCTATGTTAAGGTTTTATTTCATTTAAGCTACATATACTTCCTAGGATCCTTGAGATTTACTCGTAAAATATGATAATCAATAAATAAATTAAAAATGAATCCGATAAATCAAGCGACATATTAGTGAAATATTAAATCAAATGAATGATTATTACGGAAGCAACGCCTCAAAAACCCCATTAATACATAGAGACAATGAGGCTACGCTACATAGTTCTTGGAATCCGGTACTTGACGGCTACCCCAAAAGTAAAAGCCGAAAACAACATTAATTTAATTTTTTATTTTAATGGACATAATTATTGTTAAAAAAAATGGTCCACCAAAGTTGCCTCATAGCTGCTTTGAACAGAATTGTACAAATATTACGTTTAGAGAAAAGTGAAAAATATTATTTAAACTGTGTCACAGACACCGGAAGAATCAATAGTCTACGGAGTAAAAGTTATGGACTTTGAGACTAGATGCGTAATTAATAATAAATGGCTTAAATGCTTTAGGCTGTGTAATTAATAAAAAATAAAACATTTTTGTGGATTCACAGATTTTTTTTACTCAACCAAATTTTCATACCAAAAACCCATGATTTTGCATTACATCACTACGTATGGCGTCGCCTTAAGGTGAAGGGAATATTGAATGTAATAATGGAGTATTAAGGTGAAGGGAACATTGAATGTAATAATGGAGTATGAAGGTGAAGGGAATATTGAATGTAATAATGGATTATTAAGATGAAGGGAATATTGAATGTAATAATGGAGTATTAAGTGAATGGAATAGTGAAATGTTATAAATTATGACATACCACACACAAACACGAATCTCCCGACACTCTGGGACTTTGGCATCCCCAAATAATAATGTGGTATGAAGTGCGGTTATGGGCAGTGGGGAAGGGAATGAGATTGGTAGGAGAAAGGATAAGAATTAGATACTCGGCTCTTTAGATCTGGTCACTAAACACGGCTAAAGCCATTTCAAGCAACATTTCGATTCCGAATGGTGGTTTTTCACTAAGGCGGTAGTATTTATACTGCTAGAATGGCGAATGTTTTTCATCACATTCTGATGGAAATTTCGCGAATAATTTTTTTTCATTCGAATCGTAGAACTTTTATGGTAGGTACATGGTGCTAAATGCACACAATACTAATAAAATTCGCATAAGATGACTTAGAAATTTAACACTTCCTGTCCGACAATCTTAGAGTTACGCTGAGTGCAAATGTGATTGGGTGGAAGAAATTTTTTTTTAATGAATAAATCGATTTTTCTTAATGTGAAAAAAAGTCTTTCTGGTTCTCGGAAACTTATTTTTTAAAATGTAATTATTTGTTGCAAAATTTAATTATCTCAATTTTATTTCGTAACATTTTTATATCAAATGACGAAAAAAACTTTGTTTAATCAGGTCTTTATTAATCATTTTTTTAATAAAATATGATATGGTAACGTTTCACTGCAAACAGTTTTTTTTGTTTTTTGTGAGACCGCACAAAAGTCCCAACTGCTCTCTACCGTCCAGATCCAGTGGCTGAAGGTAATGGGGATGGGAAGGAGATGGGGAAATGAAACGTTGGTTATGATAAAGTATCTGGCTATTCAGATCTGGTCACCAAACACGGCCAAAGCCATTTCAAGCAACATTTCAATTGTAAATTGTGGTCTCACACCAGGGCGATACTGAGAGTTTCTACTACTGTGGAAGATGCCGCAAATATACTATATATTATTTTTAATGAGTAATTTGTGAAATAACATGAATTAATTTAATAAAATTTATATGCGTACGCCGTGATTTGAACCAGTGACCTCCAGCTTGTTAGTCGAAAGCTTTAACTCTTGACCTCGGACCGCCGTCAAAAGGTCGTCATAGTAGTTCAAGCAAGGATAATTATTTGATTTGATTAAAATGATGACACAAAGTAATTTTTATTTATTTATTTAAAGCCCAGAGGGCTTTTACATGGTTGGTAGTATAATTTTAATTTGACAGATACTTTGAAACATAAAAAATAAGAATAAAATTACATTTGATAAAAGCTATGCAACAAGTCATACAAACACAAGACACAAAAACAAAAAATTACAGCTATTTGTAGGTTTACATGATGTGTTTAGGAGTATTGTTGAAATAAATGTTTTAAATGATCCACAAAACTTGCCAAGTTGGTAGTGAATATGTCAACATCACCCAAGTAATGATTTCCCATGGTGTGAAGTCGTTGTATCGGAGAGTGGGCAATGTAGTTACGCTTATGTGTGCTGCTGTAGAATATTGTATTTTGTCGTGTTGTTACTGTGTTATTGTATTTTGAGTTCACAACAGTCGAATTTAGAGTTAATTATTTTGAATAAGAACGTTAAGTCGTTTATTTTACGTCTATCTTCTAATGTGTGTATTTTTAGAGTATTTAATAAGAAATTGTATTTTAAGTATTCGACAGGGATATTTAATTTAAAAAATGTATATCGGTTGAAGAGTTTATTTGTGATTTGTTTGATGTGATGTGTCAATCATAAATATATAATTCGACACAAAGACTGCTTGAATTAAAATGTAAATTGTGTGCTGTATTCAATAATGAGGTGTGTAAATGTGTAGTATTCTTGATATAAATCAAAGTTCATTGAGTATACCTAATCTTTCTTATTTCCCAAAACGTGATGTAGGAAAATTTTTATTTAGATGTTTATAATAATTTCTGCATATATACTCATTTATAATAATATTTGACTGAAATGATTGTACTCGATTTTTTATACTGATTCCACATATGTATGAACACAAATAAAATTAGTTTTTTTTAATAATCGATGTAGGTAGTTATTAATATTCCATCTTTAATAGTATAAATACATTATATCCTAATTTAAAGGTCCTGTTAATTTATAGAAGAATGGACACAGCATCATTATACGAAAGCCATTCATAATTATACGAAACAAGATATGATATACGTAACATGCTTCACGATTTCTTTGGAACTACTTGTAATATTGTGATCGGATTTACATTACAAATTACGTGAAATATCGTTGAAGGAGACAACCTCATTGTAGAAGATGACGATACGCGTAAAGTTGTGATAAAATTATCAAGGTTTGTATTATGTATTACATGTACGGACTAGGACAGAAGAATACCGAAAAAATAAGTATTTTTTTCTTTCACGTCGTCCCCAATCAGCGATCAGCACTAATTTGATTTTTTTGGCATCTGTAGGGTTTTATTAAAAGCCAATTTTCGGCCTATCAGCGCTACGCTAGTCTAATTTTTCAGCAGCTGGATAATCAAACCAGTATAAAATAATTTGTAATAATCCTTGATATTAGTATATGAGCTCACCCATAGATGGCACAAGATTAGCTTTCCCGTAGATAGTGCTAGCTGAGTTAACCGAGGAGATTAATAAATATGGTGAGAACTTCTAGGTCAGGGTCCTTATCATTCCAACCGCCTGATAAGTAGGATTGTCCATCTATTATATTATTAGTAAAAGTGTATTGTCGAAGCCGGAGTTTTATTGAATGAGAGAGTTTCTGAGAAAACCCCGAAGAAACATCAGTATTTAAATGTAAGTGATATTCGACAGGCCAATAAAATTATAACATGGAAAGTGGGTTAAGTATCGCAATAATTAGGGTAGACCTCCACTTGGTTAGTGGAGGGGTCTTAGTTCGGTTGTTAGTCGCAACCAAATCTTGGTTCTTTTATGTTTCTCTGGAAGAAATTGAATAAATTGTCTTAATGCCGTATCAATAATATGAATAAATATTTAAAATTTTCAACGTTGGTTGGAAAATAGACGAACAATAAAGAACGTTCGACTGTTGTGAACTCCTGTATTTAATTTTAAAATAAATATTAACTCTACTTTTGTAACTAATCTTGTATTGGTATAAAAGTCATATCTTCTCCACTATTACACTATTATTATTAAACATTAATATTATTTGTATTTATTATTATTGTTCATTATTTATTATCATTATCGTTATCTTTATATTTATATTGATCGTTATAGTTACTGTAAATCTTTTCGTTCCCGTTACTGTTGTAATTGTTATTGTCATTGTTATTGTTATTGTTATTTTTACTGTTATTGTTATTGTTATTTAATATCCATGGACCTAAAATAACAACTAAAAAAAAATATTTTTACTTACCTACGTAACTTTACATACCAGTACAATGTTTGTACGGTCTTGGTAACAAATATTAAAAGTATATTATTTTAAAGTTATTAAACTCTTCATTTACTATTATTTTTTTCCGCCCCTGGATAAGAGAATTTAATTACTTAATGTATAATGTACCCGCGTGTTAAGGAAACAACTTGTTACAAATTGACCCTGTACGAGGAAAACAACATAATAATGTATGTATTTCTTCCGTTCAATGATAGTAGTGCAATATATAGACAAGTAGCATTTACTTCTTATCGTATCCTAGTTATTTACACTAACGATGTATGCATCGATTTGAAATGCATTTTTTATTTTCTGAAGTGGAAACTAACCCACTTTCCGACATCCGATCGATCTTAAACTTTGTCAGACAGCCACGTTGTCGATGACAATCACAGCGATAAATATACGAAATAAATGCCAATCATACCAAACCCTTTTACCAAGCCAATAAATACCAACATAACTTTTTTGTGGTAAGGTTATCTTTCATATTTATTGTGACTTTCCGTTAAAAGTTATTATTAATCGTCTCACTAAAAGTGTTAAATTCAATTATTAAATACATCTCTTTCAATTCCGATTTTGTTTTCTTGATAGAATGAATGATGAATGTATGAATGAACGAATGAAATTCTCGACATCGATTTTGGTGGAACTTGGAATGTCGGTTCTAATTTGGTTTTGACTTAAATGTTAGCGGTCTTGACTCCAATCCCTGTGGAGGAAGGTTCAATCCTCATTCAAAACACTTTTTTTCATGGAACAACTAGGTCGAAAATTGTCATCGAAGAAACTGTCCACAAACGTTGGCCGCCGTGACGTCTCGGACGCCTTCCGCAAGAACATCAACGAAATTAAAATTTTGCTACATCAAGTTTTGGGAAATAAGAAAGATGAGGTATACTCAATGAACTTTGATTTAGATCAAGAATACTACACATTTACACACCTCATTATTGAATACATCACACAATTTACATTTTAATTCATGCAGTATTTGTATCGAATAATATATTTACGATTGACACATCGCATCGAACAAATCACAGATAAACTCCTCAAACCAATACACATTTTCCTAAACATAAAACTGATTTACTAACTAACTAACCATCACTCCATTTCCCCGAACTGTACAGAGAAGACGGGCCGCCAAACAACTCGGTCTTAGTACATACTCCTTGCCTCATTCACATTAATACATACTCTTCTATTATTCTGACTCAGGTATCTACCATTCACCATTCTACTATTCACATCTGTGTCATATATTGTCCTTACATTCCTGCCTACATTTAATTTGATCTTCCTGCCCAAACCATCTCTGCGTCCTTTCTTACTCACAACGCCTACGTCTGTCATCTACGTCGATCTCCACATTTCTCACACGCCTCATCTCAACTCTACAGCATTCAATCTACTTTCATCCTTCCTCAGCCAGTACCATGCCTCACTTCCGTACATCATTGTAGGTACCAGCACTCTATTGTGGACTGCAAGCTTCGTTTTTTTGGACATTTTTTTGTTAGCACCAACCGCGTTTAGCCCTCTTTCAATGCAGTCACCTGCATTTACCTTTCTTTAAATATCTCAGTTTTCCCATCTCTGATAAACATGCTTCCCAAGTACACAAACTCATCCACCTGCTCCAAGAATTCATCATGCGCAACTAGATTGCACACTGTTTTCTCTCTGTTTTTTCTCTCTCTTTCAACCACCATTACTTTAGACTTACTTATATTCATCATTAACTCACTCTGCATAAAATACTTCATTAAATATCTTTTTGATATCTCATTTCCTCTTTCCCACGAATACTGGTGGATACCTTTATGATCGAAGAAAGTATTCGACACAAACAGGTTCCACTATAAACATTCTTTCTTTTCATACTGTTTCCATTGTCATTCTTTGTTTTTTCCCCAAAAATACATAAGGCCGAATAAAAACCTAAACATAAGAAACATTATAATTTAAAACAATATATTTTACATTTTTCAATCCATAATAAAATTTGAAATCATTGTTTGGGGAGTAGTAATAAACTCATCTATCAGTCGTATAGAAATCGCACAGACAAGCATTTTTAAGATAATACTTAAATACAGGGTGTCCGGTGGTAAAGTGCAGTAACTTCGGGAGGTGATTCTACGTGATCGTAGGAGTAAAAAAGACAAATAACTTTTTCTGAAATTCCAACTTTTAGATGTACTTTTAAGCTAATAACGAAAAATTTCTCCGACGTACCTAGACGGCATTATTTTTTTCGTCGTTGCCAAATCTACATACCGCGCCCCCCCGGTAACTAATCCCCGCTACCCCCGGCACCCGAATTCAGTCGGTCAGCTGGTAAACTGTCCCCCGCACCCCCTCCTGCACCCCCCGCTATTAGTAAATTGTGCTTTAAATGTAATGTGTCACAAAATTTGACGGGCGGAGTAAACAACTTTGAAAATTTAATTTATCTAAGAATTTTTGAATTCGTTCACTAGATTTATTGTTTGTTCTCTGCGAACTTTTCATTTGGTTTGAATTTTTGACAGATGTGAAGAGAACCCCGTACAATTTAGATGTCGGTACGTGTTTTAGAGGTATAATGGTTATGGTGCTGATTTTATCAAAATCAAATTTTATAATATTCTTATTATTATTATAATTTACAAGTACAAGTATATTACATTGGATTTATTAATATAGACGTTGTACATTATAATGATTTATGATCAATAAGATGGATCAAGGAAAAAAATATTTATGAGATGTAATATTTTTGGTATGCCTCGTTATTCTGCTGTGTCATTCGTGTGGAAAACGTTCTTTTTTTTTAAATGATTTTCGGCTATGTAATCATTGTTTTTTCTCACCTATAAAATTATGTCCCGTCTTTCCGGTTTATAAAAAAAGGTCTGATTTTTCGGATTGAAATTTTCAAAAAATCCCCAGGGTTTCAAAAATACGATTAAAAAAATAATAATAATACAGAATGTCTTAGAATATTTTCCTTAACCGAAAAAAAAAATTAAAAAATATGATGCAAGTGGCCTATTAGTAAAAAGCGATGAAATTAGTTAAGTGTTCAATGAGTTATTAATATTTTTTATAATAAAAAGTGTAACGTGATTTTAGTGCAGTTCTCTTTTTGAATTTGGTAAAATATCAAAACATACGGCGAACTCTGTGTTGTTATTGTTTACAATTCACATGCGGTTTCCATGCATACGCGCCACTCACAAATATGCAACGTTGCCACGTTCACACTTGCGAATTTATCGGGTAAGTTTGCACCTACACTATGGCTTTTTAGCAGGTATGTCTTTTTGTATGAAAAATAAAAAATTGGAATTTCGGAAAAAGTTATTTATCTTTTTTACTCCTACGATCATGTAGAATCCCCCCACGAAGTTACTGCACTTTACCCCCGGACACCCTGTATAGAATGACTGATATTGGCCTTAATATCCAACATGTTTCACATAATAGCTATAGGCCAACTATAAATAAAAACACTACTAAACTACATTTTTGACCAAAACCGAAATTTCAAAAAACACATAATATCAAAAATAGACCGGTTAGACAAGCGTACAAAAAAACATCAAAATTCCAACGGTAAACACAAGCTTTGACAAACAACACAAATACCAGTCAATAAAAACAAATACTTTCAACAATCTTTCACTCGATAAAAAAATTAGAGAAACAAAAAACCTTTCACATTCAAAATGGATTAAAAACGAAAAAGGCAATATTACAAAATGTGTCCACTAAAAGAATAAAACATATAAACTTTATACACAATACCATCACAATAAACATTTAATTATGTACTGCCTTGACTCATAATATTTGCCGTTCTTATTTTTTTTGCATTTCCATTTTATTGTTGTATTATATTTAATTTCATCTCAGTTATTCATATTATATTTTTATTGAATTTTATTAAATTGTAAAATGGGGTTCTCAGCACGGGTACCCAGTGAGGCCCACATTATCAAATAACGTTTGAAAATGCATAATGTTGCTCCATAAATAAAAATAAACATACATTCTTTAAATAATAATAGGTACCTAAATAAGATGCCCTGAGGTTTTCCGTAGAGTTCGTAATATATGGTATTTAGGATGCTTTGTTGAAGATATTTATGGAGAAAAATGAGTGGGCCTGGATTTTGAAGAGACATATGTTGGATAATAAGGAAACAAAAAAATCAGATTTTCATTCCTCAACCAAGCCATTCAGCAAACAATCGAGTTATAAAACAACCTATTTATTTCTTTGTTCCAAAATTTCATTTACATTTTTTAGACCAAATATTGACAGGAATCACTTATGAAAGAAAGTCAAGTACTACAAATTGTCCAGTAAATTAATTAATTAATTAATACTTCCCTTAAGGCCCCGCAGTAAACGTTCAAAGATGGTTTGAAAGGGAGATAAGTAAATACGAATGTTAGAGGGAGCGCGCTAATATTAATAAAAAAACAATAATAATGTAGCGAAAATTGTGAAAATATTTAATAAAACACGATTAGTTTGAAATAGAGCAAAAAATCTCATGAAAAATGCTTTAGTTGCATTTAAAGATACTGTGAGTTTTTTGATGCCTAGAGCATTAACAGAACAACGTGATTTTAAAAATTTTCGGATCTTACTTTGCGATTTTTTTCTATCGAGGAAATTTCATATAAGTTACGTTTCGGCATAACAAATGTATAGATATTAAAAAAATTGTTTTTTTTGGAACTGTTATAACTTAAAGAGTTAACGAGACACTTGTTATAAATCAGTAGAAATTGAGTATGCTTAATACCCTGAGGTAAGTCAGGGGAAGATGCATAATGTGGAAGACGTGCAAGTTCACCTAATTATTTCACAAGTAGCTAGATGTCATTGTGATGACTGTTTTAATAGTGAAAGATAGTGAAAAACCATGTATGTATCCCTCTTTCAGGAGTCAATAATATATTTTAACATAATTTTGATTGGATGGTATTTTTGGGAATGTATTTTTATCATTATATAGTTTGGCTTCTTTGCATAAAAACATGATTTGGGAAGAAGATTGTGTTGTTTGAGGTTTTATTGTACACTGGTGGGATTGCATTTAGCATCTTCTCCCATCGGTAGGGGAAGATGCCATTTTGAATAAATATTTAGATAAATACCAAGGAACACTTGTTTTATTACATTATATTATATTAGTCAAAGTTCAATACTTAAACTAATACTATTTTATTTTTATTTTAGACTAACAACTATGCCGAGGATGTGGGTACATTGGAAAGTCTTCAAGAGTCTTCTGGACGGAAAATGGGTTTAAACTTGCTTTTCTAAATATAACAAAATATTGGTGTCAATGACGTAATATTCCACCTTTTTAGAACTAATCACCTTAATAATGGGAGTTTAGGGCCGTTTAGTTCTCTGACTACTGAAGAAAAATTAGTAACCTCTATACAATCCCTGGAAACAGTTGGGTTTGCTCCTACAATTAGTGAAATTAGAAAACTCGCATACTCATTTACATTTTGCGCTGACGATGAAGTGAGCGAAGGAGAGATAACGTTTGTGCTATTTGCGAAGGGATCTATTTCGATAAAAATGGTCTCGATTTTGATCGGTTATATGGAGTGCGATATAAAACCGGATATATGTGACATTTACTTCAAGTCTTATTATCTATGTTTTATTTTTGTGGAATCTTTCCCCTACGAAATTGGGGAAGATGGCGTTTTAACTATTTTTGTGGCATCTTACCCCGACGAAATGGGGGAAGGTGGCATTTTAACTATTTTTGTGGCATCTCACCCCTACGATATGGGGGAAGATGTCATTTTAACAACTTTTGTGGCATCTTACCCTGACAAAATGGGGGAAGATGGTATTTTAACTATTTAATTTTTTGTGTCACTACTATTTTTGATATTATTGTTCCCTATTCTGGTAAAAAGGTATTTTTTATTAAATTGTGTTTTTATTTGAAGTCAGCGCCTTTAGTAGATCTCCAGTCACGGAGCTACATAAGTCACGCTTCTTTTTACATTAATCCCACACGGGAGGCTCTGAAGAAAATAACTTCCCACAGGTCCTATGTCATCTTTGGGGATGCTGTGTGAAGGGTCTTTTTAACCAAATTATACACATTATATTTCTGAATTACGTAAAATTTCGATTTGTATTATGTTTTGTAAAACCCCTGCGGGCGTTAAACAGATGAGTAGAACTTAAAAAATAATGAGTTTTATCGCAAACACATTTTTTTTTAAATATGCTTGACAAATGATATTTTTAATTCTGCCTGCACATGTTTTTGCTCTCAAAACTCGAAAAGTGGTCGATCGATATCGCTGAAAATTTCAAAGTATGTTTTTATTTACGCCAACAGTGTACTGGAATAAGATACGGAGTGGAATTAATGACACTGTTATATACAGGGTTTTCCAATAAGAGGTGTTATTTTGAATAGCCCGCTATTTCAGTAGATGTTACTTTTGAAGCTGTCATTTTTTGACATTTGACAAGTAAAAACTACGCCATTAATAAAAATGTAACGATGCACGGTTCAACAACGCATTGAAATTATTAAAATTCACTTGAGTGAATCAAATTCAAATCATCTTGAGTGATGAGGCCCACTTCCACCTCGGTGGCTTCGTCAACAAGCAAATTTGTCGCATTTGGGGCTCGGAAAACCCAAGAGTTATTGTTGAAAAGCCTCTTTATCTTCAACGTGTGACTGTTTGGTGCAGTTTATGGTCCGGCGGAGTCATTGGACCTTACTTTTTGGAAAATGAGGCTGGAGCAACAGTTACGGTGAATGGATGGCCATCGAGAGATGATTAATGATTTTTTATGGCCGGAATTGGATGGTATTGATCTGGACAACGTTTACTTTCAACAAGACGGCGCTACGTGCCACACAAGCAACGAAACTATTGATTCTTTACGATTGAATATCAAAATAACACCTCTTATTGGAAAACCCTGTAGTTTTTAACGGTATTATTGTGGTATACACTATTGAATGGTGAAAGAAGTCGGAGACGCCCGAGAAAGACGTTAGCAATAGTCCACTAGTTTATTATATTATCTTATTACACATGAAAATGAGAATTATCTAAACGGACATCCTCACTTGTGGCCAAATTCGTGTTTGTGGTATTACGAATTTAACAAATCGAAGGTAAATAAGCCTTTGATTAAAATAATACCACCAATACTGCTCTGTTTCCCTTGCATAAAAACATTTTCTTTCGATTTAATTTTTAAAAACTCTATTGATACCTTTTTAAATCACATATACATCATACACATCTTTATTCTCTGCCTATGAAGTGACAGGGAAATGTTTTAAAATAATATTTCAAAGTAATTCAATTACACGTTTTTTGTCATTGTTTCAATAAATAATAAGACATTTTTTAATCATCATTCCTGCTGAGAAAATGAAAATAAATGTGCACTTCCCTATTCGAAGTGCAGCAAGTGTAATCACGATGGCATGCATGTTTTCCTCAAATGACGTATAATAAATTTAATAGACAAGTTAAGTACTTAAATGGCCAATAAACGGTTAGTTCAGTTCACCTCCAGCCGCTGAGACTTACACACTTGTTTGTAAAGAACGTATGAACGACTCATTAGTACCTAATTGTGCTTCAACATTACTTTATCATGAAGGCAATAGTGTTTTTCCTAGTGATGATGGGTGCAAGTCTAAGTAAGTTTCATTATATAGTTATTACTGACAATACTTTCATTACATCAAATCGAAATGAATCAACAAATAAACGTTAAATATATTTTTTTTTTGAAACTGCCTTTTGCTGTTTGTTCCCTCTCGTTGTTTTATTTTTTTACAACACCAGTTTCTTTTAAGGCGAAGCTTAATGCCAAATCACTATTTTCATTAATCTTCATAACGAATTGGTGAACATTATGAATACCAAAAAATATGCTTTAGATAAATTGAAAGTTTTCCTATCGCTTCGCCTGAGTAGAATACAAATAAAAATAAAAAATTACTAAATAAAAAATATAAATGTAAACTACTAAAAAAAATATTTTTTCAATAGAAATGTATGAAGGCATAAAGGAAACAACTTTTAAAAAATACTTTATCATAGCTAAGTTTCACTTGATTAACTTTTTTTGCTTTCTTATAAAATTATTTAGAAAATAAATAAAAACCAGTTTTTTGCTTGAAATCGAACGTTTCAAGACTCCGTTTGTCAAGCGATTTGAATGCCTATTACCTACAATATAAGGTATACCAAGAATATACACATTTTCGGCTTGTAGCTTCCTCTTAATGACTTCAGGATCTTAGGTTACGAAATCTTTACACTTTCCTTGGGAACAACAGCTTTTCCAAGCTTTTTGACAATTGAATCTAGATTTTTTCTATAAATCGAAATGTATCATGCCATAAAATCTCATCCCTAAAATATTAATAAATATTTTACAAAACACATTTATTTTCTATGACATCATTGTTTTGGCCGTTATGTCGGCATCCCACAGGAGCTCATCCACCATTATTATATGGAGAGCGCAGCACCAAAACATCTGTCAGATTTGTATAGTTTAAGAAAGGTTAGAAGAATACTTTGGATTTGTGTTGCACCTGTAAAAAGAAAAACTTTAACATTTATTTATTGATTTTTCTCTCACACGCTGTTGTTTAAAATATGTTATGTTACTTTTTAAGTATGGTTATTAATTTAAATTCCTTTTACTTCCATGAAGGGAAATAACTCTAATGTAATCTGGTTTTATACCCAATTATAGTTTAGATATACTTAGGATGGGTTGTTGCGCAGAATTTGAACAATTCATTAAATTTAACGGAAATGTAAATTTAAATGTATATGTAAATGGTAGAAATACACCGAAATATTATCAAAAGATGTGCGTTAACTTGTTTAACTTGAACTTTTGCAGCAATGGCTCAACAATGTCAAACATCCGAAAAAATTGTGGGAGAATGCGTCAGCAGGGAGTCCTGCGAGCCATACAAGGAGATTCAAACGAGAAGCTCTTTTAAAAAACTAAGCCCGAGGAATCAAAAAAATATGCTGTCCTCTTGGCGATGCGGTCAAAGGAGCACGTTGGTAAGAAGATTGACTTAAGAAAAGTAAAAAATTTCTATTCATTTGTACCGAAGCAGAATTTGTAAAGATCCCCCAGCAATGATTTCTGGCATGGTGAAACTTTATAGAGCTAATTATTTCTGAAATTATCCCCGTTTCTTGGGGATAATTGTCGCTAGAGTGGAAGAAATCCAACCACCAAAGAAAATTTCATTTATTACTACATCTACAAGTCGAGGCTTAAGCTTAGGTAGCTGGGTGGTATGGACACTAAAATGTGGGTAAGGATACGGAAAGAAACAGAAAGAGACCACAGATGGTTTCTTCTTCTTTATTCTTTAGATCGTAATATCCCTATTGAACAAGGTTTCTCTATTCCTCGCGGTCTTTCGCTGCACAAAGGTTCGCGAACACCGACTTTCTAGACGCGGACCACTTTGCTCAGTTTGGCGGGCACTGCCCAAAATATCTTAGCATACACTGTTTTTAATTTGGGAGGCGGGTATGGGTACCGCCGCCCCGGAACCATTTATTGGATAACCAACACCCCTGCCTTAGGTCACCCCAAGTGGTTCGCTACGTGTGGAGACTTAGCAGGCGTGCCCGGGTTCATGGGTTGAAGTTTGTCTAGGTCTTGACGGTGGATGTGTTTGCCCACCTACTACGTGTAGTGATCGGGAGAGACTGATTGAGGGAGACCTTTTGACCTCTCCAGCCGGACTCTCTTTGGACACACTGAGCCTCAGATTTCTACCCACCCCTCATACCGTTTTCCTTTAAAAAAAACCTTTTCTCCTTCTTTCCCTAAATAGACCTTCCATACAGCATTTGGTGTCCGTGTCGGGCGGCTAAGACCCTGCGATGGTTCAATCAATGAATGTGAATTAGTATGTTAGCCTCAATGTTGAAATTATGTTTGCAGGTGTGTTGCCCGAACGACACCCCTTATTCCGAACCTCCCCCGTTAGTAGAGGGTCACAGGAACCTGCGTCTGCTCCCGCCAGTGTGCGGAAAAAAAGCGTTGACAGATAGACTCTTCGGCGCGAATACGACAAATCTTCAGGAATTCCCTTGGATGGCACTCATTTCTACTTTTAGTAGTACGTATCTAGTTGATTTTTATTTTATATATTATAGTCTATATTACTTGCACCAATGAATTGAATTTAACCTCAAGAGATGATAAATAGATAAAAGCGTAATCTAATATTATTCAGGAGAAAATCAAATTGTACGTTTAAATCGAATGCTATAGTATATTTTATCAACCTTGCTAATAAAAAATACTTCCCAACCGTTGAAAGGTGTTTCGGTTGCACATTAAATAAAGACTGTATACGATCTATTTTGAAATCATTTTGGAGCTTTTCGTGAATCGCGTTTTTGTGAATAATTTCTTAATAAATCCAGTTGGTAGTTAATAATTAAAATAGGGCCAGTATGGTAGTAGGAAAGCCCGAGGAAGACATGGCACGATCAAGTGAATCAGATACTAGAGTCCGGCCATGTCAAGAGTCAGAATAATAGAAGAGAATATATGAATGACATAAGGAGTGTGTGCCAAGTCCGAGTTATTTGGCGTCATCTCTGCCTACGACTGCGGCGAAACGGCGTGATGGTTATTTAGGTTTTTTTTTTTTTTTTTTTTTTTTTATTTTGTTAGTAAGTTAATTCAATAAGTTTTTAAGGCTGGGGATGTGTTTGGTGTTCATGAAATTAAAATATATAATATTTTTATAATGGGTTCATTCTGTTTACCGGGATAAACCAGCCGTGAAAAAATTTTAAACCACACAAGTAATTAATCATTACAGAAGCAGTAATGATTAAGTTATCTTGATTAGCGCGTTAAAATTTGTAAGAAGTAGAATGGCTGACTAGGTGACGTTCCCGTTGCTGCTTTTATATAATCACCCTTTTATATAATGAACATCGTGGTAGTATCTAGTACCGCCCGATTTGATCGGTGAGTTCCTGAATCCGGCCAAGGTACTAAGTACCTTAAGGCTTGATACCTCTAGACAACGGCCGACATTTCCAGTAGCATAAATCAACTTCTATTCATTGATAACTTTGAGATTTTTGCATCTATGATTTTTATAGTAGTAGAAGGATAAAGAGATGAATGAACTTATTTATTTGCATTTCTGAATATGAAATGTAGAGCTCCGTTTAGTGACTTATTCACAAGCGTTCCAATAATACAAGCTAATGATTTAACAAAATCAGATAAAGCTCTTCGGTTATGAAACGCCAAAAGTGTCAAACAAGAAACACCTTAATGACCATGCACAGTGGCATGTTTTTCGTGGCTGTTTGTGGATGTTGTATTTAGGTATCCTCTCGATAGTGAATCTATACTTTTTACTTCTTTTTATAGACACCAGTGGCATCATAGAATTAGATTTCACGTGCGGAGGTACCGTCATCAACAATCGCTACATCCTCACTGCTGCCCACTGCATTACAAATCTCAACAAACGAGAGCTGGCAGGAGTCCGGCTAGGAGAGTGGGACAAGTCCACGGAAATAGACTGCCAGTATGAATTTTGCGCCCCTCCTTACCAGGACATCGCCATTGAGGAGGTCCTTCCTCATCCAGGATACGTGTCAAGCAACAGTGACCTCAGGAATGACATTGGGCTTTTGAGGCTATCGAGCCCCATAAATCTCACTGTATGTACGTATACTAATAGCACACTTCTCTCTGAAATTGAGAATAAGTTCGGCCGGTTTTGTTGATTAAGATGAAAATTAAATACTCTGTTTCCACTTTTAGTCATTAAAAAAATTATATTAAAAGTAATGTATACAATTTCATTTTTATATAATTAAAATGAAGCCACAAAGTAATTTTGCAACTATTGAGGAAGAAAATATATTATTTTAAATTATAAATTATATTATGTGTTATAAAATATTGGTTTCGAAAAATGTCGATTATTTTATACAAAACTTTTCATTTTTATATAATTAAAGTGATGCCACAAAGTAATTTTACAACTATTGACGAAGTTGATTAATATTTTTCAATTTTATTTCAAGCAAACGTAGCGCCAATATGTTTACCGACCACGATGGAAATGCGGGAAGCAAATCTGACGGGACAAAAACTCGTGATCACAGGATGGGGAAAAACAAATACATTTCAAGACTTAAAAAGCTTATCCAGTTCAAGGCTTCTTCAGATTTCCGTGCCGATTGTTTCAAACCGCATGTGCGCCGAGAAATATAACAAGTGGGTTATTTATTTGTTATTTTTATTTTAGCAAATTTGATGTAGAAATGTTAAATTTTCTCAAGCAAAAAATTAATTACATCAGCGTATAGTAAATAACGTACGTATCAGACATTTTTTGTTAAATTTAAACACAATAAGGGTCCTAACCAGGTGCGGCTCGCGGTAACGTTCACTCGTGCGCTTAACCGCCAACAAAATTGAACAACATTTTACCGCTCATCGTATTCCTACATAATATTTTTAATTATTAAATTGCATACAAACTTTTTTTAAAATGGTAAAAATAAAAAATCTAAATATATTAATTTGGTTGAGAATAATTTATAGCGGACACAAGTTTTGCTTTCCGCACGCCAGTTATAACGGGTACGATCCGAGGTACATACCATTCCGGGCGATAGAGTTAAGGCGAAGCTTAATGCCAAGTCACTATTTTGGTTAATCTTTATAACGTGGACATTATGAATACCAAAAAATATTCTTTAGATAAATTGAAGGTTTTACTATCGTTTCGCTTGAGTAGAATACAAATTAAAAAATAAATTACTCAATGAAAAATATAAATGTAAACTACTAAAAAAACAGTTTTGCAATAGTATGAACGCGTAAAAAAACTTTAAAAAATACAGTATTATAGCTAAGATTATCTCTGACAGTTTCATTTGATTAACTTTGTTGCTTTCTTATAAATCTTTCTTATTATCTTGAACAAGACAGTAATAATATTTCTCTTGTAAAATGCAATCATGAGTCAACGGGTCAGCTATACGTCTCGTGTTATATTATCTTATAATACAGCCTATACAATATTATTTATTTGTTTGTTTTACAGTAAAAAGTAACCTTTTGTTTATGTGCGTTTTTTTGTAACTTATTGCAAACTATACACCATAGATCGTTATGCTACGTATACATCCGCGAGCCGAACTGCCAAACTGAACCTCAACTTATGGGAAAGAAACGAAGCAACCGCAAATGTCGCGAAACGCCGCTTGCAGTTGATTCGTTCATTTCCCGTAATTCATGGTACGGTTCGCAAATGTATACGTACCCTTAGATCAGTAAACACCCGAGCAGGAGTGGTTTATTTATGCACCCGCACCATTATCGAAAGCCTTCCCAGAGTCATGGTATGATGTGTCAACTTGCTCATTGTTATCGAGAGATATCGCCAAGTAATATCACTAAATTTGTAGTGGTTGATCGGCCACGTCTAAATCCATTCGATCAAGAATGGTTCATCATTGGCAAACACACATTAAATTATTAATTATTATTTTCAATAATTTAGGAGGTACGGACAGAATATCTTTAGTCGATAGTCGGTTGGTTTACACTTATCAATATCTCTGATCTTCGGTGATTGACAGTTCCATTTGATTACAGTTCCAACGCGGGTGGCATAGGCTTTCGCCACTTGTGCGCCAGTGGCATCGATGGGGTCAGCACTTGCACCGGAGACTCCGGAGGCCCCATGATGTTAGACATGACCGTGAAAAGGAGGGTACGATATGTGCAGTTCGGAGTAATCAGCGCCGGTTACAGTATCTGCGGCGTAAAGGACCAACCTGGCATCCTCACCAACGTATTGTACTACATGGACTGGATACTTGATAACATAAAGCCGTGATGTCGAATTATTATTATCTGTTTTTGATTGCAAGGATTACAAGGCGTGTGATATTTACACAAATATTTTTTTAAATTGTGTACAATGTTTCAAGTTTGTTTTTTGTTATTCTGATCGTTGAACTATAAATGTAAATTTTTTAAATGTTCAAAGTTTCGAATATGGCTACGACCGGCGCAGGCTGCTTACTGGTTGCTGACTGCCCGTACAAACGATAGCGTTATTATTATAGCGTTTAAGGGACAAATCAAAACAGCTTTATTGAACCTGTATAGAACAATTTATTCTTATTTATAAAAATAATTTATTAAAAATTGAATATATTTTCGTATTATGTTTTAGGTTTACAAAATCAATGTATTACCATTTACTTTATGTTACCCAGTGAGAGCTAAATAAATATTTTACCTGTGCTTTTTTATTTTATTTTGTTAAATGAAGTGTGTCGCAATAATATCTGAATAATCTTCGATCGCATCTAAGAATTGAACCCAGGACCTCAGCCTTGTCGGGCTTTGCTCTAAGCTATAAGCCTTCAATGATTCAATATTACAGTTATTCCACTACAGATAACCTATTGAATGATGGATTGTGATAATTAGTAAGTAAGTCACTTTTTTATTTATACACGGTGTTCGGAAACTAGTGGTACAAGCAGGAAACTGGCGAATCCATGGCACATAAAGAAACCAAAAAAGCTTTTTTGTTTCGATTAGAGCATTTCGAATTCTAACTTTTTTGCACTTTCAGCAATTTAAAGATTATGAAACTATTGGAACATAGACAGCTAATTTTAATAAACTTAATTTGACCAAAAAAATTTAAACACGAATTCGATTCCAATCGTGATGTAGATTTACCAGTTTCTTGTTTGTACCATTATTTTCCCGACACCATGTACGTTTTTCAAAAATTTAACAAGTTTCTTCACATCACAAGACATCGCGGCGCTTTAATAGTGAAAATTTCAAAACTTAAGAAAAATAATTATAATGGTCTTTTACCGAATCGAAAAACACGAATGTTTTTTTTCCTTTACGCGACATACTTATTCCAGAGCAGTTAATACGTAAAAACCGTCATTCTGTATCAAGGAGTTGCTTAAAACTTGACTTAAATCATTATTTCATTTTTTTCTTAAACAAGAACTTTCCAACCTTCCTCCTTCCCCATATCCTTCCCCTCCCCCTCCCTGCACATTCAAGAAATCAGGAATTGAACACACTACTCGTGGGTGGGACCCAAACGCGATGTCAGCCACCGACCGGTCGTTCATGTTTTCTTTAATTATGTGCATACCTAATCGTAAGTGTTAACAGCTCCTTTAACTCATAATGGACATCTTGATTATCCTCCTATATAAGTAGTACCTACATAGCTGGTAAAATAAACAATCGATTATTTCGAAACATTTCTAATAAAATCTCGGGAACAAATATTCTGATCTGGGTGATATATTTAATTTGAAAACTAATCAGTATAAATGTTGTATATTCTATCACTTTTATTCTTCTAGACACAAATAGACCCATGTACCCATATAACTTCTCCGCTTCTACTATTTTGTTTTGTTGAATCTTTTAAATTCAATTATATGCGTGAGGATTCATTTTTGCCATTATGTTTACATTCTTCTTTATTGTATTAATTTTTAAGTGTTTACTCTGATACAAAATGCTTGTATTTTTTTAAAAAGAAAAGCCCACTAGGGCGTTGTTTTATTGGATCTTTGGTATTCTTTAATAAAAGTCATTCAGATTGAATAGATAAGGCTTTATTCAATGTGATACCTAACACCATGTTTTACTGGATCTTTGGTATTCTTTAATAAAAGTCATTCAGATTGAATAGATAAGGCTTTATTCAATGTGATACCAGATTGGCACTTTACATGTTGCGTTGCCGGCTGTCGGTAAGAGAGAGCGAGTTTCTCAGACCGGAAACTCATACATAGATAGCACAATACCATAGACATTGCATAGACATAGGCATAGACAATACAATACTACAATTGACAATGTAACAGGCGTGTAATAAATAAATAAATAAATATTATTCATCACTCATCCCTATTATGTAGCCGGATCCGTTTGTTTATTTCAGTAATATGTTGTAGTAAATTACATGCAATCTATTACTTTTTATTGATATCTGAACCATTCCTGTTCTTTACGTCGTGGAACTTGTTAGTGAATAACAAACCGGTTGGTTAATAAGCGGAAAATTATGTTTTAATCGTTTCCTTGTTGCTGGGGATCGTGACCCCCACTGCCTTTTCACTGGCAAGGTTACTCTACTCCCAGTGGTCACGCGCAGCATTATCAACTATGTGTCTCGTATCTACGTGATATATAGCGTAGAAAGGATTGAGAAAATACAAAATCTTTTTCTAAGATACCTTAATATTCTGGGCTAACGACCTCATCCAAGCCATGAGGAGTTCTTCGAAATTTTGTGAGTGAAATTCCGCAGACGTTCTGTTTTTGTAAAAAATAGCCACCTATATGATAAATTTCCCAGAATTAATAAAAATAATTCAATTCAGAGTGCCAAAACCTATAACCTGATTTCATGTTGGGCGGTATTATAACCGGATTTCAAGGTTAAGGGCACGTTGCGCGCCTTTATTGACGAGATTTAATCCCACATTAGGTAACATGATGATAAAAGAAGTAGTAATAAAAAGAGTCATGAATTACAACATATTATTTATTTCTACAGCGTACAAAACCAGAGCAATCTAGAGATCTCTATAATTTTCATAATTGAATTTAATCTCAGGGCATGTGCGTCAGACCGAAGGCCTTGCGCATCGGACTTTTTAATAATAGGTAGCAATGTTAAATGGTGTGACTAGAAAGGTGAATAAGAATAAGTAACATGAGAAACGTGTGTGTGACAAAGTATTCTAACCTGTTATGAATAGTAGAGGGCGCCAAACATCATTTTACATGATGTTAAATTTAGTATAGAAAAGCAACGACCAGCCAAACGATTATAACATGTTGCGTCAATCTTCCCCAAAAGATCGATGTCTCGAAATGTTCGTCCAATGTCGTTTGTAGCGTTCGCTGCGTCTTCCGGGATTGCGTCTACCGCCGGCGGGAGCCGTATTGGTACTGGCCGTTCGGGTCCGCTCGAGTTGCCGTCTCAACTCTTCTTGCCAGAATTCAGTGTTTCCATACTCCGAATAATCTTGAAATGTAGCGGGTAGTAAAGAACTGCTACAATGCCCCCTCAGCCAAAAGACTTATGCCTATAAGTCTGAGGTTCACCTGACACCTCGTGGCCAACAGGCCTTGAAACCACTCCTGCAGTAGAAATCAGTAGTTGCGTAAAGGAGGGCAGCAAGGGGCTTCAAAAATGACGACATGAGTTTCCGACGTCTATGTGGTGGAGCACCTCAGGTTCCAAGTTGTCCAAACAGGGCCCGTCCATTTCAGTTTCAGAAGTTGCCAGAGAAGGACAGCAAAGACGGACAGCATACTAAGATGATAAGTGATACTTCAGTCGCACCAGCACGGAAATGAAGAAGAAGCAAGGCAATCCAGATGATCCTGATGAGCGCATCATGTAGTACGTTGAGGGAAGTGATGATTGACTTGTTCAGTAGCACAGCACGGAGATGAAGAAGAAGCAGAGCAATCCAGATGATCCTGATGAGCTCATTATGAAGTAGGATGAGCGGAAGCAGAAGAAGTCTTCGTGAGAATGTTGGATGTCTAGCCTACCCGAACTGGTCATTGATTAAAGAAGCTAAAATTTATTAAAATAGCAAGCCCTTTTCAAGGAAAGAAGGTACACACCTTACAAGCAAGAATTATAATATATTTACTAATTGAAAAGGTGAAGCTCAAGTTGAAAACCTGAATAAAAACTCTAACAAACTGTTTTGTACTAAAAGTGACAGTTGTACATAGGCGAGGTAACCAACAATGAAAAATAAATTCCAAGGCCCAAAAAAAAATATAATAGTAAAACGTCATGATGACAAATGCAATTAATATTCAAAAGGAAAATTTTCTTAAATAAGAAGAATTTACCGTAATATCGAAGATAACAGCTAAATAATGTAAAACCATACAAGTGAATGAAGCTAATAATCAAACCAAAAACAATGGTAATTAAAAGTTTTGTACTACTTGACAAAAGATGGCAGTAGTGTAGAAATGAATATTAGATAGAAAATCAATAAATCTTCTTGTTAAAAAAATATTGAATAAGAATACAGAGTTTATAGAGAAAATTATATAAAAATGAATCTAATCATTATTTTATTTTCATGCACATATTCTTTCGTCACAGAGCGAACAGTGAGTGGCTGAAGAATACCGATGAAAAACGACGAAACATAACACAAAACATGAAATACGTGAACATATACATGACAATAATAAATAAACACATAAAATATATCTGTTATCAGCCGATCAGCTATCATGGTTTTGTGTCTATTATAAGCTGAATAAGCTATCATGGTATTGTATCTATTATGAGCTGAATAAGCTATCATGGTATTGTATCTATTATGAGCTGAATAAGCTATCATGGTATTGTATCTATTATGAGCTGAATAAGCTATCATGGTATTGTATCTATTATGAGCTGAATAAGCTATCATGGTATTGTTAAAGCTAAAAGCTTGTAACATGGGTGTTATCACATAACGAAACCCAGTTATGGTGTATTAGAGCGCATCATTTGCAGACTCAACCATAGATGAGAACCAAATCCTCAATAATTGAAATAAACAAACACAAGTACATTACCGACAACACAAGACAGGACGTCATAATGTTCACCTTAAAAAAATTAAAAGAATTCAGAACAAAAGAATATTGTTAAGATGAATTCTTGTAAAGCGAGCCCACTGATCCGTTTCGGCAATATAAAAGAAATTGTAATGTAGAAAAAATTAATTCAATAAATAGAATTTAAATTGTTCATAAGAACAAATAAAGAAAAGTTGCAAAAAAAACATCAAAAACTCCAACCCAAGAAGTTGAAAATCTCACGAAGTTAAAAGTAGTGTAGAATTACTAAAGATGGCGGTAGTAAAATTATAATTAATGTAAAAGCCAAAAAAAAAAAATAATAATTTCGCAAAATTAATACCAAAACGAAGAATTTAAGCAAAAGCGCGGTATAAAACCACAAAAGAGACCTAAAATATAACCAAGAGATCCTCTTAAACGAAGTTGTAGATAATGACGTGAAAAGAAATTAAAAATTATTAATTAATAAATATTCCAAATTCCGATAACATTCAAAAAGCGTGAATTGAGATCTAATAAATCCTCAATGTGAGATAGATGACAAAACTCACCAATTAAATAGTAACGCAAAATGAAAAATTTAAAACTTAAAAATCCATAATTTAAAAAAAATTTAAATGTAAAAATTTAAAATTCCAAAAATATTTTATGAAAAATAATTATTTAATTATTAATTATTAAAATATAAATTACGAAGACAATTTCCAAGAAGGAACTCAAAATAAATGTAAGTGTATAATTAAAATATTTACTACTGCGTAGTTAAAATAGATTATTATTATAGACTCGCCGTTCAGTCGCGATCGGAATACCATGATCCCTCATTACAAGCTGGATTACAAAAACCTGTGACAATACAATGCAGTTCAACATTGGAGTCAACAATATCAATGTTCAACACTAAAAATTCTCAACACTAAATTTTGATGAGAGAAAAAAAAAAAATTTCTACCGCGGATAATTATTATTTAACCATCAGCAAACATCGTGAAATTAAAAAAATACCTCATGAATTATTATTATCAGGATTGTAAAATGTAACATTAAAATATCAAAGAAATATTATGAAGTAATTAAGTTATAAGTATTTTGTGACAAAAATAAATATGTAAATTTCGAGCAAATGTGCCAAATAAATCCTCCGAAGAGTTGGACACAAAAGGCGAAAAATGTAACATATAAATTTATATGAAATTATTACGAGAGTATGTTTGTAACATTTGATTAACTTGAAAATGGAAGAATTTAATTTGGAGAGATTTTCAAAAAATAATTATTAAAGATTATAGCAAATAATTAATTACGTGTGATTAATTCCAATATATCCTCTTGAAGAGATGGTAATTAAAGCACAACATAAATAACCAAAATTAATAAATGATAGGAAAGTTCCCTTCCCAAAATGAATATTACAAAAAATAATTTATTAATTGTGTCGAAACACGTCAGCAATTCCATTGTGGTCACCATAACCCGTCAGTCAGAGTGAACAAAACGGAATTACAACTAACCTTCCGTCAAATAATATTATTACAACAAAAAGGAAAAATCTCCCAAATCAAAAAAAAATTCCACATGGCAGTTATGATTAAATTACTTTGAATTTAACAAAAATTTTTAAAAAATATACGCGATCAAATCCTTGCAAAACGTAATAAAATTGAAAGTAATCAGCAAAATAAAATTACGACGCATTTTGCGTGCAAAATGATGAGTCACAAAACAATAATAAACCGTGAACATAATATTTCTCTTACCTCGCTATGAAAGCAATAAATGTTATTGTAAGCCGTGTTATATGCGGCAGCAAGAATCTAGAGCGGCCCTCGCATAAAATTTTACCCGATATAGTATCTGCTATATTGTAAACTGCGTCTCGTCTAAGCGCATAGTCAATAGGTGTACCTGAATAGCTAGAAACACAAAAGTAAGCATATTGACGCTATTAGTCACGTCCGTGGACGGAGTACCATTCTGCATAAAATTATAACAAGGTGAACAATACGAAATACAATCACAAAATAAAAATATAAAATAAATAACGAAATTCGCTATGAATCCCGGAGTACCAACGGCATAGAATTTAATATATAAAAATTAATTATGTGAGAAAAATTAAAAAAAAATAATAATTTTAAAAAGGTTAAAAGCAATATTAAAAATTTTAAAAAATTGAATACAATTTTTAAAAAGAAACTCAAGCAGGGGACGACGCAATCCAGGAAGACACACTCCAAACGACATTGTAAAACACGAAGAACAGGCCAAATACTATGTCACACATGAAAAAAAAAACCATCCAAAATGCTAACCTAATTAAAATGTTAAAAATATCCGAGAAAAACCACGTTGGGCGGCCATTATAACCTGATTTCATGTTGGGCGGTATTATAACCGGATTTCAAGGTTAAGGGCACGTTGCGCGCCTTTATTGACGAGATTTAATCCCACATTAGGTAACATGATGATAAAAGAAGTAGTAATAAAAAGAGTCATGAATTACAACATATTATTTATTTCTACAGCGTACAAAACCAGAGCAATCTAGAGATCTCTATAATTTTCATAATTGAATTTAATCTCAGGGCATGTGCGTCAGACCGAAGGCCTTGCGCATCGGACTTTTTAATAATAGGTAGCAATGTTAAATGGTGTGACTAGAAAGGTGAATAAGAATAAGTAACATGAGAAACGTGTGTGTGACAAAGTATTCTAACCTGTTATGAATAGTAGAGGGCGCCAAACATCATTTTACATGATGTTAAATTTAGTATAGAAAAGCAACGACCAGCCAAACGATTATAACATGTTGCGTCAATCTTCCCCAAAAGATCGATGTCTCGAAATGTTCGTCCAATGTCGTTTGTAGCGTTCGCTGCGTCTTCCGGGATTGCGTCTACCGCCGGCGGGAGCCGTATTGGTACTGGCCGTTCGGGTCCGCTCGAGTTGCCGTCTCACCTCTTCTTGCCAGAATTCAGTGTTTCCATACTCCGAATAATCTTGAAATGTAGCGGGTAGTAAAGAACTGCTACAAACCACACAATAAACATTCCTCAGCGAAACACTAACTCAAAACATAGCAAATTAATTCACCGCGGTTTTTTGACATTTCATTCGACTTATTTAACACAGCACCTCAGATTTTCAAACCTAAAATTATTAAATAACATTCACATAATTCATATTACTCTACACAGGCTAGATCCATCCCCCTCCCTCCTTCCATCCCATCCCCATAGGCTAATGTAATTATTTTATATTTAATTATTGAAGATAATGACGAAAATTTGAAACAAAATATCATAAAAAGATACGGTCTCATCTTGGAATTTAACCCAAGACCTTCGCCTTTTCCTCATTAAGTTGTTTCAAAAATAAAAATAAAATAGCTCTTTTATACTCACCAAATTAAGTTACATATAGAAAACCTAACATTGGTTGCATAATTATATGTATTTTACCATACTTTATAAAACTGCTGTTTTCCTTTCTTAATTTTTCTCCAGCAACACGTTTCAGGTCTTCTTTCCGCATCCTTTCCTCACTCTAATTGGTCATGTTTGTACACAATAAAATATGGTGAAAATTGAATCTCATCTTATTGGTCTTCATTACGCCTCCTTCATTTTTCGAGAATAAAATCCTTATTTTTACTTCTATTTCAGCCTCTTTCGTCGCATGTAGACGAGCTCAACCATAATGTCGTTTACAAATTTGTGAGAGCTAAAGTGTTTTTCCTGTAGATTACCATTACTTTGTTTTTGGATTTGAAGATCAGTAGGCCTAAGGTGGGTCTGTAGTGTGAAGCATAATAAATTATAGAACTTTTCCAAATCCAATCCGAAATAAATAAATTCTTCATATGTCATCTACCAAGAAGAATGGAAATGGCAATGAGATACAATGAGATTGTTTCCTAATTTATTTATTTTCTTCATGAAAATGTTTTGTGTTTATAGAGTCGTACTTTTCTAAATACTGTCGCGCGTCGGACCTGGGGGGGTCCTGACTTACCCTCGGCCAGCTCAGAAGCGGGGCATGAGACGTCTCTCTCATAGTCAGGGTTCGGGGTCAGCGCGTGGCTCGAGAATCCATATCCCACCGTCTATACAAAACACTCCCATACGATTGTTATGCCCAAATGAAAGAGGTTAGGTTTTTATGAATTAGCATTGTATTTGAGCGGCTAAAGGACATTACATGGGTGAATAACAACAGTACACAGGTTATTACATCCTAAACTGGAATTATCAACAAGGGTTCCCTAATCTCTCTCTGGGAAATAATTAACAGCTCACTCTCTCTAGATCGGCAGGCAGCGTGGATGAATTTAGGTTATTAGCGGACACATTCAAGGGTAATAGGAAATGTAAGAGACTCACAGCATGGTGTTGTCGGGTATCCTGTTGATTTGCAGGACTGAGCGCCGTGTCTCAAACAAACGGTGCCAGCCTGTCGATGTTCAAAGCGCCATTTCCGTACGTTATTGCTTTCGACGGAGCGGTGCAAATTGGGAACGCGGGAGCCGAAACGAACACACGTCCAGCCTGGTCAGAGGTCGGCGCGCGAGCGGGGGGGACGGGGCGTAGGGTCGCCGGGGGTGGGGGAACTGTAGCGGATGTATTGCGCGTTCTTCACTACGTTTGGTCTAGCAACTAATTTGAATAATTCCCGCTCTCAGGCTGGCAACTGTAGGATCTTTTGCGGCTAAAATCTGTTATATGACACCTCCCCCCGCGCTCGTAAAAAAGGCGACGTGGTAATGGAGCATCAGGGTTAAAAGATCCTCTATGTGCCTCCCTTGGGGTTTTTTTGACAAAACAAGAGTTGCCCTTAGTTTGAGAGACTTGGATGGCCAGAGAGATGCCTAGCTAAAACATAATGACTAGCTTATGCCATAGGCTAGGTAACAATATTTGTGGGGAGAAATGAGGAAGGGTACATAGCATGTTTGGAGCAAATAAATTTTGGGGAGAGAGCAGGTGTGGAAACAACAAGTAAAATTATGCAATTTGAAAACAATAGACATGGTTATGCAATTGAAAGACAAAAGACAAAATTATGCAATTGAAAGACAAAAGGGCATGGTTATGCAATTGAAAAACAAAAGGGCATGGTTATGCAATTGAAAAAACAATAGACAACATTATACAATTGAAAAACAAAAGGGCATGGTTATGCAATTGAAAAAACAATAGACAACATTATACAATTGAAAAACAAAAGGGCATGGTTATGCAATTGAAAAAACAATAGACAACATTATACAATTGAAAAACAAAAGGGCATGGTTATGCAATTGAAAAAACAATAGACAACATTATACAATTGAAAAAACAAAACAAAAGACGGAATGTTAAGGTGTGATTCTAGGGTTTCATTGGTCTGGAAGCTAAGTTTGCGTTGCGTTGGTTTTTTGGTTTCGAAGAGTTGCGAAGGAAACGAGATTTCACTGACTCTAAAAGATTACATTATCACTGTAATCTGACCCATTGAGATAACACTCAGGAGTACACTTAGGTCTTGGAAAAAAAAAAACACTTTGCTTCGTTGTGGGCGTTGATGTTTGCGAAGTGGGGCTGTGGTTTGCGGGGCTGCGGCTATGGTTACAGTGGTCATTGGAGAGAGTAGTCCAGGTTCCGTAGTTATGCCAGTACGAGTCCTATGTGCTATTATGGTGGGCACGGATCGTATGTGTTGGTTATCGGAGCATAATGTAGCTCAGGATAACTTTTTAGAGATGCGCAGTTTGTGTTTACTGGAGGGGCAAAGGGTAATTATGTTTCACCCATGACCTGGTATGTGTCACTGCATGACAGAGCAAGAGACGGTATAACTGGCATTGGCATTGAGGGCAAGAAATTTGAACTCCGGGACTAGCGTGTCCGAAAGGTAGTTCAGAGTGTCATAAAGTATAGTGGGACAACTCGGCTTGCAGTGGTGAGACAAACGTCATACATATGATTAGTATTGTCTGTGCTTTCAGGAACAAGATGGAACAAGTGTGTAGCGAGTAGTAGTCGAGGGACCTTTGTAACCACAGCGCAGGCTGCTAGGAGGTGAGGCTCAGCTTGGCTGTCGGAGATGACATCCGCCTGGGCTTCTTTTTTAATCCGGGGGGAATTATTATTAAAGCAAATTTCTTGAAGTTTACCTGCCTAGGGACCAATGAAGAAAAGTTTGGAGAGAAACAAAATGTGTCCAGAAAAATAAACAAACGAGGTTTAGCTGCCGGTCCGGAGAGTGACGAAGAGTGTGAGAGAGAGGTAGAGAGAGGTTCCTAACTAGTTTTGATTACATAAACATTATCCTTTATTAGGATGACTTGGCGTTTGCCGAATGACAAACTGTCTTGGTTGAAAAAACAACTGGCCTTCTTTGGCCTATGTTAACATACAGGTGGTAACATTTTCGTAGGATTTCAAAGAACAAGACAAAAAATTCGTGAACGAGTCACGGCAACAGCAGGGAAACTAATTCATGAATAAAGGTTGTCAGAAAAGACAGACGATACGCCAAGTGCGTATCATACATATTCAAAATTCATGAATGTGTTTCGTTGAGGAGAGAAAAAAAATGACAACATACGTGAAAGGTGAGGTAGGAAGCCTGTTGGTGACCGGAACAATTACCGATTCGAACTCGAAATGAGGGCGAAATATGGTCGACAACAGATTTTCCACTTCATACATATTGCCTGAGGGCATGGGGTGGGGAGGGGGGAAAAAGGACGGGAATTGAGTTACGAAATTGCTAGAGACTGGACTAATTTCCAATTCAACCTCTATGTGAGAGTGAAACATATTCAACCAGCAGATTTCCTGACTCTTTACATTTTAATAAAGTGGATTAATTTTTAAACCGCATTTGAATACACATTGTACTAAAGAGGCTAATCTTTTGCGTGTATTTGGCAAAAGATTAGGGGTCGTTTTAAACTTCTACATGATTGTGAGAAAAGACAGACCCTAGTTCCAATTTCACAAACCTGGGATTCTTCTTATTCGTTTCCCAGACGACGAGTTTAGTGGTTTTGTGCCCATCGATTAACTCCTGCGGCACTATGCCCCATAATTGACAGTGAAGCTGAAAACTAGTCCTTTTGGGATAGTAGATATTCCTGGGCTTCTTTTCTTTTTGGAAAGCAGCAAAAACAGGAAGTCCACGGGCATTGGCGTTGAACAAAGAGGCTTCTGTGAAATACTTACGTAGTTCACATATAAAGGTTTGATATTATTTCGTTCGCACGATTCATGGTGAGTATTGTAACGTCTTCACGTATAGTGTACAAGTATGCAGTATATGCAAGGTACAACTCAATTATAGACAGAAGTCAAGGAGTGTAAAAACAGTTCCTTAAAGGAGATGACGATGTCGATATTATGTCGTTCACACGAATCACGGTAAGTATTATTATTACGTCTCCACGTCTCGTGTACAGGGTTGTACACAATTATACACAAAAGCGGTTCTCATGACATGTTAATGACACACGACCAAATTATACACAAAGGGCGGTACTCATGGCAAATTAATGTCACACGACCAAATTATTCACAAAGGGCGGTACTCATGGCAAATTAATGTCACACGACCAAATTATACACAAAGGCGGTACTCATGGCAAATTAATGTCACACGACCAAATTATAACACATGGTTATAAGTATTAAGTAATTGTAACGAACTTCTCGTGTAGTGGTGGATTTTGTAAGGATCTCTCCTATCGCGTGACAATTTTTACATTTAAATATAATTCAACAAAAGCTAGCAGTATCATTTGATACTGTTTGCAAAGATTTGTTAGATTGACTAACTCCGTAGCCTGGAGGGGCGTACGATGGAACAATAGAGAAGATAAACAATTTTAATGTTACTTCATTGTGTTACAAGGTGCAAGATGATGGTAGAAGGTATTTCTACTTACATCGAGCGATGGGTGGGAACAGGCCCATAATGGCTTTACATACTGTTCGTTGTAGCGTGCAATTGGGTTGCAAACACTTGGTTAAATGGTGAGACAAAGGTTGGGTGTTTATATTATGCAACGATGATCGAACAAAGTCCTGTTGATTTACGTTGTGATATAATTATTTGCGTTTGAAGATCAGGATAACCGTAAGGTTTTACTAACCTGTCCCGTAGGGTTGAAACGTGAGGTACGAGACATACGTGACGTAACAGTAGAGAAAAGAAAATCGAGATCTCGTCATACAATAAAAGACCTTAATGGGTTTTACATACTTTTAGTTGAAGCGAGTCCAGTTATGGTATGTGGTTTTATAGGACCGACATTTGGTTTTCTTTTATAAATACAATTTCCCAAAATGGATGTGTCAAAATCCTATTTTTGGTAAATGTGAGCTTGGGTAGGACGCCATCAATTTTTGAAAGGAAAAAATTGAAAAAAAATGAAAAAAAAATTATATACATACAAAGAAGACAATTATGTGATTAATTGCTACTTGGTTCTTGCCTTTGAGACCACTATAGGGTTTTACATACTCAAGGTAACGTTGAATTGGACAAGAAAGAATTAATGGCTGTACTTGACAGGTTTTCTTTTTTTTTAAAAAAAAAGGGGTCGGTATTTAACACTTTGGAATTTACAAAATCCGAACTCTTTTGGATGGCACTCTTATGAGTGATTACCAATCGTTATTTTACAAGGAACAAAAACAAAAGTGGGGTGGTTCTTTCTAACACGACGAAGGGAACAAAAATGAAACGAAAATGGGGTGACATGACATAAACATTGCATAGTGTAGAAGTTGAGGAGCAAAAGCGGGTTCGCGACTTCCCGGCGATTGTAACTCGAAGACGTGTCTCTATTCTAAAATGATCAGTTTCAGAACAGGTGAGAAAATAAAACGTAAAAAGGGAGAAAACGATTGTCGTGAGGGAAAGAACGTTATTACAGGAATAATATTTCATGGTCATAATATGTTAATATACATTTATTTACAAAGGTAGGTTAAACTCGTTTTTGACGAATAGGTTGACATGTAGTTGACACTTTACACGCCTAATTATGGTAAGACTTCATAGCTTACAATAGTTTGTGATAATACACAGTGGGTTAGTTTAAAGTTGCTGGGGTGGTGGGGGAGTTTCAACTGTCTCCTCACTTCCAGACTTTACAATGTCCTTAATATGGTAATTACCAGTATGTTTGCCAGAGGAGTCGGACAGGTAGTAAACTAAGTCCGATATTTTTCTTACAACCTTGGCCTTGACAAAACGGGGTGCCAGCTTGGCAGAGAAGTACAGGGCTCCTTGAGAGAGGGTGTTATTCCTTCTCCAGACAACATCGCCTACATTAAAAGTGATGTGTTTCCTACGTAGGTTATATCTGTCCGCACTTTTTTGGTGGGCCAGCAATAGGGCATCAGTAACTTCACTATAAATGGCAGTAAGTTCTTCCAAACGATGAGCGTAATCAACGGCAGGATTGCTTGTGGAGGTGGTTGACGTGGGGAAATTCGTGTTCCAGTGCAATGAACCATGTACCACCTGTTCCATACCGTGTTTTAAAAAGAAGGGGGTGTAACCAGTGGTTAGGTTAACAGTGTTATTCATGGCAGCTTGAATTTTATCTAAATTCTTACACCAATTACGTTGGTCTTTGTCAACCAAAATGGCCAGAGCTGTGTTAATAGTCTGGTTATACCTTTCGACAGTGTTATTTTGGGGAGTGTACAAGGTATTATAATAAATATCTTTAATCCCGTATTTAGCAAGGAAATCTTTAAATTCCTGTGCTATAAACTGTTTTCCGTTGTCAACTATTACGGTTTTGGGTGTTCCGTAGGGTATGAAAATGTGTTTTTCCACAAGTTTGACAATGGCGGCAGCGTTGGCTCTTTTTAAGGGGAAGATCCAACAAAATTTGGTAAAGATATCCACAATGCTGAGTATATGCATGTGTCCAGAATAACTTCTGGGAAAAGGTCCGACGAGGTCCATAGATAACGATTGGAGGGGTCTATCAGCACGTTTGGGTTTTCCCATTAGGCCGGCAGGGGGTGCCGTACTATGTTTGTAAGCTTTACATGTTTCACATTTGGAGATGTAGTTGCGAACTTGCTTGAAAAGACCAGGCCAGTAATACTTCAAGGAAATCTTTTTATACGTCTTGAAGGTTCCTGGGTGTATAGAGTCGGGGGCACTATGATTGTTGATGATTACTTGTTTTCTCTTTTCGAGGGGCACAACGAGTTTCCAAGAGTAATCTTCGAGGATGGACAGTGGGGCCTTACAATTGCGATATAGTTGTCCTTCTTTTATAATAAAATTGGGAAACTTTTGTTGATTGTTTTTGCACCCTTCATAGATTTTGAGATACCATTCATCTTTTGTGGATGGGGTAGAGGCAATTGTATCGATGTTTAATGCGGCAAGTTCAATTCTTGACAGGGCATCTGGGACAATATTGTCCGCACCTTTACGGTGGATGACATCGAAAGTGTATTGGGACAAACGAGAAGCCCAGCGAGCGAGTCTGCCGGAGGGATTACTTAGAGAGATCAACCATTTCAAACTACTATGGTCTGTGACTACAGTAAATTTGCTACCGTCTATGTAACCGCGGAAATGGTGAACAGAATCCAATACTGCCAGTAACTCTTTTTCGGTGATTCCGTAATTTTTCTCGTGTTTATTCAAGGTGCGGGAAAAATAGGCTACAGGGTGTTCGCCATCGGGGAATTCCTGAGTTAGGACTCCACCGATCCCTACGTTAGAAGCATCCGTGTGGAGGGTAAAAGGTAGTTCAAAATTAGGACAATTCAGGACAGGGGCTGTTTGAAGAGCATTTTTTAAAGTCGTAAAAGCTTCTTCGGCTTCAGTAGACCAACGAAAGTTGCTGATACCTTTACGGATACCAGTAATTTTGTTTAATGGGGCCGAAATAGTGGAAAAGTCTTTAATGAATCTCCTATAGTAACCTGTAAGTCCAAGGAAACCTTTGACTTCTTTCGCGTTTTTGGGTCGGGGGAAATTTGCCATTGCTTCCACCTTAGTAGGATCTGTTCTCAGACCTTTTTCGTCGACAATGAATCCCAAATAACGCAGGCGAGACTTACAAAATTCAGACTTCTTTAAATTGATGGTTAAACCAGCAAATTTAAGTTGTTGAAAAACTTTTTTCAGCATTAACAGGTGTTTTTCGAAGGTGTCACTAACGATGATGAGATCATCAAGGTAGCAGAATAGGTTGTTGTCAACTTCAGGGCCGAATAGTTTGTCCATCAGCCTCTGTAGTTCGGCGGGGCTATTTTTTAGACCAAAAGGTAGCCTTTTAAAGTGGAACATTCCCCTACCAGGTACAACAAAAGCAGTTTTTTCGCAGGATTCCGCATCTAAAGGTATTTGCCAGAAAGCTTTGCTTAGATCAATGGAAGAAATGAATTTGGCGTTGCGTAATTTGTCTAAAGTTGCGTGAACGAAAGGCAGTGGGTACGCGTCGGCTTCAGTGCAAGAGTTCAATCGTCTACTGTCGAGGCAAAAGCGTGCAGAGCCGTCTTTTTTTGAAACCAAAAGGGTTGGGTTGGTCCAAGCACTTCTGCTGGGAACTACCACTCCCATTTTCAACATTTCATCAAGTTCATTTTCTAAAAGTTTCAATTTTTGGGGGGCTAAATTGTAGTAGCGTTGCTTGATTGGTGGGCCGTTGGTTTTAATGTGGTGTTTTACCAAATTAGTTAAACCCAGTCCGCATTTTTCGAAAGATATTGATTCAAATTTGTTGATCATTTCCTTTAATTGGAGAGCCTGGTCAGTGCTTAGGTTTTCGTGAGGTATTATTGTTCGAATCTCACCAACTTGAGCGACCGGAGGTTTTTGGCCAAGAGTATTAAATACTTGTGGAGCAACGTTAAAAGCCTTCCAGAAGTCAACGCCAAGGATGAAATTCTGGGATATAGAGGGTACTATTAGAAAGTTAATTGTAACTGTGTTATTGTTACATTTAATTGGTAATGACAGAGTACCGATGACTGTCTGGGGAGCATTGTCCGCAGTTGTCACGAGTGTAGGTTTGGAAAAAACTTTAAAACCGTTGTTAACAAAAGGCAGGTGGGCATTGTTGCCAAGGCAACTAACAGATGCACCACTATCTAGTAGTCCAGAGAAGGGGACATTGTTAACGGAGAAAAGGGCATAAGGTCTTCCATCTTTAGCTTGTTTGCAACAAACCGAAGAAACATTTAAGGTCTGGTTAAAATATTTAATGTGTGATAACCAATCAGTCCATTCCTTAGACCTTGGTACAGAATGAATACCTGAGAGGTTATTATTTAGTTTTTTGGTTTTCTCGCATGAAAATTTGGTGGGGGTTTAGAGAAATCCACTTGAGGTTTAACAAAGTGAGGGTCTTGCAACCTTTCCATGTTATTTCTTGATTTTTTGAAAATTTCACGCAGTTCGTCGCGTGGAGGAGAACGATCCCTGGAGCGATGTCTCTTTAAGGTTCTGGGTTCTTTAGCTTCCAGAAATTTGGCCTGCTTGAAACAAGTGGTAGCTAGGTGACCTACTTTTTTGCAAAAGGAGCAAACTTTTTTGTTGTCAAATTCTGGTTTTAATCCAGAAGGACGGCTTGGTACAGTGATATTGTCCGTGGTGGTTTTGTTGTTTTTCCTGTCTTGGTGGGATTCCAAAATGAGGCAAACTTCGTTTAAATGGGCCAACGACACAATTTTCTGTGAGGTGATAATGTTTTCATATCTTTGTAGGAGGCCATCAGTTATAACTGGTAATAATTCGGCTTCCGAGACAGGGTGGGAAAGTTTGATGTTGATGGATTCGGCCCTCTCTATGAATGTTGCCACAGTTTCGTTTACTAATTGTTTAATGGATAGTAACGATAATTTAATTCTGTGTTGGGCCTCTGATTTGCCGAAGCTAGTGATCAGGGCTGATCTGAGTTTATTCCAGTCCTTGCATTTTGATTTTTGTATTCGGTGCCACGGGATTAATTCTGGAGATATTAGTTCTATAAAGTTTTTCTGCAGCACGTCAAATGGAACATTTTTAATTGAGGCCGTTTCTTCGATTCGGTCAATGAAATCCAGTACATCAGAAACACCGTTATATTTGATCTTCCAAGGAGTGAGATCGTATGTTTTTTCTTGTGCCGTGATGGGTGCATTGTCTTGTTTTACTGTAACATGTGTCCTGGTTTCTTTGTTAGAAACGGGGATTTCCAAAGCTGGGGTATTGGGTGCCTTGACTTCATTTGCAACGGATAGGTTTATTTTCCTGATGAACTTCTTGTTAAATAACAAAGCGTATGCTTTCAATGCTGACTTTGATTTGTTTAGTGGTGATATTCCTCTGTCTTTTAGGACGGCTTGTAGGTGCACTTTGGATAAGTTGTGTACATTGGGAATGACACCCATGTCCGAAGATGTAGCCATTTGATTGGAATTCATTGTTAAAAATGGTTTAAAAAAGGAAAAAAAAAACTCCGAAATTCTTCTAAGTCTTTTTGAAGAAAATTTGGCCAGGGGGACACTTTAGGATTTGCATTATTTAATTTTTGTGGGCACTATTCGCACTTATATTCACTGCACTCGAGGAAAGGCACGAAAAAGGCACAAAAAACAGCACTTTAGAAGCGAAAAAACACTTTTGATGGAAAGATTTTATATTTGCTTCATTTACTGGCACTAAATCGTGAGATTGAACACACGTTCTTATTATTGCGTCGAGAAAGCACTTCTTTGCAAAAAAACACTGCACTTCTGAAGTTAATTTCAAACAATTCACTTAAAATCACTTTTATAACAGTCAATGCTGAAAAAAGAATATGGACAAACACCGTACCTATATAATTAATCGGGATAAAGAATTACTTGTGTTTTACAGGTTGTAGCTGATATACTTTTTAGAAATCAGCTTCGATGGGCCGTTGGGTGTATTGTGCTTTTTTTAAAAAAAATCACTTTCGGTGTAAAAATTGGCTTCACAGTTCTAAATCCTGACTGTTATTATTACGGTGCAATTTATGCCGAAATTAAAACAGTGGGTTTGTTTTGTTAAACAAAGAATACAGAATCTATGTTATTGAAAAAAAACAAAAACATTATGTTCGAACTTTCGTTATCACAGCATTTGGCGGGAATTTCGCGCGTCTCTTTTATTCGTTCGAGAAGATTCTTACCGTTATTTTTCGCGGCAAAATGCGCTTAGCAACAAACAAAGTCACGACAGGATTGCGTGCATTTCTTATTTATTCGAGAAACTTCCACCGTAGTTTTTGCGGCAAAAATGCTCTTGGCACAAAATTGCATAGTACATGTTTTCAAATTGGGGACAATCGTAAAGGTAATTCTGTGCAGTCGGGAAGGATATGTTTAAAAAAAAAATTCTGCCCCTAAGTTGGTCGCCAGTGTCGCGCGTCGGACCTGGGGGGGTCCTGACTTACCCTCGGCCAGCTCAGAAGCGGGGCATGAGACGTCTCTCTCATAGTCAGGGTTCGGGGTCAGCGCGTGGCTCGAGAATCCATATCCCACCGTCTATACAAAACACTCCCATACGATTGTTATGCCCAAATGAAAGAGGTTAGGTTTTTATGAATTAGCATTGTATTTGAGCGGCTAAAGGACATTACATGGGTGAATAACAACAGTACACAGGTTATTACATCCTAAACTGGAATTATCAACAAGGGTTCCCTAATCTCTCTCTGGGAAATAATTAACAGCTCACTCTCTCTAGATCGGCAGGCAGCGTGGATGAATTTAGGTTATTAGCGGACACATTCAAGGGTAATAGGAAATGTAAGAGACTCACAGCATGGTGTTGTCGGGTATCCTGTTGATTTGCAGGACTGAGCGCCGTGTCTCAAACAAACGGTGCCAGCCTGTCGATGTTCAAAGCGCCATTTCCGTACGTTATTGCTTTCGACGGAGCGGTGCAAATTGGGAACGCGGGAGCCGAAACGAACACACGTCCAGCCTGGTCAGAGGTCGGCGCGCGAGCGGGGGGGACGGGGCGTAGGGTCGCCGGGGGTGGGGGAACTGTAGCGGATGTATTGCGCGTTCTTCACTACGTTTGGTCTAGCAACTAATTTGAATAATTCCCGCTCTCAGGCTGGCAACTGTAGGATCTTTTGCGGCTAAAATCTGTTATATGACAATACTTATGCTTACGTCAATAGCCGCTTGACTACCGAGTCAGGGTATCAAGGTTTCCGGGGAGCAGAGAAATGAATTTTCCAACCTCGAACTACATTTAATTGAAAACGAAAGCTCAAAGCAAAAACAAATTATACCATAAAATCGTCTCCAAGTGTAATGTAATTTCACCTGTTTTCTGCTTGTACTGTGAGTTTCTAAATACCATGTATATATGTATAGTTAGTATATCTGATGTTCGTTCCAGACTACCCTCAGTAACGCCCTGGTGATCACCACAGTTCAGAATTGAAGCCGTGTTTGGTGACCAGATCTTAACAGCCAGGCAATTTCAAATCTTCTTCTTTCCTATCTCCATCCCTTCTCTACTTCCTTCAGCTACACAATCCCGACTGCAGATGTCTTGTCCCACTGGTTCTGGACAATCGAGAGCAGTTAGAGCTCTTATGAGGTGTTCACATAAAAAAAACGTAAAAAAGAACGTTCTATGTAAATTTTTTTTTGCTTTGAATGAGGATTGAACCTTGAACCCAGGGACTAGAGTCAACCGCGCTATCAACTGCGCCAAATTGCGATTGGGTAGGACCGTCATTTATTTGGAATTTTAACTGCTGTAATGTCATCCAATCTCAAAAACTTGGGCAAATATCCGCGTGTGTATGCGTGATTTCCACCAAAACTTGACATCGACAACGAGTCTACCTGCTAAGTTTCAGCTCGATCGGTTGTCTGGAATTTCCACTTCCATTCATTCATTCATTCACGAAAACAAAAAGCGAAATTAAAATTGTTGTATTTATAAAGAGACAAAATTAATTTTATTTGTAGAATGAAGAGATTTAACCTATAGGAAATCAAATTATCACATAAGGGGTATTTCTAAAAAATATTAAAAGTGTTTTTTTTAAAGCATCGTCGAGCAGATTCGTAATAAAATCCTTTATAAGTTATATTTTTCATTTTCCGCCAGTGGCATCCGTTCTTTAGCCTTAAAGTGTCACGAAACAGGAAATTAACTTTCTTCTTATTAACTAGTCTTATTATAAGCTATGTGAATAAAGGAACCATTTTGAATACGCAGCGAGCATTGATTAGAAATTTACTAGATTGGGAATTATGGTGACAAAATTACAATATTCCGAGTAAATAAGCTTTTGTTTTCAGTAATTTCGACCACCATAACACGGGCATGTGCCTAGCATGGTGGTCGAAAAATTCCTCAATGCATGTAACTAATAAATTTTTTGAATAAAGAAACTTTAAAAAAAAAAATGGTGCATTGTTTTAAGTAATACCGCAGGTATATCATAAAATTATGAAAAATAGACTGGTTATTCTCATTTATCTACTTTTGGCCTTAAGTTGGAAATCTTTTTTTTCGTTTAAAGAAAGTTAAATATTCCGGATTGTATTTGAAAATCTCGTTTTGTAAACTAAAGATGTTTCTTTGGCAGATGGAGGACTTAGCCTGCAGACGTATTGAACCAGCCCACGACGCGATGCCAGGGTGGGAAACTGATGTATTTGTAAACTCAACCACCGACTTTTTTTTAGCAAGTTAGTCACAGAAGTTGTGAAGTAAAAAAATGGTGAAGATATATTTTAAGACAAACTTTACTAGTAGTTCTGTGAACAACAGACTTCGCGTAATATTGATTACTCCGACTTGACAGTTCGCAACAACCGCAACGTGCTCTGGTAGATTAAAAAGGTATTAACAAACACTGTTACCATTTGACAGGATTAACGGGTTACGGAACACATTAAAAAAATTATAAACAGACGAATTGCAAAGTGGTGGAGTCAAAACACTGTTACACTTTGACAGAATTAACCGGATACGTAACACACAAACAAATTTACAAACAGACGAATTGCAAAGTGGTCGAGTCAAAACACGACTTCGCTACGCTCATTCAATTAAATGAAAAAATATCTATTTTAATGTGCGTTTTAGCATTTTTATTATTAAAATAACCGTTCCAGTTACAATAAAGTGTCATAATTTCACCATAAACTCAATTTTGCACTCTGGCTAATTATTCTTTTTAGTCAGTACATAAAATCCATTTAAAACATAGTTTTTTTTCTGAATGGTTGTCTTTCGCTAGGGCACAATTTATAATATCTTCAACTCTTGAAGAAGGTTTATATTTATCAGTATTTGTTGTTGTCGATGTATCTATTATTTCCATTAAGCCATTCCAAGCAATTTTCGTTTTATGAGTTAAGAATTATACTCTATCTACTGACATCCAAATTAATAGATATGCCCTTACATAAAATATTTGTATAATTTCGACGAGATGGAGGCAAACTACGTGACTCTATTTTGAACCAGAGATATCTAGGTAAATCCGCAGTGAAGGGCTTCTCTGATGCATTATATTCCGAGGCAGCGAGACATACATACAAACATACGTATTGTAGAAGACCTATCACCCATTAAGGTTAATTAAAATGCGCCGTGAAAAATATTTATTCCCCAACGAAGCAAAAAAACACTTATAGATAATGAATTTTTTTCCGTGAATGGTTGAAAAGCCGACCAATTTTCGGGGGAAAAGTTGCAAGATCGCGGATATGAGAATAAAAATGCATGACTGAGGTTACGACATATGTAAAATATAATTGATCTAATTTTCCACTAAATTAATTAAAATCAACGATTACTGAGGATTTTTAATGAGTTTGAAATTTAAATAACACTGTATAGATAATGCATAGAAATGTCTTCCATGTATATTCATTCACTATGCGTTCTGTCCCTCCTTTCTCGCCTGACATCGTATACCGCCATCCCATTTTATCAAAATTTCATAATGATGCTGAAACATGGTTCTGTATTTGAAATTTAAGCAAAGTATGGTCAGACTTTTGGATCGGGAAACACGCCCACGTCTCATTTCGTGATACTTTTAATTTGAATGAGTCCTTTTTAAACTATTGATACCATATACAACCCGCATTACAATACTTATGTACAAGCTATTGAAAGAATACAAAATAAATTCTTACGTTTTCTAGGATTTAAAATGTGTATTCCAGCAATTTCACAATCAATGTGTATTCCAACACTCTTAATTATCGAATGAAATCAATGTGTATTCCAGCAAATGTGTATTCCAACACTCTTAATTATCGAATGAATGTGCTAAATTGTCACATAGAACGATATTCACTGACTTGATTTCTACATAAAATTCCAAATGTTGCATTTGATAGTCTAGAATTACGTGAATTGATAAGCTATCGGAATCCACCACATAATAATTTGAAGTCAGGATTTAATTCAGTGCAGAAATTCTGGGACTAACTACCATATGTATGCCTCATTAATTTTATTTTTCATTGAATTATAACATAAACATTCCAAAGTTGCTTTTAAAATCATTGATTTCTATAATGGCCTATACATCGTAATTTAATATACAAGTTCATTTGTTTATGTTAAAATTTTGATTACAATATTTTAGTTATTTGTTTCTGGTAATCAGTAACACCATAGTATAACAGCTCCATAATATTATTTTCAAAAGTAATATCGGTGGTATTCGCCTTTTGCCAATGGTAAATATAGTAATTATTTTAAGAACAGGTAATGAATTTTCGTACGTGTATTTTGTGTTTGCCTTTCTCAAATTATCAGCGCCAAAATATAAGATAAAAGCCATTAAATTAACTTCATTCGTACTATTAGCAGCGTGTTCAGTGTTTGAGATTTGAGACCTTGAACTCCCACTGATTATAACAATACATAACAACTGTAAAACCAATCCCAGAATAAGCTGTCTGTATATGACTAAGCGGTTATTATTAAGGTGCTAGTTGATAATTATTTTATGATGTTCCTCTAGAAAGGTACAGTAAAAGGTTTAGTCATCTCTATGTGGAAATGTTGGACACCAAATGTCTAAACAGAGGAAAACCCATTACACATTTTAATTACGTTTCGTTACCGGCGTCTTTTTCGGTCCTCGGAAACTTTATGTATTTTCGTATCACTTTATTATGTGGACGAGTCTAGGATGATTTAATTACGTCTGTGTTGAAGATTATAAAAAGTAATTTCAGCAAACTAATTTCATTGCTTTCTAGTGCTAAACAAATATGTTTCTTGGAGCGGGGATTCGTTTACCCAATTATCAGAATATTTCTGCTTTTACGATAATGTCTAAGGAAGGGTTGTATCACAGAATTTAACCATTCAAAAAAATTCAAAACTAATTTTCAAGTTCTGTTATTATTTTATAACGGGCCAGTTATAATGAACTGAAATATTAACAGAACTTTAAAATTTGATATTTAAATTCTTTGAAATAACCAGTACTATGAGTATTTTTTTGATTTTGGATGCAATTAAAGCATCTTATTTGATCGTCGAATATATCTATCGAAGCAAAACATTTAAATTTATTAATTTAATACAGTTAATAGTTAAAAAAAAATCATTGTGCGACAGATTAATAATCTATTTACGGTACAAGAATGTTCTATTCTTAACATTTGGGAAGTTAGGCATACAACAAATTATTTAAAGAGTAATTAAATGCTTTATTTATTTTATTTTATTCAATGGCAACATTCCTCTTGCCATGCTATGACGTGCTACAACAAATCATGGCAACGAACACGATGGTGGAGGACAATATTAGTAGTTATTAAATTAAAACGATATTGACAAAAATGACGGAAAAAATTAGACCTTATTATTAATCTAACAACTTAGTGGTTAAAGCGTTTTCCCGATAAGTCAAATGACCTGGGTTATTTGTCTTCATATGGTTTCAAATGTCTTTTAGATTTCAGTTTATTAATATTATCGTCTTCACTGATCAAATATTCCATTGATGTGTGTACTGAATAACCTTCGAAAGTTATTACAATAAATTTAAAAAAACAATATTCCCTAATAGCCAAAATCTTTCGAAATATTTGTGTTGTTGAATCTATAATTATTTACGGGCAAAACTAAATTTACAAAGTTTTACCTAAGGTTGTCTTTGCATGTAGGTAGTTACAAATGCGAGGCTAGAAACTAATTAAGTTTTTCGTCACATAATTTCATTCCAATTGATTTAAAACATGGCACCGACAACTACTACATCATGATGATACAGGAAATACAAATTTTCTACCCCTGATCAAAATGCAATTTGTTCTACATATGTGTGTACATCTCGATTTACAACATTATTTAATTAAATATAAATTTTAAATACCATTGAAATTCCTCCACTGTTCAATAGCAGCGCCCCAGGTCGATGTCTGTACCCCCGGGAAGATGTTTTAATTAAATGTAACATTTGGCAAATATGTATAGGAATAGTCGTGCATCCAACGCGATAACGAACAGCCTCCGATGTAATCGCTTATGAAAACAAATTAAATTCATCTAGAGTTCATTAATCCAACGTGCCAATCCACCAGATCAAAGACCTGTACGGAATTCAGCACTGAGATGAAACGATGCAACTGAGATGGTGACACGTGATTATTTTAAAAGATTCTGCTTATTTATTTATTAATTTAAACGCCCTTATGGGCTTTTACATGATACATATTTTACATGATTTACTGCATAATACAATGCCAACAGAAGGTTTTTATTTTTTAAAGAACAACAAAAAATAACAACATATAAATTAAGTATGTTCGTACATGCATTCAATTAATTCATTCAATTCATTAACATGTTTGTTAAAACATGTAAAACTAAAAAAAGAGTAAGCAATGTACTCGCAGGAAAAAATAGATTTAAAAAAAAGATAAGAAATGATAAAAGTCAAAGTTAAAACCCAAAAAATTATCAACTCCAAGCATATCAATAAGTTCACAAGGTGATGAATTCTTGGAATTGGTGAATAAATAGAGTAGTTAGTATTGAGGATATTGTTATATTTACAAGTCTCTGCTTAGAGTTATTATATTTTAAGTTGGTACTAACATTGTAAAAATCCTTTAGGGGAAGCTTAATAACTCTGCATTTTTAGTGCCCATCTATGTATTGTTTTTTTATAATTATTTGTTTGATTTATTTTTTGTTACATCAAAATATCGGATGTATTGCATTGCTCTACCCCTGCATACGTTCTGGAGATCACTCTTATTATTATTATTATTCTATTTTATTATGCTATCGCTATTATCGATTAACCTTTTCTATGAATCAGTTTACATTACGAATAACAAAAAATACGCTTTTTCCTATCGTTTCGTCCAAGTAGAATAAAAATAAAATGTCTAATTACTTTTTCAAAAATATAAGCGTAAACTGCTAAAATATATATTTTTTCATAAGAAGTGTGTGAACGCTTATAAGAACAACTTCTTAAAAATATCATTTTGTGGCTAAGATTATCTGTGACAGTTTCCCTTGATTAACTTTTTTATTTCTTATAAAATTTTTCACTAAATAAATAAAAATCACTTTTTCGCTATAATATACTTCATTTGATTAGCAAATTTTATGCCCATTACCTATATTTGTGGTGACGTAAGGCACACTAAGAATAGACACATACCTTGTGTATTCCTCTTGACAAATTAAACAAACGGCAAGTGTGAAGAGTAAGATTCTCCTAGAGGAATTTATATTCTACCTAAAGTCAATATATATATTTTTTAATTGATCTGTCTTTTACTTAAATATTATAAGGTAACGCATGGCGTATAATTAACATGACATACGAACATGATCTGTTCTGTCCAAATTCCACGGCAGGCAAATGATTGTATTTAACATAAAATTGGGGTGTAATGCACACACAATGATTAATTTCAAAATCTATATGTATATAAAGCATTAATTTTAACATCTTTGTTGCAGAGTGGAAAATGCTATCAATCGCTTTTGGAAGAGGCATCCGATCAGAATCGAAACATTCTGTTGAAATGGTTATTATAGCTACGTACGTACTCGTATATGAATAGTGGGTGGCCAAATTAAAAGTTACATTTATGATTTTATCAATTTTGTAATAGTAATGCTCACTCTAATTATAAACTAGATAAAAAAAATACCTATAGTGAGTAAAAAAACCAGAAAACAAGGAGGAAAGTGATTTGCTACGCTTTAAATTAACGAAAAATTGTAGACACTTGCATAGAAAATAAAAGAATATGTATGAAGGAGTTACTCTATTTAGGAGTGGCTAGGAATAAAGCCGGAGTTACTGTTTCTCTGAGAATGCATTCAGAGCACACCAAAAATTGTGTAAGCTGTAACTGACGCCAAGGTAAGTTCTACCAATATTAAAAGATATTTCCAAGCATTTATTATTGTGTTTTTTCCCAAATACTTATTTAAATTTATATGTATACATTTTGAATTATTCAAGAAATACCTAATTTTACTAAAAAAAAACCAAATAAAGGTATAAATTCCCACCTTTTATTAATGTTATACAGCTTCAAACTACACGTGCACTAGTAATTTGGCCACCCACTGTATGTTCAACTACCAAAGCTGAACATCCACGTACTTCAAAAACTTACTTTTCACTTGCAGTTTTCCTTCCCACCCTTATGAAATGTACACACTACCACTCCATACAATGTATTGACTTAAAATGTTCACAAAGAAAGATTTCCGGACTCACAAACACGTAATACTTGATACATCTGATCTCGTCTCCAATTCCAGAAAATGCTTTTTATCGAGTATTGCCCTCACACTGTATGAAAAAATATTCCACAGTATAATATAAAAAATTACATAGCAAATTAAGGATTGATTTTTAATTATCTATCATGTTACACATCCTCCATAGCAGTCTTCGAGTATATCCGTAATGTAACCTGCCAATCCCCCGGAAGGCAGAAGACATGTCCCCGTTACCATGACAACCAGGATGAAACTATTACGTCACACAAGACAGCAAGCTTCCTCGGCATCATGTGACAAAGCCCTTTATTGGCTGAGCTTAGTTGCCAAAGACGTGACCCACTTTCACTCATCCAACCCTGGAACATTTTCCATTATTTAGTACCTACTTATAATTATCAGAAAAATAGTTTTTTATTGTTTTGTGGCTGGTTTTGTTTGCATTAAGCCTGTGAGAGACCACGCTATAATTTCGTGGCTTGGCCTATTTCAGAGTTATCGCTCGCTATACATTCACATTTGTAGTGTTAGAGCGATATGCTGAAATAGGCCAAGCCACGATGCGTATAGTGTAATGTGTCGCCTACCTTAAAGGTTCTCTATTTATTTTTCTTTATTGATATTACTGTTTCATCTATATTTTTTAACTATGCTTAGGTAGGTAGTAGTTACATAGCTTTTAATGAATAACTCGGTATAACGTCCTTCATAATTTACGCATGCGTTATTTTTTATTTTGCTGTCCCAAACGTTGGCCAAGTAAAGAGAAAGCGCAACACGGCGTAAAAACTTTATTAATGACGATTAGTACTTGAAATAGACTCTATTTTAACGAGAAGGGAAAATCAAGAGATCGTGTTTATTTATCACAAGGAATACTAGGAGTGGGGAAAAGAAAGCCTTTACCTGTTGATGATGGTTGTTTCTCTTGGAGTTCTGTTGGTTTCTGGAAAATTCCATAGACGTACATCTTGTAATCACCGTTACCGAGATTCCCACAATACGAACGCTCCTGCAATCGCCACACGACATTATTTAAGATATGGGGACATAAGACATTAGACATTATTAATTATTTAAGATCATTATTTAAGTTTTACGAGAAGCCAAATAATATGCAAAGACTAGTACAATAAAAATTCGAACCAAAAATAAAATGATACTGGCGTCGGTCTTTTTTTCAAATCTTATTTCTTTCAAGGTAGGTCTTATTTCTAATCAACAAAAAAAAACAATTTAAAGGGCAATTTGAGTAGGAACTTGGATGTGTAATAATCATAAATCTGTTTTAATATTAAACATTGTTACTTTTGACTGAAAATCTCAAAATAAATATACCTGTTTTGGGGGTTCGGGGACCATGTTTATGTATAAGGTAGAGTTGCCATGGTTATCATAAAAAGTAGATAAAAAGGACACAAAACTTCACGAAAAATTACATACCTAGGAAATTCATTTTCATAATTTTTTGACGTAAGACCACAGGATAAATAATACGGAAGTACATGGTGTAAAAAAACTTTTTTATATTACTGGCCCAGTTTTTTTTTTCTTTACTCCCACCTAATACGGATAAAATCGGTCCCAATAAGTGATATAACTTTGGTCGTAGACTTCCGAGGTTCTTTATTATAGCTAAAAGAGGATGAAAAACCCCCAAATCTTGCATATTCTAAATCAGAGGCTTAAGATTTAATCCCCCCTCTCACCCAGCGCGCAGCAGTTTCCGTCCGGGCTAAGCCCCTGGTAATTTGACAAATATTGCGGCGAGGTTATTATTTGTCCATGGCGACTTGCGGCACCCATGGGGGTGATCAGCCAAAGAAACAATTCCGTGCTAAGGGCTTGCTAATGCGACTTATCGACTATCGATGGATTGAGAATCCTCCATATTGCGCTTTATGTAAGCTAAAAGTGTAAACAAGAAATAGTTTTTTTTTACTTAAGCTCCACGCAGAAGGCCCCGAGAAAAAAATCCTCTAAGGGCCCATATCATCTTTGGGGATGCTGTATGACATATCTTTTTAGGAAAGGAAGGAGCGGAAGGAAAAAATGAGGGGTGGGCAGGAATCTATTGGTCAGTGTGTCCAGGAGTGAAGGACGTATGAATTCATCACTCCCACTGTGGTGCAAGGTGATGTTCCTTGGAAGATTCCACATCGAGAGGTCAAAAGTCTCCTCAAACCAGTGTCTTGCGATCTGGCATACCCCACGCAGTTGGTGGGCAGACGCATCCGTCACACTTATATGTTTATGTTTGCATTAAAAATGTAATTATTTCAAAATTTTATATTTTATTTCTAAAACAAATATTGAATACGAATTTCATTCAGTTTTTATTTTTCGGATACATTAGAAACATTCAGTTTATTTGGATTTGATTGCAATGTGGAAATGCACAAAAATTCTCTAAACATCTACAGCGTCATATCTCGTAGTACTTGGTGTCACGAAATTACGACTCCACTGTATAAGTTGGCGATTGAAGATGGTGCTGGGATAAACCCAGTTCCAAAACTATGTCGAAGCTATTGTAATATATGTAAAATTACATTACTCCTCAACGTATTAAATGTAGGTTTTTGGAACATAATATAAGCCCAGATTAGAATATAAGAGGAAACCTAGCATGCCAGTTTTTGCATCCTTCACTTGTAATATGAGTATAAAGAATACTGAATTCACAGTAAGTTATATACCCTGTCTAGGTATCAATTTACACTAAAAGGTAGTTTTTGACATCTTCTTCTTCTTATAACAATTCTTCCATGGTGACATTTCTGGGATGGGTACATTGAGTAGGTAGCACAATTACAGAATACTTTCTTCAGGTTTCTTTCCATCAAGTTTTTGCGAATACATACCTCTACTCCGATAAAATTATATTGCGCGACCAGACCTTTCTGTCTTTTTTTCCCGGAAATGAAACAAAACAAGAATGACTTTTAAATTTGGGAGCCACCTCTAAGCTGGAGCCCCACAATACTTGATTAACCCACTTAATTCTGTGCAAATGAGGGCAGTCCGTCTGAAAATGCATTGTTAACAGACCGATTGCCAGTCTTTTCTACAGATATTTTCATGGAGCCTGCTCTAAAGAGCTAGCAGCATCGATCCTCAGTGCTCCGGTTCACGTGCGTGAAACTGGCCGCTTCTTCGAATCGTTTTTGTTTAAGACGGCTCGTATGTGGAACGAGGCACCGTTATCAGTGTTTCCACCTTCATTATATCCGGGCCTCTTCAAGACCAGCATTAATAAATCCCGTCCCTACAGCCCCTATCTTAACCCGCCTCCCAATGCTGCCCAACCAGGTGGCGTCATAGCTCCCCTGCCTGTTCTGTACAGAAAAGTTAGAGACAATCGAGACACAAATAGAAACGCAATTAATACATAATATTGTCAGTGCAATATATTTTTAGCAATAGCAGAACATTTTTTCTAAATCCTTATAAATTATCGACGAAAATGTCTACTTCAGCACACTCTATCTTATTATATAGTCGACACATTTGGGTCTGTATTCAGATGAAGCGTGCTATGACGTCTTAATCAATGTTAATTGGGAACATTTATTTCAATATTGCAAAGACATAAAGCAGTAATCAAGATGGCCGTAAATTATTTTGTGTAAATATATTAGATCAGTCAGTTGCCTTCTAATTTCAAGCGTATTCATCTTGAATTATTCAAATACTCTTACTCATCAGCCTTGCATTCTTTGCAAATCCCCACATTTTGGACACGATCATGCATGGTTTTATCATTAAAAAACTAATGAAAATAGTATATTTAATTATTGAAGACAATATTAGCGATTCCTAAACAAAAATCTCAAACAGAAAAATCAGTAAAAGATACGGTCACATTTAGGACTCTTAGGAAACCTAGACTTGCAGAAATGTCAATAGATGTCGTACATTAAAATTAAAATAAGATATGTTTATCTAAAGACACTGTCTAGATTGCATTTAGTTCTGGTTGAATCTTGCGATCATACATAAAGGTTGCCAATAAAAATGTGCTGTGAGAAAAATGAAGACAATGTTGGTAGATCTTATTCGAAGTATGATACAGTTAAATATGACCAAAGGAGATAGGGTCCCATTAGCTCAGTTGGTAGAGCGGTACCCCGGCAAGGCAAGGGTCCTGGGTTCTTGTCCTAGATGTGACCGTATCTTTTTCTGATTTTTCTGTTTCAGATTTTCGTTTAGGAATCGCCAATATTGTTTTCAATAATTAAATATTACAATTTGAGGTTTTACTCAGTAATTTATTCAAACAAATAATATATATTGAATAGTAGGTACCTTACATTGTCACACTTATATAAATACCCACAACCACGCCGCTTCTCCAGTCACTTGTAATCAATTTCGTGGTTTCATTCAACCAATTTTTAAATCTTTGTAATTTTATCTTCATACGCAACTTCACTCACGCATGAAAACAAGTTTGTTTTCATAACAGGCAATTTATTATCAATTATCACATGTGTAAAACATTTGCTTTTGAACTTGTTTTGTTAAACTTGTTTTGAAGTTGTATCGAAATCTGAGTAAAGTAAAATGTATTTCTTTGAAAAACAAGAAAAGTTACTCAGAATCAAAGAATAAAGAAAATACCTGTGAAATTATGCATACTAAAAGTTGTTTAAAAAAACAGGAGCAGAGAGGCGCGAACTAAAAATCAAAGAATTCTCAAATTTGTGTAGGTCTAAATTATTTACACCTTTTTCTTTGTATGCCATCGACGTTGAGTACACAAAAGGAACCTTCCACTGGAAAAATGTCAAATAGAGTTTGTTTTTTTTCATAAATCTTTGAAATAAACAATCCATTTCGTTTATTCGTTTGTAATCCAATATCTCAATATATAAATAAACCGGTGTTACCTCTTTTTTGTTATTTGTTTTTGCGGTGTTATGCCGTGTTGCGCTAACTCCTTCTTTAGCCAACGTTTCGGACAGCATTGCAGTGTCCATCGTCAGGGCAGATGTGTTATTTATGATGATGATGGACACTGCAATGCTGACCGAAACGTTGGCTAAAGAAGGAGTTAGTGCAACACGGCATAACACCCCAAAAACAAATAACAAAAATACTTTTGGCCCTGAAAATCTTAAATCGGTGTTACCTTCATCAACTCATAAAATTCACCAGGACCCCTTGATGTACGTAAATCTCACACAATATAAAACTTAACACATAACACACTTACTGTGGTGGTAGTAGGAGATTTTCAAATATTGTCAGGTTATTCGTAACCCGGGAATGTATATCTTTCTTTTTTAAATAAAAAAAATAATAATAATACTTAGATATAATTTTTCTTTTTCAAATCATTAATTCCCCTATTGACAGACCTGCATTGGTGCTATTGATTTCACGTTCCTAATACACAGCCACACGAACTAAAATATCTTTCCCAACAAATATATCAATACCAATTCGTTTATAAACTCCTTAAACTACGCATACAAAAATTTGGTATACAATAAGCAAAAGTAGCGTTTATTTTTAATAGCACCAAAAGAACTTACAAAAAAATATTTCAAAGATGTTTTGAACACAATTAATAGTTAACATTTTGTTTATAACCCGATTGTAAATTTAATTATCATATTAGTATGTTTACTCTATATAGTGTAAAAAAAATATTGCTTTGTAATCTTTGTTTTAATAAATAATATATAAATAAATGAGTGTAGCAGGTTAAAGTGATCCTGAACAATGGTGTTTGATTTCCAAATTATAGTTTTATTACATCGTTATAACCAATCTGATATGTGCTATGTCAATGGGGTATCTTGTCATCTGGTGTTGAAAGCGTAAGTTATTCTACTCTGAGAGTCCCAGGTCTAGAGGGTGCACCTGTGCCCCGCATCTCCCGTGACAATCCACCCCCACCCCATGGCACCCACCCTCCAGTGACAACCCGCCCCAGACATTCATCTCACCCTGTCCCGTTTATAGCTGAAAGTCTCTGCACTCACAAATATATTGCCGAGCATAAAGCATATTTCAAGCAGGACAATGATATATCCGGACGTTTGCTTTTCTCAACTGAGACGGAGAGCCTCCTTTGTGAGGAAATAGTAGAAAAAATTACCAAAGAGTATCCATTCAGCTGGCTGGATTGCACCATTACAATTATCACTTCACTTCTCGAGAACTAAACCCGCAAAGTGGGCTTTTGAGAAAACAAAATTTTTATTTAGTTTTTAATTGTATTAAATTCGGACAAAGCCACTACTGCCATGGAGCTGAAATTTCGGCATTCTATGTAACCTAAGCCTGACTCCTCTTACGGTAGTACGGTCAATGACAATATCAAATGCAATTTATTGTATTGCTAAAGATGCGACGGTCGAAATCGCCAACGCGTAAAATGTTCATTTATACGGAATACAGTTGTTTTATAATTTAAAATGAATCAATTTTTATAAATCAAAAGAAATCAATTTTTATTATTTAAAATAAATCATTTTTTATTGTGTAAAATAAATCAATTTTTATTCTTTTATTATTAAGTTGTGTTAGTAATTTGTTGTTTTCATCGCTGTGACAGCCTTTTTTATCAAACTGTCTCAATCGGTTCAAATGAATTTTATTCGCCGTATCAGCTCTAACAATAAAATAAACTATAATCCGTATCCAATTTTTATTGAAACAACTTTTCTTTTAATAACCTTGGTTATTTATTCCCATCATTGTAATGTATCATTGAAGAAGAAAAATTATTAAAAAAACTTGTTGTAAGATATTATTTAAAATTTTGAATTTGAAATATGAGATCGACAAAAATGATGTATAATAATTAGGTCGCGCAATCACAGAGATCCTGGGTTCAATTCCCAATTGAGACTGTTACCTTTTTATTTTTTCAATCTTGTTTTATTTCATGTTTCGATTAGATTTATTAGCATAATCTTTTTTTAATAAAATACTTATCTTAATTATAATAACTTTACTAGATTTGATTAATTTTAAATTATAAAAATATTAAATGGAGTTAAACACAACTAAACACAAAAAAAAATCAAAATGAAAACATTGAAATCGACTGTAACATATTTTAATATTTGATGCCCTTTCTTTTTTCCATATGATTTTAATTAAAATTAAATTTAAGTACCTATTTAGTCGCTAGTGGTAGACTGCTGATTTGCATTAATTCACGACAACAAGAGTGGAATTAAAATAGATGTGTTTAAAAAAAATACACTCCACTACCAATCCTCGAAACTCATCTACTATAAAGGAGTGACATGATTGTAATATTTAAAATTTGAAAAAAAAATTGGAATCCAGACATAACAATGGTGAATCAAATTTAACAATAAAATACATAAATTCAACACCCAAAATAGTTTATTCACTCCCAAAAAACTCGTCAAGCCGTCTTCGAGAAGATTTTACTACCAGAACGTCAGAGGTTTAAGGACAAAGCTGAACGAATTTAGGATAAACGCCCCAATTATTTCACACGATGTCATCGCTCTTACAGAAACCTGGCTAGAACCGTCAATCCACTCAGCGGAGCTTGGTCTACCCTTTCATCAGGTCTACCGGCTTGACAGAAATATCAACACCAGTTCCAGATCAAGAGGTGGAGGCGTCCTTATAGCAGTCAACAGAAAAATGTCCTCAAAAGTGTTGAAAACCAAAAATTGTGATGTCGAACAAATTTTCATTATGGTAAACGATAAAAATCAAAATTACATTATTGGTTGCGTGTACATTCCTCCGTCGGCTAATTTATCTATTTATAAAAATCATTCCGAAGATATCGAACTTTTGAAATCAAAACACAAAAAACATAAATTCATAATTTTTGGAGATTACAACCTTCCAAATTGTAATTTCAACTGTACTGATTCCCAATCAGTTACATTATGCGAAAGAGAAATCATTGATATGTCAATATTTCTGAATCTCACCCAATTTAATAATGTACATAATTTGAATAATCGCCTCCTAGATCTTGTTTTCTCAAATGAAGAGGACATAATAGTTAGTAAAGCATTAGAGTCTATCCTTCCCATTGATAATCATCATCCTCCACTGTCAGTAATTATTCCAAACAATCTTAAAAAAAATATTAAACTATCAAGTTCTAGTTTTAATTTCAAGAATGCCAATTACAATGATATTAATGACCATCTCAGCAAAGTAGATTGGACTTTTCTCAAGGAAAACAATATGATCTATAATACAGAATCATTTTATTATAAAATAAATGCCATTATCGTAGACTGTATACCCTTAATAAAATTCAAAGAATCAAAGCATCCAAAATGGTTTAACAAGGAATTAATTCAATTAATAGCTAAAAAAAAAGTTTTACATAAAAAATTTAAAGCAGAGAGGTCCCTACCAAATTATATTGAGTTCAGTAAAATAAGAAAAGATTGTAAAAATATGTCAAAATTTTGTTACAACAATTATATAAATATGGTAGAAATGTCAATTAATGGAAACATAAAACAATTTTGGAATTATGCAAAGTCTATGAAAAATGATGATATTAGCATACCCTCTAATATGTTTTATGAAAGTAAAAGAGCCAACGACTCCCAAAATGTAGCTCACCTATTTGCCGACTTCTTCAAAAGTGTATATGTCCGGGACTCAATAATAATCAACGATCACTTGCCTAGTTTCTTCACGGATCATGACTTAAATTTGACTAATGTAATAATTGAATTTAACGATGTACTGACTCAGCTAAAACACTAAAAAAAATTGGATCAAAGCAAGAGCGGAGGTCCTGATAATATCCCACCTGTTTTCTTAAAGAATTGCGCCACTACTCTTGCATATCCACTACATTTTCTTTTTAACCAGTCACTACAAACAGGACACTTTCCTGAAAAATGGAAATACAGCTTCCTCACCCCGATATTTAAAAAAGGAGATAAAAACGAGGTGAGCAATTATAGACCGATCTGCCTTTTATCAACTATTCCAAAAATGTTTGAAAAACTTATTTTAAATAAAATCATTCACTGTATCAAGCCAGTAATTTCTCCTAACCAGCATGGTTTTACATCAAGAAAGTCTACTTTGTCCAATCTCTTAATTTACCAAAACTATATATCAGAATCCATGTCTAAGAAGTTACAAGTTGATTCAGTCTATACTGATTTCAGCAAAGCATTTGATAAGGTTAATCATGACCTGTTGTTAAAAAAGCTTCATAAATTAGGAATAGCAGGGTATCTATACATGTGGTTTAACAGTTATTTAAGTAACAGGCAATTGGCCGTTAAAATTGATGGCTTTATTTCTTATAAATTTAAAGCTACCAGCGGTGTCCCCCAAGGGTCACATTTGGGACCAATTTTATTTTTGATATTTGTGAACGATGTGCTCACTATATTCAACGATGTCGAAGTTTCAATGTTTGCGGACGATATGAAAATATACAAAGCTATAAGAAATATGAACGACTGTCAAACATTGTCAAATAACTTGCGTAAACTATTTATTTGGTGCCAAGAGAATTACCTAGAACTAAATATAAACAAATGTCTAATTATGAGATTTCATAGAATAAAAAATCCAATTATTTATGATTACTCCATCAATGATGTAGTTCTAACCGCTGTAACCGAGGTGAATGATTTAGGTGTAAACTTTGACCAAAAACTGAATTTTATAAATCATATTGAAATTACTTCAAATAAAGCTTTGAAAATGTTGGGTTTTGTTATAAGAATTTGCAGCCAATTTAAAAATATTCAAACATATAAACATTTGTATGTGTCATTGGTTAGGAGTCAAATTGAGTACAACTCGACAGTGTGGACACCTAGTTACGCTAGTCATTCACTCACGATAGAAAGAATTCAAAAAAAATTCTTAAGATTTATTAATTTCAGAATGGGTATTACAAGGGAATGCGTCAATTATGATTATCTACTATGTCAGCTTAATTTATTAAAATTATCTGAACGTAGAATAGTTAATGACCTAAATTGTTTATATAAAATCATAAATTCAATAATTGACAGCCCTGAACTATTATATTTGATTTCCCTACATATACCTCGTAAACCAACATTGAGGCATTATCTACCGTTCTATTGTGATAACTCCAACACTGAATCTCAATTCTATACCCCCGTTCGCCGTATACAAAATTTGGGTAATGACTATAAAGATGTTGTTGATATATTCAACACATCATTCACCACATATAAACAAGTTATTACCCAATTTATTTTGGAAAAAAGAATATCAAATACAATATAATTTAATTACAGAAACTAAGTAGATTCATTTTATTTCGTTTTTGACATTATTTTTGTAAGAGGTTGTGTTTTATTATGTATTCTATTTCCTTTTTGATTTTGTTTTGTTATTTTACTTTGACTTTGTTTTATTTTTGATTTGTTGTGTTCTTTGTAAAAAAACAAGAAAATAACATGTAAAAGCCCTGCCGGGCGTAAATTTATAAATAAATAAATAAATAAATAAAATTGATATCAAAAATTGCAGGTGGTAGATAATATTGAATTTAATAAAAAGCAACGCAATTGTTCACTCATGAATAAAATATAGAAACTAAAGATTAAATTGTATTTATTATTTATAGATCAAAAATGATCGCGCGCGAAAATTTCAACGGAGCGTAAAATATTTTTTGCCCGGGGATGTGCGACGATCGTGGCCCTTTTGGTTGGTGGCTAACCGGCCGAAATTATCGCCAGTCATCGGATTCGCTGACGCGTTACTAGAGCGATTTATTTAGCCAATCATGTGGCAACTGCATTATGTAGGGACTGCACTGCACCCACTGCACCATTGTGTCTACTGCACTTATACTGCACGGGACATGTATCTAGTCCAGCATACTCTGGATTAGAAATGGCAAATCATGATTGGGTTTAAGCCCATGGTAATTTGACAAATATTGCGGCGAGGTTATTATTTGTCCATCGCGACTTAGTGATCATCCAAAAGCAGAAACAATTCCGTGCTAAGAGCTTGCTAATGCGACTGTCGACAGATCCTAATATATAATCCATACTGCGATTTATTTTAGATTAAAGTAAAAACAAGAAGTAGCTTTTTTTATTTTATCTCCACATAGGAGGCCCCGAGAAAAATAATTCCTCTCAAGGCCTATGTCATCTTTGGGGATGCTATACGAGAGGTCTTTTTTAGGAAAGGAAGAGGAGGAAGTTCTGGGTATGAAAAGGGTATGAATCTGGGGCTCAGTGTGTCCTGAAGTGACGGATGTATGAATCCATTCCTTCAACTGCGGTGCAACGCGATGTTCTGAGGAGTCCTACTGGAGAGGTCATAAGGTTTCCCTTAACCAGTCTCTCCTGATTCGGCCTGCCACGCAGTTGGTGGGTAGAGGCTTCTGTCACCAATACCCGGACAAACCCCACCCCATGGGTTTACTATATCTTCCCATAATAGTCTACTTGTGGTATCCTCATTTTGTCAGCTTATCTGTAGTGTATGTGAGTTTGAATGAATGAAATAGGCGGCACAAGAATGAGAGCGCGAATATATTTCATTACTTTTCTGGAATTACGAGTGAAAGGTTGGATGTGTATAAAATGGTCAGTTATTTTTTTATTGATTGTAACTCTCTGATGGGCTTTTACTTGATACATATTTTACAAGATTGCATAATACAGTGATTACAGAGGGTATTTATGTTCAAAACAATGACAGTAAAATAAATAACCAAAAACTTAAAAAATAAACCTAATATATGATACATATAATGCTCCATTTAAATCTGTACCTCAGAAATCAAAATTCGGTTGTCACATTTTTAAATTGTTCAGGAGAGAGGAAATAGTAAAAAATTTCTTTTGAACATTGTGTGGATACCAGACCTTTTTATGTTGACCTAACTTTGTTTCACATTGTCGTAGAAAAACTTTCTTTATACCTCTGTATAGATACTGAAATAACTAAAAAGGTCACATACATAACTCATTTTCACAAAAAACTGGACAACTGACCTTTCACTTCTGAGGTACAGAAATGTGCATAAAATGAGAAAAGAAAAAAAATAACTAAACCAGCTTTAAAAGTGTAGACGTAAATGCTAACGTGTGGATTTATCAATTTACTTTATTTTTATATTTTATTCTTCACTAGCTGTACCCCGCCATGTGTTTCCGTGGCTCAGTCCGTATGTGCGGGTAGAAAAACAATACCGCGTTTTGCTTTACGTCTAACGTTTGGTGCTGTTTAAAAACAAACATGTTTTTACCTGTCACATGTGACATCTATATAATTAAAAAACTCACACATGTTCGATTGCAACGTTCTGTCAAAATTTCAAAGCAATCGGTAAAGAACTTTCAGATATTTAATATTTTAAACAAATGAACATTAAGATTTTTATTTATATAAATAAATAAATTTATTATGAACACCCGCTATTCTGGCAAAGCAGTCTGACAGCAGATCAATTTCACAATAATAATTAAAACACTAAAGTACAAATATAACGAGAATCCGGAATATAGAAAAGAGAGATAGAGCAATAACTTTACAATTTACCACTATACAAAGACATAAAATACACAGACGGGTTTATAAAACACAGGCAACATACTCAAAGGCATATATATATACACTCAAATGCATATAACATACTTAAATACACTCACAGACATATATAACACAGGCAACGCATACATACACTCAAATGCGCACAACATACCTAAATACACTCACTGACATATATAACACACGCAACATACTCAAAGCCATACTTACACTCAAATGCATACAACATACTCAAACACACTCACAGGCATATACAACACAGGCAACATACTCAAAGGCATACATATACTAAAATTCATACAACATACTCAAACACACTCATAGGCATATATAACACAGGCAACATACTCAAAGACACACATACACTAAAATTCATACAACATACTCAAACACACTCACTGGCATATTTATACATTACGTATATTGTGATTTCATGCACAATAACAATGATACTAATATATTGGTGCTTAACGACTATATCAAAATAAGAGTTACTTGAGATTTTAACCATTTTTTCAGCAGGGTTCAGTGGTACAATTTGATTTCCTTTTCTGTAAGCATTGGCATCGCATTAAATACAGTAGGTACAAGATAAATAAATGTTTGTTGTGTTATGTGTATGATCTAATTTTTCTTTAAATGTGAAATCAGACAATATGTTTGTCCTAAAATAGGATAGGTATTATCGGACTCGTATAAAATTTTATATCTCGTATTTGTACATAAACACTTTTACTTGCCAAAAGCTTGATCATCGAGTATTAGTTTGTATATACGATCGTCTTTGAAGCTATTCCAGAATAATTATTCATTCTTATATATCAAAAATATCACACGATGGTAATCTTCACCCTGCAGGATCTCAAAACTCTGCTGACCTGCACATAATCACACAGATCGAAGCCGTGAAGTTGCTGCGTCTCCTCTACTTTGTCTTTGCATCAACCGTCCATTGTCTCATAATGTGGGTGTTACTGATAATTATCGTTCTTCATGATATCTTCTATTTTATGTTATTTTCTTTTCACAACGATTTTTTTTTACATTAACCCCACATACGAGGCTCTGAGGTGTCTATTTCATCTTTGGGGATGCTGTGTGAAGGGTTTTTTTGAGGAGTGGAAGGAAAGGAAGTTCTGTAAAGGAAAAGTTATGAGGGGTCAAGAAACCAGTTGGAGAGGTCAAAGGATCTCCCCTAACCAGCCTCTCCCGATCTGACACGCCATGCATATGGTGTGCAGGCGCATCCTGAACACACCTCTCCCGATGGACCCGGGCACCCCTGCTAAGTCATCAAACGTAGCGAACCACTTGGAGTTCACGATTTTGGTACACGATTGGTAATTTGAGGAAAAAAAATTAATATTTATTTTTGGAATAACTTTATTGAATAAAACCTGAAATTTTAATATTTAATTATTGAAGACAATATTAGCGATTTCTAAACAAAAATCTGAAACAGAAAAATCAGAAAAGGATACGGTCACATCTAGGACTGGACTGGTCAGACTAAAAATGTGCGGTGAAAAAATGAAGACAATGTCGGTATTTCTTATTCGAAGTATGATACAGTTAAAAGTGACCGAAGGGGATAGGGTCCCATTAGCTCAGTGGTAGAGCGGTGCCCCAGCAAGGCAAGGGTCCTGGGTTCGAGTCCTAGATGTGACCGTATCCTTTTCTAATTTTTCTGTTTCAGATTCTCGTTTAGAAATCGCTAATATTGTCTTCAATAATTAAAAAAAATTTAATTTGTGACGCTTTCAGTCACGGGTATTTTGAGGATCACAAACGTTTCGCTAGGTTGAACAAAGTAACAAGTTTATATGACTCATTAGACTGCAATGGTCTGATCATAAATATCATTTCATTAATAAATAAAGAACAACAGAAAACAAGACATCAAGTGAGCATGTCCCAGTACTTGTTGGACCAGATGGTCGATTCTTATATTGGCAAATGTGCATCTTTATTTCAGTTTTGGAGAAGTAACGAAATTGATCTGGCGGTCGAATCCCACTAATCCGTTTATCAAACAAAGGTAAAATCTAAATAACTTTTTTTGAAATATGATAAATGTATTCGCGTGCTATCGTTATTCAGTGTATCAATATTCTTTGTTCGCAGTTTGCCAGCGGTGCATAACGTCAATAGTAAACGTTGGCCGGTTCGGTCCGTGTTTGTGCAAATAAGGAATTTTCGCATTTGGAGGAAAGTTGAGGGACGGTTAGTTACGTAGGTGCCGCCCCTGGCTGTACGTGGCTTCCTCAAATAATAGTATAAAATTTTGTTTTTTTACTGTTTGATGAGAATTCAGTTAAAAATTAAAAATGTGTAGTTTGGTACAACGAACTTATTTTATAATTTATATTATATTGATGATTTTTATGTGCAAAATGAAAACGTTAAAAATCGGATTTCAACCCTTCGTATTTGATTAATATTGTCTCTCTGAAAAATAATACACATTAATAAGTTGTAGATAGTCACAGTATTGGCTTGGCAAAAGACCACCGTTCAGATTTATTAAAGATAATATAGTTAAAACGTTGCTTTAATGACTTAAGTCGGATTTGGTGATCAGATCTGAATAGCCAGGTACACGTAGAATAATGAGCATTGCTGAATTATTAAAAATCTTTTTAAATTATTGGTAATCTAGTTAAAAACGGGACTGCAGGCCGCTTCCTGATAAGCTTTTAGTAAATTCGTAATAATATCGAAACACGTGTTGTGAAAAAACATGGACCTGTGTTCGTTTCAACAATTACTGACGAAATGCGAAAATTTTCCAAACACCTGTTCCAAGTATTTACTAAAAGTTATTAGGATATCCATTAATTCATTCGTTAATGGCCTGAAATTCCGTTTTTAACTGGATTACGAATAATTTGAATACATTCTTAATAAATTAGCAATATTTTTTGTGAGTAGGTTTTCTCCGTGTATTTCCCAAACTTTCTTTTCCCTATCTCCTTCAATGATAGCATACCCAAATTGGGGATGCACTGTATTACTTACCGTGAACACTCGAGAGCAATACCTCTCTACCAGAGTTAATTAATTAGAGTAAATTAATTCTGAATATTTACAAGTTACACACATGCTTTCGTGTGTATAAAACACACAGTATAATAATAAAAACTGTTTTTATATCTACCACGATCACATAAACATTCAACATCAGTAAGTATAAACACAGAAAAACATTAACCACTAATAAATCACATCATGAAACAGAAAGCTCACACACAAAAGGGTAAAAGGCGGACTACGGCTGTTTCTCGAGAGCTTTCAGTGCACATACAACCTCTGCTTACTGAAATCTAGGAGCTTTTTCCGGTACAAATGCTGTACGGGTGCATTTATTATTTGGAATGTGGCAGCAAATGTACAATTGTGATTTATTTTGCGATTTTTCCCAATGGAATTGAACTTTATAATGATATACTACTTTTAGTATTTTCACTGGGATTCATGTGGGTAATCAATGATGAAATAGACAATTTAACGGAAAACTCGTAAATAACTTATTATTATTTATGCCAAATGCCAACGTATTACAAGGATGCATATAAACACGCGAGCCAAACTGCTGAGCTGAACCACGACGGGCAAGGAACGTTGCAACCGCAAATGGCGCGAAACGATCCTCGCGGTTGCTTCGTTCGTTTACCGTAATTCATGGCTCGGCTCGCGCGTTTTCCTCACATCTAAACCCAGCATTATATTATAATGTTTTATCGAAAGAAATCCTAGTGATTCTTCAGACCTTGATGAATTAATTGCGTGAAGACATGTTTTCCCTGAACTAGGTTCATTGGACATATCTTCACGCAAGCTTCTTATTGTTTATTCCATATTTTTAATGTCATTGTTATTAGAGCAGTTTTGACTATGGTGTTTTACCATCATTTATTTATCTCAACAAAATAAAATATATATCATACACAGGCAAATTCACAAATATATTTTTTTCATTTAATTGTTCAGTAATATGTGCTGCTAAGAATGTTTCACAGAATTTGAACAATTCAACAAATTACAAGTTAAAGTTCTAATGAAGTTCTGTTAATGTTTCATCGTAGACCGGTAGTTTCACAGTACTTGGATAGTAATATAACTTGAATGGGACTTTCATAGAACTTGAATATTAATTTTTATATTTGATGAATTGTTCAAATTCTGTGAAACATTCAGTCCTGAAATTAAATAAGTCAGAGTCAATAATTAAGAAAACGTATTGAAAACAATAATGGAAGAGAAGAAAAATTTATTTTAGGTAAATTCGAGTTGGATGAGATTGCACGCATTTTGTTAGTGATAATATTTATTGGATGTTTGAAAGACCTTTTATGTTTCAGGTTATTGTTTAGTTCAGTTGCAATTTTTTTAAATTATGTTTATCTCTTGTTTTCGTTACGTGTGATTCTTGCGTTTTGTTATTTGTTGTTTTGTTTTGTTTTAGCGTCAATTTGTTGGTAGAAGGTGATCTAAAAATCTATTTAACTTATTTTGTTCGTTCATTTGATCACATATAGATGAAACAGGGAATGAAAAATATAAACTTCTCCATTTCAGTTTTAAATAATATTTGTCATAACAACTCTCCCATCAACCAAAAAACCTTTCTCTCCTTTATAAAACTTGATCGAAATTAGAACACTCTCTTTTTCTTTATGATTTTCTACAAGATTTAAAAAAGCTCGCTAAATATTAATTCAAAGTCAGCCTTGGAATAATTAACTTATTGGAGAAAATTTAATTAATTAACTTTCTCAAGAAGAATTTTTCTTCATGGGAGCAATACTTAATAAACCGTTGAATCTTTATTTAAAAAATCACCCATTCTAAGGGTTTTTAATATTTAAAACAATACATACCTTCTTTCTATAGCCTGAGCCGGATTTATAAATTAATTTAAATGTGTTTTTTTATCAAAAAAACCTACTTTAAATAAACCCTTAAATGTTATTTAAATAAATATATTTGTAAATTTATTTTTTAAACGTGCAATCAAATTGATCTTCGACCTCAGTCGCATAAATTTGTAATGGAAAATATGAGTGGCACGCTGATTTAAATTTACCAATATTGTAATGCAAGTATTTGTTATTTAGATTATCTTGTCAGTTCATACGAATGAAGAAAAAATATTCTCAATTGGCATGACGGGTTACAAACTTTTAAACGTTGAGTTTTGAGAATAGAACTTTACTCCCATTATTTAACTGCTTATTTTCGATCTGATCTACCCTTCGTGTAACGAAACAACATTACAAAACACATTTATCGGAAATGAACCTCATGATTGGTGCAATCTCACCGCGTGTGTGAAAATAAAAAAAATATTAAAAAATAATAACGCGAAAAAAATGTATTAATGTCTGTGCCACGGCTTTTAAAAGCATTTTTCTTCACCTAGGAAAATCCACCCCTGTGTCCATTTTTATAATTTAATTATCTGGAAAAACGTTTCACAATCCATTTTTTTTCGTCCACCCTGGATGTATTTTAACCCCCACCGCGAACCGAAACAAAACTTCCTATACTGCTCGGGTTAAAATCTTTACTCATAATAATATTCACGCAAGATTTTTTAGACTGGCACCAATTTGTTTCAATCTTTAAAACCACGGTAATTTTCGCATTTCTCGTTTACTTGCAAACTTCACGTTTCTCAAATGACATTTGCAATGTTATTGACCCGGTCTGTTTTGAATTGCTTCGAAATTATTTTCAGATTTGCTTCCGCAAATTGATTTTCACATTTTCATTGCGTGACCGATCGATATTTGTCAAATCAACTAGATTGTTAACAAAGTCCGCGATCTCTGTCTTAATACGATCGTAATACGTTTCTATACCTGGGGATCGGGTGGTTTAATTTAATTAATCACGTGCACCGGGGATCAATGCTGATAGCTCCTTAGAGCAGATTCCATAAAAATACCTGTACAACAGACTCAGCATGCCCACATCGCCTCTGTGTATTAGAGATCACGATCGGTCTGTAAACAATGGATTTTCAATCAGACGGACCGCCCGCCTTTGCATAGAATCAGGTAGGTTTCTCATATATTGTGGGGCTCCAGCCCGGAGGCGGCTCCCAAATTCATTTTTCGATATAAAATTAACAAAAATTGTATCTAACCACTGTGCCTTTGTGCGTGTGTGATTATGCTAAGAAGAGTGTTAGTAAAAATAACCGAGTAAAATTTTACTACTTCTTATGGCGTTTTAAAATTCTTAGAAGATGGTTGCTTTTTATTGAGCTTTGTATGAGTCGGTAAGAAAGAAGAAAGCTTAATAAAAATATTTTTGTCACGTTTATTTGATCAATTGTTTGAAATTAGGAAATGTTACATAAAAATAGTCTTGATTATTTATGTAACGTTTTTTGGCGAAGCTAAATAATCAGTACATATGAACAGGCATTGGTAGAATTTATATCGGAAAGCAGTTCGACAAACTGCCTAGCTCTGCTTTGATATATTTAATTTTATGAATGTACATTTATTTAGATATTTCGAATCTATTATTTGTCTTGTATTGTGGGGTATTTTTGATGTTTTATGTTATACCTACTTATTTAGATGTCCTTTGTGATGTAAATTCAAAAATAAATAAATTAATACGTTCGTAGGTATTCAAGTACCTACTTACAAATCTTATGATTTCAGAAGAAATTTTGCTTTTAATTTATTAAATAAGATATAATTAGAATCATTCTTGTTTTGGAGGTTCGGTCTTCTGTTCAAGGAACCAGAAGGGCGGGTAGCTAGCTATTTCTCATAACAAAATTTCAAGAACTAAATTCATAATATTTAAAAAATAAAATGCATGTTTAAACACGTAAATTCGCCTTGCCCTTTTCATCTTTTGTAGCAATAGCCAAGAACACTTTCGAAGAGTGCATCTATATTCTTTGCAGAAAAAACCTTATATTGTATTTTTTATTTAATGTATATAAAATTTAATAATTGTATTATTAATTTATGCAAGTATTTTAGTTTTATTATGGTGACAGCTGTTCAACTGTTCAAGACCATTTTCAAACTGTGGTTAGGCCACGTTGAGTCGACTTATTTGTATGATTCTATTTACCCCCGCCCACAACTGTGACAATAGATTCTCTATTCTTTGGGGTACCTACTCTGAAATCTGTTTCTCCCACATTAAATGGTAATGTTTTCTTAATATTGTTTAGGTCTTGTGAATATACTGAGAAGTGGGGAATAAATAATTTACCTTACTTTAATAATCAATGTTACATTAGGATAATTCGTTCGTTTATTGATTTCCAATTGTTCAAGTAAATTTTATCTAAGACCCTTATTTCTATATGTAAGGTTTTAGGCTCGTTGTTGTAAAGTGGAACGTGATTATTTACTAACGGATATGTTGCGAATTTTGAAAAGGTTCTTTCATTATTTTTTCTTTTTCATATTATAGTAATGTATAGATTCTGTTCAAACTGTAAAATTCACCCGCCATAACACAGGGTCATCCCTAGCATGGAGGGTGAAATATCACAAAAACCATATGTACCCTCAAGTCTTGTATTAATAAAATAATTATAACATCGTATTTGTCCTTTGAATCTAGTTGAGAAAGCCCTTCCCGTGTGTCCAATATAAGTAGCGTTATAGTCGGCGTGGTCACATCTTAATTCATATATGTCACTAATATTTTTAGATTTCTACTTATATAGTCGATTGAAGAGTCAGTACTAAGACTACTTCCAAAGGTTGTGAACGAATAATGGTGTGAAATATGTGCATCAAATATACCTATTGATATCTCGTACGGAGTGCATCCCAAAAAAATATTGTGTGTTACACAATTGATAGTGCACGTGCAATCTTATATAATTAATTTAAAAGTCGTTACATGGTTCGCACGTCTTCACTGGGTAAATATATGATGTATTCTTGTTTCCTGTACATAGTGTAGTAGTTTTGCAATGGATGATCTCACAGTCGAATGCCGTCGGTTCATCCAGTAGAGGTAATAGTTGCTTTGACAGTGAACTAGTGATATTAATACGTCAGAAATGAGCAATGTGAATCTACCATTCCTTTAACAGTTCCGATGTATCTCTGTATCGCTTTGAGACTGCTAATCTCGCTACCGGGGACTGATATTCCCACCAATGTCGATACTTAGCAGTAGCGTGTTGGGTTACACAAATTATCAACATAAAACATTTTATACGTTTTGGTATTTACCATTGTTCCTTATACCTTTCCTATTTTTATTCCTGTCTACAAAATTATCTTTTATCCACCTGCCTACCTTATGAAAACTACAATCAACCTAAAGTACGTGTGTGAAAGTACTGAGTTTAAAAATCACAAATCATCCTGTCAATACCTATACTGTGGCTAATTACAGAGCCGGAAATTTACGTGTTGAAACTGTAAAGTCATCGTTAGCTCGCGAGTGTGTTGTGGTAAAAGTGATTTTTTAGTGAACCAGCGCAATTGAAGGAAAGCGAGTGAAGAATTAAGATAAGTCGGCATTCCTGACTTTCCCCTTCTTTCTCGTGAGCAGTTGCTTATTCCGATTTGACAGTTCATAACGCTCATGCGAACTGTGGCGGAGTAAAAATGTACTGTCCAACACGGCTACCATCTTAACAGGATTGCCCAGACAAGGAGAACACAAACAAAATTACTTAATTAAATTAGTGCTGGGGAATACATGAAATATTAATTAATTGAGATTCAATACAATTTTGTTTTTTTATTTGTTACAATATTTTTTACATTTCAAAGTTTTCCAGTAATGTTGGCCTCACTAGGTGGCTTGCCCGTGGTTGAGGCCTTCATTTTATAGTATGAAAATATTATCTACATAATACATTTAAAGAGAAAATAATACATTTAAAATATAATCTAGTGTGTTTGTGAGTGATGTGTGATTATATTGGTTTTGTGTGTTACGTGTAGGTTATATTTTTATTTTATGCTATGACATTTTGGTAATATTGTCTTTTTTGTTCTTTAATCCATTTTGTAATTTTGTGTGTGAATTTATTTTTATTTTCCTCAATTTTAATTTAAAGTTTTACACTGTTGAATATATAATTTTACAATGTATTGTTGTTTTGAATTAATAGTGGGTTTTTTCACACTTATTTATTTTTTACCGGACTCTTCACAAGAGCTTCCCTGTCTGCACAGTTAAAAGACAGGGGAACTATATCGCCACCCGGTTGGGCAGCGTTGTGAGTCGGGTTATAGTAGGGACTGTATGAAGGGATTTATTAATGCAGGTGTTGAATATGCTCAGGAAAAGCATATGAAGAAGCAAAACATCTGTGTTTATTCGATTACTTGTTTATCAATTTTATATTGTTTTGTTTGAGTATTGATGTTTTTAGATTCTTTAAGGTATGTGAACTTTTTTGCTAGGTGTGGCTTTCATTAGCACACCCATGTAACAGCATTTTTTTTCCCTACCGAGAAAATACAAATCCTCTATGATAACCAGGTAAAAATTTAATCACCCATTTGAGGTAAAAATTGTGAGGCGCCATGACGCCGTTCTATTTGTATAAAGATTAGTAACTTTAAATTCAGTAAATTTAAATGATTCACCGCTTCATGGCAAATAAAATTAATAAAAAAATAATAATAATTAATCTTTACGCATCTGCTCTGATAATGGACACTGTAATGCTGTCCAAAACGTTAGCTTAAGGAGTTAGCGCAACACGACGTAATACCCCAAAAATAAATAACTAATATACTTTTTTCTGTAAAAATTTCAAATAATGTCAACCTAAATAAAGTTTTACAAAATATTTAGTGTACCTACTTACCTTTTAAAAAATTGTGTGTACTAGTTTTGATGGAAACTTGAACGATTGAAAATTGTGCTACATACAAATAAATTTAAAATTTTTGAAGCGATTTTAACCCTTATGTAAAAAAGGACTGTGGCAAGAACACGTTCAGAATCGCTTGCGCTAAATATTGCTTCAAAAATACTTTTTATTTCATGTATTGATATTCTCTGACTGCTTTCGAATAAATTATGTAAGATTTTTCGGCGTATCATTTTTTTCTCAGGATCACGGACGTCACCACAGTCAACTGTTTAGCAGACGGTGGAAATCTATAACCTATTGTATTTTTCGTATATTTTGAAAGACATAATTCAACTGTCGATTTCCCAAAGATAAATAAATAAATCATATTTGTTCCTTGTTCCATTCGTTTAACTAGGAAAGAGAGTGTTGAAACTTGAAGCCGGGTATTAATTACTAATATTTTATAAAATAATTATTTAAATTAGTCGACTCGGCCGACGAGCGACGCACCGCTCACTTTCAAACAAAGACAGCCCAATTCCCTCGGCTAAGCCACCGGCGACAGTATAAGATCATTCTATTTTGGCTGTAAAAAAAGCAATTTGCTACCCGGGCCGCAGAGCCCGTGAGGGAAAGTGTTATTCACTAACTTTGTAATCCAGTTAAGGGATTATCCCGTTTAATTTGTCGGTGTTGGGTGCTGCCCACGACCGCCGCTCCAGTCTGCGCTCCTTGTTCTGGCATAAAAATATTCACAATATTCCGATGACGGGGCGAAATCTGATTATGGGGGTGCCTAGTGCCTAGTGCCTACCCTCGCTACAGGGTATAATGTACACCTTCCCGCCAGCTTTTCTCGAAATATATTCCGAGCTTTTGGGTACACTGGATCCGGAATGTCTAACTTAGATTAATTTTGGTATCAATATTTAAAAAGGTGAAATTAAATTTACATTCTGACTGATGGAACGACCGGCTTATGCCTTGAAAAATGTATTAACTTTGTGATCGCTTACGTTTTTGGTTCTGATACTTGCTGAATATAAATTAAATATGTTATATTTTTGAAACATTAATTTATCTGATTCTTTTGATAAAATATTTATGTCATTAGTTTTGAGCTTGTGAATTCTAGAGTACCTGACAACTGGTTTCATTTTTAATGTGGAAATAATAGTATTGAATTGTAATAAGTATTTGTATAACTTGATCGTGCCATGTCTTAGTCGGGCGCCCTCGACCTCTTCAACCATTCATTCACTTCCGAGTCATACATTCTCATTACACGTTTCTTTCTTCGTTCATCACTGACATCTCATTTTACAACAAATAATTATTTGATTCGTGTCATCCTCGGACGTTCGCGATTTTTACCATTTTTACCATACACTCGATATAGTATCATAAAATCTACATTGTTACTATTAAAACGATTAAACACGAGAATTTCTCAATTAGGGAGGTATTGTTACCACTTATATTATATATTATATATATTGGTTAATAAAAAATAAAAAATTTAAAAAAAATTTAAAAAAAAAAAATGTATATAATAATAATCATTACGTCGACTCGGTATCTTAATTCAGTGCAAAGGTAGTGCGTTTTCGTCTTTCTCGAGCGTCCCCAACTACTTATACCATTAAAACCACCCTCTAAACACTCATGGCACTAATAAAAACCAACATTGACATTTTCAGCAAAATCGTATGAATGGTATAGGAACGCGTACGGGACAAACAAAGAAGCATTCATTTTTATATTCATGGATATATTTTTATTAGGGGTTCACACAACCGTTTTTTATCAACAGTTGAATTCTCAGATTTTTTTTAAACGTTTACTTAAATATCTTTATTTCTCTAATAGAATTACTTATGAACTTTCTGTTTTACTGTGTAATTTAAAATACGACTTTCTATATTTAATTTAACCCAATGTTAGAGGTCATGAGTGGTAAATGGTTGCATAATGACGACCAACAATACAGGTACTAAAGTTGATAATGTAAACAATATTTTGTCTTGTAATATGTTGACATCTTCTATTTTACTTATTAAATACATATCCGTAAGCATTTGCTATATACATCATCTTTATGATAAGTTAGTAACAGATATTATACAGGGTGTCTGAGGGTAAAGTGCACTAACTTGGGGGGATGATTTAAAATGATTTTAATAGTAGAAAATATTTATTACTTTTTTCGAAATTCCTACGTTTTAAGGTAACTTTTAAGTAAAAAGTTGAAATGTCTGTATGGGAAAATAAATATTCTTTTATGGTAATATATTTTAGTGCGGGAAAAAAAGTTTGAATTTCGAAAATTTTATTTATCTTTTTTACTTCTACCATCATATAGAATGACTTCCCGAAGTTAGTGCACTTTACCTCGGACAACCTGTATAATTTTTTTTCTCATTTACACACATTCTTAACTTCTATTTTCTATTCTTGGCTGTACACTGAGGAAACAAACTGATATTGCTAAATTATTAAAAATCAATTTATTATGTCTGCAGGCCTTTAACGAATGAATTGACAGATTTTATAATAAAGTATCAGTAAAACGCGAATGTGTTATGAGCACGGCGGAACATGTGTCAGGAAAAGGACACCTGCATGAACACGTGTTCCGATATATTCTGAATGGACTCATATTTCATCAGGAAATTAATTGCTTATGTTAACAGGATTTCCGTGTATTAAACGCTCATGCAGGCTGTTAATAACTTACACAATTCTCATTAAGACATTTATTTGCAACATTAAATATGCTTTACTTGTTATATACCCACCCACGAGAATTTACCATGTACCTCATCTTTATCTTAAGTTTGTTACATATACTTTTTTTATAAAAGCATATGTACATAAGTTTTGGAATTCCAATATTGTATTACTTAACCCCAATGAAATTTTGTGAATATCTCAAAACCAAATTTAATATTGTAAATTAGACATGAAATAATAGAAACGCTTCTACAAAATTAGCTTTTGCACTTTTAAATTTGCTTGTACAGTTATTAAGTGAATTGAACATTTAAAATCTAGATTTTATATACTACACACTGCAGTACACCTCAAGGTACACATCATTTCACTGGACTGCAAATGTAGCCAGCCGCATAGTAGGGAAACAGGATCTCATTTCGCTTGTTACTTTAGCACTTCTATTTACTTTCCCATTGCTGTTTTACACGTTCATAAGGACTCTTCATTACTTAAGCAATTCTAATTTCTCAAGTTATAGTTAATGTCTTATTCTATAAAAGCCTAAAAGCGTTAATGATTCAAATAAATACTGTGATACATCAATCAAACTTACAATGACTACCCATATAAAAAGATTGCATTCCATGAAAGTAAAATATTCCATTTTTAAGAGGATTTTATTAAGAGAAAACTAAGTACTACTTGGACTTCTAGTCTTTATGTCTTTTGTTAACAAGGTGTGGATGTAATATAACAATTATAAAGGTTGCGGTGAAACTGATCCGTTTTGTGAACTTCGGACGTATTTCGCGGTGAAATCCTAAATGGAATTACGCGCGAAAAGCGGGAAATTATGAAAATGTCTGTTTGAGTTTGACCCATTACACCTGCTGAAAGCGTAAAACTTCATAAATGAGCCACAGACGTTGAAATATACCAAAAGAGTTGGCCCTACTTGAGTAATCATGTAAATTATTTAACTTTTTTTATTTATTTTAGCCCTGTTGTGCTCTTACATAGATTATAAGAACAGCATATACCTAGTGAGCTTTAAATAATAAAAAAATATACACAAATTTTTTAACCTGTTTTAATAATGCCGGAGCATAAAACAGAAAAATACTATTGGAACCTAAAGTTTTACTAGCCCAAACGACTATGATTTTGTTTTCATACATTTTTCGAAGCATTAAGGTCAAAATCGCGTCACTATTTATTATTATAATAATCATATTAGAATGCTCTAATATGATTATTGCTCTAATATACTTCTCCAGAGACCCATCGGCGTTCCACGGGTTAAACCATGAAATAACTGTCTATAACTACTATAACTACTTATAACACTGAAATATCGACCCTGAGAGGATTAAAGCGAGCAACACGATATGATGATGGACACTATAACGTTGGCCGAAACGTCGGTCAAAGAAGAAGCAAGCGCAACATGGCATAGTAATTCAAAAATGTATCACGAAATACTTTTGGCTGAAAATTTTAAATCATCTCTGACTTTTAAGAAATGTATCGCCTTAACCTAAGGTAATTCGGACTAGGTTTCGAGTTGTAGATACTCTTAGTATCACCCTGGTGATATATCATCAATTAAAAGTGAAGATTTGCTTGAAATGGCTTTAACTGTATTTGGTATCCTTTTTATGTCTTCTCATACATACTCTTGTCTCATTGTGACTCTTGACATGACTAAACTGATATATCAAATGTAGTAAAACATGTAAGAGTAACATAAAATAATATAGAAACTAGAACAATATTACATATAAGACAAATAACTAAAACTAAATTACCATCGCTACTATAATTTGTAACAAAATGCTGGTATAGGTGACGCTTAGTTATACAAATGGAGTCTATTGGTTAGTGGGTGTGTCTTATAGTTGGTTGTGTATGTATTGCAGAAGAATGTTTTATTTTGTCTAACATATTGAATATTTTTTTGAAAACAACAATCTGATGCTTGGAAGCAATAGAAATTGTCAACATGCTGCAATGGCGCAGGAGCCCAAACAGTGTAGTGAATAATTAAATTAGAGCAAAACTTTTGGTTTATGAAATAATATATAATTATAAGATAATATAAGTTGGTTTTCCACACATTTAGCACTGTAGTATACAATGTAACTTTGATTTGTAGTTAAAATATAATGGTAAAATTTCATGTATAAATGGGTGTTATTTATATTGTCAATAGTGGTATGACACATAAAAACAGACGATGATAAAAATTATCTACTATTTTCTTCAAGGATATTACATAAACAAAATAGATTAGATCAAGTTTAGTGCTGGAGAAAAATTGATTCAATAATCATGTAAAAACAAAATAAAGAATTATAATAATGCGTGTTTTATTAAAAAATAATATTATTTTAGTATTTTTTTAAGTTTTAAATTTTGAGATAATTGAAACAAGTGTTGTTAGTAATCCATGGATGAAAATGTAGCAGCAGATGTTGTTACTAGTTTGTGAGTTGGACATACCTTGTATCATTAGTCATATTAATTGACGTTTTTCTCGATCGAGATCCAGGACATTGGTTATTGTTATAATTTTGGAGATATCAGTTTGTCTCAGTAAAATACGCCCTGAAGTCTACCAAGAGTGTTTGAAGTTGTCATCTCTTGCAATTTTGTTTGTTTGAGATGGTAGAAATTTTCCTTTTGGTGTTCAATGTTCGGATACATAAATGCGTTTGGCTTCTTGCGATGGCCCAAAGTCAACTGTGTTTAGTTTATTAGTGTTGATCGTAGTATATTTCTTGTAATTCTTTATTTTGTTTAGGAATTCATCGCGAGCTTGAATTTTTAATTTAATTTAATTTAATTTAATTTAATTTAATTGAATTGAATTGAATTGAATTGAATTGAATTTAATTTAATTTAATTTAATTTAATTTAATTTAATTTAATTTAATTTAATTTAATTTAATTTAATTTAATTTAATTTAATTTAATTTAATTTAATTTAATTTAATTTAATTTAATTTAATTTAATTTAATTTAATTTAATTTAATTTAATTTAATTTAATTTAATTTAATTTAATTTAATTTAATTTAATTTAATTTAATTTAATTTAATTTAATTTAATTTAATTTAATTTAATTTAATTTAATTTAATTTAATTTAATTTAATTTAATTTAATTTAATTTAATTTAATTTAATTTAATTTAATTTAATTTAATTTAATTTAATTTAATTTAATTTAATTTAATTTAATTTAATTTAATTTAATTTAATTTAATTTAATTTAATTTAATTTAATTTAATTTAATTTAATTTAATTTAATTTAATTTAATTTAATTTAATTTAATTTAATTTAATTTAATTTAATTTAATTTAATTTAATTTAATTTAATGTATGTGCTCTTTCATTTCATTTCATTTAATTTCATTTCATTTCATTTCATTTTATTTAATTTTTTTTTTTTTTGTTTATTTTATTTTTTTTATATTTTCTTTATTATTTTATTTATTTATGTCTATTCTTGAATACACATTTTACAAATGATTACAGTGGTTTGTATTTTTTATACAGAAAAAAGGTATAAAAAATAAAGAACATAGGTTGATATAGGTAAAACTGTGTGTGGGTGATATTGTATGTTACGTGAACACCTCACTAGGAGAACCTGTGCTGAGGTGTTAACGTGTTTGTGATTTAGGGTGACAGGTATTTATGTGTTGTGGTATAAAGTTATTATTATTATTTTTATTTTCACAGACATATATTGAAACATGAAAACACACATTTATGTGTGAGTGTATGTATTTTTGGATAATTCTTGAAAAAGTGTATAATATTTAATTTTACTTATTATATTTTGGTTATGTTTGGTTTGGAATTATAATCTTTTGAATAAAGTGAATATCTTGATTTTTTATCCAGGCTACGATATGTTTTTTGAGAAAGTTTGTAGAGGTGTTTGTAGTCAATAATTGTTTCAAAGTAATGGGCACACTGTTAAAAAGTTTGGTTGCGTAGTATTGTCTTTGTCCGTGTGTGGTGTGTGTTATCGGAATGTTCAGTGTTTAATTTGTTGAGGACCTGGTTTTTATTATGGCTTTTGCCAAAATAAAAGTCCATTTTTTGTTTGTACTGTGTGTTTTATTAAATACATAATGCATGTCATAAAGCATTTACCTGTAATGTTTAGGAAGAAGGCCAGTGCATGTGATGTGTCTTAAGGTTTTTTTAAATTGTTCTTCATACAAAAAATGGACAAGGGGTTTGTTAATGATAAAACCAAAAAATATGTTTTTGGAATAACTTAACTAGTAAATCCTCAAAATGTGATATTTAATCATTTTATCAAGACAATATTAACTACACTCGAAAGAAAAAAATGTGAAAAATCTAGGAAATGAACCCAGGACTTTAGCCTTGCCGGGGCTTTGCTTTACCATTAAGCTAATTTGACCCCTTCAGTCATATTTAACTATATCATACTTCGACTAAGAGCTACCAACATTATCTTCATTTTCTCAACGCTGATTTTTATTAGCTGCTATCTTTATGTATGATTCCCAGTTGTTTTAGTATGTTACCTGCTGAAATAAAAAACTGTGCCCAAAACAAACAATTGGTGAACTTACTGAAAACTTGGCTTACTGGAAGAATTAATTTGTAATTGCTTTCAATGATATATTATTCTAAACACTTTTAAAATTGTTATTTATGTTTTTCATAATCTTCTTTTGCTATATTTCTATAAAATTTTATTTTTTTGTTTTATACATATAATTGTAAAAATTTAACTGTAAACTCACTAAAATAAGATTTATAATGTAAAGAACCCGTTAGACAAACTGCTAAAAAGCAGTTTTTCGTGACTTTTTTTGCATTATATTTGTAAAGTGTGTAATATTTAATAATAAAAAAATTAAAAAAATGTGCGACATCTATCGACTTTTTTACAATTCTAGGTGTATATTTATGTTTTTTGTATAACTTAATGAGGAAAACATTAAATTGTGATATTTAATCATTTAAGACAACATTAACGACTCTCAAACTCTATCATAATTAATAGATTCGACCAAATCTTTTTCTGACATTTCTGTTTCAAATTTTTTGTTTGAGAGTAGTTATAATGGTCTTCAATGATTAAATTAAAACATCAATTAACTGAGACACAATGCAACTTATTGATTGATAAACTAATCAAAAAATTTTGTGTGACAATCGGAATGTTGCGAATTCAATTTAATTGCTCATTTTCAGATAGTACCAAAGGATCACATTTTATCCGCCACTCGACTTTTCATTAGAAGATCTTAACGCAAGCAATTAAATTGTCTTAAAAACATTAGTTTACCAAAAAAATAACAATTAAATTGAATCAATACAATACATTTTAATAGAAGTACATCCAATCTACCTACTCTAATTTTAATTTTAACCACGTTAGTCAACATTGATAATATTGATACCGCAAATACCACTCCAGTTAATTAATTTTCAAAGCCACCGAAATATTTGAATTTTAATTAGTGAAGTAGGACGCGCAAACATAAGACAGGGTGGCCATTATAACTTATTTTATTCTCCGTGTTTTATCAATTATTTTAATTATAAAATTTTAAATCTTCTAAGAAGATCATAATTAACATTTTAGCAATGTTGGTGATGTTGATTTCTCTGTTTAATGTGGATTCTTCTGTTTTCATTTGCACGTAAACAATTAAGAATTTTAATTCCACATCTAAATTCCCAAAAAAATTATTAGATTAGTAATCAGATCTGGAACTTTAACATAAGCGCCCAAAAAAATTCAAATGAACCTGGCATTCGCCCTTGAAAGGTGTTCTAAGTCATCATTTCAAATTGTGGAGAGAAGGCAGGCGAATTAATATATTAATTTTATTTATTTAGAATAAAACACCAATTATTATGATTTATGAGTATATTTATCAATGAGTGGAAATTAACCAACTTCCCGATATCTGATCTGGCTGAAACTCGACAAATAGACTCGCTGTCAATGACAATGTATTTTATTAACTTTTGGTGGATGATGATAAAATTGGATGACATTACAGCAGCTATTAAATCAAATCAATGTCAGTCCTACCCAATCTGGATTTGGTTCAGTTGTTAGCGCGATCTACTCCAGTCCCAGAAAGGCTCAGTACTCAGTCAAAAAATAATAATTTAAAAGACATTTTAAAAGTTCACAGCAGTTACGAGCCAGTCTTTGAGGAGGATGGTTCAATCCTTACTCAAACCAAATATATATGAAAAAAAACATTTTTAGGGGTTGATTTTTATACACTTTGCAGGGGCAAAACAAAAACACACACGTAACGTAAATTTTATAATATTCAAAGTTAGATATATTCAGAGGAGACACAAGCGAAGATGGTTGAACTTCGTGGAAGCGAACACCGCATTATTTTTGTTGTTTGTTTTTGGGGTGTTATGCCGTGTTGCGCTAACTCCTTCTTTAGCCGACGTTTCGGACAGCGTTTCAGTGTCCATCATCAGGGCAGATCCGGTAGATCCGAAGATGTCTTCGGATCTACCGGATCTGTCCTGATGATGGACATTGCAACGCTGTCCGAAACGTCGGCTAAAGAAGGAGATAGCGCAACACGGCATAACACCCCAAAAACAAACAACAAAAATGCTTTTGGCCGTGAGAATCTAAAAACTTACCTGACCGCATTATTTGATAAAACTAACGATCAAATGACACAATACCCCAAAATAAATCCAGAATCTTAACGACGTAAGTGAAGCAGTATAGAAATATGCGAGGCGCGGCCCTGGTGTATTGGACAGACCCGCGATTGAATTTGCCCTATCAAATCTCTTACATAATGTGGGAATCCTAACGACATACATAAGTGAACAATATTCGACCGACGGTCGACATCGCCAACATAGAAATAATTTAAATTATTTTTGACGAACGTATTACTAAAATTTCAAATGTTTCTAGAAAGATTCTTCGGAAAGTTACTAATTTATCGTATAGAAAAATAAAATCTGGTGCCTACTGCTAATTTTATAGTTGAAAATCATTTTATAAAATTTTCGAACCGTTTTACATGAAATATTTTAATTATAAAGTCCTGTTTTTATTAATCATATTTATATAAATAACTTACATCCGTAAGTACCACTCTAAAAAATATTTGTTATTTTGAAAAAAATAAAATTAAAAACGATTTTAAGTCGACCGTAGGCGCGTCCATTTCGGTTTTGAATAGCGGCCTTTCATCAGGGCCATACATATTTTTACACAGTATCTACAACTAATATTTAATTAATTCATCGTGACGTCCTATACACCTTTATGACAGCGTTGTTTTGTTTCTGGCATTTCAATTCAAATATTATTTGACTAAAAAATGTTTTATGAAAAAATTATTATTTCGAGGTGAAAATTCTCCGTTATTTCAGCATTATAATGAATTTATAAGGTGACCTTTTTATCGTTTTCTACTTCTTGTTTCTTTTATTATTTCTTTCGTTTCCTTTTGTATCTCCTTCCTGAAAACTTTCAACCTTCTCAAGAACACGCCATAATGACGAGAGAAAGTTTTATTTGCTTCGAAAGCAGAAAGTTTGGGTATATAATTTACCAGCTACCTAGTAAAAGGAGTTATCATTTATGTTGTTACTTTTTCCATTAATCATTTCATTTCACGTCTGATGGTGTATTATTAAGTGTCATTTGTCGGCCTTTGTGGCCTGCTGTAGTCACGTCGCGCGTCGGGCGCCGCGACGCGCGACGCGTCTGCTGAATAACCGGGACGGTGCTCATTGCTCGTTGCTGTCATTCAGTTAGATTACATCGGTTTTTCAGAAATAGATATAATAATCATATTTCAGGACTGACTGCGGCTATTCAAACTAGAAATACTTATACGAGTTATCACAACTAACTAACATTTATATCTCAAAACCGTTCGTCAAAATCGAAACAATTCTCAAAATAACACTTTATTAACTACAAACAATATGAATTTCACTTTTGAATTAATGAATTAATGGAAGTTAATCTTGGAAGTGGAAAGTAACTCATTTCCTGACATCCGATAGAGCTGAAACTCGGCAGCTAGACTCGTTGTCAATCACGTACACACATGCTAATACATATGCATTTCTCTGAAATTGTCGGTTATACCCGCTATCGACTTCAGTCCCTGGAAAGGAAGATTAAATTCTCAGCATAACTGAACGAAATTCATTTAAGTATTATTAAAGAGTTGATTTTTCATTCCTATCAAATTTTTGCAAGAGAAAATCTAAGCTATGAATCACGAAAAATATACTATTTATATTTGCATCTGCCTTATATGAAAGTCGACTGAACTAAGATGTTCATAATGACATGATGAGATTTGAATCACAATCTATTTTTTTGCCGATACTAACGCTGCATATCGTTTTCTCGCAAACCGTAAACACCATGTTCTTGTTTACCAGTGCGTTAAATCGATATACATATTATGTAAGTACCTTAAAAGTAGCTACTTGCAATTTGTTTTATTTTCTGGAACTATAACCATAATATTGTTTTATTTTTATTTTATTTTATTTTATTTGGAAAACCAACAGTTATAATAATTACAAAGTATGGTGTATTAAGTGTTAATTATTCAACCAATAATAGGTTTTCACTTAAGTATTTTAATTATTTAGTGAATATATAATATTTATGTAAGAAAAAAAGTTACATTAACCTATAGGGATGGGATGGCGGAAGGGAGGGGTATGGGATGGATCTAGTCTGTGTAATGTGTAGTATGTACGTATGTGTATTAATAAAAAATAAAAATGATAATATAATTATTAATTCATTTTAGGTTTGAAATTGTGGGGTGCTGAGTTAAATAAGTCTAATTCACTGTATGAAGTATTAAAATTGTATGAAGCACGGTGAATAAAAGCATTTTGTTTTGAGTTCGTGTTACATTGAGGGATGTTTAATGTGTGATTTTGTCTGGGTGATGGGTACTCTTAATTTTTGTGATGGGTACTCTTAATTGAATTCTTTCTAGTAATTCCGGGCAATCTATCACAGGGGTGGCAATTTTTTTGTAAAAATAGTACGTCTGCGGAGTTTCTACGACTTTCCAGTGACGAAATCCTGAAAAATGCTGCTGACTCCTCGTGACTCAGATGAGGACGATAGGCCCGAAAATCAAGGTATCGTAGAAAACGATATTGCACTTTCTCAATCCTTTCTATATGTGACTTATACATGGGATTCCAGACTTGAGAGGCGTACTCCAGAGAACTGCGTACATACGCAAAGTACAGATTTTCATGGTATTTACTTTGTTTAAATTTTTGCAGGTTCTGAGTACAAAGCCAAGTACCTTGGAAGCTTTTGCAACCATGGATTCGATATGGCGCTCAAAAAGTAATTTCGGATCTAACACTACTCCCAGATCCTTAGCCTCTGTCATTTTGCTCAGTATTGTGCCGTTAAGGGAGTAATTAAAAGAAATGGGATTTTTAATTCGGGTGAAGCTGATGGTGCCACATTTTTTTACATTTATTTGCAGGTTGTGTTCTGCACAATAAATATTTAGGCGATTTAGATCTTCTTGCACGCGGGTACACTCATTGATACACGTGACAGGGGAGAATATTTTCATTTCATCTGCGTATAATAAAGTTCTGGAGTGGTGAAAACATTTCCCAATATCATTAATATATATATATATTAAAGAGTAATGGTCCCAATAATGATCCCTGTGGTACTCCCGACGGCACGGTTTCCCAGTTCGATTTATAGCCACTGACGACTACTGCTTGGCTACGGTTTGCAATATAGGACGAGAGCCATCTGAGGAGGTCTCCGTGTACACCGATTTGTAAAAGTTTTCTCAGTAAGATATCATGAATAACTAAATCAAAAGCTTTACTATAATCTGTATATATTGCATCTACCTGTATACGCTGATCCATGTTATCTTGTAAGAATTCGGTGAATGTCGTTAAGTTAGTGGTTGTAGATTTCCCCCTCATAAATCCATGTTGGTTATTATTGAGTGACGATCTCAAGGCCGAAAACATCTGGTCATACACAATTTTTTCGAAAACCTTACTAAAGATGCAGAGCTTTGAAATTGGCCTATAATTTTCGCCGTTAGATTTTTGGCCATTTTTGAAGATGGGAGTTACAAATGCCGTTTTGCAGGTGTTTGGGACTATTCCCTCTTTAAGGGAGCGATATGTTATGGTAATCACTCATAAGATGCCGAACTCTCTACCCAAATGCTAAATTAATACACTTAAAATATAATAACACGACCATATTATACGAATTATACCGTGAAAATTCTACTGCCAACCTCCCAGAGTTAATGTGACCTCATTTCTATGCACTTACTCCAAAGAACCCACGTGCATGGCGAATGCGTAATTATTGCTGTGCCATTAACTTGGACATTAAATTTCTAAACTTCGTCTCTCCCATTAATACAATATCTACATATAATATATAATACAATATCTCTTGCTTCATTGAAATATACCAGCCGCCTTAAAAAAAATATTTTTAATATAAACACATCTGTTGAACTTACCATTAATCAATAATTAACAGTTAATAATCAGTTCTGTAAAATTTAATACACGTATTAAGACCCTAATAAACGTTTATCTATCTAATACAATATCTACCTACAGGTAGACTTTCTCTTGCTCCATTTAAATATACTAGCTGCCTTACAAATGTATTTTTTTAATTATAATTTTTTTGGTAAACTAATGTTTAAGACAAGATTTTTTATGCATAGCACAAAGGGTAACAATTATTTTACAATGGCGTCATATATCTTTTATCAGGAGATTTTTCAATGTGGATGAGTGTTTCAGGCGAATAATTATTGCTTGTAAAATAATTGTATTTTTTAAAATTTAAACACAACTGATGAACTTAAAATTAATCATAAATTAACAGTTAATAATATGGTTGTGTAAGAGGATAAATCTGCACGGAATGTACAGTACCGGAGCTCACGGAATTTTCTCGTACCGTAACGGAAAAGATAAACAAAAAATAAACCCGCAAAAAAAGTTATAAAGTAAAGTTTTTGACTTTAACATCTATTTTCCATTTTCGACCTAGGTGTCCCATCTCAAGGGGCCGGGGAAAAGCCAATTTCTAAGTTTTTTTGTTTTTCTTTTGGTTTGTCTGAGGATCGAATCTTCCTCCCCAGGGACTGGATCTTAAATAGCTGTGATCTATAAATGTATTTTAAAACGTAATAAAAAAATAGTTTGTCTGAGGATTAAACCTTCCTTCTCAGGTACTTGAGTCAACCACGCTAAGAACTGTGCCAAACCGCGATTGGGTAGGACTGACATTCATTTTGTATATTCTTTGCTTTAATGACGTCCAATTTCAGAGAAATTTTATTTTCACAAGATTTGCATTTATTCACGAAAACAAAATTTTAAAACAAATAGACTTTTTTTTTTTTATTCTTTATATTGGCTTTCACCCATTAAGAGTGATCTTGGCCATACATTACAACATTTTTCTTATTCATAAATACAACAAATTACAGGATAAAATTGATTACACAACATAACATAACATAACATAACATAACATAACATAACATAACATAACATAACATAACATAACATAACATAACATAACATAACATAACATAACATAACATAACATAACATAACATAACATAACATAACATAACATAACATAACATAACATAACATAACATAACATAACATAACATAACATAACATAACATAACATAACATAACATAACATAACATAACATAACATAACATAACATAACATAACATAACATAACATAACATACTTAACATAAACGGTACAGAGCTGGTAACAGTAGATTATCACAAAATTATAAAAATAGGAACCTGTGTACAATATAAGTGGGCGCTTTTCGTTATTTAACCGAAGATTTTTCTAAAATTAGTAGCGTTTTTTTTAAACAGAATTATGAAATTGAATAGACATTTTTAAAAATATTTTAAAGTAAATCTAATTTAAATTTGATTTTATTAAGTTCTGCTAGAATTTAAATGTTAATATTGTGATAGCTGTTTCGACGTTCAAGCCATTATGAAACTATGACTATGCCACATTGAGACGATTAATTTATATGATTTTATTTACTCAATGATCTAGTTATATTTTTGACTTTTTCCCGTTTTCGTTGGTACCCGGTTATGAAAATGAATTAAAGGTGGAATAAAAAAATAATTAAATGAATATATATATATAATAGCATGTAACGTGTTTTTTTTATAATTTTCAAATTGAATCTTGGTTCGAATATCAAAGTCAACATTTTTCCTTGACACCGACGCGGCGCGGGGGGGTAAATCTGTGAACGCGACCTTCGACAAAAATCAGTAATATTGAAAATTACGACTCATCAATATGAGATGTTTATTTCGTGAAAATTCTACTGGAACAGAGTCAAGATTAAATAATTCGACACATTCTCACAGTTTTCACAAGTTCACATTATTTTTGATGCTAAAATTACACAACTTCCGAGGGTGTTAGATACTGTTACATATGAAAATTAATATAATTTATATTTAATTACGTAACGATTGGTCAGGGATTGTATGGAATATCAATAAACTATATGAAAGGGTACATTCTGTGTGGTATTTTGCAGATAAGGCTCGGAATAGAATTTATTCACGTTAATATGGTGTTCTGTAGATACTAGTTTGAAATTCATTTTCAAAACGGTTAGTTTGTAGTTGAATGCGGAATAAATAAAAAGATGATGAAGGCATTGATTTGGTTGTTATGAAATTCGGGTATCTGGAAAAAATTTCTGTCAATGTTAACGGGACAGCTTTTTTTAAGCTCGGAGCTTAAAAGACTTGAAACAAAATTACTATATATATAAAACAGTGTCTATGGTGGCGCGCGGGGTGGTTTTGTTTTAAATAAAAAAATTAAATATTGCACACTTGGAGAAAGGTGACTTTCAATATGAGATTTCTAAAAACTACCCTCATCTCCTTTTTCCATAATTTAATATATATATACTTTCTTTTATTATGAAACTTGACGTTCAAAATAAGAGGAAAACAACTGTCTATATCTGATTTTGCTGTGTAAAACCCGATCAATGCCGAATACTTCAGTTAGTTTAATGTTTAACTACAAAAACCGTTCTTCGAGAAACTATGGCTATCCTCGTTACCGTACAAAAGATTTATTTAGGGTTGTAACTTGTTTTATTTAAATACTCGATTTCAATATTCTTCAAAGGGGGGAGAGATGTTTAGTAATGCGAGTCATAATTTAAGTACTGTTTGGACTGAAATGTCAGTTATAATATATTAAGAAGGTACAAACAAACAATGTGAAATTAAAATGAGACAAAAAATAATGCTTATGATCATACTGACCTCCTCATACTCATATGATGGGGTAGATTTCAAAGTCATGCTATAATTTAGAAAGGTCGCTTAGAATGTGTAATTTTTTCAGATTGAGAGAAAATAAATGATTGCAGAGGGAAATGTTTTGTTCGCGGCCAAGTATAACTCTTACGGAATGCAGTGCACTTGTTAACCGATAAATACAGTCTCTAGTTGCAATTGTATAGCATAGGAGAAGTTCTTTGTTTTCAAGTTTGTTTTCCCTACGATACTCGTAAACAGTTATATATCGTGTGCGGCTTCTATGAACTTACAAATAATGCAGGTTGTAATTAAACCTTCTTAGACCGGTCGGTGGCCGAGTTGACATCGCGTTTGGGTCCCACCCAGGCGTAGTGTGTTCAATTCCTCGGCTGGCTAAGTCCTCCATCACAACACAAGCAACATTTTCCGCTTACTGTGGTGGTAGTAGGAGATTTTCAAATATTGTCAGGTTATTCGTAACCCGGGAATGTTTGTCTTTCTATTTAAAAAAAAAATAAAAAAATTTCTACATTGGAGAAACTTCAATCTGCAATCTACAATAACCAATTTATCTAATATTATTACGTTAAACTGAATCCATGAGAAATGTATCTGGGAACCGGTTTCCGAAATTAGATGTTATTATTTTGTGGAAAAAAAATTATCAAATTTTTAGTAGTTAATAAGTACACTATAATGATAACCAAAAAAGATTTTTTTTTAAATTCAATACAAACATTTTAACCTATTTTAGTGTAATTCAAAAGTTGTCACCTCTCAAAGATGAGATTTTGGCAAAAATGTCATGTTTTTCTGGTTGATTTTCAAATATTCGAATATTTTTTAAGCATTTTTCCGTAGGCTTGGATTTTTTTGGCCAATTCTGAAAGTAACGTAATGCATTATATTATTAAATATCCAGTGTTAGATAAATATTTTTTTTCCAGTTTTTTAATCGATACTATTATAAATGACTGACAAAAACGTTATTGTCATACAAATAAAATGAAACAGCGCAAATACCTTGCAAAAAAGACGTTATCCAAATGGATGGCGTCTTACTAATTATAATTATAATACTAACGGGAAGTTACTGACTCATCGTCTAGAAAAATCAAATCTGCTGCTTACTTAATTTCTTGTTTAAAAAACGTTTTAAAACATTTTCAAACCGTTTTGCGTTAAATATTTTAATGGTTAGTTCATGTTTTTATTAATTTTAAATAAATAAAAAAAAAACTGACATGCGTAGGGATACCTCTAGAAATGAGATTTTAGTAATACGTTCATCAGAAATAATGAATATGTGAGCGTCGAGCAAATCCCCGTTATTAGTGACTTATGTCACCTTAAGATTCTTGTGGAAGCGTTGAAGTAGGTTATGTTTGATTAGATTAGGTTAGGTTAGGTTAAGTTAAACTATTTAGTTAGGTCAGATTCGTCTTAATTAGAAATATTCGATAAAAGGATATTTCTAGTTAAAACGTGAAAGTAAGTACCCACAAGGAAATACATTATAATATTTTCACCCTTAATTGTGGTACCTACATAATAACGTCTGGGACAGGGGTTCCCAACCTTTTTGTACTCTAGAGCACATTCTAAAATATCGATTTGGTGGCGGGCACCACCTATTTTTATCGACAAACTCGGGACAGCAATCGCAATCAAAATGACAACAACGCGGTTCCCGGCGGGGAATGCTATTTGCACATCACTCCTTGTATACGCCGAAAACACGAAGTGAGCCCTACTGTCAGTTTGGCTGTCGGGGCCATGCTTATTGCTTTCACTGACAGACAGAGCTGGCAGAGTCATGTGCCATATGTTTTGACGCCTTCAGCGTTCATCGGCTCAGATCGTGGCGTTCGTTCACTTCGGGTTTTCTGCGTGTACAAGGAGTGATGTGTAAATAGAACTCTCCGTTCCAGGCTAGCGTGAAGAGTGTAGTCTGGCTCGCCGCTAGACAGGTTGCGACAAGTACTGTCAGTAAAGGAACCACTTATACGTACAATATCGCAAACATACGAACGTATTTAATAAACCTAGGCACTCAAAAAAATTAAAACTAACAAATAAATAAAAATAATTCACATTTTTAATTAATTTTTATGAAAACATTATTTCACTGTCGAATAGTGGCTGGCACATACAAATCGTTCCGCAGGCGCCATGGTGCCCGCGGGCACAGGGTTAGGAACCCCTGGTCTAGGGTGTAACATTTTTAAGGTGATTGTTGTAAACTACTTTGGTAAACCTTCTCTGTAAGCTGTCATAAACTCGCTCATTTTCATTTCTCTACCCTTTCATAATAAGATCGGTTTCAAATCGCACTAAATAATCATAGCCGTACTAAAAAACGTGGTATAAATATTACGCGGGGCGTAAGGTCGGAACACTGAAAAATTTGACTTATTACCACAGCGTTTGTTTGGTTAAAACGGTCTTAAACCAGGCTCTTGGCCGGTTATAACACATAAATATTGAACGGGCGTCTAAGAATCCAATTAGTCAGATGGTCAATATTTCAGAGGTTTTCTACTATATACCACAACGCCGAGTTTATTATATTACCATCGAAAAATAGATAATTTCACCAAATAGGCGCATAATTAAAAAAAAATCATCTGTTACCTATATTAAATTCGTGATTTCATCCGATTGACAAGATACAATAAATACAGAAACATGGTCGGTATTCTCGGTTTGATGTTTAAATGATCAAACATTGTTCATGTGCAAATTCGGAAATTACATCACCGAATGTTATTTGTCGCATATCATAACTATCAATCAAACCCAGTCATCTGTGAGAAGCTCGTTTGTCCTTTCGCGTCTGTTCCAAAATGAAGAGACATATTCTAAATAATCCTTTGTTTGCAATATGAGTATAACATCAGTTTTATTCAGGCATACAGTATTATTGCCTGGAACGAAACTTTATTAGTTAAGACGAATTCTTTAAAAAAAATAGTCTGTTTGTTGGTATTGGTATTGGTATCCGTAACTTTAATAAGTTTTCAATGGTGTTTATTTAGTGCATATCTTTTCCCATCGAAGGTTGGCTACTATCAGGCCAATCTGATCATAGCATAGGTTCAAATCCTGGTGTGCGCCAGTAAATTTTATTTGATTATTTTGTGTTATTTCACAAAATACTAATTTAAAACAACACATAGTATATTTGCGGCACGTTCCAGATTGGAAAATGTAATACCACCATTCAGAATTAAAACTTTGTTTGAAATGGATTTAGCCGTGTTTGGTGACCAGATCTGAATAGCCAGGTACTTCTCCACCTTCCTCTCATCCCTCTCCTTCCCCTCCCCACTACCTTCAGCCTCACAACATACTCCAATTGGGTATGTCATAGTTTCACTGATTCCAGGCGGGTCGGAGCAGTTGGGTATGTTGTGCGGAATTCACATTATATAAAAACTTCACCCTGCCACTCGGTGGAAGAGCAGTATCTTTCTTTTCAATATTTCAATTGGGTGTTCATATATTTGTTTCTTTTCATAATATGACCAAAATAATAGAGTTTCTCCTTTTAATATATCTAGTATATTTCACGAGTTTATGCCATTCGATTTAAAGTTGTCCTCCTCTACTGCAACAAGACAACAGCTAAAAGCGGTATATAAGAACGTTCTCTTCTAATGGTATGTTGTCATTGGAGTTCACAAGTGCCGAGTCCAAGTTTAATTTCTTAAATTTTTTTTTTGCGTCACTACGATAATTACCCCTGACAATACCCATCTATTTATATCTTGGACATTACCAATTACCACTGTACCTTATTTTAATTACCTTAGAGACACGTAGAGGCATTGCTCTGATTAAATATCAACATCTTTTACTAAAGGGATACATATCTAATAATGAGATTCTGGCCCAAATAAATTTCTTTGTACCAGAGTCACTATAACCTATTTTACAGTTGCGCAAGCCGCACCAATTTTTTCACGAACTAACCTGTTTGAGAGCTACGTACTTCCTTAATGTAATTGATCAAAAGATCGATGTGCAGGTTTTTGGCACTGCACTGTTTGAACGGTATAATTATAACGACTTAGACCCCAAATCTGTAATGTCATTTAAAATATGTACAGATTGAATTGAATAAATAAATAAATACATTATCAGTTGACTACGCACTTCTAGATAAAGAACTTGACAATTAATAATTCCGTCCACGAAACCTTAGACTCAGTTGCGCGAGGAGGACTATTAATTGACGTAATCCAATTTATCTAATTCCCATAGGATAGCGAAGATTTAAAAAATTCAATGCCCTTTTCTATAATAATATGGTGTTAATTTTGGAATAAGGTACCGCTTCTCTAGCCTTTCTAGGCATCTAGTTTATCCTATGTCGCTGTACAAATCCCCTAGCACAGGAGAGAATTTGTTTTGGAATTATGGTTGGTCCAGTGAAATAGGGTCCCGCGCAACTTTGTTCCTTACGTTAGAGAGTCCAGCATCTGTGTTGTGTTTTGTATGCACTCCAAGAATAATTAGTACCCACCGTATTTATCGCACACATTACTTACGTTGAATTCTCATTCTGGTAATACAAATATCCTTGCCAGGACAAACTTCTCGTGAATTTATAGGGTGTTTAAAGTATTGTCTTGCTAATCCATAGATAATACCTTGCTGTGTTCTGCTGAGGCATTATTTTATACAACTAGGGCCTGAAGTAGCAAGTTATAAAGATGGATACTGTTTTTATTATTGCGAGAAACTTTTTGGGGCTTTATGTCTTGAGCTAGTAATGTTTTATCCACAAACTTTGCTTTTTCTTAGTGTCGTACTTTGCGGTGTTAAGTAGAAGCATTATTAACACAGCTGTGAAGTAGTTTTAAAAAAATAATATTTAGAATTCTTCTATACAGTTAAACTACAAAAAGTCTTTTTTTTACAATTCGTTACATATGGCCTAGACACAAATCAAACTCAAAAAGGTTGTATGAAATGGTTTCATTATTTGGCGTTCATGAGACCACGGCATTCCATGTGTGGCTTTGTGAAATATTGTGAGGTTGAAGGAAGTGGAGAAAGAATATTATGCGGAATAGGAAGATTAGAAAGTACATTGATATTTAGATATGAAGCCACATCAAGCCACATTTCAATTCTGAAAAGTAGTATTTTACCAAAAAGATACTGAGGCTAGGTTAGGTCACAATATCAATAGCACATCCACAGACAATTTTTATTTTTTTGAAGATTTGGTTACTGGCTTCGGGCGATAGAGACTAAAAAAATTATTCCATGCTAACTCAACACACCTTTAAAAAGTAATATAAAGTCACTAAAAGCGATGAAAAAAAACTCTAACATATAAATCTAACTGTTGTGTTCCCACAAACAGTTCTCCAAGTTCTTTGTATTAAATCAGGGATTTAATCAATACTTCGCGTATTACAAGAGTGATTTCGATGGTAAACCTAACTAGGAGCTGGCTAAATGAGATCTTCAAACACCATGTTTGTCTGGAAGCAGGCTAACTGGCCCTAGCGACTATTGACTACTAGCTGCCATCTTGCGGACTTCCAAGCAAGCTCTTTGCACTGCCCTCTATGAGTGCATCTGTGAAGCTCTTAGCTAACTCACTTCCCAATACTAACCTACGTAACCTATTTAACCTAGTTTTTGTTACATCGATATGTTGAATTGTCATTTTGATGAGTTATCCGAAAAATCACCGAAAAATCAGGCATTAAAAAAATAACTGCCAAATGTTAAAAAATTTATTTATAGATTTGCAAATAAATTTATTAAAAATCGACCACTGAAAACTTGACCCTAAAGGCCAATTTTAATTTAATTTATTTTTTAGATAATGTACACAACAGACAGGGCTCAATAATGATTGAGTTAATTGACGCCAGGTGAAAAAAAGAGGTTCGACAAATTGTTTTGGGGGCCATCGCTCATTATGTTTTCTAATTATTTAATTATTAACACCCTGGGCTTCAGTGACAACACAAGTTTTTGTATGTTTAATTAACAACAACAATCAATAATTTCCTAAATATACTCAAATACGATAAAAATTAGATAAGAAGAGAAACCTAGCTTTAAAAATTCAGATGGCCTAAAAATAATGTAAAATCCTAATACAGGTTCATAATACGTAATTTACAACTGAATACAAATAACTTACAATGAGAAAAACATGAAAAAATAAATTTAATCGCTCCTACGCGATGCTCCTTAATAATAATATAATGCTACATAAAAAACATAATTCAGGCATGTCTAATATGATGGTAAACTTATATTAAACATGTCGATGTTTGACGACACACTACTATTTAATCAAAATAATCGACAAGTTTTGAAACCAGTGGTTTCTTCGTCAGGATAAACGTATAATAAAAATGAACAAATATAAGAATAGACAAGAAAGTGTGGACAAATATAATTCAAAATATTACAATGAGCGGTGAACAATTATTTATTATTATTAAAAAAACAATTATGTACAAAAAAAATAGGTAAATATTGCATTTATATATTTGTTAAAAACATTAACAAATTAATACAAAAAGTCATTAAAAAGAATTGTGGAAAATCATCTCACGGGCGCAGTACAAAAATGACTTTCTAGTCTCTATCTAATTAAGACAACACATTCATTTGAGAGGTTGGGAGAAGGTTAAGTTGTTTTTTTTGTAAAGGAATATGGAAAGTTTCGGTGGTTCTTAGTAGTAGTTGATTGATATTGATTTTGATTGCGGCCAAGGGGGGAAAATTCTACATAAGGTTATTTATATTTTTGAAAAGAAGTTTAATATATTTTAGACGTTCATTTAACGTTTCTAATTCGAAATATTTTAAGCGTAATCAAACATTTAATGAGTAAAAGATCACGGTTGTTTTCAAACACATACACTTCCATATCTCCTTGTTACTCTATCGAAAGCACCATCCATTAATCAACGTTGGATGGCGGCACTGGGTAAAAGCGCCGAATGCAGGTGTGCTGTCTCAGTTTTCGGAGAGAGCTTGCTCAATCTCCATAACTTCAGTAATGATCTTAAGATGCAGATTACGGTACTCGGAAACCATCTGCACATCTTACACTAGCACTCGAATGCTTGTATCTCCAAGAAGTACAATATAATGCATGTTCACTGTTGTTCATTGACGATGAAAGAACTATTGAGAAGTTTATTGTTTGTTACTGGCGAAACTTTATTATTTAGCTGGTTTTGTAAGAGAATACAAGACAAGTTGTTATATTCTAATACACTACCCATAGTTCAATCTCAGGGGTCGCGAGTTCAGGCCATCTTTCAAGGAATCATCAAAATAAAAACAATTTTTACAGATTATACTGAAATACCATTTATTTGGCAACAGCAATTATTTCAAACCTATTGCATGGAACAATTATATGCTGGAAGTTTCGGGCTCTGAATCTTTACGTTTGTTAAAGGTACCGTGTATTTAAGGCGCTTACGGCTGTGAACCGATATGGGACGTAATGGTTAATCATCATGTTTACATAGCGTGGTTCTAACTCTCCAATGTGGTGGTGTGTCCTTTATGATTTTTAGTCGTGGGGATGCTTGATTAACGGAGGATATGGGCAACTCATAACAAAGCTCAAACATTAAAATATTGACAACGAACAATCGTTTGTAGAAGTAAAAAGAGAATCAACCTGCACCACTTAACTTTAAAAGAATTATTTATTATTTTTTGTGTTTGATTAGATTTAAGTAGAACTCCATTCAATTTTTTTTTTTATTCAATAATTTTTTTTTTGTTTTTTTGTTAACATTACATTATTAAATTTTATTTTAATTATATTTGAAAAAAATATTTAAAAAGCTGAATAAATGGTTAATAGATCAAGATTATTTAAATTCATATTGTTTATAAATTTCAAAGTTAATATTCCAGATCTGTGAAAGTCTTATGCAAGTTCTGTTATTGTGTAAGTTCTGTGAAACAACCGGCCTATGACGAAATGATAACAGAACTTGAATAAAACGAGAACGTTTTTGTCTATTGAATTGGGTAGTTACGTTAAAAAAAAAACATATTTATTGTAATTATTTTTTTTAGTATAACATATTTATGTTTTAATATAAAAGAAATATACTTTTAAATAAAAAAAAACATCGACAGAACTTGAAACTTAACTGAAGATTTTGATGAATTGTTCGAATTCTGTGAAACAATCCGTCGTTAGAATTTTTTTTCTACCATTATCTTATAGTTAAAGTCAGGTTAAGTTTAAACACAGTTCTGCAATTCTCTTAATTACGAACGTAGTTTCCTTAGAAGTTCAATGCGAATCCCCAGAAATGTAGAGATATTATTATGCAGAAGTACAATATTATTATAATGCGCGTTTGAATGCATTACATAAAGCAATGCTCTGGGGATAACCAAATGCAATTCTAGTCCCTACCGGTGGTATTCCGTAACTCGTACGTAAATTATTGTATGTTCGTTTTGTATTTCATGAACAGGTGTACTCTTCACGCTTGTATAGTGGATGAATAACTTAAATAAAGAACGACATTCAAAGTTCCACCAAACTAAATAATGGGGTAAGGTAAGATAATTTTGCAGGAGTTTTTGAAAAATGTCGGCTAAATAAAGCACCGTTATATACGTTTCAACTATACATTTTTACTAAAAGGTAGTGTTCGGAAGTAAGAGCTTCATAGATGCACGCACAGATGGCAGTGCATATAGCTTGCGTGGAAGGCCGCAAGATGGAGCCAGTGGCCAGTTGTCGCCAGGGCCAGTGACGGCCGGCATAGTCCAGTGGTAACGCATTGGACTGCCATTCCGAAGGTCGCGGGTTCGAACCCGGCGTGCGCAAATAAATTTTATTTGATTGATTTGTGTTATTTCACAATTAATTAATTAAAATAATATATAGTATATTTGCGGCACGTTCCAGAGTGGAAGATACTACCAGTATCGCCCTGGTGTAAGACCACCATTCAGAATTGAAACGTTGCTCCAAATGGCTTTAGCCGTGTTTAGTGACTAGATCTGAATAGCCAGGTACTTCCCCACCTTCCTCTTTCCCTTCCCCACTTACCTTCAGCCTCACAACATCCCCCAATTGGGGTTGCCATAGTCTTACTGGCTCCAGACGGGAGCAGTTGGGACTCTTGTGAGGTATTCACTATAAAAAAAAGGCTCTCAGAGAAACTTACTGCTTCAGATTCCAATTAGCAAGCTTCTAGTTAGGTCGACTATCGAGTCACCATTATAATACGTGGAGTATTAATAAATCCCTGATTAATCTAAAAGAAACATTTAATTATAAACTCTTTCCAAGACGAGTTGGAGACCTGTTTGTACGAACACAACATGTAATTATCGATAACTTATCTGTTTAGCCTGTCGATGTATAAATGATAATTGCAAGTCGTAATGATTAAACCTAACATGGTTTAGAGCAAGACATGGCACGATCAACTGAATCAAATACTTAAGTGAGGCCATCCCAAGTGTTAGAATGAAAGATGAATGTATGAATGTGAAAGAAGCAAGTAGTATGTGTCAAGTCCGAGTTGTTAGGCTGTCCGCCCTCTCTGCTTACCCCTGCAGGCTGAGCTTAGCTAGATAGTTAGTTTCTATATTTTGTGACATCATTCAACAATCATTGGGTTAACCCAAGTCTTCCAGCCCAGAGTCAAATATGTTACCCTTTTAATGCTGTGACTATTGTGTCATCATAGTGAGCTTACCCAAACATAAAAATAAATGCATTATAATATGTATTATTTATATAGTAAATTATTTCTTAGACTCCGTTGCATTAGTAATTAGTTAACTTTCCCTTTATGTCCGGGATAAAAAGGCATGGACGTACCTATCCTAAATGTGTTAAGTTGCCTGCACCGTAGTACCTACATGACCTATATAGGTACCGGCTGGCTGTACCCGAGCGAGAGGAAATGGGGGAAGGTTGTTACAAATCTGCCCCCTACACGCAGCTTCCCGACCTCCCCCATCCCACTCTACTCACCCCCAACCCCTGGCGTTAATTTCCATAACTAACGAGTCCTTCTTTCGCATTATGGAACAGGGCCGGGACACAACTTTCGCATCATCGATAAAAGAATCACTAGGTGATTCCCACAAAGCAAAAAAAGATAGGCCTCGAGTTTACTTTTCCTTTTTTCTACATCCGATAATGTCGAGAATGATTTAGGCATATCTGTTTTTTATTGCTGTTTTTTTTATTGGAAAGTCATCAGTTAATACATAAGTTTGATGGTGTATTTTTAAAATAACTCGAATATTTCATCTCTTTTTCCCGTTCATCCAAATATATAATATTTTGTTGGGTGGCGCTTGTTTTCATCCCTAGACAACATTTTTTCAAATGCTTGTTTTGCTATTGAATATCTTATTGTTGTATGAATAGCATAAATATCTTAATAATATTAAAGTAAAGTCTTCAACAATAATAAAACGCATTGCAGACAATGGGTTATTTCATTGGGTTTCATTTCTGCTAAATGCCTTCAATAATATAAATTAATAATAATAAATAATATATTTTGTGAACTCCTGCAACTTATAAACATACATACACCCACAGTAACAACACGACAAAATACAATATTCTACAGCAGCACACATAAGCGTAACTACATTGCCCACTCTCCGATACAACGACTTCACACCATGGGAAATCATTACTTGGGTGATGTTGACATATTCAATACCAACTTGGCAAGTTTTTTGGATCATTTAAAACATTTATTTCAACAATACTCCGAAACACATCATGTAAACCTACAAATAGCTGTAATTTTCTGTTTTTGTTTCTCGTGTTTGTATGACTTGTTGCATAGCTTTTATCAAATGTAATTTTATTCTTATTTTTTATGTTTCAAAGTATCTGACAAATTAAAATTATACTACCAACCATGTAAAAGCCCTCTGGGCGTTAAATAAATAAATAAAAATAATAAATAATAAAACGTATTGCAGACAATGGGTCGTTTCATTGGGTTTCATTTTTGCTAAATGCCTTCAATAATAGTAAAACTTATTGCAGACAGTAGGTTGTTTCAATGGGTTTCATTTCTTAAATTTAAAAATTTACTTTTTTTTTTTCACTTGTAGCAAACACTTTGTGGGTATACATAATTATAATAATTAAAATAAAATAACTTTGTTTAAATACCACTTTATTGTATATATTTATAACCAACCGGTTTCAGTTCAACCCGAACCTTCATCAGGGCTAATAAAAACATATTAAATTAATTTAATATGTTTTTATTAGCCCTGATGAAGGTTCGGGTTGAACTGAAACCGGTTGGTTATAAATATATACAATAAAGTGGTATTCAAACAAAGTTATTTTATTTTAATTATTAAAAATTTACGGTTGTTGAATATTTTTTTCACTCACAATGTTTTTGAAAATGTATTAAATAACTATACCTACATGACATTCTAAAAAACTTGTCTTAAATTTTACTAAACTGATTAAAAAATATTAATATTTCGTTAATTGTTTTGATCAGAAGTGAAAAATTTAAAACGCGTTTATTAGTAAGGGGAGAAGTGCATTAAATAATTTGCTAAACGATTGTGCCTCAGTTCATGTTAGCCTAGTCCTGCCTAGTGAGTCAGGTTATATCCAATTGAACATGTACTAAAGATTACATGTACTGCTATTATTTCTTTATTACTATTGTCATTTATTTTCTATACATTACTGTTCTTATTGACTCAGCGTAGCAAAGTCCTGTATTAACTTGGCATTGCATCTGTCTGTAATTTTTTTGGTTTGTTACGTTCGAGTTCCGGTTGAAACCATCAAAAATGACAATATTTTTTTTTTTTAATTTATTGTTGTTCAATTATACTATCAAAAGACGACCTATTGGCTACTTTGGTATTGGGTATTTGGGGATACCAATCTTTTAATTATATTTGTTTATTTATTAACGTTTTTAAACACTTCTCTATAGACGATATTGTTTTTTATTTAAAATTCAGTTTTTCTTAAATTTAACTAACTAAATCAAAACCAAACAAATTGCTGGACATGACGAAAATTTCATCCAACAAGATCCGCTAAAAATAAACTCATATTATTTTGCCAATGAAATATACGCAATGCCTTTTACTAGGGCCAACCTAGTATTTTCTTCGCCAGTGTTTCCAAGCGATTGTGAAATTTAAATACTTTGATTCGATGAATACCAAGGATTTAATTTAAGCCGTAAAGAAAATTTATGTTTTTGTGATACTTAACTCTACAGTTTTGTAATTCCCCTTCTTTTAAGAAAAATAACGACCTCCAGTATTCATCTGTATTTGAAAATGTGTTTGTTTTCTCAGTGACGTGATAGTAATCTTAAATCCCTTAGTTGAAGGGGACTTACGTTGTTCGAGCATAAATAAACCACTCACTGTTCAAGTAAGTAATCGAAGTAATTTAACTGCAAGCTTGTAATTAAAGAGGTTTTCATTACCTCAGCTGGCATGTGGTCGAAGGTAAGGCTCTCGACTAGCAAGCTGGACGTCGCCAGTTCAAATCCCGGCGTGCGCGTGTAAATTTTATTTTTTACATATTTTAAATAATATATAGTATATTAGCGGCAAGTTCCAGAGTGGAAGATACTCCCAATATCACCCTAGTGTGAGACCACCATTGAGAATTGAAAAGTTGCTTAAAATGGCTTTGGCCGTGTTTGGTAACCAGATCTGAATAGCCAGGTACTTTCTCACCTTTCTCTTCCCATCTCCCCTCCCCGCTACCTTTTGTACATCCAAGTTTAAAAATGTATAATTTATTATATCTTGCATAAATATATTATTACATTTTTTTTGTTTGATGCGGCTTCTACAATCCGGGTTGACTCTATTAATTGGTGCAGACTTTATAGTTTGCGGCAGTGCATTATAATAATCATTCCTTTGAATAATAAACTGTTTTGAGTATTGGCTACTTCCTTTTTTGTAGTTTAATTTTATTGCACGACCTTGTCCGTGTTGTACAATTTTGTTTAAAAGTATTTTGGTAACAGGATGTTTATTATTTTATGTATAAATATCATCGCATTTAAGGTAAGCATCTATTTTTTTCTATTTTCCGACTTTTATGTCCGGGTTAAATCTTCCCCACAGGAAAAACTAAACCCTTCCACACACTTTTCTACAGATGATCATCTAGTCAATCCGCATTATGCAAGTGTATTATATAAGCATAATGAATACAAATACAACACGTCAAATCACCAGAGATCAAATGGGAAAATAATTCACCGACTCCAGATATTTTCATATCAGAGGGTTTGGCTCGGTAGAACTTCTAATTGGACCTATAAATCTTACTGGTCACTCAATATAAATATTTAAAAAAATCTTTCGTAATCCTACATGTATTTAAAATGACTGATTTTTTTCATTTTTATGAATAAATTCTTTGACAGATCTAATACGCCTAAATTTTGAATGAGGGAGCTAGATATAATGCCAGTAGCCGAAATTACAAATGGTAATATTTTTATAGTCTGAGAATGCCAATTTCTTTTAATTTCATTTCCTAAATCTGTGTATTTTCTTATTTTTTCAGAAACAGATTTATGAATATTGCAGAAATTTGGAATAGCAACATCAATGATATGAGTTATTTTTTTAATTTATATATTTATTTTTTTTTTAACTTATATTATTATTCTATTATCATTATCTATTATTCCTGGAGATAAATTGTGAACTGTATAAGATGGTGTTTTATTTAAATACTAGTGAAACTTGACTTGCATAGTTCCACAAAATGGTTTGCAGAAACAAAGGTTCAGGAAAATGAGTAACTTTTCACTACATTTTCAACGCAACCTATTGTCGCCTTCTTTTTTTACATATTATTATTTAGGTGAAAGAAGAAGACGGCAATAGATTGCGGTAAAAATTTGCTCGTTTACCAGAGCATGCAATATGTACAGGCAAATCATTTTAAAGAGGACACGTTTGAATATATTTGTGCACACTAATAAATAGTGAGATTCAAAAAATTTTTTCGAACTAGTTTTGAATATCCGTTTGCGGTCCCCTTACCCACAAATTACCAAAGATACAGGATGCACAGCGAAGTGTATTCAATTCCGTTTTGATTTAGACTCGCGATTCATATTTTTTTGTTACATTCTTCAACTTCTTCAACTAAACAAAATTATCTACATGTATCCAAATCTGTAAGCATGTTTAAAATATAGGTTTAAAATACATGTTTATTTTTTACTGAAAGTTTTTTTTGATACATATAGATACACATATAATTATACAAAATAAAAGACTGGAACAAAAAAAAATCCACAAAGACAAAGCCTGTGCATGGGCATTATAAATTATGTATTAAAAACAGTGGTGGTTGTGGAATAAATAAAATAAAATATAGTAGCGAATGTAATTTTACTGGAGTTTCTGTGAATTTAATAAAAATTGTTTAAGTTAAGGTTAAATAGAAGATAAAGTAATTTAAAAAGTTTTTTATGTAGATGGTATTGGCATATATTTTTCAATAATAAATAATAGGTAGGTACATAGCTTGTCTAGATTTCAAAAGATTATTTTTATCCATGAGTTACAATTTCAAAAAGTTGACGTTCGTATGTAAGTACGTACTCTCAAAGGAAATTATGTTGTTTAATAATAAGAAAACTATAACTATAGAGAAAAAACAAAGTATAAAGGATCACGTGGCTACTTCACCGTGTCGAAAGGATTCAACGAAACAAGCCCGAGAACAAGAAGCAGCGTTAGTCCTCTGGCCATTATGGTAATATTACCTGATTAAACCCACCACCTTCCTCCTGCCCTGTGACCTCCCCTTCGTACAGGAGATAGGCAAAGGGTGGTTTCTCCTCTGTAATTGACTTCCTTCAGCCCCTAAATTCTGCCCGTTGACGGTTCCAAGGAAATGGGTTACCCAGACTCCAGGACTAATGCATGGAGGAGTGCTGAGAGAATGTAATTAAAAGCTGCAGATTTATAACGATTTCAGCGTTGGGGTTGAAGAATTATTTTTAAATAAGGCAAATATTGCAATATTTAATTAATTCATTGTTGACTACTGACGCGATGGGGTTAAAGATCATGTTTCAAAATGACAATAAAATCATTGAAAAAAATGAGGTAATTTAATATCAGAGATTAACACAGGCCCTTATCGAATAAATTTATAGCTTTTCTGAAAATAATTTGAAGAGATTCTTAACAAATCAGCAATATTTTTCTCCATGTAGTAATGAAATTATATTATGACAGATTTAAGATGTATGCGTTTTACTCTAATGCTGTAAGGAAACGCTATTTCAGACTAACTGGACTATAATAGTGAAACAAATTTTAAGAACATGTTATTAAATGAGTCCAAAATCTATCTTTATGGGGGTGACCAGATAAATTATCACAATGACAATTCATCACGTCTTTAAAAAGTTATATAAAGTCATGGAAAGTGATGAAACAAAAACTTTTTTAACTTCCATGACTTTATATAACTTTTTAATGATGTTATGATTTATCTAGTCACCATTATTCTGGATGGCTGGACACGCTTACAACGATTTTTTTAAAATAAAACCTTTTGGTTCACTTTAATTACTTTAAAAGGAAACTATCTGCATTTGGGAAATTTTTGAATTTAGCATTCTAATTTTTAATTACGTAAAATGAACATTCGTATTCATTATATGCGATTGTATGGGATGACAGCCAAAATAATTTCTGTTAACTACATTGTTTTATGTTGGCATTGCTGATACTATACGAGTTTTTTAAATATTTTTTTTTTGTTTTCAAAAGGTTAGGTTATTATAGGTTAGTTTAGGTTAGGTTAGGTTAAGTTAGTATAGTTTATGTTAGGTAAGGTTAATTTAGTATAGGTTAGGTTAGGTTAGCAAATGCGTTGGAGAACAAACCAGCTAATCGCGAGTAGATAGATGCTCTTTCATTCGTCTCTTTACCTAATCCCCAAAGGTTATTGTAGGTTGAGTTAGGTTATTTTAGATTAGTGTATGTTAGTATGGGTTAGGTTAGCTTAAGATAGGTTAGGTAAGTATGGGTTACTGTAGGTTAGTTTAGGTTAGTAAAGGTTAGGTTATCATAGTTTTGTTTAAGTTAGGTTGGTTAGGTTAGGTAAGGTTTGGTCAGGTTAGTGTAGATTATGTTAGGTCAGGTTAGTGTAGATTAGTTCATTTAAAATTAAAATGCTAACATTAAAAAACTCCCAAATGCAGATATTAGATCGTATTAAATACGAGTATTTACCAAAAATAACTATAATTAACCTTTGCATGTATTTTTTACGTAAATTTAAGAGAAAAAATATATTTTACCAAAACTATATTTTTTGAAAAAATTATGTAAAGTGCCCAATATTAATAAACGTTTACAATTTTTTTTAGAGAATGGAGGGAAAAATAAATTAATTAAAAAATATTGTTAAACAGAAAAATTAGAACGTACGCAACGTATAAAGGAAGTATGTCAAAGTTGTCGTTTTTTATATATTTTTTAGGTTAACTGCTATTAGTTTTTTACTAAAAGTACTGTATGTATCAAAATATGTATTGTATTATTTGTAAATATATTATGTTTAGTTCTATGTGATTTCATCTGACTGCATCATGTATTTCCCGCAATTTTCGTCCAATCTCGCAATGGAGGTCAGGTATAATATGGCGCCACTGTCCACAACATGGCGGACGCTGATTGGCTCCAATCCATTGGAATGTAATTTTGCACAACGACGCTCAATTGATTTAACTTTTGCAATGAATATAACTATAGACCCTATAGGGTTTTATTTCCCCAGCCCCCATAAATGTCATACGATATCAGCGATGGACGCATCAGATAAAGTTTAACGGTAGTTTGATAAAATTTAATTCACAACGTGAATTCAATTGGCAAACGTAAATGATTGATAACCGAGAAATTGCAATAATTGTCGTAACGAATATTTATTATTAAACGTTATTCGTAATTAATTGTATTTTGTAATTTGATCATCGTTCATTATCGTTACGCAAGTGACGTAATTTGGCGTTATTAATGACCATTCTAATACATAACATCAAACTGCATAAATTAATATTATTTTCGTTTGTTTTACTGATAATATTATCGTCATAAATGTCATTAAAACAAATGGAAAACGCACTAATATTTATTAATGTTATCAAATGTCATTTTCCCGAACTGCTAAAGTATTATTGTGGCAATCACTGAAGGTAAAAACAATAGAAGTGTCATGTGCGCGTGTCGGTTTACTGAAGTAAGATAAATATTTTTCCTTATTATGTTGAAAGTACTATTTTTAAATATCGAATTTTTTTCTTGAGCAGACAAACAATCAAGACGGATTGTTTCTCAGAAGTTAAACAATCAATCCAATTTTAAAAATAATTTTCATGTTCTATTCAAGTTATGTTATTATTTCATCATGGACCGGTTGTTTCACAGTACTTAAATAAAAACAAATTTCAATAGGTCAGTCACAGAACCTGAATTTTTTTAAATTTTCCAATTTTTTCAAATACTCTGAAACAACCCATCCTTACAATTGCCTGTCGGTCTATGAGGCGAACAATGTTATGTAAATTTGTGACATCCGTCTAGTTCACACTTCTATGGATTAGCCCATTCAGTGGTGGCAATTAATGGCAGGTGATCTGGATAGCTCAAAGCAGATGTGGTTGGCAGTCATTTGTATGATGTGACAGCTATGTTGATAAAAATGGTGGTCAATGTGTTATTAAAAAAATATTTGAGAATTTGAAATGCGAAATAGAAAACAAGAAAGACTTACTTTGTTCATAACCTCAACTTATTTCTGAATGTTTTCCTAATCTACAAATACTTTTAATAGAATAAGATGAGAAATAAGTTTTTCAAATTAGCGGCTTACTACAGAAATAAGAATTTTCAGGCGATTTTCTCATGGGCATAATTTTGAAAAATAAGTTTAACAAAGTTTAGACAATGACCTGTAGAGTGTAGGTTTATGTATATTTATTGCTTTGCTCAAATAAGACTGTACTTACGATTATATTGGATAAAAAGATGTATTGTTAATACGTTATTTTTTATGGCTTTATATGCATGTATTTTTTTGTACGCGCAATGCAACATTGAAACTAATATTATTAAACGTTTGTACAAAACACTTCACTTTTGTACAAGACAATACACGTTTGTATAAAACACTACACTTTGTACAAAATACTATACTTTTGTACAAAAAAGTATACTTTTGTACAAAACAGTATACTTTTGTACAAAACACTACACTTTTGTATAAAACTCTACACTTTTGTACCAAACACTACACTTTTGTTCAAATATCACGGCGCTAGCATGACCGCCAAATCACTAGCGCTAACTGCTGAAGACTGTACTTACGATTAAATTGGATAAAAAAATGTATTTTCAATACGTATTTTTTATGCCTTTATATGCATGTATTTTTTTGTACGCGCAACGCAACATTGTGACTAATATTATTAAACATTTTTACAAAACACTACACTTTTGTACAAAACAATACATCTTTGTACAAAACAAAAAACAAAAAATAAAAATTCTATTTCGAATGAACACTACCGAATAAATTACTATCAATAACCATGGTGTTTCAACAAAACTATTTCCAAACGGTCCGGGAAACTGAATTAAATCAGTTTCTTAATTTTCATAGCGGTTCACTCGTATTTAAAAAAAAAATATGTGAAACATCTTTTGACATGCTTGGGGGGTAAAACCGACTCTAGCGGAGCAAGCGTGGCAATGCGGGCTCACACGGAACGACGCTTTATTAGGCCAACCTTGTGACTCGTCGGCTCTTTCCACTCGGCCGCCAAAACTCTGTGCGGGGATGACTCATTGAAGAATAAACCATGTTAATAATAATATTTTATTTTCACCGAAAGCATAAATGTTTTCTTGAGAAATCTGTGGTATTTACTTATTGATAAAACATTCGTTTATGATACAACTTAACCGCATAGTGTAAATTTACATATTTTTATAAATACTTGTTTACTTCCATCTTCACTTCCTTCAAAAAAATTAAAAGTTGATGTTTTACATTATCTGTGACGGCTATTTTTTTAGTTTACAATTTTGTGTTTTAATAAATAAATTTAAAAAATTGGAGAACCTCGTACAAGTTAATAAGCCGACTTAACCGAGTTTCTTGTGATTTAGGTGGTTTTGGTTTCACGACTTAATATCAATACCAAACAATACTAATTTTGAGAGACATTTACATATAATGTAGAAAAATACATTAAAAATGGCTCACTTTATTTAATATTTATATCAATGTACATTAATAAACAGTGTTGGTGACTTCATTCGATTGAGTTAGAGAAACGTTTTATAAAATCAAAGATACAACCGAAGATATAAATCACTAAACGAAATTTCAGCTTTGATACCACATCATAATTTTTTTGTACGTTTTAATTTTAATTTATATTGGCATTGGAAAGACTACCGATAAGAATCAAAACGTTGCGCGAAGCTTGAATTGTCTTTAGCCGTGTTTAGTGACTAGACCTGAGTAGCCAGATACTTCCCCATCTCTTTGGGGATGGAAAGATTCCCGAGAAGAAAGAACTACCCTTCCTACCATTTTGTGTGATTACCTAGAGCCCTAACTGCTACCAATCGTCTGAAGTAAGTAACTATATCATCCCCAGTTGAGATATGTTTCGAGGCTGAAGGTTGAGACGAGGAAGAGGAAAGTGGGATCCCGTAATCTCCGGATTCGTAGCCAAGGATCACAACCACTCAACCACGGAAGCCATTATACATGATAACATCATCCTCATAACATAACATGTAATATCCTTGATATTAATGTACGAGCTGACCCATAGATGGCTCTAGCTTAGTTTTTTAGGTTACCCTTAGATGGCGTTAGCTGTCGAGAAGAATGGGATGATAAATAGAAAAGATAAATAAGCTTAAGGAAAAAATCAAAACATGGGTGAAAGAAATCAATGCAGACATACTAGAAAATGTATTACAAACATCATAGAAACTAAATAACAGAAAATCAAAGAAATCTACCAGTCCGCCTCAGCACAGGACTACCTAGTGAGGAGGACTAAGAACAAACAGATGAAATATTATAGATTATCATATATTGTAACTCTCATCAAACCTGTAATTAAATAGAACTAATAAAAATAAAAAAATAAAAAATAAGGTGAAAACCTCAAGGTCAGGGTCCAGATTATTCCAACCACCTGCTAATTAAGATATCAGAACCATTGTCTATCCAACACAGTCCAAGTGTTTTGTTGAAGCCGGAAGCCCGAGGCTCACAATATATTTTTTTAATTTATTTTTAAAATTCATATCCGGAAGTTTGGATGTTGGCAAGTAGGAACTGAAATAATGTAAGTTGGAAGTATTGAAGGGGTAGGTACCTCTTGTTTATTTAAATGATTACATAATAATCTTACAGCACAATGCTTTCTGTTATTACAGTATCGCCCAGATAAGTCTGTTATTAAAGGGGGAAACATCAACTTTCAGGAGGGGGCAGGGGTTTGTATTATTGTAGGGGGTAATTAATCATTCTAGGCCGAGCGCAATGACATAGGACACACGAGGTTGGAGATTGCAGATCCGAAACATTTTTCCAATTATCATTTTGCGTGTTTTTTTTGTGTGTAACACGTACACCACTGCCATAGATTCTGGTATCATTAAAGTTTTAGAGTATTATGTACGGAATGGAATATCTGATAGTATTATTACGCTAGCGTCTGGACGATCTAGGCCCTCTGATTGGCCCTCGAATTCAAATCGTATGTTTCGGGTAAATCCCGAATGCAGGCAAAATTCGACCACTCTGCCCCTCTGGCGGTATAAGAACGAACCAAATGACTGGCGCGAATATTCAAATATGCAGCTAACAATACGCATAGTTACAAAAAATTTCTTGACCATTAACAAGCGTTTAATAAGAATATTTCTTCTGGAAGCTTATCACTTTGTAATGGCATTATTTATTTTATTAAAACAAAAATAAGTTTGTTTACATCACTTTATTACATACAACCTCTACATGTTTCATGAACGAAGTGCACCTCATCAGGAGTAAGTATACATTGAAGTCAAAAATTAAATATAAATTACAATTCGAAAGAAGAAGTGGAAGGAGGGGGGAGGGGTAAGAGTGGGCGGAGTTTATCAGAATTAGGAATTACAATATCGTTAGACGGGAAAGACCAGTTGAGTGGGAAAATATTTAAAAGAGGGTTTATGATTTTTTTTGCTTATTATTTTATATTGACATGTTTTCTTATTTCTAAAATTTCAAAATTATTTATTTGCGATACTTTATACTACTTTTAACTGCTAATTGGGAATAATTATCCTATTTTCGGATGAAGCAGGACGTTCCAGGCATATTTTACCAAGCGATCAATGAGAATATTCAGGGTAAAAAAAAGATTTTTTGACTACAATACATATATTTTAAATTTTCTTTTAAAACATGCTATGACTGAGGATTGCACCTTTCTTCCCAGAGTCTGGAGTCGACTGTGCTAACAACTTCGACAAATTCCAATCAGGTATGACCAACATTAATTTCGTACTGTGATGTCATAAGATTTAAGAGAAATGCGTATATGTCAGCGTGTTTGTATGTGATTGCCACCCAAAGTTAATAGAATGCATTGTCATTGACAACAAGTCTATTTTTCGAGTTTCGGCTCTATCGAATGCTGGTAAGTGGGTTAATTTCCGTTTCCAAGATTTGCATTCATTCACTTAAAACAAAAGTGATATTCAAACAGATGTACGAGTATTTAAAATATGGAATAAATTGTATATTTGTGTTAACAAGATCTGCATCGAGCGACTTTGTCTCACACGCAGTTTTTAGCCGGTTAAGGCGTCAAAGATTCAAGACAAACAGTAATCTACTACAGTGTCCTTGAGATTTTTACTAGCGCTAAGCGGCGTTTGGTTCAGCGCCGGCCTTGTCCCAAGGTTAAGTAAAATACTCGCCATACAAATGTGTTAGACTCAATACAAGGTGAAAAAATATAACTCTATAAATATTTACAGCAATGTTAATTGACTAGATTTGAATAGCCAGGTTCTTACAAACCCTCCCTTCCCTTCCCCATCGCGCCTTCTGTCTCAGCATACTTCAATTGTAAATGCCGTACCTTCACTGACTCCAAACAATTGACACTTGTGCGGTATTCTTATAAAAATAAATTAAATTTACAACAAGGATGAACCAAATTAACATCCTATGAAAAATAGTAGTCCTGTTTTACGGTAGGCTTTTTAGTTTAGTTTTCTCCTTTTTTCTCAGTAAAGGGCCCATCTAGTAAACCCTTTGTCAGCAGTGGTAGCACAGCAACGTCTGTTGATATTTGCGGCCGGCAAGATTGTTTGGGCAGGATTTTCCATTGCTTATTAAATATCATATCGCCTATTAGAATTAAATGCGTCTCGTAGCAGTGAACACGGAAAGCCCGCCCCGGCAAATTGATTCAAGTTGTTGGAGTCAGATGACAATTTAAGGAATTAGTCGGCAGTACAATCGTCTTGTAATCGGCTTATGTATAAATTACTCTGATTACATCTAAAGAAAATTAAATTGTTTCTTGATTGTATATGTATTATTAAAATTATAATTAAAAATATATTATTCCGTTTGAACTTCTTCAAGTAGTTGTTCTTTCTGCTTGATGAAATTTTATTGTATTTAGAACGGTGTTTTTCTAAATAAATCTATTTAAATTTCAGTTTTGTTTTCGGTAATTAATTGGAGGAAATCTTGGAAGCGGAAATACGCACTTACCGACATCCGATCGGCAGACAGACTCGTTATCAATGACAATGCATTCTATCAACTTTTGGCTATATCTTGACCCATCGCCTTGCACCGCAGTGTGAGGGACATATCATTCGTTCGACACTCCTGGACACACTGATTCCTTGATTCCTACCCCTCATACATTTTTCCTTCTCAGAAACTCTCATTTCTTAGTCGCAATCATGAATACACACGTGGACATATACGCATTTCTCTGAAATTGGATAACTTTACAGCAGTTAATATACGAAATAAATCTCTTTCCTACCCGGTCGGAATTTGGTGATATTTTTAGCGTGGTCGTATCCAGTCCCTTGGATGGAAGAAACAATCTTCAGTCAAACCAAAAAAAAAATATTAAAGACGTTTTAAAACTTCAGTTTCGACAATTTAAGAGCCAGTCCCCGAGGAGGGAGTTCCAATTCAGATAGACGAAAAAAAAAAATTTTTAAATTGGCTACTAACCGGCCCAAGAGATGGCGCTACTTGGTCGAAAATTGAAAACAGATTTAAAAATAAATTTAGATCATTTAATTAGGTGACACGGCAGTGATTACAAAAACTGCCCGGATCCTGCGGAACTACTGCTACCATTATGTGGGTATGTTGTGAGGATAAAGTGTGTGGGGAGAGGAAGGAGATGGGAAAAAGATTGGGAAGTACCTGGCTATTTAGATTTGGTCACTTAACATGGCAAAAGCTGTTAAAAATATATGAGGGAGATGCTTAATTTAGAATTTAGAATTACAGAAACCATACATTATATTATATGCAACTACTAAAATCTTACCTAAATCACTTATTTTACTCAATTCTTTCTAATGCATTACGAAGGATTGGTTGATTTATTTTCTAAATTATCAGTTTTAAGAGAATTTGTGGAATAATTGGATGTTTCTGTATCGCCCTAGTTTTCCAATATACCACCAATTATCTCAAAACATATTGAAATGGTTTGTATGTTGGAGGCTCAGTATGGGTAAACTACTCGTTGAAGCCTATTCTATCAAAATTAATGCTTAAAAATATATATATTTTACAATCCAAAACTTTACAACTAGCTTAAAAAGGTCCAGATCCATTTTAACTTCCAGTCCGAACCTGTATAAGACACATTACACGGTAACATTATACCTAAATCTTTCGAAACTAAATATTGCTCGTACTGTAAGATATAACACACCCCTAATAATGAAACCTACGTACTTTAGAAGTTAGCATAGCATTGTGTTACATGTTTGTAACGTAGTTGTGAAAGGGTGCCACGGGGTTTAGGGCTTAAAACATGACGAATCATCATGAGCACTGAGAGGTAGTTGTAACGCGGCGTTAATGCCAGGATCGCAGACAAAGGAACTACATCTCGACGCCCTTTGTTACCGTTTCAGCGTCGGAGCATCGGGGAGAATGCAGCCTTCTATTTTCTCGCACCCCGCCGCCGTTGGCCGACAGGTGGTCCTCCTTTAATTAATGGAGGCTTCGCTGAAGTGTTCCGTCTTCCTCCCCTGAATCTGTGACAATCCATAGCGCTGCCATCGCTCATTGTTCAAACAGACCGGCTAGCGACTAGCGAGTAGAGACAACAGCATCCAGCAAACGAACGAGCGCGAACTGCGCGCGGCGCTTATTAAAACAAAGATGATTTATTGTTGTAGTCGCCCGCGGAGTTCAAATTAAATTTAAGCGAAATAAGATACCATTACGCTTATTCGATTTTGTTTCAAAAATCTAATACAGGTTAACGTGTCAAATTCAAAAATTCTGACATTTTTGACGTTTGATTTTGATTTTTACGGTCAAATATACAACAAAACATCATTTTTTAATTTAATTGGATGCAGGTTCACACGAATTTTTAATTGATAAATAGTTTTGTCATTATAAAAACTTAATTCTTTAAAGAAACTAAATAAAATACAATATTGGATTGAATCATTACTTAAGTCATTTCGTAGAAGACTATTTTCTAAAGCAGCAAAAATTCTTCAACAGTGAGCACTGGCGTCAAGAATTTACGCAGCTTTTGTTTGTCAAATGTCTAGATAATAATATATCAGCAACTGTTTTCAGCTTGCAATGTTATTTCCATTATGATCTATTGAGCTACTGAGAATGATTTATTTTTATTTTTTAGTATCATATTTCGTATTTAAAATTGAATAAAATTGTATGTATTAAGTTGATGCGTGCGAAAAAGATGTTCACTTACAATAACTAAGTTTGTAAGCTTTGCATTACCTGACTTCAAATTATTCCGTTTACAAATCTGCTGGTTGTCTTGCTGAAAAGAGGACTAAATCCCTAAACAAAACATGCACTCCGTCATTCTACGTCCCAACGTCTTCCGATAAAAGGAGTCCCCATATGAAGGGTTAATTAACTTACTGACAACCTAACTCACTCCGTTCCTTGACTGGGAGGGAGATTTACTTGGCAAACGACAATTGGAATTTTCGCCTCTGACGCAACGATAATTTATTTTTTACCTAAAATTATTTTAACATTACAAAAAATGTTATTAAACATTTTCATATAGTTTTAATAGTATTTTAAAAAAAAAACAAAAAAAACCTTCAGCTGTAGAGATTTCCGTGCGTTCAAATTTTGATTCTGCCGCGCTCATTCTCAAAATCATTCCTCCGAAAAACGTAAACATATAAACTGCTTTCTACATTTTCACCATTTGCCCCGTGTTTTAGACCGTATAAAAAAGATTGGAAATTGTCAAATTTATAAACGCGTGAATTCTGTTCGTTAGTCACCGAAATGCGCAACCTTGTACTTATTTGGGGCAGCATATATATTTATTTTTTCATTAGCTGGCAATCCGGATGTTTATTTTGTTGTGATTTTTTATTACATGGTTTTCTTTACCCGCCTTACTAGACAAAGTTTGTTCTGAGGCGGGTAATTAACATATTGTATTTATAAATATATGTACAGGATGGGGCAAAAGTAATCATCCTATTGGGAAACGCTATAACTTTTGCAAATGGCGCCAAATGTCAATTCGGTTTTGATATTTGTGAAGTAAATAAACGCAGAATACAAATCGACAAGACATAAATCGGTTTACTCCGCAAGAACACGGAATAACAAGAAGTACCGAAGTTTATCATTTAAAAAAAATTACATCAAAAGAACATCGGGTGATTACTTTTGCCCCACCTGTATATATAAAAATCGTGTGTCACTGTGTTCGTACACGCTAATCTCTGAAACCGCCCAACCGATTTTAATGAAATTTATGGTTGATTCCAGTTTTAAACATAGGATTGTTTTGGACCCGATAGGTGGCGCTGTTGTCGAGATAAAAAAATTTCAATGAATTCTGTTTTTTTGTCAGGTTAATCATCCAAAAATACATACAACCACAAATTGAAGAGTCGTAATTTATTTTTAAGGTGTGTAAGCTTTATGTATTCATATTGACAAAAGACGGATTGACAAAAAATATTGTTCGTAAAATCGCACTACATTATTAAAATTCATTGCTATAATTTAAAACAACAAGATTGCTTAGACTTAAGAATCAATCTTTATTTACCTCATTTACAACATTTAATTTTTATTCATTTTCTATTAAGAATTTTCATTTTATTTTTTACATTTAATATGAGATGAATAAAAAAAGCATATCGATAAGTGTTTTCTATGGATCGTATTCTGTCAAACTGTGAAAGACATACTTCAAGGCGGTTTAAGAGTATGGAATAGAACCGGTACTTATTTTCTATCGTACTGAACAATAATCACAATCTGATGAAATTATCGATATAATGGAATTATAGAATTTTTCATCGGAGAAAAAATAGTGACGTATTGTGGTAGCGATTAGGTAATCGTGGGAATTCATTTTAAATCATAAAAATCATCCGCCTACAGCTACCCAAATTTGGGTAGCTATCGTTCAAAGGCATTAGCTTCACACCCGAAACTTTTTTTCCAGTCTGTTTATTTATTTTATTTTATTTATTTATTTATTTATTTGCAAAAACAGTATAAACCAGAAAATTGCAATATCGATAATTAAAATTTACAAAAAAGTGAATAACAAATACATTTACAAGTGGGACAAAGAAAAAAGTTTCAAATTTAAGTTTACAATGTTAAGTCTTGAATAATAATATTTCACGTTTAAATACGTTGTAGGACATGTGGAAAATATTCACATTTCCTGCGAGGCAGTTAATTAACCTAGTGACTCTTCCCAAGGGCATCACCATTGGTAAGTTAGTTCTGCACCTAGGAAGAATCAAAAGCCTGTGTTGGTGGCCTCGCGCAAAATTTTAGCCAGAATGTCGGGTATCGATACTAAACCGTTTAGAAGCTTATACGCCATCAAGAGTAATGCAACATCCCTTCTGGAACTAAAGCTACATACACCCAGCATTCCCAAGATAAATGCTGTTGGAAACAGCCATGGGTAATAACCAAACTCTCTCATGTAGAGGTATCTTAAAAACTTTTTTTGTATCTTCTCGACCATTAGTACATTGACAGTGTCCTCTGGCCCCCATACCTGGGATCCATTCTCGAGAATGCTACGCACTAAGCTTAAGTAAAGCAGCCTTATTACTCCAAGGTTGGTCAAGTCAGTCAATGACTTTCGACAGTCAATACGCAATGTCTAATTTCTAATGCCCTTTGAACCATCTTCATGCTTTGACTTATTATTATCTCCCATTCTTACTTTTATATTATTATTGTCATTATTATTGTCTTCGCTCCTCATTTATATATGCTCTCCTTTCACTGTCATCTCTGTTTATAAAACTTATTCGTGTAATTAATATGTTGTTAATGGACTATTTGTCCGTAAATAAATAAATAAAAATAAAATAAAAAAATAAAGTCTTTCGAATTGTGTATGACAAAACCCAACATTTATGATTTACAGATCTTTTCAATTTGAGCGTGAAATGCTAAGCGAATGTTGTACACAATTGAGTTGTTTGGTATCAAAACTGGTCAGATCCAAAATTAAAAAAAAATAAACTAAGTATTGAACTGTGTTCATTATTAACAAAAGAACAGTTCTTATTTTTCAAAAGCAGTCATATCCGCATATTTTGTAAGAGAAACCGGTTTAAAAAGCGGCTGTGGTATCAAAAATAGTCAAATCCAGCACTTGTTTTGGTGTTTCCTGAAAATTCACCTAAAGTGGAGTTGACCAGTTTTGATACCAATTGACTCAATTCCTAAGTCCTTGCAAGTCACTATGTGCTTCAGTGACGTATCTTTCATTTTGTAATTAAAATATATGGTCTTGTGTGCCCTTGTAAAGCACATCACTGAACATTTTTGGAAGTTGAACAAAGTTTGTTATCAATACTCCAGTCAATAATTGCATCGATATCTTCCTGGAGCTTTCTACAGTCTTCTATCGATCTTATTCTCAGAAAGAGTTTGATGTCATCGGCGATAAGTAGAAAACGGACGAATTTAATCTTTCCCCGAATATTGTTTATAAAAATTAAAAACAATAGGGGTCCTAAATTGGATCCCTGCGGCACACCAGAATTTGTAGGATATGCATTAGAGTTGAACTCACCATAGGATACGAATTGTTCTCTTTCACTCAAATAGTTACAAAAGAGTTTCAATAAGTTTTCCGAAAAACCAATTTCTTCGAGCCTATTTAGGAGCACTAAGTAATCAACCCTATCGAAAGCCTTTGCAAAGTCATGGTAAGATGCGTCAACTTGCTCGTTGTTATCGAGTGCTCTCGCCAAGTAATCTGTAAATACCATTAAATTTGAAGTGGTTGATCGGCCATGTCTAAATCCATGTTGTTGTTCGATCAAGAATGGTTCAACTTTGGCTTATACATATTTATGGATTTATTTCCAATAGTTTAGCAGGTGCGGAGAGAATCGCTATAGGACGGTAGTTAGTAGTTAGTTGTTTTTCATAAATCACAATGATTCATACCACATTTATATTTTTCTTTGGGTACAACCTGTATTCAACATACGCCCAATTAATAAGCTTATTTATAGGTTGTCATTGTATTGCAAAATGTACCGATTATATTATTAGTTGAGTATTTGTGATGGATTATTATGTCAAATGAAACACTATTGTTCACTACATGTCTACAACTGACATTAACTGTTACCGTATCTAATATAATTTGCTCATAAGAAACTTGCAGTGCTTAAATATGTGTTACAGCCGTCAATGTCTATAAGGTAAATCAATATCGTATAGTTTGTCACAACAATTAAAAATAGTTATAACAAAGTAAAGTGAAAGGAGCCAAATTGTGCGATGAGATTAGCAGTCGGTTTATTTAAAATGTGTTATTTTTCCTCCAACTGATGGTAATTTTTTACCTACAACTGTTACTGTATCTAATAAAGTTTAAAGTTATAACAAGGAAGAATGAAATAATAGATTATTAAAATATAATGTTTACATTTTATTGCGTACATATTTATTTATTTATTTATTTTTAAAAAACATGACATATTACATATTACAGTGATCTTTGGCTGTCCAACTAGGAGATTAACCTGTTTTAGGACAGTCAGAAATAGGCAGATTTATTAAATGTGATTCTTGTTTTGTCTAGTGTATTGACTTTTACTTAATTATTTATTTTTTTTTTTTTTTTTTATATTTACTCCACACAGGAGGCCCTGAAGAAAATAATTTCCCTCAGGGCCTATGTCATCTTTGGGGATGCTGTGTGGAGGGTCTTTTTGTGGAGAGGAAGGAGTGAACATGGGTCTTGAAGAGTCCCATGTTGTAGGAGGGAGGAAACACAGAGGCCGGCAGTTCGTTCCACAGCCGAGCTGTTGAACTTAAGAACGAATCGTAGAAGCGACCCGTTCTCATGTGACAAGTGTCAACTGTGTACAAATGTTGGGCGCGCGTTTGGCGTGTATCCCGACTACGCACCGGCGCCGAAGGGATCAATGACGCTAGTTCCTCAGAGCATCTTCCATTGTAATACCGATAGAACAAGGACAGCATACCTACCCGACGTCTGTGCTCTAAAGATTGCAGTCCGTTTGTTAAGATTGGGGAATCTATCAAACGGACCGCCCGTTTCTGCACAGAGTCAAGGGTTTTTTTCAGGTATTTTGGGGCTCCAGACCAGAGATGGCTGCCAAATTCAACAGTAGGGCGCACTTGCGATTTGTACAGGGTGAGCAGTTGTGTACTATTAAAGTATCTGCGGGCCCTGTACAGTACGCCCAGCTTCTGAGAGGCCAACTTTACTCTGGCTTCGATGGAGCCCCCGTACCTGAGCTGGTCACTTATAGTTACACCAAGCATATCAATGGAAGGCCTGTTCGGAAGATTGCTTCCGTTGAAGGAGACTAGATTATCATTTGGATCCCTTTTAGACGTAATCAGACAGGATTGGGTCTTTGAAACATTAAATTCGACGAGATTATTTTTACCCCAGGAGGAAATACTCTCGAGATAACCGTCCATTCTCTGCTTCAAAGCCCTCCGAGCCGTTGGAGTTTGTGTGCCCTTTGGGGGCTTGTCAAACAAAAAGCTATCATGAACTGTACTGTCATCCGCGTAACAATGAATCGGTGCACATGTCAAAAGGTCATTGATGTGCAACAAAAACAAAGTCGGAGACAGAACCGATCCCTGTGGGACGCCAGCATTTATGGAGTGCGAGGAAGAGGTGAAACCGTCAGCAACCGCCTGAATCGACCTATCCCTTAAAAAGTCAGCAATCCACGTACACAGGGATGCGGGAAGTCCGTAAGAATGCAATTTGTTGACAAGTCCTCGGTGCCAGACCCGGTCAAAGGCCTTGGATATGTCTAGTGCGACCGTTTGGGTCTCACCGTGACGTTCCAGGCACCGCCCCCAAACATGCGTCACATACGCGAGAAGATCACCGCACGAGCGGTTCCGCCGGAATCCGTATTGACGGTCGTTGATAATTTTGTTCTTCTCGAGGTATGTGAGCAGTTTGTCGTTGATCACACGTTCCATCACTTTGGACAGAACTGATGTGATCGCTATGGGGCGGTAGTTGGCCGGGTTGGAGCGGTCACCTTTCTTGGGAATAGGGTGAATTACCGCTTTTTTCCAACCAGAGGGCACAGTGCCACACTTCAGGGACATTTTGAAGAGCTTTGTCAAAACTGGAACTATTTCCGCAGCACACCTCTGCAATACCAAGGCAGGTATTCCATCAGGTCCACTAGCTTTGTTAACATCGAGCCCCCGTATGACGTGGAGTACATCCCGATGCCGGATCCTCAGCTTTTTCATATAGAAGCCGCAGTGAGGAACCGACGGCGGAACAGCACCCCCGTCGTCGAGGGTCGAGTTTTCCGCAAACATTTTCCCTAAAAGGTTTGCCTTTTCGGTGGCGGTGTTTGCTAGTGAGCCGTCAGGTCTGGTAAGAGGTGGCAAACTGGGTTTGCAAAAATTTCGACCTATTGAGCCCGCAAGCGACCAGAATGCTCTGCTGCCATGCGGGCAGGCAGCCAGCTTTTTGCTGATCTGCAGGTCGTGTTCGAATTTTGATCTATTGATGATTCTCTTGCATTCCTTTGCCGATTTGTTGTATGCTGATCTGCTTTCGGGCGTTCGAGATGTGTTGTAGGCTCGGTAAGCCGCGTTTTTTCGTCGAACTGCTTCGGAGCATTGTCGACTGAACCACGGCTTTGAGCCCACACCAGTTTCTTTAGTAGTCGATTGTATGAAGCCATCCATCGCCGATTTGATGACTTCACCAATCTCCTGGGCACATCTTGAAGGGTCCGAAGTCCGAAAACAAACAGCTGACCACGGAAAAGCATTGAAATGGGCCCGCATACCGAACCAATCTGCTGACCTATAGTGCCACACTTTTCTCCTCAGCCTCTCATTGGTTGGTCTGAGGCTAACGGGGATTGATGTCGTCACTAGGCAGTGGTCAGATGATCCCAGAGGCGCTGTGACGTCAATCTTATAACCGTGTGGCACAGTAGTTAAGAATAAGTCTAACAGATTGGAGCGGTGAGTCCGGACATCAGGAACCCTTGTAGGCTCCTGAACCAATTGCTCTAATCCGTAGCAAATGGCAAAGGATTCCGCCTGTCGGCCAGCCGAGTCCGTTGGGCCTGAGAACTTCAACCATGGTTCGTTATGAACGTTGAAGTCCCCCAGAACAACAAACTCGGCCGAAGGGTAGCGGGGCAAGAGATCATCAATAGTATCGCTCAAATGTTTGAAGAGCTCGGAAGTGTCTGATTCGCTATGGTTCGGTGAGCGGTATAGACATGCGTAGAATCTTGCCGTACTGGCAAGATTGACGCGCACCCACATTACGTCGAATCTGGAGTTTTCCAGACTCAATAGTCGCACACAGTTGACGTCAGCTCGACTATAGAGGCAGACTCCTCCTTTCAGCCGGAATTTGCTTGCGAGGGTAAAGCCCGGGCAGTCCAGATAGGAGGAGTCTGGCGGCTCGGCTATCTGAGTTTCGGATAGGAAAAGAAGGTTGGGACGTTGGGACAAAAGATGGTGATGGACGGAATTTAAATTTGTGTGCAGGCCGCGAATGTTGGCAAAATTTACCAACAGTTTTGGCCCGCACCGGGGACGCCTGCTACTCGCCGCTGTAATGATGTTAAGATTGTTGTTTTGTATGTTCATGAATTTAATTAATTTTTTTTTTTGTAGGTGTAGGAGGTGAAAGGAAAGGTCTGGAAAGGAAAGGTATGAGGGGTGGGTAGGAATCTGGGGTTCAGGCTGTCTAGGAGTGATGAGCGTTTGGTTCCAGCCCACCCACTGCGGTGCTAGGCGATAGGCCGGGAGAGTCCGGCTGGAGAGGGCATCCAATGCGCCCCAAACGCTGCTGCTGGGTCCCCTCCGGTCACGAACCGGCACAACAGCAGTGGCGGGGTTTTTTCACTCGCTGATGGGGCAGCCCACCCTTAGTCGTGAGCCTGAGGGTCGGGCCCCTGTACTATCGAGCGGCCCGGACAGCGGTAACCGGTTGTAAAGGGTCTCCCTCAACCAGCATCTCCCAACCGGCCCGCCACGCAGAAGGTGGGCCGACGCACCCGCCACCAAGACCCGGGCAAACCTTAACCCATGAACCCGGGCACCCCTGCTAAGTCACCAAACGTAGCGAACCACTTGGGGTGACCTGTGGCAGAGGTGTTGGTCATCCAATAAATGGTTCCCAGGGCGGCGGTACCCATTCCCGCCTACCAAATTGAAATTATTGCACTTTATAAATAATTTGAAAAGTTTTCTTGGTTGATATAAGAAGTTGCTAACTATATATTTTAAATAATATAAACGTAGAGAATAGACTAAAAGAATATTCAAATATGATAATTTAAAAATAGCAATATAGTAAAAAATTATTGACATGTGAGTTTATCAAATAGAATTTTTTCTTTTTATTTAAATGAAATTAATAAGCTAGAGAATCAAAAATAGATAAAATAGATTAAAAGAAAATAGAGAAGAAAAAAAAACAAATAGGGAACTAAAAAAAATATGCAAAAAGAAAAAAGTATATGTATATATAAAAAAAAAATAGAAACATGTAAACTTTTCAACCATTCCGTGAAATCTTACTTTTGATTTGGTGAAATTAATGCGCCAGAGAATCAAAAATATATAAAAAAGAAAAAAAATTGAAAGGAAGAGTAGAAATAGATAGAAGATTAAAAAATAAATTAATATTAAAAAAAATTAACATGTCTGCTTTTTCTCCATTCCATGAAATTTTGTTGAATTATTAGCTCTAGAGAATCAAAATATATAAAAATAAAAATTTAAAAGAGAGTTGAGAAACTAAAACAAAGAAAAATAAAATAAAAAAGATGTAAAGAAAGGTTATAAGCAGATTTTGAATTTACAATGGTAAACACATAAATTTACTGTAATACATATATATATATATATTGATAGTCCTGCCATCCTTGCCACTATTAAACTACATGTGCCGACTAGGAATACAAGGCAAAATATAACATTCTTCTGTAATACATACTCGACCAACTATCAGACACACTCACTGACCAATAGGATGCATGATCTGGGCAACAAGTATGGGGGTGTTATTGATTTATTTATTAACTCCATATATAGAATTAAGCATAATCTACATCAACACTTTGTTGAATCCTACAAATTCGAGTAGCTTTGGTAAATTAGTTTTAATGATTTGTTTTATATGTAATGTTGTTGTAATTTATTTTTTACTTTATGTTATTTTTTTCCTTCTTTAAAATGGATTACATCTATTTACTGTCAATATCTCCTGTATAATACATATTCTCTTATTGTACTGCATCATGTATCACTTCTATGTAAAAGCCTTTTTAGGCGTATATATATATATAAATAAATAAATAAATAAAATAAAATCCAGGGTAGTTCGAAAACGAAATTTAAGAAAAGCAAGTTTAATGACTGTTAATTAGCATATTTTCGTATTCAGCTCTCCCCAAGATCAGAAGCCAATTATTTACCAGATTTCGGAGAATGTTAGCACTTTTGATTTCCATGCATCGGGATTAAGATTAAGCAATATAGGGCCTAAGTACGAGAATTGTCTTTGAGCTAAGGATGAAGAAGTGGTGAGAGGAACAACTGGGTTCCTCTTAGCATGTCTAGTATCGTGATAATGGAGTACGGAAGTGTATTGGTGACGCGTTCTTTGGGTATGTAATATGATTTTCCTCATGTATAATTGCCTTACATCAAGAACATGAAACTCTTCGAACAATGAATCACTGGGGTATCTGAACGGTTTTTTAAGTATAACTTTAAGAAGTGATTTCTGAGCTTTTGCTAATGGATCAAGTATTGTTTTAGTACAACCGCTCCAACCTAAGGAAGCATAATCTAATAAGGAATTACACATGGTAAAGTAAATTCTTTTCATGTCTTTAATGCAGAGAATATTTCTAATAGCACTGAAAAGATGTGTAAGTTTCCTGACTTTTGAGGAAGTTAAGTCTATATGTTTATCCCACCTCAGAAATTTGTCTATGATAATTCTTAGATATTTAGTACTGTCCACACATTCTAAGGTACTACATTTATGGCATTGCAATGGTGTACAAAAATGCTGTGCATCTCTTTAGGTTGACCCGCTTGAGTTGCACTGAAGCAGATGAATTTAGTTTTATCCGAGTTTAGAGTGAGGAGATTGCTGTCTAGCCACTTTTTAACTTTGTTAATGCCAATTTCTGCTTTACTGTGAGTTTTTTCCCAGGTTTTTCCTTCAAATAATAATACTGTATCATCTGCAAAGGTAATAATATGGTCTGCAAAGGAACTATTACATAACTCATTTATATAAACATTAAACAAAAGTGGTCCTAGAGTACTTCCTTGAGGTACACCGAATTTTATTTTTGCTGGATCGCTTAGAGTACCGTTAATTTCCACTCTTTGGCTCCTATTTTCTAGGTAGCTGACCAATCATTTTAAAAGTTGCCCCTGGATACCGATTCTCTGTAGTTTACTCAGCAGAATTTTATGTGAAATAGTGTCAAATGCTTTGGCTAGATCCAAGAAGAGTGCAATGCATTTAATACCTTTGTCTAGATTATTAGAGATGATTTTTGTCAAATTGGCAATGGCATTTTCAGTGCTTAAACCATTGCGAAAGCCATATTGTCTGCTAGAAAGGATGTTGTTATTTTCAAGATAATGACTGAGATGGATCTTCACTATTTTTTCAATAATTTTAGATACAGAATTTAGCAAGGAAACAGGTCGGTAATTTTGTATTTGTGATTTGTCCCCATTTTTGTGCAGTAATATAACTATTGAGTGTTTTCAATGATTAGGGAATTTACCCGCTTTAAAGCTTAGATTAGAAATTAATGCAATGGGTATGGCTATGTATGATTTAATGATTTTTAGTAGATTTGATGAAATCTTATCTGGACCACACGCTTTTGAAGATTTAAGGTCGTCAATTATCTTCATGACTTCATTTGGTGATGTTTGGATTAATTCTATTTTATGACTGAGATTAGGGATAGATAAATTGGCTAGATCGGTTTCTGTTGTCATACATTTATCGAGAATTTTTTTCGCAAGTGTATCTCCCACAGATGTGAAATAATTATTGGCATAATTTGCCATGTTTTTTGGGACTTGAGAGTTTGAGTTGTTGATGTATAGAGATTAAATTTCTGAAGATTTGTTAATTTTAGATTTGGTTATTTGACGAAACGATTCCCAAAAAAGTTTTGGAGAACAGTTGTTTTCGTAAATGAGTTTTTTTATAAAAAGTTTCTTTCGCGGATTTAATTAAATTCTTACACAAATTCCTATACTTTTTATAATAAACTTGTAATAACAAATTCCCTGGGTACGTTTTCGCCTTTTCATGCAGTTGAATATACAACGGAAATAGATAAAATTATGTAAACTTTTAAAAAATATTTATTATAACACAAATAACTTTACATCACTTTATTATATACAACCACTACATGTTTCATGAACGAAGTTCACCTTATTAGGAGTAAGTATACACCGAAGTCAAAAATTAAATATAGATTACAATTGGAAAGAAGAAGTAGAAGGAGGGGGAGGGATAAGAGTTGGCGGGGTTTATCAGAATTAGGAATTACAACATCGTTAGACGGGAAAGACCAGTTAAGTGGGAAAATATATAAAAGAGAGTTTATAAAAAAAAATCTTTTTAATTATATCTGCTTTTATATTAACATGTTTTCTAATTACTGAAATTTCAAAATTAACTGTTTGCTATGCTTTATATCCTATTTGAAGTATTTTGAGACCTGAAAAAAACAAATGGCATATAACCATAAAACAATATATTCATAAAACAAATAGCATTTAATAACCGTTATTCTAATTACTTGATAGTTGAAATACTAAATTAAACATAATCTCTTCACGCGGTATATTTTCCCTATTTCTGGAGATAGAAATAAACAATGGCGTAGAATTCTATTTGTTGATAACGATACTTCCAAAATTATAAATAAACACATTTCTGGTATTATTCAACTGGCGTTTTACACTAATAACCAAATGAAGAAATACATTCTTAATAATAAAGATGTGATAATCAAACAAAAAATCAGGAGTTTATTGTGATTATTATTATGATTGTTATTTCTTTTACAAAGGTAGAACCAATAGAAACTTTGAAGTCAGAACTAAAGAACATCACAGAGCTCTAAATGGAAATAGTGAATCTGAGTTTGCAGATCATCATTTGAATAATGATCACACTTTCGATAAAAATTCAGGTCTTAAAATAGGATATTAAATTCTAAAAATATAGTACTATAGAAATCATATGTCTTATACTGATTTATAAATGTGGAAATTCTAACTATACAATTGTAAATGTTCTCCAAAATGCCCTGGAAAGAATTTCAGACTTGTAATATCCCGAAAGAAACCATTCATCTGTACTGAATGCAATTACTAATGTTTTCCAAATTGACCCTGGTAATAAATTACATCTTTGTGATTCTTTCAAAGGATAAAGAAACCATTCTGTCACTTCGAATGCAATCAACATGTTCTCAAAATTTGTTTTGACATTGTAAGAATATTATGTACTAAATACACAATTTGGCTGTCCTGAAACGGGAATCCTTCCCAGTTGGACAGACAAAGGTTCATTTTGTTTTGTATTGTTTGTATATATATAAAATACATAAATAAATAAATATATATAAAATAAATAAACAAAAGCATGGCAAATAAATAATCTAGAAATTTTAGAAATTCGAAAACATATCAATATAAAATCAGATACAATTAATAAGCAAAAAAAATATAAACCCTCGTTTAAATATTTTCCCATTCAACTGGTCTTTCCCGTCTAACGATATTGTAATTACTAATTCTGATAAACTCCGCCCACTCTTACCCCCCCCCCCCTCCTTCCGCTTCTTCTCTCCAATTTAAATCTATATTTAATTTTTTACTCCTGATGAGGTAAACTTCGTTCATGAAACATGTAGAGGTTGTATATAATAAAGTGATGTAAACAAACTTATTTTTGTTTTAATAAAATAAATAATGCCATCACAAAGTGATAAGCTTCCAGAAGAAATCTTCTAATTAAACGCTTGTTAATGGTCAAGTAATTTTTAATGACTATGTGTATTGTTAGCTGCATATTTAAATATTCACGCCAATCATTTGGTTCGTTCTTATACCGCCAGAGGCGCGCTCTGTCGGCCATCCATTTCCAAGGACTTCAAAACGCGTGATTTTTTACAAACGTTAAACATTATCACGTAATTGTGGACAATTTTCATTGTAATGTAATTGATTCAATGGATTATGAACTTTCTAAAACATATTTTCTTCGATATTTTCCAAAAATTATATGAGCAGAAACGATGTTTTTTAAGAAATCTCGTATTACATGAGGCGATCCTATTTCAGTTTGAAATCGGGTCTTAATTTTAAAGTCTTATTTTTTGGATCCGGTCGCGTGCAAATTGAAATGAACCTTACGATTGGTAAACATTGAGGGGCAGAGTGGTCGTTTTTTGCCTGCAGATCCCCAATGAGGAGTTTACCCGAAAAATACGATTTAAATTCGACCAATCAGAGGGCCTAGACCGTCCAGACGCTAGCGTAATAGTACCATCAGATTCCACCAGACTTTCTTAGTTGACACTTAATTTAGAAATAAAATCTTCTTGTGAAATTGTTCATCCGTTTTCAAATATATATATATAGAATGAAAGAATGAATTCAACGGCCAATATGCGTAGGAGCTGAAAGGTCCCACCAAATGGCGACATCTGTTTTTTTAACCTTTTCCGAGCTGAATTAAAACCGGCAGTGATAAAACATATCATATTACTTTGTAGATATACCTATTTGAAAAAATTTGGAATGTGTTCTTTTTCCTATTCTTTAGAAGTGATAACTACTTTTATTTTAAATACATTAAGGTCTCTAAGGATGTGTTTCACTTAAAACGACAAATCATACATTGTATGAAAAAATACAACATTTTACTATTTAAAAAAATAATAAAACTGTAAAAACATACCTTAAAAACAAAAATTAAAAAAATATTGAAATGCTTTGAAAGTTGAGATTAAACACAAAAATCGTATTTCAAAACAAACGCGTAATGCTAGCAATTGTAAAAATTACAGTTTTATTCTCTCTCTATTCCTCGCTATCTGCGAGGGAAAAAAATCTAAAATCCCTGTTTTTTTATGTGACACTCACGAGAGTTCCTCTGTCTTTATAGTGTAAATACAGCGGAACTATGTCGCCACTCAGTTGGGCAGCATTGTGAGGCGGGTTAGGGTAGGGGCTGTAGTACTCGCATTAAATGGATTTTTAATGCGAGTATTGAAAAGGCCCGAATCATGTGAAGGAAAATCAGATGCCGGTAGCCTGTACATACGAGCCAACTTATACAAAAACCAGTCAACCAAAAATACAGAAAAAACAATCACTTCTCTTGACGCCATCAACTTCTGTGAACGGGTGTTCCGCTTGTATCCGTCGACTTTCGCTTCCTTTCACTGGTACACAGGGGATTGATACTGCTAGCTCCTTAGATCAGGTTCAATAAATATAGCTGTAGAAGAGACTCAACATGCCTACATTGCGCCTGTGCATTAGAGATCAAGTAGGATTATGAAATATTTGGCGGCTCCCAAATTCAATTAAATTTTCAAAAATAAAAAAGAGTACGGAACGAATGGTTTAAATCTGTATAGTTTACACTTTGGAATTATCTGTGAGTGGTAGGCAAAATACAAAAGAATTATTAATAAAAAAAACTTTATTTATATTTATTCTAACGTTTTATTTTAGAGAATATAGTTTTGTGCATGTTCTTTAATATTTATTACGTTAAATAATTATTCGGATGGTGGTATCCACTCTCCTTCTGGCATCCATTATAAGTTACTACTGCGAGAAGAGGAGAAGTTGTTCAGTGAAGTCAGTCAAATGAAGTCTAATGCAATTGTCGCAGTGGATAAATATTTACTTTACAAGGGTTGCAATTTGCAATTAGGGTGGTGCCGGGGTGTTTTACTTGCCAATTATTCACGGCAGGAAACCTAGCTGGTAGACACAACGACCCCGTCTTCAGATGCAGCGGGATTAGGGCTGCCAGATGCCAACTGTCATCAATATGAAATCATCTTAGTTTAACTAAAGTACACAATGAGGTCGATAGATGATATAAAATTAATGTGAGACGCCCCTGACTTTTTAGATATTCAAAATAAGGCTAGGAAGGGTAGTTTTTTGAAATATGTTTAAGTTCCGTGACAAAACAGGTCATTGAAAAAAAGATGAAAAAGAACAAATAAGCTTAACCTAACCTATTCTTTCGTCATGTTCCGTTTTGTCACTACTACTTTATGTATCATTGCAACTCGATGTAAGATTTTGAATAATATACACCTCTCCACAACGTAGCATGTACTCCTTTTGGAAGTTAAGAAAGGTACATTATATAAGGAGGTTTAACAATTTTTTAATCTTACACTCAGGGGGAAAGGCGATAGACTTGTGCAGTGAACGTCTCCGTGTACCAGAAATAATGTCATTTTTTTTCTTGCTGCCGCGAAATAAATTTTGAACGTTTAAAAAAATCTAAATTCTTTCTTGAACTTATCATCAATTTCACTAGCCCGACAGAGAGGAAGGAATAGAAAGGTCTTATTTGAATACGTGACAGCATTAATTGGATTATTTTGTTAATTGAATCCAGCTGTTCACAACAGGACAGTGTTGTTTCTATTTTGAGTTTATCACCAAGGCAATACTGAGAGTATCTGCCATTTTAAAACGAGGCGTTATCGTACAATTGTTTTATTTATTACAAAATTATTATTTTTTTATTTTCCCTTCAAGAATTAGAATAAACGCTGGATTTTTTCTAAGAATCTTAATATTTTACAGCAAAAAATTTCGCAGTAGAATTCCACTCTCCTCCTAACCGATAAAAATATTTTACTCTAATTAAAACACACTTCGCAATTGCTTTTGCAATTAACAAATTCATTACTTAAAATTATTTCGTCTTCATTGGAAATCTCAACGAGGAAGACATAATAGTAATAGAAGAAAATAGTAATATAATTATTTAATTCTTGGAAACTATTTGCATCATTTTTTTCAGTTTTATTTCATTTCTCAGTCTGTAAGGAATTTATCATTCTCCTTGACTTTAATGTAATAATAATTTATTAAGCTTAAACTTCTTTTTGTTATATTATTTTTATAAGTGTACTATTGTTTTAATATTTTTAAGTGTACTATAGTTTTAATATTAAATAAATGGCATTATTGATGTTGTTGTATCCTGAATCGTTTTATTATTATTTTTTTTACAAATTCCATTTTTTGTACGAAGATATTCAGGAAATTTCAGTTTGGCAGTGCACTGCGCCGATTTCTTCATAAGAAAAACGAATTTTCGAAAAAAAATAAATAACGTTTTCGGCTACGCCATAATCAATAATGCTATTTTATTTAAATCTTAGCACTATATTACTCCCGAAAGTCACGAGCCGCCACTGCCATTAAAAACACGGACTGATTATTTGTAAATGTATACAAGTATGTTGGTCGTAAATCTCTAGTTTTAAGCCATGATTTTAAGTCCTATTATAGTATTATTGTGTAAATACACAGTCGATCTCGGTAGAGTTTATGTCACTAGTTCGTATACTTTGTTTGTAAGTCACTACCTATTAATCTTAATTTTAAGCCCATAGTAACAAAATGGAAGTTATAAGTATAAGTATGTTATTACTTTTTTAAAGATAAACTAATAATTACAAGACAAGGTTTTTATGCAAAGCACAAAGGATAATGTTAGGAAGCTTTATAGATGCACGCACAGATGGCAGTGCAAAGGCTCTCAGAGAATCTCAATGTGGCAGATTCCAATTAGCAAGCTTCATAGCAAGATTAGTAAATCCCTGATTAATATAAAAGAACCAATTATTATAAACTCCTTCCAAGACGAGTTGGAGACCTGTTTGTGCGAACACAACAGATAACAAATTTTTTTAACAATAATTATTAGCCTGAATGTTTGATTTCGAGATTGATGACATTTTGCAAACTCGACCTTCAAACCAAGAAGAAGGTCACTGTCTACTGTCTACTACTCTGTGTAAAGTCCGGGCAATGCCGGGGACTTCAGCTAGTCTATATTTATTTTAAAAAAATAAGATTGTCACCGGTCAAGATTGCAGGGGTACACAATCCACGCCACGGTGTAGATATTATTTTTATGCAAATCGGTTATGCACCAATATATTACGGATAAGATTAAAACTTTGAAGTACCTACATGTAAGTATAAAAGTTCATAGGGGCAGTTTTATTATTTTGTGACATTTGTCAAAAGAAAGTTGCTGTACTGTCTGTAAGTAATGTTGAAAATGTCGATGGGCATTGCAGAATCGTTTAGCAGCTGAGTCGCTGGTTGATTGTCGCGCGTTGATTTTGATAGGCAGAAGTCCTCGCTTTCGGAGTATAAAAACTTAAGGCGATGCCATACGTAGTAATGCAAAATCATGTGTTTTTGGTTTGAAAATTTGGTCGCCTAGAAATGTTTCAGATGCTTTAATTAAATACTGCGAGTAGAATACATCTTGGCTTTTGAAATAATCGAGTATTTTTTAGATAAATCTTTTTATAAGCCCAGAAAAAAATAATGTATAAGTCCTATGAAAACTTCTTTAGAGTTCAAAATCTCCTACTATTATTTTATTGTATAATGTGGCAAATTAAGTTATTTATAAAATGATCGAAAAAAAATTAAATATTTATCCCTGAACATCCACAAAATAAAATAAAAGACACTTTTTGGCCATGTTTTTTTCTTGAATAAATCAAAACAGGCGGATGGTGTTAAGCGGGAATTTAAACCTTATCGTTAGGTACATATAAGTGAACCTCTTTTAATTTAAGTGGATTATGATTAGTATAGATCCTGTGATTAGTTTTAAAAAAGTTTGCTTGTAAATATTTTATCGCGTGCTTCTAAGGTGTTAAAATCTAGAATTTCTGTTAAGAACAGGGATAGATATAGGAATTGATAGTACGTATATTCTCTCATATATAGATAACGCATAAACCTTTTTCGTACTTTTTCTATTTCTACGAAGGAATCTTAGATACTTTTTTTATGCTACTCATACCGATGATATTTTTTTATCCACTGGGTAGTTGGGTACAATCTAGCGGGTCGCGTAATACGCCCTCCGTCTCGTTTCAGCAGCATGGTAACAGATGAGACAGAGCGCGTATCGCGTGATGCGTCATGACATGTATTAGTGTGATCAGTGGCGACGTGAAAAAAAATCGTTCGACAACAAATGAAATCATTATTTTTTACTTCAAATATGTTCAGGAATCACTGGTGTTTTTTCGAAATAATGTATAGACATTGACTTTCTTCTTGATTTAAAGGTCAAGTGTCAAAAACTTGGTAAATCTTGGAATAAAACTGTAGATTTTCATAAAACGAAGCCAGGCCGCCACAGACAAATTTATTTATATATTATAATAGTCAACAAAATCAATTTAGGAACTTCGATTTTGGTTCGGACAAATAATTCATTGTTATCTTTAAGATAAAATATAAAATATAATATATTTTAATATACTATTTGTCCGTAAATAAATAAATAAATAAGATACAGTTTACTCCCTTCCTACCCCCCATACCAGTCCTGTCATCTTTGACACCGTGAGACGGGAAGTACCAAGACAGTACCTTTTCTACCGCGCTACCGATCACAGGTTGCTAGTTCAATTCCAGGTTACGTGGAATTCGCCGTGGAGTTTTTGTGCTGGCAGAGAGAGGGAACACTGAGGACACCAAATTCAAGTAAAGCTTTCAATATTCGGGTGGCATCCTCAGAGTTCCATTCCGTTCCCATTTCTACTAGTTTGTACTATCTAAGAGCTATCGAAACAGTTTCACTTAAAATTTCAAAACAAACGATTCTAAGCAGACATTGTTTTAACATATTAATTACTACTGTATAATTATAATACGTAATATAATCAGAAAATCTCATTCAGATTAGCAAATGTAAATTTGATATAAATCAGAATCTAATTAGATTCGTATGAATTCGCTCAGAAAATCAATAAATAAATCATTTAAAAACAACGTAAGATCGAATGTTGCCAAAAAATCGAACATTTCAGCATTTTAAAAACCACTAATTATTCAAAGGAAAATGACAAACAACCACTTGGAAATATATGCATATTCCAATTTATGCAAAAGTGCTACTGAATTACATATTTATGAGGCACATTTGTTTACATTTACTAACAAACTTCGAGAAGGAGAAGAAGAATTCCACTGTGTCTGCATCTTGCTTACATTTTCTGGAAGACGTCACAAACCAACACGAGTCATCTCAGACCAACCATTGACATGGTGTAAACTAGGTGTGTAGTTTACACCATGTCTAAGGCTTAGATAAAAATTTTAAACCAATGCTTTTCTGGAGAACAATCATCGACTATTCACACACGGTTTAATTTTATTTTTCGTCGTTATTATTATTTATTTCAGATCTCTGGGATAGTGTTTTAATAAGGAAAATCAGTGAAATACTGGCTTTAAAATGTGTAATTTATGGAAATCATTTATTAAATCACCTTAATTAAACTATTGCACTTGCATCCAAAATGACCCCGGCAAGAAAATTCAGTTGGCAAAAGTCAAAAAAAACATTTTTACTATTAGATAGTTTGATGGCGTCACAACATTTTTTTGTAATCATGAAGGTTTTGGAAAACTGATAAATTTGTTTAAAGGTGCGGTCGCGGGTGTATTTTTGCACTTTGGTACAGTACAATAACAGTAGCGACGAAATGCTGACATTTTGTCTATTGTTTTTCAATATTAAACATAATAATTAAAATGTTTCTACTCACGACGCCACCATAAACATATAGTGCCTGTTAAATGTAGGCTTCTCTTGACTAGTGACGTCACACAGTCCCAAAAACCCGAGAAATTAAAACACTGAGAATTATTTTAACCATTAAACCCATCTATAATCATTTAAAAATTACAACCGGTATTTAAGTAGAATATCATTATTGATTATAAAAAATAACAAAAAAGGTCTAATTCTTTACTATACGAGTTTCACGTAAGGCATAGAAAAAATAATGGTTATTAAAATATTAAGATAAAAAATACTATGAAATATGATTATGATTCATAATAACAATAGAAGAGAATATAATAATTCAGTTGAGCATAAAAAAGTTGTTGTGTCAAACTTTGGGGATACTGTTGGAGTTTTGTTGTCATCTCACTCTGATTACAAAACGTTTGCTTCCTATTAGTTGCTACCCAGCTTCGTTTATTTTTTAGGCCTCTAAATACCCATTTTTTCGTAATGAAAAAATAAAACAAACGATATGGCGTCATATCTTAATATTTATGACAATTAAATTGATATTTAAAGCTCTATAGCTCATGATGGAAATAACGATATCGAGTCAAAATTGCTGAGTGAATTTCTATTTGCGAGAGCTCACCGCTTAAGAATTTTCGCGACTGCAATCCGTATTATCAATATAACAGTGACTAAATAATACGTCAGTTGTTTGTTTTAATATTTTCTTCAATATCTTGTTCTACTATGAAATGTAACAAAAATATCAATGGTTATTTTTTCTCTTGTATCATCCAATCTCGTTTGTTCTGCAGTCGAGGTCCCAGACGTTTGAATTGCAGATGAAATAGTTATTTTTTCAAAATCCATCCCGACAATCCAAGCCGTAATCTCGGGCAGCCGTCGCTTTCCTGGGATTGTATGCATAATGAATAAAAAGCACTTACCTTTGCGCGCCCGAAACCCTCACTACACAGACAGAATGATTACATTTTATATACATACTAAAGGTTTCGCTTTACAATTTAGATATAATTGGATAAAGTGGAAATTATTTTTTTCAATGAATACTTTGACAACATACGTTTTTTCTGTTCCTTCCTGTTTTGGAATATTTTTTGTATATACGAGATAAAAAAATATTCCTCGTTAAATGTTTAATACATCTCGCTAAGTGGTTCCAGACTAAAATGTTAACGGAACTAAATTGGCTAGCGGTAAAATAGATGCTGACCTTGAACGAGATGATATTTATGCATAAAATAAATTTAAAAAACCTATAACCAAAACACTTTTCAAAGAAAGTTATATACAACAATGACATTCACAGACATAATACAAGGATTTACAATAAAATCAGGATACCGCAAAAGGACAAAGCTAATACACAAAATAGTTTGCTATACAAAGGATTACAATATGACAATTTTTTTATGTGAAACCGCACAAGATTGCCAACTGCTCTCAATAAATAGTTAACACGTACAGAAGTGATTAATAATATATTTATAAACTTAGCAAAATTTACATATGGCTAAAATAAAATTAATAAATAATATTACCGGTCGGTGGCTTTGATGACATCGCGTTTGGGTCCCACCCACGCGTAGTGTGCTCAATTCCTCGGCTAGCTCCTCCATCACAGTGCAAGCAACATTTTCGCTGACTGGGGTGGTAGTAGGAATTTTAAAATATTGTCTGGTCACAGTGGTCACGTACATTTTTTTAATTTTTAAGTATTTTATGGGTCCAAAATAAAGTAACATAAGGATGCCCACTAATATTTCAACATATTATAATGAAGACACTAGGGAAATTAAGGCACTTTCCCGAACCCTGGAAACGTTGTTCGTAAAAGTTTTCTTCCTAGACTTGCAAACAAATTGAAGATTGAGGATATAACTAACCAAATGCAGTTTTCATCTCATGCCTGCTGACAAGACACCTTTGGAGTTCGGGGCAGGGGCAAGCAGGGTAGGGGGTTGACACAATCTCCAGTGCAGTGCAAACATCCCCTAATGGAATTGCATCTTTTGCGACTGCATTTCTGCGTTTAGTGTGAGCGTTATCTTTATGGTAATATCTAGATTTGTCTAGCGAAATGCTGATTGTGTGCATGCTGTATTACTATTATATATTTGTACTAGTCCCAGGCAGAAATCGTATTTACGTCATCGACGATCGTCCTAAAAGCTGTTCGTAAAAATCACCCTTCTCACACGTTTTGTATGAATACGAAAAAGACATAACATATTGCACAAACCTCCCTACGTTCCGGAATAAAAACATATTTTTAAATTAGTAACTCAATAAGTAAAACCTCAAATTGTAATATTAAATTATTGAAAACAGTGTTCTTAAACGAAAAATTGAAACATTTTCTTCAATAATGAATTATTATTTTTATTAATCATATTAGATGCAAATTGCAATGAATAAACCAACAAAATTGTAAACTGTTTATTTCCTTAAAAAAAAAACAAAATAAATATAACTGCAAAAATTTCTGTCATTGTGGTATTGCCAGTTATAAAATAATTTTAAAAATACTTTTATATCATAAAAGGCACACAATTCGCACAGGATGAGGTAGAGACTTTATAGCAGTTATTTTCTCTTTGGGATGTGTGGGATTGCACTAACCTCCCCACATCCTGTAATAAAGAATTTATTATTATTATTTACTAAATGAATATCGGTCCTACCCAATCTGCATTGGGCAAGGTTGTTAGCGCGGTTGATTCCAATCCCTGGGTAGGAAGGGTCAATTCTCAGTCAAACAAAAACAAAAAAGTTTTAAGAGACATTTTAAAATACGATATGTATTTGACTATTTTTTTTTCTCCTGTTTAATTATATTTTTGTAAAGTATTTCTCGTATTATCTAACATGTACTGTCATAATTTTGTTTTCTTAGTCTAATACCTACCTCTCCACATTAAGTTTTCAAATGACATCGATTTAACGACGAAAATGAAAAACGTTTCAGATTTAGACCAAGAACCGTCACCGGGTTTTAAGGTAAAACTATAAGGTTAAAAACATTATTTGAAAAAGAATTTGTTCGAAATAAGTTAATGACTCTGCTCACTTCGTTTGATTTACATTGATGTATCGTCAAATTCGGCGTAACGCGAGCCAATAATTATTTATTTGAATTTTCGATGTTAATTTTATCGATAGTTCGGTATGTGTTTATATTGACTGAAATTGTTGGAATTCCTAGGGCGAAAATTCAAATTATTATTGTCTATATCTGCGCGTTTAAATTGATAAACCAAATAATTTTATTATTCTAAATGTCAATAGAAAGCCGAGCTACGTGCTAATATTGTCAATATTGATTTATGATAACCTAATATTAAAACATGAATTTGCATACGCATTCGTCGATTTATCGCAGATATCTAATTAGAAACGTAACATTAATTCGATTAATTATGCATGCATATCAATTTGCATGTCACAACTTTATTTATTTTCTCTAACTAGTCTAAAATAAACTCTCTATTCGCGTCTGTATCTTTGAGAGTTAGTTCTTCCAAACTTCGCAACGGATTTTGATAGGGAACTATCATTTAGAAAATTTCTTCCCGTAGGTTTATATACAGGGTTTTCCAATAAGAGGTGTTATTTTGAATAGCCCGCTATTTCGGTAGATGTTACTTTAGAAGCTGTCATTTTTGACAAGTAGAAACTACGCCATTGATAAAAATGGAACGATACACGCTTCAACAACGCATTGAAATTATTAAAATTCACTTGAGTGAATCAAATGCAAATCATCTTGAGTGATGACGCCCATTTCCACCTCGGTGGCTTCGTCAACAAGCAAAATTGTCGCATCTGGGGCTCGGAAAACCCAAGATTTATTGTTGAAAAGCCTCTCTTTCCTCAACGTGTGACTGTTTGGTGCGGTTTATGGTCCGGCGGAGTCATTGGACCTTACTTTTTCGAAAATGAGGCTGGAGCAAAAGTTTCAGTGAATGGATCGCTATCGAGAGATGATTAATGTTTTTTATGGCCGGAATTGGATGGTATTGATCTGGACAACGTTTACTTTTAAGAATACGGCGCAACATGCCACACTAGCAAACGAAACCATTGATCTTTTACGATTGAATATCAAAATAACACCTCTTATTGGAAAACCCTATATATATATATATATAATACACGCATTTTATATTTATAGAAAGCAGAGAAAAGTCGTAGTTTATCCTAGAATTTACTCCAAATTATTCACAACCCCGAGCAACGCCAGTTACACGTCAGATAGTAATATAGAAAAATTCAGGCTGCGTGTGTTTGTGCTCGCAAAACTCAAAAAGTAGTTGACCGATATCGCTGAAAATTTCAAAGTTTGTTGTTATTACAGCCAGGAGTGTTTATGAGATGTAGTCAGAATACGCAATATCTCTGCACGGTAACGAGATACGGCGTCTAATTAAAGACGGTGCAATGTATTTTTTTACAGTAAAATCATACCGTAGTGAATGGTGGAAGTAGCCGGAGGCGCTTGAGAAAGACATTAACAATAGCGAAACATTGCGGGGGATCCACTAGTTACTTTATAAAATAAGCGCAAACTACTAAAAAATGTAATTTTCATTAGAAATGTATGAGCTTTTAAGCTTTATGGCTAAAATTATCTGTGATAATTTCCCTTGATTAACTTATTTCTTTCTTATTAAATTATTCACAAAATAAATAATCCAACTTTTGCGATAAAATACACATTTCTAAACTGCGTTTGCCAAGCGATTTTTATGCCTATTATCTTTTTTTATTATTTATTAACCAATAAATTAACATACATTTTTTTTGGTATAATCCACCTCACTGGCTGAGCCTGTTCCGAGGTGGCGGGAGTTTGATTTAATTTTAGATAATGCGAATTTACATAGAATCAAAGTTATAAATAAAAAGATATATAGAAAAGATAGATAAAAAAGATAAATAAAAAATATAAATAATTAGATAGATAAAAATTAAAAAAAAAAAAAAGAAATAATGAAAAATTCAGGCTTGGAGTGTGCAATAATTTATGGTATTGTAGATTATTATTATCTATATCTTTGCTTATGTTTTAAGTTCCAATCAACAGTCCCAAAACTAAATAAAAATATTATTCAATTATCCAACTTGTTTTAACATTATTTTAGCTTATTTATTCATTCTGGTCGTGTTTACGACAAACTAATCGAATAAAATAATTCCAATTATCCCGTATAAGTAACATTGAGTTCTTCAAGTCTCTTATAAACAATGCATAGTTATATAAAATATTTACTGGTAGCATCATTCAGTCCACTGGTCGGATCGGGCGGATATAGCCTGGTCCGGGGGTAGGTACCCTCTCCTCGTCTCCTTTTACAGCCTATCCTCTCACGCTATACGCCTTTCTAAAGGACTCTACTGGCACTAACATATATACATACCCTTCCCTCACTACTTACTACTTACTTTCCCTTACATAATACACCATGTCCTGCCACTGGTCTAAAGATGGCAGGAGTCACAAACCTTTTTTGAAACAAGGAAAAAATAAAAAGTTTTTTTATTCCTGTATGAATAAAATAAAACCAAGTTCAGTTACCGACCAAGAAAACTTAAGTATTTAACAGTTTTTTTTTATTATTATTCATATACTGCTCGTTTGTGAATGGCGCCAATTTAATTATTTTCGGAAAAAACACTTTTTGGAAGAATGCTTTAAAATGTCGTGATAAATTATTTGTTTGCGCCCGTACATACGGTATATGAATATGAATAAATAGTTTTGACCTAAAACAAACTCAATTATTTCAAGAAAGGTATACAAATACAATATTGCATCGGTGATTTAATCCAATATTGTATTCGTATGTCTTGAAAGAATTGAGTTTTAGTCTCATTCATATTTCATATGTACGTGCGCAAACAAGTTTTTTTTTTTTTTTTTTTTCTGATCATGATTTTTTTTTTTTTAAATAAGCTTTATTGACTGAAAATTTTTTTTTTTTTTAGACAATGTATAGATAGTCCCACGAAGCTGCCACATGGCTGCTTGTCTGCAGGTTCTATCTCAATTTACAATTATAATACAATATAAGTCTCCCGTTACATAAAATAAATAACAGACTCTTACATACAACTACACTAACACTTTGAATGACAATATATAATTAATATTTTTGTAATAATATCTTAGGTTTGTGTCAAATTAGGTTTTTTTTGTTGCTGTTATTTACTATAATTGTGGGGCTGAACATCTCGACACAAGAAATCCCTATTGAGATGAGCGGCTTATGATTTAGTTATAATATATTATTTTTTAATAAATATATAAATTTAAAGCATTCTTTGAAAGGTGTTTTTTTTTCATAAAAAAATTAAATTAGTGCCATTTATGAAAGAGCAGATTCTTTTAAGTATTTGCAAAGCAAATTCGAAAGTCTCATATTCCAGGGAAGATTTAAAAAAAACTTCAAAGATAGAACTTCTTCAATGATTCAACTTCTTAGATTATTGCATGAATCATTCATCATTCCGTTTTATAAATCGATAGGAATTGTTGCGCATTCACACTTCCTCGATTATATTCGGTTAAAAATTGTTCTATTCTATGGTCCGTTTAACTTAGAATAGAACGAAAGTTTAAGTTGATTCAACATTGGGTTTCTATTTATATCAAGCTTTCTATGGCAAAGAAATGCTATTCTCACTGATCTATTTCATATGGTTCCATGATAACTCAACACAGTGACAATTCAACACACTTTTTAAAAGTGATATAAAGTCATTAGAAACGATGAAAATTTTTTTTTAACCTAACCTTACCTAACCTAAACTAACTTAACCTACTTAACCCAATTAATAAAGGTTTTGTTTCATAACTTTCCATGACTTTATATAACATTTTAAAGATGTGATGATTTATCCGGTCACCATTTCATCTATTCAATAAAATTATATTTTCTTGCAAAATTAACCTTAATCAACTGCTTGGAAGGCAACTATTCTGCCCACTACACTACCACTATTGTAAGAACGGCGGCACAGATTCATTTTATATACTGAAGATATAACAAATATGTACTTTTGAATTTTAGAAAGTTACGTAAATACTCGTAAACTAAATAAGTATGTAACCAGCACGACGTTTCTTCGCAGGGTTAAGCAGAGAGTATGAACCGCCAATCAAGTCGGACTTGACAAAACCAGAAATTATAAAATAATATTGTTTATTAATAAAGACAATTTTTTTTCGGGTCACGAATAACTTGACAATATGAATTCTCTATTTATTTAAAAAAAAAAAAAAAAAAAAAAAAAAAAAAAAAAAAAAAAAAAAAAAATAAATAAATAAATATTAATTTGACCGTTAGCTCGCGCTCCATCGCTGTCCTACCTCTGGTCCTACATGACAGTCGTAAACTGGTAATGGCCGCCATCTTCAGCAATCACGCTTTGCCGCGTGTTGTCACCAAACATGAACACGAACACGAACATGTGACATCATAATTTACGGCTTTCTTGAGCACTGACGACCGGAGGGCAAAACCTCTAAGACATTTTTCGCAAGCAGTTTGAAACACGTTTATGGCTCTTTTAATTTATTTATTCACATAAATGTCACACATTACGTTTTATAAAGTAAATTTAAGCACGATACACGCGTAATCATGTTAACGGACCTCCATATTAGCGACCAAGGGTATTTATTTTTAATTTCATGAATAGCTGGACTTTAAAGTTTTTTATTTTATTAACACAAATAATATTTAAATAAGTATAACGTTACAAAAATAAAATACTCCATCATCCAACATGGAAAAAATAGTAGATTGTGAATACATAGTACAATAAATAAATTAAATAAGTCAATGAAGAGGTTGGAATTTTGTTTAATTAGATTTGTTGTTCTGCTTTCCGATTAAAGACCTGTTATGTGTTTTGTCAACAACATATTTACGATTATTACCCAAGTTCTGTATACGGCGGGAGTCTACAATTGTGATTCCGTGTTGGAGTTATCACAATAATACGGTAGATGTTTCCTTGATACTGGTTATCTAGGTTCATAGAACAAATCAAGTATAATTAATTCAGGGCTGTCAATTATTGAATTTATAATTTTATAAATATATATTTTATTTTGGTGCAATATTTTGCATTTCTTAATAGAATTTAGTAATGTTGGCCTCACTGGGTGGCTTACCTGTGCTGAGGCCTTCATTATATAATACAAAAAATTTATTTATAATACACTTAAAGAAAATATATATGACGTTGGTGAAGAAAAGAAACAAAAGATTATGATAAAATTAAAATTAAATTAAATAAAGTTAAAATTGGTATGTTTATATTATATGTTGTTTGCAAAGATATTAGAAGAACGAGATATGCTATGTTGGCCGCCGGACCGTAGGCGGAGTACTACCTAATTAGGGTACTTTGAACGGTATCGGGACGTGTACGCACAGAAATCTGTTCTATGTATTAGTGCGGATACCTTAGCGGAAGCGAAGGTGTGCAGTAGTATTCGTGAACAAAACCGGCGACACTCGGCAAAGCAATTCCACTCAGTATGAACTGCTCATAGCACATCTCGTTCTTCTAATATCTTTGGTTGTTTGTTTGTGAGTGATGTGTGTTTTATATTGGTTTTGTATGTTACGTGTAGGTTTTATTATTTTATGTTATGAAATATTTGGAATATTATCTTTTTTGTTTTTTAATCCATTTTGTATTGTCTTGTGTCTGAATTTATTTTTGTTTTCCCCAATTTTATTTTCAAGTGTTAGACTGTTGAATGCTTTTATAGCATGGTGTTGATAGTGTCTTTGTCCAAAGCTTGTATTTACCGTCGGAGTTTTTTTTATGTTTTCTTTGTACGCTTGTCCAACTGGTCTGTTAGTGATATTTTGTGTATGTAGAAATTTGTTTTTTTTTTGTCAAAAACGTAGTTTAGTAGTATTTTAGTACAATATAAACAAGTTACTTCATTAACTATTCTACGTTAATAATAATAATATTTGGATGATTTATATAGCGCCGTTTTTGTTCAAAACCATCTCAAGGGCGCGTTTGTATCATTTTAATAAATTTAGTCAACACAGTAAATATTTTTGAATTAGCTGCATATTCTTAATATAAAACCCAAAATTTTCAAAGCTTCAGTTGGTGTAATTTCAATATTATTAATAAAATTTATTTTTTGATCAGGAGCACACTTAAACCCTGGTTACAGTTGTTAGCACTAAATCATTGATGGAGTAATCGTAAATTAATGAATTGCGCAAAATAAGATTTAATCAAAGATCTAAGACAAAAAACGCTAAACAGTTTCTATCCATATTCATGTTTTCAATTCTAATATGATGTATTTTATGTTCGCTTAATACATTAAAATGAACATCTTAACATTTTAATCGAATGATATTAAACATATGTAATTTAATCAAATGAGGTTTTCAATATAAATTACCAGATATTTCGGATTATGTATGTCAAAATTTTCGAAGAAATCATCGATTGTGCAAACCTTTCACATAAATTTGGTAGATGATTCGGAAGGTTGATAATCAAACGTACTAATTTCGGATGTGTGTCCCCGTAAATCCGGTTCAATGAACTCAAATGTGCTTTAAATTTAAGTGTCATTTTTAAAATTTGAACTGATGGTGTAAAGCTGCAGACAAGGGTTAAATAGGTACCTACCTATGATATAATATTTTAATTATCTTTTTCAAAATTGGAATTATAATATCCCATAATATTTCACAAGTCTGCGCTGGTATATTTAATAACAATAATAATATAAAATGGATATTTTTTTAAGGGGACGAAGCAAAATGTTTAATATCATGATTAACATAACTACTTACTGTGGCAAGTTAGCAATATTGCCTACATGTCAGCTGACAGGCGCAAATCATCGACTTATCAACTAAAGTGGTGAAGCGAATAAAAAAAAAAACACAAAAAAATACGAATTGTACAAAACCAATTACTTATATAAAAAAATCCAGTGTTCAAAAAATGAACCGTCCTAAAAAAAGACATCTGAGCACAATGATGCCCCGGATTATTGGAGAAAATAGCGTCTCAATTGAGGATGCAAACGAAACCTCATCGATTGCGTCATCCAAAGGCTCGGATGATACCGAAGTAGAATATCCTTGCACCTCAGGGGTAGATGTGCTTAATGAAGCTCAAACACATCTGACAGCTCTACAAGATGTCTTGGCAGAGAAGCAGTCGAAGGTCTCAAAAGACCAGCAGCTGAGAATTGCCAGAAACGTGTCGGAAGTTTTTAGATCCGTATCTCAGCTGTTGTTGGAGCGCGAGACCATGCGTGCTGATCTGGCTACAGTGACTGCCCAACTGAGAATGACAGAAATCAAAGTACGACACGTGAAGAGCGAAAAAAGACAACTTGAACAAAAAATTATTCAACTAGAGTCTGATCTTGGACCTGTAATGCGGAGAGTAGCGGAGGCAACGGAGGCTAGCCTCTCATTTGCTGACATCGCCCGCAAACAGCCTAATGATGCTCACCAACCCCCTCCACTTACCCAATATGGACATCATGTCGGAGCACCAAGACCAGGCGTATGCGTATTTCCAACAGATGCAGACGCCACCAAGGATAGCGATGGTACCAAAAAAATTATCCAGGACATGATTCGGCCATCTGAACTAGGCGTTCGGGTCACGGGAATAAAAAAGATAAGAAATAAAGGTATCTTGATAAACACGGCAACCGCAGGTGAGCAACAAAAACTATTAAATGCACCCTGTTTCGACAAATCAAGCACAATTAAGGCCCGACTGCCGACCAAGCGATCTCCGAGACTAATATTTTTTGGGGTACCGAGGGACCTGACTGACGAAGAATTTTTAAGGATCGCCTTAACTGGGGTTCCCAACATTCAAGACATTGAGGGAACTATAGCGTGCTGTAAATTAAGTCACTTAGCTGGTGCTCGCACAGGAAACACTTGTCATCGTATTTATGAAATGCCAGCTATCGTCCGTAAATTACTTATTGAACAGGAGAAAGTATTTGTGAACTGGACTGTTTGCCGCGTCAGAGATTTTATTGGCCTTACTGTCTGCACTAAATGTCATATGATTGGACACTCATACAAATATTGCAGAGATACTAAACCTACATGTGGACACTGTGCACAAGAAAAACACACCCGTGAGTCGTGCCCAAATGCAGCCATCAAACCAGTTTGCGCGACATGCACCAGATTTGGTAAGCCTGCTGACCATTCAACCGGAGATAGGGACAACTGCCCAGCTTACATAGCTGCCCTCAAGAAGGACCTAGCTACAATAGACTATGGAGTGTAATATACAAGAACACAAGTGCCTAACTATCGATGACTATACTCCCATGAAGAACTGTCTGCGAATAATGTATATGAACGCCAGAAGTATACGAAACAAGTTTGACGAAATTGAGGAAAAGGTCAGAAGATTATGCGATATTGTTCATGTTCTTGTCATCACTGAAACGTGGCTTGATGTCGGAGAAGAAAAGTTCTTTTACTTAAATGGTTTTTACAGTGCTTTTTCTTCTCGCCCAAATGAAGGAGGAGGAGGTGTGGCCATATATGTTCTGGATTCTATGAAGTGCTCTATCATTGAAAATTTTTCCAACGAAAATTCATTTTTAGGTATTAGTGTTTGCAGCAGTAATAGGAAACCAGTCAACATTTATGCCATTTATCGAAAACCTAACCCAAACAACATGCACGATTTCCTAACACATTTTGAAAAAATACTGAACAAAAGCAGACAAGATACATTAATACTCGGAGATTTCAACATTGACACTTCCATAAACACACCTTCTTCTTTAAATTTTATCAACACCTTATTAACATACAATTTCTCAATACAAAATAAATCATATCCCACGAGAGTCACTGATACAAGCAGCACTATTATAGATCACGTTATATCAAACAGACAAAACATTTCAACAACCATATCGAATATAGATGACCCGCTTAGTGACCATAATATACTAATTGTTGACTTTAAGAATAATTTAAAAAAATGGTTTAATAATAGAACTAAACCACGCTTTACTAAACCTATCATCAACAGTATGGCGGTAAAATCTTATATTGCGACTAACAAATTTGCTATCAACTCAACCAAACCCGAAGACGGTTACAAAGATTTTAATGATTATGTCAAAAATGCATTAGAAGCAGGTAAAACTACACCGAACGTAAAAACAGGAAGGCGGCAACATCTTAATACACCTTGGTTTGATTCTAAACTGAATTTCCTAATCAAGGAACGAAACCAGCTTCACAAGCAGTGGAAACAAGACCCAGGTAATATTACTCTTGCAATACGTAAAAATAAACTCAGAAACATAATAACTAATTATAGGAGAAGTCTGAAAAACAAATATTACATCAATAGCTTTCAACAAAACCTAACTAACCCAAGAAAAACTTGGAAAACCATTAACTCAATTCTGTCTAACCGTGTACATAAACCCACCAACACAATTGAATCTCTCATCGTAAATAATTGTGAAATTAGGGAACCCCGTGAAATAGCGTTGGCATTTAATGAGTTTTTCCTGTCAGTTGGAGAAAAATTGGCAGCTGCCATTCCATCATTCCCGGATGACTGTAATACAATATATGTAGAACCAAAGGCACGACAATCCTTATATATGACTAGGACGAATAAGGATGAGGTAATAAAGGTCATCTCGAAACTTAGGTCGAATGCAGCGGCAGGAATCGATGGAGTAACACCGTGCATTCTTAAAACTTGTAAAGAAGAACTAGCGGGGCACCTAACCCAACTTATCAACTTCTCCATAGGCTCGGGAATATTTCCAAACCAGTTAAAGCTAGCAAAAATTATACCAATTTTTAAAGAAGACTGCAAGAAGTGTATTTCTAACTACCGTCCAATATCGATTTTATCGGTATTTTCAAAGGTGTTTGAGTCAATTATCAAAGATAGACTGATAAAATACATCTCTAGCAATGATATCCTTACACCACAGCAATATGGCTTTCGGAAAAACTCCAATACCCAATGTGCCACTTTCGATTTCATTTCTAACATTCAGCAGTACATAGACCAGGGCGAATATGTGGCAGCTATATTTATAGATCTGAAAAAAGCCTTTGATACGGTAGATCATGAAATACTTCTACAGAAAATGGAACATTTGGGAATAGTAGGTAAATCTTTAAATTTGCTCCGAAGTTACCTAGCTGATAGATTTTGCCTTGTCGATATCGGAGGGAACCTAAGCGGCTTTGGAAAAATCACATGTGGAGTGCCACAGGGCTCTATTCTTGGACCTCTACTTTTCTTACTATACATCAATGATATAACTAAATGTGGCATCTCGGGAAAACTTCAACTTTACGCTGATGATACTGTGATTTACTACCATTGTAAAAATCTGAAGGAACTTGAAGCTCTAATGAATAAAGATCTCGCAAAGCTGGCAAAATGGCTTCGATTAAACAAATTAAGCCTCAATGTTAAAAAAACCCATTACCTTACTTTCGGTAAAAAAGATAACATGGGTATGAATATTATTCTTGGAAATGAAAAGCTACAACATGTTCAAGTAACGAAATATTTGGGGTTACTCATAGACTCTAACCTCTCGTGGAACTCCCATGTTGAGAATGTAAAATCCAAAATTTCCCCTATAACCGGTGTACTTTATCGACTCCAAGGTGTGCTCCCCACATCTTTACTGCGTGCAACTTATTATGCTATGATTCACTCCCACCTGAGTTATCTAGTTAGTATCTGGGGCACCATTACCAAAAAAAAAAGTTCGGAAATACAAGTAATTCAAAATAGAGCCGTACGTAATATATATTATCTGCCATGGGATACACATGTCAAAGATATATACTCACAGACACAAATACTTCCCTTTACAGTCCTTCCAAAGTATAACATCACAACTGCCATTCTACAAATAATTCAACACTCCTCACACACCAACACTAAACCAGTTTTTAATTCTGACATACACCAGCACAAAACACGATCACAAAATCAAATACATTTATCGTCATCTACTTACACGACCAAATTTGGAATTAACTCCTTACAATACATTGCACATAAACAATATAACGCATTACCTAGTAATTTAAAACTTCCGGCAACAAACAAAAAAACACTGGCAAAAGCTCTTAAAAGCTATTTCCTTAACAGTTTCATTAATGACTAACACAATCTTTCTCTAGAACTCCATAATAACATCTGCGTTTATTTATTTTAATGTATTTATTTTAATGTATTTTATTTATTTGCCTTGTCCTTTCTAATGCTGTCTTTCCCGAAATGAGTTTTATAAACTCATTGGGAATAATACATTATTACTTTGTTATCATTTTGTAATGTATTATCTTGTAATAAAAAAAAAAAAAAAAATGATTATTTTACTTAAGTTTTTCTCTATTCCTTAGCAACTGATGTTAATTATTACCCAATATTTTTTTTAGTTTTTTTCCTAATTTAAACACGACAACGTACATTGCTTATTTAATCCCCGTGTTCACTTGGACATCTAACATCTATGAATGAATAATTAACCTGTAAAGTTTAGGACACAAAATGTCAACGAAAAAGGAGAAAGTTTTTCAAATGGGTATCTGTCGAAAGAGAGAAGGATCTGACAAATATTTTATTATGCACGTGAATTAATACCTACTTGTTCTAAAAATTAACTACGTTTTAATTTTTTTCAACAATTAATTAATCGGTTTTTCTCACTGCTGTCATAGAACTGCTCTGAATACATTTTTTTCTTAAGTAATTTTTTTCTTAAGAAAATTTGTTTGTCCCATGTTTAATATTTATTTATGTTTATAATTTTGTGTTCAGTTTAAAATTTTTTAATATGTTTTTAATTTTGTCTTAATTTTATCAAAATGTTAAAAAAATCATTGTGTAACAGGTTTCGCAATTATAAAATTTTACTATTCGATCTTTTAGGAGAAGAAGAAAATTTTGAAAATGAGTTCTGAAGCAGTAAAAACTCACGAAAAGAGAGCTCAACCATTGTAAAATTTTCTTAGTTGTTTGAAAGTATGAATGTACAGACCAACATACTATTTTGAGCTTGTATCAACGTTTGTACCATAAACTACGTAGCTTGGAACGCTGTACAAACAAGACACCATTATATTATGTATTATTCGACATGGTCTTGTAATTAGCCAACTATCTAAATATCATGCCATTTCCCACGCAGGGTTAGGCAGAGAAGACATTTATACATCGTCTCACAACATTCTCTTCTATAATTCTACGTTCTATACATGGCCTGACTCAAGTATCCGATTCACTTGATCATGGCATGTCTTCAACCTATTCTACTATTCACATTTGCGTCATGTATTCTCCTTACACTCCTTTCTTCGTTCATTTGCTCAACATGCCCAAACCACGTAAGCATCCCTTTCTTAATCTTACTCAATACGCTTACATCAGCCTTGCATTCTTTGCCGATCTAAACATTTCTCACATGATCATTCATGGTGTAACCACACCTACGCCTCATTTCTACAGCATTTAGTCTACTTACATTCTTCCTCTGCCAGATCCATGCCTCACAGCCATGTATACTTCATTGTGGACTGCTAGCTTCGCTTCGTTGGACATTTTTTTGTTAGCGTCAACATTAGTCCTCCATTAATGGCGTTACCTAAATTTGCCCTTCTTTTAATATCTCTGTCAGCCTTCCCATCTCTCGCAAACATACCTACTCTCACCCAACTACGCCAAGTATGTATCATTCGCAACTACAGGGTTTTCCAATAAGAGGTGTTATTTTGAATAGCCCGCTATTTCGGTAGATGTTACTTTTGAAGCTGTATACACGCTTCATCAACGCATTGAAATTATTAAAATTCACTTGAGTGAATCAAATGAAAATCATCTTGAGTGATGAGGCCCATTTCCACCTCGGTGGCTTCGTCAACAAGCAAAATCGTCGCATCTGGGGCTCGGAAAACCCAAGATTTATTATTGAAAAGCCTCTCTATCCTCAACGTGTGACTGTTTGGTGCGGTTTATGGTCCGGCGGAGTCATCGGACCTTACTTTTTCGAAAATGAGGCTGGAGCAACAGTTACGGTGAATGGATTGCGCTATCGAGAGATGATTAATGATTTTTTATGGCCGGAATTAGATGGTATTGATCTGGACAACGTTTACTTTCAACAAGATGGCGCTACGTGCCACACAAGTAACGAAACCATTCATCTTTTATGATTGAATATCAAAATAACACTTCTTATTGGAAATCCCTGTATATTGCCTTTAATTTTAATATGACTTTAGACTAATTTTCATTCATCATTAACTCATTCTTCTTCATTCATCCTAATAAATATCTTCTACTTGGATGTTAGTTTTTTTTCTTGGGATAATAAAGAGGTTCCAAGTAGTTATAGAGGGATGCTGAGGTTAGGTTAGGTTAGCGAAACTAATATAATGCAAAACTTTGTTTATTGAACTGTTCCATAAATAAACTAAATTCAGAAATAAAAGAGTCTCTCTTCGACAAACTTTATATGTGGAGTTAACCGATCAATGGTCAGGACGTAGTGATACCGAAAACCAGAAAAAAAACGCAGTGATGGACTCTAAGTGAAAATCCAAGCTTTTGCCGTTAGCCGTTAGGTCCGACGTCTCGGTTCGTGGCCACCGGAAGTAGTAACGAACCGGACCGCTAACGAGAAGTGGCGCACTAAACCGAACCGGAGCTGGGAGTCGTTAAAGGTAAGCCCCTGAAGCCTTACTGCGACTACCTAAATATTATTATGAACACTGTACAGTCTGACATAAAAATGTTAAAATTTAAAAAAGTGTAATTAAAAATTAATATTTTGAATTACGGCAACACAGAGTAACCGATTTTGGAACAAATTGTAATTATCAACGTGAGTTAGTTTTTGACTGCCAAATCTGAGGGTTTTTCAGGAAAACAGCATAAGTAATTTTTTCAGACTTTTTAAAAATTATTTTTTTTAAATTTAATAATACAGGTTGGGGCAAAAGTAATCACCCAATGTCAATTCGGTTTTGACATTTGTGAAGTAAACAAACGCAGAATACAAATCGACAAGACATGTGGGGCAAAAGTAATCACCTGATTGGAAAACGCTATAACTTTTGCAAATGGCGACAAATGTCAATTCGGTTTTGACATTTGTAAAGAAAATAAACGCAGAATATTAATCGATAAGACATGAATCGGTTTAACATAATAACAAGTTTATCATAAAAAAAATACAGCAAAAGAACATCGGGTGATTACTTTTGCCCTATACTGTATTAATAGTTTCTGCTATACGTGTGTTTAAAAAAAATATGAAGAAAAACACCGTAATGTGCAATTACCTCGCTTACAGAGCGTAATAATATTTTTTTTCTTTATTGAATAATTAATCAATTTACAGATTTACAGAGTATGTTAATTAAGATAATCCATAAAACTAGTTTCCTCTGCGTTTATTTTTTTAAATTTTTCTCTTCTATAGAAGCTGGCGCTTGTGTTTAAAAGAGTGTTAAGCATCAGGATGAAGAATATTTAATGTTTGTATTTATGATTCAAGGAAATTTGAATATTAAATAATATATGTAAATGAACAAAAATTATAATTTATAATCAATTTAGAAGTTAGTTTCATCATTGTGGTATTTTTACACTGAACTTCTCTTTAATCGCTTTTAGTAGGTGTTTATCGTTTTCGATGGATCAGATGTTTTCAGGTAGGCTATAAATATAAATATGTTTAAGAAATTATTGCCTTGGAAAATATTTTTTCATTTTAAATTTTAGAATATGGACTAAACCGAACTAAATACGCCGGAACAAATCCAGAAAAAAAATCTTCAGATATGTGTACAATGTACATACGGACAAATGAAATTTGTCATGCACCGTATTTACCAACTTGAGACAACAAATAGATTTAGACTAGAAATCAGACGTTATGGAAATCTTGCAATACTTGGTTTTCATATAATTATTTTTTAAGATAGCCCATTCCTCTACGAATGCTATGTGCCTGAAAATTTCAGCTGTACGCTGCCTTAGTTATTGTATGTTCAATAAACCATTTAGCAAATTTTACAGGAGACGTTTTTTTTGTTTTTTACAGGCCAATTCTAAAAAATTCTCGATTTTGGTCATTTCGTTTAATACATATGTGTAACAGGAAATTATTAAAGATCATTTTTCGAAGATTGAAGCTATAATATGCCCATAGTATGACTTTAAAGGTGGACGTTGAACATGGCATGAAAATGATTAATGATTATTTTGCATATTGAACATATCGTCTGGAGATTGAACAATTCGGCTCCCATAAGTTTGAGGTATTTTTTGTTCAATTAGCCAATTAGTGGTAAATTGTATATACAGGGTGATTTTCAGATTTCAAATACTTTACTATTATCTTAGTTAGTAGTTGACTTAAAGTATTACTTTAAAATATACAAACAGAGTCCTTGAGTTGATTTTTCACAAAAACTGCTCTATATAAATCATCCAATATTTTGGAAGTTTGTAAACAATGCACAAGTACAAAGGTACCTACCGCTAATATACTACTATCGGTTGTCGGTGCATGCGTGATGTGAAATATTCTTACATCGTACGTATTACGGCCTCCGTGGTCTAGGGGTACTCTTGACTAGAAATCCGGAGGTCGAGGATTCAAATCCCGGCGTGCGCAAGTAAATTTTATTTGATTCATTTATGTTATTTTCACAAATTATTCATTTAAAATAACATATTGACTATTTGCGGCATGTTCCAGAGAGGAAGATATGGTGTAAAGACCACCATAAGAATTGAAATGGCTTTAGCCGTGTTTGGTGATCAGATCTGAATAGATACTCGCATACCATCTCTCTTCTCCTTCATCCTCCTTCCTCTCTTTCTCCTCTCCATCCCCTCCCCCTCCACACTACCTTCAGCCTCACAATATACTAATATACCCCAATTGGGGATTCCATAGTCTCACTGGCTCCAGATGGTTGGGAGCAGTTGAGACTGTGTGCGGTATTCCATAAAAAAATCCCGAGTGATGCGTAAAATTATTGAAGTTCAATTTTCAGTTGAAAATTTGTTTTTTTTTATTGTTTCGTTACCTACATTTGATAAATGTAATTTTTAAATTTTACTTACTTTGGAAAGATTTTTTTTTCTTTCGGAAGGTCTTATTTGCCGTGAGCTTATTATTTATGTTGATTATCGTGAGTAAAATATTATTTTTTTAAATACTTTCAGCTCTTAAAATCCTAAAATTATAATATCCCGCGATTTGGGTTATGGGTGTGCGCTATTTAACATTACATTTATTGTTGTTAGTCGTTTCCCTAGTTGGTTTTATTGTAGTTCCTACATAAGAATATGTTTATTGTTTTTTATGTGACTAATAAAAACAAAAAATCAGAAACTTTTAATTGAATGAATTCAAAATTGAAATATTTGAACTTCGTTTTCATCAGCGATCTCAGCAGTGATAACGGACAAAATATGTGTCGTAGATGTCTTTCAATCAGACTATGAGGACAGTCGACTTTATGCACATTTAGATTTCCTGGCTCTTTTGTTGTATTTCTTGAATAAAAATAAGTTTTAATGCACTAATATAATTTATTAATACTCATTTTAGGTAAAAGTCCTATGTTTGTAAATGAATAAATAATAAATGAAGCATCCTGTAATTTGCCTAGCAAATTCAAGAAGTACATGTAAAAAATGGTGAAAAAGCCTATAAAGGACATAATTTTAAGACTTACCTTTCTATTTGAGCTACTGTTCTGAGGTTTATTGATTCTGGAGTCGGTGAAGTCATTTTTTAGTTCAATAACAGTATATATTCGCAATTAAACATATTTTTAGTGGAACAATTTCGTTGTTAGAAAACAACTAAAAATCAACATGGCCGCACATTTTAACTAGCCGGCTCCTGATTGGTTGACAGTGGAGATTGAACATTCAAGACCTCAACCTTCTGCGGGATGTTGAACAAATATCTATGAACTTTAAAAAAAATATTATATTCATAACTTTGAGTGTTTGAATGTTCAATATCCAGGAGATTGAACAAATAAGAACTGAAACATTATTCCGTGAGTGGATATTGGCTCTCGAAAAATGCTTAAAATGTCACTTAAAAACCAAAAAATATGTTTTTTTTGAACTTCATTAATGCGCAATAGGCTAATGTACATACTGGCATTCATAACTCAGTTTTGCAAAAAAAGGTCTATTGAACATACAAGAACTAAGACAGCGTGTAGTCATCGCCACTACTTGTTCAAGATACCACATGGAAGAACAGATGTTCTAGCAAAGCATGCATGACAAGAGGAATGGCGCTGTTGAATGAAATAGTGGATGTTTTTAATTACTGATAAAATAATAATTAAACTGTATTAACAAATATTAAGAACGTTAAATTAATAATACCTGCGCAGTAACTGAATAAATAATCTTAATTTTTATGAAATTAAAAAGTTACATTATTTTAGTATTTAAGCATCTTGGTGTTGCCATTTACAGCAATTTAATATTTGTTGTGAACTCCTGCAAATCATAGATTACAGAGTACCTACTTGAGGTAGCTACTAGGCAAAATATATTATTCTGCAACAATAACTTCAGTACCAACTACCACATACATGCACTTATATCTCGCTTTCACACACTTGGAAACAAATTCACCTCAAATATAGACATATTTAATATAAGTTTGCTGTGTTCAAGAGGATGACCCGATAAATCATCAAAATGATAATTCATCACATCTTTAAAAAGTTTTATTCCTACAGTCATGGAAAGTGATGATACAAAAACTTTATTAACTGGGTTAAGTAGGTTAGGTTAGGTTTAATTTTTTTTTTCATCGTTTCTAATGACTTTATATCACTTTTTAAAAGTGTGTTGAATTATCACTGTGTTGATTTATCATGGAACCGTTCAAGAGATACCTGAATCACATTTTTATGTAGCATATTTAAAGAGCGATTGCGTATATTTATTGTTTTCTTGTAGATATGTTCTGAAAAAAAAATTATGTTTAAATAATAAAAAAACCTTCTGTTGTCACTGTATTATGCAGTAAATGATGTAAAATATGTATCATGTAAAAGCCCATCAAAACGTTTAAATTAATAAATAAATAAATTTTGAACGATTTTTCGATTTCCGATTATTTTTCGGACTGTGCGTCCTTTGCTTGTGGGCACTGGGCACTGGGCAGTGCAGGGGCGACAAGTGCTAGCCTCACCTGGAGCACTCAAATTTTAATCATTGTAAGGGAAGAAAAAAAATCGTTTTCTAAGGACTGTTTTTCAATATTTCTGTAACACTGAACAGATAATCTCTAGAAGTGTGATCTGTATGAAATTGAATGAAGATGTTTTATTATATATAGACGGTATATTTATATTACAACGGTATATTTATTTACTAGCTGGAGTCCCTGAACTTTTTTTTGAACTGAAAACGCGAATTTTTCGAAATCAAACGTACACAGTGTCCTTCATCTTGTTTAAAGAGTCGAGTGTGCAGAATTTCATCATCCTTGAAATAAAAGTGTAGATGTGTACAAAAATCAGATCCACCATTCGATTTTCCACAGACTACTCTCTTTTATATAAATAGATTGTCTTTTTTGATTGATTTACGGTACACATACTTTTGAAATACACAAAGGAAATCAGTAAAAGAATAACATTTTAAGAACGTATTTATGTTTATAAAAAAATATATGTTACGTAATTTAATGAAAATCAAGTAATCATTTCACATAATTTTCTACATAAGATGTATCACCATATTAAAGCTAGGCTTGTGTGTATGAGGGATGTGTTATTTTGTTCGTTCTTTTTTATTTATGTGTCAAAGTATTTGGTTTATACTTTCAGTTTTTTTTTAGATGAAGTTTAAAATGGTTTTGATTTGTATTTATTTTGATTCTTATTTTAAAAAATTAACAGTTTGGAATGAAAACTCAAATATGTATGTGAGTTTTCTGCGTTAAATCAACCATTATTTATCATTTTTTATTGCAAAATCGAAAGCCTAAGCAGCCCTACAGAAACTTTAACTATCTCATATTTACAAATCCAATTGAATTAATTAAGTTTCCTTAATAATATATTATTACAAAGACAAAAAATTTTAAATTAGACAAAATTAAACAAATTGTCTTCTATTTAGTCAAGTTTCAATTTCGGAGACCCGTATGGGTACCGCCGCCCCGGGAACCATTTATTGGATAACCAACACCTCTGCCGTAGGTCACTCCAAGTGGTTCGCTACATTTGGTGACTAAGCAGGGGTACCCGGATTCATCAGGATGCGCCTACCCATCAGCTGCATAGCGTGCCAGATCGGGAGAAGCTGGTTTGGGGAGACCCTTTGACCTCTCCAACTGGTCAAAAAAAAGTATTTTATTTCTGTGTACTCGAATACGAAAGCATAATAAATAACAACGTATTTTGGTAAAGCTATTTAAGCTCTATTTTGGTAAAACCCTTCAAGCCACATTTTTTTTGGAATGTTACTTTTCAGTGATTTCATGTGCATACATTTCTTCAAAGTGCAAAGGAATTTTTGCTCATGAAGGCATTTTTAATACCAAAAATTAATTTATGTGATCATTTTTTTAATGTTATTTCAAGAAAACCGTAAATGAAACAAACATAATTGCTATATTTTACATCAAATTTTTTAAAATAAATAACCCCTTCCATATTATAAACTTCAAGATATTGAATTAGTTTTACGAATCCGTAAATATTCGTTTGAAGTATGTATAGGGAAAATAATTTCCGTCGGGGCCTATGTCATCTTTTAAGGTGCTGTGTGGAGAGTCTTTAAGGAGAGGAAGTTCTGGGAAGGAAGAAGGTATGAAGGGTGGGTAGGAATCTAGGGATCAGTGTGTTCAGGAGTGAAAAAAAATATATCCCTCCCGCTGCGGCGCAAAGCGATGGGTAAAGAGTTACCAGTTGGAGAGGGCAAAGGGTCGCTAAAAATTGATAGAATGCATTGTCATTGACAACGAATCTCTTTGCCGAGTTTCAGCTCGGGTGGATATCGGGAAGTGGGTTAATTTCCACTTCATTCATTCAATCAATAAAACAAAATCGAAATTCATATAGAGAAGAGAACGAAACTCCTTTTTTTACATTTATCATTTAAGGAAATAAGGGTTTTGAGACTGTGGTGTTTTTATATATTTGAACAATTTACAACTTTTTTCTACTTTTATTTATTAATTGACCAATCTTTGAATTGAAAAATAAGCACACTAATATAGCATAGTTTGATGTTACCAGTATGAAGATGGTGAGTCATAGACTGAAACCGGAAAAGGTAAAAATATTAAAATAATGGAATTCTACTATGAATTATCAGTATCAAAAATAGAAATATTAAAATCTGACGTCATGATTTAAGAAAAAACTCTTTTCAAATTTTTAGTGAAACACGAGGTAATGTGAAATTAATATTTTATTTAAGATTCCAAATAACAAGCCGGGCAGGAAAGTAATAACGTATGAAAAAGCGGATGTGATAATATAGTATATGAAAACAGCACATCCGGTGTACAGTAAGTTGCAGTATAGAGTTGTAGAACAGTCTTTCTCAAAGTAGGTGCTGGAGGTTTTCAGAGGGTAGTTGAAGGCTAAAAGAAAATTAGGGGGCGTTAAGAAAATCTATAGTGGTGACGGCAGACAAATTCTATCTATAAAAATTCGATGGAATCTAACTGAATAAAATAATAATATATTTTTTTAGTTCCTTATAACAAAACATTTTTATAACTGTTACTGTTTATCATCTATGTTAATGACATATTCATACAAAAACTAGACGGGCAAATAATATCGTATGCTGATGACACTGTCATAATAATCGAAGGTACGGATTGGAATACTGTTAATAACTTGGCAAATGCTGATATTAATATACTGAAAAATTGGTTCGATAAAAATCTTCTCTCCTTAAACACAGAAAAAACTAAATTTATCCCATTTTCAATCAATAAATTTAATTCAGAACCAGAGTTAAACATTATAATACACCAACGCAAATGTGGCAGAACTAACTGCAATCAAACTTGTCCTTACCTTAGTCCAACATCCAAAATCAAATATCTTGGTGTATATATAGATCAATATTTTAAATGGAAAACACATATTTGTGAACTCGTCAAAACGATTAGGAAATGTATTTATATATTTATAAGACTTAGAAATATTCTTAGACTAGAAAACCTAAAAAGAGTGTACTATGCGATTGTTCAATCTATATTACAATATGGTATTATTGGTTGGGAAGGAAAATATAATAAAATTTTGAACCCACTTAAAGTAGTTCAAAGATTGGTAATCAAAGTAATTTTGAAAAAACCGTCAAAATTTTCTACCGAAATTCTTTTTTCAATTTTCAAAGTACCTACAGTTGACAAAATGTATCAAAAATATTCAATACTTCAAATTTACAAAGAAATGCAGTCAAATACTCATAACTTGCAATTCAATATATCAGCAAGATACCACAAAACTATTAAAATCTCAAAATTTAACACTAAGCTCATTCAAAATACCTATATTTATCTAGGCATAATTTATTTTAATAACCTTCCATTAAATTTAAAAAATATCGAAAATATTCAGGAATTTCACCTTAAATTAAAAAATTACCTTAAACTATTATAACTATGTCTATGGTCGCATCTGTCAAATCTGCAACAGTGAATTTCGCTCCCCAATATATCTAACGAAACAAGAAGAATTCGCTAATACTCGCATCTTCAAGTGTGTAAAAGTTGAAATCAGTTTATGAATTCATAATTCAACCAATTAGTTTTCTACATTGGAGTGCTTGCTGTTAATTATCGTGATTTAAAACATAACAAAGTCCAACACCGTAAGCAACACAGATAGTTTTTGACATTACCTCGTGATTGGTCAATACTGTTGTAATCTGCCTCGTGATTGGTTAATAGTGTTGTCATCTGCCTCGTGATTGGTCAATAGTGTTGTCACTTTTGACGACTTTTAAAAACATCAACATGAAAAACAAAAGGGCGAAGCAAAGTTCAGATGCGTGCTCTACAAAAACCGACCAGAATATCAATATCAATGTCAAACCACTCAATAAAGATGATTTTCAACAATACACCAAGTGCATCGATGATAAACTCGAAAAACTGACGGCAGCTCTGGAACATAACCTAATTCAAAAATTTAGTGATATAATTACAAGTAAAGTGACAATGGAATTGAACTCAATAAAAGAAAAATTTGTCATGCTCGATGAAATAAAGACCTCGCTGGATTTCCTATCTATAGAATATGATCGCTTATGCAAAGAAACCAAAGAAAATTCCGCAACAATAAATAAATTATGTGTCGATAACCAACGTCTCCAAACAAACAATGATATTCTTACGAAGAAAATTGATTCTCTTGAACAATTTAATCGGAAAAAAAATTTAGAAATACAAATGGTTCCTGTGAACCTGTTTAAAAAACTTTGTTCAGCAGTTTCATTCCCAATTCGGACGGAAGAGATATTAGCTTGTCATCGTGTCCCTCAATCAAACAAAAGTTCCATTCGACCTAAAAATATTGTAGTGGAACTACCTAGCAGCTATACCCGAGATGCTTTACTGTCTGCAGTAAAAAACTACATTAAGAAATACCCAAATTGCAAACTCAACAGTGAACATCTGGAGATTACTGGAAAAACCCCTGTATATGTATCGGAACAACTTACTCCCAACAATAAAGAACTTCACGCCGCAGTACGTCACGCAGCCAAGGAAAAAAACATTAAATTCATTTGGGTACGGAATGGGAAAATATTTATTTGAAAAAATGAGAATTCCCCGGCAATATGGGCAAGTAGCAAAGACGTGTTAGAGAAAATCTAATTTCTGCATACATATACACATTTCTACATCCCTCTGACAATCACAATGGAAATGTCTTTATATTATCAGAATATAAGAGGCATGAGAAGCAAATTAGATCAAATCTCTATAAACACTCTCTCCTCAATCTATGATATTATGTTTAACAGAGACATGGCTAAATTCCTCAATTCAAGATGCAGAGATACTGGATAAACGATACACTATTTTCAGACAAGACCGAGAAAAACTAACATCCAGAAAGAAAGACGGAGGGGGAGTTTTAATAGCTATCAAGAAAAACATTGTAGCCTATCAAATATATGATGAACCCTCTAATATTGAACATATCTGGGTAAGAATTAAATCAAACGGATCAAATAAAAAAATTACAAATATTTGTATAGTTTATCTTCCACCAGATATTGCAACTGACGCATTTACTAATTTCATCAACAAGTGCCAAGATATCTGTATTAAATCACACATCAATTCTCATACATTAATACTGGGAGACTTTAATATTCCTTCCATTGAATGGTCAGTTAACGCCAACAATGATAGTAATTATGTTGAATCATTTGGTAATCAAAAATCTTCATTGTTATTAGAATTTCTACATTTCTCTAACTTACATCAGTATAACTATACAAAAAATGTTAACGGTAGAATACTTGATCTAGCTCTCTCTGATTTTACGCTTAATGTTCAACCTGCCCTCGCTCTTTCTAAAATTGACGTGCACCATCCACCAATTGAAATGGATCTAACTATTAATACAATGCACAATCTTAATGATAACCTTGAACGTCCTTTATTCAATTTCAAGAAAACTGATTATCTTAATTGTACCAAAGAATTATCCCTAATCGACTGGACCCCAATGGTAACACTAAATTGCAATGAGTCTCTCAATTCCTATATAATAGCATCTGGCCAATTATAGAGAAACACACACCAAAAAAAGTGAATAAAAACAAATATCCTATCTGGTATTCCAGTGTTGTTATCCATCAAATCAAAGAAAAAGACAAACTTAGAAAAAAATTCAAAAAGTTTGGGAATCCTAGAGACTATGATAGTTTCACAATCCTACGATCAAGGGTCAAAACTGGAATTCACAAATGCTTCCAATCTTATATTAATTCTATCGAAGACACTTTACATCATAGTACAAAACCACTAAGGACTTATGCTAAATCAAAAGGTATGACTCACTTAATTCCTAAAATAATGCACTTAAATGAAACTGTAGCAAACAATGGTCATGAAATTAGTGAACTTTTCTCAAATTACTTCTGCTCCGTTTTTAATACAAATGATGTATCAAATCAACATGTAAATTGTGATTCTCAAGAAAGTACCTACTCGCTCAGTCATGTCGAAATTTCAAAGACTGAAATATTCAACGCTATGAAATCACTAAACTCAAACAAAGGTCCAGGTCCAGATGCCATTCCACCATAATTTATATCAAACTGTGCTAAATCTCTTGTTTATCCTCTTCATGTTATATTTCGTAAATCTCTTAAAGAAGGTGTTTTTCCTGATCTTTGGAAAACAGCACGTATCACTCCTCAAATCTGGGAATAAAAGTGACATCTCTAATTATCGCCCAATAAGTATACTCTGATGTTTTGGGAAAATTTTCGAATCCTTAATCTATAAAAGCATTTTTACACATTTTAAACACATTTTAAGTTCTGTTCAGCATGGATTCGTATGCAAAAGATCCACTACCACAAATTTAATAGAATATGTAGATTTTTTATGTACCAATTTTGACAAAAGAACACAAGTAGATGCAGTCTATACTGATTTCCGAAAGGCTTTCGATAAAGTCAGCCATCCTCTTCTGATCCAAAAACTAAAAAGAACAGGTTTCCATGGCAACCTCCTGAGATGGATTACATCTTATATCTCTAACAGGAGTCAATATGTACAAGTTAATAGTTATGAGTCCTCTCCCAAACTTGTCACATCTGGTGTCCCTCAAGGATCCCATTTAGGACCACTACTCTTTATTATATTCATAAATGATCTAACGGCAAAACTTTTTTGTAAATGTTTACGATATGCGGATGACTTAAAAATTTTCCATCCCGTGAATTCACAAGAAGACTGCAAAACTTTGCAAAAAGACCTCCTCACATTGTCTCAATGGTGTATAGATAATAACATGGAATTAAATATTAGCAAATGTAATATCATCTCGTTCACGAGAAATGTCCGTAAAATTGATTTCCCTTACACGATCTGTGATGAAATCCTAAAACGAGTAGACTCCATTAGAGATCTGGGAATCTTACTTGACTCGAAGCTAACCTTCAGAAACCATTACCAAAACATTGTCAATCAGGCTAATAAAATGCTCGGTTTCATCACCAGAGTCACTAAATCATTTAAGAACACCAGTAGCTTCAGAATCTTGTACTACTCATATGTAAGAAGCATCTAAGAGTACGGCTCTGTGATTTGGTCACCACATTATGCAATTCATAGCAGGAAAGTGGAGTCCGTTCAAAAAAAATACTTAAGAATACTAGCTTACAAATCTGGAGTACATCGGAATCTCAGTAACTATGCTGAAAGACTTACTCACTTTAAAGAAGTCTCACTCGCCAAAAGAAGAAACATATCAGATATAATCTCTCTGTTTAAAATCATTAACAATGTATATGATTCATCTTTAATTAATCAAATTAACCTTAATATAAGACCGAAATCCACAAGAAACCCTGTAACCCTTTCTATAGATATTTGTCGTAGTAATACAAGTTTTTTTCAAACCAACATCGAGAATGACTCGATTGTATAATAGATACTGCAATCTTCTAGATTTAGATATATTTTCAAACTCAATTAATACTTTCAGAAAGAACTTACACATACTTATACCTGATAATCTCCTCACTTAGAGCCATTTTATTATTTCATTTTCTTTACCAATCACCTACTTATGTATTAGCTCCACTATATATGATTCGTGCGTGCATATGTATATATATGTTTGCATAGAATATGCGTACAGTGTACACACTTATGAGTGTGTTTGTATTAAAATTTGTATGTACGCATCTATGTATGTGTATATGTATGTATGTATGTATGTGTATTTATATGTGTATTTAAATGTATGCATGTATGCGTATACATATTATATATATATATATATATATATATATATATATATATATATATATATATATAATATATTAATAAGTATGTAAGTTTCTTCCTAATAATTGATTTCGATCCTCCTTGTTTTTATATACATTCTTGTAATTAAATTTATTATTACTGTAACTAACCAATTACTATTACATAAATAATATTGAGATGAATGTTGTGCTCACCTATAATTAGAAACATCATTATAACCATGTATAAATGTAAATTACTGTTAAAATTATGTGATGTACATATTCTGTTGGCAAGCCAATAAATAAATAAATAAAGTCCAAAATACGTTTACTACTTACATCTAGAAGTAATATTGTTTAAATCTTGTGTTGTTTCTTAATAATTTATTTACCTTAATTCTAACATATATATAATTGAACTAGAATTCCCTCACCAAACACAAGAGCATTGTCTCTTTATGGTGAGGAAAGGCTACTTTAATTTCTATTGTTTTATATCTTGTTTATATCCTGTATACTTATCTATGTAAAAAAATATTGTTTTCAAATATTAAATAAAAAAATAAAAAAACTGAATTGGGTATTCGCCATTTTGTTAGGTAGTTTTTAAATAACGTAGTATTTGTGCGAAAGTGGATTTAGTGCTGTAGCGTGGAGGCTTACGGCTGTTTTTAAGTGAATTTGAGTCTGATATCAACAAAATCGTCAAAATGTAAAAGATTCATGCTTCACATTAGATATGTTTTCAATTCAAAGCTCTCTTTTAATGTTAATAAAAATACTTCTAAATATGATAAAGAATTAGTTTTATTTCCATCTTTGATCTTAGGAATGGGATATGGGTCACATCCTGTCTATCCTATCCATACAATAGGATGTGGGTCACACCCTACCTATCCTATCCATATAATATAATAGGATATGGGTCACACCCTATCTATCCTATCCATATAATAAGATATGGGTCACACCTTATCTATGTAATAGGAAATGGGTAACACCCTATCTATCCTATCCATATAATAGGATATGGGTCACACCCCATCGATCCTATCTATGTAATAGGATATGGGTCACACCCTATCTTTCCTATCCATATAATAGGATATAGATCACACCCTATCTATCCTATCCATGTAATATGTTATGGGTCACACCTTATCTAGCCTATCCATGTAATAGGTTATGAGTCACACCCTATCTATCCTATCCATATAATAGGATATGGGTCACACCCTATCTATCCTATCCATATAATAATGCATTTTTAATTTTTATATTTGAGATAACTGTTTTTAAAATACGCAACACATGGGTAAAAGGGTTTATAAATATAGAGAGAACAATTTTTTTTTAATCTCAATGTGGGCGGTGGTCGAAATAAGTTTGAGAACCTGTGTTATAGAGCGTCCAGGTCCGCGTCCGGCAAACTATTCCCAGATATGAGCAACCTCGGACCGAAGCGTGGGGGTAGGTAATAAGCCCCGCTCCAAAGCTCCTTGGAAAGCTCTCTCCGTGATCCAGCTATAAGTAGCTACTGGCTGTAAAAAGTTCTGTGATTTTTTCATACCTCCAGAGTTGTACTTTTATTTACATCCTTTTCGCTTGTCGAATTTACTGTCCGAGGACATGCGCGTCGCGCGTCGCGCGTCGTGGGTTGGGAGAAACTTCTGCGATATTTTATCCGCTTTATTTTTACGCTAGCATTTTACGCGTGGACTTTTCCTCCCTCATACAAGTAGAAGCACTTAATGATTCGACGGCTCGCCACATCTTTACTGCCGTTGAAAAGCTACGGTTATTCTTTCGCCTAAGTTTTATTACAGTTACTTTTGTCGTCGAAATTAACAAAAGTGTTGAAGAAAGTTATATATATTAATGAATCACTCAAAACTTTTCAAATATCTGGGCCAATGGATAAAATCTTCTAAAGATTCTTAGAGTTACGAAAAAGTTTTTCATATTTTCTAGGATCCGAACTGACAGCAGATAAATTTATAATTCAATTTTAGGTATGTATAATAAATAATCAATTTGTTTTTTTATTAATAAAAGCTTAATATAAAACACACTGAGAAAAATGAGTACGCCTTTTTTTAACAAAATTCTGTTAAAAATGTGACTGCACGACCATTTCCTACTAAAATAATAATCATTCAGAACATATCTGAACACGTCTTCACGCAGGTGCCCTTTTCCGAATAAATATAAGGAATGAAATTCGAAACTATTATTATTTTGTAGAAGACGTGTTCCGACTTGAAATTTGGCCTTGGAATTATAGGCCTCCAGTCCCGTTTTTAACAGTAAAATATATTAAATGTAATATATTTGCAATTTACTAGTTATATTATTTTTACCTGAACTTGAACTCTTTATTGAAAACGCCTACCAGAAACAATTCAAAATTAATACTGTACATCATTGATAAATTTATATTTATTTTAAGTAGTCCAGAATATAAGTTAAAAAATTACACATCTGCCCTGATGATGGACACTGCAATGCTGTCCGAAACGTTGGCTAAAGAAGGAGGTAGCGCAACACGGCATAATACCCCAAAAACAAATCACTATAATACTTTTAGCCGTGAATATCTCATCAAATACTTAAAAAATAAAATTTTACCAGAATACACGTTAAAAAGCTGCAACGATTTTAGACTTTCAAAGACAAATTTATCGGTAACACAAAACAATAATTATTATAAAGGTTTTAAAATGTTAAAAAACTCCCCATGTTAAGGAAGCGAAAAGTCTTGCAGCTTTTGTGTATTATGTCTCAATGTTATGAAGTTCAAATATTAGTACGTAGATAATAGAATATTATTGTAGTAGTTTTAGAATAGGACTAGTTATAAAATGCAAAATTTTATAGATAAATAAAATATGCTATAATTTTTTTTTTCAAATATATAAAAATACATAAATAGTTTAAGCAAGTTATTTTGTTCCTGATAAAGTCACACAAAATAAAAATATATTTCACTACAATAATAATATCAATACCAATTCGTTTGTAAACCACGCATATGTAGCTTAGTTAACCAATATGCAGAATTAGCAGATATTTTTAATAACACTGAAAGAACTTACAAAAAAGCATCTCACACATTTTTTTTAATAGTTGTTGGTTTATATTTTGTTTGCTGTTACCTCATTATAAAGTTTGGTTAATTTAAATCATATTTTTACATTTTGCATTTAAAAAGCATTTGTACCGTAAACAGATAAATATCTTTTCTTCTGAAAATAAGCTTTCAAAAAGCACCTATTATTATTTCCAATAATGTACAAAACAGGGATTGCCTAAAAGTCGGCGGGCGTTTAGAAAAAGAAGAAAAAACATGATTGAGTGATTTGCTCGCCTCCATTCTACAATCCCCATCCCTCGCCTATAATTTACAACAACAGCCGATGTTGTTATTGCCTTGTTATTCCACAACCTTTATAAAAAGCACAAATACGCAAAGTTGTATAAAACAGTCCGTAAACTACGTCCATATTTTACAAACATGCCTGCGCCTAACGGACGGAAAAAAGGGTTCACTTAACAAAGCGTGTAACAACTGGTTCATTACACTTATCGTACCTACCGAATATCTTCGCGAGATTAATTTAATTACAGTCGTGACTCGTGACGTCATCGGCTTCATGAAGTGGGTCAAAGCCCGAACCTCTGACAGGGGCCACCGCTGGACATTGGAGTCCTTTATTGGATAATACCTATCTTGCAAGATAGCAGATACGAGTAGCTAGTAGCTATAATACTTCCGTGTAACGTATTGGCCGCACAGTGGCGGTCGTGGGTAGGGACCTCTGGGAAATACGGATAGGAATATTATATTTTATTTGTACTCTATGTACATAGTATTTCGCGAGGATGTTTTTCTGACTTGCGGGATTTCTCTTCTTGTATCGCATGTTCGAATTAATGCCCTACAAACGTAATACAGCACACAGTACCTACGAGTATACAGCCACTATTTCGTGGAAATACGTATGAATAGTTTGTGGACCGTTCGTTTTCAGTGAATTTTCTTTGTAATAAATTTAGACATTCTCATATTCCAGACCGTATTAGAGCTTTAGAATTTTTTTTGGCACTTCAAGAAAGCGTGTTTGAACGATTACTTTTGTGGAAACCACCCTTATTTTTTAGCAGCTTAATCATTTTTAACGTGCATAATTAGGTAGATGGTTAATTTGATTTGTTTTTTTTCATTAGTTTGCTAACACAGATCATAATAAAGATAGCAATTAGGGTATGTTGTGAGGCTTATGGTAGCGGGGAGGGGAAGCAGATTGGGAAGAGGAAAGTGAGTACCTGGTTATTCAGATCTGGTCGCCAAACATGGCTTAATCCATTCCCAGCAACGTTGAAATCACTATTCAGAATTGAAATTCTGAATAGTGATTTACCACAGGGCGATACTGACAAAACTACCACTCTGGAGTGATGGAAAATTTTAAAAATATTACTGTGTAAAAGAAACACGCAAAAAATAAATGTGTTCCGGAATAGATTTGTGAAATATTGAGTTATTTACTCGCGGTCTGCTGAAAATACCAATCCACGGTATTTTTATTTTACTTGAGTAGAACATTTCAATTATATGTCCATATTCGTTCCTTTGGTTAGGGAGTCCGGGGCAAACGAAAATTCCTTTGCAGTATTTTTAAGTATTTTCACAGTGCCAGTTTACCAAATAAATCAATTAGGTTACTTAGTTCAGGATGAGTAGTCCAAAATATGGGTACGTTTTTTTGTGATGCGTTGCTTTTAAAAGTAAGTTAACTTGTAAAAAGGTTTTAATTAAATCGTCGTAATGGAATTCAATATGAACATTACTGTAATTAAATTAGAGATAATGTTTTTAATGTACTGTCGAACTTGGTTTTAACGATCACGGCAATAGCGGGTTCACGGTTATAATGAGTAATTACAAAGCGATATTTTAGTTCAGCCTTATCTTCATACAATTGTAGACTGTTATAACGGGGTCGATTCACTGATATACCGAGCAAATAATTTTGTTAATGCAATTTCTGAATACATGAATGGGTCGTTGGGTTTGAAAAAATAGTTGGGAATTATTCAAGAATTTCCTATCCGTTAGGGACGGTTTTATAACTTTATCGAAATACCTGTGTAAGATTGTCGGCTATCTGAACCATTGCTATCCATCGGGTTTCGCTAATTTGTTCCCTTTTTACGTCTTTTTCATGTTAATTCTTTTTGTATTTTTGTATCTGTGATGCATGGTAATAAGTTGGGTATTCAAGCGATAGATGGCACTAGTCATAAAGCTTACTCCAGAGTCCGACAGATGTCGCTAGGGTGTAGCAATTGCCTGTGTGATATTATTGACAGACAACAAGCTTCTAGAAACAGAGAATTCCTAACCCTCGGGTAATGAATAGTGTAGCTAAAACCAGACCTATTTATTGTAACGTAAATAAACCCAATTATAAGTAGAACCTTTTACTTTATCAAAGAGTTCCCAACACAGTAATCTGGAAGTAAAGCAGAGACATAGCAGTATCATTCCTTTTTTACATTTAATTCATTCACACTGCTCTCATTTCCATTGTACCTACTGACCTAATAAGTATATTTTTAATAACTACATATTTGTGTCTTCATTATTTGTATGTTTATGTTTTATTTAATTATATCCCAGATCTAAGCAAATGCCGCGCGCCTAAATCTGCTTATGAAACGTAATGTTTATGTTTAAGTTGTATTTGCCTAATCAAATTAAATTAGCACAAAGTCCCGGTGAAATTTTATTTCCTCCTTAATTATGTAGTTGAAGCTTCTAGCCGTGTCTTATCGCGCGGTTCATTGTCGTTTCTTTAACAACTTAGGCCCATAAAAACAATCCTCCCCCATACTATTTACTATAAACCCTTTGAAATGCTGTTCATTAATGCCCCCATTACGGGATTGTCAATACAGCTGCACTAAACAAAGCATTGTTGTGTTTTTTTTCCATTACGGGAACTGTTACACTTCATCGCAGTTCCATTAATTAAAACTTTGTGAATTTTCCCGTCCGCCGTCGCGTTCGAGCGACACGAAAAAACACCGATTTATTTGTTCCGCTGGAATATCTGTTTATCCGTTTTGTTTTCTGTTTCCCGGATTCCGATACTAAAACACGACTAATAAAAAACCCCGCTTCGATGCTGCGGAGATAGAAAAATAAGGTTTGAATAAAAGTAGTTGTTTTTTAACACGTCAGAGAGTAAGCGGTGGTTTTGAGTGGATTATATATCATTACTTATTACCCGTTTGTAAAATTACAATCAATTTTACGAGAGTAAAATTTGTTAACCTCTTCGAGGCCGTAGGTGTATTTAATCAATTACAATTGAATTAAATAATTATATAAATTGTGATGGACAAAATATTTACAGGTAAAATTGAGAATTGTTGTAAGATGTACTTGCATGGTGAACCATGTTTTTTTACATTTACTCCACATAAGAGTTCCCGAAGGGAAGAATTTGGGGATGCTGTATGGAGGGATATAAAATTATGGTATTTATAAAGATGGTTTATAGTTGCTTAGGTTAACGGTAGAACTTTAACATACTGACGGCAAGTATAAAAACAGTTCCCAGGGGTACAGGCGTACCCTGTGAAATAAAACTAATTGTTCACAAAAACAAACATTTTTTAAAAATTCTATTTGGAATAACTTATAGAATTTTTTTTTTTAAGGAAAGACAAACATTCTCTGGTTACGAATAACCTGACAATATTTGAAAATCTTCTTATACCACCACAGTAAGCTGAAAATGTTGCTTGTGTTGTGATGGAGGACTTAGCCAGCCGAGGAATTGAACACACTACGCCTGGGTGGGACCCAAACGCGATGTCAACTCAGCCACCGACCGGTCAAAATATGTCGACCGATATGTTTAATAGCCGGTCCGATATGTTTAATTGCCTTTCGTACTGAACACCCACGCCAGTGACTTTGACTGTAAATGCTGTATTCCTCTCGGAGGTACCTTGGGTAAGGATTTGCTAAATGAAACACAGACTTGACGATTGACGTCGGACAACTAACTGGTTGGCCCAGTTGCTTCCCTATTTATTGAGCTAAAAGTGCACAGTGTCGTCACGTGTTTATAGGATTAGTTATTCTTATCTCTAATCAGGAATGCATGAGAGCATTTAGAAACAAAGAAAGAGCAGAAATTAATTACAGTCCCGCGGTTCAAGTGCAAGTAATTCAGCCTTCTAAAGACAATATAGCACGTGTACGGTGATTAGAATATTATCGTAATGAGTCATCGTGCGAGGACAGGTAATAAATTTATTATTCATAATATTTCAGGATATAATCCTATGCTGTCCAGTACACAGTCTTAGTAAGATAATTATCGAACGCAGTCTGGACACACTTCTGGTCCTTCAAATAGCAAATTAAGGCTTTGCACATAACGCTTTTGCGGTTTTGTTATCGGTTTTGCTATTTCCGGTACCTGCTCCTCGGGCATACAAAACATCTTCCCATTTTAGCATCATGAGAAACAGGCCCGTCATACATCACTTTCTTTCCAATGATACCTCCAATATTTGGCTGCAGATTTGTTGGCGAAGTTCGTTGCGCAAAACGCCGTTCAAGGTCCGGTTTCATAAGGTTAATTCAAGTTAAGTTGTTAAGGTTAGGTTCAAAATTAAAAAATATTTCCCATTAATGTTGAATGATTTTAGTAGTAAAAAGGAATTGATTCCGGCAATATTTAGAATCCCGTAAAATACACACCGGCTCCAACGGCAAGTCTTACGAAAAAGGTAATAATTATTCAGTCTGTCCAAAAATAAACACCTCACAACAGGCTTGTATTCTTGAAATAGTCAAAAAAAATTGTGCCTTTTTTATAATTAAATCGCACCCTTAATTAGGATTTGGAGATGTGGTAAGGAGATGAATGAAAGATGGATGTGTGTGAATTGCAGCTGGTGCACTATACAATTAAAGACGTTGAGACTTCCTGGTGCTCCAGTGTGAACTAAGCAAAGTATGGTGGACCTGGTTGGCTGATGCAGTGCACGTGCACGATATGCGGGGGTAGAGTGGCCGCCCTTCGTCTGTTTTAGCTGGACGCTTGAAGGGGACTGACTTTCTTGTAAGACTGACCTAGGTACTTCAATGTCACTTTGTTTATATAGATCGAATCATTTGAGAACAAATCGCGAGTAGGTAGGTTGGCGGTTTCGCTATTATTGTAGATATGTAGATGCAGCGTACATTCGCCGTCTTACTCGTAGGTTCCAATGTGATGCGAGTTGCATGTATTGAATTCCTAAAACCTGCCGCTACAACACCCTCCCTCCAACAGCTCGCTAAGGACTGGGGTGGGAGGATAGGGTGATGATATTTTGAGAGGGATTTTTTTAAATATGACACTGGTTAGATAGTCACAAATACTGTTCACAATGTTCTGAGCTAATGCTCCTCACATCAGGGTCATCACTTTCTTTTCTCGGTGTGAATATATTATTAGGTATGCATAAAAATTGTTTAATTATGATATTGAAATGACTACCTACTAATAATTCTAGCAATCAATTTATATAGCGGAAGGAAGTTATATTTAATTGCAAGTAAGCTTTACTTACTTTTACTACTTGATAAAATCTCTCAGGTATTTCATACTTTGTGCTATGCATAAAAAACCTTGTCTCTTAAATATTAGTTTATAATTAAAAATTATTTACTCCAGTTTGTTTCTCCTATATTATACGTCTACTTGGATAATCTAACCCGAATAAACTTCTTACGGTAATTCCCGCAGTGGTGTTTACATAATATAAGCAGCCTTAATCAAACTTTGCATCGAAATACTGTGTGAGAATCATATTGTAAATATTAAGGAGTCTGATAAAATAATAACTTAACCAGGAGCAAATTACAAAAAAGCTTTCAACCTAAGGGAAGAAGAAATGAAGTAAATGGTGGATAGGTAGTGACTTAACACATTTATAAAAGTATTAGACGAAATGGTTATTCTGATTAATAACAGAACATACAAAAACACGAAAACAAAATACATACTTTCAAGAAATTATGAAAATATCAAAAATGTGAGGACTTTTACTAACACGTAATTTTTAGAATACCTATTAATTCATTCGTCAATGGCCTGCAATCCCGTTTGTAAACTGAATACGAATATTTTGTAGAGATTTTTAATAAATTATATATATTGACATTAAAAATCTTCCAACTGTTAAACATGACATGGGTAAAAGATCGGTTCTGTTTATTCAATTTCAGGATCTCCATATAAATAAATTAAATGAGTCTACGTGATATAAAGAAAATAAAGCGTCAGTAAAATTTATTATGAAAAAACGGACAAAATTAGTATGAAAAAAACAACGAAGGTTAAACGGAAGCAAAAAAAAATGACACATCGGATTCCAGCAGTGGTGAGAGTAGAGATGAAACTGTTATTCTCGTGAACACCAGCGATGATCCAGTTACCGTTTAAGATCATGTAGCGTGTGTTTAATCTAACAAATCATATTCATCTAATTTCAGAGGAGAATAATGGAAAAAATGGGCTCACATAAAATGTTGTGGTGATGATAACTTTGATTTCATTTTTGATGTTTGCCTTGATAGTTCAATAAGATTCGAACACTCTTATATTGTAATACAATCTATCTGTAAAAATTTTTGTACCATCGGGGGTAGCCCAAGGCAGTCATTTAGGCCCACTACTCTTTTCCATATTTATTAACGACATTTTAAAAGTAATTCTGCATTCTAGGTTTCTTCTATTTACTGATGACCTAAAACTTTTCTTAGAATTACTAACTTTAGAAGACTGCAATCAACTCCAATCAGACATTGATAGAATTGTTGACTGGAGTAAAATAAATCGGATTGAGTTTTTACTGTTTAATTTTGTCATTCATACCTGGTATTACCGTTATACAATGGACGCCCGAAGTTGAAAACGTGTCTCGACCATGAAGGATCTTGGAATCATGTTTGATAGTAGGCTGACATTTGATGCTCATATTGAAACGGAATGTTCAGTAGCACTTCACTGAGAATTCTGGGCTTTGTTCTACGCACTACAAGGAATTTTAGAGATAGCCGAGCATTCATTTCTATGTTCCCGACTGCAGGACTAACTTGCCAATGATCATATTGGTCATGCCTGTGTGGAGACCAATCTTGCTGTTGAACAGAATCAATTCGGATATCGACCTTTTTACCATCAATGAAGCTGCCTTTAAAAGGCTAGCTCTATTATTACTAGTATAGTTGATATACTCACTTTTTATATTAATGTAAGAATTTTTATGACCAAATTTATTTTAAAAACGCATTTAAATGACAAATTTTTGTTAAGTTTTTAGAATGAATAAACTGAATTGAATTACTATTTCTAATATGTGGGGTTGAAATTTCAGTATAAAAATAATGTTTATACTTAAAACTATTTTTTTTGCGTATTATTTAATAAATCTGTGGTAAAATACCTATTACCGTATACCTGGTTTGGTAATAATAATAATAATATTTGGATGATTTTTACAGAGTCGTTTTTGTTCAAAATCACCTCAAGGGCGCTGGTAAGCATACTATCGATGTGTACCCGATAAAAGGCAGGCATGGTACCTGAACTCTTTTTATAAGAACCTCTTTTTTGGAAGAAAAAATATCTCTACATATTTTTCCTTTTTTTCTAAATTCTTAAGGCTGAGCGCAAAATTATTTATTTAAGAAAATTTAATAATTTTCTTCATTTTAGGGCTGCTCAAAAAAAGTACCCGGTTAGCGACTCTACGCATTTCTCTGAAATTGGATGACATTACAGCAGTTAATATACGAAATAAATGTCAGTCCTTTGGTTGTTAGCACGGTTGATTCCAGTACCTTGGATGGAATGTGCAATCCTCAATAAAAAAAACATATATTAATAAAAATAGATGTTTGTAAAAACCTTGTTTTTTTACAACAGATCAATGATTCTTTTAAAATGAAAGAAAGGTAACTGAGTGTTTCACGACGCGGAATTTTAGAATAATAAAGTTGATTTTTAAAATTCATTTGTACTTTTATCCGATACTCTTGAACACACAACATGAGTATTGATTACTTCCTCGTGGAAAAATGGCCTAGTAATAATGCACATTGACTGTATAACAGTATTAACCTAGCCTAACCTAACTATAAAAATATGCTAGATTTTCAAAACAACAACAAAAAAATGGATCACGGTTTAATTGGCGTAGAAATTAATTATATCGTTCATAATATTAAAACGATGCGATTATTATAAATTCTACGATGAAGCCGCCATTAGGGTATATAATATTATTATGTGTGTTTGTTCGCAGGGGAAGTTAGGCGCTCAGTTTAAGCGGGAAATTAGAACCGGAAACCCTGGCTGTGGCAGGAAGTACACAATGGATGCTAGAAACGTTAGCCTTGACTCCACAGTGTACACATAGTATGAGTGTTCTCTAACTTCATTTAGATCGGAGGTTCCCAAAGTGGTCTATGTAGACCCCCAATGGGTCGATTTCGACTTGCTGGGGTTTCATATCAGCAGGAAAAAGAATTGGGCGTTCTCTCGGTTTAAACGGGGTACCTACACTAGAGTGGTCTCCCTTTTACATCAAGTCATCATCAACATTCAGGCGTACCGTTAGTGACATAATACACCTAACAAGGATTGTATGAACTTATACATAAGAGACCTAGAAATTACTTATTTGATATTTATAAAATTGTTTGTTGAGATATATAAATAGAGTATACGTTCCTTTTCTTGTCAGAATTAATATATTGAAGCAAAACACTCTGCATTGGAAGGTGCGAAAGGGTATCAGCAGTTCTATCTTTAGAAAGTAATACCTGTAGCTTATCCTGTATTATGGACTTTTTTTATTTTTGAAACTCCTCACAAGAGCGCACCTATCTGTATTGTGTAAAGACAAGGGAACTATATCCCCACCCGACAGCGTTGTGAAAAGGGTTAAGGTAAAGGCTGTAAGAAGGGATTTATTAATACGGGTCTTAAAGAGACCCGAGTTATAAAGAGTAAAACAGACTATCGCAAGAAAAATTTTAAAGGCTTTTCCATCTAAATACCTCTTGGAAAGGGGTTTTAGTGCAGTAGCCAAACATCTTACGAAAAAATAAATGAAAACACATTTGAAGGAATATTAAAGATACGGGTCAAAAAAGTTTGGGAACCTCTGATTTAGATAGTCTCTTCCAAAAATATACCTTCAAAATTAGGTTGCTATTGAATTACTGGTAGATATGTTCGAACAGTTGGGTATTTTCACGGTTTTCTTTGCTGATGAAAAAAACTACGATAATAATGGCATTTTTGTCTACTCTTAATAAATTTTCTAAAACGATATGTTCGTGTGGAGGGTGCTGTTGACGTCATGCCGGCCAAAATTGGTAGGATCCTGGTAACAGTTGTCTTAGCAGCCAGTAGGGTTACCCAATTGCCCATGTAATAATTACGTCGTAGCCAGGCGAATCATTTTAGTACGATAGTCAGAATAAGAAAAATAAACTTTAAATCTTAAGCACAATTGAATGATGTAAAAATATCTCGAAGGAAGCAAATACTTTGGGGTGTGGTATATTGAATGAAAAAACATACACTTAGTAAGACACCACTTTATTTTTGAATCAATAACGATAGCCAACCGGGTTTCGCTTGTCCCAAGCTTCATCAGGGCTAAATATCAACTAAAGCTAATTAGATACAGGCACATATAAATATAGGTAAATGAAAACAATGAGTGAAAGAGATACAAAACAGATAGAAAGAGATGCAAATAGAAAAGGTGGAGACAAATTATTAAGGATGATGAGGAGGGAGGGGGGGGGGGGAAATAACAGTTTCAGCGGCGGAATAAATTTAATATGGGACTATCAGATAAATTAATTTGGTTATTTATTATATTTAAATTATTATTAACTGCTTTTTTATTTCAAGGGCTTCTAAGTTGTTTAATCTAATTCCAGATCCATTTTTATGCAATATTTTAGTTCCAGAGATTTTATCGAATGAATGATTAGATTCTATTAAATGATTCGCGAATTCTGAAAAGGCATTATTGTTTAAACATCGTATATGTTCTTTTACTCTTAAATTGACATTCCGGGCCGTTTTTCCGATATAAAAAGCAGAACAATCATTACAATTAAGTTTATATATGCCCGAGTGGCTTAGTTTGTCGTCTTTATCTTTAGTATTAATTAAATATTTACCTAAATTATTATTAGTGTAAAAAGCAGGTTTTATTTCAGATGGGAATTTTTTAACGCTTAAAGAAGAAAAGTTGTTTGTATACAGAACTCTACGCCATTGGAATGTTTGATTAATGTTTATATTATTAGGGTTATAAGATTTGTTAAATAGGAATTTATTTGTTTCAATTTTTTATTAAGAATATTATCTATTAGTTTTGTATTATACCCGTTGTTTAAAGCGATTTGTTTAATGATGGATAATTCGTTGCAAAAATTATTATTATTCAATGGTACGGTAACCAATCTGTGAATCATGGAGTGAAATGCTGAATGTTTGTGGGATATAGGATGGTTGGATGAATTGTGAATTATAATATCAGTATACGTGGGCTTACGATAGATATTAAATTCAAATTTATTGTTAATTATACTTAAAGTTAGGTCTAGAAAATTCAAGGTTAAGTTTGTACCTATTTCTACAGTGAATTGAATTTGTTTGTGAAAGGAGTTTAATATTTTAAGAAAAGAGTTTAATTGTCTTTCAGTGCCTGTCCAAATGCAAAAAACATCGTCAAGCTTTAGTTGATATTTAGCCCTGATGAAGCTTGGGACAAGCGAAACCCGGTTGGCTATCGTTATTGATTCAAAAATAAAGTGGTGTCTTACTAAGTGTATGTTTTTTCATTTAAAAATATCTCATTCCATAATCCTGTTTTTTATGAACAGCTTTTTAAACAAAGCAACCAAGATAAACATTTGTGTGGTGAGCCAAAACAGTTAAATTTTTATCGATAAGGAACAACTTTAACCTCGCTGACATTACCAACACAATATCTAACCTCAAGTGGAGCTACGGTGGGCATATGGCACGACTGACAGATGGCTTCCTTATTTGGGAAAGAGAAACAGAGGTTGTACGCAGACGATATGGGTTACCGATCTGAAGAAATGCAAACCAAAAAAAAATTAAAGAGGCCTTTGTTCGAAGCTGGACACCAAAAACAACTACAGAGTTGAAGTAATAAGAATAGGACAAGGGAAGAATATGATAAGAGATAAATTTTATAAAAATATTTACTTAACTATCATAATAATTGGGAGAAAAGGGAAGGGGATAGAAGCACGTATCGTTCTCAATATTTCTACTGAAACCCTTTTTACAATATTCAAGGTACCTACAATAGACAAAATATTGAAATACATATTTTTTAAATGAAAACAGTTAAAGAATTTACAATTTTACAACTTTAAAGTCGAAGATTCTCTCAGGATCCCCCTGATATGAAACCACAATTTAGTACTGAAACGTTTCTTGAAATGGATTTGGCCGTTTTTGGTGACCAGATCTCAATAACCAGGTACTTCCCCACCTTAGCCTCCTACCACTACCACTACCTTCAGCCTCCCAACATACCCCAACTGAGGATATCATAGTCTCACTGGCTCCAGACGTTTGGGAGTAGTTGGTACACTTGTGTGGTATTCACATTTAAAAAATTCAGCAAGATATCAGAATGACATTAAAATCCCAAAATTACGTCTATCTAGGAATAACTTAGCCTAACTATAACCACTTAAAATTTCAAAATTATATTGTCTTTAATCCAAAAATTACCACTGATATAATAGTCCAATGATGTTATTATCTTTTTAATTATGATTATTTTTTTATATATTTTCGGTAAAGCCCGCGTTTTTATTATTATTACTATTGATATTCAATATTTGAGCTGAAATTCCTTCACCAAACAAAGGAGCCATTTCTCTCTGCGGTGGGGAATAGGTATTATATGATACACTATGAACATCTAATAATTATTTTATATTTATTGTCAAAACTAACTATTGGGGTTAACCTTAGGAGATAGCCATATGCTATAACGGAACTTTCTGTAAACCCTTTTAAGATATACAATTCCGTAGTACATTGTTTTGATGTATCTACATTACATTGCTAACGATGTTTAACTAGCGTTACAAATGTAAGCGCCTGAAAACAAATATTTTTACGACTTGATTAAAAAACATCGACTTTTCTCTACTTTCTACAAATATAATATGCATGTATTATATACGTTAACCTTTCGGACGAAATTCTCTAAATGATAGTGGAACTCTATCAAAATCCGTTTGATTAGTTTAGAAGAACTAAACGCAGAGTTAGCGATTTTATTTTATACTATTTTGAGATACATAATACATTATACAATAAAAAATATTATTAATAAATGTTTGCAGGATCTCAGTCGGGTATTTCTGTAAGCTAAGCGGATAGGAAGCAAATGGATAAGAAGAATGTTTTAAAAAATAACGACAAATGAATAATTTGTTGTAAAAGATCGCCACAAGGACGCTGTAATCTGTTAAGATCTGGCAACTAAAAACACAGTTGCTATTTTAAGGAAATTACCGATTCTGAACACTGATCTGTCAATTTAGAAATATTGAAAGTATCATTCTGGAACGAGCTACAAATACACTGCATTGTGATTGAGCTAAAAACCAATCAACTGACCATGAATCTAGTTTCATGATTAAAGCAACGTCAAGCCATCTGTGTTGTTTAGTGGACTATGTCAGGTGCCTTCCTCTGCTTGTGAATGAGTGTATGACTTTGCAACTATGCTGGTGACTTCTCGTTGGTGGGTAGTGTTATGCAAACACCACGAGATGTCTTCAGTGCCACTAAGATCGAATAAGTACAATGTGTGCTATTTTTCTTATTTATATTACATGTCTCATGCAAAATTGCTTTTTTTTATATTTGTCACTTATTTAAAATTCGTCATAATTCTCAACACTTGTACATAACGACGTCCGTGGTCGAGGGGTAAGGTTTTCGATTAGCTAGCTGGAGTTCGGGGATTCAAATCCCGGCGTGCGCAAGTAAATTTTATTTGATTTATTTGTGTTATTTCAGACTGGAGGATACTCTCAGTATCGCCCTAGAGTGTAAGACCACTATTCCGAATTGAAACGTTGTATGAAATGGCTTGGGCCGTGTTTGGTGACCAGATCTGAATAGCCAGGTACTTTCACTACCTTTAGCCTCATAACATACCCCGATTGGGTATGTCACAGTTTCACTGACTGTAGACGGTTAGGAACAGTTTCACAAAAAAAAATTAAAAAAAACAAAACACATTAAGATATAAAGAAACGTTGAGCCTAGCTTTTCCCTGCAATAACATCCAAAGCTGGATTTGATTCATATAAGGGAGATAGAGTAATCGTAAACTAACCCACCAGACCATACTATTTTACACATTAAGCAACATAACAAACGCTGTAGCAAACACATCAATTTCCCATATTTTCTAAATATTCGATAATCTTTGTCACAACTCAACTCTCGACATATTTTTGACTCCCTGCCGTCATTTACGAAAAAGACATTACAGTTAACTTAATCAATGCGCACTCACAACTAATGAACTTCCACCCCATCCTTTAATGCCGTATTACACTATTTAGGATATTACGCAGGAATATAATGTCGGCAACCGTTCGCTTTATAAAATTGTTGATCAAAAATCGTGGTCAAACGATGCCCTTAGCAGGATGACACCGATCCGATCGTAAAATATATACGAGTAGTAAGTTAAACAAATTCTATAGATTTGAACAGTTTAACCACTACAAATTAACAGTTTTTTTAAATGGCTTTAAAAGGCATTTTACGGTCCATAAATAAAAGTGTCTTTCAGCGCAAATGCATCTGTTAGTTCAGAATGTCGGGTGGGGCGGTACATAAATCTCCCACGGAATCAGACTGAAGGCAGTACTTGGCTATTCAGTCCGCTGAACGTCATCTGTCACTGGTTCCCTGTTGTAATAAATCACAAGGAACACCTCCGTGCCACCAGTAGGACGTACATATCTAGTGTCCACTTATATAACGACGGAAAAACAATTTAGCAAACTGAATTTTTGAAATTTAAACCACTATAGTTAGTCGCTTGAATCGTAAGCAGCATTTTCTATACACCGTGTTCTTGTATACACCTGAAACTTTAAAAATGTTAACTTTTTTCATTAGCGCCCAAAGCTATGGTATTTTTATTTTTATTTTTGTGCGGTTTACAAAGCGTTCGTACAAATACACATTTATAATTGTTATTTCTTCGTGTTCGGTTAACTGTTCTTTTTGAAATGTGAGGGTGGCCATTTTGTGATCCAAACATTTGCATTACGAATCGCAAAAGTAAAGCTACGATTACACTAGACAATTTATTACAATTTTTTTTGTTATTACAATTTATTGTTGTGTTCTAAAAACATTATTGGATCGTCATGATTACCCCCGAAAATATATATATATTATGTAGGTAATGTATAATTATGACCGATGTTTGTCATTCGGTAGGGTTCATGAACACCTTTCCTGTCGAACGAAGTAGACACATTCAACTGTTATAGATTAGACTATTAGATGTCCTCTCCAGAGTGGAAGATACTCAGTATCACAACCTTTCAGAATCTAAGCGTTGCTTGAAATGACTTTAGCCGAGTTTGGTGACCAGATCTTATCAGCCAGGTTTTGTATATATGTAATTATTCCTTTATAAAATAGATTATATTTATGATGTACTGCGCCTGTTTTGCTATGTAATACTGTCTTGAGGAAATGCATACTTTAAAATCTAATATTGCAATTAAAATTAAAAGTTAATTAACATTGTACCATTGATAATAGAGCTAATGCAACTTTAAGCTTGGTATACGGAGAAAAATGATCTTGTTAAAAAAGAGATCATGCCAATTTCCTGATAATATATTAGTTATTCAGAATATTTCTAGAACACGTGTTCTTTTCCTAATAATGAAATAATGAATACGTGTTCCGCCATCCTCATAAAACACTCGCTTTGAACTGTAACTTTGTTAGAAACTATGTCAATTCATTCTTTGAAAGCCTGCAGTCCCGTTTTTGACAGGAAAACTAATAATTTAACCCGATTTTTAATAAATTAACAGTATTTTACATCAGTTAGTTTTCTCCGTGTATTATTGGGTATTTTTACTACAGGGTGCGGCAAAACAGACAGTGCAATTGTGAAGAGCTATTAAAAAATGGCGCATCTTAGAAACGAGATTTATTCTATTTTATTCGGTACATCGTGTCATTTTATCCATCAAGTCCTGAAGATGACATCAAAAAGATGATGGCCCCCAGCAGCGATACATTGATGAAGGCGATTTCTGAAGTTTTCGTCCACATTTTGATACATCTCGACGGGTATAGCGGCGATTTCCTTCCGAATTCGATCCTTGAGTTATAGGTGTGAGGCCGATGTTTAAAAACATTTTCCTTCAGGTAGCCCCACAGGAATAGGTTGCAAATTTCAGCTGGAATGCCCGCTGGGTGGCGAAGAAAGATCAGCCATTTTCAAGCAACGTGCGGACGGTGAAGCACGGAGGTCGTCCGGACCAAACCATGGTAACGACTGAAAACGGCACGACCCTCCCGACACAATGATTCCCCTCACAAGTTCTAACCCCCATCACACGGGATGTACTGGCCCTTTAAAACAGCACTGTCTGTTTTGCTGCTTCCTGTGATTACAAGGATTTTTAAAAAATCTTAACGTTTGATCTGGCTTGGCTGGTGATCAGGCTTGGTGTCCAATTTGTATAGCTTATTTGGTTTCTTTGGATCTGGTATCGCCAGCAGTTTGGACATTGTCAAATGGAGTTCTCTCTTTAAAGATATATGCCGTAAAGTTTCCTAATACCTAAAGCACAGATTCTCCTAAAGATTTCGTTCGAATATCAAAAAACTATATTGTACATCAATGTATCTATAAATAATCTTTTTTTATTTTATGTTCGCGTTTTCAGCAGAATAGTGCCAGATTATGTTTTGCGCATGGTATCCATGAATAAAAACTTTCAATAAGCGAGTCACTAACAAAAATATTTGTTTTTATGCTCATAGACAACAAAACAACAAAAAAAGGAAACACTCGAGCATTTAACGCGTGCAATCGTACAATACTACGCATGGAAATATTTGAAACCACAGAAAATATGACGTACATTTTTGGTCATAAAAACTGTACATTTCGTCCGTTTTATGAGTGTGGACCGAGCCAGAATTTATGACTGTGGAATGAAATGAATTTTGTTACGAATTTTCAACATTCGGTCCGGTCTGTTTGTGATTGAAATATGATCAGAAAGTTATTGAATCTAGTGACAAATAGTCCGGACCTAACAGAGCCCGTGGAACGGTGATTAGTCGAGCATTGACAAAGGATAGGAAAGATGAGGTCTCCGTCAGAATGCTATCGTTAGAATTTGGGCACATTACTTTTTAGACTCTTAAATTTAAAAGAAAAAAACTACGAAAAAGTAATAGAGAGTTCAAATTAATGGATAGCATTTTTCTTCAAAATTAAAGGTATTATTAACAAACTAATTTAAAAGGCCATTGGACCTTACCTATATATCTCTTAGCTAAAACAATTTCTTATGCAGTGTAAAACTACATTTCTATATATTTTGGCTAGCGGATTTATTTATTTATATATTTTAGGAAAAGTTGACAGCAAATTTTTAATTATACAACGATACAATAATAATGTAATTAATTATGCCAATTTGCTAATTCAGTTGATAATGTCAGAGCTTCTTTACGATTCCGGGGTTTCTAAGTTTGTCAATATATTTAACTAATGTTAATTAGAAATAAAAATGGAAATTGTAGCATATGTGTGTTTGAAAGAGTGGAATATTGACACAAGAATAATAGCGCAAATATGTATACTCGAGGTTTAAATATACGTCGTCATTGCTATTCTAGATTTATGAGTGACAGATTGGGTGTGAGTCGTATATTAAGTCAATGTCAGTGTGTACAATGTTCAGTTACAAATATTTATTATAAATCGGAACTGAACTTATCATTTACTTCACAGTGATATATTTTATCAATAAAATCGATAGAAAAGTGTACTTATTTCAGGGTAGTTCATCAGCATTTGTGATTTTTGCTATATAAATCTTAGATCTTCGATTATATCATAGAAATCATAATACTTCCACAACTATTCGCTCGTTAGTGTAGAAAAAAATCGTCACGCAAATACCGAATTAAAATGTATGACGTTTCTAATTATTCTCAACAACTCAACGTGAAATTATGTTACGTGGAAGTATGTTTACGAGAGATGGGAAGGCTGACCGAGATATTGAAAGAAGGGTAAATGCAGGTAACTCCATTAATGGAGGACTGAACGCAGTTGGCGCTAACAAAAAATTGTTTAAAGAAGCGAAGTTAGCAGTCCAAAATGGAGTGCTGGTACTTACCCTGATGTATGGAAGTGAGGCATGGAACCGGCAAAGAAATGATGAAAGTAGATTGAATGCTGTTGAAATGAGATCTCTGAGGCGTATGTGTGGTAAAACCATGTATGATCATGTGAAGAATGTGGAGATCCGCAAAGAGTGCAAAGCTGATGTAAGCGTAATGAGTAAGATTAAAAAAGGGACGCTTAGATGGTTTGGGCACGTAGAGCGAATGAGCGAAGAAAGATGCAAATGCGAATGGTAGCAGAAGTCGGGGACGCCCGAGGAAGACATGGCACGATCAGGTTTGTTGTCTATGTGAGGATGTTGTGTCAGCGCTCTTTATTGGCAGCAGACACATGTCAGCGCTATATTGGCGGCAGACACATGCCTGAACGGATGACGAACCTCGTGCTGGCACAGTTGGTCTAAATAACAAATGTAGATCCTTGGAAATAAATTGTACAGCGCCCTTGAGGTGATTTTTCACAAAAACGGCGCTCTAAAAATTATCCAATTATTATTATTATTATTATTAAGTGAATCAGATAATCGAGTCAGGCCATGTCAAGAGTCAGAATAATAAAAGAGTATGTATGAATGTGAATGAGGCAAGAAGTGTGTGGCAAGACCGAGTTGTTTGGCGGTCCGTCCTCTCTGCCTACTCCTTCGGGGAAACGGAGTGATGGTTAGTTAGTTAGTTAATTAACGTGAAATTCTTCAGAGGCCCACCTTGTCTATTCTATATCACTCAACAATTCATTCATCTATCATAACACTATTTTTATAGGCTACGGTGAGGCGTCAGGAAGGAATCTTTATTGTTCCTTTTCTACCGTTTACTGATTGATTTATGCTTTTAGGACATTAGTCAATGTTTTAGGGTATTTATAACGTCGACTCACTGGCGATTCGGGGGAGAAAAATGAATAATGCAAGAGCAGGACATATTTAGTGTTTTGTTTAGGGTGATATTCGGGAAGACTGTCATTCATTAATTATATTCTTGCAGGAAATTTATATTCATGTATTTGGTTGTGTACAGGGTGGTCAAATAAAAATTGCACAACTTTTGAGGAAACATAAATATTAACTCAATATTTTTTGTTTTATTATAGAAATAAGCAAAGGGGGTATTTTTAAACCATCCGAACCACTTTAAAGCCATTTGAACGGTTTTTTATGCGATTACTGAGCTAGAATCTCAACCGACTGAAGCCAGAGGGACTGTGGCATGTTGTGAGGCTAAGAGGAAGGATATGGGAAAGGTTTGAAAGTACCTGGCTATTCATATTTGGTCACCAAACTCGACTTAAGCCATTTCAAGTTATGTTTGAATTCTAAATTATTATCTTTCATCTGGGCGACATTGAGAGAATCGGCCAGTATCCGCGCTAACTGATACTGGCGTCGATTCTCGATTTTAAATTATTTAGCCGTCGATTAAGCCGTCAAGCGCTATGGTTATTAAAAAATCAACAAGTAACAAACAAAAGATTTAAAAAACTTACAAAATAATAATAATAATTGGTTTGACTAAGGATTGCACCATCCTTCCTAAGGACAGGAATCAACCGTGCTAACAACCTCGCCAAATGATGATCGGGTAAAACCGACATTTATTTCGAATATTAAGTGCTGTAATGTCATTCAATATCAGACAAATGCGTGTGTGTGCGGGTGTGTACATGATTGCCACATTGAAAGAATGCATTATCATCGACAACGAGTCGATCTGCCGAGTTTCGATCGATTAGATGTCGGGAAGTGGGTTAATTTATGCTCCCAAGATTCATTCATTACCCAAAACAAAACAGAAATTCAAATAGATGTATTTAAATAGTAATCAGGCCAAAACTCGGCGATGAAAGCAGACTTCTAAAATATACCATTGAAAAAATCGGTAAAATCGTAAACGTCGTGAAAAATATGGCACGCCACTGTCAAATCTATCATGACTGCTTAATTTACCCATAGTAATGATAATGTGTGTCCAATTAATAATATTTTGAAATAACAGCTGTAATTTATATCCATTTATTTTCATTTAAAATGTAAACCAGCACTGTCACAGCTCTCCAAATTTTGGCAGAATCGTGATTAGGCGGCGTGCTATCATTAATGTCATATATAATAAAACACGAATTGTGATTTCATTTCGTTGTCCCTCGACTAAAATAGTAGTCGCTACTCGCTAGTAGAGCTAAAAAGCCTCCACACAGCATCCCCAAAGATGACATAGGCCCTGAGGGAAATTATTTTCTTCAGGGCCTCCTGTGTGGAGTTAATATTAAAAAAAAAAAAAAAAAAAAAAAAAAAAAAAAATTGAGTCTGTGGAAAACGAATTGAGTAGGACGTAGTTCTACAATTTGGGAGGTTCGAAAGAGAGGTTCCAGGTTCGCTACATTTGGTGAATTAGCAGGGGCGCCCGGGTTCATGGGGTGAGGTTTATCTAGGTCTTAAATGCCTATTGCGTGGCAGGTCGAAACAGGAGAAACTGGTCGAGGGAGACCTTGTGACCTCTCCAGCCGGATGCTCTCTCTCGACCCATCGCATTGCACAGCGGTGGGAAGGATGGATTCATACGTCCGTCACTCCCATACACATTGACCCTCAGATTTCTACCACCTCTCATACCTTTTTCCTTCCTAAAAACACCCTACGCACAGTATCCCCAAAGATGACGTGCCTTGAGGGGACCTAATGTAAAAAAAGGGACCGGGACACATTTTATTCCACGAATATCACGCCAAATGTATTTGTAAGTAAAAAAAATGTGATTTTGTGTCACATTTTATGGGTACCTTACGGGAAAACATTACAAATAGTAATTTAAAAAAATCTTTTCTCTTGGAAGTGATTTCGACCTATAGCGTACGAAATGACGTATTTGAAACGTTACATGTCAAAATAAAATAACTCTTTAATTTTAGTGAGAGACAGTTACCGTGATCTGACAAGGTTACATTCTAGCTTTCAATATATGATTAATGATTCACTACGTTTGAAAATATTTATGTTGAGATAGTAGACAGTTGTTTGCTTAAATAATTGTACTAATATAAATATTTAAAAGAGTTACCCATACCTAAGATATAAAAGAAAAATAAAGTCACCAGTTTACAGTATAATTATTATTAGTTTGAACGGCAAAGATTGTATAAGATGTAGGTATATAGTATAATATAAGTATAAATTAAATTTTTTCACAGTTCTTCTCACCAGGGTTTCCTGTTCTGGGGCGGCTAAAGTGGAGTATCCAGATATGTTTTTTTTTAGTTTAAGCAAAATATTTATTGAATAAAGTTTTTTTGCATTGTAGACCTAAATGTTCAATCCGGAACATTCAGAATTGTTTTTAGCAATGACCTAATAAAATACTTAAGAGAGGACTTGGTAAACCAATTAACAAATCTGTCCAAACGGTAGCACAAAAATGGCTGCTAAGATGGTGGCAACGCCATTCCGTTACTATGGTTATTAATCAGTGGCTCGACATTTGGGGAAATAACAATTATTTCTCACATATCGTCACTTACTCCATTTAAATAAAAACAAATTTTTGTTTGTACAATACTATATTAAAGCGTTATAATTTTTTTGGCATGCCTAGGACTATCAAGTAGTAAATATCAAGGAAATAATAAAAAAACTTTTTACTCCATATTCTAATAAACTTAATTGTACCGATGATAATTAAACCAATTATATTGTGTTATGTTACCGAAACATTCTTCATTTTTTTATCACTGAAGAGTTCTTGCTTGACTTTTAACCGTCAGTTCACATAGCTTGGAAGCACCGTTTTTTTCGCTGCTACGGGCACCACTTGGAATCCTGAAAAGTGTACTAATATCACAAACATATTACATATATCCATATGTACTCATGGTAATGGAAAGTAGGTACTAAGCAAAACAAATCGTAATACTACTAGAGTAGGAACTTTCAGAAACAATTTCAACAATAGTGGTTTCCTAATATTCCATTCTTAAAGTGTCATAAAGAAAAGAAAATGATTTCCTTTGTCTAACTTTGCCTTTTTCACGACGGTCTTAAATATTAAATCATTGAATGGTGCTTAATTAACATTTCCACGTATGTAAATATAAAGCTGTATTAATAAATATTATCATTGATATAATTAGAAATAAATTGTTAAGCCAAATATATATTAGCTCCCGGGCCGCGCCGCATTTTCGCTGAGCCTCTGTATTTTCATTGTACAATGCAAATATGTGTACGACGTCTGCACGTTAATGAAATATAAATTTGACTGATTTTATAACCATAAAGAATACGTTTCTCGGTGAATACAATATTAACTAACAACATGCTTTAATATTGTACGCTAAAACATGTCTAAATTATCAAATAAATTGATTTTTTTACAGGATTTAATTCAAAAAGCTATTATAATCGTTTTCTGAACACTTATACAGCATCTTGAATGTTTATTAAATAAATAATTTACTGTTTTTAAGCTAATATTTCATATTTAGCCAACTGACAGTTCAATTATGATATTATAATTATTAATTATATTATTCCAATTATACGTTAAAACACTACTAAACTACATTTTTGACAAAAAAAATAAATTTCAACATACACAAAATAACACTAACAGACCAGTTAGACAAGCGTACAAAGAAAACATAAAAACTCCGACAGTAAATTCAAGCTTTGGACAAAGACACTACCAATACCATGCAATAAAAGCTTTCAACAGTTTAAAACTTGAAATTAAAATTGAGGAAAACAAAAATAAATTCACTCAAAAAATTACAAAATGGATTAAAGAACAAAAAAGACAATATTACCAAAATTTCATAGCATAAAATAAAAATGAAACCTACACGTAACACACAAAACCAATATAAACACATATCACTCACAAACACACAAGATTATTTTCAATGTACTATTTTTTTTATTTTAAATATATTATTATGTATTTTTAATTTTAAATGTATAATTTTTCTCTTTAAATGTATTATGTAGTTTATATTTCATATTATAAAATGAAGGCCTCAGCACGGGCAAGCCACCCAGTGAGGCCAACATTACTGGAAAACTTGAATTGTAAAAAATATTGTACCTAATAAAAAATAAAAAATGGACCATCAACAATGGCGTCGACGCGTAATACTGGACAAACAATTGTAATTTGACAATGTGGTTTTAAAAAAATAACCTAAGCGATGAAATTATTTTAGTCTCTGTCTAACAAAGGATGCGCGATGGCAAGAGAAGAGTGCAACTATGCGATGCTAATAAGTAATTTATTTGTTTTCTCTTTCTGTATTATTAGGGCACTTCCTCTCTTATTCTTTATTCAATGCTTTTTACTACTCCTTTTAGGGCTATCGTGAGCCTCTCTGTGCGAGTGCTCACTGGTCAAGGCAGACCCCCATCCAGTTATCCCGTACTCTTTTTTAATTTCGTTTATGTTGAGGACATTACAGATGTTTCTAAAGAAGTATATGTACCTGGTGAGTTTGGTTTGTAATTACTTCAATGTGTATTTGATACTTTTGGAGTGTGCTATAGTGGGACAGAGGCATGATAAACCTTGATTATGTTGATAGAGACCCCCCCTCCCCTCCCCAGGTGTCATCTTTAGGAAAGGAAGGAGAGAAAGTTCTAGGAAGGAAAAAGTGTAGGAATTTAGATGGGTAGGAATCTAGGGCTCAGTGTGACGGAGTTCTAAAGTCATTTGGGAGTAAAGAAAATTACAAAACGTTAAAATTCACCAGAAGTAAGAACAATTTCAGCAAAACAGACCCACAGTACACTTCTACCGGTATATATCCTCAGTGGTATTGGTATTATACCCATTTGTATAAGAATAGTTAATGTCCTATTTACAAACAGACAGAAACCCGCAATGTCTGCCTAAAGTCTAAATAAACCATTCCAATTTTTGTTAAAGTGTTGCTCCGACAACAAGGAGGAGCAAATAGAACTTCGCTAGTGAAACTTTAAGCTTTTAAACCGTTTTTGCAAACTAAAGCTAAGCCGTGAAAAGCTCCTAACCGGTTACACAGTTACTCCTAACCTATAAATGTATGGGGACATTATATCGGCGGGAAATAGCGGCGCGGAAAATTGAATTTGGAAGCCGGCTGCGCTCTCCGCCAAAGTTAATTACCAACTCCATTACGCCCCCGGCACCTGGCCGCGGCGCGTGTCCCCTGCCTGTACCCGCCTCCTGGCGCCGCCCGCACTAATATTCTGTCAGATCCTAAGCGTGCGGTTGGACACCCTGGAAGCGCGGGAAAGTGCCTGTCAAAACAAAAACCGTTAGCCACATGCATGATGACTTTTCCCTTTCTTGAAGGATATCTAAGGCATATTCAATACGTTTTAAACTTGTTGAATGTATTTTCAACGGTACATTTTCGAAAATATTAAGTTTTTAAACCTTCTACGTGTTTTATCTACCTTTGAACAGCCATTCGCTAACATATTATAACAATGGCAACAGAAAAGTGACAAAACAGAACGCTTTTGAAGATTGATAAAAAATAATGAAAAGTGCTGATAAAAAAACTCGGTCATGTTAGATCAGTTATTATTCATCTCTTTTCACGACTTTATACCACCTTTCGAAAGTTTTCTGTTTCGTCGCCATCAAATTAATTAAAATCGTTTTTTTATTTATTTCTAGATAATTGAATATGACAATCGTAGTCAAAAACCAACAAGATTATAGAGTAGATCACAATTACGTTAAAGACAGCTAAAATGCTCAATTTTGCTATGTTAATCTTAAACATTTTTTTTAAATAATGTGACGATTTTCGTTTTTACATTAGTTTATCATTAAAAATAATAAACAAAACGTAATACAAAACAAAACACAGGAAAAAAAAGGTAACGACCGCAAATGGGAATCGAATCTACAATCTCTGTCTTACTCGAACAACGACTCAAACCACTCGGCCATTGTTAGAATTTTTTTACGTCATTTTTGTCGATCTCGTATTTCAAACTCAGAATGGGGTATTTTCACAAACTACAATTTTCATAATTATTGATTTCAAAACCGCACATTCCAAAACGGTTCGAACTGGCTACAACGTCATTATGACTTAGCAACCGTCAATGTTTGGTAAGACGGCTGTCACCAACGTCGCCCAGCGTGACGTTAATGCCGCTGAATTCACGAATAAAAATGGACATGTCATTTTGGTTGCAAATTGAAAATGGCACAAAAATTATTGTAAAATACCTTCGCTATCGTATTTTTTTCACGAATAAAAAAAACCTATGAAAATACCCTGGAACAATATTATTTGTTTTATTTATTAATTTAAGTTAGCTCCCATCGTTGTGTGTGCCAATAATTTTAGAAACATGTATAAATAAAAATTAACATTATTTGGTAAATTAATTAATGTATTTTTTATTAAATAATAAACTAAATTTTAAGAGGCGAGGCTTTTTATGCGTAGCACAACGGATAACATACTATTTTTAAGCAATAATTATTAGCCTGGAACACCAAACTTTCCGACTTTATGTCCGGGTTAAATCTTAGCCACAGGAAAAACTAAACCCGTCCACACACTTTTCCACGAATGATCATCTAGTCAATCCACATTATGCATGTGCATTATATAAGAATAATAATAAAAAATAATACAAGAATAACACGTAAAATCACCACAGATCAAATGGGAAAATAATTCACTGACTCCAGATATTTCCATATCAGAGGGTTCGGCTCGGTAGAACTCCTAATTGGACCCATAAATCCTACTGATCCCTCAATATAAATATTAAAAAAAATCTTTCATAATCCTACATGTATTTAAAATGTCTGATTTTCCCATTTTTATATATAAATTATTTGACAGATCACGCCTAAATTTTGAATGAGAGAGCTAGGTATAATGACAGTAGCCGAAATAACAAATGGTAATATTTTTATAGTCTGAGAATGCCAAATTCTTTTAATCTCATTTAAATCTGTGTATTTTCTTATTTTTCAGAAACAGATTTTTGAATATTAAAAAATTAAGAATTATTATTACACCTGACGAATCAGAATTGGCTGCGGGTTCAATTCCCGTCGGCGGCATGTATTTTTTCTCGGAAGATTTTTCAATTTATATTTATATAGGTGTTTCAGGCTAATAATTATTACTTTAAAATAATATTATATTATTTCTTTAAATATTTTTTTTTTATTTCATCATATTCAATCACAGTCAAAACATCGAGGTGGACATATGTTCTTAATTCCTTTTTAAAATTAATCATATTTTCAATCTCAATCATTTAATTCGTGTTTTTATTCTAAAGTCGGACGGCCTAGTACATTAAAGATTTCTGGGTGTTTGATTTCTTCCTTGTGGGCAATCTAATTTGTTTTGCATTTCTCGTCCTTTGTCCGTGTGTCTCGTGATTTTAATTTTTTTTTTTTCGTTTCCTTAGACATCATCCCAATGTTTATCTTATGTATAAATATAAATACATTCAAATATATTGTTAGTTTCACCGTCATAAAAATAATCTGTATATTTTTTCTGTGTGTATATATTGTATTTCACTATTATTCGCATTGCTATCTTTTGCAGTATTTGCATTCCACCGAAGCCACGATAATACTAACCTGAACATTGTCTTCTGTCACCGTGACCTCTGGGTTGTACACGTAGTCGACCAGCAGCTGCAGCGCCACGGAGTCCACGCCCTGCAGCACGACGCGGTGACTCCTCAAACTGCGTGAACATGGCGCGGAAGTAGGGGCTGCAGGCGACCAGCAGGGCGCGGTGTGCGGGCACCTCAGTGCCCCCGGCAACGAAGCGGACATCGCACAGCATGCCCTGTCTGATTGCATAAACATTCAAATTAATTAACAAAGAGTTTTACAGTAAAATGTGGATCAAAATGGCCACACCGAGTATGGTGGATATTTCAACAAATTTTAGTACATTCCAATGTGAGCTGCTTGTAATATTTTCATGGTTCGGTCTTGCTTTTTATTATATTAAACAATATAAAATTTTCTTCTCTATTGGCTATGATCGATACTTCTTTTTTTTCCTAAGGCTTTGCATATGTGTTCGCAGGGATGGAAAATTCCTCCCCTACAACACATAAGCCTCCATGAAAATTGGACCCTTAATTTCTTTGATGACTTCAGAAAACTACTTAAAGCCCTCTTGTACTGTATATCTTTATAGACATATGTACTTAACTAATTAATACGTTATTTACGAAATTGAACGCAAATATTTTCGTATTTATATTGTAATTAAATTCCATCAAACGTTGTGTAATTTTTTGATTTATGATATAGGATTTTAATTACTTTCATTTTTGTGGTAACCCTCTTGGTTCTGATCGAGGCGTTGAGTTTCAAAATTTACTTGGTCTTTCCATTGCAAACCTAGACTTTAATGATTTCTCTGAATGAGCTAGCTTTCCTATTGTAACTATTCTGATTTCCTACACCCTAACAAAGTCGTAGTTAAACGCTGATAAAAGATATTATACATGTTTATTTGGACAGGTAATTAAATATAACTCAAATGGTTAATTGTTAGTAAGTTTGATTTTGATTAACTCTTGTCTGTTTGGCGCCACTCCTTTATGATTCTGCTGCTACAAGGTACATGTAAAGAATGATTTAGTAGGTTAATGTAATTAGTTAATTGTATATTTGACGAACTCAGAATAACCCTTTGCTAGCAAAATTTGGCTCCTATCCTCCAGCAAGTAAACGAGATGATCGTGAGTCAACAAGAAATTCGTACAATCTTTTGACACGGCTCTTTGATTGATACCTAAGTTATCGCGTCCCAAAAAGCCTTCCACGTCATCATGCACTGCCTTCAAGTCTTCCCTCGGGTCCCGAAACCTCCAAATTCCATCTCCTCCAAGGTCTACTATTTACTTAGGGCGAACCGGTTTCGTCCTATATACAATCATATACTCACGGTTGGTGTGGACTTACGGGTCGTGAATCCTCATTCCACGTTTAAAAGAGAATGCGAGAGTGGTCTACCGACCTAAATGCAAGCTGTATGCAGGTCCGCATTCTCCAGTAAACAGTACATAAGAAAATATATATGTATACATACGTTTTTGGGAAGGGTTTATAACTTGCAATACAAGGCTATTTACCTCGCATCCCAAGCTCGGATCTCGCACAAAGAATTCTGCACAATTCTTAGCTTGGTAACCGAATATATACGTAAGAATAAGGTTATACTAATAAATACTAGTAGAATAAAATCTTATTTGATAGTTTGTTTTGGAGAGCTATCGAACTCCAGGCCTTTTGTTTGGTTTTGACGTTTTTATTTAAGAGAATCGTCATCTCTATTTGGTTTGGATAATGGTCTTGTTATAGGAGCGACCACTGCCTCCTATTTGATGAACTGTATTGTTTTAAATTTTACCTCCAGGGTTCAACATTAATTTTTGTTCATCCTATCCCGTGATTTCTCAATTGTTTCAAGTAGTTGATTGCCGCATTAGAGAGTACTCGACTCTCAAATGTCTCAGGCAACTGATGGGGTTTTGTATGAGCGCCCAATCAATAACATTCAAATGTTTTGTATAATTATTCGATATAAATCTTACTAACCCGTGATTTTTCAATTGTAGATTGTGAATGGTAGGTAATTGTAAGCACGCAGCTTCTAGCTGTTTCAGGTAACTAATAAAAATCTATGCGACTATCTAATCAATGGTATTCAAATGTTTCATGTAATATTTTGATATAAATCTGGCTAACCCATGATTTTTCGATTGTTGTTTGTGAATGATCCATATCGCTGCACATTGCACAATGACATCCTGATGATTATCCTTATAACTCTAATAAATTTTCTAGTTACGGCCAAGGTCGTTTCCAAACTATGCGGTTGGCCCAGATCTTCAGCGTCTCTATTTGTAAACAAATCGAATAATATAAACACCTTCTTTGACACACTAACCTAGATGCGAGATTGTTTATTTAAGAAATATTTCTACCTCTCCTTGTAATTCAGTTATGTTACCTTTTATTGTGCATAGTTAATTAAAATATTTTTAATTCCTTTTGAAGTTAAACTATTTATTTCATTTTTTTAACACAAATTTACTAAGAAGTTAAGTGAAGAATAAATATAAATATATATATAAGTACACATATCTCGATTGTCAAAATACGTTAAATAAGATTACATATATTAATAAATAAATATAAAATATATGATTCTACATAGTCTTGAATATTAATAAATACATATTTTCTTTTCAATAATATAGATATGTCCATGAGTAGGTATTTTAAATCGTTACCATTCCGATGTTTTGATTAATAAATAAAATACATATATATATAAATACATTACATATATATTTATTCTTTATATACAATATATTACTTTATTTTATATAAATAAATACATAATATACATATATTAATGTGTAATGCTTTGTTTTGTTGTTTTTTTTTTTTAATAATTTAATTGATATACCATAATCAGCTGTATCTCCTCACTCCTAGGTCCTGAAAATTATTTATAAAAGGAAAACTTACCCCCCACCAAGATTTTTCCAGTCGGGTGCCACACAACAAAATCTAGTCGAAGAAAATCCTACCTAATTAATTGTATTTTTCAAATAAATTCAAAATTAATCTTTTCGACTATTTATTCCTATTTAATATTTTATTCTTGCTCGATTCATATAAATTAGCTGATATTCAAAATTCGTGATATAGATGTGCCGGAAAATTATAAATTATTTAGGTCGAACTATTTTTGTTGTTTTCATTCCTTTTTTAATTTTTTTTATAAAAATTTATAAGAAAATTCATTCCGAATTGCGCAAACTTTTAATTATTTCGATTCTGAATAAATTAAATATCTGTTTAAAACTTTCTTCTAAATTTCACTGTTTTCACCAATATTTTAAAGTATCTACAATTATTTTTTTTTTCGAATTGTTACTTTTAGAACAAAGGTTTGAGCGTTTATTATTATTGAATCCTTTTTTTTTGTTTTTATGTTTGATTGATGCAAAATTATAATCTATTTTTAAATATTAATCCGCGAACCCGTTCACTCTAGATTAACGATAAAACTCTCCATTAAATTCTAATGTTTTCACTTTGAATGAAATAATTATTTTTAAATTAAAATAATTCACTTTTAACACTTTTTGCACTATTCACTTTTAACACTTTTAAGCACTTCACACTTTACTTTTAAAGCACTGAGTTTAAACTGTATTTATTTTCACTGTTTGATTTAATTTAACTGGCTTATTAAATTTCACTGACTCTAGCACTTGTACTTTTCACAAAATTTTCCCAAGTCCAGGGGCTTATTTAAAATTTAACACTTAAAGATTTTTCACTGTTAATCCTACCAAAGAACGTAGTACTGCCACGTAACAACTTTTCGAATCCTCGGCGCGACTCGCTCCTGACTGATGTGTTCCATCTTTTATACCCCTCTCAGGTCCCAAAAGACGTATCTGAAATTCTCTTGATGCTTAATTCTATCTCCTATCAACTCGTAAACTTGAACATCTCTGCCATTAATATCGATTGTGCGTTTATACGATCTTCTGTCGTCCGGCTTTGGGTGGCGGTTAATTTTTATCTTGTAGCACTTGTACTTTTCACAAAATTTTCCTAAGTCGGGGATTCAAAATTTAACACTTAAAGATTTTTCACTGTTAATCCTACCAAAGACGTAGTACTGCCACGTAACAACTTTTCGAATCCTCGGCGCGACTGCCGAAAACTGGTCTGCACCGCCATTTTATACCCTTCTCAGGTTCCAAAAGACGTATCTGAATTTCCTTTGATAATCGATTCTATCTTTTACCAACTCGCAAATCCGAACACCCCTTCCCCTAATTTCGATCGTTCCTACATAAGATCTTTTGTTGTCCGGCTTTGGGTGGCGGTTAATTTTTATCTCACGTCGCTAACTTGATAGGGTCCGAATCGGGTAAGTCTGCGTTAATCGCCCAAGCTCCCTTTGTCCTCTGTTCATACAAAATGTAGTTAAAATCTCATGATTTTGCGTTCCTTTTTTTTCTCAATTCGCGATAGGTCCGTCCTCAGTAACATATATATAGATCTCAATTTTATGCATCTCATGCGAAACATGATTAAATCCATGGCGAAATCTTTACTATGCATTTTTGAATTTCGATTTGTCTAAAATCTACTTAATTTTATTGTCACCTATATGAGCTTTTCCATTTTCTCCCGTACCTTCTTCCTTTATGTCGTAGATTTGAATTTTACCTTCTCCCTTTGAATTTTATATTATTAGCGACGTTTTCTTACACAAATTTCTTCTTTATTCTTATCTTATTTCTCATAACTCTATAACTAATTATTTTCCAAGTCGTATTTATTTATTTCACGGATAAATTTGAATTGTATCACTTTTCTCCACTTGGATTATTCTTTATCTCCGTTCTTTACCCTTCTTTTTATCTTTCTCTCACTTTTCCCGATGTGTGTGGTCTCCAGGAAAATTTCATACTTCATCTATTATTAATTAATATATAATTTTCCACACTTCTATGGAAGATATACCTAATTAGACTCTGGGATATCTGTCACTTTTATTGTCTGACCCAATCTCCGCCCATTCTCCATCCCTCACTTACAAGATTTCACATAAATTATACGTCTGGACATATGTTTACGTCTCAGATTTTATGTACTACGGCCGTAAATTTAGTTTAATTTTAGAGCCATTAGTTTTAATCTCTTTTGCTTTAAATAAACATTCCATAAGGTCCACGTTAAAATTAATCGTCTCTCCAATCGTTTATTACCTTAACGTAAATAAAAATCATGTTCGGATTTCGATTGTTTATATTCCAAAATACACATGAGACTGTCAACCTTTTATCTTGTTCGATCCCTCTGTAATCTTGTGTAACTTTAATATCTATCTACCCTGATAATCATGTAAAATGCCTACGTTTCCTGAATTTAATCTATCGCTATATGTTTAGTTTTATTGCCTTCCTATGGTACCCTATTTTCATGTCCCTAGGACCTTTTTGGTAGCTCAAAATCTCTGTATTATCACTCCGTTCAGTCGCTCCACTATTTCTAAAATGTCTATTTTAATGCGAGATTTTCATTCCCAAATTGATTTTCCAATATGTCCGCTTCATCTTAAATTGATAACGATTAGTTTCTAATGTTCCTAACACTTTCGTTTTCCTTTAGTACGATTTTTATCGAACTTGACACCCTATCTCTATCATAAATAATTGCACTATAGTTGAAAATTCTGCCAGCAACTTTCTTTCGTTTTACCCGTCCTTTTTTATACTATCACGTTTATAGTTTTTTTCATTGCATTTTCGTGTGTGTGTTTTTCCAACATGAAAACTTCCAAAGCCCTCGATTTCAATGGTTCGATACCCCATAAATGTCTCAGTCATTGTAAACATTCCCAGGAGTTTGTCACCTTGAAAGTCGATGCTTACCCTAAAGTGCGTTCACTTCTAATTTCTGTGGGAATCGAAATGTCGTTAATTATCTATTTTAATGTCGGGTCCATAGTTCATTTCTCTGTCTTTCGTAGACACACTCCCCTCCGTTCACTGATTGGTTACTCAAAATTTTATAGCTTTTTGTTTAGATCTATTGGTTGACAAAATTCAATATTTATTTTTAGGCCTAGAAAGGGGAAGTCCCAGTCGTTCCTAGACGATTTTAATGACCTCTGTGTTTATGCTATAGAATCTCAACATAATTCCAACTATTACAGGTGCCTACTGAAAAACAAACTGAATCAATTTTAACCTCAACAGATGTCGCTAGAATGACGGTTTTCATAAATAATTTGTATATTTTTTTGCAGCTATGGTTTATCTGTTTTTTTTTCACTGTGATTTAAAGCCTTTCATCACATGCTGTTGAAGTTTTTTTTGTGAAATGTCCAGGTTACTAATAATATGAACCGTTATCATCATTATAGGAGTTTTTTTTGCTTGTGAATAATAGGGGACTTAGCTAACAGAGGATTTCAACCCACAAAGCTTGGGTTGGAACCCGGTGCATTTGCCAACTCAGTTACTAACCGATGTATAGTAATTTGTGTAAGGATTATCAAAAACAAGAAACTTGTTTGGCAGTAATGGGTAATAATAATGGGTAGTAGTGAAGCTGTAATATGTAGTGCGCAAGTGAAATAGTAATGGGTAATAAAGATGGGTAGTAGCGAAGTATCAAGAATCTTGCGGTCATACATAAAGATAGCAGCCAATAAAAATGTGCGGTGATAAAATGAAGACAATGTTGGTAATTCTTATTCGAAGTATGATAAAGTTAAATATGACCGAAGGAGATAGGGTCCCATTGGCTCAGTTGGTAGAGCGGTGACTAATACTTGTTCGTGGTGTAACTTTTCGTCAACGGGAAAACTAAAAGTGTAGTAACTGTGCAATGCTGGTTTGGTGCGGTAATTACGTTACCTTAGTTAAGTAAGAGTTGACATCCAAACCAACATACGCTCTCCGGCAAGTCGGGGACAAAGCCCAGATCAAAGATAAGAGAACCCGCAGGATTAAAATTGAATGAAACATCTGAAGGAAGAGCAAAGAAAAGAGCGAATTACGAACAAAATGTTCTACTGCTTTCCGCTGAATTAAATGGTGGATCAAAATTATTTAGATTTTATAATGAATAATTTTTATTTATTTTAAAAACGATCTACAATCACAAATTCTTAAACTATTCGAATTCTGCTATGATGAAGGTAATGATACTGACTGCTAAGACAGGTGTCACCGGGATCCGTGACTTCCCTTATAGAAGTTGGCCGGTGTGACGTCACAAACGCAAATATAATTTGTCATATTTTAAATCATCTTAGAAATTTTATTGGTCAACATAAAAATTCTATAACTAATCAATTTTGTTTACACCGCTATTGTTAATAAAAATTATCATCATTTTTTCAAGTCAATGTCAAGTCAGGCGTTTGATTTCGTCAGTATAGAGCGAGACAGATATAGTATAAAAGCCCGTGTATTAGTTTTATCTCTATCTCACATCCCAGCTCGCAACTAGTAAACATGCATCCGTAATCTCTTTACTATAATAACATATTATTACTAATAACATTATTTTAGATATGTTATAACTGCTAGTAGTATTAAAACTACTTACACTTTTAACTAAAAGTAAAGTAATTTAAAGTCAAGTATTAAAATCTCATGTTGTGCAAACCTAATGTAAATCCTATTTTATATGTACTTACCTAAATTTTATTTAATAATGAATATAAATTATCATCATTTTTTCCGAAAGTGAAAAACAGTATACTGGAAAATCGGTGTGAGAATGTTATTTAAGGTGACACAATACCCCGATAACGGGGATTTGCCCCGACGCTCACATTTTAATTATTTGTGATGTACGTATTACTAAAATCTTAAATGTTTCTCGAGGGATTCCCAGGGATGCAAGTTATTTATATATAAGATTAATAAAAATAGGACCTTACCATTAAATATCTTATGTAAAACGGTTTGCCAATTTTATAAAACGTTTTTCAACTATAAGATGAGCGGGAAGCACTAGATTTTATTTTTGTAAACGATGAATTAGTAACTTCCCGAGGAACCTCTCTAGAAAAAAATTGTGATTTTATTAATGTATTCATAAGAATTAATTAAAATATAACATATATTTAATATATATTACTTACCATTGCTACTTAAATATATATTTTATAATATATATTTAAGTAGCAATGGTTTTTTTTAAATTAAATTAGTGGAAATTGTCAAATGTAAATCTGAATTATTTCTTGTAGATACCAAAAAATCTTTACTTGGAGGCTAACTAACTGCTAGAAGGTTAGGAATTATATGGGTACCTCCATATCCTCCTCAACCCAGGCCAGGACACTGTATTTAATCGGCCTCTTATGTTTATAAGATCCTCCTGTAAGTTATACGTCAATCGATCTTACATGACTACTTCATTCAAAACATAGAATAATAAAAACACAAGAAATGCGATGTAGGCGTGTTTCATGATTGAAAAGTATGGGAGATTTTCCCTTAAATTTTAAATGCAGAACTGTCTTTTATCTTTTTTTTGTACAAAAAAAGTTGCATACATATATTTTTACAAAAAATGCATTTAATGGCCTTCTTGGTGATGTATATTATATACTTTATCAGAAAAGAGGAGCTGTTATGCCGGAAAAGGGAGCTACGATTTTTACTGTGTTCAGTACATAATATTTATTTTCCTTTTATGTATAAAAATGAGGGTACAAAATATTTACATAATACGTTTTTTGCGTACCGAATCGATTGGTACTCGACGAATGGACTGTAAATTTGAACAAGAAAATGAAATTGAACAATCACAGGAGAAATAGGTAAGTAAAGGAGGTCTTTACCTTGAGAAAGTTGTGGCTTCAATTGAAAGTTCCGATGTTGTTATTGAATCTAGGCACAATATCCTATAGATGTTCATCTATTAAATTCACAAAGCAAACGGTTTTTTGGTCAACACATGAATCAGCTCATCGGCTTTTCGGATTTTTTTTTTTAATTTTTCATCAATCCACTGTATGATGAATGTAGCCGATTAATGATTCCGCTTTCCGACCATATACCACGATCGACAAATATACAACCACATGTATCGACATGCAACGACGACAATAATGAGAATAGGATGTCATTTGCTTTTTTCGAAGATAAGACCTTTTGGAAATGGAATAGACAAGGTAGAGGGCAATTTAGGTAGGAACCGGAATAACCATAAAATTGTTTCAATACTAAACAACGCTAGTATTTTTTAAATGATTTCATTTTATTATTTTTTTCTTCTGGATCAATAATACAGCGCAATTCATTAGATAGATTATTTTATTTTTTTGGCTTAGTAAGTAAAATTATTTCACATTTGGGTTGTTTTAAGGTTAGGTGTCATAAATGATAATTTTAAATTGACATGAACTTCATTGTGAAATTTGATTATCGATCAAATGTTGATACTACGGTGATATGAAAGTGTATAAGAGACAAGAGCGCGTGATAAATGAGCTAGAACTAAAAAATATGAAGTCTCATGGGCGATATTTGTTTCCATTAAAATCCACAGTTATTAAAACTTTATTTAATGTTTAATTTGAAAATATGTAAATATTGGACGATCTAACAGAAGTAAGAGGCCGGTTTGATTTAGTGTCCTGGCCTGTGTTGAGGTGTTTGTGATACCTCCCGCCCGTACGTTTAGTATGCAAGCCCACAATTTGACGAACCGAGCCCATTTACAGGTATAAATCAGGAATCCTTCAACGGCTGCCATTTGTGAGGTGAAATGAGAAATATTTGAAATAAAAAATCAAGATAATTTTAAAATCAAATATACTCTTTGGAATAACAATTTCTGGATTAAGAATTGAAATAGGAACTGGATTTCTGCGAAATCAGTTTCTTCTTCTATTATATAATAGAAATGCTGGGTGGTACTTCATGGTATCTTGAAACTGGTGTCAAAACTGCAGCGCTTCCAGGTAAAAATGTCGACTTACATGTGTATTTTTTTTAATTATCTTTTTTTTACAAGAATACCACTCAAGAGTTGGTTAACCTCGGAGCCAGTGGGACTATGCTACGCCCAATTGGGTTATTTTGTGAGGCTGAGAAGGAGTGGGGAAGGTTGGGAAGTACCTGGGTATTCAGAACTGGTCACCAAACACCGATACTGAATTGTAACTAATTAGTTCGGGGGCGGGAAACCGCGGCCCGCAAGCACTTTCGGTGCGGCCTGTAGATGACATATATATTTTTTAAATAACTTCAGAACGTGAGAACGGTTTTCTTTTACGGTATTTCAGATACATTTTAAGACATTATTATAAAACCCAGAGAAAGGTATAACATAGCTGACAACTAGTTACTTATGCACCTATGTTACTAGAAAGCAGTTTATACAAAAAGAAATAGGCGATAAATCATCCCTTTTTATTTTAATTTCTTATTATTTCAGTAATACGAAATTAAATAAGTAAAAAGAATTTATAAGTGTAATAGGTACCAATTTAACTGGGGACTTGCTTACATATAAAATTACAGTTGTGAATTCATCTGCAGATGCATTTAAGAAGGAAATTATTCTCGTGTTTGAAGTGCTGTTTTAAAATTCTAGTTGCAGACTATGTGCTGCAATAACAGTATGAAACCACTGTCGTGTTTTGTGTGTAGTTTTAATTAAAGTTTGGAAATTGTACAAGGATTCAATCTTAATTTGAAACCAGTTTTATGTTCAGGATATAAAGATAAAATTACAGTTGTATCAGAAATCTGCAGACTCATTTCGAAGGAAACCATTCTCGTGTTGAAGGGCAGTTATAAATTCTAGTTGCAGACTGTATGCTCCAAAAATCGTGTAGTTTTAATCAAGATTCATAAATTAAAAGCACTTTTGTCTTTCGCGAATGACATGCTAAAATTGTAGTTGCGGAGCATTTCGAAGGAAACCGCTCGCATTTTCCGAGTGGAGTGAATCAGTACTCGGTGAAATGAGGTTATAATAATATATCGAGGATTCCGACACCCCCCCTCCCTCTCCCACACCACCAAAATCTAAGTGCGGCCTGCGGGTGATACTACAAACATCCAAATGGGCCCCGACGGCGAAAAGGTTGCCCACCCCTGCTTTAGTTGTTTGATGGCTTATGGGTAAATATGGCCTCAATTGAACCAAACGAATGAGCACGTTATATTTTATACACAAAATCCCATTACAGATCAAAAATTTCTGAAATAAATAATATTTCGTAGAAAATACGCATCTGTCCATTAAAAACACATTGTGGCATTAGTCGAAAATTCAATAAAAACAGCAAAATAAAAGCTATTAGTATCGGGAAAGCCTGCTTTGTGCGTACTGGGGGACAACTCGATTCCGTCATCGGACATTATTGGTTTATTTTTTATCACAAACCTACCCTTTAAAAGAAGATTATCAAGCTTTCAAAATAATAACATATGAACAAAGGCTTTCATTCTAGACAAGTTCTGCGAAATTCTAGGGAGTTGTTTTCATTAGAAGACAATATGATCTTAGTCTTAGAAAACGTATTTATCTATTATTATTTTTATGTAAGTATTTAAGTAGTAAGTAAGTAAGCTACGATGCTCTGTGGTCCTATAATTTAGTTTCGATAAATACTCCCTGGTAAGTATGTTACGTAGGTCCTTTCATGAACTCATATTATGACTTGTTTATTGTTTGTAAATAACTTGTTTTTGAAAACGTAAATCAGGAGGATGGCTGTGTATGTAGGTATGTATTGCGTTAGCCTAACGCAAATTCGAATCTAATTTCGAACGCGATATCATTGCTGTTCTTCGAACGAATTAAAATAATTCGAACAATTTCAAATAATTCCAACGAATTCAAATGATATCGCGTTCGAAATTCGATTCGAATTTGCGTTATGCTAACACAAAATATACAGACTAACCCCTCAGATAACAAAACACTATTACAGACCGACGCACTTTGCAGTCGGATGGATCGCTAATGTAGATGTTGATACAAATAATACAAAAGATGAAAAATATATATTCGTTTCTTAGTTCCTCTTGTGGCCGCCTTCACATGTATTTTTTTTGTAAATATATCTATACATAATTATTTTATGTGAATACCACACCCAAGATGCCCAACTAGAGCTAGTGGTACTAAGACTTGCCCTATCGGGGTACCTATTTAGTGAGACTGAAGGGACGTTGAATGATATGGGGAAGAAGGAAGTTGGGAAGTATCTTGATTTTCAGATCTGGTCACCAAACACGGCGAAAGCCATTTCAAGCAAATCGTCGAATTTATATTGTGGTCATTTACCGGGGCGATACTGACAGTATCTACCACTCTAACGCACCACAATATTTAAAACTGTACATCCTGACACACAATTTTGCAAGCGGTCAAAGAGGAATTAACGAAAGAGTGATCTACTTTTTTTTTAAATCTGTGCTTTTTTTCGTTTCACCACAAAATCTTCTCGACGGTACCGACTGCAAAGTTAAAAGTATCGATCTGTGGGTGTTTGTATGTAGGTAGGTACCTATATACACATCCTTTTCCTAAAATGTTTATTCCTCAACCGAATGGCAGACAGGAGGTTCCCATTTTACTTTCTGTTCCAACTTTAAACGAAGCGAGTGTTGCTAGCAGCGGAGAAAATTAGATAACGGGTCATTTAACTGACAACTCCAATGCCTACCCCTTCCCTGCACTCCTAATGGTCCCCTCCCCTTTCAGTGGTAAAATTTACTTCTACTTACTATTTTCTCCAGTTATTGTGTACCAATGTGTAAGATTCAAAATGTAATAATTTAATTACACAATTACCCACTTAATTTCTTAAACGAAATGTTTTATTGTTGGAAAACTATGTATTTAAAAATATTAACAAAGACTTTACATTTTTTTTCAGATTACGTGATGTAGGTACCTTCTTTGTAAACCGGATAAAAAATAAAACACTATACCATATTTGTTTATTTTTTTAGTTTATCAACAAACTGTAGTAGGAAATATTTTCCCAAGTCTCACTACAAATAATGTGAGTTCTGACGTCGTAGAATTTGCACAGCTTTTGTATTTAAAGTTTATAGATCAAGGCAGTTATTTTCAGCTCATAGAGTAAATTACATCGTGAACTATGGAGCTTTAGTTGTCGAATGAGACAAGACGCCATATTGTTTTATAATGTTTTGTTCAATTACTGTTTAATAAGAAGAAATTCGGTAACTATAATTTTTTACTAATAAGATAAACTTTTTATATTAAAAAAAAAATAACCTAAATTATTATACTTCAAATACCTTTAATAACCTCCAAACGTTCACAGGATATTACAAAAATATCGCAATATCCGCCATTACTTCGCTAAATATATGCGCCGATGGCAGCTGTGTATAAATTTATTTCGTATGATTTCAAAAGGAAAAACATGGCCGCGGAATCCGCGAGAAAATACGGTGAAAATAAATGCTTCTGCAGTGAAAGGCGAGAAGAAATAACACAAAAAGTGCACCTAAGTCTGCGAAGTCACGTATGGAGAAAAGTTATGCGAAAATTGTTTTATATTTTATTGCGTCCCGTAGATTCCGACGCCTCGCGCCAAACGAAAGAAAACGTTTAAAAAAATGAATCTACGACAAAAAAAGATAGCTGTGCTTTTGTATTACACTTTTGTTTGTATATTATGCACGTTTTAATTTAGATGTTTGCAGTGGCGTAGCTATATCATTTGTATGTGGGGGTTCGATCCTGGTGAGGGGAGTAAGGGAGACGGGGGGCATTAAAAAAATATTAGAATATTTTCGGGACCTCTATTTACACCACTTATTATGTACATCACATTGATAAAGTAGATGATGAAAATAATATTGTTGTATTCTCCAGTAAAGTAATCTACCAGTAGGTACTATTCTATTTTTTCCTACGCAATACTGAGGCCGAAGGAGGTTTCTTCCCCCCCCCCCCCCTAATATAGGGATTCGTTCATTTGAAATCCACCTAATGTTGGGAAGGGAGGGAAGGGGGAGAAGTGGGAGGATATGTAATATGCAAGACGATAATACGATGTTGGTCGCAGTCATCCATTCACATTACCTCACACTCCACCTCATTTGAGGTGGGACACCTCACTTCAATTCAATTGAATAAGACCTCATTCGATCATACAAATTCGTTATTAAATTGTGTTCTTATGTTGTATCGTACCAAACTTCCTTCAAGTACACACATTAATCCAGGGCCGGACCTGTGCGGGCGCAATTCGAGCAATCCGATTCGGGCGCCGACTTACCAAAGAGACCAGAAGCCAAAGCACCAAGGCGCTGATAGTACCAAGCACCTAATGGTAAGTATACATTTGCGAACCGAAACGCGAACCAAGCCACGAATTGCGGAAAAGGAACGAAGCAACTGCAAGCGGCGTTTCGTGCTTTTGCGGTTGCTTCATACCTTTCCCATAAGTTGAGGTTCAGTTCGGCAATTCGGCTCGCGTATGTATACGTAGCATTATTCAGCGCCCTTGAGGTTTTTACTAGCGCCAGGCGCCGTTTGGCTCAGGGCCAGCCCTGCATGAACCTAAAACATAGATTCTGAACCTCTATGTTGCCTAGCAACCAACACAGCTGTTTGATTTTCTATAATCACAAGTTCAGTAAAGTCGGCGCGCGCGACGTAAACAACTGTTTTAATATTTTTATTCAGCCTAAATATATTAAATCCAATTCGTTTTGAGTCCTGGACTTAGATAAATCATTACTCTGTGTAAACAAATGAAATCATATTGAACCACCAACTAGAAAGCAATATTAAATTGTATTTCTCAGCGCAGTGCCTACGTCATATTCGTTGTTGACAGTTTCGGTTGCCATCACTACGAGATAACCATGGATAAAGATATAGATAGGTATTCGATAACGGGGCGGATCGGGGAGGGCGCCCATGGCCTTGTTCTGAAGGGAATTCACTTACCCACTGGAAGAAAAGTGGCCTTAAAAAAACTACTTTTAAAATCGCTCGATGAAGGAATACCGCTCAATGTGATGCGCGAGATTAAAACTCTTCAACACATCAATTGCAAATATGTAAGCCATCAATAAGTTAATCATGCAATGCAACAATTTAATAAAGCCATCAATAATTATTTAAAATTTAAATCAATCAATCACTCATTCAATCCACCATCAATCAATAAATCATTAACAAAATTAATCAATCTATCAAGCAATAATCGAACAATTATTTAATATTTCAATCAATCAATCACTTATTCAATCACTCATTTAATCAACCATCAATCAATAAATCATCAACAAAATCAATCAATCTATCAAGCAATAATTGATCAATCAAGCATTCAATCAAAAAAGTAATCAATCTATGAACGAATCAATCAATTATGCTTCTAATGGATAAGAATAAAACCTAATTTGTAAGCAAAACCTAAAAAAATATTCATTCAATCAAACAATCTATCAATACTTGCATCAATCAGACAATCCGCGAAATAACCATTCAATTCATCGGTCGATCATTCAATCAATCATCCACCCTATCAATCCATCCATACATCAATCAATCACTGTGCAGGCGCAATTGGAGTCGTCTGCTCGAGGGCTGTCTTGCCAAGGAGCCAAGGCGCTGATAAAAACCTTGTACCCTTAAGATTTTTAGGTTCAGGGCCGGTCCTGCTTCCAATATAATATAGTAAATAATAATACAATTCTATTGCAGGTGATCCAACTATTTGACGTCTTTCCCCGGGGGATGAGTTTCGTTCTGGTTCTTGAGTACATGACCTCTGGTCTATGGGAGATGTTGAGGGATACACAGAATCCGCTCACCGAGGCCCAAATCAAAACCTACACTCAGATGTTACTGAAAGGAATCGACTATATGCACGACCACAACATAATGCACAGAGTTAGTTTTGAAGTGTACAAATTTACATTTTCGCATCACTAGATGCTTATCAAATTGCTTAACATTTTATAAAAGACACCCCTGTTCCGGAATGGTATATTATTATTATTGTCATACAATTTTTGTAGAGGCGTCATAGAAAAAAGAAGAATACAAGAAAGGACTTGTGATCGATCCAAATATTTGGCTAATCGAGTCTTAAATTTCCGATGCAAACCTGTTTTTCACCATGATTTCGAAATTCAAATGGGATATAGGCCGGTACTACGTCAGTGGCGACATTTGTTTTCATTCTAATTTGTATGGAAGACACTTCTAGTTTCCTTTTTTAGTCTATGAGCCCTGTTTTTAACAAACTGAGGCCACTAAAGTAGCACTGGACATGAGTGCCTAAAGGCACCTTGCCCAAGCGATGGGTCACCGACCCGATTGGAACAAAGGGAAAAAGATTTTGAATATCCTAAGATTTTTATCTGTCCCTATTAGGATCTCAAGCCTGCCAACCTCCTGATAAACTCACAGGGCATCCTGAAGATAGCCGACCTGGGACTTGCGCGACTTTTCTGGAACGATAGTCGCAGACCTTATTCCCACCAGGTGGCCACTCGCTGGTACCGGGCACCGGAGCTGCTGTATGGAGCCAGATTCTACAATCAGTCGGTGGACCTCTGGGCGGTGGGTTGTATTGTAGCTGAGATGATCAACTTACAACCGCTGTTCCCAGTAAGTAAAAAGTTTTTTTTTTTTTTTTAAATGTTTAGTCACAACACTATCCTATCGTGTCGAACTTAGTGGCAGAACTCGAACGTGTAAAACAAGCACCTTTTTGTGGACCCGACTATTAAACTGCTAAAGTGCTCTTTCCCTCAAAAGAAATTGGCCTCATTGAACCCCATCCGACGTAGTCACAGCCGCTCCGCATATATTGACAAAGCTAATAACGTTCAGAGTACCAAATCGTAACGCCAGACTACCAGAGTTGTTCTTTGTTTATTCTTCAAAAACAAACTATTGCACCAATTCCCCAGTCCAACGGAACTGAATTTATTTCCACGCCTTGGAAATAAATTCAGTTCCGTTGATATTATTTTTGTTATTTATTCCTTAATAAAATTTAAAAAAGAAATTACTAACATTTTGTTTCGTTTATATCATGATAATCTGTAACTTACTTTTTATGTTTATTTTTACCTTACAGGTACCATACTTTTTCATTCCATGTTGAGTTTTGTTATTTACTGTAGGCAGGTATCAATACTTTTTTCTCTTCTATTTTCTTTGTATTATTTTGTTTTCATCTTATTTTTATATTATATTGTTTGCTCAGTTTGCTGTAGTGTCATTATTGATAAATTGAATTGCATATCTCATCCATGTAGCGGGGAAGTAAAGTATTATTATAATTATGTTTTAATGCACTAAATTAATTTATTAAGACTTGTTTAATGTAATAGCACTAAGGGCATAATTACTAAATAAAAACACTATGCACAAAGGATTCTGAACTGTGTGAATGTGGATAGATGTAAACAACAGAATGCATGGAGAAGAAGAATCAGTGCTTGATCAAGTGACTCCAAATGCCAATAACTGGCTGAATAACCTCAGCATCCCACTTTGACTTCCCCCAACTCTCTTCCAGCACACGAAGATGAAGTATGCTTCGACATGCAATCTTTACAAAGTCTTAACCTATCATTTTTCCTACCAGGGCGAATCTGACATTGAACAGCTGGCGATAGTCCTCCATAACCTCGGCACACCAACCAAGGAGAGCTGGCCAGATCTGACCACCCTTCCCGACTACAATAAAATAACCTTCCCAGAGTCGCAAGCCACGCCCTGGGAAGAGCTGCTGCCCAACACTTGCCAGGAAGCAATCTCCTTCGTCAAAGGATTCCTGATTTACGACTCGGCTAAACGGATAACTGCTAACATGGTATGACACCTGTATAATTTTCTTGAATTATTATTGTGCCATTTCTCCGCAGTGGTAGAGAAATATGATTAATCGCAGCACAACACTCTCTTGGCACTTTCTCTGTGGTCTTCATTTACATTCCTACTGACTATTACTTGTAAATTTCTTGAAAAATTATTTGAAGGTACAGAATTTCACTTCAAACTTCAAATACAATATTTGCAGAGTAATAGGTTCCTACCCTCAGTGTCGCCTTTGTAAAATACCAGCATTCAGAATTGAAATGTTGCTTGACGAGATCTGGATAGCCTAGGTACTTCCCAACCTTCCTCTTCTCACTCGACGCCTATCATTTTTTATTTGAAAGTGTTAACTTCGTTAAAAGATGGTAAGTACAAGATTCATTTAAATTCTTGACTTGAATTTTTGGATATAATTTGTTTTACTAGTCTGTAACATTCATTACTCCGTTGGTCATCCATCTAATGTGGTGATTTTGTTAATCTTACAGGTATTATTAAATTCTCAACTTAAATTGTTGCATATAATATGTATTACCGATCTTAATAAGAGTGTGACATTCATTACTTCATTGGTCATCCATCTAATCTGGTGATTTGAGTACATAGTGTGACATTCATTACTTCATTGGTCATCCATCTAATCCGGTGATTTGAGTAGTGTGACATTCATTACTTCATTGGTCATCCATCTAATCTGGTGATTTGAGTAGTTCATTACTTCATTGCTCATCCATCTAATCTGATGATTTGAGTAGTGTGACATTCATTACTTCATTGGTCATCCATCTAATCTGGTGATTTGAGTAGTTCATTACTTCATTGCTCATCCATCTAATCTGATGATTTGAGTAGTGTGACATTCATTACTTCATTGGTCATCCATCTAATCTGGTGATTTGAGTAGTTCATTACTTCATTGCTCATCCATCTAATCTGATCTAATCTGATGATTTGAGTAGTGTGACATACATTACTTTATTGGTCATCCATCTCATGTGGTGATTTTGTTAATCTTAGGCGCTAACTCAACCGTGGTTCAGTGAGCAACCACTCCCGGCTCCTCTGAACAAAATGCCCAAACCCAACGAATCACACCGGGTTCTAATGAGACAGCAATCCAACACCAACAAAATGGGATAACAAATAAAGGAACAACATGTTATTATCAACTAAAGTAATAAACGTTTAGAAACGTGCTTTGGGCGTATCCTTGTGCCCAAAGTGAGCTCAATTTATCCTTACTTCTGGTGAAACTGAGAATTTTTTTCTTGAGCAGGTCATCAATTTTACTGGGTTTGAAAAGTCCTATGTAAATTGCCGACATTATCATTTCAGTGATTTTATCATACATCTTAGTACATATAAAGCAGCTAAAACTCTTCAAACAGTGAGCTCTAGCATTATGAAATTTACACCATTTTTTCTGAGTCAATGCAACCATTTTCAGTTCGTAAAGAGCTCTGGCATCATGAAATTTGCAGAATCTGAAATTTCAAGATCAATGCAACTATTCTCAGCTAATTAATAACATAATTTACATCATGAACTGTGGAAATGAGGAATATCCATATATAAAATGTTTTATTTTTTCTATATTTTTCAAATAATGTTCAATAATAAAAACAATTTTCAAATTAGAGTAATGCAATCTAATAAAAGAAGCAGCATATTATCTACCGTGATTTTAGAATGTATATACATATAAGGAAAAATAAAATAAAAAATCGATTTTTGTACATTTTAACAATTTTTATTTACTCACAAATTAAATAGCTATCTTCCCTTTGGTAAGTATGCATAATAACAATCATCAGTGACCCAAATTAAATAATACATACAAAATAAACATTGCCAGGTGGCGAGCCCAAGGAAAATTTATGTACATTTTGGCAGCTAGTGTTTTTGTTAAATAAAATAAAAATACTATTTTACATTTGGTTGGCAAGATCAAATCACTGTTTTGTGCCATTTTTTTTACATTTCAATGAACCACGTTAAATGCTAAAAGTTTTAGTCCATTTAAGTTTTTGATCAAATTGTGATCGGTTGACAAAATAACTGTTACGCTTGTCAGCTGATCGATTATTGATCAAAAGCTGAAACAGATCGAGAGACGACACTCAACGGAGGCTGTTCATAAAAAGTCCAAATGGCACTGAAAGTCAATTGGACATTCACAAAATGTGATCGCGTTTGAAAGTTCCAACCTCACATTCGTAATCATTGATATAAAATACAAAAGATAAGTCGCTCTAATCAAGTCGCAACATAGGTGGGCAATGTATTTGATTTGTTTAATTTGCTGTCAATTTAAGACAATATTCAGCCTGTTTCGTGCCAACCAGACAATTTTACATGGGCTCATTTACTTTAACAGCAAACACCAGTCTTTTGTATTCTAAATCAATGAATACCAGTGTGAATTTACTAAATTGATAATGGTAAATTTAATAAACTGACAATAATAATTCATGTATTATTTTTCATGCAAGTGAAATAATTATTTATAATTTTAAAGATGTTTAAAAGGTAATACAAATGTTGAAGTTTTTACAAGTAAAAATAGGTAATAAAGAATAAATACAGAAAAATACGTTAATTATTTTTTGGTATGCTCAGTGGATAAAATTTTGCCGCATTAAATTGATAAAGTGAAGTTGAATGTTGTTGATGAGTTCAGAATGAATTCTCGAGTGCGTCCATCACTTTCTAACTTCACATACATATTCTCGAGTTCGCCCATCACTTTCAAATTTCACATACATATTCTCGAGTGCGCCCATCACTTTCTAACTTCACATACATATTCTCGAGTGCGCTCATCACTTTCTAACTTCACATACATATTCTCGAGTTCACCCATCACTTTCTAACTTCACATACATCTTCTCGAGTGCACCAATCACTCTCTAACTTCACATACATATTCTTGAGTGCGTCGCATCACTTTCCAACTTCACATACATATTCCATTTTCATAGAAGTCCATATTATGCATATACATTATGTATATTAATTATAATCAATTTTGCGTAAGTCACCAAGCAACAGATATGTTTTAACTTAAAACACAGTAAAAAAATATATATTAAACCCCTATCAACATATATAACACAAAATTATGAAAGAAATGCATAATAACTCCATACTTTATCAAACATTAAGATTTTATGGACAATATTTTTGCTGATAAAAAAGATATATCAACTGAAAAAACAATGGAATAACACTCACTTTTTGATAAACCACTTAATTACTTTATTACAATGTTTTCGGTAAAATACACATTTATGCAAGAGGAAATCTCAAAGAAATAAGTTGCATTTTGATGGTTAAATGAAAAAATCACAGCAAGGCATGAGTTTAGGGGCTATAACCCCTCGAACGATGGCTACCCAAATTTGGTAGGTGATTTTTATAAATTATAAATTTAATGATTTTTTATATTGTTCTTCCAAAACCTAAGAATTTGGGATAAAAATTGTGAAATCTAGATGGATTCATTGGCTGTAAACTACAGTAAGCAGTTTATGCTTCCATATTAATATTTGGAGGTGTGATATCAATTAAATCGAATGGGCTGAATCGAATAGGTTGAATCGCAAAACGAACACCTGAAAATCTCCATTGCTAGAGTGTGTAAGTAATTTCGGCATTTACATTATTATTACTCAACAAAACTGTGAATTTCAAACCGTTAATGTATCACTATTCCTAAGAGAAGAAGAACCTACAAATGAATTAAAATAATGCAGGTAACAAAACTCTCTTAATGGTAATGATTACGAGAATTATTCTCTTAATAGAAAAAGTGAAAATACAGTTATTTAATCAGTAGACTGTTACCAACTGATATGCGCAGTTTAATAATATTATGACTACCATGCTATGCACTGCAATGTGTAGTGTAGGTTTCAGATTAACACAGTTTTCTCACATTTCGTTGTTGTCCGAGGAAATAGAAAATATTACAAAAACTAACAAACATCTTTTCCCTCGCATATAAATCAAATAATTATTTCAGATAATTCAAAATATTGGCCATTTTCTATGGTTTTGGCAAAAAATGTTTTTAAAATAATTTTGTGTAAATAAATGTGAGTGTAAATTATCTATTTATGTTATCAAGTTTAATTTTTAACTCCATTTGAATTTTTGGTAATTCTTTTGTATATTCAATGTTATTATTAAATTTACAAAAAAAAAACAGTTAATTTATAAACAACTCTTCATTATTATGCGTGACAGCTGTTTCACCCTCTAAAAACTGACAGTTTGATAATGTATTCAGAGGGTGAAAAAAAAACTGTCACGCGTAATAATAATTAGACAGCGGAACTTGTTTATAAATAAACTGTTTTTTAGTGAGTTATTCTCTCTGTCCTTTCAGTAGATATAATTAAAATAAGCATCTAGATATTTTCAAATTCCCAGCAAACATATTTTTACTATTATTTTATGTGCATGCCTATAAACAAGCCAAATTTGTTAAAACCTTTTTTTCAGTGCGAGTATTCTTCCTATCAGCATTCAACTATTAAAATATAAAAGATAATATTATAATAACTATAAAATAATAGATATTGTAAAACAATGAGGAATGTTTAAAAATTGCAGCAAATGTGTGCTCCATAGAATATTATTGACAATACATTGTTTATTAATTATAGAGTTGGTTTTCATATTAGATACAAACGCACACCATTTAAAGGTGCCTTTAAATGTTGCTAAGATAAATATTTGAACCACTAATAAAATAAAACAAATACAAGCATAAATTTAGTTAAATTTAAACTCGAAATGGTACAGTAGACTCTCAATTATCCAAGAACAACAAAGGTATGAACCCTTTTTCACCCAAATTAATTATGTATGTAGGTACCTGCTATGGATTTAGAACATTTTGAAGTTATTTTTAACAGAATAATGCCTAAAAACACAAAAATTAACACATCGTTAGGAAATAAGTGAACGCTGCCATTAAAATCGACACAGGTTGAGAAAGGGTTAAGGCCTAGAATTTGGAATACTTATCTAGAAACATAATTATAATTCTACTAATAATAACGATTCAGTGTAAACTTCAAGAAAGAATTTGAGGAGTGTCCATACTCTCACCATCCAGGGAAACAGGGAGATAAGTCTGTTTCTTGATTAACGCAAATCCATATTACAGTCAATTGTTTGTGTACATAGAGTGAAGAAGAAAACTAGTAGTGCCTTTCCTATAAATTTGAATGGAAACAAATGTTCCATTTATCCCACTAGCCCAGCATTCTACATCACTTACACTCGCCTGACATCATAGATCTCCATCCCATTTGAAATTCGTAAACACAGTTTTGTATTGGAAATTTAATGCCCGATTAGACAAATATTTGGACCACGAAACACATCCACAAGGCATTTCTGTTCTGTTCTTCTTTATTCTACGTTTGTGTATAATAAACCCAAGTGGGTGTGAACCCCTACATAATCAGGCACATTAAAATTTTTGATCATGACAGTTAATGTTGTTGCCTAACAAGTGACAAATTTAACTTCAAAAGATCAACAAACAAATAAACGAAAGCTTGGATATTCAAGAGTCTACTATTCTAAACACAAACAAGAACACTGCTGAAATTGATTTAAATAAACTGAAATACTTACAAAATAAAAAGGTATAATAAATAATTTCTATCTACGATCATTATTTTTTGTGTAAGTCATTCCAAAATGGCGACTTACAAATAATTATTACATTATATATTTATACTATGTACAAGAAATTGTGGTTAAGCCAACGACAGCTCTGGTGCAACTCAAGTGCTAAAACCCTACATATAAATTTCTTTTGAAAGATGATATTTAGCGAAGAATCACGCCAGAGCTCTCGATGGAAAGCCTATACATTATCATGTCCAACTCTCTTAAGTTTTAAGCTTCTCTCTCATTATTTTTATCATTCTCTCCTCACACACCTGTTGGATAAATAGAAAACATAATTTTTCAGCATTAATAAAAAATCATCAGTTTGCGACAATCACAGAGACCGGTTTTAATTTTATTGTAAGGCGAGTTTCTCATTGAGGTATGTTAGAAATACATTTGTATTACTGATAACAGTTACCAAATGTGAATCACTTTTTAAATTCCCTCATTAAAACTTATTATCGATATAAATAGTTCACTATTTTCCCTCCCAAAGTAAAACTATTGAGCAAATTATACATTATTTCTAAGAGACAGAGAACAGATGATAATCATCATGATTACAATTAAAATTAGTTCAATCTCATTTTCATTCAATTCACAGTCAACACTCGTTGAAATGGGACGCTTCTAAACCCTGTTCACACGGAGAGCAAAATGTTCATGCCCAAACTTTGTAATATACATAAGTATCTTATGAGTCTTCGACTTGGAAATTTCTGCTGGTTCTGATACATTCACAAAAAGTGCTGAAAGTAAATTGAAAATATAAAGTATTAATATTTTTTGCTAAATATCAAAAAAATTCTGTTAATAACTTAGCATAAAAACTATATTCTTTTTAAATTCAAAGTTTTTCGTGACATCTACAGCGGGTTTTACAAGTCGACGACTCTTATATTCTTGATACTAATCTTGCTACAAACACCCTATTGGATGTTCGAAATGATCAAATTACAAGTTTTTTCAAAACGTAAATAAATGACCGTTGATCAAAGTAGAAATGATGAATTCGCTTATATTGGGTGTACACTTTTTCTGTGGCTATGATATATGAAGTGCTTTTATTAGCCTCCTAGAAACACGTAAATACACTAATCAGGATATTCCATACAAAATCAGAACTGTTTTTGATTTTAGAAAATTGCTTTGAGCTATAAAAAAACTCATGTGAATAAGGCATGTTCAACTAGGAGGCAGAATGGCTAAATGCACTCCAATTCAGTAGTGACGCGTGAAATAATTCTAATTTACGCACATAAAAATTTATACACTAATATTATGCCGATTAACAAAATGACGTTAGAACTTTTCATTTCAATTTTGAACTACTGGTGGATCAGCCAAAAGTGCTCAGAAATGAGACCATTTATTTCCATTATTAGTTGATACTAAAACCGTACCGAAGTTAAATTTATCGGAAGCATAATCAACCAGATAATAAAACGTTGAGTGACCAGCTTATAAAATACCAGCAATATCTTTAATCCAATTTGTCATCTTTAATCTCACTAGCAATTGTCTATCAAAAGCGATGACGTAAATAACCCAATCAATACAAGTTAAGAATATGTATTTAAAAATAAGATCACGGTGTTCACCGTGCTTACATTTTGGATAAAATTTTCTAAGTTCTTCCTCTACTAACCGACTAGCCCAATATAATGCTTTATAATAACTATTTTAAATCGTATCGGATATCTAATAATTCCAAAATCCAGTCATCCTATGTATTAAAACAATAAAATTTAAACAGACAAGCTTAACCATCTTTCAAGACTTGTTCAATTTAAACATTAAGGTGGCTGCACACGTTTATTCATGCTCAACGTTTTGGCTCATGTTGACTTAGAAGCATGCTAGTCGTTGCGTCCACATGCTCGAGCATCTCGGCACAAAACACCATAGATATACCAAGCAAGAATTTTTTATTTTTTTTTTTTATCAATATAAAGTTTATTTAATTACGGCCCTTGAATCACTTTCGCATTGAAAAAAAAAGCATTGAGTTATGTGGCACACACTTTGAACATGTTCAAATGAGTGTAAAACCATCGAGTAAGAATGAGCTTGGGTACTTAGCTTTAGTTTTTAGTACACGAAATAATTGTAACCGAAGCATCATAATGCAGCGGTCAGGATAGAAGAATATTAAAGATAGCAATAATATTGCCAGATTAATATTCTTCACCGTTGATTATTGATGTTTTGTATACACATAACACTAATATTTTGTGAAAAACGCACAGAGTTTACACAACACACAGCATAATATATTATTTATAACAATGAATTAACAGTTTTGCATTGAACTTTAAGAGTGTAATTTTACATTGAAGTGAAATGTAAACGGTATTTACAGTTCCATAATCAGTCTAATGATCTAATGAGAAATCAAAGGTTACCACTTCCTGATGTTGTGGCTCTGAAGAGAATTCCAAGTGAGCCACTTCTTGTTGAGGCTGGACTGATGAGAAATCAAACTGAGGCACTTCTTGTTGGTGCTGGACTGAAGGGAAATCAAATTGAGCCACTTTTTGTTGGGGCTGAACCGAGGAGAAATCAAATTGAGGCACTTCTTGTTGGGGCTGGACTGAAGAGAAATCACCTTGAGGTTTAACTGACGAGAAATCAAAGTGTCCCACATCTTGATGGGGTTGATCAGATGAGAAAGAATAGTGTGCCCCTTGATTACGGGGCTCGGGTTCACACTAGAGGAAGCAACTTTGGTCCGGGTCCTGTCAGCTGTTGGAGGGGGGAGCCCAGCCGCTTGCGCGCAGATAGCGGGTGACCACGGCCTCCGCGGATGGCTCCATGGGGGGCGACGGGGGCCCTTGCTGGCGCAGGAGGACGGTCTTCATGGTGATGTATTGGAGAGGCGGCAGGTTGAGAGAGGTGCAAAGCTGAGGAGAAGAGTTATATTCATTTAATATAATAATATTATTTATTACTCTTTACACATAACAGTGGTAAGAATGCAGTAGAAAGGTAATACACATTTTACAAACCTGTAAAGAAAACCAAGGAATATCAAGCTACTAAGAAGAGACTAGGCATGCAATGGACCGAAACTGCAAAAATAGTGCAGGATAGGTCGACGGAATACCCTTACTTAAATGGAAATGTTGAAGTACTCATTTGACTAAAAAAAAAATGTGAATAAAATTCTGACAAAACTTTACTGACTAGGACATTGTGACGGTAAATGGGTATTGGTTGACATTGTGATGGTGTGATGGTGGTACGGTGTGACAGTGTGACGGTGTAATGGTGGGTTGGTGTGATCATGTATCTTGCGACAGTGTGTGACAGTGTAATGGTGTGTGGGTGTGACAGTGTAATGGTGTGTGGGTGTAATAGTGTGACGGTGTGATTGTGTGACGGTAAGACTCACCTGTTGCTCCATGTTGGTGAGCAGGTGAGGATTAGCGCTGCATAAGTTGCTACTGATGCTGGAGCATGAGGGTCTTCTGCAGCATCCACAATGTGGTAGTGTGACGGTGTAATGGTGTGTTGGTGTGATGATGTATCATGCGACGGTGTGATGGTGTAGTGGTGTGACGGTGCGATGGTGAGATTGTGTGACGGTGTGTTGGTGTGACGGTGTAGTGGTGTGACGGTGCGATGGTGAGATTGTGTGACGGTGTGTTGGTGTGACGGTGTAGTGGTGTGACGGTGTGATTGTGTGACGATTTTGGCTCACCTGTTGCTCTGTGTTGGTGAGCAGGTGTGAGTTAGCGCTGCATAAGTTGCTGCTGATGCTGGAGCATGAGGGTCTTCTGCAGCATCCACATGCGGTACTTGCGTCCCGTGTGGACCTTGGGCTGGTGGAACTTAAGCCGCTTTCGCCTTCTCTGTAATACACACAAACACCATCATAATTATTACACACATATTATCTAATTACATAATACCTACATTATCTCTATAGCAATAAAAAGCACTAAATGAAACCTTTTGTAAAGGTGTCGCAAACTGTCTCATTTGATTGACACTTCGCACCATTTGAATAGCATTGTTCAACAGCTCATCAAAATTTAATCAAAAGCTGAAATGGGCTGAGAATCGAGGGTTAACGGGGATCATTAAAAGGTCAAAAAAAATAAAAATTATTTATTTATTGCATCTCACTATGCATAAATCACGTTTTTTCTCATAAATTAACCTCACTAAGACTAAGCCTGTAAGCCAAGGTTGAAATGGTGCTGACCTTCAATCAATATGATCAAGAAATATGATCTAAATGTGACAGAGTTTACAACAAGCAAACCTTACAAACTGTAAAATTTTAACAGATCCGTGAATAAAACTGCAGATTAGGAGCCAATAAAACCAAAACAACAAAAAAGTTTGTTTTCCCAACTACCTATGTTCAGATTAGAAAAATTTATCCAGTGTGCCTTGTTTGAACAAAATGGGTTAGATTAAAAACATATAATTAGATTGTAGGTTTACTTAGATTGTACACAAATCAGATTGTAGGTAATGGACTAACCTTTTTCTTTGGCTTGGAAGGTGTGTTGGACTGAGATCTCGGTGATTGGGTGTCGCTTGAGCCGTGCATCCACTGCTGCCCTAACACAATCGTAAACAGTTAAAACAAGCAGTCACACTATTCTAACTACTCTCTTTCTACGGGGGATCCCTCATTGTTACAGCGAAACCCTCTTACAAGGGATCAGAAAAAAAAACTTTGGAAAAATTGCAGAATTAACATAATATTACGCAAAAATGTTTAAAATAACACTGTGCTTCGACTTCATTACTACAAGAGACGACTATTTAAGTCTGGGGAGATGGTAAAGTTGATGTTAAAAATTTCATGTATATTGACAATTTTGAGCGTGTCCCTATTTTCTGTATACATATTACCAAAAAAATTTCGTTTTTAGACAGAATTCTGCAATTTTGCTAAAAACTTTTTATGTGGATAACCTTACATGTGAGTTCCAAATTAGGCCGTTTTTGTTTTCAAGATACCAAAGAAAAAACTTCCTGTGCATGATAACTTATTATACAGGAACCTTATAAGTGTGGGTTTTATTTTGCAGTGGAACCCACATAAGAAGTTTTCATGCTTATAAAGTCTTTATTCAGTCCCTTGAAGACTGAAAATTTTAATTATCTAATTTTACCCACATAAGGTTTTCTAATAGAAGAAGTCTATTTCTCGGCACTTGAAAACCTTACAAAAGAGTTTCAAAGCATTTGAATTGAAAATTACATAATGTAAAGAAATTTTTTCATTAAAAAGATTTAGGGCAATGAAGTTATTTTTAGTATTAAGAATCATTTATGTATAGCAATAGTTTGCATTTTGACTTTTCAAATAAACCACCACCATATTCATATTGAAAATTGGGTCCTAGTGTGTTTTATCCCCCGTTCGTCACAAGATATCGGATCTTATAAAAACGTACGCAGACCTTCATGTGAATGTCAACATTGAACACAATTGCAACCAATATACAAATAATGAATTTAACCGAACTAGAACTTACTAATCTGACCAGTGGCTTTTTGTGGCCTCATTGAGAGTTCAACCAGAGAAATAAATTCCCTCAGATATATTAGGAAAAAATTCAACGGTGATATTTTCCCTATTTCTAAAGGAATCTCATCACATCCCTGCAACAGAGATTAGCGACCTAGCAACAAAATACAATTTGGCGACTCACTAAAACATCTGTGGCTAAACAATATAAGTAGCAACAAATAGTTTTAAATATGAGAATTACTATTTTGATTATTATTATTATATTTTGATTCGGTGGATCCTGCAGACAAGCTGGGGCATGTGACAGCTTTGTTGGTCTACCTATTTTGTTAAAAAAAAAAAAAAAAAAAAAACAACTTACACAAAAAACTGTTGATTATTATGTATATAAAAGGAACATCCTCAGAAATTAAGCTATTTTAATAACTACTGAAAACAGAAAATAAACTGTTGATTATTGCAAAATACTCGTCCGTACAAATTTGGTGTTAAAAAATTTTCATAATCTCTGCGCTCACGGTTACCTAGTAATAACCCAAGGTTTTTGCATGTCTACTGCTCTGGCGTCTTTATGTAGATCCCATAGTCACCGACATTCATAATGCACAAATGGGATTCATTTCAAACTGGCTGTAAGTGATGTTCTTATATTTTTGTATGAGAGTTCACTGCACAAACGCACCTTAGAATAAACCGCTACTGGTCCTAAGCTAACCTAGTTTCATTACTAATTTCCTTTAATTAATAAATTTCAAATCTAACCTAACTTTAATTAAATTCAGAAGGTTTCCTTACAACGCCCTGTTGAATTTATGTGGTCATCTAAATATTTTTGTAGTAATTTAACTTATCTGTGTAAATAGTGTATGATAATCCTTCTGTAAAATTTCTACTCATTATTGTTATTGCTCTCACAACGGGAGATAAAACACACAAGAACCTGAAGATTATTATGTCTATAAAGGTTAAGCATAAGCTGAAGCCCTGTGTTTGGTAAGCAGAGGAATTGATCAATGATCTGATTTATGAAACAAAAATGAATGAATCGATGATGATGTTCTGAATGAAAGATCTAAAAACTAGGTAACCAAGGCATAACCAAAAATAATAAATATAACATTCCCTACCAATTTACTAAAAATTAAGCATGCTTTGGCAGAAACAATCTTTTTTATAATGAAATCAATAATTTTAATAATGGTCAACGAAATGAGTTAAAAAAAAGAATAAATGGTTTATGTAATGAAATAGAGAAACAGAATTTTAATTTTATAAGATCTATTCATTGGACAAACTTTAAATAGCAGAAAAAATGCCAAATGTTTACCACATAAAACAATAACTGCACAAATTGTTGAAATATTTTCATAAGGCTATTTCTGCTTCTCTATTTAAAACTTTTGAATTGAACAAGTCACCAAAAAGATAATTACGACGATTGCCAAAATTGAAAATCTAATTGCAAACGAAAAACTTATTGAGATAAACGATTTTAGAGTTGCAAAGCAAAACTCGCTCTAGAAATTTGATTTTAAGATAGTTGCGAAAAACTGTTTGAAACAGCTTGAACATAAAATGGAATATAATACATATATTATGCTAAATATCTAAATAAATAGGTATATATTATAATTTTAATATTTAGCAAAAAAAAAACAAGTAAGTATCCCAAAACTGTTTTTTGCAAATATTTTAAAATCATCACAAATTTCCAGAGCGGATTTTGAGACTCCGCAACTCAAACAAATTAAATATGGGAAACTTCTTTTAATGTAGAAGATTAAAACGATTTATTATGAATTACACTACGATATTTCTTTCAATTTTAAATTGCCACACAAATGAAATAATGTTTACTCTTAATGATTTTTTTAATGGAATCACTGTAGAACCTATTTGATTGAATTAAGAAAAAAAAATTGGGACAAAGAGGAAAAAAGCTTATAAATTTCAGAAATATTGTCAGTTTCATAAAATTAGGTTTTTAAATCCAAGTAATTTTGAAATTAGTCTATTTGGTGAGATGTCGTCATGCAAATGAGGGGGGTGTGAAAGCGTGTGTGCGTGTACCGCCATGCGCTGTGCGAGCGTCACCGTGGCAGGACGCGCCGCTGCGTGGCTCTCGAAGTGCGCGCATTCCTCTCCACGCGTCACACCGTGGCGGCGGTAGCGCGCCAGCTCACCCAGCCGCGCACGCAGCTCCCGCTCGCGCCACAGCGCCCCCCCTACGGAAGAGTGCTCCGCCCGGGAGGAGAAGCGCGTGAAGGGACGTAGGCGGTCTGTGAAGTCCCTGCCAAGAATATATCAACCAATGTTAACATCCTAAATCTGCATAGAGACTTTGATATTATTAAGTGTTAATCTTCTGCAGCTATTGAATGAAATAACGGGTTCCATGATAAAAGAGAACATTGAAGAAAAGTTAAAAAAGAACAAAAAAACAACAAACCTAACCCATCCTAAACAAAGAGAAAGGGGTGACTTGGTTGAGACTTTTAAAATTTTATCTGGACATTATAGTTGCTCCGGTATTCAAGAAATCTTCATATAAATCTCCATGGACACATCCAAACTTAACACTTTCTTGCAAACAGAGTAGTGAAAGAATGAAACAAACTTCCACAGCATGTCACCGACTCAATCAATTTAAAGCTTGATTTATTTGTTATTTGCAGAGAAGAAAGGATTCACTTATTTTTTTTAATAAAACAACATAATTATTGAGAAATTAGAAATAAGCGCATTAGCATAATGCTTATTAACTCTAACTCATAACAGATAATACGGAATACAGTTACACATAATCGTACTGGGCGTACCGGCCGTAATACAGCAGTATTAGTGGCTGACAGATATTTAAACTGCCCGACCCCCAGGATTAAGGACTTATTACTACGGTATTAAGATGGAGATCGCGGACATTGTTAAAAACTTGGTTGATTTGACAAAAATTGATCGGCCGCGCAATGAAAATGTATAAAAGCAGTATTATCCATTGGCAGCACTATCAGAGAAATATTTCAAACAGAAATATTGATTTACCAAAGCAAATACGGAATGCATAATCAAATTGGCCAAAGATTAATTTCGAAGCAATTAGAGCAATTAGCAGACCGGGTCAATGACATCGCAAATGTCATCTGAAGAAACGTGAAGTTAGCAACCAAACGCGAAATTCAAAAATGACCGTATTTTTGAGGATTGGAACAAAGTGGTGCCAATCTCATAAAATCTTGCATGAATATTCTTATGAGTAAATATTTTAACCCGAGCAATATACAGCCCTTCTCACCGTATAGCTATTCCAGAGCTGCAGCGGCGTATTAGAGAATCGTTATAAGTAAGACTGGAAAAGTTGAAGTTTAAACTCGTTTTAAGCAAATAGAAAAATTAAATACACTTCAACCTACACAAAAATATTAACCATATGCACTTGTAGGATCCACAGGGGCGATATCTAGATTGTATCAGAAAACAGAAATATGCCATAGTGGCATCACGTAACGGTAAACCTGCCCGTCTGATGTATCGCAATGAAACCCCAATATTGTTCCGACTAACGGTAACTAAAAACTACGTCAAGTGCAAAGGGTTAATTACCTTCACCAAGAAATGAAGCTGAAGATTTAGTAATATCTGAATAAGCAAAAGTATTCAATGGCTAAAGATGGACTTACTTCTTCTCCTTGACCATCTTGGTGACGACCTTCCCCCGGTTCTTGAGGTTGGTGTAGAAGGTAGAGACGAGCTGATAGTCTCGGACCAGTCTCTTCCGTCTCGTCCTCTCCCTCAGTCTACGTGTGTACATATCCACTTGGGATAATTTAAGGGCTGGAAATAATAATGTTTTCATTTTCATCTTCCAGGGGTATTTGTAATGGAAATGACTATGTAAGGATGATTATGTAATTCCAATACAGTTTAATCTAAAGTGCTCATACATCCCAAAAATGTAAACTAAAAGAAGAAGAAGCTGCAACGATTTTAGGCTTCTTAAGACAAATTTATCAGCAACACAAAACAATATTTATTATAAAGGTTTCAAAATGTTCAATAAACTCCATTTAAATGTTAAATGTTATGCCAGAAGTCTTGCATTTTTTCGTGGGTTATGTATAGAGACACCCATTCATAGCTTTAATTTTTAACAAATGTAGCATTAATTATTGGAAAAATAGCTTTTATAGCTTTAATTTTTGCATTTTCATAGCGTTTATAGCTAAATAGGATAATGTCAAGGAATGGGAGTCAGCAAGAGGGGAAAAACAATTAAATTAGCAAAATCACTTGAAACATGTTTACTGTAATATTGATTGAAACTCAACATGGCACATGTTTCTACTGTAGAGTGTGTCACGTTCGTTCTACTTGTTCGTTCGTTCGTTCTGTCTGTCAATACAAGATTATAGCGAATAAAAAATCTTTCTGCGTCAACACTATTCACAGGGGCCCACAGTCATCAGAGCTGCCTCAGCAAATTCTCTGTGAACAATTTTTACAGCTAAGAGTAGCTGAATTATGTCTACAGTGACTCCATCCCTCACTTGCTCTACAAGCTGTCTTTGAAAATAGCTGTTACCTTTCAGGAATTGACTGTCATCAACATATTTGAATGTTGGTGCGAGCCTACTTTTACTTGCTAAAAGAATAGCGTCTGATCCGCTGGACATTCTCACCTACAATCGCAGGATCAATCCTTCAAACATTTTACCTGCGTGCTCAAAAAATATATTAGTGCCGTTGTCTTGACGGTTCAGCATATGAGATGCCAGTTTCACAGAACTCTTCTGACAACTCTTTCATATTTGGGTTTTTATTTGGGTTAAGACAACCTGGTTCTTTACCTCCTGCACAGCCTTTAAGGTTTTGGCGGGGAAAACACCATCACTCAATTTTTTTAAAGTAAGGCTTAGGGACACCAAGTCCTCCCAAAGCAAATGTTCAAAAACCCGAAACTTGTACTTTTGCTCGCATTACTGGAAAGTTCGCATATTGTTGAGTTTTGTCTTAAAAATCGCTGCTATTTCGCGTTTTAACATATTTATCGCTGAAAACACCATTTATCGCTTTAATTCGTGAAAATATTGTTAATGCTATGAATGGGTGTCTCTAGTTATGTCTCAATGTTGTGAAGTCCAAATATTAGTATGGAATGTAATGGAATATTTTTATAGTAGTTTTAGAATAGGTGTACACTAGATATAAAATGTTAAATTTTATAACTAAATAAAATACACTTAAATATATATTTTTTTAAAGTGGGCCAAGTAACAGACCTCCGCAACACGAGCGTATGCCATGTCGTCGCTCTAGTTCGTTTTTATACAACAGACCAAAACGTAAATCGGGAGAAATAGCACTTCAAAGTTTTTTTTACGAAAAACGCATATACATACAATGAAATTAGCTCAATTCTGTAATTAAAAACTGTCTATTTTGCCTTAGTCCAATCTCGACTTTCTTATAACATAGTATGCTGGGGATCATGTCTAAAGTCCAATGTTGAACCACTAAATATTACTCAAAAATTGATCCTTAAAGTAATGTACAAAAAAAAATTCTGTTATCCATCCAACCTACTTTATAAGGAATGTAATGTTATGTGTATAAAACAGCTATATATCACGCAAATACTTTGTCGATTTTTTATCAATATTAAATTTGCTGAAAGAACACAACAAATGCGGACAACTAGAATTAGCTCTACATTGAACTTTGTCGCGGTACATACTAAAACTTCTTTTGGTCAAAGAAATTATTTATATCAGTCACCACTTATGTTTAATATTCTTCCAAATCATATTAAGTCTACCAATTCCTTAGTTAAATTTAAAAATTTAATTAAGACTTTTGTATTGACAGACAATTGTCTTAATATTTTTTCATCCTTGTCCTTTTTTAAATAATAAGATTTTATGTAAGTCCCATTTACTAAAAACTGAATGTCACCCTAGCTGTCTTTATTATCTACTTTGCTTCTTCTTTTGAATAATGATTAATGATTAGTTATGGTTCAAATATTGTTACAATATACTGTCAAATTACCCA